>OY856340.1:5000000-7500000 GCA_963693475.1 Ectropis crepuscularia
TACCATCTCCACTTAGAGACCCTGAGGTGTCGGAAGTTCAATGCCGTCCAGCACCCTATTTCAGGGCGTGAGGTGGTGACCCTCCCTCCTCAACCCGTTGCATGGTTTGTGTGCAAGGGTTCTGTCCCCCGCGACAGGGTCAGCAGCTCTGCGATAGAGTCAGCAACAAGATCGCTGTAGAGAGCGCTCTCGTGAATCAGTCGCCATGTCGCAACCGGAGAAACCCGGGGTATAGGTACTTTCGAAATTTCCTTTGAGGGTACTGTATTCTCTCGCGTGCCTCCTGTCAAATGTCAAAATGTTCACTCTAGGAAGACTAAATACCTATGCTAGGTACTTTTTATGCCGACCGTAACGCACCTGCCCTTCTACTGTCTGACTAAATCGGTTTTGGCTATTGCTATCTCTATAATATCAAACGAAAAAAAAGAGAGAGCAATACCAAAGTTCAGACAAAATATCCGTTTGGCAGTAGACCTCTTAATCAGTCGCTGGTCACAGGAACTGCCGATAGAAGTGGAAACTTATAACTCAGAATTTGATAGCTCACTTTGGAAACTACACGGGAGAAAATGGAGGGCGTGGCCATGACCAACTTCTGACGAATTTCTAGATAACCAATGGCCATGATCCCGAAATTACCCGAAGATTTTTTATCGTTCCCGAGCGTGACGCTAGAATTCAATTCACAGCCCACGAAAAAACGAGTGTGTGGAAGTGCACCAAAAGAAGTTTTCACTCAAAAAAAAATTACTCGTACTTACGTGGAAAAACAGATATAAGGTGCGATACAATAAAAACATTTTTAATAGATTACGCATTAACGCTTTATTTGCCCAGAAAATACAAATGAATGATTGCAAGAATAATTCCACTTTAAGAGTTGTACATACAATGTTCTCTCGCTACAATAGTTTTAACATTTCTTTAATGTTTCACAAAAATATACATTTTTGAAAATATTCTATGGAACTGCGACCGCTAGGTACTTGCATAAGATTAACAAATAAATAATGTAAACAGATACGACACTTCGATATCATGCGCGATCTTTATTACCTACAAGTTTCGTATGTATTATTAAGCTAGTTCTTTCAAGTTGATCATGTCTTATTACAGTAGTAATTTTAAATAACTTTTTGCGTATCCATAATTCCATAGTATCAAACTAATCACGCCGTAGTCACATGAAGCAAAAGAGCTTTTTTTAATACCGGACAAGCGACACACAAGGCTGGACGGCAAGCTACACTCCTGCACTGCACGTAACGACACGTCCCAACGCAATTTCAATGTTTCATCAAAATCAACTAAGTAACAGCAATAAGGCAGCATAATTATCTACTACAATTTTATAATGGATTAATTATACCAGCGTAGCTTAGAAGTTTTACATTAGACCGAATTTTGCAAGACAGTAGAGTGAGTATAATGAACGAAGTGCTTCCAAAGATCAGGCAGATAATAGGTATAAGTTTCGGTGTCGCATCTGCTCCACTATTTATACTTTAATATTATGTCTTTAACTTGCTACTGGAAAAACTTTATCAA
This sequence comes from Ectropis crepuscularia, assembly GCA_963693475.1. Lineage (NCBI taxonomy): Eukaryota > Metazoa > Arthropoda > Insecta > Lepidoptera > Geometridae > Ectropis > Ectropis crepuscularia. The sequence continues at coordinate 5,001,552 of OY856340.1, forward strand.
CAGTGTTTTATAAATGCCCGAAATAATTGTACAAGTTGTCCCAAAAATACCGAATAAAACTTAATAGAGTAAATCTACCTATTAAAATAAAAAGCTTATTCCATCTCATTCGAAATCTCAATAAAAAGTCCCTCACAGAACAAAATCCGATCAAACATTGTTTTAAGCTTCGTTTGTTCACCACACTATTATTATTAATAATAATTTGGGATATTACCGTGTTTACATTTTGGAGCGAGGTCCCGCTATTTCGATGCAGTTTCATGCTGAATGTTGACGTAAAAGTTAAATGTGTAAACAGTTTACTTGTGAACATGGTGTACATGATACTACCTACAATGAAATTTCGGGGACTGACCACCATATAACCACGGTAAATTAATTAATAGTACTAGTGAAGCAAATTCGATCGGCATTGCGAAGATTATTTGGAATTTCATATATTTTTTTGGATTCGATATTGGCCATACAAAAATGTCTTTTTTTGATGGGGAGTTATTACGTTCTTACGTATTATTGGGACTTTTTGACGACACCTTGTACAATAATCAATAATCGAATAAATTAAATAGTAAATGCGAGAATGTGAGAAATGTCCAGTTTTGGTTTCAGGAACCCAAGTACCTACGAATAGGCACGTAACGAGACGGTAACGCTAGCAATATAAGGAACATAGCGCCCCTAGCGGGCTTGAAAGGATATTCATATTTTACACGGTTGCTAGTTACGCCACTATTACTATCTCGCTACGCTTTCAAACTTGGGTTAATCTTCTTTCGTGAATTGTATGTTACGGTAATCTCGTAAAATTTATCTTCTGTCAATGTTACCATTATACGTATCATAATATGCTCTACTGAAAATAGATCATAGTACGATACTATTTTGTACAAATAAATATTTTGTAATAAATATCATTGGATATTTGTCTCTCTTCATATACTGAATGAAGTACATAAATTAGGATAACACTGAAATTAGATTATTTTGAACAGTACGATTATAGCCCGCTAAGCCAGTTCTTAGAAATGACTTAGAAGCGTACTATAAATGGTATATTTATACAAAACAATATTTAAAAAAAACTGTCTAATAAAAAAAATACTAAAAAAAAACAAAATGCTTCAAAGCTAGTGTAAGTGTCTTATAATTTACTAAACTTAAAATAAAATACATTCCACAATGTACAAATCGAACAAATACTACTAACATAATTCAATCCACGATTTTATTTGATTTTGTTTAAAATAATGAGGCGTTTACAGATGAAAAAAAAGATGGCGCCCGTCTGAAACTCAACTTTTAATTTATGGCTTCAATTTTGTTGTATGACCATAATTTCGCCAATGATGTCCAACAGAACATGAAGTTTTTCCAAAAAAAAAGGTTTTTTTGGAAAAATACATTTTTTATTAAACGTATATTTTGATAAATTACATTGGTAAGTCCATTTTATCCCCGGTGTTTTACGCGTGATCAGTTATTATTAGAAGAATTAGTTGTTTACGTGAAATTTGTGTTTTTACATACCTACATAAAATGAAATATAAGCAAATATAATACATATGTGGTAGTAACGTATTACATCCGTCTTGTACGTAGTATGCAACAATTTTTTTTTCTGGACACGCCTCATTATAAAACAGCGAGTAAAGTTGTATGAACACGTTGTTTCTAAATGGTTTTATAAAAAGTATAATTTTGTAACTTAATGTAAGAATTTAGTTAATATGTGAATGTACTTTTTTCTCTCACGGACCTTATACAGGTCATACACAATCAGTTTAGCGTCAAGTTAGCGAGAGCGTACATACATTGGTCGTGTATCACCTGACCGAACAAAACCAAAACATTAAGCGACATTGAAGCGAAATCTGAATGCAAAATACATGTCAAAAATAGTTAGGCATTAATATTTCATTTTGTTAGATAAATCTGAGAAGCATATGTCAATGTTAATAATTTGACATATTTTTCACACATTTATCATTCAAATCCGGTTTGTACACTTATTATTTTGTAATAACTGTAAACACCAATATTCTTGCCATAATAATTACATTATTTCGTTTACGAAAATTACACCGTTGCATTGATTTTAAAATTGAACTATTTGCACTTTGAAGTTGCATTGTGGTATTGTGTTCAGATTCAGCATCATGACATATTGCATTTTGAGTTTTGTTCAGTTTTCAAACGATAGCGTGCTATTTTATTCGCACGAACTTTGACATCACATGTGCGACCGGAGCGCCTACCGCCTAATTCAAATTATATTGCTTTCTCTTTATTCTAGCTTCAAATTAATAGAAAAGCAATAAAAAAGTTACAACCATTTTTGTTAAGCGCTCAAAGGGCGAGGGGCCTACTGATTAACTAAAATGGCTGTTTGCTATTGTTTTTTTATCTTCGCTTAAAATCAAAGAACGAGCAATAGAAAAGCCATACACATTTGGTTTAGGAAGTAGAGGCACCGGATAGCAAGCAATCACTATCAAACGAGAACCTACTTGGTTTCTATAAATTGTTACGTGTAAGACTATGCCATCACTATGGCTTTTTGCGAAATAAATCAGTGAATCGATTCGGAACAGCGATCGTCTACCGATTTCGGGTAGCGCAATTTTCGCAGTACCTACTTTTTTTTTTATCATTGTACACGGTTAGCCTAATGTTTGTCCCACTCTCTGTGTTTTTTTTATTTATTCATTACGTTACAACACGTTAGATATAAAAAATAATGATATTACGTTTGTAATAATTACTACAGGGGAAAATAATATATAGATAAAAAAAAACATCAATAAAATAAAAAAAAAACAAAAAATATAATAAAAAATTACAACTTTTTTTATTGTATTACATTTTACAATTTGTATTTACCAATAAAAGTCTGATTGTGACTTTCACCAAGCATAAAACAACAAGAATAAGTTGTTGGTGTCACAACAATTTCAGATTTAGATCTAGATAGATATTTCATGTACATTATTTCTTCAGCCGAGATACACAGTATTATTGTATCGTTGAATACATTGTTTGTCACAGTGAATGAGACAAAAACCTCTCCCGAACAATTTATAGAACCACGATCGAGAAATTGTACTGCATCGGAATAACACCGACAAGGTATCAATCACGTACCCCGTAACCCATGATTATTCTAAGTCATTCCCCACCAAATAAAATGGTAATGATAAAAGTTATCGTAAAAACTATCTACAACATTATCCTAAGTCACAATTCAAGCAACGCAGTGGACAGTACGGCTAGTTTTCGGATGCCTAAACGACTTGTGACGATTCTATTCAACGTTCGAAATTGACCTTCGGCTAAATCTATGCTACACTGGGACAACAAAATGGCTGCTTTGAACAATTTCTTACTCAATATTTGTATAACCATATTTTACGGAGCTGTAATTAAATCTACATATTCCAAAACAATAAATACTTAACTGTGTTAAAAGGTTTGTACTGCAAACCGTTAATTAACCATAGTTTGATCTTGCTTGACATCACAAATGTCGAAAATTTCAGCACCTATTCGACTTTAGATAATCAAAAAGTTGACTGTTATTTCTACCTACGTCCTACAAAGCCTTGTAAGTAAATATTTGGAATAAGATTGTCACTAGCAAGAAACAAAGTTGTTTAAAGCCGCCATTTTCGACCCATAATACACGGATTCGTGTAAAACTTGATTCTTCAGCGTATGGGGCCTAAGTAGTCTATATTTAAGGGGAGTTGGTATCTCGCTCAAAGCTCGGAGCTAATACTTAACGATCACGATGGACGCGACGCGTTGTCCACGCCGGTCTAGTAATGTCACCAAAATGACGTGTGATGGAGCCATCATCGGACTTTCTAAGCAAAATAACTACTATAAAATATAAATAACATCCGACCCGGAAGCATTCATTCTCAGCGAATTCGAACGTTATGTCGATTGATTCGATGCACACGTCAATGTCAACAATCTGACACATCTATTTCTCACCCATATGTCGCCTCACTGGAGACAACATACAAATGACACGTTCTACGATAAAGACTCATAATTACTTCAAAACTCCGATGATGGGTACATCGAGCATATACAAGTTTATCATTACATATTGTTGGTAACAAAGGTGAGTGAACTTTAACAGTTGGACATGAGTAGTCTTAATCATAATTTGTATGCGTCCAACGTTAGTAATGCAGGACTGGACTACGCTAATTAAGTCTAAAATTCACAACGGCCGGTGTGTTACACAACGCGACCGCTTTCACGACTGACGGTTGGACCTGAGAATCTACTGCCGAACTAAAACTTGAACTGAAACTCTTTTCTATTCAAATTGTAGAGCCACCAATAGGAAAGCCAAAGCCGATTTCGTTAGACGGTAGATCGTCTAAACTCGATCATTAATTAGTTACATACCTACATTACTGGCTTTAGTTAACTTTTAGGTTGCTGAATTTCTTCAATTATGCAACATCACAATCCCTTCCGCGTTTGAATCTTCTTAATAAGGAATCGAAGTGTCTGCTCTATTGTTGATAAGCAGGCGAGTGCTACAGAGGATCTAATGAATAACAAAAGCTATTATCATTTAGCATAGTCGGCAGTAGGTCAGGTCCAACGCAATCGCTGACACGTTAAGTAAAACGCGTCTCGTTTGAACTTTGATTCACCCGTGTGAAGTCAACTTATCCTTTCACGCGACAACATTCAATTTTAGGCAACTTCAAGGTTAAATAAAACCTTAACATCCTCTTAATAAGGTATCGAATTCGATTAACGATTAAATATGTGTCCAAGTGTGGGTACACTTGTGTAACTACCCTCAGTTTTCAGAGCGATTTTCGACTATGACTACTTTAGTTTAAGTGTTACTTTAATATGGCGACATGGAGAAAGCTTATTTTGTTTCAACAGTTGAGTTCTCTGAAAACTGAAGGTTTGAGGCTGTGTATTGTCGTAAGCGGGCGACCCGGCGAGCGATCGGCGATTTTAAAATCGATATTATCTTTAATGTAGACATATCAGAAGTAAATCCATCATAAAGCTAAATTAAATTACGAAAAGCTTCTATAATTAGATCGCAATTACCAAATTTTGTGTTAGGATGTTATTTGTTTAGACAGCAGACAGAGTGGCATTGTTTCATAATGTTGACTACGTGACCATTTCGTATTCGAGACTGTTTCCGATTGATTGCTGTCTAACACGAGTATAATATTATGTATCCGAGTTACAAGAGTGGCATAACATAAATCCATGTATAAAAATAATACACTCGCCATGTTCGCCCGCTTGCCAGCAATGGCGACCCTAATGCAACAAATTGATTATTCGTTCGTCTTGCGTTTTATAATCCAAGTAAATTGAATATAAGAAGTTGTATAGTGTCAGACTGTCAGTTGACAACACCCGCCTGATCTGCAGAGCTACTACTATAACGATACTCAGATAGCCTATACTAAGTAGAAAAGGACGCGTTCTCAGCAATACTAACAACTTTTATTATTAAACCAAATCTAAAATCAGAAAAGAAAAATCAACCGGTCCATACAAAATTGATCCTTCGAGCCAGTATGATTTACCATTTTTATGCTGTTTTTAATTGGCCTCATACTAAAAGTTGTTCATGTCCCTTAGGCGTACTACGTCGTTCTTTATCACTTTTCTGGCTATATTATTTATTATCTCCGCGAACGCAAAACTCACGATTAATAATCGTTTAGCTGACAATAAGTCTCGTTAAATACAATTATTGCTTATCCCATAACGAGGAATTACACTTTGTGCGCTTGTTTCACAAGCATAGAACAAAGTATCCTAAACGGAACACCGCGCAAGCTACTTACATTACAAACTACCCACTTTACAAATAAATTATACAAAAAATCACTCGTTTTTAATAAATACGATAACAAACAAATAAGCACTGCTTTTATATCGGCGTGTTTAGAATCGGCTGATGTCTCTCGTATCTTAACAATACTAGGTTAACTCTAGTACGAGTTACGAAAAGAAACACAATTTTTAAAATTTAAAATTTTTTGTTCATTTGATATTTTCGATTTTCAATTGTCGAATTTCGAACCATTTCCATATTGTTTATTTTCTGGGCCTCTTCTTTAACTCTTGGTTTATACCGAGACAACAAATAAAATGCCTACATTTTGAACTGTATTCTCTCACTGTTAGAGTTGTCTCCGTGAGGCTCTTACACCAGGTAAATATTCTAAACCTTAATAACGAACTTACAAAACGCTTTCTAAAATTAACAAATTCTTTTCAAGCCATATAAAAGCGTTTGGCATTAACAATCTTTATCCAACGATTATAAAATCGACGTAGGCTCGACCTAAACCCCCTTTCCTGGGTTTGTTAGTACTCAACATAGCTTTATTAATGTCTAGTTTGCATGCAGCCAATTCTAAAGGCTTTTCAGTAACAAACAGAATTTGTGTGTAGCCTTTGTTTAACAAATTACAAACAGAAATACTATCTATACCTACATAATATATATTTTAGTAAGGTTAAGAACATTTAATCTTCATTCAGATTAGGTCCGTTAATAAACTATGATAAAATGTATGACTGACATAAAAATAGTTTAATTGCACTAAAACAGATTAGATGATTTGCAAGGATTGTACTACTGAGCTATCGACTATATAATCGGATGAGTAAAGCCTGTCAATGCGATGGTGGCGACCCCAACGCGTCCACTAGACATTAAATAAGCGAATTAAACCGTGGAACCACCGTGAAGGATACGACATGGAATGTAACTCGTGGACCGCGTTGTGGCTAGCGACGGTTCGGGCTCCCCCTCTCGATGGAGAATCGAGTTTATACCACTATATTTAAAGCGCAATTTTAAGAAACAATACACTTGGAATCTTGTCTACTAAACTGTTCTGCAATAGCTCTTTTAGTGGACAAGACTTCAAAGCTATTGCGTTAGCATCAAAACGAATGTTTGGAAGCCCCAACAAAAAGTACTGTTTTCATTACAATTTGGGCTCGATAAATAGCAAATTTTAGGTTGAAATATGAATACATCCGTTTGAAATCAATCAGAATCTAAACCCTCGAATTCTTCCCCGAAAAATCGGGCGCCCGAACCGTCTTACAACAGCGAAACTAAATAACAGCCATATGTACACTAACCTATCACAATGTGACTAGTGAGCGGCGACGAGGCCGTTCCTTTGCCGCGGGTAACCGTTCGTCTTGCCTCCGACCTGAATCTCTCTATCCTGAGGAGGTTCGACCTTGGCCTTCTTGCCCGGTTTGGAGGACAGGTAGGCTTTGTAGAAGAACTGCGCGAATAGGACGAAGTAGGAGAAATACATGGCCATTGATAGTTTGATGTTGATGTTGGAGATGTGGCAGGAGTGAGGGGATGCCGTGGCCAGGTAGTTGTGTGCCCAGATGTTGATGGCGCAGCCGACGATCATCTGCGTCAGCTGAAGAACGGTGATGGTCATGGCGAGGAACTTCGGCGGGTAGCGGCCCATGCTCACCATTGCGTAGTACGAGTACATCACACTGGAATAACGGACAACAGAATAGATTAGTCATTTGAAATAATTAAATCCAAACATTTATGTACATACGGTGCCAAAGTAAAGAGCTATAAGTTTCATTAACTATTTCAGTCAGTTGCTGAAGGAATAAACCGATTTTGATACGTTTTGTTTTGTATTGTTGTATGCATTCAAGAGAAAAAGCGTTGGAGGATATTTTTGTAGAAGTGATTTCGTGAAAAGAGACAAAAATATGTTACAGAAAACCGAGAAAATGCGTGTTATTTGACCGTCCAATGAGCGTGCGCGGTACGGGATCTTAGGTCATAGTAATTAAAATAATGAAATTGATTCGTCACTCGTAATATTATTACTGGAACATTTTGTTTGAGAAGTGTTACTTTCAAACACTTCTTTCCACAGTAGGCACCCAGTTTTTTGAACACGATTTGACCTTTTTGCCTAACTTGCACAACGCCCATCAATCCCTAAAATAAGATGATTTCTCTCGACACCTAGTAATTATCTTCTTCCATAGCTTTTCAAACCGGAATAGTCATATTTGTTTTCAATGTATAGCGATTAAATATATGACGAAGATGTGGTACTTCCCCGAGCGACCTACCCTCTTTATTATACATAGCAAATAACGCCACCATTAATCAATACTAATAGCACATATTTGCTATGTCCTACTTAGATGATGTTAATGATACGGTAGTGTAGATAAACATTGCCTATAATAGTATTCTTAATTACATACAGATTTTTCCTTATACGAGTAGACACAAGTGACGAACTTGAAACAGGATGTATTAGCAATTGTTTTAACGATCATCTTCGACCACACCGTCGTCGGTTACCATCAGGCGAGTTGGTGGTCAAACGCGGACCTATATGTGATAAAAAAAAGTCAAGAGCTAGTCGTATTTTCCACACCAAAGGTTCCCGTACGACAAGAACTAATACAATTTGGCACACACAGCTAGATTTTGATACGCATACCTAATTTAATAAAATAAAAAATACAATTGACTATTTATGTTTTTATGATGCTGATTTTTTTCTCAATTTCAGCCTTGCTTCCATAATTAAACAACACTCTTTGACGCGTAACCCTGTACAGAAACAAATTCTTTCTATACGCTAGACAATAACAAGGTATAATAACACATTCCACAGGTGCTAACTATACGTTAATTCGCTAAATTTGTGAATATATAACAATTCGGCTGAATGACGTCATCACTACTTTATTCCACTTTTATGTCTATCCGGTTACCAAATTTGTATTTCGGTCATAAATTGATCAAAAACTTGCGAAAATCTTGTGTAAATTGAGCATATTTTTTTTAGTTTAACCTGAGTTGTCCCACTGCTGGGCAAAGGTCTCCCCCAATTCCCTCCACTTTATCCGGTCCTGAGCTACCATCGTCCAATCATTTTTAAACGCTCCGAGCTCGTCCTTCCATCGCGTTGGAGGACGACCCTGGGGTCGACTGGCCGATAGTGTCCACTCTGTAGAAACCCGGGCCCACCGATCGGGGTGCATTCTGGTCACATTTTACAAGAATGTATTTTAATTTTAAAATTATATATCATATCATTCATATCAGCTATCTGGCATTTCAAACGGCACAAGAGATATGGCTATTTATGTTAATACTAAAACATAAATTTGCTTATTATATTTTTTTATGTCAAGTAAAGCACATATGTACAAATATCACAGACGCGTGAATAATAATACATTTTGATCAAATATACTATTATTGTAAATCGTACAGACAAAATTTTTCCGCTATTGTTATCATCATCGAATAATACTTTTCACTAAATGGAAATGGAATGAGTATCAAGCGACATTTGTTAATAAATTATATTTAACCAACTGAACCAATTTCAGAACAACAAATAATTGTTTGTTTGGATCTTAAAAAGTTGTAAACTCGTATTATATTTAAGTGAGTACAGAGTATAGAGTGAGTACAGTTGTTTAAATATCAAAATATTAAACTAATTGTACGTATATTTTATACGACAATGTTCTATTCGAGTATCTTATTTGACTTGTTTTTAGGGTTCCGTAAAACGTAAAAACGGAACCCTTATAGATTCGTCATGTCTGTCTGTCTGTCTGTCCGTCCGTATGTCACAGCCACTTTTTGCCGAAACTATGAGAACTGTTGAAATTTGGTAAGTAGATGTATTCTGTGAACCGCATTAAGATTTTTAATCTTCTATTCTAATCTTAAATTAAAACTTCGATCAAAGTTACAACGAACTACAAGAACTATATGTACTATGTATATTATGTTACTTGCTGCAACGGAACCCTTCATGGGCGAGTCCAACTCGCACTTGGCCACTTTATTTCTTATTTCATTGCCAAACAAACTTTATTCTACCGACAATCGGTAATGTGTAAACATTTCCAGCAGAAATTATAGGGCAAAGCGATAAACCTCTTCCACCTCTCTCTCTTCTCTTCCACCTCTCTCTCTTCTCTTCCACCTCCAAATGATGGTAGTAGTGCTAGCTAGGCAACTAGCTGATTGCCTAGAACTAGCCAATTTCCAAATTAGCTGTACCATGCGCGCGTTGCTTCGCAAACTGTCGGAAATTGGTCGTACCAACTCAGAAACCTTCTTTGTTTCATGCACAACAACTTTCTTCAAAGGCATAGTTCATCATCACATGATCAAATGCATAGTTTAAGATTCTATAAAGGACGTACAGACAAACATTATTTTTTATATGTATCATCAGCCGCAAGACGTCCACTGCCGAACATAGGCCTGCCCCTAGATTTCCACAACGAACGGTCCTGCGCAACCTGCAACCAGCGGTTTCCAGCGACCTTTGAGAGGTCATCTGTCCATCTAGTGGGAGGTATGTATAGATAGTTGCGTAGAATTGGGCTATTGGAATGTGAGCTGGCGTGTTGCTTACATTGGGCGCACCTCTCGCCTCATTAAGCTTTCATCCTACTGTTATTAAACTAACAACGTAACAACGCCTCATGGTTTTACCCGTGCAGTTCCCGTTGTTTTCCAAAGTTAAAAAGTAAAGTTAGTTAAGAATAGACTACGTGCTATTCCAGGCTATATTCTAAGTGTGTTCCAAAATTTCAATCCGCTTCGTTCAGATTGAGCAAAAAACGAAGAATGAATGCAAGAGCTTTCGTTGCGCGCCAATGTCCGTGACACCATATGTCAGCGTTTAAGGTTGCGTAATTTGTTCTAAATCTGAGTTGGTACGACCAATTTTCGCTAGGTGGCGTAGCAACACGCGCAAGGTTCAACTAGTATTGTATTAACAACAACACAGGAACAGGAACACAGATTACAGTCTGGAACAGAGAGAGACGAACTTCTTAGCATTCCATGGATTCACCGTGCGGGTGCCGGGTCCATCGTGTGGCAGAGAGAAACCTCGAGTAGACCCCAAGACTTGTGACTCGAGCGTAGGTTTAAAAGGGGCCCCGTAGTGACGTACGTCAACACTCACCTTCACTACTCGTATTTCTCTCCCTGCCCAGCCAAATCCGATATGATCCTACTAGTGCAGCTTTAGATACTCGTTCTAGTATAGAACTTACTGCACTTCTGGACAAGCCAAGGTCTTTAAGCAGGTTATAGAGACATTTTGCTGGTATACCTCTCGCTCCTACTTCTACAGCGTATAAATTAACTACATAGCCCTTTTTTGTTAATTCGTTTTAAGGTATCGTTTATATATACTTACTAGCTGACCCCGCAAACGTTGTTTTGCCATATAAATAAAGGTATGAAAAATAGCTAGTAGCCGATTCTCAGACCTACTGAATATGCATATAAATTTTGGTTAAAATCAGTAAAGCCGTTTCGGAGGAGTAAGGAAACAAACACTGTGACACGAGAATTTTATAAGATTTTGTTTCATCACGTGGTCTTTAGGTATATTAGTTTCCCACGGTACGGTAAGTTCCACAAGGATCACGCGTTTCGTAGCTCTAGAAAAAAGGAAAATGTCCGGTCTGGATGACGAAACACCCACATCCTCTGGGAATTTATAGTGCTTTTCATACGTGTCCATTAAAATAGTCCAATCAGGTGCTGAACCCAGGATTGAGTAAGGCTTGTTCTTGGAGTTTGAAGTTGAGCCCTCTTTTACAAAGTTAATTTGTCTTTTGTGTGTCCTCAATCCCTTTTGGGTTCTAGCTACCGAAAGGCTTATGGCTTCTTTCCATCCCGTAAAAACGACGGAAACGCGAACTACACGAGTAAAACGCTGCACCTAAATGTAAAAATATGAAACAAACGTAGGTACCTGTGCACGCAGTAGTTCATGACGACGAACCACCTCGCCGAGGAGGTGTACTCGGTGAACGAGTACCAGGTGTAGAGCAGCACGGTGATGTGGTGGTACCAGTGCAGGAAGATCAGCGGCTTCTTGCGCAGCACGATGAACACCGTGTCGCCGAGCTCGGGCAGCTTCGACAGCACGAACATCCACGTCCAGAACCCGGACACCTTGTCTTGCTCGATGAAGCTGGAATACAAACAACGCACCACGTTAGTATTTAAAAACAAGTGCGTTCCATTATTGTTTTTCTACAGTTCTCTTAGGGATCATAGCTTTTTAAAGCAATGGATATTTTAGTAGGGTTTTTCCTCAAATAGACGTGGGTGATACCGCGAGGGACAGCTAGAAACATTATAAAGTTGAAGAGTTTGTTTGAACGCAAAGGTTCTCGGGAACTACTGGTCCGATTTGAAAGATTCTTTCGCTGTTGGATAGTCCATTTATCGAGAAAGGCTATTAGGTTATTTAAAATTACACTACTATCAACAGGAGCTGAGCTGGAACAATAAATGTAATAAAAACGGGAAAAATATTGGTTATTGAGAGCTTTCGTTGTGTGACAGCATGTGTCTATCTTTTAAAGGTTGCGTCGTTACAACTTAAGGTAACCGAATTTGTTCAAATTTGAATTGGTACGACCAATTTTCGATAGAAGACGTAGCAACGCGCGCACGGTTCACCTAGTATAATCATAGGCAGCAAGCAGTCCACTATATGTTCCCACTGCTGGGACTCGGGGCTTTCTCTCGCATGTCTATGAGTAGGTATCTGTCTGTGGGATCGTACCTCTCAAACGGATTGACCGCTTTCGATACAGTTTTTTTTATTAGAAAGCCAATTTCTTTGCGGTGGTTTTTAGTTATATTTGGTTAATATCGATTCAAGATGGCCGCCTCCACAAAATGGCGGATACAATATTTTTTCACAACCTCCCCTCAATATGGGTATGAAATTGAAGGGTATAACAAATTTCAAACCCAAGCTAGCCGGGAGTAAATATTATTTTTAAAATTTTGTTTTTGTGCTAAATATTGAGCATTTGTTATATTCCTAGATCATTATACAAAGGACAACAAACTGCAAACATGGCGGTATAAATATTCTACGACAATTATAAAAACAGTATCTAGATCTTAGCCTGAGGTGCAGCTATTATAATTGAGGTTATGGCATTGCTGGCCTGTTAAACACTAATTACAGTGAACACTTCCTCAATATAAATAGTCACGTAGATCTTTACAAGTAATAAATAATAGTACTTGTACTAGTAATAAAAACTGCTTTGTGATATTTATTAATCTTGTCTTCACTAGTATGTGGTCCCTACATGGTCCGCGAAGAATTACAAAAAAAACTATTATTCCAAAGAAAAACACATACCCGAAGAAATTATGTAGAGTTCATAATTTCTTCGGGTATGTGTTTTTCCAGACTATATTCACATAGACGTGAATTTCGAATATCATATCAATATCTTCAGTTCAGACGAGATGAAACCATCACCCAAACTTTCACACTTGTACCTAATAGTAGGATCCCGAAACGCAAACAAAATTCGGTATCATTTGATTATCAACTGCACGTAATTGCAAACTAGTCTCAGGAACGATTACTTTTTTAACGGTAAAATGTATGTAGGTTCGTTTGATGTTCAGCGACTATGCATTCTCTAGTGAAGCTATCGTGGAAGAATATACATGTATACCTACATATGTATAGAAGAAATCAATTTAATTTCGATTTAGAGACACTGTGCCGTATATGGTAGTCGGCCCATAGTATATGGGTCGGAGTTGTGTGGAGTATTGAAATGCAATTAATCCAGAGACGTCCGTTTATTGCTACTGCACCTTAATACTAAATCTAAAAATCTAATACAATGGGCACAACACTCAAAATTATACGTAGGCATCTAGAACGTCAGCAACACCATAAGTACCACAGTTATACCGGCAAACGCACGTGTTGAGCTTTTATCAGTTAATCGCAAATTCGATCGAAGTCGCAAATGGGATAATTGACTGTTGATTATAATAATTACTGCAGCTGTTTTAAAATTAAGTAAGTAGTTAAGATTTTATCATGTTTTTTTGTAATTGATTTGTCAAAATGACTAATCGCCATTTTAAAAACATTTACATGAGACAAACATCTATGTACATAATTTTTGGGCAGTCAAAACAGTACAGAAATTTTCGACGTACGAAAAGAGACAAGATTGGGCATAAAAACTCATGTTCTGTATTGCGATCAGTGTATGTACCTATACAGAGTAGGAATCGACAACGAAGTAATGCGCACGCGATCAAAAACTCGCGTGACGCGATCAGCGAGTGTGTGATGATACATGACGTATTGACGGATGTGTGCCGATCTGCCGATAGACTTGAGCCTTATTTACAAAGAGAAGGCCGGTTCTTCACACACTTACAAACTACACACTATTATTTATCCAACGAAAACTATGGTGTACTTTATAATATACCTAACCTACAGTGATGAGACGAGCAAGATACGAAAACTATGGTGTACTTTATAATATAATATAACCTACAGTACTGCCCAAAATAACACACTGCCACGCAACTAAATGAACATGAAAAATTGCAACTACTACTAAGTACTAAGCACTGAACGAAGAATTATATCGTTCTATGTAATTTCACTGAATACATTGTGCTTCAATCCAGAACAGAGTAATGTTTGCACATTACCGTTTGGCGGCAGAATAACGAGCAAGGATGTGGTTCTTTCCCATGCGGACATGCAAAGAGTCGTACCACCCCAAACACAAATTTTTGAACTAAACACTGTTACTCATTTTTAATTATTGTGTGAAACAAATTAAAGTGATATTCCAAGAAAGATATCCTTACAAAATACTTAAAGATGAAGGCGGGCTACGGGATTCGAAACTACGATCTCAGGATTATGATACCTTCTTATTTCTGCCACCATAGCACCTTATTTCTGCATTCATTTCATCGAATTGGACTACAGATGTGCCCTCCCAAACTTCAAGGCGCACGTAACTATGTCATCCTTGCGAAGAGTGAGCTTACTCTTTCCGTTTTCGTCGGTTGCAAGAAGCGGTGAACACTACACGTTGTCAACAGCCAAAATAAGTAGAACCACAGGATACCTCGTCGCTAGCGATTCTAGGGGTCAAGTAGATTGGTGGTGTGTAAATCACTCCGCTACCCACACAGACGCAGTTTGTTACCAATTTCAGGATTCTCAGGGCACATCCATAGTTCTAAATCGTTGCCTTTAATACGGTAACAAAGCTACTATGTGAAACCGCCTTTACAATAACTATTATTTACTTTAGCATATGGAAACGTAAGAGGTAAAGTGGCACGCTAAGTGTCAGAATTAGAATTAGAAACATCATTCTGCGTCGTTAATACGTGTTGGTCAGGTCAATGTTGCGACACTGTCGAGAGTTGATGATGTTATCATATACAGCTGCTAAGTGGTGTGTTTGTTCCTGTTTTCAAAATCAAGTAATCCCACTATTACAATAAAGCAACTCGCGACTTCGACAGCGTAAAATAAAAAAAAAATTGGCAGTCATAGGAACTGCCGATAGAAGTGAAAACTTATAACTCAGAATTTGATAGCTTACTTAGGAGACTACACGGGTGTAAGTTGTACAAAATATTGCAACTCTTTACTGTTTCTGTTGCCCTGGTACTGGTACCTAGGGGCAAACGCAACTCTTTTACATTTCTGTTGTCCTGGTATCTGGAGATAAACGCTGGGCTGTTGGAGGTAGGTAATCGAAACTCTTTACTGTTTCTGTTGCCCTGGTACCTACCTGGCCGTTTTTACCGAGTTTACCCGAAGATTTCTTATCATATCCGAGCGTGACGATTGATGAATCCATTTCACAGCCCACGAAAATTCTGTCTATAGCGCGCCTAAAGAAGTTTTCACTTCAAAAACTGTATGTGTATTTGTGTCCTTATGTTGTATGCACAGAAAAAGTTAACAATACATCTGTTTATTCCTCACGCTAAGGGTTATTCTCTAAGAATTTTTCCGCAATCTAAAGTTTACGCACTATAGAGCATGAGATAATGTTGGAACTTCATACCCAAAAATTAGCACGCGTATTAATTTACGAGTTTCTAGAAATGACATGTTTAATCTAATTAAGGGGGGGTTAATTACTTTTTTCCACGCAAACTCACTAACGTTAAAATTATGAATTAGTGAAAGTAATAGCCGCTTTTTTGTCAACATTTTTAAAGTCCAGCATGAGCAGGTCAGTAAATGTTCCCACTGCTGGGAGTTAGGGCCTTCTGTCGCAAGGAGAGAGTCAAGACCTCGCAGGCCAAGTGAGAGTTGGCAGATGACGCATGCCCTGTAACGATTCTAGGAATACGTCGTTTTCCTCACTATGCTTCCATGCTTCGTTTAAGTTAGCGTCATTACGCACATGACTTCGAAAAGACAGTAGTACGTGTAACATTCTAACCAGAGGCTCTGGTAGTCACCGTGTTCCCGACTAGAGTATACAGCCGTAACTACGAATGTCTGCTACGCTCAAAACATATTTATTTCCAAGCTAAAAAGTACGCTCGCGACCTACACATGACTGGGTTAATCAAATGTACGTGGCCGCGTCTGCACAACGAACGTCGCATACGCATATATTCTTCCAATTACGTAACCGACTTTCTATTTTCAAACAGCTGACCGTTTGCATGGCGACTGTCAGTCAATCTGCGGCAGTGGTCCGATCGCATGATGCAATTTTTTTTTCCGCAAAATGAGCATTCGAGAACGAAGGTAATACGTAACGTGAGTAATTACAACTATTGGGAATCGTTGATGGGCTCATGGGTCAAAACAATCAGGGTGCAGAAGTGAAGCTCATGTACCTTTGTACCTCACTTTTTAACCGACTTCAAAAAAAGATGATGTTCTCAATTCGGTTGTATCGTAAGTATTTTATTTTTACTCCGCCAATTGTGAACCAATTTTGAAGGTTCTTTTTTGTTTGGTAGACCATAGTTCAGATTTGGTCCCATATAAATTTTATCGAAATCGGTGTGGCGGTTTTTGAAATATGTACAAAAAACTACAATTTACTTTTATTTTATTTACATATATTTTAATTTACTTTTACATATTTTCTAAACGACGCCACGCGACGTAGGGATTGTTAGCTTTGTTATGTGAAATTTGGTCGAGTGTCTGAATTTAATTTTAAATACCTATAAGTCGGTTATTGTTTTTTTTTGGAAAAAAAAGTTAGTAAATTTAGTAGTTGCACGACTTGAGAGCAATATATCGAATTATTTTATTCAATTAAGAGCTACAAAACCACAACTGATCAGTGTTCATCGCTGTTGACCGACTGCACAAAACAATTATTATAAGGTTACGACGTGATCATGCAAAATCTTAACCAGATACCGTGACACTGCCTCAGTTACGTTAGCTCTTGGATCGCTCGCTCGCTCTAAATTGTTCTCTCATCTATACGATACATATCAATCAAATTGAAGTTTGTAATTCCGAATTCAAGTAGTATTATTAATGTCAAGTTTGGACGTTTGCTGAAGAAAAAAAAACACGAAATATGTCATTTGCCAACCCGCACTTGGCGAGCTTGGTGGGTTACGGCCTTGCGTCTCTCCATAAGAGTGAAGACCCCGTGGCCCGCAGAGGAAACGTCAAGTCCGCTTCAACACATTTTATATTTATGCGAGTCTATATTTTATTCTTGCGGTTAAGGCAAAAGAAAACTTGTGTTTTGAATGATTGAAACATTTGTAAATAGCTAATAAACATTTGTAATATGAGTTATGAAAATTGCAAGAACACCTGTTTGTGTTCCGAGAATATTATACATATAATTTAACCGCAAATAACTCACTCTATAACATGTTAAGTTTCCTAAACTTTGCTGTTATTCTCAATTCTTATTTCACAGTTCTTGCAAACATATTATTATCATTTATTTGACTAGCCTCGTGGCTTAGTTGGTAGTAGCTCTGCCTGCGAAGCCGAGGGTCGTGGGTTCGATTCCCACCCAGTGCAAATATTTGTGTGATGAATTCAAATGTTTGCACTGTGTCTGGGTGTTTCTATGTATAATAAGTATGTATTTAAAACTAAATAAGTATTATATCAGCTATCTGGCCGCCATCACACAAGCTTTGCTTAGTTTGGGGTCAGATGGTGTTGTGTGTGAATTGTCCACCAATATTTATTATTAATATATTTTGAATTTAAATACATAATTATGTCATGCAATATTTTCCCATGTACCAACATCTAAGTTGGACCGTAAATCCGTCTCGAAATTCGACAACATAAGACACGAATATCGACCTTATTGAATATCCTGTGATTAATAATAAATAATAATGCTATCGTAGTAATAAATAAATCATTAATTCCTCAAAGACCTTTTTACATTTGACTAAGAGTTTATAGCTAATTACTTAATCAATGGCTACATAGTTTACGTTGAGCCCCAAACTAGGCTCTGTGAAAATGATCAAGAATACCAGCGTATACTACGGCAGTATCTTAAAACTGTGTTTAGAATAATTTATTTTCTACGAAAAAACACATACCGATTTCAATTTAAAATTAAATTCAGACACTCGATCAATTTTCATAATAATCTATCACTATATCATCTAAATACATGAAACTGACTTAACTAATCCGGGTGAAATTCGAAACAAAATAGTCAGGAACAACACATGGGCTGATTACTACTTTTTGTCGCTGGGAAGTTCAGGTAGCAGTAAATAAATAAATAAATAAATATTGGTGGACAATTCACACACAACACCGTCTGACCCCAAACTAAGCAAAGCTTGTGTGATGGCGGCCAGATAGCTGATATAATACTTATATAGTTTTAAATACATACTTATTATACATAGAAACACCCAGACACAGTGCAAACATTTGAATTCATCACACAAATATTTGCACGGGGTGGTGATCGAACCCACGACCCTCGGCTTCGCAGTCAGAGCTACTAACCACTTAGCCACAAGGCCAGTCATCAAAGTAAAATCGTGGCAAGCACTGCAAGTGTTAAATAATAGCGAATTGAAAATGGGGAGACAAGTAAAGCGTCCGACTACACATAACTCCACATCCTCAGACATATGCGTGTAAAACATAGCGCAATCCGACACGTAATATTATCGGTCGTAATGACACCAAAGTTTGAAATTTTGGAGGTTTGTTGCTCAGTTACGTTTGAACGGATGAGTCTGAAATTTGAAGGTTATGGTTCGGAATAACACATATGCTTCTTTTTAACACGGGAAAGTAACTAAACCGCAAACTGCGCGGGTAAAATCGCAGAGCACCGCTACTACTTTGACTGGCCTCGTGGCTTAGTTGGTAGCAGCTCTGCCTGCGAAGCCGAGGGTCGTGGGTTCGATTCCCACACAGTGCAAATATTTGTGTGATGAATTCAAATGTTTGCACTGTGTCTGGGTGTGTATATGTATGATAAGTATGTATTCAAAACTGTATAAGTACTAGCAGCCCATTCCGGCTGCGCTCGGATATTGTCATTTAAAAACTATTAATCGAAATAAAAACTATCCTATCTCTCAAGTAGGACCAGACTGCTCACGGTGTGCCAATTTAATTTAAAATCGGTTAAGTAGTTTAGGAATCCATCGCGGACAAACATTGTGACAGGAGATTTATATATATTAAGAAGATTATATCAGCTATCTGGTCGCCATCATACAAGCTTTGCTTAGTTTGGGGTCAGATGGAGTTGTGTGTGAATTGTCCACCAATATTTACTTATTTAAATTTACTATTAAATAATAGCGAAATGATAATGGGGAGACAAGTAAAGCGTCCGACTACACATAACTCCACATCCACAGACTCGTGCGTGCGAAGCATGGCGCAATCCGACACGTAATATCGATCGTAATGACACCACGACCAAATGGAAATGGTAAAATGGTAACCAGTTTCGCTCGATTCGTCATTTAATCGAATTGAACTAGAATATTAGGCAAATTTATTCAAATCTTGATCTATCTTTGGTATATATTATGGTTTCTGTGTTTTTGGGTGAAACTGTAGGCTACTACACTTAAATTGATAGATATATACTTAGATTCAGTTTCATCATTAGGCTCATTTCATATTAATTTGAAAGACGCTTTAAGTAATGTAATAAGCGACTTAGGGGGCGTCCATAAATTACGTGGTCTTTTTTTAAATTTTTTGTCCCTCCCTCCCCCTCTGGTGAGATGTCTTGAGATTTTATTCAACCCCCTCCCCCATCCCCCAATCTCACGTGAGATTTTTCAAGATTGTGGGTTTCTTACGTAAACACGTTAGATTGTTTTATTCTTCGTGTTTTATTCGAATATTCATTTATTTTTTTGTTTCTCGACCCACAAAATGGGTTTCAAAGTCTGAACATATGAAACAAATAAAAATACTCAGTAATTAGTTTTCTTTTATGCCTGAGATAATATAGGAGATATATCAATTAGTACATTGTCATTTACAGACACATAAAATATGGTTTCGTTGTTGAGTAGGTAATGATTTTTTTTTGTGTGACGTCGCGACGCCGACGGCGTCGATTCAGCCCGAGGGGCGTTCGTATTACGATTACGTTTAAGATTAAATCTTAAGCATGTACATTGTACAATCTGGATTAAATGGACCAGAATAGTTTTTTTTTGTTTCAAGAAAAATAAGTTGCGTGATATTTGCCGAGACCCCCCCTCTCTCCAACGTAAGATTAGATGAGATTTGACTCGACCCCCTCCCCCCCTTAAACACCTCATGTAATTTATGGACGCCCCCTTACATATTATGTATATGTCACCGTAATATTGTAAAAACCCGTCAATTATAATCTAGCGCCGTTATATTATAAAGTAACCTGCCGTGAGATTAAAATCTCACGTGTTTTTATTGTACACGAAAGGTGACATATATTTTTTTTCTAAGGATGAAGCAGAAATAGCTGCTGCAGATACTGTATTGGTATCAACACAGTAGTTAAAGTTTGCATATATGAAGTGATAATTTAAAATAGAAATGATATATCCATTGTTGCCGCACCTACCCTCCTATCGGTAGCAAGTACGGATCCTATTCGCTAGGGCCGTAGGGCACCACCTTCGGAGGTATTAGGGCGTTCTTATATTTAATGTCCTCATTTTTTTAAGTCTGTTCAAATTGCCAGTGTAATTTGTCCTAAGGTTGCATAGGCTCGAATCGAGTCATAGGGTCAAGTTATACCGGCACAGAGACCTGTTTTCTGTTATTGACCATCGAGAATACAGGTCTTTCCTGAACTGGTTTTAAGCTGCGTGTTGATATCGGTACGTTAGCAATACTCTGACGTCAATGGAAATCTTCCCCGACCGACTTGCGGCGTACAAGTCAGCTTACATTATCAGTTTTAATTTAATTGTTGATTGATCTGTGAACTCTTGTCGATTTAACATGGATTTAATGGAATTACTAGCAGTGCTTCGCGGTTTTACTTGCGTTGTTCACATTCCCGTAATTTTATTGCTATAAAAACATAACATATATGTAGCATAATATTTTAAATTATTCCAGACTATAATAATCTAATAAAATTGTGTTCCCAATTTCAACCCCATCCGTTCTGCCGTACCGACATGAACGTGATTGAGCAACAAACCTAAAAAAATCACATTTAAAATATTAGTAGGATACGTACTAAACATAAATGAAATCGTAATAGCGAAAAGCTATTTTCAATTATTGACATTTCTTACTTTACTTTTAAATTGAAAATATGTATCCATTTTACGAAATAAAAAAGTGGGTGTGTACTTAATCCGCAAGAGGTTAATACCTCTTCTCTTTATTGCTCGTGCTAGGAAGTCGAACTTCAGCCATAGAACAGATAATATTTGCAACGCAAGAAGTAGTTACAATTGTTATCAATTGAGTAAAAGTAAACCAATTGAATAAATGTAAGAATTTATATTGACAACTGTTCGATCTTTCCCATATACAATTTCACAAAGGAATGCTCTTCAACGGCTTAGCTCCATCTACTTATAGCGCCAACCCTTCTAAAACTCTTTTGAGATAGCGGGTAGAAGTGAATGGTATCCCACCGGCGCCCTCTATACTAAATTTTATTAGTCATACCCATCACTTTAAATAATCAGATACTTGTTCTTTTATATGTCACATATTTAGACTCAAATCCCAGTATTAAATATAATACTATAGTGAAATGTACTACAAATAAAATATAGGTGACAACACAATGTTAACTAAAATATAGACTAACTAAAGCTAACTTCCGGCTGTCAGTTTTTTTGTGACAGTGTGCGACGAGTACCGTAAAAATGTATACCCTCAATATACCCTTATACTAAAATTTATACGCCGTCGTCAAACCAACCGGGGTTGCCGATGCCCGATTGCCCCGATACCCACGCATTGAATTCATCACACAAATATTTGACCTGGGTGGGAATCAAATCCACGACCCTCGGCTTCGCAGTCAGAGTAATTACCCACTAAGCCACGAGGCCAGTAAATTACCATTATTTCGTGGTACGTGGTACTCTCATAATTTTTTCCTATCATGCCAAAAGAAGTACCTATAACTTCAAAAATAGGGCGCTACTGACGTCTTAAAAATAAATTATAATAAATGCATAGTTCTCTGGCGACATAATTGATAAACATGTTAATTTCAAGTCATTGTTCCTTCTGGAATTATGACTGAAATTTAACCTCTACCGCATGAATTAAATTAACAACGTCAATTACTGAAGGTTGAAAAACAATTAAATATTATCGTTAATATTTAATCTACATCTTATCTACGCTAATATGAAAACGAAAGAAGACCTGTATTTTTGTTTGTAATTAATAAACTCAACAATTACTCGACCGTGTTCAATAATTATTTCACTAACGGATAGAGTGAGTAACGTGGGCTATAAGACTACACATGTGATAGGGCTTACAGTTTACAATAAACTCCCGGAAACCGTCACCTCTGTACTCGCGATGATTAGTCTCAAATCACGAATCAAATATTGGCTTATCAAGCATTTTTTGAACTATTATAGTTTTACAATTGAACGCCATCTCGCCCGATGTTAACCTTTTGACCGCCACAATCACCTATACTTGACAAGCGCGAGTGTGCGCCAACGACGTCTATAGTTGACAAAAAAACGGACTATACCAAAACATTGTGTGTTAAGGTACAAGTTCGCGCGGAGACCGCGACAGGAGACCGAGACCGGAGACCGCGACAGGCACTTGACACTATGGAATTGTATGGACGCCAGTTCGGGCTGAGACCGCGACAGGAGACCGAGACAGGTCGCGGTCGCGGCGCGAACTGGCGCCCATACAATTCCATAGTGTCAAGTGCCTGTCTTGGTCTCCGGTCGCGGTCGCGGCGCGAACTTGTACCTTTAGATATCAAATGGTGACAGCACAATTTTTTTTGTTTTTATTTTGACTTATTCGAAGACACTAAGATTGTAATAATCGGGGAAAACCCACTCAAGCTACGGATTCCACAGCCTAGACGTTCTTATCACTTAAGTAGAGTCAAACCACTTCGTTCGAGTTTTTGGAACGTCAAACATGAAACGATCTCGTTTTTAGAGCTACGAGCAGTCCGATAGAAAAAAAGGCAAAGATCCGATATCATGCAGATTTCATTAGGTTGAAAATATCTACTTCCCTTTATTTGCTTTTCTATCTTCTCCTAATCGAAGATATATTTTTCGCAATGGTTACAATCGTGGTGTCTTCAAATCGAGAGTGAATCGTTTTTTTAGGTAAGCACACTCCATCTGATCATCGCTCCATCGATCGATCCATCGCATCGTCGCTAAACAACAGGCGATACCGCGATAGCGGTCAAGTGTTAACCCATAAAAATGAAATAACACAAATGACAATTTCATGGACCCCGGAGTCTTTGGAGTTACTAAATTTAAATTTAAAAAATCAAGCACATCAGTAGCACACTTTTCAAAATGAATCCAATAACTTAAAGTAACGCTAATAATAATCACTAGGTACTCAGCCCGATCTTCGTTATTACAATACGTTAATTAAGTTGTCAATTCCTGGGAAAATACTCAAACATAAATATTTAATACCTATCCTAAAATACAATAGAAAAACAAAACTCAATATTCCATGCACATAATATTATTAATATAATATTATATTATAAAACAAAATTCCAAGCTTTTAACTCATTGTTACATAAGCAAACTAATTCTAAAATCAAATTGCATAAATATAATTTGAAAAATTATATACCTGTCTACAACAATTAACATACAATGAGTAGGTAGCTTTTTGTTTAAATTTACTAACTGTTCTCGGAATCGGTGATAAGAATTATGCGGGTAGTTAAAAAAAAAGACTGCTTTTAGACAACGATCTCAATACACAGATGTGCCCTCCAAAACTTCAGGGCACACGGAATCATGTTATCGTTGGGAAGAGTGAGCTCACTCTTTCCGTTCTAGTCGGTCGCAGGAAGCGGTGGACGCCGGACGTTTTTATCTATAACTATTCGTTGTCAACAACCAAAATAAGTAGAACCACAGCATATCTCGCCGTTATCGATTCTAGGGGTCAATTAGATTGGTTGTTTGTAAACCACTTACGATGCATACAGAAACGCAGTTTATTTCCAATATCAAGGTGATCAGGGCACATCCATTGGTTTATATCGATGCTTTTAGATGTAACTACCTAGATACCGTTGAAAATGTGCGCAGAGGAAACCGTAAAACCCCCATAAGAATTTTCTTCTCTAATTAGTTCAATCTGCGGGCATTTCTCTCGCCTTCATAACTCTACAATTAATTATGAATAATACGGATTCCACCAACGCATGTATTTAATAAATAGTTAAGAAATTTGCAAAAGCCGTTGTGGCCTAGTGGTTAGAACATTTGGTTTCACAATAGTGAAATCGTAAGTACGTTAACCCGCCTGCGACTCCTGAGTACTTTTCCTACTTCCCGAGTACTTTTCCTACTTTTCGTACTTTTCCTAGTACAGATGTTATAAGTTTGGCATCACCACTGGCTTTTATAGTCAAATAAAGGAAAGTGAGAAAACTCAGTGTGTTTCAAGGAGAACATTTTTCAAAATGCGTCATTCGCTAACTTGGACTTACATAACGATTGGCATTGACTCTCTTCATGTGAGAGAAGTCCCAGATTACCAGCACTTGGAAAGTAGGCTTGTGCTTAGAATTAGTACGTTTTTCGTACTACACGTCGAAACTTACTATCGTACTTTTCAACTATGGCCAGTCTATTAAATCATACAGTCCTTCGACGAAGCCTAAACGGGGCAATCGTGCCGGGGCGGCCGGTGTGGGACGCGGGAAGCGCGCTCCTGCATTGCCTATATTACAATGTTAGTATTGCAGGAGCGCGGCTCAGGGCTGACGTCTTCTGTATGTTTTAATTAAATTTGGGAGCCACGTTCTTAAAATTGCGACAACCCTATCCGTGTCTAGACATTATCGGCGTTTCTTCCAATATCAAAGGCGATGAACTACTGATAGAATTTCTTTACACTTTGCTATGGCTTAGTTTCATTGCGGAACCATAACCCACCACGCTGGACCACCGACATACTCTTACAATCATCTACGGCCAAATAGCCTCATAAAGCCTATTTTGGAAATTCTAAACTAACTATAGAGAAATAATAATAGTTGTCGCCATACATAAAAAAAAGTATTTTGCAAGGTTTTATGACTAACAGATGTGTTAAACATTCAGATATTTCACGAATAGATCAAGTTTAACTAGTTCCTTTTTCGGAAAATTATGGTTCTTGCACATAATATTTTAGACCACAAAAGCAGGTAGAAGGGCAACGTGTTGCGATACTGTAACATTGGTATCAATTAAATCAGGGTTTACCGATGAAGCATGAACATTAGGAACGTTTCAATGCGTCACAAACGCGTCATCAAACAACCGCAAATATACCAAAAACTCTCCGGTAATAACATCATCTCGAGTTAATGGAAAGAAACTAAGTGAGGTCAATACATCTTCAATTTAGATACATCTTTTTTAACATGATAAGGTTTGCACTTGATTAGATTACATCACGTGTGAAGTAAACAAGAAAAATCTGCGTTCTCGCTTTATTTATATTACTGTAAATATAGTAGGTATCCTACTAATATTGCAAATGCGACAGTTTGGATGTTTAGATGATTGTCGCTTCATCACGTCGAAGCGGTTGAACGGATCGGGTTGAAATTTTAAACACAGATTATCTGCAATAGCACATACATATTTATGCTTTTCATCGCGATACTTTTCAATGCGAAAACGAGAACGGGAACTACGCGGTAAAACCGTTGAACGCTACTAGTATATATTTATATACATGTACATATGTTTCATATAAAATGTATATTATACATTACGCATACGGACTGTCTGGTAACAGCCAACGTAAATACAGTCATCTCTAAGCACAGTTTTACAGCCTACAATAAAACTAGAACGGCCCGAACGAGGGCTGAAAGAAGTAAAGGCATCCGAGGGATAAAAGTGCGACATTGACCGTGACCAAGTGGTCCCGTACGGGCCATCTGCAAATACCGGGGATCGATACACGACCCGCGGGTCTACCGCCTTACTAAAACTGTCTTAGCGTTGCAATTGCTCTCCCTTTCCTTTTCGCTTGAAATGACAGAGACAGCAATAGCAAAGCCATAGCCGATTAAGTTAGGCGGTGGAAGGCCCGGCGCGTACGTGGGCCGCCCGGGAACTGGGTCAGTTTGGCCTTTACGTAACACTCACTATTCAATAAGATACATTTGATCATCTTTTGTTTGTTTCTTTTAAAGTATACTTTTATTGATTCCAGGTAAAATGAGATGGGCCGGATAATGGGACACCGATGGCCATAGCCCTTCACAGATCGGGGTGTAACATCCAAACGACCTCCGGGCCGACCCAGACGAAGCTAGCGAGACGAACTGCAATCGGACGATAAAGACTAACTACCAAACTGTAGATAAAATCGAATTATTTATTCATGCAAACAATTGTACATTTATGGTGTAATTTTACTCTAACCACCAAACTGGGTGTTAAAAACCCGTACCTTGGTGGTTACTTCTTTCCTAGATCGGATATCTGGAAGAATAGTTTTTTTTACATTAATAGGTTTACACTTGACCGCCATCTCGCCTGATGTTAAGCGACGATGCGGTCTAAGATGGAGCGTGCTTACCTAGAAGAAACCGATTCACTCTCGATTTGAAGACACCAAGATTCATCGAGAAAAATCTACTCAGGCAACTAATTCCACAGTCTAGACGTTCTTTGCCTTACTTACTTACTTTGACTTTGACACTCTCCGAAGTGTATCCGATAAAAAACCGATAAATAAGCTAGCAATTTTCCGGCGATGTTCAAGACTTTGCAGTCTTTTTCCCGCAAGAGTGTTATTGCCTAGTCATTCGAGTCTTTGGAACGTAAACCAATATAGCCAATAGAATTGAAGTATTTGCCCAGAAGTGTGATGATTTGGGCTAGCAACAATTTTATATTCGCAATATTTTTTCTACACATAAAAAAAACTACTACTGCCATTTGCATAGCACGTAGCTTGGAACATTATTTTTCTCTTATTTTCGTTTAATTGATCTAGAATCTAGATTCGTTACGTTTCAACAAATGACCCGGTTTACTGCCGCCTTCAGAACTAGTCTGGTGACATAGTATACAGCGTACATGAGGTTATGTCTGATCGTCCGGGTCGACTGATACGTCTGGAGTGCTAGTTTGCAACTATACTTAGAACTCGATATTACTACGACTCGATGATTTAAATTCAATAACGTTATAAATGTTTAAAACTTATTTTCATCATGGAAAGTGTAGGCGATTCGGATGAACTACGCGATTATAACTTAATCTTAAAGGACTAAAGTTGAGACAAGGCTAACAGCAGTGCTTTGATTAAATCAATGTTTTTATCAACTTACGTAGGTATTATAATTTCAACAATCAAGTATCAACTGAGCGCCCAAATTACGCCACAAACAGATGACCACAAAAAATTGCAACTTTTTGCCATATTTACACCGGATCTCTATGATAATTATGTACATGCACTTATTTCGATATGATTTTAGACTGCCCTAGTGGCTTAGTTGTCAGTAACGACAAAACGCATATTTGTGAAGTAAAATAAGAAAAGCTGACTTCACCATAATAGGTTTTGTAGAAAGAGAGAGAGAGAGAGAGAGAGAGAGAGAGAGAGATCTCTATTAAAGTAAACTCAGCAATCCCATTGCTGGTGTAGGTCTCCCACAGTTCCTTGGAAATCGTAAAAAGACACCTAGTTGTAGTAAAAAAAAAACAATATCGATTTAACACAGCAAAGCCGCGAATAATTGTAGCCTTAATACATATCTAGTTACCGGTTACAACAAAAAACATTAACTAACGCAACATGATTACGCTCTACGATTACGGAAAATTTCGAGAGAACATACACAGAAAAACTAGTTTCAATAGAACAACAAGCGCCGTGTATTCCAATATTGCCAAACAAAAAACACCATAACAGAGCTCAGTAAAATGGCTATCGACTCGCTATTGGATTCTCCTTATTTTCGCTGGAAAATAAAGCGAAAGCATTTCGCAAGGACACCAATTTCAGGTAGACGGTATATTACCGGGGGGTCTACCGCCGAAAGAAAAATGTCATCGCTTTGATGTTTCTCTCTCTTTTCTTTTCGCTTGAAATGATAGAGACAGCATTAGCAAAGCGATAGCCGATTTAGTTAGGCGGTAGAAGCGCGGGTCTAAGTTGTCTTGGTCTTAGAACCCTTTATTAACCCTTTTTTTTTAGTAGTGGTAGGACTCTTAGCAGAGTCCGCCTGGGGAAGTACCACACCTTTGCCAAATATTCTACCGCCAAGCAGTAATGTGCAAACATTACTGTGTTCCGGTTTGAAGGGCAATGATTCCAGAGAAATTACAGGGCTTAGAGACATGATATCTTAGATCTCTGGGTGACTAGCGCAGTGCAGTGCTAGGTAATGATTTGGACTATCATGTTCCAATAGCTGCGTGTTACTGTGCTGTTATGTGGCAGGCATGTTCTTACCATCAGGCACATGACCTGCTCGTCTCGTCACTCTATGCTATAAAAAAAAAAAAAATTATTATTATTAATCATTCATAGCGCCCCGCGGTTTTATTCCCATAGTTTATGTGCTGTTCCAGACTGTAATCTTATTTT
Organism: Ectropis crepuscularia; assembly: GCA_963693475.1. NCBI lineage: Eukaryota > Metazoa > Arthropoda > Insecta > Lepidoptera > Geometridae > Ectropis > Ectropis crepuscularia. The sequence goes on from OY856340.1 coordinate 5,030,735, forward strand.
GTTCTAAATTTCAACCCGATCCCTTTAGAAATTCCTAAAAAAATATAACTTTCTAATTAAAAGTCAAGTAGATTATGGAAAAATATGGGACACGTATTTTTTGTTTTACCGAATGTTAAAATTCCATAGAGATATAGATCATCAAACTTTCGGAGTGGGTGGATTGTGACGTCACGCATACGTAAAAATAGTGGAATGAAGTGACGTCACTCGAAACTTCTAAGTACTGTATCTTCGTCATTTTTTGTTTGTGAAGCAAAAGAAACAATCGTGTACAATATTTTTATGTTTTAACTGACATACTAAGAATCAGTTTACTAAACTCATTCATAATTAATTTAATATACATGATGACTAACATGTTTATTAAGGAACAAACATACAAACTGTCACATTTATATATTAGAAGGATTTCCATTGTAAAAGGGCGGCAACAATGTCGAAAGAATGTTGTCACCGTACTGCAATTACTTAAGAGATTACAAAACTCTTAAAGACCTGTCAGACAGGTCTATTTTCGTTTGACGGAAGGTTTTGTCACATGATATATTAATTTATGAGATTAACTAATCCAAATGAAAACATACATTACCTTCTTGTATACTTTCGAGATATAGAGATACTTTCTATTGAGAATATGACTTATATGAAATGAAATAATAACACTGTAGCTATAAATATGTAGTTGTAAGATAGTTATTTATACTATACTTTATACCTACGCCACATCCTATGTACAGGGTCTTATGTGTATTGTAAAGAATTATAGCATTATACTTACCCACTAATTGAGATGCGACTGTACGTTTGCCTTAAATAAATAGATACATATATTTATCGCGTATATGGGTGAGTTTACAAAAGATTGTTAGATGTTAAAGTACGCCATATACTGCCTGTCGGCATGCAGGATTATACAAGCATAAGGAAACAATTTAAAGAATAATAAAACTTACGTTCACAGTACACATTCCATTACAGTCGATATACCTATGCATAGAAATATAAACAACATTATTCAGCAGCTCCCCGCGGTTTTACCCGTGTAGCTCATGTTATTTTCATCGAATATTTTTTTTTTTAAATAAATAGTGACGAGACGAGCAGGACATGTGCCTGACGGTAAGCAACATGCCTGCCACATAACAGCACAGTGACACGCAGCTATTGGAACATAAAGAGCCCAAATCATTACCTAGCACTGCACTGCGCTCGTCACCCAGAGATCTAAGTTGTTATATCTCTAAGCCCTGTAATTTCTCTGGAAACATTGCCCTTCAAACCGGAACACAGTAATGTTTGGTACTTCCCCAGGCGGACTCTGCTAAGAGTCCTACCACTACACAGTAGCGTTAAAGTAGTTTAAATGTTCAATGTTGTAGAATCAAACCTCTCTGTTAGAGTTCTTGGAACATCAACAATGAAACGATGTTTTTTGACCACGCTGTTTTTTGTTGAGCAGTTAAATGTTATTGCTTGGAATGATTGTTCTATAGGCATCATGATTTATTATAGTCCATGGTTTAGTCTACGTATCAAGTTCGCTGATCGAGAATCTGGCGGTAGAATACAAAAAAATATGTGGAACTAAAAACTAAGGAAAACATTTCCACCGGCAAACGAACTAACCACGATTAGTATCGGAAACTGTTCTCTTTGCCTTTGCATTACCTAAATGAAATTTGGATATATATTCAATTCCATTATTCATGAGAACGATAGAAGTTACCCAAATGATATCCATCTTCCGGTAAACAAAGAGAGTAACGAATCGGAACGCGTTGTTTTGACGTTGGAAGCTTTGCTAGTATTTTGGCATCGACATGGACGTGAAAATCGAATGAATAGCTTCGATTAAGCCTACTTACATTAGTTAGTCTATAGTAGTATAAGCATACGACATATGTACTATGAATATGATTATACATTTATGCATGCAACATTTAATAGGCATTAAATCAGTGCATGCTCACTCGCTCAAGGTCGCGCGGTTTTAGCCTACAGCTAGACCGTGCCTCCCGGGGAACAAGTGCCAGTCGGTTGTCGGACGCACGGCTGAGCGCTCGCGCAACACGTTTCCCGCGCATATTGTTATTAGATATGTCGACAACCCTCCGCGCTAGACAGGGACAGAGTTACGCGTTAGAAGAGAGAGTTGAAAATCGCGACAGATATTGAGCGCTGAATTGAACTTTGTTGTGTCGCAGCAAGAGTCGCTATTTATATAATTGCTTTCGGTAAGTGAGGCTTCTGTACTAATATTTATTCTGTGATTAAATGTTCTCACTGCTGAGAGTCGGCGCCTTATTTAGCAAGGAGATGGTACAGGTTCGCGTGGTGATTCACCATGCTGGCCCAGTGTGGGTTGGTGGATAACGCATGCCCTCCAAGATTTATGTTCTAGGTAAAATCGTCCCCTCCTCTCTCTCTATCTACTCCTCAAGGCCTCTTAGGTTTATATCACCAACATTTACCGTATTTATCGTATTATTCCAAAAATTTGCTCAAGGCTTACCGCGAGCCACAAACTTGTCGAATTGTTCGAACCTTGTTGAGCGTCAACTCGGTAAAAAAAATCTCATACGTGTGTCGTTATACAAACTCAGATACATAATTGAGCTTAGGTCAAGTTTGTAAGTTGATCTCATATTGTGTTCTGACGTCGGGACATTGGCAACGGCCAGTCGTACACGCCATAAACCAAGACCTTCGACCGCCTAACTGAAACAATTATGGCTTTGCTGTTTATTGCTCTCTTTAATTACAAGCTAAAAAATAAATAGAGAGCAATATCAAAGTCACGACCATTTCAGTTAGACGGTGGAGCCCCTGAATCTAAGCACTGAAAGTTATTTTTATGTCTATGTCTGTTAATACCTCAAGCCATTATAGATCGATATAGAAAAGGTATTTTAGTCTGAAACATCGTCATCCATTCAAATCGAAATCGAACTAAATCGTTGCTTATTATCTGGAAATCGGCTGTTTCGTATTTCAGAGAAAATAATTATCGGAAAATTCCGCCGTGACTTTTAGTAGGATTAAAATTGCCTTGTATCGATCGTTCGATAACAATCCGAGTACACATCAAAATATACAATAATAAATATGCAGAAAAAACCCTCGTTTAACCAAACAGAGCTACATGAGTAGTAAATAGTGTAAGTAGTTAAGTACATAACAAAAGTTACGTCAATGAATGACTGCACACAAAGAAGAGTACATCTCGACAAACAGCAAACGTGACCCGTCGTCCTCGAGTCCGGAGAACCGGAGGAAATAATGTTTCGGCAAACATTTGCACATGGCCGCTGCTATATTTGCACGCATCGTCTCAAAACGTAAGCTTATGCCACATGAATGATTTGCCAATCAGTCTACAGAGCCTTCAGTGGTCGACTTTCGTCCAACATTTCTCATCAGCTTACTATAGTCCACTGCCGGAGATAGGCCTCTCTCATGATACTCCAATTAGCTATATCCTCAGCATTTCTTCTCCAACCACTGCCTTAAGTATACCGTTGCTGCATCGAGTTTCAGGGCATCCTACGTTACGTTTGCCTATTCATGCTCTCCACGATACATCTCTACCACATAACAAAAACGGAAATTTTAGTATGAAAACTAACGTGGTTTATTTTACGTAACTGCACGCAATTAATTAACACAAGTGAGTTACACGTGACTTAATTAAATACAATGGTAATAGCTTAGTTATTGTTCTCTCATTAATTTAAAGCGAGGTCAATATTAAAGCCAAGGCCATTGGGGTTGGGCGGTACACCCCCAGGAGCCAATGATAAAATCTATGAAAAAAGAGAAAGATTACAAAGAAGCGTAAGAGCTATTATGAGCTCGACATTTTAATTGCAAGTTTTATCACTTAGAGCGATCAGGTTTCAGGCGACCGTGCACGAATAGGATGACTATTATACATACGCTGATTATACATTCAAATAAAAAAATGAAATTTTCTCAAGGAATCCCGATATTGATATTATACTTTCTGTGGTCTCACACCACAGGAGCAGGTACTCCACAGTTTCAGTCATTCCATTACTGCGACAGAGATTCCCCATGACATGACTCTTGCATAGACTGTCAATAGATCCTATTTTGTGAAGATGGTAGTTTAACTAACAGTGATCTGTGATTATAACTATTAGTCCGGTCAAATTAGACCAAATAATAAGAGTAAAGTTACCTAAATTCCCACCAAGCTGAAAATCGGTAAGATTGTTTAAAATATCATTAAAAACAAAATTTGAAAGTTCCCCATCTTTCCCCTGTGAGCAAAAAGTTTTATTCAAGGTCAAAGGTAAAAAAATGAGTTTATCGCGATTATCAGCAAAACGGTAAGTTTTATCATAACAATACCGCAGACAAAAATTGTAGATCATAAAATTATCTACAAAAAATTGCTGACTACTTTTTTTCTACGAGCCACCGTTTTTGAGATATAACGATTCAAAAAGTTGTAATCGTCATAATATGCATGAGTACGTCCGTGAGGAAACACCTATATTGAAACCTCACACGTGGTCCCTGGGTGGTTCTAATCAGGTGACAAATTACCGGTGGTAGGCTTCGGCCGTGGTTGGTTGGCCCACTAGACTAAGTCACGACGCCAAGCGGCCTAGCCGTGTTCCGACGTGTTGTCTAGTGACACCATTAGGGGAAAACGGGTAAGAACAGTTGCTGCACAACTGCAAGACCGGTCTGTCACACCAATACTGTACATCGGGAAGCTAGTCATGGAGGGTAGCGGGATCCGAAGCGCGGTTGCCGCGACCGACCGCAGATAGTTAGGGTCCCAAGTAGTGAGCTAGCCGCCACTCATGAAAGTCTGCCCCGCCATCTAGCGAAAACTCCCGGGATGCGCTATCCTGCCGGTTGGCGACCGGATGACAAGGCCAGATAGACATCCCCGGGGGGGCTCGGGCGTCCCCGCAGTCTCCAGGCTAGCTCCCCACTGGTGTATTCGTGTTGTGTGTTGTGACCAATGGTCAGTAGTGTGCGGCCTTGTTCTACTGCCGTTTTTCCCACCGATCCCCTCTCAAAACAAATATGAAACAAGTCAATTTCAGAATCAAGTTTAAAGAGCGGCTGCACGCCTTGTCGGTTAAAGTGCACCTCACTAATATTCGGGGTCTGCACTCCAATCTCTCAGCAGTCCACCATCACCTCGAGACTGAGCAGCCGACACTCTTGTTTCTTGCGGAGACGCAGATAGGTTGTCCGTCGGACGTGGCGTACCTAACGTATCCAGGCCATACTCTGGAGCACAAATTCCGGCCTCGTGCTGGTGTGTGTATCGGTCGCACAGCGGAGATCTGGAGACGACTAGGCTCACCGAGTATTTAAGTGAGGCGGCGGACGCGGCTCAACAGAAGTACCCTTCGGCTCAATTCGTGTTACTGGGGAATTTCAACGGCCAACATAAGGAATGGCTGTACCCATACCGGGACACTGATCACGCTGGGCAGGAAACGAGAAAGCTAGCTTTATCGTTAGACTTAACCCAGCTGGTTCAAGAGGCCACAAGAGTACCCGACGTTTAAACACCTTATTGCTTAGACCTTTTGCTGACAACTGATCCAGACCGTTATTTGGTGACTGTATCGTCGCCGTTAGGCAGCTCCGACCACTGTCTGGTGAAATCTGTATCTGTCTGTCATCCGCCTGACACCAGCCCTAGAGGCAACCGGCGGTTGTGGCGATACAAGTCAGCAGATTGGGATGAGATGCGCTCTTTCTTTGCGTCTTACCCATGGCAGTCATTGTGCTTCGCTTCTGACTAATGTAATACGAACGGCTATGGAATATTTCATTCCATACTCCGACGTCCCATTATCCCAAAGCAAAGCTCGCCCTTGGTTTGGTTCTCAATGTAAAAGTGCTGAAGCATTTAAACATGAGACCTACCTAGCCTGGGTTGATGCTCGACAGCGTAAGGCAAGGGACATACACCAGAAGAAGAAAGCGTTCAACAAGGCTGCTACGGCATGCAAAAAGGTTCTTCAGAGGGCTCGGTTTGACCACATTAGTCGAATAAGGAACAAACTAGCTTCGTACCCAGCGGGCAGCAAAGCGTTTTAGTCCTTAGGTAAATCGGTCGAATCGAACTTCTGCCGCTCCTCACTACCTCCATTGCTGAAACCTGATGAGACACTGGCTCACACTGCAACGGAGAAAGCAAACTTGTTTGCAACTCAGTTTGCGGAATCTTCGCGTCTAGATGCTGGTAGCGCGACACCTCCTACTCCATCTGGCTGTTCGACTTTTATGTCAGAGATACGCATTTGCCAATAGGAGGTTCGCAAAGTGCTACGCAATCTGGACGTGAATAAAGCCAGTAGCCCAGATGGCATTCCTGCTCTAGTAGATCAGGAATGCCATCTGGGCCACTGAAGGCTTGTGCGCCTGAGTTGTCACCGATATTGACACGCCTATTTAGACTATTTCTCCAAACTGGGCTAGTACCGAATTCTTGGAAGCTTGCCAATGTGCAACCTGTGCCCAAAAAGGGTAGTCGTGCTGACCCTGTCAACTCCAGGCCCATTTCGGTCACGTCCATACTCTGCAAGACTATGGAACGTGTCTTAAGCCACAGGCTCCTGACGTACCTAAAATCGAACAACCTCCTCATTGACCAGCAATACGGGTTTCGCCGAAACCGGTCCACCGGGGATATTCTAGCTACGTCACTCACATCTGGAGTGAAGCTATTGAGAACCAGGGGAAGCACTTGCAGTCTCCCTGGATATCTCGAAGGCTTATGACAGGGTTTGCATGATGGCCTTACAAGGAAGCTTTATAGTTAAGGTTTGTCTACTGGGTCCATTGCGTGGATATCGGACTTCTTGAGGGATCGATCCATACGAGTCGCCATTGATGGCTGCTCGTCGGATCAAATGGCTATCAATGCCGGTGTCCCTCAAGGGTCTGTACTCTCAGCGACGCTCTTCCTGCTACATATCAACGATCTGTTGAAGCCCGGTATCTTTGGGTACGCAGATGATAGCACCGTTGTAGAGAGTTACATATCTAGCGCGAGAGCCACTGGGCATCAAACTCAGGTACTGATAGAGAGTCTGATCGAACGTTTGAGCTTGACCCTTGAGGCGGTGTCCAAATGGGGCGATGCCAATCTAATCAAGTTCAACGAGAGTAAGACGCAGGCGTGTTTGTTCTCCGTTAAAAGGAGTTCTTTTCAACTGACTCCAACTTTTAGAGGTGTATCCGTGCCGGTGTCTGACCGTCTTTAGCTTTCGGGCGTTACTTTGACCTATACGCTCAACTTTGGCTCGTATATCGAGTTCAAGCCTAAACTGGCTGCCAAAAAACTTGGTTTCCTCTCAAAGGTGCGAAGGTACTTCAAGTCTAAACAGTTGCTTACATTATATTATTACTTTACATTACTTTACTTACATTATTTTTGTAGTGGTAGGACTCTTGGCAGAGTCCGCCTGGGGAAGTACCTTTGCCAGCTATTCTACCGCCAAGCAGTAATGCGCAAACATTACTGTGTTCCGGTTTGAAGGGCAATGTTTCCAAAGAAATTACAGGGCTTAGAGATATAACATCTTAGATCTCTGGGTGACGAGCGCAGTGCAGTGCTAGGTAATGATTTGGACTCTTCATGTTCCAATAGCTGCGTGTCACTGTGCTGTTATGTGGCAGGCATGTTGCTTACCATCAGGCACATGTCCTGCTCGTCTCATCACTTTTTATTTAAAAAAAATAAAAAATATCAAGCACAGATTCGCTCCTGTATGGAGTACTATTCGCACTTTTGGGATGGATCGGCTACGTATCAGCTGGAGGCTCTGGAATCGATAGAGAGACGTGCAAAAAGGCTCATGGGCAACGACACTCTTGTGCGAAAAAAACTTCAAAGTCGTGAACATCGCCGAAAAATTGCTAGCCTATCGGTTTTTTATCGGATACACTTCGGAGAGTGTGCGACTGATTTGCATGATCTGATACCACTTTGTCCTTTTTTCTATCGGAATGCTCGTAGCTCGAAAAAGCGATATCGTTTCATGGTTGATGTTCCAAAGACACGAACGAAGAGATTTGGCTCTACTTTTGTGATAAGAACATCTAGGCTGTGGAATACGTTGCCTGAGTGTGCCTTCAAATCGAGAGTGAATCGGTTTTTAGGATTCCGTAAAACGTAAAAACGGAACCCTTATAGATTCGTCATGTCTGTCTGTCTGTCTGTCTGTCTGTCTGTCTGTCTGTCTGTCTGTCCGTCCGTATGTCACAGACACTTTTTGCCGAAACTATGAGAACTACACTGTTGAAACTTGGTCAGTAGATGTATTCTGTGAACCGCATTAAGATTTGAACAAAAACATTAAAAAAAAAAGAAAAATTAGGGTTGCCCCCCATACTGAGAACTGAAACTCAAAAATTTTTTTTTCATCATACCTACACGTGTGGGGTGTCTATCGATAGGTCTTTAAAAATGATGTTGAGGTTTCTAAAATCATTTTCGTCTACACTGAATAATTTGCGCGAGAGACACTTCCAAAGTGGTAAAATGTGTGTCCCCCCCCCTCTAATTTCTAAAGTAAGAGTATGAAAAATCTAAAAAAAATATATGATGTACATTACCATGTAAACTACCAACGAAAATTAGTTTGAACTCGATCTGATGAGTAGTTTTTTTTTAGTACGTCATAAACACACTATTATTGAAACTTCGATCAAAGTACAACGAACTACAAGAACTATGTGTACTATGTATATTATGTTACTTGCTGCAACGGAACCCTTCATGGGCGAGTCCAACTCGCACTTGGCCACTTTATTTTAGGTAAACACGCTCCATTGTAGACCGCATCGGCACTTAACATCAGGTGAGATGGCGGTCAAGTGTAAACCCACAGAAGTTAAAAAAAAATCCTCATAGGTGGCGAGGATACGTGTGCATATTATGACGATTACAACTTTTATAACTTTTTGAATCGTTATATCTCAAAAACGGTGGCTCATAGAAAAAAAGTATTAAGCTTTTTTTTGTAGATAATTTTATGATCTACAATTTTTGTCTGCGGTATTTTTATGATAAAACTTACCGTTTTGCTGATAATCGCGATAAACTCATTTTTTTTACCTTTGACCTTGAATAAAACTTTTTGCTCACAGGGGAAAGATGGGGAACTTTCAAATTTTGTTTTTAATGATATTTTAAACAATCTTACCGATTTTCAGCTTGGTGGGAATTTAGGTAACTTCGAATGTTTAAATTGACCGGACTATATCACTAGGCGAAGATGTGATATTATAGAAACAAAGACACATTAAAAGAAGTACATACTCATGAAAGAATGGATGTTGATAAAACAATGAGTTTATTAATTTTAAAAATATGAAAGCTGACCCGTTCATAATACGATTCCCGAGTGGTAAAATGTAAATTGCATCGACATTGTATGGACGGAGTAATTTTTTTAAAACCGGCACATTATAAAGCTCCATTGTACTCATTCTAATTTTTAACCTTTCGCAAATGCCTTTCAGAACTCATTTCTTTTTTTTTTTTTTGATCTGCGCAATAGCAAAGAGGCAACTAAGAAGTGCTTGAGGAAAATATCCACCAATATTCTGATTCGAGGCTTGAACATTACTGCTTGACAGTAAAAGCTTGCAAGAGTTAACAGGCAAAGATGCGATAATGTCAACTGGTAACTTCTGAATTATTTTGCAATTCATTATACAGGAATTTAAAACTCGAGGAACTACTTAATAATGTACAAGGATAAAAAAGTACCGAACATATTAAAGTCAAAGAAAAAAGAAAATAATTAAATAATTTTGATCAAGTCGACAATACAGACACGCAGACAAAAAAACAATTCAATAAAAAGATGTGGTGTCATGGGACACCAGGTAGGAACTAAGTTCCTTCGGTTAATATAGACGCAACACAAATTGCAAAAAAAGCTTAATTTCATAATTATATTAATTATGTATGAAATTAAGTATTCATGGTACGATTCGCAGACTCACAAAGGTCGCTGGAAACCGCTGGTTGCAGGTTGCGCAGGACCGTTCGTTGTGGAAATCTAGGGGGGAGGCCTATGTTCAGCAGTGGACGTCTTGCGGCTGATGATGATGATTGTTGAGTGTTTATAGTTGTCCTGAGATTGTGAAAGATTAACTTTCAAGGGGCCGATTAAAGAGTACCTGGTGATTGCGTTAAAAGGTTTGAAAACATTAAAACTGCTACAGATGTTTCGTAGTACGGATGCGTCATTATGCGAATCAGAATGTATTGGTCATTTTTTAAATCTGTCTAAATGCAGATGTGTCAATATGCAAATTGGTTAATATGCTGATGTATCATTTTACAAATGCGTCGTTATGCGTTAAAAAAACAGATTATATTGGTCATTATGCGTCAGAAGGGAAGTTATTTGGTCCGAATCTAAAGTTCTGTCAATGAAACTGATATCAATTGGGCTCACATACATATAGTCAACTTACATTCGCAAAACTCTGTATTGTACTCGTACATGTAATATTTGTACCCACCCATCACAAAGATAATATGTAATTTGTGTGATGAGTACGATATTGAGTCTATGTCTGGGATCTCTATGTAACAAAAGTACTATATATTTCCAATTATGTGTTTATTACCAGCTGTCTGGCCCGTATTGCAAGCTTTGCTTAGGTTGCGAAGTAGATATCGTTGTTTAATAAGTATAAACATTTTTATTTATTGTGTTGTTTTCATTCTAATTTTTCGGTCATAATTAAGTGTCAAATTTTTGATCCGGAATCCGATGTAATGTATTTAATATACATATGTAGGTAAAGACCATTAAATCCTTAACGAATAGCAAGTGCATTGGTCAACGGCCTTTGACTCTATGACGATGACGCACTGAACGACCTTTCCATTTCAAAATGACCACAGGTTAATTATTATTATCCAGACAACTTACAGTGTAAGTTTTTTGGTTCAATTTACACATTTGCTAAATTTAGAATTAATAGTCTAGGCTGCTTGGTATCTTTTTCCGCATGTCACCTCAAATTCCTAACCACTAATGTAATAGAAAATCCGAGTTGATCACATTTACCCGCCATATTCCAAACATATTTTCGAAAAACCTTTAAAGTATTGAACATCGCCGCAAAATTTATGTTTATCAGTTTTTATCGGATACATTTCGGAGAGTATACAACTGATCTATATGATCTAAAACACAGCGCTTCTTGGATCGCTCGTAGCTCGAAAAAACGACATCCGTTTCATGGTTGACGTTCTATAGACTCGAACGAAGATGTTGGAAGAACTTTTGTGATAAGAACGTCTAGACCTCTAGACTGTGGCCTGAGTGTGGATTTCACAATGGTTACAGTCTTGGTGTCTTTAATCGAGAGTGAATCGGTTTCTTCTAGGTACGCACGCTCCGTCGTAGACCGTATCGTTGGTTACCATCAGGCGATATGGCAGCCTAGTGTAAAATTATAAATAAAAATAAAATCAACATAAAGCTTTCACGAACCTTCTTCGCGAACTTCGCACAATTTTTTACAAAAACCTGTAAAAAATTGTGCCAAGTCAAACATAAATTTCTCGGCTAAACGAAGCCAAAATGAGAAACGAATCTTTTAAGGCCGTTAGTACCGTATTATCAAACGTGCGAATTTTCCACAAAAGAGGGTACAAAGCTAAACGAGGAAACCGCAATCTTCAAAAATTTGCTCCGGTATTTCTTGCAAATTTAACGAGGGCCGTCGTCGGCACTGTTTTGTTTGCTCATTTAGATTTTGCATTTCTGGCGGTTGTGTTATTTTACCTATAGGTTTTTAGAACTTCGTGTTTGATCTGACAACAAATACATAATTATATCAATGGTACTAGTATTAAAAATGTGAAAGTTTGCTCAATCACGCCGGAAGGGATTGGGTTGATATATGGAAAATAGATTACAGCCTGGAATATCACATAGCTAGTTTTTATCCCCAGAAAATTACGCGGAAGAACGGGGAAAACGAGGTACTAGCAGTTTAGTACCTCTCTTTAACTTATCCTGGAAATGTATGTGTGCTCATAATTTCAGAATTTTCTGAAAAATATCGGCAACTTTCAAAAAATACATATTTTACTATGTAAGTTGGATCAAATCGTTAATGTTCAAACACTGTGTTTTTTTAGGAATAGTATTTAATGTTCAAAAAAATCACAATAACTACAGAATTTGTATTGAAAAACATCTTAGGTTTCGATTATTTTAAGTAAAAAATGCCTAAAACCTAATCGCTGTTTCGCCACTTTCGCAGTACGCTATCTTTTTATCACCCTTCAATCTATCAATTTATCAACTCGCAAATGAATATTGATGGTGTATGACGTCAAATATGAATCGAGTGAATCGTATCAAGTTACGGCGACATTATTTTTTTGCCAACAGAAAAAAAAAGCCGTTGACGTAAAACAATTTAACTGAATATACTAACATCGTTACTTCCTTGTGGTGGATAAAGAATATTATCACGGGCCTGTCAGTTCCCGTAGCTTGTTTACGTTAAATATTACCGTGTTTGACGAAAACAAAGAATTAGCAATGAGAACTTTTTACGCTTCTTGATTTGACGGACAAGCAAAGTTAGCACGCCAGAGTTTTTTTTTTTGTTATAGTTTTACACTTGACCACTAAATAATATGAATAGTTTTATTTAAGGGCTCTAGATCTCTAGAATTACGATCTCTGGTGTTAAAAAAAGAAGAAATAAGGTGGTTGCAACTTAGCTTATAATAATATCATAGATAACAAATGAGTCATCGTAGCACAGACACACACAGTACACATCATAGAGAGTATCCTAAACACACATGACCTGATCATGGTGGCGGTTTTTTGTTGTTGTTTGAATGTGGACATAGTCGAAGTAGTCCTTAACTATATTTTTCGAAACTTTGTTACGCATTTTTACTTTCTCGCCGTGCAACTCGAATTGATTATCTCATTATGAATTGAGAAATCTTTTTAAAATGGTTTATCCTCAACAGAAATAACGTGTGACGCATGTTTCAGCCCTTGTTACCCTCGATCATATTCGAGGGAAGAGGACGCGACATAATTCTAACCTTGTGCTGGTTAGAAGCTAGGATTCTTAAGTTATAGTACTTTTACGCGTTGACGCAACTGGCGTCTTGCTAACCCCAGATATATGAATACAACACAAGAACATCTACGTCCAAAACATCTCGTTATTCAATTTCCATCGATCGGTCCCTGAATTGTTATGTGGCAGGGCACGTGGGTAGCCCGCATGTCATTTGTCATTTACAGAGAAACCTTCATTACGCGAGTTCTCGGGTCTTTAATCTGCAAAGTTCCCCGAAACTGCTTTGACAACTTTGACATTTATTTACTGGGTTAAGGAAAGACTCACTCGCAAAGCGGAACGAAGAATAATGTAGTCATTTTTCCGTTTTTTTTAATGATTATTGTTACGAACTCATTGATAAAATATTGAGTAGACGTTGGGCAGTCGAAGCACAGTAAAAGTCAACAAAAGAGTATTGTAGCTAATGCGGTTGTCTTTTGAGAGTTAAGGCATAAATAAAAGAAGTAAAACGGCGATTACTCCCGCTCTAGCTTAAACTTGGTGCAAACATTGTCCTTAACTATCCGTATGCTGAATGCAAGTTTTGTTGAAAACAATATGCGCTGTACAGTAACCGCGTAAACATGACATTTACATAAAGAAATTTACAGCGCTTCGAGCGTCGCTCGAGTTCTTCATACAAATGTCAAGTTTACGCGCTCACGGTAGAGCGTGTATTATTTTCGATAAAACTCGCACTCACGATACAGCTGGATAATGTTGCCAGCTAATTGCTAACGTAATTAACACTTTGGTTCTATTACGTTAGGTAGTGTGCTTTAAAAGTTACGAGGGTTATTTGATTAATATGTTCATTTAAGTTACAATTGTGGGTACTTTAACTTATTTTGACAGTTTGAAAAACAATCCCTAAAAAATTGCCTAGTTACAATCAAAAGCAAAAACAATTAGGACGGTTGACCAGCGTTATATTCTAAGCAATATATTTTCACACACTTATCATTACAAGAACAATCCTCAGATCTAGAACAAACCAATGGAACAGGTTTTCTTATTGGAAAACTGGTTTCTCTGAATTTATCTCCTCTCGTCAATCTGTCTCATATTTAGCAGCATCTAGGTTTCTCAACTCGACCGTACATACCACATACATAATTATAATATATTTTTGTGAAAGCGTTCGTTATTGTATTTCGATTTTTTAAGGCCCGACGGCAAAACGACGTGATGTAGGTATACATTTGATGAGTCTGCGCGCATGTGTGTGTGTGTGTGTGTGACTGTGGCATCGTAACCTCCGAGCGGATGAAACGATTTTGATTTAACAAAAAAATTTGTTAGTCGGGTTATTCTTAGTTGTTTGATAAAAAATATCCAGGGTGGCTGTGGCCGCCACCACAAAATGGCGGATTACAATATTTACGTCCTTCAACATTTATTCAATTTATTACATATTTTTTCACAACTCTAAATATGAGTATCAAATGACGGGTCTTGAATAGTAGAATGTTATACACCAGGGATGTAACGGAGGTAATTTTATCGGAACCGAAGGCAGAGTCAGAGTTTTTAAATTTGATTTATCGGAGTCGGAATCGGAGTCGGAACTGAACTGTCGGAGGCATAGGTAGGATCAGAAGTGGTGGCAGGACAGATATTTTCATTGGGAACAAATAAAACATTATTTTGTCAAACACGTGGACACGATAAACATTGACGGGCAAATGGACTGCGGGGTTTGGGATTTGTATTTCCATTTACTTTCCACCATAATAAGGGATTATCTCGAATATTTATATACCTTACCTCCGATTAAAACCTCCGATATAAAAGTTTCGGAGCCGAAGTCGGAACCGAAGGTGTAATAATAATCGGAAGTTCCGACTTAACGGAGTCGGAGTCGAAGCTCCGTAACATCCCTGTTATACACCATGACAAATATCAAATCCTAGATAGCCGCCACCACAAAATAGCGCGATTTTTAATTAATTTTTAATAGAATTAGCTTGTTATAGGATACTGAGGGTAAACAATAGCTGCCGCTTATATGAGTATTGCCATTCCGGACAAGTATTCAAAAATACTCTTTTCAAACTCTACCTTCCATTAAAGTCTCGCCAGAATCGAAAAGATTACTTATTATCAAATCAACGCAGCCCGTATTCTAGAAAGCAATTACATGTAAATTAAAAGTAAACAATACAGCACATTTCTTTAATCGGTGAACTGATGAGCCAATCAGTTACGGATACTAATCGTTCGACAGTTAGCCACGCTCAGTGGAGCTGTAATTAATTGATTTGCAGCTAATTAGCGGCCACACCTGCAATACAGTTCGCAACTTTTTTTCAGCTTATTCGTGCGAAATACAAAGCGATCAATAATAACATGTTACCACTAAATGAAGCGAACCATATAAAGAAGTTACGACTGGTCTAGTCGGGAGAATGGCGCCTGCCGATCCGGAGATCACACACGCACCACTGTCTTTTCGAAGTCATGTGGGTAATGTCGCTAACTTAAAACGGTGAAGTAAAACATCGTGAGCAAACCGACATGTACCTAGAATCTTTCGAAGTCATGTATCATCCACCACCCCGCACTGGGCCAGAGTGGTGGATTATGGCCTTAATTCACTCCTTGCGAGAGAAGGCCCCGAGTCCCAGCAGTGGGAACGTTTAGTGGGCTGTTGATGTTGGTATAAAGCCCATAATAGCACAGGGCGATACAGTTTTTTGAGTAAAGAGTCCAAATCAATGTCTACCACTGTAAACCCAACCGTAATGTTTACACATTATGTTTTGTAGCGGTAGGACTCTTTGCAGAGTCTGCCGGGGGAAGGGGAAGTACCACACTTTTGCCAGTTTTTCTACCGTCAAGCAGTGTTGTGCAAACATTACTGTGTCGCGGTTTAAAGGCGGGTCACAGGATACTTTTCATCCCCGAATTAGCTAGTCTCCACAGGAGACTCCGTATGTGGGTGATCTCATATACGCGTAGTTCAATTTCATCAGTCCAGGTCGAGTTTTGTAGGTCAGATATTTGAGACACATTTTATTTTATCACACTAATGAGACGGGTTCGATGTATGTATAAAAGACTAGATACCAAACAATTAACGAAAAAATATCAGAAGCTAATACAAGAAATTACAGAGATTCCAGAGAAATTACAGGGCTTAGAGATACAACAACTTAGATCTCTGGGTGACGAGCGCAGTGCAGTGCTAGGTAATGATTTGGACTCACTGTGCTATTATGTGGCAGGTATGTTGCTTACCATCACCATCAGGCACATGTCCTGCTCGCCTCGTAAGTAGGTATTTATTTTAAAAAAATATAAATGTTAAAACTAAGACCGATTTAAAGCAGGAAATCGAAACAGCGACATCGTTTCATGGTTGATGTTCCAAAGACACGAACGAAGAGATTTGATTCTACTTTTGTGATAAGAACGTCTAGGTTGTGCCTTCAAATGATAGATAGATTTATTCACTCATTATTCAAATCGAGAGTGAATCGGTTTTTTTAGGTAATCACGCTCCATCGTAGACCGCATCGTCGATTAACATCAGGCGATATGGCGGTCAAGTGTAAACCTATAAAAGTTAAAAAAAAAATAGAGAAACACATCAAACATTCTTGTTTTGCCCACGTGTAATCTTGACATGGAACCGTAAAAATTCCCGAAAGAAATCTCATTAATTTCTTCGCGATCCACGTAATTTGCTTAAGAAATTCGTTCTACTCAACTGAAATTTAATTAGATTAATGATTTCGGTTTCTTTAGCTGGAATTTTAATAACGAAATTAATTTCATTTTTAAATATGACTTCATCAACGTATGAATTTGAAACTTTACAAATTTTACTTAGGCTCGGCTAAATCGCGATTTTCCTGCATCGCTCGTTACTTATTATATTTTTTATTATATTTATGATGCATACATGATTGTTCTAAGGAACTTGTTTGAACAGTTTCTTCATTGCATTAGCTTTAAATTGATCCATTTCCTATCATTTATTAGAATTTACTATTGTTTCGCAAATTGGCTCGATTGAAGAAAATTGTGGCAGTAAATTGCGCTTTAACGGGTGTAAGTAAACATGAGAATCCGCGTTACGATGATGCAATAAATAACAATTCATTTAATGTATTGATTATTTATTACTAGCAGTGCCCCGCGGTTTTACCCGTGTACTTCCCGTTCCCGTTATTTTCCTAGCCTATGTGTTCTTCCAGACTACAATCTAGCTGTATTCCAAATTTCAGTCTGATCCGTTCATACGTTACGGCGTGATTGAGCAACAAACATCCAAACATCCATACTTTGACATTTATAATATTAGTGGGATTATTGAGTACTAGCAGCGCCCCGCGGTTTCACCAGCTTATTTCCCGGTCCTGTTAATTTCCTGAGATAAAAAATAGCCTATGTGTTATTCCAGAGTTTTATCTATCTACGTACGAAATTTCATCAAAATCCCTTCAGTAGTTTTTGCGTGAAGGAGTAACAAACACACATCCATGTATGCTTGGACCCATGTTTGCTTACAAACTTTCGCGTTTATAATCCACTATCAGCGCCCCGCGGTGTTACCCGCGTTCCCGTTGTTTTTTTTTCGGGATAAAAAGTCTACGTGTTCTTCCAGACTATAATCTATCTGTTTTCCAAATTTCAGCCCGATCCGTTCATACGTTAGGACGTGATTGAGCAACAAACATCCAAATATCCAAACATCCATACATTGACATTTATAATATTAGTACGATTAGTAGGATATTAGTAGGAAGTAGGATAGTAGGATATTACATTTTAGGAAGTAGTATAACAAAGACTGAGATGTTAGAATTTGTAGTTTTAAAAGACGTGGTGGCTTAGTTGTTAGGACGACCAATTTCAGTAAGGTCGTGAGGTCATAACCTCAAATCCCGCCTTCACATTTGATTATTCGCATAAGTACAAATCCACAAATATGTACTAGTTTATCCTTCATTACTGGTTTTAACGGCGAGGGAAACATCACGTGGAAACCGGCATATCCCTTGACTTTTTTCGAAGGCATGCACGATCCACTAGCTCGCACTAGGCTAGCGTGGTGTACTACGACCTTGACTATCTCCTTCTGAGAGAAGACTCTTGAGTTCGAGTCGTGTAACAAACCATGTTCCAACATAAAATGGACTGAGTATGTCATGCTATGTACGAAACCCTAAAAAACATATTTATAAATGTAAGTCTACAATTATTACGTAGCGCACATAGATTAATTTGTATGGTAGCGAAACATTAAACTACTAATTAAGTATAATAACTGCTAGTATAAATAAGTGTACTCGTATTTTTAAATTGAGAGTGAATCAGATCTACTTAAGGAAGCTAGCCCTATCATTGCACAAGTTACTACATAAGACGGAGGTCAAACCGAGTCCTATGACAATAAAAAAAACTAGTTTAAGACTATTTCAGTGAGTAGGTCTTCTGATAGACGTGCTCAAGTGACATTATTACATCTCAGTCACGTCACAACAGCACGTGTAATGTAACAAAATATACACGAATCTAGTTCTATCACGTAATTCTAGTAGGTATTCTAGGCGCGTATCAGACGCACTCCAGGTCACACGGAAAGGCTACTAAAATCGAACGATACTTTTGGTACAATATTCAGGATTTGCATGAATGCCGCCAATGACAAGATTTTCAGCGCGCGCTAATAGTAAAATTGTGTGTAAACTCTAGGCTATGAAATGCGTTGCCTGAATGGTTTCTCCCGATTTCAATTTAGTAATAGTACATTATGATATAAGTGCGGTAAGTTGATAATTACAGCCGAGGCTTTATTGCTAGCTCGAGCCGAAGGCGAGAGCTATAATTAGCAGAGGCTGTAATTATCAAAGCGCACGTATGTCATACGACGTTTTATAACATATTTGCGAGGAAATAAACAAAACTCTGACGACATTTTCAAATAAAAACAATACAGCGAAAAAAAACGCGCGGAATAATATTTACTTGATCACATATCACAGCACAGAGTAAGTAACCACTATGGATCACAGATTAGCAATGCGCGCGCATCGGCGCCTTTTTTTTTAAGCAACGCCACAGAACCAGCCGGTATGCCATTAATAATAAAGTAAATTAATATTTTTGTGTTTTGTTACAGAAAAATTAAAGTAATTTATGGTCTAAATTAATTAAATTAACGAATTTAATAATTCTTTATTATATTTTACCTCTCAAAGTTAATTTTATTCATAAAATGTTGACCACACTTTTCTGACATAAAAACTCTTTACTAAGATTTAAAAAGGTACCGTTCGTTTTAGACGGATCATATCTCTCTACCTAGTCTGTGGACGGAGCATTTTGAAACCGTGCGTTTTACATTACACATTACAGCACTAGTGCGTAATAAGATACATTACGATACAGAAATTGGTCCAATAAGAGACCCTTTACGAGCAAATATGTTATAAAAATAGTTAATCTTATAACCGTGTTACATTCGGTAAGACCGATTCACCTACCGAATTGTCTTTGTCAACAAACCTAAATACTTATCCAGTAATTATATCCAAATTATATACAATTCCATGCCAAAATTTAGTTAAGTAAGTCAATAGTGAAGTTAAAACATAAATTACACTAATTGCATACAGTACCCTACACAAATGATTTATTCATTACTATTGTGTAATCATGTATAATGTTTGTTTTTTCACTTTTTTTTTACTACTACTTGACAGAGTGCATAACACTCGGTATGTTATGTATGTATGAGTCCGATTGTTCTCTCTTAGCTAAGACTTTTTCTAAGACTCGATTTTCAGGTATCAGTAAAGTTGTATGCTAACTAACGTAAGTATGTTAGTTTGTAAGTTAGGTTTAGGTTATAGAGACACCATGTTTCTCAAAACAAAAAAAGTTTTTCGTAACAAAAGCTGTATATTCCTGCGGAGCCCGTCATACGCACGCTGAATCTTTAACACCTATGGCGTGTGTAAGCGAAAGTTCTGCCACAGTATTTGATATTATGTTGCCTCGGAGTCGAAATTCCTGTCGGTACGCTTAGCACGCGCGTCGCCAATAATTCCCCGCCCTTGTCACTGCGGGGCCTACGAATGTAGTACATAGTACATACTTACTTTATAACAGATTACTAGATAATACATTCGAAGGCATTGCAGTGACAAGGACTCCGGAAGTAACGTAGCAATAAAGACTATAAATATTCCTTGAGGAATAGTAGAAGGAACGACTATGTTTCTCAAGATATTTTTTACAATCACCTCAAGCAAAAACTCGGAAAACCACGACAATCTTCGAAATTGAAAAATACATCTTTATTCTCTCTGAAACGTTTTAAAGAGGTACTACTACCATTTTACTTTTACCTAAAAGTAATCGCAACGAGGCAAAATCGCTGATAGATCGACAGTTATACTATATTTCGTATTCCCAAAAAACTTAGAGGCACTATGGTCACTTAGCCAGGACGTCTACTCTGTTTCTACGAAAACAAAATTTCGAAAAAAAAAACTCGCGACTTTCCTACTCTCGTTCTACTTCGTTTCGTCCGATACAACATTGTTTGACGTTTAAATGTTCTAAGCATACTCTAAAGGCCGATTTACATCAGACGAGCGAATCCTCATTCTATCCCCACTGTATTAAATTCATTTGGTGTAAACAAACGTAGAACATTCTTTCGTTGTTTTGTTCGCGTTTCGCAAAGATTCTATGGAATATTTAATATGGAAAACGCTAAGAACGATCATTCGTTTACACTAAAAGATCGAGAAGAATGCTCTTTCTTGTTCCAGCTCTAGCTCTATGTTCGTTCAGTTTAAATCGGCCTTAATTAGAGTAAGCTTAGAACATTTAAACGGACAAAACGACGGATCGAAGTAAAATCGGAGTTGGAAAATCGCGAGTTTATTTCGAAATTACGTTTTCGTTGAATTAAGAGTAGACGTCCTGTTCGCCTGAGTACAGACTTTAAAATCTAATTAATTAAAAAATTACGCATTTCTTCTAGATGTTTTTTGCAGCACGTTATAATTTAGAGTGTTTTCTGTCAAATTTCGTCAAATTCAATGGCAAAAGAAGATATTTATTTTTTCACCTTCGGTAGCGTTTATCATGGAATGACCCTAGACGACTTTTAGATTTTAGACGAAAATCTAAAAGCCTAACCTAAAGGTTAAACGTTTACCTTTAAACTTTGAAGTCATTTTATGACAATGTTCATTTCATGTGTATTCATGTACAACCAGCACCAAGACGAAGATGAAGTTGAAATGGACGAAGACGAAGAAGGTCCTGATGAAGTGACAACATCTTTCCAAGTAACCCAGTATTTGCTTTAATTTAATTCGAGTTGGTGAAACCTGTGAATATCGCGCCGCGGCCGCGAACCGGGATTACAGCCGCATTAGGCCGGATATCACAACGAACCCGTGTATTCATTGCTACCAAGCTGTGCCATACGAATATTGGATAACTGTTTAACCCTTGTACCAAGCCGGAATACTCATGGTGTACTTGACGTAGGTACTTTGTAACCCTTTTTTTTTCCCGTAAATCGGAACGCATCGATTTTCTATGCGGCCGAGCGATATACGGACATCACTAAAAAAAGTCGTTCCTCTTTACCCCCGTCACTAGCTGGCTGTTAGCGGGAGTGGTGGAAGGCGGCCATTTTGCGAGCGATTTTTCGAGCGGGCGGCCGCGTGCCGTCCCGCGTCGTTGATTAATTATTATATATATTGGTGGAATTTGAAGATTTTGGTGAGTTATGTGAGGTGATTGAGCTGTTAGATCGTCGATCGATCGATTGTTCGTGTCGCAGAAATGTGAAAACATGTTTTTTATAGTGACGTGTCCCGAGGCTAACGCGGCGAGGCGAGACGGCCAGCGTCGGCGCCCGGCGGCCATCCGCATCGTGCGCGTGCCTGTCTTCGTCTCTAAGTGACCACACCTTCCTAAAGGGGTAAGTCGAATAAAGGAAAATGTACCGGAAGGCCGCGTGTAGGCGGGAGTCTGACGAACCCGTTGTTAATGTTGTTTGTTCTTTCGTAGGAGGTGGTTTTGGAGGGCTGTTTGGTTGTGGGTTGGAGAGGCCCCAGGCGGTTGGAGACGCCCTGGTGTGTGTGGTGTGGAGTGGTCTGGCGGTTTTCCCGGGCTGCGCCCTATTCGGCGGTCGACCCCGAGCTCGTGCCTCGTGGAAGGGACGACGCTCGCCGGAACCCGACAGGTTTTTTTTGATAGTGAAGAGTGGTGGAAGTTGAAATGGAGAGTGGTGGAGGCCTATTCGCCAGGCCGGGCTATGGGCCTTGTTAGGTTAATACAGGTCAGGTTTCTGACCTAGATAATAACTAAATTTCTATGTTCTATAACATATACTTTTACCTGATGTTGCTGTTAAACATTAATTTCATAGGAGCTTACAGTAGTTAATAACCTAAGATACTTTTTCACCCGAGTAAACTAGGTGTATGGCTATACGTTGGATACCATACTTCCTGTAAGTGACTGAGAGTCAGTCATAAACTGACGTTGTACTTGTAAGGTGTAATGTTGTCTTTTACCTTACTTCATCTACTATAAATATAGTTATAAATTTCTTGGTCTTACACCAATTACCTAATAATGTTATTCCACCGGTTTATTCTTAGTGCGTGGGAACGGACGTTGTACTTGTAATGTGTAATGTTGTCTTTTACCTTACTTCATCTACTATAAATATAGTTATAAATTTCTTGGTCTTACACCAATTACTTAATAATGTTATTTCAACGGTTTATTCTTAGTGCGTGGGAACGGACGTTGTACTTGTAATTTGTGGTTAGGTCACTTACCATACTTAGTCACCTGGATTTATAGTTATAAATTCCATGGTCTTACACCATACTGATGAAGGCCTATATATTGTCTAGCCTAAGATATTGTCAGTTCTCGGTAACAGTATAGGTTCCTGGCTGTAAGGAGGGGTTGATTTTCGCCCAATTACTGATCTAACCTAACCGGGGAGTTTTGCCTTTGCTGAACCCCTCTCTAACCTAGGGTGGTATTCGGAATTTACCCCTCTTTACTAAAGGACCCTGTACTGGGAATAACCAAATTTTAATATAGAGGTTGTCGAGGAATTCTTCAAATTCCTTTTTTTGTCTTTTGAAGGAACAGTAACTCAACGATCAACCCCTGGCCTTTTACCCTTTTTAGTATTGATGTATGCCTTTGTGTCCTATCAATAAACGCTTGAAAAAGTCTTACCTTTTTTTACTTAAACTTTAACTTTTTTCCGGGGAGGTTTGGGAATTCAATTTTCACCAATTGAGTTCTCAACCCTTGACCCCGGATACCCTTACAATTTGGCGCCCGAACTCAGGGACCTTTTCAAGCATTTATACGCTATATATATACTATATAACGCTATATAAGACTGTATGGGATGTTTTGCACGTTATTGAAGCTTTATAGGATGTTCTGTGTTCTTTCTAGGCTGTTTTAGGTTATAACTACCTGGTTATTGTTGTATTATTTTACTATACCTGACTATATGTTAGTTATAGACTACTATATGTTAATTTTTTTAACTTTACTTACTATAAGTAAAGTTTTCTACCTTTTTAGGCTTTGTTGAGTTGTCATTGCCTGTTTATTGTTATATTCTTTTACCATACCTGACTATATGTTAGTTATATACTACTATATGTCAGTTTATTTTTAACTTTCCTTATTATAAGTAAAGTTTTCTACTTTTAGGCTGTGTTGAGCTGTCACAACCTATTTATTATTATACCCTTTTACTATACCTGACTATATGTTAGCTGTATAACCCCATATGTTACTTTTTTAACTTTACCGACTGTATGTGAAGTTTTCTACCTTTTTAGGCTATTTATAGATCATATATATGACTATATGCTGGTTATATGACACTATATAACATTTTTCTTATTGTTTTATTATTTTAAAGCTTTCAAGACGTGCTTAACTACTATAAGTCATCGATCGTGGTCTTCTACCTCTGGTTTCGGTCTGTTGCTCGATTCTGGATCGTGTTACTGTTACCTTTTCAACCTATAACTTTGAGTTTGTTATCATAATAACGGTTTAATATTGTTTAACTACTGTTGTATTGTGCGGCTAGTATTATAACTTTTTAGCATAAGCTATATTTCTAAGTTTATCTAATTTTAAGTATAGTTCTGTTTACTTAAGACTTTGAATATGGAGGAACGTCCCATATCTTTCCATTTACTGAATGTTGATGAGTTGAAATATGAAGTATGTATCCGCGATGCCCTTCCGGAGGATAATATACAAAAGTTACGAGCTCAGGTGAAAAAGTTAAATGCTCAGATGAGAACTGATGAAATTGTAACTTATGAGGGTGATATTTCTGCCGAACTACTGTGTGTTCAGGGTAAACTAGGGGAACTAGAGGAGACTTGTGCTCGACGCCCATTACTATTAAAATATCTGAATAGGATACAAGCTTTAGGTAATCATCTCTTTCATCGGTTGAGTCGCCTTTCACCTTCTATAGAGGAAGACTGTGTCCGTAAAGCTCAGCTTGACGAACGTTTGGGGGTTATCACTAAGAATATGGATCGCATTTTGCAAAATTTTCGGAGTAGTGTTGAATTTACCCTTGCAGATGATAAGCCGTTGTGTGGAGCTCAAGGTGACCCTACTGTTGAGGAGCTGGGAACTGCTGATGGAGCTGATGCAGTCGCTGACTCCGAGGAAGTTCGTAGTAGTCCTGCTGTGCGCCTGGTTTCGTGTGACCGAGTTTCAAATGTTCACGCACTAAACCATAAGTTTAATGGGAAGGGTAGTGTTCATGCTTACCTGGAGAGATTGGAAGAGTTAAGCTCGTCTAGACATATTTCCCCATCTAAATTGTATACCTCGGCTGTGGAGTTGTTTACGGATGATGCTTTATTATGGTATCGTAGTATACGCGATGACGTTCATAATTGGGAAGAGTTGAAGAATTTGTTGTTAGGGGATTTCCTGCCTCCGGATTTTGAAGTTGCAGTGGCTGCGGCGGACGAATTTTGTGTAAGGTGTAGGACTAAGGGTCATATCCTGAAGGCATGTAAGGCGCCTCCTATTCTTATTTGTTATCGATGTGGTGAGAAGGGTGTTACTATTAGAAACTGTTCTCGTTGTGTTCAGCCAAAAAACTGAACAGGACGGGCCATTGTTTAACTTCTAAGGCAGAGTGGTCTGATTGGTGTAATTTTGGTAGGTAGATTTTTTGAACAATCTAGATTAGAAACAGCAATGGCTCGTGTGAATAGAATTGATGCTTGTCCATATTCAAAGGTCAATATTTGTGTTTTTTTTATTGTTAGGTGTTAATTTTTGGAAGGCTTTTAATTTAGCTCCAGTTGTTTTAAGCTTGGGAGATCGCCGTGATAGTTCGGTTTTCTTTCAGTAACCCCGAGATGCTGTGATGACAGAGGTGCATCGATTGCATCCTTTGGATGAATTCTTATACTGTGTATGTCTGTGATATCATTCCGGATAACTATATACTTAAATAGGGAGCTCGATTGATGAAGCTTTATACATATCTTGTTCTTACTTTAGCTATTTTGATATTATAGCATTTTTATGATGACGTTTTAGCGGTATTCTTATTTAGAATCGCCTTCTATATTGTTTCGGGAGTAGCGTTAGATTGTCGCTCACCGTGGATAAACCTTTTGAGCTAGGCTCGAGGTAACCTTATTGTTTCTACTATTTCTGTAATCGTGTTAAGCTGTCGCGAGCAGAGAACCTTATTGATTGTACTATTTCTGTATCAGGGTTGGGATGTCCCTATCAGAGATTATAAGCCTCTTGACTTAGGCTTGAGGTAACCCTATTGTTGTTCACTATTTCTGCACTAGCGTTGAGTTATCGTTAGCAGATGATAGATCTTTTTGTACTTGAGTATGACGAGTTAGCAGATTTCTTGTATAGAATCTCGACTTATATTATATCTGTATCCGCGTTGGGATGTCGCGATCAGAAGATAAACCTTTTTGAGCTAGGCTCTAGGTAACCTTGTTGTGGATGTACTGGAAGTGGTGGTGCTGATGCTGACGTCGATTTTTATAGAATCCCGTAGTATTCTAGCGGTTTATGTAGTATTGTGTGGCAGAGTTTCACATGTGCTGTTGTAGGGAACCTAATGAGGGTTCTGAGAACGTTGTACCGAACGCTTTCTCGCGTTCTGGACTCTTTATCATACGCCGGTGTTTGACCCGTAGTATGCTGACACTTATAAACTCAGAAGATGTGAATGTTGTTTGATAGATTCTGTAGTTTTACACGTTGTTTGGGATCTACCCCCCACTCGTGTCTTTAACCTTGACTTTTTAACAGGGCGTTGTACCGTTATACCCTTTTAGGTAAATTTTGTTTACCAGACTTTATTGAAGGAGGTCGATCTACCTGCTGACGAGAGGCTGTCGTCTCTCCGAGTATCTGTTCCTGCTGTAGGTGCCGTTGATGATGGAGAAGACTTGTTCGTCTTTGAACCAATTGGCCAAGCTTGTACTATTGTAGTTGATTATGTGTCGCAGTAGTTATGTGTACCCTAATCAACTTCTGAATTGTTTGAGATCCTTAGGTTCGGTTTGCAAATATTTTGAATAGGCTTTGTTGTTGGATTAAGTTAGTTTTTACTTTTAGGATTTTTGTTTTACTGGATGTTCGACGAGTGGATGGTAGGATGCGAGACGCTGTTGTGCGACCCTCATCGTTATTTATGACCAGCCCCCTTATTTGGACATAAGGAAGAACAATATCTACATCTTTTTCAGGATATCTTAGTATAGAATTCCAGATTTTTGCTAGTTGTTTTAGGTTTTCTTTGTTATTTTAGTTTGAAGCTGTAGGGTGTTGTGCTTGATAGGTGTATAGACGGAGGGCCGTCTGAATTTTTCTCGGTTCCTTTCGAAAAATTCTGGTGATGGGAGGAGTACTGTAACCCTTTTTTTTTCCCGTAAATCGGAACGCATCGATTTTCTATGCGGCCGAGCGATATACGGACATCACTAAAAAAAGTCGTTCCTCTTTACCCCCGTCACTAGCTGGCTGTTAGCGGGAGTGGTGGAAGGCGGCCATTTTGCGAGCGATTTTTCGAGCGGGCGGCCGCGTGCCGTCCCGCGTCGTTGATTAATTATTATATATATTGGTGGAATTTGAAGATTTTGGTGAGTTATGTGAGGTGATTGAGCTGTTAGATCGTCGATCGATCGATTGTTCGTGTCGCAGAAATGTGAAAACATGTTTTTTATAGTGACGTGTCCCGAGGCTAACGCGGCGAGGCGAGACGGCCAGCGTCGGCGCCCGGCGGCCATCCGCATCGTGCGCGTGCCTGTCTTCGTCTCTAAGTGACCACACCTTCCTAAAGGGGTAAGTCGAATAAAGGAAAATGTACCGGAAGGCCGCGTGTAGGCGGGAGTCTGACGAACCCGTTGTTAATGTTGTTTGTTCTTTCGTAGGAGGTGGTTTTGGAGGGCTGTTTGGTTGTGGGTTGGAGAGGCCCCAGGCGGTTGGAGACGCCCTGGTGTGTGTGGTGTGGAGTGGTCTGGCGGTTTTCCCGGGCTGCGCCCTATTCGGCGGTCGACCCCGAGCTCGTGCCTCGTGGAAGGGACGACGCTCGCCGGAACCCGACAGGTTTTTTTTGATAGTGAAGAGTGGTGGAAGTTGAAATGGAGAGTGGTGGAGGCCTATTCGCCAGGCCGGGCTATGGGCCTTGTTAGGTTAATACAGGTCAGGTTTCTGACCTAGATAATAACTAAATTTCTATGTTCTATAACATATACTTTTACCTGATGTTGCTGTTAAACATTAATTTCATAGGAGCTTACAGTAGTTAATAACCTAAGATACTTTTTCACCCGAGTAAACTAGGTGTATGGCTATACGTTGGATACCATACTTCCTGTAAGTGACTGAGAGTCAGTCATAAACTGACGTTGTACTTGTAAGGTGTAATGTTGTCTTTTACCTTACTTCATCTACTATAAATATAGTTATAAATTTCTTGGTCTTACACCAATTACCTAATAATGTTATTCCACCGGTTTATTCTTAGTGCGTGGGAACGGACGTTGTACTTGTAATGTGTAATGTTGTCTTTTACCTTACTTCATCTACTATAAATATAGTTATAAATTTCTTGGTCTTACACCAATTACTTAATAATGTTATTTCAACGGTTTATTCTTAGTGCGTGGGAACGGACGTTGTACTTGTAATTTGTGGTTAGGTCACTTACCATACTTAGTCACCTGGATTTATAGTTATAAATTCCATGGTCTTACACCATACTGATGAAGGCCTATATATTGTCTAGCCTAAGATATTGTCAGTTCTCGGTAACAGTATAGGTTCCTGGCTGTAAGGAGGGGTTGATTTTCGCCCAATTACTGATCTAACCTAACCGGGGAGTTTTGCCTTTGCTGAACCCCTCTCTAACCTAGGGTGGTATTCGGAATTTACCCCTCTTTACTAAAGGACCCTGTACTGGGAATAACCAAATTTTAATATAGAGGTTGTCGAGGAATTCTTCAAATTCCTTTTTTTGTCTTTTGAAGGAACAGTAACTCAACGATCAACCCCTGGCCTTTTACCCTTTTTAGTATTGATGTATGCCTTTGTGTCCTATCAATAAACGCTTGAAAAAGTCTTACCTTTTTTTACTTAAACTTTAACTTTTTTCCGGGGAGGTTTGGGAATTCAATTTTCACCAATTGAGTTCTCAACCCTTGACCCCGGATACCCTTACAACTTGTCATTATGAATACATTTTATTATTGGGATTAACCTCGCAATTGCCAAATGAAAACTAAACGTAGCCAGGCTATTCTATACAAAAATTGCAGACCTTGCGATTGGTTCCGATTACCTAGAAGACATTATTTTATAATACATAGTTACAGAGTGACGGGACGAGAAAAACCTGCGCTTGATGGTAACCGACACGCTTACCCGTAACAGCACAATGCCACGTAGCTATTTGATTGTTAAGAGACTGAATCACTGTCTAGCAGTGCACTGCGCTTGTCACCCATAGATGTAAGTAACAGATTTATCTCATTGCCATCTAATTTCTCTGAAAACATTGGCTTTCGAATGGGTACACTGGTAGGTACGTCAGGCGGTAGAGTATGGAAAGTAGGCATAGGTGTGGAAAGGGAAAGTTCCCTTACAAAAATCCTTTCGGAAAAAGGCCGTCATTTGTAGTCCTACAAATAACTGTACCAATTGTTAAATTTCGTGTCATAATGTGTTACGAGTTTTTAATTATCTACGAGTATCTACGTTCGTAAATCCCAATAGTAACTAGGTAAGTCATCGCTATATCATTTTTGGAAGCGAAGAACTTGTATGATCTTACTTATTTTCATTTTAGATTTTTTCGTTTTAATTAGAAAGGGACCTATGGCAGTTGGCCTCTATTGCCTCTCACACATTGGGCTAGCGCCGAAAGCGCAGGGCCCTACTAACCTACATTTCGTAACCAAGTTTACTAACGCAAACAAATCTGAAAGCATTCCATTTATTTACCTTTCTCAATACCCGTACTCATAGTGTATCTCGTACGACGAAGATATTTTATATAGTAAACCCTTGGCTTGGGCTGCCGCCGGTGAGTAAGTCAAGTAATAGACCGGCACCTCTACCGCCTAACCATGCCTAACGAAAAACGCTTTGATGCTTTGACGTTGCTGTCTCTTTTCTTCTCGCTTGAAATGAAAGAGACGGCAATGCCAAAGCGTCAAAGCGTTTTTCGTTAGGCGGTAGACCCCCGGGACGTCTACCGCCTAACTAAAAGTGTCATAGCTTTGATATTGCTCTCTCTTTTCTTTTCGCTTGAAATGATAGAGACAGCAACAGCAAAGCCATAGCCGATTTAGTTATTAGTTAGGCGGTAGAAAGGCTGGAATGGAAGAGGGTGCCCTACGGACCTAGCGGAGAGGATCTGGCATCTGCCGTCTAGTAACCGATATAAAAAGTTTAAGTATACTATTTTTTAATTATCTGATGTCGGCATTGCATACTAGAGTGAAGTACAGAATGCACAACCATTGGTCATGCATCAAGTTTCCATAAATCACATTTACATATATTATTTTATTCGGTAATTACACACCCCGGCATGAATTTCTATCTTGATATTCAATCTACCCCAATATAAATTCCAACAACCTAATAAAATTTCCTATAAGGAGTATTAATACGAATAATGTGTAATTTGAGTGCGTGAGAGAGCGATAAAATGGAAAACTTGTTAGAAGTTTGTGAGTTTCTGAACTTGTCACTTCGGATCTACTATCAAAATCTATGGACAATGGGGATGACGACAGGATAAAAATTTACAATTTTAATTAGTTCGTCAGGCAGATTATGGAAAAATATAGGATACGTATTTTTTGTTTTATCAAATTCTCAAAAATTTACAAAGA
This sequence comes from Ectropis crepuscularia, assembly GCA_963693475.1. Classification (NCBI taxonomy): domain Eukaryota; kingdom Metazoa; phylum Arthropoda; class Insecta; order Lepidoptera; family Geometridae; genus Ectropis; species Ectropis crepuscularia. The sequence goes on from OY856340.1 coordinate 5,061,319, forward strand.
TATTTTTGAAACATTTGTGAGAAATATAGGTTTTTTGACCATACAAATCACCCAATTGGAACTACATACATATATCTCAAACAAACTATTTTTATTATAGATATTAACTGTTCCGTTATATGAACAGCTAACCAGGGGGAATGCATTTCCCAAGTGATGCTTAAAATATTAGCTGAATATCTGGAAGCTGCCTTCCTGAAACATTTTGCGCGAACAGAGAACGGGAGTTAGGTATTATTAGAAATCCAAGAACTCTGAACGCCTCAGGAAAAAGTAAACATAATTTAATTTATGAAATGTTTCGACGAACAATAGTAGCTTTTAGTATTATTCAATACATTGATTGTTTATTTAAATTTTAAATGTTTGATTTGATTAAGTAGGTGTTCCCCGTTGGATAGTACCTACAAACTTAGCGTTTTCAAGCCGAGGTCGGTTCAACCGGGTGGGTACAAAACAAGATATTTTTTGGTGTATTTCTCTAACCTCTCTATACAAAACGTCTATCCGCAAGTCTGAAACTTAGTCGCATTACTAAACGTACTTTAATATACTCGTATGTATAAAGCAACAAATACCAAAAACCAGCCATGTGCGACTTGGGCAAAGGAATGGATTAACTTCGAATTGAAAGTTACTATCAGCATTAATTGTAGTAATTCGGAACCCTTGGCGTGAGAGTACAAACTGGCACTTGTCAAATTTGTAGTGTCACGGTCTTATTGGCTTTATTAGTTTAGTATTCATAGACGTGGAGCGTTCCCATAACATAACTCTTCCTTTGTAGGTTGATGGTTTCCGGAGTTGCACAACACAGATGCCAAACACCTTTTGTCTATTGCCCTTTCCTTTCATACGTAACTTTCCGTTCATTATTCTATACAATACAATGTATGATGGCAGTTGAATGTGAGCTCTACAAAGTAAACACTTGAATATGTCTAAGGGGGAAAGAAAAGTGGAAGGTGTGGGTAGGTCTATCGAACATAGAAGCTGTAGTGACCCAGTGGCGATACCGTTCGATTCCAAGAGTAAGTCGTGGATACGAACCACCCCTGCACAACCGAGCATTTTTTTCAATTACACTTTAACGGCGGAGGAAAACATCGTGAGTAAGTAACGGTGAATGACACATTCACAGAAAAACATCTACCGATGATAAAATGTTGTCCGCCTACCCGCACATTTTTAAGCACAGGGTAGGTATATTTTTCATTATTTTAGGTTTTGCGCTTGACTGCATTTTCAACTGATGTTAAGCGACGATACTATGATACGATGTTTAGTATTTTACCAGAAATACCGACCTGGGGCCCATTTGCAAGTCTGAAACACTGATTTTATCGTTTATACCGATTTTAACATTTACTTCCCTGATTGCCAACCGAGTAGTGCAATGAAATGACTTACCTGAGGTTCCCGGCGTCGTCCAAAGTCCAGTTTGGTCTGACAGGAAGAAGGAGGGAAGGGAATAATTAGACACCAAACCAGATTCCAGGCGATCCCGCAAATTCCCGTTCCAATAGTAGTTCAAGCAACGGTCCCGCGTTGGATAAGGGGGCCAATCCAGCAGCCCGCTTTTACACAAACAGTCCAGCACTAATCCCGTAGCGATTATTAATGTGTTCCCGCACAATATTACACTTTTATCCAGAAAAGCAAACCAGATTATTTAGATAACCGTAAAACGCGTCCTTTTTGTTCCAGCGAAAAAACAGACGACGTCACTGACAGATGACAACCATAGACCCGATATGATTTTCGTTCGTTCCGAAATAATGTTGCCCGATTATACGGAACAAAAACCCCCGACCAATTGAACTCCTGTTCAATTTTAGTAACTAGTATTTAGTAACTAGTATTTAATAACTAGTATTTAGCAGTATCCGGACCTCAAATAAAAACAAAATTTCCAACTTTGACCCGAAAGTGGAAATCAAACCAAAAAAAAACTTTATCAAAAATAGTATTAAAATTAAATAAAATTTTAACCTTGAAAACACGTTTATCTAATAAAGGGGCAAGCGTGCCAGAGAGGACACCGCGCGCTGAAGTCTGGAACCAGAAATCAGAATCTCCGCCACGCGGGGTGTGCCATCAGTACCAGATATCAATTTTAAAATACGTCCCCTACGCCAGAGTAGGGGGGCCAAATTTGCCTCCTTTAATAATACTAAGTCCCCTTCCCGAGGGGCCTCCGTCCTATCTGTCCATTTTACCCGTTGTTGCAACAGATGCAAGTACTCGGCCGACCAGCGCCTCCAGAAGTCTTGACTTATTTGCTGCAATAACTGAAAACGGGACAGGCGTCCGGGCCGCTCATCCTTCCAGGGATACTCCGGCAACGCGGTTAAAGGCTGACCGATCAAGAAGTGACCCGGCGTCAAGACTTCTAGATCGTTAGGGTCAGGCGAGATTGGACAGAGAGGACGGGAATTAAGCACTGCCTCCACGCGGCATAGTACCGTGACTAACTCTTCCCAAGTTAACACGGTCTCCCCGATGACACGGCGGAGATGAGTTTTAGCAGACTTCACCGCAGCTTCAAAAATTCCTCCCCAGTGAGGACAGGCCGGCACACTAAATTGCCAGCTGATTCCCCGCTGGGCGAGAGCCAGACTTAAACTATTATTACCAGAATTTAAGAAATTATTAACTTCGCGTAAATAATTCGCCGCCCCTCGATAATTTGTGCCATTGTCCGAACGTATTAAAGAGGGTACTCCTCTTCGCGCTACAAAGCGATCCAGCGCCGCGACAAAGGCCTCCGTAGACAGCGCAGAGACCAGCTCCAGGTGGACTGCTTTGGTGGCCAAACACACAAAGACGCACAGGTAGGCTTTAACGACCTTGGCGTTACGCAACGTCGATGACTTGACCGAGAAGGGCCCAGCGAAGTCCGTTCCGACCCCGTCGAACGGCCTCGAGGGAGAAATCCTATCCGGAGGAAGATCTCCCATCATGGGCTGCATAGTAGACGCCTTGAGCCTATAACAAGGGACACATCTAAACAGCACCTTTCGGACCGCCCTGCGAGCCGACAAGATCCAGAATTCACGCTGCAACACAGCGAGAAGCGCGCCACATCCAGCGTGCGCGTTACCGATATGCCGATCGATGATCAGCAGGTCCACCAGAGGACCTCCTTTCGGTAGCAACAGGGGGTGCCTGCTGCCGTACGGCAGGTTGGCTTTCCGGAGCCGACCTCCTACGCGCAGAAGACCATCCTGATCTGTGAAAGGGTTCAACTTGGCGACCGCACCCTTCAAGCGAGCGCGTCCGCAGCGCAGCGCCTCAAGTTCCGTCGGAAACCTCTCACCCTGTACCAGCCGAATGAGGTGCAGCAAGGAACTCCGACGCTCCTCCACAGTGGCGATCTGGTCACTCCTCCTCTGACGAGGGTGACGACAGTTGTGGATGAAGCGTTTAATCCAGCTAGTTACCCCCAACAACTTATCCAGCTTGCTGTAACGACCCGTCAACCAGTCAGGGTCTGGGGGCACTTCCGCCACAATCGCATGCACGCGGACTCCGGGCAGGTCCGCTCGCTCCGAGTCCGCGCCGAGAGCTGGCCAGGAAGCTTCTGGCTCCCGCAGCCAGTCCGGACCCCACCATAAGGGGTGATCAACTAGCTCCGGCGCGGAACAGCCGCGCGAAGCACAGTCAGCGGGGTTCAACTCACCCGGGACATGTCTCCAAACCATGTCCAGTCCAATGTTTTGGACTTGGGAAACCCGATTTCCCACAAAAGTCTCCAAGGTGTGAGGGGCTGCTCTCAACCAGGCAAGCACGACCTGACTGTCTGACCACGCATAGACATTCCGGATGTCTATCGAGGTGGACAGTTCCTGATATACATGCTTGAGCAGCCGAGCAAGTAATGTGGCTCCGCTCAATTCCAGTTTCGGAATGGTGAGTCGTGTCCTGATAGGAGCTACCTTGCTCTTCCCCAATAAGAGCGTGACATTGACGTGGCCTCCAGCGTCAACTGTACGCAAGTACACAGATGCGGCATAGCCCAGCTCGGACGCATCACAGAACCCGTGCAGGCTGATCCGGCTACAGCCTGGTGGCAGAATGCGACGGGGCAACGCCACTCGATTGACCGTTTCGAGGTCAGATATTAAACGAAGCCAAGTGTTAAGCGAGTCTCCGACCAGGGGGTCGTCCCAGGAGACCTTCAGAGTCCAAAGTCGCTGTAACAGACACTTGGCTGCGAACAGAACCGGACTGATCCAACCGTTTGGATCAAACATCCTGGCGATGGTGGACAAAACCGTCCGTTTTGTCCACGCGCGTGTGGCCTCCAGCGCCACCCGAAAGGTGAAGATGTCAGCAACCGGTTGATACTGCATGCCCAGAACCGCAATCCCGTGCGGATCGTCACCTTCCTCGAAGAGCCCCGGATCCTGCTGGTGATCGTCCGGGATACCAGCCAGGACGTTGGGGTCGTTAGAGAGCCATTTCCGAAGCTCATAGCCTCCAGATGCGAGAAGCTCTGTAAGCTCATCCCGGAGCAACAGAGCTTCCTCCACCGTCTGCGCGCCAGTGCAAACGTCGTCCACGTACAGGTCGCGCTCCAGAACTGCGGCTGCACGTGGGTACCGAGCCCGTTCTTGCTCCGCCAACTCCAGCAGTGAGCGGATCGCAATGAAGGGGCTTGATCTCAACCCATAGGTGTTGGTGTTCAACTCATACACCATCATAGGGTCCTGAGGACTTTCCCGCCAGAGGATCAACTGGAACCTCCTGTCCTCGGGGTGTATGACCGTTTGTCGGAACATCATACGGATGTCCGCTCCCAACACCACCTGATGCCTACGGAAATTCAGGATGATGTCTACAATATCCCGATGTAACTTCGGTCCAGCGTGGAGGCACTGGTTCAGTGACACTCCTGTCGAAGTCGGAGCGGATCCATCGAACACCGTCCTGAGTTTGCCTGTCGACGCTTTCAAAACAGCGTGATGAGGCAAAAAGTAGTGGTCCATGGTCGACCAGTCGTCGCGAGCCGGAGACATGTGGCCAAGTGCCTCATACTCCCTCATGAACTCGATGTACTTTTCCCGAAGTACAGGATCTCGAGCCATGCGTCGCTCCATGGACCTGAGCCTTTTCTCGGCCAATGATCGAGACTGGCCCAGACGCGGGGGGTTATCCCGGAAAGGCAGCCTAGTCTCCAATCGCCCAGAAACCATTCTCCGAGTGTGAGCCTGATAAAAGTTCTCACACTCCACGTGCTCGGGATCCAGCCGAGACACGGTAGGCGGCTCTTCGATCTCCCAGAACCTCTGCATGATCTGAGCGAGGGCCGTTCCCGTAAAAGAAGCCTGATTCGACTGCTGCCACTCATCCACCATTCCCAAAATGGCGTTCCCGTAGATGGTGGGCAGCGCCATCAGCGAAGACTGATCCAGCAGTCTAGGCTTGCCGTTCATGATGTAACCCAGTACATCAGAACCCAACAAAAGGTCTACCGGACCCGCCATCCCGAAGCGGGGATCCGCCAACCTGAGACCCTTAGTACAGGACAAAAGATCCGGATCTATGTCCGCCTGAGGAAGCCAACCGACAACCGAATCCATGACGGTGGCCCTGACCGCAATCCTTTCCGAATAGGAATGTACGGACGAGAAGGAGAGGCGGGTCTGTCCAGCCGACCGCACCTCTGTGTTCCCGACTCCCCGCAACGGAGTCGGTGACGGAAACCTAGCCAGGCCCAGGCGATGAGCAACCCGGGTTGTCAAAATACACCCCTGGGACCCTGTGTCCAAGAGCGCTCGTATCCGGACGTAGTCGCCTCTTGGACCCCAAACCCTTAACCAGAGGGTGGGCAGCAGGACCACCGGTTGATCCTGTGCCAAGGGAACGGAGGCTAGTCAATCCCTCCGAGGCCCGTCCGAACCCGTCGGACTACCGGGCCCAGCCCAATATGGCTGCCGAGTGCAAAGGGCCATCGGAGGGGGGGCATATCCGGCCGCCCTGCCATACCGAAAGTAGGGCGGGTGGTATTCCAGCCTCGGATGTTCATGGAGGGGAGGCGTGTACGCCCTCCATTCCATCGGTCGCGGATCCAGCGGCGGAGAAGGGTAACGCTGGGGAGGTGACCCCAGTGGTGACTCCGGTATCACCCTTCCATCCCTCCAATTCGCCCGCGTCCGCGCGGGCTGTGACCGAGGTGACCGAGCCACGTGAAGGACGCCCCTCGTTGGGCTGCCCGGTGCTGCCGTGAGTTGGGGTGGAGGGGGTGTGCTCCACGCTGTAGCCACTTCATTGTTGTACAATGCGTGGCTCTGCGTGGGAGCGCCCCCGCCCGTGGAGGGCCCCCTCCCTGAGGGCTGTCGACCAGCACCATCGCTCCTGATGCACAAGAGCTGGTGGTGTGGTCCCCCACACCCAGGACACGGCCGTGCCGTGGGGCAGTCATTGTACAAATGACCCCCCAGGCACCCGTAGCACCGACGCAACCGCCGAACGATGCCTCGTCGGTCGGAAGTCGTCCTCGCGAGCAGGGCCGGACACTGCACCAGCGCGTGAAGCTGGCCACAGTTCGGGCACTCCTGCTCCGACGCACTCGTCACCGTCGCCGTCCGCTTTACCCCCCCCTGAGTGCGGGAATTGGTAGGTCGCGGTCCTGTTCCGGCAGGGCCACGAGCTGACGCGGCGGGCTGCGCCTCCTGAGGCGCCGACTCTGCCATCCTCGCCTCCCACTCCAGGACCCGAAGTAGCTCCTCAAACGTGGGGAAGACCTTCGGGTCGCCGTGAAGGCCCCTTTCCCGCTCGAACCGGGCGCGCAACTCCAGCGGCACCTTGCCCAGCAGGATGTGGACCAGCAGAAACGACCAGTGTTCCACTGGCAGTCCCAAGCTGCGCAAGGCGTTGTACGCCACCTTCACGGGCGTGAGGATTAGCGGCCTCAACTGAGACCTCTCAGTCACCTTCGGCAGCCCCAGTATTTGGGACACGTGAGCGTCGGCGAGGAGCCGAGGGTTTTGGAACCTCGTATCCAGCAACTCCATCGCCGTGCCGAAGTTGTCGTCGTCCAGCTCCAGGTGCTGGACCAGGGAGAGTGCCTCACCCTCCAGTGACGTGCGGAGATAGGCCAGTTTCTCCGCCTTCGTCAGATCCGTGCGTGAATCCACGAGAGAGGCGAACATACTCCGGAAGCCGCTCCACTCTCGCAGGTTACCTGTGAACCTGGGCAAGTCCAGGGTGGGAAGGCGTCCCACTACACCCGAACCCGCATTCCTGATGACGGGTCCCGAGCTCGCCCTTCCCTGACGAGACCTCTCCAGCTGGCGAACCCTTTCGGAGACCTCGTCGTAGACATCCAGGATGCGCCGCATGTCCGCCTCGATCCTCTCCATCTGCTCCTCAGTTGGAGACGGCCTTGCATCCCGCAGCGATCCTGCGCTCCTCTCAGCGACCTCCAGGCGCCTGTCGAGCTGTTCTGCCCTGTTTAGCAGCGCCTCCTCCCGGTCTCTCCGGCCGACCAATCCTTGCAAGGATTCGAACCACCGGAGCTGGTTGGCCAAATCCGAAGCCATTTTTAAATTTAAATTTAAACTTTAAATTAACCTAAGTTCGGACAATGTCACAACAAATATCAAAAACAACAATATATCCGCAACCTAAAAAACCGGATACCACTTAATACTAAATTTCCCGACAGTTTGGGGAGAAATTATAAACTGGGAACCCCCAAATATTCGGCTTACCCGGTATTTTTTGCCAGAAAATAAAAACAAAAAGGGAGTAATTACGGCCAACTACACTCTGCTTACCAAAAAATGTTTAGTATTTTACCAGAAATACCGACCTGGGGCCCATTTGCAAGTCTGAAACACTGATTTTATCGTTTATACCGATTTTAACATTTACTTCCCTGATTGCCAACCGAGTAGTGCAATGAAATGACTTACCTGAGGTTCCCGGCGTCGTCCAAAGTCCAGTTTGGTCTGACAGGAAGAAGGAGGGAAGGGAATAATTAGACACCAAACCAGATTCCAGGCGATCCCGCAAATTCCCGTTCCAATAGTAGTTCAAGCAACGGTCCCGCGTTGGATAAGGGGGCCAATCCAGCAGCCCGCTTTTACACAAACAGTCCAGCACTAATCCCGTAGCGATTATTAATGTGTTCCCGCACAATATTACACTTTTATCCAGAAAAGCAAACCAGATTATTTAGATAACCGTAAAACGCGTCCTTTTTGTTCCAGCGAAAAAACAGACGACGTCACTGACAGATGACAACCATAGACCCGATATGATTTTCGTTCGTTCCGAAATAATGTTGCCCGATTATACGGAACAATAGAGCGCGTTTACCCAAACGAAAATGATTCACTCTAGGTTTGTTTGAAGACACCTACATAGATTACATCTCTGGGTATTTTGATTTTAAATGTTTCACGTGTCCCATAATGTTTCATACTCATATGTTCTAAAAGTTAACTAAATTTGAATGGGCGCCGTTTCAGCCTATGTCCGCTTCGTTAAACACGCAAATTAAAACACACACAAAAAATCCCATAATCAATTCACATCGTTTTGCTCAAATTCCATTAATTATTCCACTTCCGTTTTCCTTTTAATGATCAAATTACACAAAAACATATTTTTAACTTTTTACAACTTTACAACGAAATAAAAATAGTTTAACGTAATAAAATTTATGTGGGAAAACTTATTTCTGATTTTTATCTTATCTTATGCCTTTAAACGAGAAATTCTAGTATTTATATATATATAGAATCGGAATCTCGGAAACGAAAATTATGAAAAGATTTTCATGAAATTATGTATGCAGGGGGTTTCGGGGACGATAAATCGATCTAGTTAGACTGAATTGTTAAAAAATTATATTTTATGTGATTTTTCAGACAATGGAAAACTCCTAGAATATCATTAGAATACGATAGGCTCAGGAAGTAGAAAGGCGCCCTCGGTTTCAATAGACCCCGTTTCGAATCCTGATGAGTACTTATCATCTCTTTTTTTTGTTCTTTTTTATGTACCATAGTACTTTTTTATGTATAGTACGATGTTTTATTATTCTCAGTTTGAAACATCGGTGTACAATTAAATAACTGTTCGGTTGCAGTCGAATACTAGCGAAGTTGTGATGTTTTCCCTGGCAGACTCTACAAAAGAGTCCTACCACTACAAATAAACGAAAGAAAACGGTTCATCGTGAACAGTATTTTCATCATTGAAATCAAAACGGGCACATAAGCCATTTAATAAGCACCATTTAAAGCCACGCGTGCTTGAAACTATAAAACGCGAAATGACAGCATCCAGAACCAAAAGAATGTAACCACCCACGTTCAGCGTTCGCCAATATTATCGTTTTTCTGCAACGATGCGGCAACAGAAGGCCGTAAGTGCCGTGACGGTTTAACGACTGTTTAGTCATTTCGGTGTTACAGACGGTGATGTAACTGTGAATCGGCTTAGAACTGCAATGTCGATGACTCACCTTGGCAGCTATATAGTGCCACCAACTTATCTGGAGACCGGTCAAAAGCGGAACTACTGACGTCCATAATAGAATACGGACACAGGAAGTTGTCTAATTTTGTAATAGGTGGCAGTACTCTTTCGATTGTAGCGCCATCGCTACATTCTACAGATAAGTTGGTCGCACTGTACGTGTACATTGTTTGGTCGGAAAGCACGTGGTGGAGCTAGATCGATACGAGATCGGAATCGGTTTATCTCGCGATAACGTTTTATTAAACTTATATAAGTAGAAATACAATTTGCTATGGGTATGGGAAATAGAGCAGTTTTTTTGGAAGAAAAGGCATCTCTTAGAAAAACATCTTTCGAAGATACCTATGCCTCATCTGCCAATCCGCACATAGCCAGCGTAGTGTATTGCGACCTTGGCTTTCCTTGACAAAGAAGATCCCGAGTACCACTACCAGTAGTGGGAACATTAAGTGGGGTGCTTTCATAAAGTTAAAATAACGTCAAATTTGTGTTAAATTTTATTTATTTTATGGGGTAGATATCCCATATTATGGGATATCTACCCCATAAAATAAATAAAATTGCATATTATGCAATTTTTATACAAATCATCAAGTTCATTAAATTTTTAACACAGTTTAATGTGAAACGTTTTGCGGTATGTTTTACCACCAATAAGTAACGTTATGTCGAGTATTGATACTTATCTCAGTTTTGTCTCACCTCACAAAAAATGGAAAAAAATGTCAATTTCGTTTCTCCGGCCCTGAGATTGCGAATAATTTGACTGTAAAAGCTTTCCTAACTGCGGCAGGTATTCAAGAGCAAAATTGAACCGGCGAAATTTTCGAATAGGGTCCAATTTAGATCGTAGATAGCAACACTAGAAAGCGCTTGGAGAAATCTTTTGCTGAAGTAACAATAGCTATCTACGTAATTGAGAAAGAAATTGTTGAGAAAATACGCCTCCTTGAAAAAGAAAAGATTTGTTGGGAGAACTTCTCGGTCTGAATTAGAGCTGAAATTACGTTATTTTTATTCCAGTGAGAGCGATTAGAATTTCTAATTATTTACGATTCGTTTTCAGCTAATTTAAGTGCCAGTTGGATTTAACCTTTAAAGCAATCACGAAGGTTATCATCATACCACATAAATTTGATTAGATAACATAAAAAATTCCTTTTTAATTGCGTTTTTATTTTTCCTGAAAAGAAAACAACACGAATTTTCAACAAAACGGCGATAGGAAAATTGGTCTTGGCGGACTCTGCAAAGAGTCCTACACTACTGAACATACACGAGTATCTCGATGCCTCCCACGTAAGTTGATGTATCTCTGAAATCGTGTTTTTCAGGAGAGTGTTCAAAAGACAAAATATTGCATTTAAATCTTCATTTCTTGTTATATTTTTTGCAAAATTTGGTGTATTAATTTTTTTTACCCAAATTTTACAGAAGTGATACAAGAAAGCAGAACGCAGAACGAACGCGCAGAAGAACGAAAGTCACCGACATAGCTCTTAAAATTAGCAAGTTGAAGTGGCAATGGGCAGGCCATATAGCTCGCAGAACGGCAGAACCGATAACCGCTGGGAAGTAACGGTTCTCGAACGGCGACCACGAAACGGCAGACGCAGTGTAGGACGGCCCCCCACACGATGGACCGATGGTATTGTCTCGGTCGCGTATAGTCGGTGGATTGAGGCGGCACAAGACCGGTCATTGTGGAAATCATTTGGGGGAGGCCTATATGTCCAGCAGTGGACGTCTGCAGGCTGCAGATGAGATGATGATACAAGAAATGACGATTTAAATGCAATGTTTATTTTTGGAAGCTGTCCTGTTAATCACGATACAACCAAGTTACGTGGGAGGCATCGATAGTGTTCCTTCCAAAGAGTACGAGTGAGGAACATACCTGGGCACGCAGATGGAGTGGTAGATGCCGTGGTTCCGTAGTACGTGTATGAACTCAGGCAGGGTGCGGCACGCGCCCATGATGCTGAAGGCGGCCAGTCCGCAGTTCCATAGCTGCAGCGTCCGGCGCAGCTCGAACCTGAGACAAACGAGATACACTTCAACAACACGAACTAAACGTAAACCATATTAAATGTAAACCAAACAGCTAAGAACCATCTTTCAAATAAATAAACCGTATCGGAATTGGACCATCCGTTTGACAGTTACGGTGCCACAGACAAACGTAGAAGTCAAACTTATAACACCCCTCTGTTCGGTCGGGGGTTAAGAGTACAAGACCAAAATTAAAAATTTTGTTTAACCCCCGCCTACCTTGGATTTGGAATTTGTACAATAGTCTACTAGTCAAGACTTTTCATTAAATACCCATATTGAGGGAGTAGTTAAAAAAATTCGCCATTTTGCGGTGGCCGCCATGAATTCGTCATAGTGTATGGGTATTCTACTAATCAAGCCATTTCATTTAATATTGAGGAAGGTTGAGAAAAAATATTTAAAATAGCAAAGCTAAGAAACATCGCAAGGCTTTAAAATAAAAAAAAACCGTATCGAAATTGGACCAACCGTTTGAGAGCAACGGTGCCACAGACAGACAGACACCGACGTCAAACTTATAACACCTCTCTGTTTGGACAAGGGTTAAAAAAAGAATATGAATGATATATATCAATCACATACTATAGTGCGCGCAATTTAACTCTGCGCGTAGCAAAATTCGGAACTAATTGACGCGCCGTCATCTTCTTGTTTACGTCATTTAACAAAAGTTTGTTTACGTTTGGTGTTTTTAGTTTTTATTCATTTTTAAACTAGTTAATTGCTTTTATTATGCCGAAAGTGATTAAAAGTGCTGGCCGATACATAATATTTAAAGTATATCGTGCTTGAGAAGAAGAACAAAACAATAACAGGCCAAAAGTGCCGTTTTCCAAAGGCAGAACTATTTGACAGGTAATATTTAGGGATACCATAGCAACAAATCTCCACCTATTAACGACATATTTTTAAGCTGAGGCTTTATTTTTGAGGTTTGATTGTTTTCATCGCCAATATCAATAACACGTGGGGAAAAAAGTGCGTGCTTAAGACCGAATGTGAGAAACAATTCATAAATGTTTGTATTAAATTCTATACAAATCAAAATAGGAAACACAGTGACACAGCAGTGAAGAGATGCATGAATGAAGAGATGTATCTTTCTGGCTCCGGTACACTCTGCGGTCCCACGTTCACCCACCCGATCGAGCCTTTCACGTAACAGTGTCAGCTTTATTTACCGCCTAAGGGAAAATCTGTGGGCGGTGCGCCAAACTAAATTTTACAATTATTTTTTTTAACGTAACTTGGATACTCTTTAATCATTTAGTCTGAGCTAATTACTGTATTTTTTATTATAGGCGTTTCAGAACGTACAGTCACGTGGTAATAGACAACGCATCATACCACTGCACTCAGATAAATAAAGCTGCTAAAATGGGCAATGTAAAAGCAGAACGCCAAAAGTGGCTTAAGAAAAATTATATTGATTTCGACGATTGTTGGACAAAACCGCAGTTACTCGAATAAAGAGGCACAAAGAAGCCCCACAATACCAAGTAGAATAACTGTTACAGGAACATGGACAGGAAGTTTTGCGGTTACCGCCGTGATCCATTGTGATTTTAACCCTATTAAAAAAAGAAGATGATCCTATGGAAGCCATTGACCCATTAAAAGAGCATTCATGCGCCAAATTTTCAAATAGTGTTATTTATGGTCTCAATAAAAGATTTACAAGTTTAAATTAAATTCATGTTATTTCGTTGTTGGTAAAGGTTGAAAATGACAGATTTTTTATAATGTAAAAACTTAATAAAGTTTTCCTGGTGGTAAGAGACTCAGACAGCCTGTACCAATTACCAATGATACTTGGTCATACTGAACCACTGCAACGGCGTTCATTACTTCGAGACATTCGTTCTTGTCTCTCAGTTGTCGTGTAACTTATATGTATAGTTACTTATATTGCTTCCCTGAAAAATCCCTTCCCGTACCTGTTTTATGAAGTTGTAAGTTCTCAATGAACGATAAGGGAACCTATCAGCTTGACCTGGCAATATTAAGTACGCCACCAGTCGCGCGCAGAGTTATATTGCGAGCACTATATTAACACAGTACTATTCAGAGAGCTGGCAGCTAATTATTATGTCAAAATTCACGGTGCTATCAATGTCACTTGAATTAATTGACGTATTTTTGGAGAAATTCCATTATTTAAAGTTAACAGTATTGATTTGACGTGGCTAGCTTTGTCATTGCCTTTTCCGTATCTTGACGTTTGTCACACATGTGATGATGGCTATGGCAAAGTAAACGTATATATAAGTAAACACGCCTTAGTCGTGGAATAATCTATTGATGTGAAATTTGTGTATTTTGTACATAAAATGAAATAAGCAAATAGTGGTTGTGGCGATGTATGTACTAATAAAAAACAAACACTACCGTCATGGTAATATTTAGTATTATCATAATACGTAGTTTTGAAAACTTATTTATGGCGTTGTCATTTCTGAGGCGAAAAAACACAATTTGAACTCGCCACTCTGTTACCGTTACAGACTCCTCTTTAATAAATAGGGAGACTAGCGGTTCGTCTCGGCTTCGCTCGTGATACTTAATATATATATATATGTATACATAGTATGATAGCACTCAGGGGATCACGTACATATCCAACGGCGAAAGAATTTCTGAAATCGGTCCATTAGTTCATGAGATTTGCGCGTTCAAACAAAAACCCTCTTGAGCTTTATAATACTCGTACTAGAATAGGTTAGCATAATATACATGCATGTTAGCATTTTTGTAGGTAGGGAAAAAACAATTATTGAATTCGGGACACTGTTACCGTTCCAGCAGGTCTACTACGAAGTCCGATAAACGATATATCGGCCGAACTTATGGACGTTTCCTACCACGAAAGACAATCGGTCGGTTGATCGGATCAGCCGTTTCGTTCGATCCGACCCTCATCTGATCTAAGTCTATAACTTCCGACCGAGATGTATCGATCCGAATGTTTTTCGTGGTAGGCTACAATCCGATTCAGCTGTCGGTCGGATCCGATCATTCGGAATTTGTTTGCGTTGTAGACCTGCTGTATATGAATGAGTATGTAGTTGTAGGCTGTGCATAATTATGTAGGGTGTTCACACACACAATACATAACACCCCGGGAGTTGAAGATAAATTAATTGCTTACCTTTTATTACTACTATTATTATCTTCGATAGAAAAAACAATAATATGTTTTATTAATAAACGTAAACAACAATTAACCTTTAAGCTGCGATTTGTTTAAAAATAAATCACGGGTCATCCACAAGTACCTACCTACAATCTGATAATGTTATTTTAAAAGTTAAATACATAATTAAAAATCTATCGTAGAACGATCGTTTCAATAATGTTATTTTTATTATTTTAATAACAGACTTCAAAACAGGCGGAGGTTTTCAATTAGATTGTGTGTACTTTACGAGATAGCTCGAACAATCGTGAATCGATTTTGATAGTACTTTTTTGTTTTGTAAAGGGTCATTCCATGAGAAACCTACTGAAGGTGAAAAATTAATATCTTCTTTTGGCATTAAATTTGATGAAATTTGACAGAAAACACTCCAAATTATAAGGTGCTGCAAAAAAATCTAGAAGAAACGCGTAATTTTTTAATTAATAAGATTTTAAAGTCTGTACTCAAGCGAACTGGCTGAGTGACCATAGTGCCTCTGACTTTTGGGAATACGAAATAAAATATAACTGTCAATCTATCAGTGATTTTGCCACGTTGCGATTTCAGTTAATTTATCGTAGTGTTGGAGGACTGCGTAATAGTCCCGAAAAAATAAATAATTATCAGGATATTAGTATGTTTTCTTGTTACTTCGGCAATGTAACACCCGAAACGAAAAATCAGGTAATCGTTTTATTTTTATATCTTTCAGATTGATTAGGATAGTGATATTTAGTAAAAGTAAGGGCGTGACTGTAATAATTCAAAATACTAACTAATATCTGAACATGCAATTAATTTGATATGTTTTTTTCTTGATTGAAAACTGTAACACCCGAAACGTTTCGGGTGTTACAACTTTTTTTATAAGTCAATATAACTAAGTTTATTGATTGATGGATACAATTATTATTATTTTCTAAGGTTTTTCGACAGCCCTCTAACGCCACTATCGAAAAACCAGTCATATTATTTTATTTAAGAAATTTATTGAAATGTCAAACATAATTGGTAAATGTAAAAAATAAGTAAAAAAAAACTTTTTTTTAACTAAAGGAGTACCTATGTTAAATGTATTGGTTATTATGTTTAAAAATATTTTGTTTGTTTATTTTTTATTATTACTACATTTTTTAACGAAGTTTGTGATTTAGCATTAGCAGTAACGTTACAGAAGAGTTTTTGTAGTTATGTTTGTGTCCCTCGCTTTTTATTAACTAAGAAACTTTATGAGTTATGGTAACGGAGAATTCGTTGTAATTATCTCTATTTGTCATATTTTTGTTTTGTAGTACCTAGAGACCAATAAAACATCATATAAAATATTAATTTTCGTACTCGTAACACCCGAAACGAAACTGCGGTAACACCCGAAACAAAGTAAAATCGAAAAAAATATTAGGAAAATGTTGTGTGTGAAAACGATTATGTGATATATCGTTAGTAAATATTATACTTTTGCAGGCCTGAAAGTTTCAGGAATGGTTTCTTAAGAAGATTTGCAGATTTTTCAACAAATGTAAAAATACTCAGAACATCGAGGCAAAATCGTGTAACACCCGAACGCCCACTTTTCGACTTATAATGTCGTGTTTAGATATGCTATAACAATTGTATAATTTAGATAAAACAACTGAAAACGTACAGAATATAGCACTTTCATTATTAAAATATTATTGCAAAATACAAAAAAAATAGATTTTTGTCGTACGAATGTAACACCCGAAACGATGGAATGACCCTAGATCATAGTTCATATAGGTCCCATATAGATTTTATCGAAACCGATGTAGCTTTTTTAAATTTGAACAAATAACTAAATTTACTTTAATTTATCTGATTTTATGGGTTCCGTACTTTTCCTTAATACCTAGTAGCATAATAAACTGTGTTCCAATTTTCAACCAGATCTGTTCAGGTGTGCCGACGTGATTGAGCAACGAACATCCAAGTTTCGCATTTATAATATTTATAAAACATATACATATATACGTTGTACAAGAAAATTTACTACTTATTCAACAATTGGCAGCCGTATAATAAGGCTAAGACAATGGCTGCATTGAATGGACATAAATTATAATAAGTAGATAAGAAAGAAAGTCGTATCTGTCTATTATAACTAACATTCTGATAACAAAGGTTCAAGAACATAAATAAATTCATTGATTCATACATAAAATTAGATCGATTGAATCACTATCAATGAAATTATATTACTAATGATGTTTTATCTATTAATTAAGATATAAATAGACTACGAATGAGAATACGAATTTTATCTTAGTGACTTTACTTTGCAATCATAAGTACGTCAAAATAATAAGATATTATTATGATTGATTTAAGTGAATAACTAATTTTTTTGTGTTTATTTCTGCAAAGATATTAATCCCTTCCCTTACCTTGAGCAGCGGTGCGTGTAGAAGTCGGGGAAAGGGACTGGAAGACTTGGGAAGTATACTTGGCTGATACTCCTATCGGCTAAGTAAAATTCCCTAAGACCAGAATTCTGAATTAGCAAGCTGAAGTGGCCATGCGCCGGCCATGCTGACGGAAGAACCGATTACCGTTGGGGTAGACGGGTTAGTTGGTTAGTGGAGACCGCGCTTTGGAAATAGCCAGGACACCCTGCGGTCAGGGTGACAATCTGCGTAAAATGGCGGGGACACAGTGGATGATGAGGGCTGCCGATCGACCTCAGTGGCGTAAATTGGGAGAAGTCTATGTCCAGCAGAGGACGGTGAAGGGCTGGCGATTATATAATATGGCAGAACGTTTTCCACTTTTGTTAGTATTCTACACAGTTAAACCAATTATCGTATGGTATACCTGAAATATGTATATTCCGCAATTTCAGTAAGTAATGGGCTATAATACAAATTAAATGTTCACATGAATATTACTATGTACTTCATTAAATCTATTTCGACTTCCCTTCTTATCACGATGTTATCACTCACGCATTGTCTTACATCCGAAGATATATTATGTATTTTTTATAGTACCTAATGGTTTATTAGGAACGTAATGGATAAACATTTTATATAATAGCTTATTTTTTTGTACTTAACATAAATTTGATCTGAGAGGTGATGTCAGCTTGATTATTATTATTATTGTTTAAAATATATAAATGTGAAGATTTTGATGTTTCTTGCTCAATTACGTAGGACTTCCTATTGCACTGCGCTTGTCATCCAGATATGAGAGATGAAATATAAGATTATTTATTTCAATGCACTATCATTTCCCTGAAAATATTGCCCTTCAAACCGGAACACAGAGATGTTTGTACATTACTGTTTGCCAGTAGAATAACTTACAAATTTAATAAGTTAGCAAATAGTCCTACCACTTCTAATGTAAAGACTAGATGTAAAAAGTAAATAATTCATATTTTCGGATTCGCTATGTAATTAAGAGTTAAATTTATACATATTTTTAAAGTCACAGTAGGTCAGAGTGACACGACAAGATATCGCATGACTCCACCTGATATACAATCGCGTGTTACGTCACACAATGGTCCGATGCTACAATCTGGGCCTCTATTCTGTAATTGCCAAACGTTAACCAATTCTGTTTCGGTACATAACTTGATCTACGGATTCAATATGACCTATTATTATCAGAGCTCTGTTTGAGCTTTCAGGATTTGAACTCACACTCAAACATTATATCGCTATCATACTACTATCGATACTCATATAGTTCACTGCTTTTATTATTTGCCGTATTAAACATTATCTATTATATATCGTAGGTTTAAATCACCATGTTTTTGAAGTGAAAACTTCTTTAGGCGCGCCTAGACAGATTTTTCGTGGGCTGTGAATCGAATTCATACGTCACGCTCGGGTATGATAAGAAAGCCTCGGATAAACTCGGGACCATGGCTATTGGCCATTTAGAAATACGTCAGCCAATGGGAAATGCTGAAAGGGCATGGACAGGCCATCAAGGCATGGCCATCTAGAAACGCATCAGCCAATGGGAAATGCTGACGCATTTCTAGATGGTCATGCCATGATGCCCAGGCCACACCCTCCGGTTACACCCGTGTAGTTCCCAAGGTAAGCTATCAAATTCTGAGTTTTAAGTTTTCACTTCTACCGGCAGTTCCTATGACTGTCAATTTTTTTTTTAAAAGAAAATGCAGGTAAAGGCAATTCAATCAGGAAAGTACACAGCCATAAGTCTAGTACATTTTCAAAAGGACCATTTTAATAGAGGTTAATAAACCTAGGTCAGTTATTTCGACAGACATAAAGACTATTACATTTACATAGAGACTATGTAATTACGAAAACTCGTTTCGCGTCTTCAGGTCAAGTTTTATCAGACCGAGTTCTGCTATTAGAGAATCAGGCGATACACATTCGCGGAAACACCACCTGACATAAATCACTGGATTACCGTTGATTACTATGTAGCCGATAATGGCTTTAATGTCAACAATTTAATTTCTTTACATGTCCGGCGATTACTTGCGCCTACCAAACTTTTAGGGAATACTTAAATACGTTTCCTTCTTTGAAATTTTACCAAATTTTAGTACCACTTCTTTGACAGTTACTCTGCCGGATAGCAGTAATGTAAAACACTACGTTGTTTCGGTTTGAATGATAATGTTTTCAGATAAATTACAGGGAAATAGAAAAATAATCTTATATAATATATGTCTGGGTGACGAGTGCAATGCAGTGTTAGGTAGTAATTTAGGCTTTATCTTAAAATCGTTGCGTCATTTTGTGGCACTAGTTCAAGTGTTTTATTGTAATACTAGGTAAATTACTGTTTTTTTGTGTCACAATAAAAAAAATATTGTGTTAACGTTGTGTGGTATTGTTGGCAGGCGTGTTGCTCATCATCAGGCTCTTGTCTTGCTCATCTAATCACTCTATATAACAACAAAATAACTTCCAAAATAAATAGTTGAGATTATATAAACGTCCGCCATCCATCTTCCAACTGCCTTCCTGCTAGACCTTGTAAATGTTAGGAACAAGTCGAGAGTTCTCAGGATAAAAAATAAGACATCGCCTACTTTTTATCGCAAGAAAATTACGAGAACGTGTGGTACACGGGTGAAACCGCGGGGCGCTTCTAGTAGTATCATGTAAGTAAAAAATACAAATATAACATTAACATTTTAACGAAAGAAGATTATTAAAACCATTTTGGTTATAATGCCGTACCGACCTCCCCGGGTCAAACGGTTCGGATAACGTACTCGTTAATTTGATAATATTCTACATAACACTATATACTTAATTATAATTTTATTACTAATTAATCGACTACAAAAAAGGAAGAGGTTCTCAATTCGGTTGCATTTTTTTTTCGTATGTATGTTGTGCGGCGCCAATTGGGAATCAATTTTGATGGATATTTTCTTGTTTGTAGATCATAGTTCAGAGGTGGTCCCTTATTAAATTTTATCGAAATCAGTGTGGCGGTTTCTGATTATATGAACATTATTGTATATATTGATAGTTTACTTTGGAAACGACACGGTTGTAACCGGAGGGCGTGGCCTGGTCATCATGGCATGACCACCTAGAAATGCGTCAGCGTTTCCCATTGGTTGACGCACTTCTAGATGGCCAATGGCTATGGTCCCGAGTTTACCCGAAGATTTCTTATCATATCCGAGCGTGACGCTAGAATTCAATTCACAGCCCACGAAAAATCAGTCTAGGCGCGCCAAAAGAAGTTTTCACTTCAAAAACCAAAATTGGCTTACATGTAAAATTCGTTTTTGCGGAGAAAATATATATACCTACAGACGATGTTAAGAAACCGCCTACCATTTAGTTATGGACAATCAATGTTTTTATGGATAAAAAAAATATTTAGTCTTTCAAGGCTTCCGGAAGATGAGGCAAAAACAGTTTAAGTTTCATGGAAATTAAATTAATGTTTTGTTTAATATAACAGGGGCGGCCTGGAGTGTTACCCGTTTTTTTTTTGCTGCAAAATAGCTTTGTATTGTATCAAATTACAATATATCGCTGAAGCAAAGTGCATCCCGATCCATTCAGAAAAGGGCAACACACATTCGTACTATCCATCCATCGATATATGCAAACTTTTGCAATAAAAATATAATAACGCGAACAATATGTATGGTTGATTTTAACGAGGCGTTGAATTGTGCGATCTGTAAAGCCGCAAACAGTATAGGTACTAATGCTAGGTCCAGGTTGTTTTACGAGTTATTTGAGATAAAAAAAGCGTCTGATTTAATAATGTGGATCCACTTTATAGCTGCCTGTGGTCGTTACATATCAACACTCTATCGAAACCCCGGGAATCCTACGCCATATTATTGAAGCTTATTTTTTATGGAAGATAGAATGACAAGACGAGAGAAGGACGTTCGTCACCCTCTTAGGGTGATTTATATTTGATGATTTATCTTAGTCCTGTAATTTTTCTAGAAACATTACTCTTCAACCCGGATCACGACAATTTTGGCATCTTGCTACCTGGTAGTAGAATAGCTGACAAATATATTTTAGGTACTTCCCCAAGCAGACTACGACAGACGACAGAGTACTGTGTTAGGGCCACAGTAAAAATACGCTATTGAATCGAACGATTATTACTCATTCTAGTTCTCTATGTAAACAATTCAACGAATAAAATAGTTTAATGTCAATTTGATAGTCTCGATATGCATAATGGTGACATAAAAACGTTATTTCCCTGGCAATACCGCGGAAATTCAATATTTCCATCGAAGGATTACGAGGTTCTTTCCTGGTCACCTTGCGACCAATTCTGCATCTCATCATACATCTGTATTGTGCGATCCCCGAGTTCTATAGGCTATATATTATGTACCACAGGGGAAGCCGGGATGGACCGCTAGTTAACATTATAAATGTGAAAGTTTGTATGTTTGTTGCTCAGTCACGGCGGATCAGCTGGACGGATCGGGTTCAAATTTGGAACTTAAGATTATAGTCTGGAATAGGAAATATGCTACACCGCGGTTACAAATAAAAATCGAGACAATAGGCCCAGGCGTTTCGTAAGAATACGAACAAAGTATCGTCAGACGCGATTTGTATAACATTCATGAAATTAGTATCATAACAAGTCGCCTCATCTTATGTAAGAGATAGCGCCGTCAAAGTCCAAGTAAAAACAACGAGGATGAGATTTCACTGTTGAAAGTCCAATAAATATGGGTCCAAAGTTCACAAATAGATATCGGTCCAAAGTTCACAATATACAATGACGATCAATTTTGTCACACTTGTTCAAAGTGCGACAGGGATAGATAGTGATATTTTTTTTAGACTTGTTCAACGTCCGACAGGGATAGATAGATTCCATGTTTCCATGTCTGTGCCGTGTGATTTATGATTTATTCAACGTCAATAGATAATAGCAGTGGCCTAGTGGAGAGTGCGTCCGGTATCACAAAGGTGTCGTCAAAGTTTCGAATCTCATCGGCACTTCAGTGTAATTTTGAGTGCATATTTTGCAGATGAAACAATTTGTTTGAAAGATAACATCGCTAAGAAACCGGCACGTGACACGAAAGCCATGACATGAATCAGTGAACTCTAGATGTTTTCCTTCACCCTTGTACCGGTAATGGTCGTAGAGTAGAGGAAATTACATGGTAAAAAATGTAAATATAAAAAATTGCTTCTTTAATTAATTAATCGCGACGCGTACGGTGACTGGTAGGTAGCATGCATTAAAGATGGCGAGATAGCGGTGAAGCGCAAATTATGGATTGAAAAAGAAGTACTACACTTCTTTTTCAATATATAATTTGCGCTTCTTTTATTATTATTATTATTTGCGTTTATTTTATGCACGCACGCAAGAAATTAATAATTAATTAATTATGTTCAACTTAAGAATTTTACTAATCTGAAGTTAACTAACTTAACGAACGATCTATACCTACTAATATTATTAAGCCGAAGAGTTTATATGTTTGAACGCATTACTCTCAGGAACTACTGGACTAATTTCAAAAATTCTTTCACCGTGGGTTATGTCGTGATTTTCAACTGCTATTATAGGCTATCTAATTTGTACCACGAGCGAAGGTGACGAGACGTTCGAGACGGTGCATCGTAAAAATGTACTAACATATTTTTTCACTAACGCACCAAAAGAAATAGGTATAAATCATCTTCTCAAAACTTCAAAAAGCTGACACATATTCGGGAGTTCGGGACCAAAATAATTACCTCGTTAACTTTCCAAACTACAATGAAGGGAGGTTGGTTCACTGAATACTTTGCAAATTGAAGGCTAAATGTCAGGGCCGACGCCGCCGGAGAGATTCAAAGGAAGTTCGCTGAATAGTTGATTGCATAAGTTTTCGAGCTCTCCGATTTATCTTGCGTTCTACCTTACTTCTATACGAGATATAACCACGGCATAATTATTTTTTTATGAAAAGCGAAAGAACCGACTTCAATTTAAAAATTAAACTTACACATTTTAGTAATTTTAATAGAATCAATAATCAACATAATCATCATATTTCATTGACGTACGTTTTTTTTGTTGATATTAAAAACCGCTCTACCAAATTTTGATAAAATGTTATCGACATATATAGAACCATACGGGAAGTATTACGCTACTTAAAAAAAAAAAAGATTTTCAAAATCGGTTCACAGTCGAAAGTTGTGATTATTAGTAGTAGTTAGTTATGGTAATTAACTTAAAAAAATAGTCACACTGAGAACCTCAATTTTGGAAGTATATTAAAAAGATTCCCTGAGATGGTTTATAGTGAGTTATTTTGATTAACACACATCTGTTTTAACATGAAACCTGCCTAGCACTGCCCTGCACTTGTCGCCCGGAGATTTAATAAAAAAAAAGAACTTTCTTCGTCGATATTTCAAAGTTGCTCACATAGCAAAAGTAATTTAGTACATTCTTTCTAGCTAATAACAGTATTTTTGTGTACCCTGAATTATTTTTTATGCTTGCTTTAATAATATTTCTCTGGGTATTTTTTTTTTTTAATAAAGAGTGACGAGACGAGCAGGTCATGTGCCTGATGGTAAGCAACATGCCTGCCACGTAACAGCACAGTGACACGCAGCTATTGGAACATGAACAGTCCAAATCATTACCTAGCACTGCACTGCGCTCGTCACCCAGAGATCTAAGTTGTTATATCTCTAAGCCCTGTAATTTCTCTGGAAACATTGCCCTTCAAACCGGAACACAGTAATGTTTGCACATTGCTGCTTGGCGGTAAAATAACTGACAAAGGTGTGGTACTTCTCCAGGCGGACTCTGCTAAGAGTCCTACCACTACTATGATGATCGTAAATTCCAGTTTTTTTTGTCTGCGGTGTGAACCGTTGTGCGATACTTTGACGTAAGTAGATAATATTCATTTTACCATTAGCGCAATGTTTATTTTTTACAAGCAGTCGCCGTAAACCATCATTAGACGGACATTTCGTAAGTTTTTATTATGTATTTTGACGTTTGAAAACTTTCCATGTTGCTAGAACGTTCGCAGACATCCTGTTCGTAGGATTAAAACAATAAAAATATTTTTATATTATCGCGGTTATCATATTTTAAGAAATTTATTATATACGTTTAACCATTTGCACCGGTACGAGTTATTTGCTGTTATCTCATCAAATGTAGATAAAAAGATACACATGTGATAAGAGTAAACAGTATTTTTTATATGTTACGCGAATATCGAAATGAAATGAAAATTCATTTGCAAGTTACTGAAGGAAAGATAGCTTTAAAATTAATGGTAATTATGGAGAAGAAATCAATTTTTTAACCAATTTGAAAAAAGAAGGAAGTTCTCAATTCGGTTATTTTTTATTTTTTTAGAG
Organism: Ectropis crepuscularia; assembly: GCA_963693475.1. Classification (NCBI taxonomy): domain Eukaryota; kingdom Metazoa; phylum Arthropoda; class Insecta; order Lepidoptera; family Geometridae; genus Ectropis; species Ectropis crepuscularia. The sequence continues at coordinate 5,085,913 of OY856340.1, forward strand.
ATAGGTATGTTACGCGATAGCTCCGCCAATTGTGAATCAATTATGATTGTTATTTTTATGTTTGCTAAACCATAGTTCAGAGGTGGTCCGATATTGTATATTTTATCGAAATCGGTGAGCGGTTTTTGAAATAAGATCAAAACACTAAAATTTACATTAATTTACCTAGATGACTTAGTGATGGCTTCTTATAAAATTGGGTCGAGTAATGCATACAGATAAATTAAATGCAGACATAATTTTAAATTCAAGTATTTATTTTATCAGTTGGTAATTAAACTTGAGTGTATTGTGTACATCGGCATCGCCCACGCGGCATACCTGCACGAGTCTTACTAAAATGTATGAACGTTTTTTCCTCTTTCAAGCAAAAACTACCGATAGGTTATATTTACTACATAGATAGATTAGTCTGGAATAGCATATTGCTTTTTTTTTAAACTTGTATAGGTTTTTACACTTGACCACAATCTCACCTGATGTTAAATGATGCGGTCTACGATGGAGCGTGTTTACCTAGAAGAAACCAATGTATTCTCGATTTAAAGACACCTACATTGTAACCATCGGGGAAAATCCACTCTGGCAAAGCATTCCACATCCTAGACGTTCTTATCACAAAAGTAGAGTCCATTAGTAAACTCTTCATTCACGAAAACGACAGGATCGGGAACTAAACAGGTGAAGCAGCGAGATTGCTACTAGTAAAAAATAATTTTGCAAAAAAACATTTTACAGAAAAAAAAATAAGCTTCACTAAATTTCAAGATGAACGACTATTAGTTTCACAAGTCAACCAATGTCTATCCTCTATTGCCCTTTATTGTTTACAATGATATAATCGTATTCATTAAGGTCAGTCCACTGTCATTGTCAAATTATATAGTGAGTTATCAGGACAAGGTGGTCGACCTCGTTATCGAGTAATCCACAGTTACGGCGGGATTACGACTGGTTCTTATGTAACAGATATATAATATGTAGGTGCGTCTGTGTATCATGCGTCTTCTAAGCCAATTTGTCAACTCAATTCGTCATATTGTTTGGAAAGGTGGGTTGCTAATAGATTTTCAAAGTGAAAACTTCTTTTATCGCGCGATTACTTTTTGATAAGGGAAAATCTTATGGGTTCAGCGTCGCGTCGTGGGCGTAGCGTCGGAGCGGCGTCGGACCGGGTTATGGGATGAGTGAAAGCTTGTGAGTTAGCGTTAGCGCATACGCATGACCATCCGGGGGTCTACCGCCTAACGAAAAACGCTTTGACGCTTTGGCATTGCCGTCTCTTTCATTTCAAGTGAGAAGAAAAGAGACAGCAATGTCAAAGCATCAAAGCGTTTTTCGTTAGGCGGTAGAAGCGCCGGGCTGGATCCAGTAGGTACCTAAGTTGACCATTAATTAAAAAGTATGCATGTATTTATTGCACAGTTTTGTGGCTTGACCACGACTATATATTTAGGGATCCACCAGTGTAGGTACTAGAAGGAGTACAGCCTGTCAAGTCAATATGCAAAATAAGTAAGCCTAACGTAAAAAGCATAAACTCCGGAGTCTGCGAAGTTTGCAGTCCGTCCGCTTGGAAGTTCCGCAGCTTAGCAATTATTCCATTACAAAACAAAAAAACATTATTTTGCTCGGTTTGAAGAGCAATCTTTTCAGAGAAATTACAGGGCAATCGTACAATCTTATATTAGGAGCCTAGCACTGCGATTGTTACTGGGCAGGTGGGCAGTCATTTGAGCGTTTTATGTTCAAATAGCAAATGGCACTGCGCTGTTATGGGCAGGCGGCTTGCCATCGAGCCCATATGTTGCTCGTACCGTCACTCTGTACATTATCCTACCAATTTGTTAATGTCAAAGTTTGAAATTTTTGTAACTCAACCATATCGGAACGGCTGAACGGATTGGGTTGCAAATTGGTGCACAGTTAGATTATAGTAGATTATAACCACTTTTTGCCGAAACTATGAGAACTACACTGTTGAAACTTGGTAAGTAGACGTATTCTGTGAACCGCATTAAGATTTGAACAGAAAAATTAAAAAAAATAAAAATTAGGGTTGCCCCCCATACTGAGAACTGAAACTCAAACATTTTTTTTTCATCAAACCTACACTTGTGGGGTGTCTATCGATAGGTCTTCAAAAATGATGTTGAGGTTTCTAAAATCATTTTCGTCTACACTGAATAATTTGCGCGAGAGACACTTCCAAAGTGGTAAAATGTGCCCCCCCCCCATTACCATGTAAACTACCAACGAAAATTGGTTTGAACTCGATCGGATGAGTAGTTTTTTTTTAGTACGTCATAAATACACTATTATTGAAACTTCGATCAACGAACGGATTACAACGAACTACAAGAACTATGTGTACTATGTATATTATGTTACTTGCTGCAATGGAACCCTTCATGGGCGAGTCCAACTCGCACTTGGCCACTTTATTATACTACCATATTACAATGAAAATTAACGAGTTGTAATACGTTTTACCTACTTAATTAGCGTCAGTCAACTAGGTTATTAGCCTTAAAGGCTTGTTCGCATTAAGCTAGTGTATTAGTCTAGTAGAGAGTAATTTAGTAGCTAAAATACTCGCTACTATTCAAAAATCGTTCGCACCGTGCTTTAGTACAGTTCACAAGTGAGTAGCGTTTTGCAACATGAAGCGTCTACAACGCAATAAAATAAATAAGCTAATAATATATAATATATTATAATAATAACGATAATAACGAGTGCGAACCTGTCAAATTAGTCGAGTTCATTAGTTGCCGCATCTCTTTACTAACTAGTCTGTGGTTGCCGCCAAAATGTCGTTTCGCTGGAGTGAAGATACTAATACATTAAAATTTGTTTCTTTATATGTGGAACATGAATGTTTGTGGAATGTTAAGTCCCCGCTCTATTCTCTATCTAAAAGAAGCAAATAAAACAAACAATCAGCTTATTTATTTTATTGCGTTGTAGACGCTTCATGTTGCAAAACGCTACTCACTTGTGAACTGTACTAAAGCACGGTGCGAACGATTTTTGAATAGTAGCGAGTATTTTAGCTACTAAATTACTCTCTACTAGACTAATACACTAGCTTAATGCGAACAAGCCTTTAGTTAGTTAGTCAAGTGCTGTAGGTACATTGTTGGAATTAATTATGACTTGTAGTAGTATACTCTTTGCAGAGTCCGTCTGGGGAAGTACTCGTACCACACCTTTCACATTTTTATCTATTGTAGGTTTGCGTTAATCCGCTATCTCGCCTGATGTAAAGCGACGATGCGGTCTCAGACGGAGCGCTTACCTAAAAGAAACCAACAGACCGAAGACCCACCCGGGCAGCATATTCCATTATCTGGCTGTAAGTGTAACAAAAATGGAGTCGAATTATTTCGTCCGAGTTTTCGGAACGTCAATCATATACAGGTGTCGCTTTTTCGAGTTTCGGGATGTTCTATAGAAAAAAAGGCTAGATGGATTTTTTTAAATTATAGAGCGACGGTACTAGCAGGACATGTGCCTGATAGTAAGCAACACGCCTGCCTATAACAGTACAGTGACACGCAGCTATTGGAACATGAAGAGTTCACTTAATTACTTTGCACCGCACTGCGGTTGTCACCCAGAAATATAAGGTGATATATCTCTATGTACTATAATATCTCTGGAAACTGGAATACTGTGTTTTCAAATTACTGCTTGGCGCTAGAATAACTGGCAAAGATGTGGTACTTCCCCAGGCGGACTCTGCAAAGAGTCCTTCCACTACCTACTAAATCGTGATGTTTTGTCTTATTACTAAGAGCCCGTCGTCTGACTGCCTGTAGGTTTTACATAGGTAGGTTTACATTCGTTTTACATTACGTAGGTTTTGTTCATTTGCTGAACGAAATCTTTATCCACAACATCTATTTATTATCTTCATCTATACGCGACAAGCTACACTCATAGAAGTGATTCATTTGGAATGTATAATCGGATTAATTCATGAATGATTCATAATTCTGGTTTATCATTTACGAATGTTTTTGAATAACGAAGTCACGTTTCAGAAATTAATTTCAGATCTCATTTTTGAAAACCATCGTTGGTGTTATACGAACACCTAGAGCGTATAATAATGTGCCTCTGTGGGGTTTCCCGATGGATATAATTTTAATGTCTTCAATTTTTTATTTCTTTAATTGTACATTGTCTCAGTAAGTTTTTTTTTTACTTTTATAGGTTTATACTTGACCACCATCTAGCTTGATGTTAAGCGACGATGCGGTCTAAGAGAGGGCGTGCTTACCTAGAAAAATCCGATTCACTCTCGATTTGAAGATACCAAGATTGTAACTATCGGGGAAAAGCCACTCAGACAACGTATTCCACAGCCTCCGACGTTCTTATCACAAAAGTAGAGAGTCAAACCTCTGCGTTCGAGTCTTTGGAACATAATATTGTTAAAATAAAGGGGCAAAACTCCTAAGGGTACAGATATTCCATCCTCCACATATTCCGTTTGATGCTGGCCGGAAAAAAATACAAAAAAGTACAATTTGCGCGGTGTCATTTACTTTTGAGCACGTTCTCAAACTTGACCTCGTTTTCAGAGCTGCGATAAAAAATATGGCGAGACGTATCCAACGCCTCTCTCAGCGAAAGTGGTCTTGAGATACGAACCGAAACGGCGCGGCTTGAAAGGGTGGCGCGCATAGACAGATGGATACTAATATGTATATTGTATATGTTAGTAAATGGAACATAAAAACGACATCTTTTCATAGTTGACATTCCATTGACTCGAGCGAGGTTTCATTCCACTTTTGTACTAGTAATAAGAACGTCTAGGCTGTGGAACGCGTTGCAAGAGTGGGTTTGATACGATAGTTCCTATCTTGGATCTTGGTGTTTTCACGGCGAGAGTGAGTGATCTTTTTAAGTAAGCTCGCTCCGTCGTAAACCATAACATCGCCATCAGGAGAGATGGCGTTCAAGTGCAAACCTATTTTTAATTATTATATTCATTTAACGATGGAACTCCTAATAGGTATGTTCGATCATCGTTCAAGGTATTTCTGTGTTCGATCGTAAACTTATAAACTCGTTAACAAATCGAGATATATATACATACTCAAATAGTATGTTGTTAACCTTGCATTGCAGGTCACTCACGGCGTTAAAGGCCAAAAAATACATATAAGCAATGGTTTGCTTGAAATTAAAGAAGCTCGAGAAACCAACACCGGTTCCTGATTGACGCTCCGAAACCCCGAACGAAGCGATTTATTTCATTATCTCTACCACTTGCATTATCTAAATGCATTTAAACAATGGATTGTATAAAATCTATTATAAGAATCCTACTACTATTATAAATGTCAAAGTTTCGATGTTTGTTGCTCAATCACGACGGAACGACTGCACGGATCGGTTTGAAATACGGAACACAGTTAAAATGTACTATGGAACGGTACATCATCATCATCATCAACAGCCCACTAAATGTTCCCACTGCTGGGACTCGGGGCCTTCTCTCATAAGGAGAGAAGAACGGTACATAGGCTACTTTATATCGCGTAAAAATACCGTGAGACGCTGTTAGTAATATAGTATGATATAATACTAATAAAGTGAACAACCGTAACAGCTCAAAACAGTGATTTAATTAATAATTTATTTTTTATATTATAGTCTGTCGTTTGGTTTCTTAAGAGAGAAATAATTACAACCGTAGACGTCCCTATTGAAGCAGACCTTGAGAGGAAAGCCCGAGCCGAGAAAACATACCTCTCAAAATAAATGGAGGGTTACGTATAGACATAAGTCTGGAAAATTGCTTTATAAAGAAAGTAGGTACTTACATGGGTGGAATATGAATTGTTTCACTTGACTGTCCAATAAAAATGAACTAAACTAGCTAAGCGCGAGTTGTACTTTTTAACCGACTTCAAAAAAAGGAGGAGGTTATAAATTCGGCTGACTATGTTTTTATGAATGTTCCCCGATTTCTCACGCTCAAAAATTATATACTCAGCAGCGGTTTTCGTAATATCAATAAAACAAATACATAAATGATTTCTGAATTCTATTAAAATCAGTGAAATGTACGAGTTTAATTTTCTTTTTTTTTTTGAGAAAAACAATTACACTTAAATTATTCAGGGTTTCATATGACTACAGCATATTTATGTTGATAGATTTTCATTTAAATGTAAACAATTTTTTTTAATAAATAGGTAACTCGCAAAGTTTGACAAACGGCCATAATAATAATAAATAATTAATGGTTGTTTCCCAAACTAAACAAATAAGTACTTAGGTATTAAATTGAACTTCTAAAAAGCCTAAGTTAATATTTAAAAAGAACCCTTCTAAGTAAATATCTACATCCCTAAGTTTAATTTAGTAGTGGCAGGACTTTGCAGAGTCCTTCTGGGGAAGTACCACACTTTTGCCAGTTATTCTAATGCCAGTAATGAGCAAACATCCCTGTGTTCCGGTTTGAAGGAAAATGTTTTCACAGAAATTAAATGTAATATAGATCTTAATATCTCTGGGTGACGAGCTTACAATTGTATTGTTGGTTTTTAAGTTAATATTTAAGTAATATGTAAATAGGCAACATTTTTATTTAAAAGCCTGATTGATATTTAACCTTTTTTTAAAAATTAAATTTAGATAAGATTATTATTATGTATAAAAACTTGATTAACATAATGTATAGTAAAAATATGAAAAATTGAAATTCGTATGCAAATATCGAACCCAAGAAGATAAAATCAATTCCTAAACAATACTATGTTTTAAAATAACAAATTTTGGATTGAGCAAAATTTCGTAAAAAATACAATAACACCTAAAAATACCATTAAAAGACAAGTGTTCTTGGTTCTTACTGTTGAGACACGGAGCCTTCTTTCGCACATACTTACATCACTCTCGCCAAATGCGAGTTGAAAAATTGGTTAGTAAAATTACTTTTATTCACAATAATTTAACTTTCGTCCAATCTTAAATTACAGTTACGCTAAATATCTTTGCATTGAATTAAGTACTAACGATGAAAAGTATCCAACAATAGTGTGATTCTTCGAGTGGACATACCTATCTACAATATATTACATTCTAAGTAAATGAGTTAATATTTGAATACAAGTAAAACCAGTACCTAATAAGAACCTCATGCGTATTCATTAGATATTCACGCTCCGCACGTTATTCAAACAAAACGCTATATTTTTAATTTTTTTCCATTTTTTGCATCACTAGTGACCCAGTGCCAAGGACGTCCACAAATGTGAAGCGTGAACAATGCCAGCATTTTTTTTTTCAACTTTTACAGGTTTACACTTGACTGCCATCTCGCCTGATGTTGAGCGACGATGCGGTTTACGATGGAGTGTTTTTTATGTATGTTACGTATTTCTGGCATATATCGAAGTAGGTACAGTCCGCGAGGTATAAGCTGAGCTTTGCATTAGTGTGAGTGATCACCAAAAGTACAGTCAGACGCAGGACGCTGTGACCATGTTCTCTTAATAAGGTGTCAATTTTATATTCAATAAATCGTTGTTTATTACGCAGTATCAATTGTATATTGGTATAAACGATAGGCCTGCCCTGAATACGGTATTCGGAAATTTTAAGTAAATAAGTTATACGTAGGTGACGGATCTCATGCTTTTCCATTAAATTTTTTCTGTTATTCTCTGTCCTTGACCATTTGAATCCTAAAAGAGATACTTCTTTTCGCAATGACCATATTGATCCTGGATAGTTAATGTCAGCTTGTTGTTTAAGAGTTTGTTGTCTGACTGTACTTTTGGTAATAGATGCGTATGCATGTGATCACTCACACTAATGCAAAGCTCAGCTTATACCTCGCGGACTGTAACGTTGTTGTCCCACATAACCCTGTGTAGAAGAAACCCACCGAAACAATCCAACAATGAATTTTGGGTTCAGCCCTAAGTCTCGGAGGTGTCGCTGATTTGTCGCAGTGTCGCGGAGGTGTAGCAGTGGCGCGGATTTCGCTCGGTAAAGTAACAACTCTGAAGGTATTGTCATTACAGAAAAAAGTCCAAGGAAAAAGTTGTTCATTATTAAAAGATCTACACTTTTGATGATAGGTAAAGTTTCATAAAATTGAACGGTTGGGGAGAAAATGGCGAAACATAAAAAAGGGAGGAAAAAAAGTAAAATTTTTGCCTTTCGGAAGCAATAACTTAAAAATATTGATGAAAAAAAGAAAAGTTGTTGATACAAAAGTTAGTAAATTTAATTTAGAAGAGAAAATGTCTCCACAATTTTTTGCCTAACACTAACAGTCCTCGAGATATCGAATTAAACGCGTTTTCATCGAAATGACCTTGAGCTGACCTCGCCAGAATCCCTCAAATTGGCATATATGCTCAGAATGCACCCCCCTATCGATCCTTTATAGTCCCCAAACTACATAATTTACTGTTTTTTTTTAAATTTTTTTGTGTAATTGCACTGGACTATAAAGAACAACAGAAGTGCAGTGTCAGAGTGCAGTTAACAGTGAAGAGACAAACGATAATTTGGTCAGCGTTCTACATTCTCTTAACATTGTTTGTAAGAGAAGCACCCGGCCAACAAAAACCACATATCGCACCTTTAGAAATTAAAATTTAAATTCATCAAATTAATTCAATTCGCAATCAAAAATTCCAGTTTTTTTTTGGTAAACGCAAAAAAAATTACTTGATAATTGGCTAATGGTAACTAATAACGGGTAATTGGTTCGTTTGTAATATACTCGTACTAAGCTCTTGACGTCACAATCTTTGTTTTTCTTTATCTGTACTGAAAGAGTCCGTTCATCATAAAGTGCAGGTTTTAGGCCGTTAGAAGTACAAAACTATAGATCCGTTATTTTTTTCCTAAATAGCGCTCCCCGTGGGGTTTCAACCCGAAGCTCCAGATCGGCAGTCGCCGTTCTCCCGACAAGACCTTTTCTAACTTAACTGGATAATGAAGCAGTCGATTTTTTTTTAGTTTTTGCAGTAAAATAGGACAGATTCTACTTTAGCAGATGGCAACAACCGATCGCCAGCGATTTGATGCGTCCATAAGTTAATAGGCACATACTCACGTGAATCGAAACCGAGATCATTGATAAGGTTTGATATTTTGCGTACCGCGTGTCACTTCTGTAGAGCAATCTTTTGCCCAGGGCCTTGTAGAGATAACTATAACTGGTAATATCTTGATAAGTAAATATAACATATCGAGATATGACAAGTTCCATTAAATTAATGCATTGTCAGTAGTCATTTACATTCTCGGTAATGGTATCATTTGCTATACCCGTGGTTTTATTTAACTATTATAGGTTTACACTTGACTGCCATCTCGCCTGATGTTGGTGGCGCGACCTCACAAAATTTACTAGAAAGTGGTCAAAGCGGCCAAAGTATTCAATTCAAATAAGTTTAAAACAATTTGTAGAATCTTTCGACTAGGTCACTTGTAGTACTTACCTAGTGCCGAGTAATGCTGTAGAAAAATCCATGGTCACAAATTTTCAACAGTGATTCAATAAGAGGGTCAATATGTTATCGCAAAGTAATGAATTTATCGTAATCGAGCGTCACTCGTGTACGACATACGGCAATCGTGACTAACACGTGACAGAAAATGCAAAACAAACAGATAATGCACGAAAAGAACTGTGAGGGACTCGTGAGGGACGTGTGAGAAAAGGCGACACCGTTTCCGCCACGGTGCTACTGATGACCTATTTCCACCGAGCCCTTTTTTTCTATCGGACTGTTCGGTGCTGGGGAATAAGCGACTCCGGTTTCGTGGTTCATGTTCACCATGACGTTTTGATGTGTTACACAAACATTATTTAATGAGGAAACGAACAGACAAACGTACAAAATTTCGGTTTACTCTGGTATAATACTGTTGTGGTCCCCCTCGTATATTATAGGCGACATTAACGGCAAGTGCCCTTCCGGAGCCCCTGGTTAGAATTCCACGCACACCCAGTAGTGTCCAGTAATTTCCAAGTTATATGCGAAATGCTGCTAACTTAAAAACGATGCAAGAAAACAGTGTGAGGAAACCGACATGCTCCTAGTCTTTCGAGGACATGCGTCGTCCACCAACCAGCACTGGGACAGCGTAGTGGACTATGTTCTTGACTCTTTCCTTGTGAGAGAAGGCCCCGTGTCCCATCAGTGGAATGCTGCTTATGCTTTATGCCTATGGAGGGTTGAGCTAAGGAGTGTCATATGTGTACATTAAAAAAAGTCCGTCCAAATGCTTTAAATTTGGAAATCAATAAACGTACTAATAATAGTTCACGAAATAAAACCACTCTAGCTACACGTTGTCACATAATAAAAATTATTTAAGGTTATATTTACCTATATACTTTTATTACTTACTACATTATTTTGTACTACGCAAGTAGTTGAAATTTTCTATAAGTTACTATTTTAGTCGACAATAATATGAATATATTTCTTTAACTCGGGATGCTCCAATTCGTTAACAATTGCTACAATCATACCTTACCTTTTGTCTACACTAGCGCCATTGTGGAAGATTTTTTTAATGTTATTTAAATCCCACAGCTAGCCACTTTTTAAATTTTCTACCTTATGCGATGACACTCCTTAGGTCTACCTTCCATATTCATGCCTCTCGTAAACAGACACTGAAGGCAAGTCTCAATCTCAACACGCGGTGAACAGGAAAGCCGGTTACGTAAGAAAATAAAACGCAAGTCTAGATTACGTCCGAATCAGCGACCTAGATGCCCCAATGACATAAGATCGGATATGAGAAACTTATCTGTTTTTTCTGGGTTACGAATAATACCTATAGTATAAGTATTAATGTATTTTAATCTTCAAAATATAAAAAAAAACACGTTTTGACATTTCAGAAAGGCTCTAGAACGTAAATTGGAACGAAACGGAGAGATATTATTTTTCACAGGCGTTTTTGTACGCAGCGCCATGTATTCAGAAATAATACTACGTTTCTTATGGGATAGATTAGATTTTTTCGAAATTATATGAGGACGAAATCTCGAGCAGATAAATTACTCACTTGTAATAAAAGCCTGCCTAGTGTCTTGGTTGGTAGTAAGACTGGCTGTAAAGTTGTTGGTTGTGGGTACGATTCCCACCCAGTGCAAATATTTTGGAATTTATTTTCTGTGTCCGGGTGTTTTTATGTACAGTAAGTAAGTGTTGTATTTACAACTTTTATAATTATTCTGTCTGATATCTGCCTCTCATGATACAAGCTTTGCTTAGTTTCGGGCTAGATGGTTGTATGTTGTGAAATGTTCACCAATTGAATTTGAATTTATTTACTAGCAGCGCTCCGCGGTGCTACCCGCCTAGTTCCCGTGCTCGTTATTTTTCCGCGATAAAAAATAGGCTGTGTTATTCCAGACAATAATATATCTGTGGTTCTAAATTTCAACAAATATCAATTTCAAAACAAATGTCTACAAATTTCAACCCAATCCGTTCGAGTGGTCCGACGTGATTGAGCAATAAACATCCCAACTTTCACATTCATAATATTAAGTAGTAGGATTATTTAAATCACAGGACTGAAAGAACTAGAACTAAATATTATATTATGTTACTAAGTCTGGCTTCGCATAGTAAATCTATTTTTAGAGCATTAACCCCAGTTTTCCTTAATCATTTAATAAATGTTGTATTGCTGCATTTTATTCATGTCAGGAAAATAATATACACACAACACGCCTACGAATGTAAATACCTAATACCAATGTAATGAAGTGAGTCAAGACGGAATTAAAAAAAAAATTGGCAGTCATAGGAACTGCCGATAGAAGTGAAAACTTATAACTCAGAATTTGATAGCGTGCTTTGGAAACTACGCTGGTGAAACCGGAGGGCGTGGCCATGAGCATGGTCCCGAGTTTACCCGAAGATATCTTATCATTTCCGAGCGTGAATCTAGAATTCAATTCACATCCCACGAAAAATCTGTTTGTGGCGCGCCAAAAGAAGTTTCACTTCAAAAACCTAATAATCTCTCCTGGGGGTCTACCGCCTAACGAAAACGCTTTGACATTGCTGTCTCTTTTCTTCTCGCTTGAAATGAAAGAGACGGCAATGTCAAAGCGTCAAAGCGTTTTCGTTAGGCGGTAGACCCCCTGACCCTACGAATACAAGCTAATCCCGCAAACGTCCTGCCACGAAACAACAAAATGAGAAATATGAGAAGACCTCGTGTAGATGACCGACTCTACATTATCTATTATTCTCCTGCCTACTAATTTTAATGTACAAAAGAAAATCTTAAAAGTCGTTTCGGAGGCGCCGGGGTCTAAAACAAAAATTGTGGTCCGAAACATTAATTTTAATGTATTACTAGGAGCGTACAGTTTCCGTTCCTGTTATTTTAAAAAGTAGCTGGTGCGCTATTCCAGACTATTATACAACTACTACTGTTACTACTAAGTTATTCCTCATAACAACAGTTAACCGCCAGTGAAAGACCCCTTAAAATTCTGTCTCATTTAGCTCGATTATAATTATAACAAAAGGGTAACGATTGCCCGAGTCATGTCAAATTGATTTCAGTTTACAACTCGGTACAGCTGCATCGAAACCATTAAAGAAATGTAGGCTAAGGGCAGTTGTAACGCTAATTCATCTCGAACCGCGGTAAAGTAATGAAAGTTGGCAATATTCGCGGAGAGTTTGAATCTGTGCCAAACTAGGTATTACGTAACGATGCAGATCAAATGCAGAGCCCATTCATAAATGCTAAGCCTCCCAACTACGAACGATAGCGCAGTTCCAAGGTACGCAGAAACCCATACTTTTGGGAGCGTGGGAGTTTCTCCCTAAAGTGGGTGAATTTATGGAGAAACTCCCACGCTTGCTTTTGAACTTGTAAACAGCCCTATACTAAGCATCGCAGTTTATCGTATTTCAAATTTAGTTTCCGGGTTTCAATTTCATGCAAACAGTGACTCAGGACACGGAAAGTTCAATAAAGTATAATCAAATCGGCGATCATCATCATTAGCATAACCAGCTCGTCCCACAGCTTTTAAGTTTCCATTCACTGCCTGCTGTCTTACATATATCGTCACTCCATATATAAGTATAGTCTAAGGGTGGGCTACGCTAAGTTTGCCGTGTCGCTGTCTGGACTTAAGAACACGTCTACCCCAACACTTATCGGTTCTGCGTTATATATATTATACACATATTGCCACTCCAGTTTGGTACAGTTTTAAACATTTTTGGCACCTGTCTTGTTCTCAATAATATATTAAATACTAGCTGAACCGTGCGCGCGTTGCTACGCCATCTATCGAAAATTGGTCGTCGAAAGCTCTCAAAAAGCAATATCTTTTCCCGTTTTTGTTTCAATCTTTTTTTTTCATTCTTGCTCCGCTCCTGTTGATAGTAGCGTAATGTTTAGCCTATAGCTTTCCTCGATAAATCGACTATCCAGAGACATTCCCGAGATCCTTGCGTTTAAACAAACAAACTCTTCAGCTTTATAATATTAGTATAGATGTAATGATGATGTAAGTAAATCTACAATGGTAAGGAGGTTAGGATCATAACCTCACGCGTTAAGACTATAAACTGACGGTGTTTATTATAATAGCTTCTCAGCAGCTATATAATCTTAAAAAATAATAAATTTGATCTTGTGTTACCTTATGCCCGGGATCTACCGCCTAAGGAAAACGGGGTTGGCTTTGAGATTGCTCTCTATTTTTCTTTTCGTTTCAAATTATAGCGACAACAATAGCCAAGCCAAAGCTTTCACAAAACATTTCGAAGGACAAAATTGGTTGGAAAAAGATTTTAGTAATAGTCCCTGTTTATTACAAGGTGCCTCGCATTCTCGAACCAATTCGGAAAGTACTTTGGGACCCATTTCAAAGTCAAATTATTAGGGTCCTGTAGAAAGTTTTCGGGTCCGACGATTTTTGTCATCATCATGCAAGCTTTAAAAGGTGGGAAGGATAATAGCGTCTACTAGGCCAGACACATCATTAGAATGCTGTTTCGTAATTTCGACTTGGTATTTGGAAAGCAGCAAATCCATATACACGGATTTATTTTAAAATATTTAAAAATCCACGGGACAGACCTACATATTACGCAACAAATCAAGGACAAAATGAACAACATTATGTCCTATACCTACAGCTACACAAATTTTAGTTAAAAACTACTATTATCACAAAGGTGTCTTTCCAACAAAAAAAAACAAACAAAATTGATCCATTTCCGAAATTCACGTTTTTATTATTTAATATTACATACTTAGTACATTTATTATAGGTAAATGATTTTAAAAGCTATATTAATAACCTGTTTGTCACGTGACTGCAAACACCAACATGAGCTTATTACGTCACTAACCGCAAAACAAGCCGTCGAAGACTAACTGGACTGTTTACTTATCTGCATTTTTATTACCTATAGTTTTCGATCTTAGCGACGAAGATTTTGATTGTTTGTATTCAAATAAACATAAGAAAACACATAAACTGGACATACCGTCATGAATTATGACCAATGTTTTGCAGTTTTGCAGAGACCTCATGTCAGTCGTTCTTAAATCATGCCGGCTTCTCATTATTAGAAATATGAAAGTACAGATGTCAGGATATTTGTTAATCAATCACATCATTACATCTGAATGGATTATGCTGGAATTTGAATCTATGATAGATTATAATCTGGAATAACACATTCTACATTTCATCTCGAAAACTTCTTAGCTCCTTGAGGATCAGTCATTTTCTAAATTCAATGCAGATAGATAGTTAATACTTGTATCATTTACAATACCTCTAGAGTTGCACAACCTAATCCTATTTTCTTAATTCATTCATCATAGGTGACAAATAAAATGATGTAAAAGTGCCACTTGTGTAGTGTAGATCTACCACCACCTTGAACAAAAAGGTAGCTTCCACTTTTTTAATTCTATCTAGTATCACTAGTGATTGGAATAAACAATAAAAAGAATAAGGAAAAAAGAAGGTGGTGCTAACTTATTTCCTGAGGCCTACAACCTGAGTCAAGATTGAACCTTCTTGAAAGAGAACCTTCTAGAAATATGTGCTTCATCTTTGGTTACAAAGTCACTTTCAAACGTATGGGTTGTTGTCAAACATAAACTTATTCTTATCAACAAAAGGGTATTTTTATTTCACCATTCACTACTTAGTTCCTAAAACAATTTTTAATGTGTACTTATATTTTTGTTGTCTCCAAAGTCTGTGCTATTTTGTCAAAGCTATTTTTATCGGGATTACTTTATATTTTTGCCTTATTAACTATTTGTAATAGACTGATGACAATTGGTTTCAGAAGACTTCTGAATGCCTACCGAACTTAAGACTGGCTCTGAATGTACAGGCTCCTTTGTCTTTAAATCTATACAAAGTAAAGTTTCAGGCAATTTAGTATGTGTGAACAACAGACAATAAAATAATTAAGTATTGTAGTTAAAAGGTGCAATAAACTATATAAATGAGCATGCGAAGGACATAAACCAATGGTGACTATCTCACAAATAACACCATAATATTCACTAAAGATGCCAATTAAATGTCAACAAAAGTAAAACAAAGTCAGACGGATACTTGAATACCTCCTAATTATAATTATTTAGACTATTCATTGTGTGCATATTATATCACCTTTGCTACTTCAAGTGACCTTCTGTCAATTGCAAATATTGTAATTGCATAATTATTATAAAGTAACTATTTAAATAAATATCTTCTAGGCTACCTTGTATGGAATTGGATAGAGATTACTTTAACCCTATACTTGGCATAGATTTTTTTCCTAAAATATTCATAAATTATTGTCTTTGTGTGTTTTTAGGTATGTTTAAATTACAGAAAATATATTAAAAAAAATATTTAGTTTTTAATTTAGGATTTATTGAATGTATCAAATATGCTAGATTGCCAGACTCTTAACGATCTACCTTAGATTAAATTTACGTATCATATATACGTAATGAAAATTGTAGCAGGGTCAATGGACTAACATCAATACATTGGATAGTTTCTGATGCATTTGGTGATAAAATTGATGGTGAAACTGCCTACATTGATGGCGATAATTGTTGGTTTGGCGCCAAAAATGTTGCCGCAGCCCTTTGGCTGCAATCATTATCGTCGTCTGACAAAAGATGTAAATTTTCCATTGAAGATGAAATGAAGATGGTAAGATGGTGGGGAACTGTCATCCAAATATGCTGGGCGAAAAAAGTACTGAAGCTCATTCTTTCTCAGACAAACAGACGCAACAAACTTTCTCAAACAGACACTAAGTTTTCTTGAGCTCTGTTTTGTTGTTGTTAGTTAAGCTAATTTAGCACCTGTTATAGAAAAATGAAATAAATACTTTTTACAAACTCAAATATGTAAAATTTGGTACATATTATTAAACTTCAGAACGTTAGCTATCTGGCAACGTGTCATATTTGATACATTCGTAAAAACATTACATAACATATTTACTTATAACACTTTTTTGAATGCGAAAACAGATTCTTCGACTAATGTGTATTGTATTCTATGTAAAACAAACTGTAAATGTAGTAAATTAGATCACAATATAATAAAAAAAAAGTTGAGAGGTGTCAAGGGACACCCGGATGGAACGAAGTTCTTGTCGATTAAGGTGGGTAATCCTTCCTGATTTGAGGCCAACGTTATAAGTGGAGGCAGACACGATATCCATCGGCGTTACGACAGTAGTGAAGGAATTATAATAAAAAAAATAAGTTATAATAATATTTTTTTACTACTTATTAACAAATATAATGTAAGTTAACATAAACTTAAGGAGTAGCATTGAGGTATTATATAAACATTATAACAATGATTCATTATTATCATTCCGAATGTTAGCCATTCGGATTGCATTTAGAAACAGTACTCATATTATTTCCAATGTTGCCTAGGTACAAATATTAGTTTTACGAATGAAATTTGTCGAAATATGCGTCAATCACACCAATCGATATTACATGAACATTACGATATATAATATACGATAGTATATAACGTGACAACATCATTACAATACATTGATGAAATATTACAGACAATAGAATCGAGTGGAAAAACAAGCACAAAATCAAAAATTTTGATTTACCCCCAACTACCTCTGATTTGTAATCTGTATAACATTGAACTAATTCAAGCCCTTTCATTTGATACCCATATTGAGGGAGTAGTGAAACGTATTTCACCATTTTGTGGTGGCAGCTTTCTTGGATTTGAAATTTGTCATAGTGCATAGTATTCTTTTAGTCGAGCCCTTTCATTTGATACCCATATTGAGGTAGTAGTGTCCAATCACACTATCAGTTCATTACACGCAACGTGACGTACTACGTCTGAACTACGACGTAAAGTGTAATCCTGGATGAATGGAACAGTTTCGTGACTGATGCCTGCAGCTGAATATAGTAGGATGAAACCCATTGTAAATGGAAGAGAATATGACAAAAGTGAAAGAAAATCGTCAAATAACTGTATTTCGGGTTTATTTTGCGGTTCTGAATGATTACTTTACATAAATTCTCAGGAAAAAAAAGAACAAAATTATCGTACCGGTAGTGACCTCTCCAGATTTTCTATGACACTAGAGTAGGATACAATCCACAGCTGATTAAATTTTGAGTTCTGCGCCACCTATTGGTAATTAATTATAGGAACTTTGATGTGCAAGTCGATTCGGGCAGTGGTCGTAGTGTTGGTCTAGCCTCTAACCAAATTCTCATAGGGATTGTGCAACGCCATCTATTTTTAAGCGCAAGAGTCAGTTTGTAGTGATAAATCGCCAATAGAATTTTTTTTTCGTTATTGTTTGTTAGAAAATACTTAGATTTAAATTAAATGCGTTGATAAGAGGGATCCTTTATAAAAACTATTATTCTCAGGAAAAAACGAACAAAAAGAATGTTGAGAGAAAAAAGAACAAAAAGAGTATTGCGGTTACTACCGGGGCTCGAACCGAGGGCACCTATCCTCATAGGTGACCCCTTACTTACTAATTGCGCCAACCGGTCATTATTAACATGGGTGAAATTTGTTATCGTATTCTAATTCTTCTAATTCTATGACGTCATAGGCACGAAACGTTACAACTTTTTCGTGAGAATTTTTTCCGTCTAGCTCCCTTTCATAACGCGCGATAAGGAACTTCGTTCCAAAAAAAAATTCTTATCTTGCGTTGCGCAGACGTTTTCAATCGGTCTGCTATTTTGCATCAAATTATTGTTTTAGAGTTATCAATAACATAAAAATATTTTTTGGTGTAATAGGTACAATATATCATTCTATGTGCTTGTTCACGTTGGTACACGCGGGCGCGGGTGCGGGCACGGGGAACGTTGCGAGCTCGTGTTCACATTGACCGCCAGGCGTTCGCGCGAGTGTGACGTATTGTCAGAGGTTGTAAATATTTTGTAGTATGTATCTTTTGTAGCCTTCAGGAAATAAAAAGTTTAAAATACCTGCAAATATAACATATTTCCAGCATAATAATATGTATTTCATTTACTCACCCTCCATATCAGGAAACAATCCAGCAATTTCCTTCCATAGCTTATTAAGAACATTTCTGTTCATATGATGACTGTGTTTACTTTGCCAAATAGGAGTTCTAGCCTGAACAGCACTAATAAACTCTTCTGTATTGAATGACATGATAAAAACGTGTTATCGTTTCTAGCGAAAAGTTCAAACGGGTTGAACGTACCTGACGTCGCGAGTGAATCGCGCGCGCCGCCGCTAGTTTGACATGAACACATACAGATGTCTCAAGCGTTTGAAATTGCCGCGAGCGCGCCGCACGCTACTTAGACCGCACGTGCGTTTTGAATGTGAACACTTGGATATCACGTTATATGTTTGATATTTCGTGACCGCGCCCGCTACCGCGCCCGCGAGTCAACGTGAACAAGTACTAAATCATTAAAAAACCTAAAGGATGTTCTGGGACTTTTCAATATTTTCCGAAAGTTCTACGTATCAAATTGTACACCATGTCAATAGGGTTAATGAAAATATAAATACATGTAGCCATAAATATAAACAAAAATAAATCACAAATTACATATATTGACTGACCTCTCGGCTTAGTGGTTAGTAGCTTTGCCTGCGAAGCTGAGGGTCATGGGTTAGATTCCCACCCAGTGTATTATATCAGCTATCTGGCCGCCATATTACAAGCTTTGCTTAGTTTGGGGTCAGATGGTGTTGTGTGTGAATTGTCTGCCAATATTTATTTTTATTTACTTATTATATTCAATAACTTATTATTTAAGACTTTTAATAAAAATACTTCTACTACAACAATGACTTAGAATTGCTTGTTATTGTGATTCTTGACTTTTTTATTTCAACTTGGAATTATTAGGCTTAGACCATGACCATAAACTTATCACAGGCTGTGTATTTTGTTAGGTACATGCAGAGACTATCTAATTGTATGTCATTGGCTGAATTCACCAACCCGCACTGGGCTATACTGGTTGATTATCGCTTAAGCTCTTACCATATGATAAAAGGAAATTGGAAAGTTTTAGAGGGCTGCT
This sequence comes from Ectropis crepuscularia, assembly GCA_963693475.1. Lineage (NCBI taxonomy): Eukaryota > Metazoa > Arthropoda > Insecta > Lepidoptera > Geometridae > Ectropis > Ectropis crepuscularia. Next base: position 5,105,530 of record OY856340.1, read on the forward strand.
TATAAATTAGCTGAACTAAAAAAATTAAAAAGTTTTTTTTTTTCATTTACTTAATGGTTTATGTTTGGAGACCAGCTGGTTTTATGTTAAAATCAATGTGATCTACTATCTGTTTACCTAGTAGAAGCCAAATCACTGTTCACTTGAAAGCGCATAGATTGCACCAGGGAATATAATTTAGGCAATTAATTTCATGCTTCAAATGTATAAATTACTACACATTGAAATCTAACATCTGGGTTAGAATCTACTATTATAAATGACTAAATTGATAGTCAAACTTCTTTGTAGTTTCTTCTTTCTTCTTTCTGTAGTTTCTTTGTTCACAGAACTTTTCTTGTTTTAATCTTAGTATAACCATCAGTTAAAATAATACAACTTGTTTAAAGAAATTATTCCACTGTTTTGTAATATATAATTCATTGCCCAATTAATTGTAAATTTATGTTTTCAGATATTTTAAATGAATGAATAACATTTATGGCACAGAACCCATATTTTTGAAAGACAATGGTTTTAATTATAGTTACTTAGCATGATTTAAACACAATTGTTTGTAGCCCAAATTACAGATACTTAATTAATATTTACTTAATAAAATAAATATCCAGAATGGCATGTTAAATTGATTTACCCACTTATTTATTGTCCTTACTAATATTATACATGCAAAAGTATCTCTGTCTGTCTGTGTTTCCCACTTTCACATCTAAACTACTGAGCGGATTTTAAATTACTTTTGATACAGAAATAGTCTAAAATCTGAGCCTAATTTATTTTCGCCAAATATGATTCATGGGTAAAATTTTATAAAACTTTGATAGGTGTATTGTTTTTATTTACCTAATTAGCCTAAATTAGGATATTGTTTTTATTTAATTAGCCTAAGTTCATAACTAACTAACTTTATATACTTAACTGACAAAAATTTCCATACAAACTTCCATCCTCTACTTAAATGTTAAAACTTTTTTTTGTAATAGAAAGTAGCCTATTTGTTTTTATAAGCTGTTGCTGTACAAGTGCTAGACAGATATTAATGAAGTGTTCGATTTATTCATATCTGTTCAGTGGTTTTAGTGTAGAAGTAATAAATAAGATAAGATAAGAAAATGCTTTATTAAAAGCCACATAAAAAATTAAGAACATAATTTACAATAGGAACTTAAGAAAATCTTATGCTAAACATTTTAATTGGCGGCCTTATGGCTTAGATATTCATCTTAAACAACCTTCTAATGCTATGTTACTACTTGATATAATTAAAGTGAAAGCTTGCATGTTTTTGACTCAATCACATCATTAGGACTGAGGGTCAGGCTTCAGGCTTAAATTTCCAGACACCAGTATTATAAATGTCAACCTTTGGATGTTTTTGCTTATTAACAAAACTCAAGAACTGGTCATTACACAGAAATTTGGAATAGATTATTTTCTGAGACAGTATTTAGGCTACTTCTTGAAAGTTGTAGATTACGATTAAACACATTTAAATTAAACTATGAAATTGAATGCAGTTTCTTAGTTTTCTGATGTTGAAACCAGATATGATCTAGTGTTTACGAATACGTATGTACTTTGCTAAAAAAATGAAATAGGTATTTAAGGTCATTATAGTTTTATTAGAGTAATTATCTGATTTAGTCGAATAAAACTGTTTTTCCACTTTACAGTAAATAAATCCTACAAATATTGTTTGTTTGGATGTTTGTTGTTCAATCACGTCATAACGTATGAACGGATTAGGTTGAAATTTAGAACACAGTTAGATTATAGTCTGGAAGAACACATTAGGCTACTTTTATCCCAGGGGAATAATGGGAATGATAGCTACGCGGGTAAAACAGCGGGGCCCTGCTAGTATAGTTTATTTATGTTAATATAGCTTATGTTACTAGGAATTATGTAATTAGAACCTACCAAATTCATTTATTAAGTCTATGTAGAATGTAATAGCTATATAATTTCGAAATTAAGTTCTCTAACCACTTTACGGTAAATAAATCCTACAAATATTGTTTGTTTGGATGTTTGTTGTTCAATCACGTCATAACGTATGAACGGATTAGGTTGAAATTTAGAACACAGTTAGATTATAGTCTGGAAGAACACATTAGGCTACTTTTATCCCAGGGGAATAATGGGAATGATAGCTACGCGGGTAAAACAGCGGGGCCCTGCTAGTATAGTTTATTTATGTTAATATAGCTTATGTTACTAGGAATTATGTAATTAGAACCTACCAAATTCATTTATTAAGTCTATGTAGAATGTAATAGCTATATAATTTCGAAATTAAGTTCTCTAACCAATCAGACTGCGAATATAATATAATTACCTTAATTTAGTTTATGGATCAATTTGATAAACATTAAAATGACTGCTCAATAAGGCGAGTAAAGGCTGATTTAGCGAGAATTAAAATCAAGATATTATCTAGAATTACAATAAGAGGAACTTACCTAGGTCGGCTCTGCATGTAATAAGTACCACCAAAAATAAACGCCATGTAAGCCCCAACGTAATAGAAAGCCACAGTCCAGTTCTCGGTCATCCATTTCCGATAGTTGTGATGGATAAAATCATTTTCAAACTCGAATATGTACGAGTAGTTTGGAGTGATATCCAGGTTGTATGTCATTGAAGACTCCATTTCTCGTGGTGAAACCGGCCACTGGGAAAACGTGCACAGCCCGCGGAAGCGATTAGAACGTAACACTGATCATCACAGAGCTATTTAAACATTAAAATGAAGCGATAACCGCCGTATCGCTTTATCACAGGTGACTGAAATTGTCAATATTTCGGAGGGGCGGCACGGCGCGGCAAGGCGTGCTATCTGCGAGATATTAATTTAAGTAATGACCGGGCGATGTGGTCACGTTGACTATTTATTCGCGATGACGAAGCGTCAGCAGGCGGCTACTCAAGTTGAGTAGCGAGTCCACCCGTCACGGCTAGCACAAGATGTAAGATGAATGAACTTCATTTAACGCCTCGCGACCACGCCAAACCTTTCTCGCTCGCTTCCAGTCCCGGCGACTGACTATTTCGGAGTTGCCAAATGCTTACTCCCAAAAAAACGGTAGAAAATGCGGAATTAAAACATACTTGTGTAGTGTGCCATCAGATAAATATAACAAGGATTAAATGATTAATAAGAGCTGAAAAAGTATGATATTATGAGTTAGTCAATGACCTGTAACCCCCTATTTTAAACGCTATCGGATTAATTCTCATGGAATCAAATCTAGGTCTTTGATTTATCGGTTTCAAATGAAACGCAAAAGAACTAAGTATTCGAATGGGATAATTTGAATTATAAGATTTTTTTCTCTCTGAGATTTTTTTCTCTCTGAGATTTTCTTCTCTCTTGGTGTGATTTAATGTACAAGAGTAATTTGTAGTTTACGTGTATTACCCATGTAGATTTATCGTTATTTGGTATATGTCGATATACCAAATAATTTCAAAAGCTTGCAATACTGACCCTACAGTAGCCACAATTCAATTCATGTCACTTTTGACTTTGATAATCACAATCATTTGAAGATGACAACCCACGCACTAGTTTTTTTTTAATTTCGCACTCTGTACTTACCGAATGTGTAATAGATCCAATAGATCCGAAAAACAGCATTTGAATAATTTGAATCTTGGATGCGATTCTAAATCCATTGCTCTTCCCAAGTTCATTTCAAAAGCTTTAGACCAGGGTAGAAGCCACAGAAATCTAAATAATAAGGTACTAGAAGTCTCATGACCGCGTGACATTGTCGCCGCACAGGTGACTTTTAGGCCACCAGTGCTCGAGTTGTAGTTTCTTAGTCTTCTTCGAACCGGCAGGCGTTAATCATCTTTAAAAACTTGTGTTATGCAGCATAAACAACTGTGAAAGTTCTTCCACAACTTGCAATTATACCAATAATGAGATTATATTTCACTGATAGGTATTTTGTTTTATTTTAATTGTATTTTTTAATCAAATAAACCCAGGTAGCGATCGTGAGCTAGTGCTGTGACGGTCCAATTTTACTTGCCCAAAAATAAACGATGAAAATTGTATTTTAAATTTTACATTTTTTTATCGAAAAATTAACATAATATATCGATAAAAAAATTGTACGCAGTTAACACCCATACGTAAAATCTTTTAATCCGCGGTAAACATTACTTCATAATTCATAAATTATTAACAAAAGTATATAGGTACATACTATCTATAACGCGCGATTGTTCGTCCATGCAAAATAAATATTAAGGTAACTGAGGCAGTATTTATAAATAAAATATTAAATAAATAAATATTGGTGGACAATTCTCACACAACACCAGTGGCGGCTTTACCCATTGCGCGGCCCCGAGCGCCAGGTCTTTGCGAGGCCCTTTGACTTTCGTGAAAAGTATGTGTTGCGAAAATAGGTCTGGTTGTTGGGTTTTAGGTACCTATTTGTCATATTTATTTGCCGAGAAATGCTAAAGTTCTACTAGTCAGTTCATAGAAGTGATGAGTGAGAGATGAGCGATAAAAAATGAGTTTAAAAATAGTTTACACTAGCAACGGGATTTTTTCCCAGGATAAAAATGTAGCCTATGTGATATTCCAGATTATAATCCGGCTATGTTCCAAATTTCATTCAGCCATTCATAATATCAGTAACTAGAATAGGATTTAAATATTTATAAAATTAACAAATACAGAGATGATACACGTTAAAATGTTTGTTTGCGGCTTTTCTAAGACTAACATCTTTAATTAAGGCGCAATAAATCTTTGTAGCGAATGAGCTACGCCATTTTTAGGGTTCCGTAAAACGTAAAAACGGAACCCTTATAGGTTCATCATGTTTGTCTGTATGTATGTCTGTCTGTCCGTCCGTATGTCACAGCAAGATTTTTACACAAAAATATAAAAAAACACTAAATTTAAAGGGTGCCTCACACTCTCTGAACCTCATACAGAACTGAAACTCAATTTTTTTTCATCAAACCCATTCGTGTGTGTTGTCTATGGATAGGTCTTCAAAAATAATGTTGATGTCTCCAATGTAACTTTTTTATATACTGAATAACCCCCTCTAAAATAAAAGAATGATATACCTAACTAAAATAACTATTAATCCACATTACCATGCAAACTTCCAACGAAAATTGGTTTGAGCTCGATCTAGTAAGTAATTTTTTTTAGTACGCCGTGATTAAAGTTACAACGGACTAAAAGAACTTATGTAATAGGTATCTTGTTGCCACGGAACCCTTCATGGGCGAGTCCGACTGGCACTTAGCCGCTTTTATTGTATTGAAAGAATAGCAGGGACGGAAAGCTGATCTTGTGTCTTCCTCGAAAATTGTTTTAAGTGTTTAAGTTTCGAAAAATAAATACAATCCTTTCTACTGAAAGGATAATGCAACTGTAGTAGGTTTAGTGGCAATAACTCTCAGGACTTCATAATTCGATAGAGTACCTACTACAAGTACTACATTATTAAGGATCAGAAACAAAAGTTCTAAATAAAAAATATAGTTGAAATGTTACTCGTATGGTGTCTTTCCAATTTTTTTTAATTTGCTTGTGTTTTTGTGCGAGACCCCTGCAAGAGCGAGGCCCCGGGCGATTGCCTCGTTCGCCACTGCACAACACCATCTGACCCTAAACTAAGCAAAGCTTGTATGATGGCGGCCAGATAGCTGATATAATACTTATATAATTTTAAATACATACTTATTATACATCGAAACACCCAGACACAGTGCAAACATTTGAATTCATCACACAAATATTTGCACTGGGTGGGAATCAAACCCACGACCTTCGGCTTCGCAGGCAGAGCTACTACCCACTAAGACACGAGGCCACGAGTAAGATTTAGCTATTGTAAGCTTTTATTTTTAAGACTTTATTAGTCTTCATACAAAATCAGCGAGCAACACGGAAGGGAGTATGCCTACACAGCGTTTCCCCTCTGTCAAAGTACAAGTCCGCGTGGACCATGGAGTTTGATAATATACTGTGGCGTGGAATACACTGAGGGCGGGGCTAGATTTATGAATGGTGCTTTATTTTTGATGTGTTAGTGATTTGGCTGTGTGAGTATAGTCGGCAATGGATCGGTACAGGTATGTTTTGTATGTATTAGTGCGGCTTTGCGCTAGTGTGCAACTTTCGCCTCCCACAAGAAATGACAGAAAGATTTGAACAATATTTTTTAGCTAAAGCTACTTCCCTTCCGTGCTTGCGCGGAAGATCGAGTTGCTCGATGTACAAAATATACAACAACCTTTGTTTTTCAACTATACCTAAGCCCATGTGGTGACAAAATTGCATAGTTCAGTTTTCGAAACAATAGTACTTATACCCCGTGTGACTAACTTATTTTATAGGCATATTGACTTTGTTGTAGTGTAATACACCTAATTAATAAAATAAATAATAACCTTTTTATCGAATGTTAAAATTGGACCGTACTTTGAAATATCGATATGTATTAATTTTTGTCAACCACTAGTGTATATGTGAAAAATTGATTAGTTTTCAATGTATTAGTAGGTTCACTGATAAGCGTTTATGAATGTGTGTGGTGCAATCACATACCGAGGTTGATAGTGTGCAGCTATTGGTGTGTGAGTTGATTTGTATTTGAATACTACGCGCATGTAGTAGTGACCGCGGGGGTAGGGGAAATGTGGCGACAACAGCGAGCGTGTTGCTCGCTGGGCGACAAGCGTTTTGTAAGTAATTTGAGAGTAATGCCATTTCTATTACCTTATTATTTAGATTTCTGTGGTAGAAGCCTTTAAAAATAATAAAAAGTGAAAAAAAATAATAGTAGGATGAAAACCATTAGAAAAGGAGGGGCATATTTATTATAAAAATAAAAGGAAAAATAATTTACGGGCGATCAGGGTAGCGATTCTGAAACCATTCACGACACGGAATCTCATCTCTCGGTCTTTGTCATGCTAAACAGATAAGACAAAGACCGAGAGATGAGATTCCGTGTCGGATGCAACCGAATGGTTTCAGAATCGCTACCCTGAGGTCGGGAAGGGGATGGGGGTGAGTTTTTAAGGGTAAAAAACGGGTTTCTCGATTTCCGGCAAAACTAAAAGTCCTATCGAAAAAAGTCAAATCAGAAAGTTGTAGGTAATAAAAAGATCTAAAACTTTTGGATTCACACTTTTTTCACATAACCTCAAAATTTATGTGAAAAATTCAAAAAACCAAGTTTTCGGTTTTTTATTCTTATCTTTTACAATTATTATTTTTTAACGAATTTTGGTGAAAACTTACCTTTTTATGTCCCAAATACGCTGTAATTTTTTTGATAAAAATATTTATTTTTTCACATTATTTTGAATTAACATCGAAAAAAACACCCTAGTTTTCAATCTAAAACTCACCCGTCAAAATATCAGCTTTTTTCAAAAAGTTGGTATGTTTTCTGTTTGTTGAAATCTCTACTTTCCGATGGTGAAAAAAAAAATGTTACTATAGTAAATCTTCTCAGAAAATGCAATTATTATTAATATTTTTATAATTTATGCAATTTTTATAATATTCCCCTCCTTTTCCAATGGGTTTCATCCTACTATTATTTTTTTTGGTTTTAAAAATTATCGACCCTGTTCTATTACTCTATTAGACCAAGGACGTTTAAAAAAAATTTTTTTAACGTCCTTGGCTTAGGCATAATTTTTAAGAATGCCATTCATTTTGTAATTTTGTTAGATAATTTTTATTTTGTCTGATTCTGAACGTGCAAGAATAGCCCAGATTCCGTGTAGTCATTAATACCTAATTTATGAAGTCAGGATAGCCTTAATACTTTGGTCTTAGATTTGAAGGTAGGTAGGTAGGTTGTATATGTGGTGTTAATAACCTAAGAGGTAAGTAGTAGGATGAATAGAAATAGTTAATCAACATTTTTTTTTTTTTTATTCTTAGGTCGTTGCTATATTTCTGATGAACTGCATGTAATAAATTATAAAAAACAATACATTGCAAGACTCTGAGATACCACTTTCACAAATCCGTAGACGACATAGTTTTCTTGGCCACGTTTTTACGTGCAGCAGAAAGAGCAGTGTCCCTTGAAGAACTCCGGCATTGATAGCCATTTGATCCGCCGAGCAGCCACCAATGAACACTCGTATACCGCGAGACAAACCATAAGCATTTGAAACCCGTTTGAACGCACCCGTTGAAAGTGCTTCCCCGTCCTTCTCGATAGCTTCACTTCAGCTGTGACAGCCAAACCACACTAGGTTCTTGTACTTTTGGCAGCAGCGACAGGCATCTAGACGCTGCGTCACGCTTGAAAAAGTAGCTGCGCTTGGCGTCTAGTCGCTGCATCCCGCTTCAAAAAGTAGCATGTGTGGTCAGGGCCTGAATAACGTAGGTACGCTAGAATAGTACCTAGGATCTGGCGGGGAGCAGACTGAGTATTGTAATGCTTCATTACTTACGTTTTTATAGATTTTTGTTGTTGACTATTATCAGGTTGTAGTAGTAGGACTCTTGGCAGAGTCCGCCTGGGAAAGTACCACACCTTTGCCAGTTATTCTACCGCCAAGCAGTCATGTGCAAACATTACTGTGTTCCGGTTTGAAGGGCAATGTTTCCAGAGAAATTACAGGGCTTAGAGATATAACACATTAGATCTCTGGGTGGCGAGTGCAGTGCTAGGTAATGATTTGGACTCTTCTCGTTCCAATAGCTGCCTGTCACTGTGCTGTTATGTGGCAGGCATGTTGCTTACCATCAGGCACATGTCCTGCTCGTCTTGTCATAAGTTATAAAAAAAACTGAATATGACAAACACACTTCCGAAGTTTCTGGTCAACTCGGTTGTCGATTCAATAGTTTTATTAAAAACTAGCTGAACCCGCTACTTCGTTCGCGTACGTTGATCTTGCGACCTTATTAGTACATTAGTAGTACTTACGTAAAATGGATGGGGCCACCCATCCAAATATTTTATTACACAATTATTACATTACTACACATTGTTTACCACCAGCGAGCAACACGGAAGGGAGTAGGCATACACAGCGTTTCCCCTCTGTCAAAGTACAAGTCCGCGTGGACCATGGAGTTTGATAATATACTGTGGCGTGAGGGCGGGGCTAGATTTGTGAATGGTGCTTTATTTTTTATGTGTTAGTGATTTGTTTGTGTGAGTATGATCGGCAATGGATCGGTACAGGTATGTTTTGTATGTAATAGTGCGGCTTTGCGCTAGTGTGCAACTTCCCCTCCCGCAAGAAATGACAGAAAGATTTGAACAATATTTTTTAGCTAAAGCTACTCCCTTCCGTGTTGCTCGCTGTTTACCACACATTATTACACAAACCGAGTGAATTTGTTTTTCCACACAAAAATATATTTATTCGAGTTGGGCAACTTCATATTTTATATTTTTAGCAACATCAAACATACTCGTAGTAAGGTTGTGGAGTATCGAACATAGCCGCAGTGTTAACACAGTTGTAGGATTTTTATAGGATACATTACGAAGAGTATGTAGCTGATGTGCGTGATCTGATACTTACCTAATTATTTAATAGGTGATAGACTTATTAGCCGATGTGATATTTTAGACTCTAAGCCATGTGTGTTTCAAATGTCAATTTCGTTAGGGCCCATGCTTTTTCCGAGATGATAGGTAGTATATGAGACTATAAACTATGTGTTTCAAATTTCAACCAAATCATACCTTTACATAATATACATATAATACTTAGTAGTAAGATAACATTTTATTCAATTTTGGAAAAACAACGGTCTGCTTTGGTCGCTGAAGCTTATTAAACACTAAATTAGTACAGTATTTGGATTGAAATAATATCCGAAAGAACAAAAACTGACTTCAATTATTATCATTTCACGTCAACTAACTAACTTCTAGTCAAGTAAAAAGTTCACTCGACTAATTTAAGAAGCCATAACTACGTCGTCCAGATAAATAGATACCTACTGGTGGACAATTCATACACAAAACTTTGACTTTTTCCACCGCCGTTGTCCCAGCCATAGGTACTCAAACCGGAGTGGCGCGTGACGATGGCAAAAGACCTGACGGCATGACTTTTGTGCCTTGGAAGTTGGAAGTTGAGTCGGCCCCTAGTGTGAGACGCAGCTTGCGTCGATACTCTGGCACCATCACATCTTCCAGAGATACATATTAGGGCCAGTTCCGCGACTAATTTAGCTGAGCGTCTCAAACGGCGGAAATATGCAACCCTCGGTAGTGGTTTTATATTTAAGCCTTTTGGGGTTGAGACATCGTGCCTGTGGGGGCCGGGAGCTCACCTCACCTTCAAAAGCCTTTCCGAGCGCTTGGCCGACGCAACGCGTGGCCAAAACGCTGGCGTTTATTTGACCCAACGGATAAACATTGCCATTCAGCGTGGTACTGCCGCCAGCATGCTGGGCACGCTTCAACTGGTAGTGGGCTTGAACATTTTGTCATCCAGTTTTTGTTAATATTCAAAAACCCGCCCCCCCGTTTTCCGTATAATATATGTACATTGTAAAAACGGGACCCTATTACTGCGACTTCGCTGTCCGTCCGTCCGTCTGTCACCAGACTATATCTCAAGAACGGTGATAGCTAGACAGTTGTTATTTTCACAGATGATGTATTTATATTGCCGCTACAACAACAAATACTAAAAACAGCATAAAATAAATATTTAAGGGGGGCTCCCATAGAACAAATTTGATTTTTTTACCGTTTTTTACTCGATACTAATAATGGTGACAGGTAGACGCTTGAACTGTTCACACAATATTTCGTTTTATGTTCTCTTTAAATAATTAATTAAAATTAATGATTAAGGAGGCTCCCATACAATAAAAAAAGTTTTGTAATGGTACGGAATCCTTCGTGCGCGAGTCCCACTCGCACTTGGCCGGTTTTTTAATACCTAATTTAGAATTGATGTCACGTACCTAGGTTACTTACCAACGTGATTTTATTCGCTACAAAATTCAGTAGGTAAAGTATAATAGCATTCAGTAACCTAACATACTTAATTTAGAAGCAAAGATTGCATCCACAAACACCAACCGCTAAATTTTTTAATGTATTTTGACTTTGGTTGATAACATTACATTACATGACTGTATTCCTGTTTCTGAGACATTACACATTTTCTAATAAATCTCAGATCGTGTTTCGTACCATGAGCTGCCATCTGTAGTTAATATGGAAAAACATTAGAAAGGTATTATCATATGACCTGACGATATATGTCACCTGACGATAGATGACGGATGGCAGATTTCGATGGCAGAGTGCGGTGTGTGTACCAGGTACCAGGGATGAGCTAAGTTTAAGTCAGTTAAGATTGAGTCGGAACTTCCGATTACTTTTGCACATTCGGTTCCGATTTCGGTTCCAAAATATTTAAAACGGAGGTTACAATCGAAGGTAAGGTGTATAAATATGACAGATAATCCCTTATAGTAATTGGAAATACAAAACCCAACTTCCTAAATCAATTGCTCGTCAATGTTTACCGTGTCCACGTGTTTGGCAAAAAAACATATACCCACTAAAAATGTTTCTCCTGCCACCACTTCTGATCCTGCCTATGTCTCCGACTTCGGTTCCGACTCCGATAAATCAAATTTAAAAACTCCGACCGCGCCTTCGGTTCCGATAAAATGACCTCCGTTACATCCCTAGTGTTTACAATGCCACAGAATACTTAGAAGTTAGTATGTACCGAACTTATTATTACCGTTATTATTTAATTTCTATGTAATTTCCGAACCACACGACAAATATTGTAAAAAATTTGATGAGACCATATTAAAATTGTGTTCTTTCTAACAAAATAAGAATTAACGAAATTGAACAACGCAAACATGAGTTACAACCAAAACACATTCTGACTTTCACCCCTTTCTGCAAGAAAACCGTGCAGAATTTGGGGATTAAAAGTAGATAGCTACCATCTACTTGGTATGATCTTAAATCATGTCAAGTTTCATTTGAATTGAATCAGTAGTTTCGGCGTGATGAGAGTTCCCTATACAGACAGAAAGACAGACAGACATGAAAGAAAAAAATGCAGTTTCGACATCAGTATCGACTATGGAGTGCCCCCAAAATTTTTTTTTCAAAATATCTTCAATATACAGAATTCGACCCGCTACAGTTTTATTATAAGTATAGATATATAGATAACGCTATTTTTTATATACGTAGGTTTTTGCACAGTCGAAAAATTTCACATTGACATTTGTTCCATTATTTTCAGAAACTAAAAGGATAGTACTTACTGGTGTAAAAAAATATTACATATTAGTAGTTGCATCACGAAACTGTGAATGGAACTGGCATCAACTCAAAATTTACGCTAGTTCCATTATTTTGAGATCCATTTCTAATGGAACTAATGTTGTAAAAATATTATCAGTAGTTCCATCATGGAACTGTGATGGAACTAGCGTTAACTCAAAATTGACACTAGTTCCATTATTTCAAGATCCATTTTTAATGGGACTAATGTTGTAAATTATTATCAGTAGTTCCATCATGGAACTGTGAATGGAACTAGTGGCAACGAACCGTTAGAAGAGTATCTCTCTACCTAGTCTGTGCGTTAGATCCTAGGTACTTCAGGAGTCTGTGGTGTAAGACATGTTCCATAGTTTTGTAGAGTGTGGACGTGGAATTATCACAAATGTGCCGCCCGTGGACCACAAGACCTGTTATTTTTGGATCCGAAGCTGGCACTTATATAAACAGTATTTGAAAAACCGCCAAGTGCGAATCGGACTCGCGCACGAAGGGTTTTTATTATTATTAAATTTAGCAACTCCACAGACTCCGGTTTCCGTGGCCTTTGTCATTTAGGTTCTTTTTTTACATTCATCTTGTTTTTTTTTTTTAACTTTAGTTTAGTTTTACACTTGACCTCCATCTCGCCTGATGTTAAGCGACGATGCGGTCTACGATGGAGCGTGTTTACCTAGAAGAAACCGATTCACTCTCGATTTGAAAACACAAAGATTGTAATGTAACCATCGGGGAAAGCCCACTCAGGCAACGTATTCCACAGCCTAGACGTTCTCATCACAAAAAAAGAGTCGAATCTCTTCGTTCGTGTCTTTGGAACATCAACCATGACGATGTATCTTTTTCGAGCTACGAGCATTCCGATAGAAAAAATATAAATAGTGTAGTGTAGTGGAGTAGTGGACATTTCCATCCTAAATCTAGTGAGTAAAAGACAACATGGGTTATTAGACACTTCGACGTGGACAAAGACGCTATCATCACCACAACAACTGAGGCAGCAAAAGATTTAAGAGAAAAGCTATCGCATTGGAAACCTGGTCAAAACCAGGGTGCGAGCTATGGCTTCTGCTCTGGTAAATGGATTCGGAAAAGAGAGTTTCAGTCGCTTCATGGTGGATGAAGCCCTCAGGAACCATTTCGGAGCCATGGTCTCACGCCTGTCTGGTGCTGGCGAAATTATCCTCATCGGAGATGTCAATCAATTGCCTATATATCGATAGGGAAAATCTCTTCGAAATGAGGTATCACCGCCCGAACCTGGTAACAAAGATCAGCCAGGAGTTGCTTTGCACACATCGAAACCCAATGGACGTCGCATATGCGCTGAGGGAAATATACTCCGGTATGTACTCCTCAGCGCCTCGTAAGTCCCTAGAGCAGAGAAGGTACAAGGGAGCGCAAATACCCAACACCCAACCAAACACCCTCTTTTTAGTTCACACTCAAGAGGAGAAGGAGACCCTGACAAACCAGGGTTATGGTTCAGGCACCGGGTCACGCATCCTTGCCATACATGAAGCTCAGGGACTGACATACAAGTCGGTAATCGCAATAAAAATTAAGGAAATTATGAAGCTGCACGAGAGCGTGCCCCACGCGGTCGTCACAATCTCACGGCACACAGGGAACTTCATATACTACGCTGACGACACTGACGACGCCATCGGTCGGTTCGTACGGCGAGTGTTGTCTGCAACACCGAAGACCATCCAAGATTTCAATATGCAGATGGCCATCAAGGATAGAAATGCAGTCGTGGTGGAGGCGTTGAACCGGGAGAAGGCGACTCAGAAAATAAAATAGTCCTAGAATTAGCAGGAAAATGTTCCCTACTCCCCGTTTCCTTTTCTTCTCCTAATCCAAGATTCATGTAAAAAAAAAAGAAAACAAATGACAAAGGCCACGGAACCCGGAGTCTGTGGAGTTGCAAAATTCAAATAAAATAAACAAAATCTAGTGAGTTCGATTTTTTTTGGCCGCCTCCTCCCGGCCATAGTGCCTCCACTACCACGTCCTATCCTGTCATGGTTCCCTTGATGACCCGGGTGTGTAGGGTGGGAAGCTGGGAAGAGACATTATTGTAAATGGCTGCTTCGGCCTCCTCGAGTTTCGTCTTTAAGAGGCACGAAGGGTTCCGTCCCATTATCTATAACAAAAATAAAAAAATATGCTTGTTGCAGGGGCCTCCCAAAAAAATGTTTATTATATTCTGTTTTTTAGTATTTTTTCTTACAGACAGACAGACAGCCTATGTACCTACTACTAGATATTTTGTAAATTTTTCAATTTAACGTTAACGATTTTGGGTGGGGGGCTGGGGGGTAATCGGGTAATGTCTCTTGTGACCTCGCCCCCTTCGGACCGCGCCTGGTCTGACTATCACAGTTTACATACAGGCTGGTGGCAGACAGACATACAACCATCTCGCCTGCAGTTACGGTCTACAAGGAAACATTCTTATTTAAGATACCGATTCACTCTCTATTTGAAAACCCCAAAAATGCAACCATCGGGAAAACCCAGACAAGCAACGATTACGCATTGGACAGCCTAGACCTAGACGTTCTTAACACAAAAGTAGAGTCAAATTTCTTCGTTCACGTATTTTTTTGTTATAATATCTTCAACCGATTCGGTGCGATCATCTTTCGTTCTCAGGAACGACGTCCACGATTAAGTTCACTGAACCAGTGATAGTGATTTTCAATAGTCCTTCATCCCCAAAAGCCCAAAAAGTGAATTGATCGATACACTGCTTTTAGATTATCCACACTGCACGAAAATTTTCATGAGTTGAATCCAGTCAGAAGTTGCGGGTCGATCACGCAACTTTTAAAATGGCGCCAAAATGTAAAAAGCAAATGAGATTTGTGATACAAACTGTGTTCTACAACCATTGAGTGAATTGAGTTAACCTAATGTTTATAGAGTTCAGTACCTAAAACGGGACATATTATCTTATATATAAAATTCTCGTGTCACAGTGTTTGTTTCCTTACTCCTCCGAAACGGCTTTACTGATTTTAACCAAATTTTATATGCATATTCAGTAGGTCTGAGAATCGGCTACTAGCTATTTTTTATACCTCTAAGTGACAAGGGTTGTGCACCCCAAAAAATTTTTTTTTAATTTTTGGACAATTTTTTTTATTTTTATTTTTGTATAATGTGGCGTTAAAAAATACATACAACCCTACATTTTTATCCTTTTATCACCAACCCCTATTTTTTAATAGCCATTTCAGTAATTTAATCATTTTTCATCCCGCTCGATAACTGATCAATTATAGTCTTTTTAGGGTTCCGTAAAACGTTAAAACGGAACCCTTATAGATTCGTCATGTCTGTCTGTCCGTCCGTATGTCACAGCCACTTTTTGCCGAAACTATGAGAACTACACTGTTAAAACTTGGTAAGTAGATTATAGTAGTATTCTGTGAACCGCATTAAGATTTTTACAAAAATTAAAAAATAATAAAAAAATAGGGGTGCCCCCCATACTTAGAACTAAAACTATTTTTTTTTTCATCAAACCTTCACGTGTGGGGTGTCTATCGATAGGTCTTCAAAAATGATGTTAACGTTTTTAAAATCATTTTTGTCTACACTGAATAATTTGCGCGACAGACACTTCCAAAGTGGTAAAATGTATCCCCCCCCTCTAACTTCTAAAATAAGAGAATGATAAAACTAAACAAAATATATGATGGACATGTGCAAACTACCAACGAAAATTGGTTTGAACTCGATCTGATGAGTAGTTTTTTTTAGTACGTCATAAATACTTGGCTGCTTTTATTTGTAAATGTTTTTCACTCTATTACGATTAAAATTTCCCGGAGCTTATGGCAAATCTAAAATCTATAATATTAAAATGAATCGCAAAATGTGTTGGTAAGCGCATCACTCAACAACGCCTCGACCAATTTGGACAATTATTTGTTTTAAATGTTTGTTGAGTTCCAAGGATGGTTTTTACGGCGAGAAAAAAAGAATAATTGCCGGGAAAACTCTATAAACAGCACTTTTTTTTTCCCATACAAACGTTTTCTAACTAAAATGTTAAGGCAATTTGAGCTTTATTGCTTAAAATAAAGCTCATATTAAATAACAGGCACTCGCTTATGTCTAAGCAATATATGTGTGTTCCTAACGTCAAGGAGTCAATTTGCACTTTATTCCCGCTGCACAAAGTTCAAATTCCATCATGTCTATCAAAACAGTTAGAGGATAGGAGGATCTAATGTCACGTTCCGAAACCCACTTGGAAGAAACTCGACAAAAGCTATAATGTCGCGAACCAAATCAAATCGAATAATCACAAAACGTAAGACTCATTAGTACTGATTTTCAATTTGGTCGGCTTCACGATATTATTTACTTTGATTTAGTTTCGGCACGCGATATAAAATGCGTCAGTTTTTACGTCACTATATCAATCAAGTGTCAGTCAAACACAAACCGCGTTACCAAAAGTGTTTATTGACTAATCGTGTCGTCAACAACTACCTATCCACCGGAATTTTTGAACTCGCTGGATTTTCCAGGATTGTCACTTCATACCTAATCTTCAAGTTGGATCGGTAATTAAAATATTGTAAAATATGAACGAACCGCGTCTTTGCAACGGTTAACTATGAAAAATAATGAACAACGTTATAGAAGCAACTATACTGAAAGGAAAGTATAAAGGAGAAGACGTTTTGATACCACGCATCCCAATGATTCCGACTGATGTACCATTTGAGTTAAACGACTACAGTTTCCAGTGCGGCTTGCTTTTGCTAAGGTCGTAAACAAGTCCCAGGGGCAAACTTGACATGCTCAGCGCCAAGCCCTATATGGAAATACTACCAAATTTTGACAACTTTTATTGACAACTTTTAATTTTTGTGTTTTTAGTGTTGCGAGTTGTGAGGTGTTAAAATAGTATAGAAAATAATCACACCCCCTCCCCCGTCATGCCTTTTTTTACTGGTGTGTATATTTTTTGATACACGTGGTCTGGGAAATACTTTAAGGTATATAGAAAAATTATTCCCCAGGCCATGTGTATCAATAAAGAAACACATTTCGTAATATTATTTCTCTGTATTTCTCTCTTGAATGCACATTTATTATTCAACCAAATATTATCTCAAGAAACTTACTATCACTCAATTCAGGGAACAAATAATTGTAGTTTTACTAAAACGATCTGCTCAGTTAGCCGGAGATGAAGTGCCATCAGCTCCTATTATGACAAGAAGACAGTCTAATAGAAAACATTATCTCATAAGTAACAAAGTTGGAGATAAAATTGTACGCTGAAGATGTGCAGAGGTGTTATAGTGTTTGTGGTATTAATCTAGAAAACCCATGATTGTCACATGGTCAATTGTATGTTGCATATTCCCTCACGTGTTCGAAAACCATCACATTTGTTTGTCCATGTGCCAGGTAATCAAACAAAAAACATCGTATATCACAAAGCACTACAATGAAAATAAAACTGATTTTTGGTAATAACTTGATTAACAATAAAGGGATTCATCATCATTATCAGCCTATTTAATATTCGTCCACTGTTGGACGTAGGTCTCTTTTAACGAACACCACAAGGTGCGGTCTTCTGTATTCTGCATAAAGGGATTACTTGCTTTTGAATGCTTATATACGTTGAAGTAAAATGTTATTAACTGTATCAAGTTTCAACAGTATAGCTCTTACAGTTTCGAAAAAAATGGTTGTGACATACGGATGGACAGACAGACAGACATGACAAACCCATAAAGGTCCAGTTAGTACGTTTTACGGAAACGTAAACGTCGGGACAAGATTTGTACAGCAGAAAGTCTAGAAAATGTAGACGAAAAAATACATGGTGGTACGAAGTTCACCGGGTCAGCTAGTTAAAATCTATATTTATAAAAGCGAAAGGTCACTCATAAAGGAATCTCAGAAACTACAAATGCTAGGAATCTGAAATTTTGCATGGAGGTCCCTTTTAGCACGTAGGCGCTCGCTAAGACGGGGTTTTCCAAAATTCAACCCCTAAGAGGGTGAAACAAGGGATGAACGGTTGTATGAAGATTTTGTATGAAACGTGATTTTCAAAGTTATCAAATTTTGTATCTAGACACTTGACACGAAGCAATTAAATGCATGTTCTATCAATTTCGTAATTTCGAACTGTACGGGGGTGAAATTGGGGTTGAACTGAGGGATGAATATCAATATGGAAATTCCCAACCGTTGAAGATTAAACCATGAAACTCTGTATATAGACACTTGACACGAAGCAAACGAATGTTTGTTCCATCAATTTCGTAATTTCGAACTGTACGGGGGTGAAATTGGGGTTGAAATGAGGGATGAATGTCAATATGGAAGTTCCCAACCGTTGAAGATAAAACCATGAAACTCTGTATAGACACTTGGCACGACGCAAACGAATGTTTGTTCCATCAATTTTGTAATTTTGAACTGTATGGGATGAAATTGAGGTTGAAATGGGGGATGAATGACAATATGGAAGTTCCCAACCGTTAAATGTAAAACCATGAAACTCTGTATATAGACACTTGACACGAAGCAAACGAATGTTTGTTCCATCAATTTAGCAATTTCGAACTGTACAGGGGTTAAAATGAGGGATGAATGTCAATATAAAAGTTCCCAACCGTTGAAGATAAAACCATGAAACTCTGAATATAGACACTTGACACGAAGCAAACGAATGTTTGTTCTAGCAATTTTGTAATTTCGAACTGTACGGGGGTGAAATTAGGGTTGAAATGGGGGATGAATGTCAACATGGAAGATCCCAACCGTTGAAGATAAAACCATGAAACTCTGAATATAGACACTTGACACAAAGCAAACGAATATTTTTTCTAACAATTTTGTGATATCGAACTGTACGAGTATGGGAATGAAATTGGGATTGAAATGGGGGATGAAAGTATACATGGAAGCTTCCATTCGTTGAAGTTAAAACTATGAAACTCTTTATATAGGCACTTGGCACGAAGCCAATAAATGTTTGTTCTAGCAATTTTGTAATTTCGAACTGTATGGGGATGAAATTGAAGTTGAAATGGGGGACGAATGTCTCTTACGCTTTCACACCTAAACAACTGAACGATTTTGATGAAATTGTTTTATTATAAGCTGTTTTTAGTAAATGTGTCTTGGTGTAAAATTAGTTATTGTTATTGCCTGAGTTACCTCATTATTTATTTCGCGCGGACGAAGTCGCGGGTAACAGCTAGTTATTGATAAAGCCAGTGGCCCGGGTGCTATTTCTGCCCTAGTGTTGAAGGCTTGTGCGCCTGAATAGTCTCCTTTGCTGACGTGCCTGTTTAGACTGTCTATGCAAACCGGACAAGTACCAAAGTTGGGGAAACCCTGACCAAAAAAGTGTGTCGTGCTGACCCTGCCAACTACAGGCCTATCTCAGTCACGTCCATACTCTATAAAACTATGGAACATGTCTTACACCACAGACTCCGTACGTAGGATCTAACGACCTCCTCATTGACTGGCAATACGGGTTTCGTCGAAATTTTCAAGATTTCGGGGGCGAAGGTCACAGGAGCCATTACCCCCAAAATCGTTTACGTTAAAGTGAAAAATCTAAAGATTTACAATATATCGAATAGTAGGTACATAGGCTGTCTGTGTCTGTCTGTATTATTATTAGTGACCCCCTAAAAAAAACGGAGTTCCAGGATGTGGAAAGACAACATGGGTGATTAGACACTTCAACGTGGATAAGAACGTCATTATCACCACAACAACGGAGGCAGCAAAAGGTCCATGAGAAAAACTATCGCACTGTATCGAAAACCTGGTCAAAACCAGAGTGTGAACCATGGCTTCTGCTCTGGTAAATGGTTTCGGAAAAGAAAGTTTCAGTTAGGGATGCCCGTTACGATACGATATATCGGAATATCGATATAGCACTATACGATATAGCGATATTTGATGCGATATTTTGACCATACGATACGCTTCGATATATCGCATTTTTATAAAAATATTGCATTACCGTATCGTATCAAACTATGTCGGTGATTAATTTGTATAATTTTAAAGTTCCCATTACATCATCACTAAACGATAATAGACAGTGCCATTGAATATATTGTTATTATTAGTAATAAGAGAATGATAACGTCGACAAAATTGTTTATGGAACAAGAACAGCCGGCTTTTGCTTACAGTGACTTGGCACTGCGTTATTTATCAGTTGTCGCAACTTCAGTTCCTTCTGAACGCCTGTTTTCTTTAGCTGGACACACACTTTCCGAAAGCCGTAATAGGTTAAATCCACAGCGCTTATCAAAATTATTATTTTTGCGTTGTTTAAGTGCTGATCAATGGCAATTGTGATTTTTTTGTTGAATAAAACAATTTTAAATACATATAATTATTTGTTTCTTTTTAAAAAATAAAATAATATCGTAAAACTACTAAAAAGATAACCCTTTGCACGATATATACTCATTATATCGCATATTAATTGAAAGGCATGCGATACGGTTACGATACGATATATCGATACAAAGGAAATCGATAATATCGCGTATCGATACAACCAAGTTCGATACAGTTACGATGCGATATATCGATACAATACACTTTTTTGGGCATCCCTAGTTTCAGTCGCCTCATGGTGGACAAAGCTCTCATGAACTATTTTGGAACCATTGTGATGGCTTCACAGCTGTCTGGTGGTGATGAAGTTGTCCTCATCGGAGACGTCGATCAGCTGCCTTACATCGATAGGGAAAATCTCTTCGAAATGAGGTATCACCGCCCGAACGTGGTAACAAAGATCAGCCAGAAGTTGCTCTGCGCACATCGCAACCCGATGGATGTCGTATATGCGCTAAGGTAAATATACTCAGGTATGTACTCTGCTGCACCCCGTATAAAGTCCCTAGAGCAGAGTAGGTATTAGGGAGCGGAAGCCAGCACCCAACGCAGCACCCTCTTCTTAGTGCATACTAAAGAGGAGAAGGAGACCCTAACAAACCAGGGTTACGGGTCGGGCACCGCGTCACGCATCCTTACCGCATGGTAAGGATGTGATATGTGATATGAAGCTCAGGGATTGACATACAAGTCGGTCATCGTAATTAAACTAAGGCAAACATACAGCTGCACGAGAGCGTGCCCCATGCGGTTGTTGCAATCTCACGGCACGCGAGGACCATCACATACTACGCTGACGACACCGACGACGCCATCGGTCGGTTCGTACGGCGAGAGTTGAGAGTTGGCTGCGTCATCGAAGACTATCCGAGAGTTTCAGGGACAGAAATGCGACCGTAGTGGAGGCTCTTTGGCTGGGAGGAGGCGGCGTAGAAAAATCGGACTCACATAGAATTAGAATGGAAATGCCACTCCTCCATATTTTCCTTTTCTTTTCCCAATCCAAGATTAATGTAAAATAAAAGTACCCAAATGACAAAGGTCACGGAAACCGGAGTCTGTTAAAAAAACCCTTCGTGCGGGAGTCCTTTTCGCACTTCGCGGTTTTATTAAATACTGTCTATGCAAGTGCCAGCTCTTGCTGTCATAGGGATAGGGAAGGGACTACCGATAGAAATGAAAACTTGTAACTCAGAATATGATAGCTCACTTTAGAAACTACGCGGGTAAAATCGGAGGGCGCTGCTAGACAGGTCTCGTGCTCCAAAGAGGTGATAACCACTTGTGCTCCACGGACGGCACATTTAATATTAAATTGTATATGTTCAAAATAAGGGAATCTGCGTAATGTAGCCGTCATAGGACACCAAGACAGTTTTAATTGACAGTAAGAAAAGAAAAGTGTATGTAAATAAAACACGCCAACAAGTAGTAGATACTGTTTTATTTAAACTGAAATTCGGCCATAAAGCATTATAGACCATCCAATTTGCCAAATCCTTTGAAAATGGGAAAAGTGAAAAAATAATAGTACCTAGGATGAAACCCATTATGAAAGGAAGAGAATACGACAAAAATGAAAGGAAAAGTTTGTAAAAAAAAATTGAAACGCTCACGCATTTCTAGTTAGTCCCGAGTTCAACCGAAGATTTCTTTCATTTCCGAGCTCAATTCACAGGCCACCAAAATCTATGTGTGGTGCGCACACATAGATTTTTTAGATTTTGATATTAGGTGACACAAAAGCAGTTTTCACTTCAACAATCAATGAAAATCCTTTAATTTTTGTCATATTCTGTTCCTTTTACAGTGAATTTTATTCTACTAGGTATTATTTTTATGGTTTCAGAAATTATCGAACCTGATCTATACATTATTAGTCTCTAGGTATTCTCAATTTGTCAAATACTTCTACTGTCTAATGTCTAACACCTACTTTAAAAATAAACGAAAGTGTTTATACGTATAGTCGTATACCTATATTACGAGTATGTGAGATACCTACTAGTGAATGAATTAAAAATACTTACCTACTAATTTAAGCTTTACTTATCTTAGAGCGTCTTGTGAGATTTTTAAACGAATTCATTCAATTCACATGTAAACAAACACGAAAAGACATTTCCAATATTCCTTAATACTAAGTTAAGAAAAATCAACATTTTCTTAAATCTATTAGAAAGCTCAGCGAAAATCGGTAGTTTAGGTGTTGAAATTGAATCTTCCTGTGCAGTTTGGGTAACGTTATAAAATGTATACATGTAATATGCAGGATATTCGCCAATGTTTAGGACTTTATGGAAGATTCCCGCTTGGACTGGGGTGCTTTCTCCAGTGGACAGTTTGTAGGAGTGGCCGTCTTGGAACTTGGAAACTTGGGGTTCGTAAGCCACGTCACCTTCCAATATAGTCAGAGTCACGTTGCGAAGATCGGCCGAGATGTAATTTTCTTTCTCGTAACCTGTAAAGTTGAAAATTCTAATAAAATTGCTGAAGTAGCAGTTAATTATTATAATAGTTTAAAAAACTAAAAAACACGCTTTTGCATTTCAAATAGCCAATCCGCCCCATTGGAACGGCCGCCATGTTGGATTTAGGTTACGTGATTATTTTTTTCGTATCCCATCCAGCAAACCCTTTCATTTAAAACCCATATCATGGGGTGCATTTCAAATAGCCAATCTGCCATCTTGGATGTCCACCATGTTGGATTTAAGTCACGTGACTATTTTTTTCGTATTCCTGACAGCATACCCTTTTATTTGATACCCATGTCATGGGGGTGGATTTCTAACAGCCAGTCCGCCATCTTGGGGAGTCCGCCATATTGGATTTGTAATGACGTTTTTTAGCTAGTCATGTCATCAGAACTCAGAGCGTGTGCAAAATTTCATCCTAATCGAAGACCGGCAAGTGGGTCAAATTAAGATTTCAAGATTTTATTTTGTTACATACATAGTTGCAAGTGAAGCTAATGGGGAGGCCGCCATATTGGATTTGTAATGACGTTTCTTAGCTAGTCAGGTATTGTCATCAGAACTCAGACCGTGTGTGCAAAATTTCATCCTAATCGAAGACCGGGAAGTGGGTCAAATTAAGATTTTCTTTCATACATAGTTAGTTACAAGTGAAGCTAATAAAAGCGTGTTAATAAAAAGGAATATGAGACAATTTACAAAAAAATAAAACCATTTGCGGAGTAGTTTAGCTAAGAATATTCAAGAAAAAAAAACAAGATTGACAATTAAAAAAACACTCCACATACATACCTATTAAATTTATTATTTTTCTTAAGTACATACCTAAACAGACACAGATCAGACATAGCTAGTCACATAAATGGTGGCCTTATCGTTTACAGCGATTACGTCTTGAAACCATTGCAATCAACAAAACGTGAATAAAATGAAAAACATAATGAGGAGAGGGTGCAAAGTAACACCAAGAAGATAATAATAATAGTGTCGACAACAGTATTAGCTTATAATATACAGTCCGCGAGGTATAAGCTGAGCTTTGCATTAGTGTGAGTGATCACATGCATACGCATCTATTACCAAAAGTACAGTCAGACAACAAACTCTTAAACAACAAGCTGACATTAACTATCCAGGATCAATATGGTCATTGCGAAAAGAAGTATCTCTTTTAGGATTCAAATGGTCAAGGACAGAGAATAACAGAAAATTTTTAATGGAAAAGCATGAGATCCGTCACCTACGTATAACTTATTTACTTAAAATTTCCGAATACCGTATTCAGGGCAGGCCTATCGTAAGTCATTGCGAAAAGAGGTATCTCTTTTAGGATTCAAATGGTCAAGGACAGAGAATAACAGAAAATTTTTAATGGAAAAGCATGAGATCCGTCACCTACGTATAACTTATTTACTTAAAATTTCCGAATACCGTATTCAGGGCAGGCCTATCGTTTATACCAATATACAATTGATACTGCATAATAAACAACGATTTATTGAATACTAGCTGACCCGGTGAACTTCGTACCACCATGTATTTTTTCGTCTACATTTTCTAGACTTTCTGCTGTACAAATCTTGTCCCGACGTTTACGTTTCCGTAAAACGTACTAACTGGACCTTTATGGGTTTGTCATGTCTGTCTGTCTGTCCATCCGTATGTCACAACCATTTTTTTCGAAACTGTAAGAGCTATACTGTTGAAACTTGATACAGTTAATAACATTTTACTTCAACGTATATAAGCATTCAAAAGCAAGTAATCCCTTTATGCAGAATACAGAAGACCGCACCTTGTGGTGTTCGTTAAAAGAGACCTACGTCCAACAGTGGACGAATATTAAATAGGCTGATAATGATGATGAATCCCTTTATTGTTAATCAAGTTATTACCAAAAATCAGTTTTATTTTCATTGTAGTGCTTTGTGATATACGATGTTTTTTGTTTGATTACCTGGCACATGGACAAACAAATGTGATGGTTTTCGAACACGTGAGGGAATATGCAACATTCAATTGACCATGTGACAATCATGGGTTTTCTAGATTAATACCACAAACACTATAACACCTCTGCACATCTTCAGCGTACAATTTTATCTCCAACTTTGTTACTTATGAGATAATGTTTTCTATTAGACTGTCTTCTTGTCATAATAGGAGCTGATGGCACTTCATCTCCGGCTAACTGAGCAGATCGTTTTAGTAAAACTACAATTATTTGTTCCCTGAATTGAGTGATAGTAAGTTTCTTGAGATAATATTTGGTTGAATAATAAATGTGCATTCAAGAGAGAAATACAGAGAAATAATATTACGAAATGTGTTTCTTTATTGATACACATGGCCTGGGGAATAATTTTTCTATATACCTTAAAGTATTTCCCAGACCACGTGTATCAAAAAATATACACACCAGTAAAAAAAGGCATGACGGGGGAGGGGGTGTGATTATTTTCTATACTATTTTAACACCTCACAACTCGCAACACTAAAAACACAAAAATTAAAAGTTGTCAATAAAAGTTGTCAAAATTTGGTAGTATTTCCATATAGGGCTTGGCGCTGAGCATGTCAAGTTTGCCCCTGGGACTTGTTTACGACCTTAGCAAAAGCAAGCCGCACTGGAAACTGTAGTCGTTTAACTCAAATGGTACATCAGTCGGAATCATTGGGATGCGTGGTATCAAAACGTCTTCTCCTTTATACTTTCCTTTCAGTATAGTTGCTTCTATAACGTTGTTCATTATTTTTCATAGTTAACCGTTGCAAAGACGCGGTTCGTTCATATTTTACAATATTTTAATTACCGATCCAACTTGAAGATTAGGTATGAAGTGACAATCCTGGAAAATCCAGCGAGTTCAAAAATTCCGGTGGATAGGTAGTTGTTGACGACACGATTAGTCAATAAACACTTTTGGTAACGCGGTTTGTGTTTGACTGACACTTGATTGATATAGTGACGTAAAAACTGACGCATTTTATATCGCGTGCCGAAACTAAATCAAAGTAAATAATATCGTGAAGCCGACCAAATTGAAAATCAGTACTAATGAGTCTTACGTTTTGTGATTATTCGATTTGATTTGGTTCGCGACATTATAGCTTTTGTCGAGTTTCTTCCAAGTGGGTTTCGGAACGTGACATTAGATCCTCCTATCCTCTAACTGTTTTGATAGACATGATGGAATTTGAACTTTGTGCAGCGGGAATAAAGTGCAAATTGACTCCTTGACGTTAGGAACACACATATATTGCTTAGACATAAGCGAGTGCCTGTTATTTAATATGAGCTTTATTTTAAGCAATAAAGCTCAAATTGCCTTAACATTTTAGTTAGAAAACGTTTGTATGGGAAAAAAAAAGTGCTGTTTATAGAGTTTTCCCGGCAATTATTCTTTTTTTCTCGCCGTAAAAACCATCCTTGGAACTCAACAAACATTTAAAACAAATAATTGTCCAAATTGGTCGAGGCGTTGTTGAGTGATGCGCTTACCAACACATTTTGCGATTCATTTTAATATTATAGATTTTAGATTTGCCATAAGCTCCGGGAAATTTTAATCGTAATAGAGTGAAAAACATTTACAAATAAAAGCAGCCAAGTATTTATGACGTACTAAAAAAAACTACTCATCAGATCGAGTTCAAACCAATTTTCGTTGGTAGTTTGCACATGTCCATCATATATTTTGTTTAGTTTTATCATTCTCTTATTTTAGAAGTTAGAGGGGGGGGATACATTTTACCACTTTGGAAGTGTCTGTCGCGCAAATTATTCAGTGTAGACAAAAATGATTTTAAAAACGTTAACATCATTTTTGAAGACCTATCGATAGACACCCCACACGTGAAGGTTTGATGAAAAAAAAAATAGTTTTAGTTCTAAGTATGGGGGGCACCCCTATTTTTTTATTATTTTTTAATTTTTGTAAAAATCTTAATGCGGTTCACAGAATACTACTATAATCTACTTACCAAGTTTTAACAGTGTAGTTCTCATAGTTTCGGCAAAAAGTGGCTGTGACATACGGACGGACAGACAGACATGACGAATCTATAAGGGTTCCGTTTTAACGTTTTACGGAACCCTAAAAAGACTATAATTGATCAGTTATCGAGCGGGATGAAAAATGATTAAATTACTGAAATGGCTATTAAAAAATAGGGGTTGGTGATAAAAGGATAAAAATGTAGGGTTGTATGTATTTTTTAACGCCACATTATACAAAAATAAAAATAAAAAAAATTGTCCAAAAATTAAAAAAAAATTTTTTGGGGTGCACAACCCTTGTCACTTAGAGGTATAAAAAATAGCTAGTAGCCGATTCTCAGACCTACTGAATATGCATATAAAATTTGGTTAAAATCAGTAAAGCCGTTTCGGAGGAGTAAGGAAACAAACACTGTGACACGAGAATTTTATATATAAGATAAAATTGACACCTTATTAAGAGAACATGGTCACAGCGTCCTGCGTCTGACTGTACTTTTGGTGATCACTCACACTAATGCAAAGCTCAGCTTATACCTCGCGGACTGTACTAACTAACAGTCATATTTCACTACATAAGTAAATATACTTATAAAATACAAATACGAATAACCAATCATAGATAACCTACTGGAGCCAATAAGAGGTAATTTAGAGAATTTATGAAAAAAGAAAGAATAGCTCATATATTCCGAGAGATGGTAGCAAATTTTGGGTTTGAGGCAAACTGAAAACTTGTCACATAGCTCTCCCATTATACCCCACCACGGAGGTGCAGACCTAGAAAAGATAAAAAACGAGCGTCAATAGATCACTAACCTGGAAAATCAGCTAGGAACAATACATCACTTTTATTATTCCAAGAATTAACATGTTCTCTGATCGCATCTAACTCTTGTCTCCAATCAGACGCCTCATCTAGCAAAGGCATCAAATACGATGCATCTTTGAATGGAGACCACTCCACTTTCAGCATATCAACCTTAGAATCGAAATGGCGTTGCGTGAATCTTCCGTTCATTGAGCACCAGACATCTATATAAATCGACATATTCTTTGAAATTTTGTCCGACTGTCCCATAACTCCTGCTTTCTCTATGAGTTTGTTCCTCAAACATTGTGCATATTGGAAAGCCATGTCGTTGTGCCTCGTCCACCTTTCGTTTGGAGCGTACAAATGAGGCTCCACATAGTATTCCAAATGTTTCTCGTTGTCGACAACTTTAACGATGACGGTATGAGTGTCCCAAGCATGGACCATCATGTCCCATGAGTAGCCGTATAGACCGTTTGTCCAGTTGTTATAACCCTGTATAAAATTTTGGATAATTGAGAAGGTATAATATACATATGAGTATATATTATAGCCTTAGTATAGATATTGGCGGGGAAAAAATTTAACGGTACATACAGGGTGGCTCGTACCAATTTAATGGAACTAAGTATGAAATTAACAGAATTTAACCTTAAAAAGTTGCCCGCATAATACATTTTGGTGAGTCATGCTTCGACATAGGTACATCACTTAAAAATCAGTTCCATCTGCCATCTCTGATTGCACGTAATTTCGTTATCTACCTGCGTAGATAACGGAATTTCGTAAATCTACCACAATTCAAAAGAATACGTACCTTAGTTATAAAGTGTGAATATGGCAAAAATGCTTGAGTAACGATGTGAAAAAGTAATAAATACAATGTCAGTTTTTGTCTATAGTTGTTATCATTGTTAGGTTCACTTTTTAGTACACCCTCCTTTTCCTCGGTGTTATCATTATTTTTTGTCTTTGTGTCCAAATCTGTCATAATAATATCGTTATCTTTAAAAACATCATCTTCGATAAAATCTTCATTTTCCGTTCCTTTTAATTCAGTTTTTTCAACTCCTGTAGCAGATGTCTTGTTTTGATTATTGGTGCATTCATCTTTTTCTTCAGCGGTTATTTGACAGTCACAGACGTTAATGACAAAAAAATTATTTAAATTAGTGCAAATACTATCTTTAATTCTCATCAGACATTTTTCAGTTTTCTTTAGCAGCACTTTTGGCCAATCGAACGGATAAAATAACGGCATGGTCGCCAAGCATACCCAAGGGAACATTCCTGAAATTGAAATAGTTTGATAGACTTTAAATCCTTTGTCTTTTATCGTCATTTTTTAAACTATGATACGAGTAGGTTTACACCTGACAGCCATCGTCGTTTCTCGTCGCGGCCATCCTATGCTGGCGGTATGTTGTGAAGACACATATAAACCAATTTCTTTTAGCCTAGACCTAACGTAAGTAACCTGAAGTATTGAATTCAAGAGAATATCTAGACGTAAATACACGTTTTTTTAAACGTTATTATTATTATTTAAATAAAGAGTGACGACACGAGCAAGACATGTGCCTGATGGTAAGCAACATGCTGCCAGATAACAGCACAGTGACACGCAGCTATTGGAAAATGAAGAGCCAAAATCTTACCTAGCACCGCACTGCGCTCGTCACCCAGAGATCTAAGTTGTTATATCTCTAAGCCCCGTAATTTCCCACAGGCGGACTCTGCTAAGAGTCCTACCACTATTAAGTTTGTATTTGACCGTCTCGCTTGAAGTTAAGGGTTGATGTCTACGATGTACCATACTTTCCTAGAATAAACTAATTCATCTAGACTTGAGGCCGCCAAATTTGAAAATATATGATAAAGTATATAAAAATCTGCTGCGAGAAATAGAAAACCACTGACCTATTCTGAAGAGTCTACTGTTCATAAGATGGAACGTGGCGCAGAACAGCATGGCGACGTGTCGGCTCCCGGCAAACATCATCCACATAGCGACAGTCGAGTCGAACACGAATATGAACCAGTGCACTATAAGCTGGTCGATCTGTGGCACTGTGAGAAATAGTCTGAAAACATGACCGCAGTGCTATATCCAAAAACAGTGTACAATTTGGTGACGAATTGTTAATTACCGCTGTTAAGTCTCGTAAAACAAGTGTATTGAGAGAATCAATATACGGGTAACTCACGTTTGATAAGACCCTACTTTGAATATCTTTCATTTGACATGTCACTCGTTATCAATAAAAGAGTCGGGCGCGGTCCCACACTCGAATTTTGAGGGGGTCACCAGTACGCAGCCTCAGATTTAGGGGGGGGGGGGAGGCTTATCAGTAATTACAATAAATCGAGTAAAATAGAGAGTAACTGAAAAGGCGCTATGGCCTAAATAAAACCGTTCAAAAATAGTAGGTAGTACTGACTGAAAAGGCGCGAACACCCAGTGCTCGCTGAGCTTCCTCATGGAGTAGCCGGCGAGCCACTCCGCCGAGCCCTTCTTCATGCCCGCCATGAAGTACAGGATGAAGAACTGGTACTTCAGAATGAAATAGTTCCAGTACGGGACTGACGTTCGCAGCTTCGACGGGTCTCGGTACGCGTCCACCGACCTGAGTTAAACACAGTCAGTTCCTGGGTGACCGAGCTTTGCTCGGTTAAACACTGTAGTGTGTAGAGTATAAATATAAATAAATAAATATATATTTATACAGGGTTACTGGCAATTAGGCTGCATCCGTTTAAGGGCACGTTCTGTACCTACATTTAAACAAACAATTTTAAAAACAAAAATAGTATTTATTATCCTCTCTAGCCAGTCCGCTGTTTAATGTTTATTCACTTCGGCACAGGGGCGTAGCTACCGCCGTATTTGCCGTATCAATTATACGGGGCCCCCGGGCCACGGGCCACCAAAGTGTGTAAGGAAAAATAAAAAAAACTTTCTAATTTATTTTATTTTACAAATGACAAAATTCTATAAAGCAATTCCTTTTTTTCCCGCCTTAAGCGTGCTTTCAAAAGTTGGCAACACTCTACATCGTTATGACGGTTATCGCGATGTACGTGTACGTTGTTGTACTTTGCATTGGATGTTAAACCACGGAGTGCAGTGCACTGTTTATTTACGCGCTTTATATAAATGTGCATTACATTTTAATTCAGTACAAACAATATTGTTCTGCTGGTTTAGCAGTATTAGTAGCGATTTGTAAAAGAAATGAGTGAAAGGAAAAGAGATTATCCCAGCGGCGCTGAGAAAAGAAAAATTAAACAGAAAAGGGACGAGGTTATAAAAAAAGTGCACAAAATTTCTTCATTTTTTCAGAGACAAGATACTGTGAGTGATTTAGATTGGAAAGGTAAGTACTACCCAACCCATTTATTAGGGGCCCGTAGTGATAAACAAGGAAATCTTTTAATTTCGGTCTGTCCATCTGTCCGTCACAAAAAGTTGTCTCCCCCCTCGATTTTCACAATTATACTGTTTTTAGGGTTCCGTGCCTTGATTAAAAAAAACAAAATTCTAACTTATCTATAGGATCGATTTGTTTTGTTGTTTGTCTATCAGCCCGTATCGTATCGTTAATTGCGTGTTGAGAACTTCAGATCTGCAGACTCGCTTTCGGGTTCTCGTTTTGTATGGCCACTACACTACGCGATGCGTTTAAATAGCACGCAGGTGTATAGTAATGCACGGACGGGCTGCAGGTGATTTTGTATCTACTAATAGGTACGAGGACAATCCGCGTAGAGTCTGTGTGCGTCTGAACTGAACACTCTCTAACTGTGACCCTTAGTAACGTTATTTATTTATATATAACTCTTTTTAGTTTAGTATCAAAGCATTCGTATTTATTTTTTAACAATTACTCGTTTATTTTTAGATTCTTCTGAAGCATATTCTTCGTCACATATCCATCCGGAAATAGAAGAAAGCCAAGCACATACTTTATCGGATGTCCATCCAGAAATCGAGGAACCCCAAGTCCACGATTCTGATATATCTGCAGATTGTAATATAATTTCATCAGATAGAGGAAATTTTGGTGACAATTTAACTGAATGCGAACGAAAAATAATTTTTAAATTGGGTCCATTTAAACCACTAGGACCATTTTCAAAAGTTTCATAAAATAACCGACCTTTTTCGGCTTATTATTATTCATATTTCAATCAGGCAGGCATAAAAATTATAAGACCATGGTTATGTTATTCTAACGTTTTAAACAAACCGTACTGTCACTTCTGTTGGTTATTAGCAGATCGTCAAAACAAATCGTACTCCTCTGCTTGGGTTAACGGTGTTTCGGTTAGAAGCAATTTCACACAAACTATTCTTGACCATGAAAAGTCACAGCAGCATATTAGTGCCTCACTCTCTTATAATAATTGGTTGCAAGGAAATACCATCGATACTCTATTGAAAAGTGAAATCGATAGTAAAATTACATTCTGGAGAGATGTACTGCATCGTATAATTAATGTTATAATTACTTTAGTATCTTGTAATCTACCTTTGAGGGGGCATGATTCTGATTCTGGCAATTTTATGGCAATTTCATGTCTGCTATCTAACTATGATGCAACTTTAAAAGAACTTCTTCTAAAACCGAAAGGTGAAATAAATTATTAGTTTGCTTGGTACCACCGTTAGGAACAATATTATCTCAGAAATTAAAAAAGCTCCATTTATGACAATAATTCTGGATACAACACAAGACTTGTCTAAAATTGACCAACTATCTGTAGTTTTTCGATATATCTCGGTTACAGAAAATGATGATAATGTGCCTAAAGAAATAAAAATCTGTGAGTCCTTTTTAGGATTTATAGCAGTAACCGATTGCAGTGCTGCAGGTCTGAAAACTGTCATTTTAAATTTGACTAAAGAATATGGAATTGATTTTACTAAATGTAGAGGACAGGGATATGATGGAGCAAATGTTATGTCGGGTGTGTATGGAGGATTACAAACCCTAATAAAAGAGCATGCTCCAAATGCCGATTATGTCCATTGTGCTGCGCACGCTTTAAACTTGGTTTTGAACGATGCTGCGAGACATGTTCGTGAAGTATCGACTTTTTTCGATAATTTAGAAAAAATATATACTTTTTTTGGCAATAGTATAAAACGCTGGGCTATGCTAAGTGACAATTCATCTGAAAAATATTTGATTACCCTTAAAAAGGTATGTCCTACCAGATGGTCTTCTAGGAACGACGCTTTATTAGCAGTAAAGAAAAATTTTTTACTAATCATGAAAACTTTGTACCAACTAAATTTAATTTCAAATAAAAAAGATGAACGTGAAGAATGTAAAAGTATAATTAATATTTTAGAGAGTTTTGATTTCTTAGTGCTCGTTACATTTTTTTCTTCACTATTTGAAATTATTAATCCCGTTTCTAAAGCTCTACAGCATGAAAATAATGACTTACAGAAATCTAGTATTTTATTAAGTAATCTTTTAAATAGACTGTGCCAATTAAGAAATCAGAATTCATTTAATAGTTTGCCAAATGAATCCAAAGATTTAGCAAAAGAGTGGGGGGTAACCACTGTTTTTAAAAATAGTAGGCGAAAGATAACGAAGCGTTTTTTTGATGAGTTATCACAAGATGAGAGAATTTCCGACCCGGAATCCTATTTCAAAGTCAATGTATACTATTGCTGTTTAGATATATTAATTTCTCAAACTAAAGAAAGATTTCAGAGCCTTTGCAACCTGAGTAGTATATTCGAAATATTACAACCGGAGAAAGTCTTATCTTCTTCAAGCGAAGAGATATTAAACGCTTCCGGAAAACTGTCTGCTAAATACAGTAAAGACATCTCACTTAATCTGTGTGACCAATTAAAGGCTCTAAAAACATGCTTAAATTCTGAAATTAAAAAAAAATATTCCATTAAAGAACTCATTGAATTATTGCTAGTAAAATTCAATAGTCTTGCATCCAGTTTTCCCGAGGTAATCACAGCATGCTTTTTATTCTTGACCCTTCCAGTTACAACCGCAACGGCAGAAAGAAGTTTTTCAAAATTAAAACTAATAAAAAATTACTTAAGAACTTCGATGGGACAAGAACGGCTGTCAGACATCTCACTATTGTCCATAGAGGCAGAAACTTTAGAAAAACTAAAATCATCATCAGCCATAAATGATTTAATAAATCAGTTTGCCGAAAAAAAGGCAAGGAGAGTAAATATTTAAAATTCGATTTTTATTTGTAAAATGGGTAAATTATGTGATAAATAAATATTTATTTTCACAATATTTTTTTCTTTTGTGAAAAATCTTTACCTCCATATAAGGGCCTTCAAAAAAATTTTTATACGGGGCCCCGACAAGGCACGCTACGCCACTGCTTCGGCACATCATTTATCGAGCGTAAAAAAGCGTGCCCGCTCTTGTTACGAATTGTTGCGAAAAGTTCGATGCTTATAGACCGGACAAATACACGTTTTTTGATTTTGTATTGAAAAAAAAATACGAATTTTTATAAACTGTACGACAAAAGTTGACGTATTTAATGTACTTAACTTCCCCTTAAAAGGATGCTTGCTGATTACCAATAACCCTGTATATACAGGCTGACTGTTTGAACACTTTAGATAGTCAAGGATATGATGAATCATAGTCACATGAAGCGCTTAAAAATATATAATTATAAAAATACAAATTAATTACAAAGAAAACCTTCATTACATTAATGTGCGAAGACACGGAAATAATGGACAACACAGTGCCTATCGCTCGCCAGCTCAGCTGTACAATTACTATGCAGGTATGCAGTATTCTGTTGATTCTGTGTAACACGAGTGACGAATCTCCGGCGCCGCCGCCAGCCGAGCGCTCTTGCACAGAATAAGTAATAGCTAGTATCAGCGAACGGGGTTAACGACCGTAGGTACGTCAAGACAAGACGGTACTTTTGGCGCAGCTGTTTAATTTTAGAGGTTACGCACGCTGAGTTGGTGACCCTACTTATTTTTATTGACGGATAATTAAAGTTAAATTAGTCAAAGAGACGAACTTCTTAGCATTCCATGGATTCACCGTGCGGGTGCCGGGTCCATCGTGTGGCAGAGAGAGAAATCTCGAATAGACCCCAAGACTTGTGACTCGGGCATAGGTTTAAAAGGGGCCCCTTTTGGTGACGTACGTCAACACTCACCTTCACTACTCGTATTTCTCTCCCTGCCCAGCCAAATCCGATATGATCCTACTAGTGCAGCTTTAGATACTCGTTCTAGTATAGTACTTACTGCACTTCTGGACAAGCCAAGGTCTTTAAGCAGGTTATAGAGATTTTGCTGGTATACCTCTCGCTCCTACTTCTACAGCGTATAAATTAACTACATAGCCATTTTTTGTTAATTCGTTTTGAAGGTCGTAATACTTATTTTGTTTCATGGCGTGGTCTTTAGGTATATTAGTTTCCCACGGTACGGTAAGTTCTACAAGGACTATGCGTTTCGTAGCCCTAGAAAAAAGGAAAATGTCCGGTCTGGATGACGAAACACCCACATCCTCTGGGATTTTGTAGTGCTTTTCATACGTGTCCATTAAAATAGTCCAATCAGGTGCTGAACCCAGGATTGAGTAGGGCTTGTTCTTGGAGTTTGAAGTTGAGCCCTCTTTTACAAAGTTAATTTGTCTTTTGTTTATCGTCAATCCCTTTTGGGCTCTAGCTATCGAAAGGTTTACGGCTTCACGTATGATTTCAAGTACTCTGTCATGGCGCTGTGAGTAATGACCCCTATTAAGGAGCACCTTGCATCCCACCAATATGTGCCTTCCTGTACATATCGCCTCACCACAAGTATAGCAACATTTTTCAGAGGCTTTTCCCCACCTTACCAAGTTACTCTGGTCAGGGAGGGTCATTTGGAAAGCGTTTAGATAAAATTTTAATAAGGCAGGAGATGGAGTCATATAGCAAGGTGCGCCACTTCAGAGCTAATGGGATACAAAACTCACCTATGGTTAACCACTCACTTTGCATTTCTAAATTCATAGCGTGCACTTTATAACTGTCATTTTCGTCTTGTTGTAGAAAGGTTATTACCATGTCTCGGTCTTCCCTTTTCTTTCTCGCACCCACCCCAGCTGTATTTACTTGTGCACCTGCCATAAATTGTTTATGGAATTGAAGTCTAGATTCAAGGTCCGAAGGACTTTTGTTTTTTGGGAGAGATGCAATTAATTCGTCTTTCGACTTTCCCAAAACATGCGTTTTTGTAACTCTTAGGTGTTTGTAGAGTTCGGATGGTTTTTTTAGTTTCAGGCCAAAACTATTGTGATCCCTAAAGAGAGTAGAGGGATCAGCTGGATGTGCCAATCCAAACCATGACTTCAATATCTTTATGACATTAGCATCTAGTTTTGCCAGGAGGGTTTTACCGATGTCATATACTAGGAAAGGCCAAGTGAGACGTGATGTGAGATAGTTGTCATATGTCCATGCTTTTTTGATATTGCTGATAGGCTGTTGGTCTACCTTATTGAGGTCGTCCTGGAAATTTCCAACAACTACCTCTAATGATGGTGTACGTCCATTGTAGTCTCTCTTTCTACCAAGAAATTTGAAAGGCACTGCCTCTGCAATTGTGGCAACTCTTTGGCCACTTATGGAGAGTCCCGGATTGTAAGAAGTATATATGGTATCTCGTCTACCCAGACATAAACAATGACATTTACTTGGTTTTGCCCTCATTCCCTCCGTCCATGTACAGAACTCATCAACATCATTCAACAATTCTTGACACTGTTTGGGATTGCGTGTAAGTATTGCAAGGTCGTCAGCAAAGGCTAAAATTGATACAGTGTACTTATTGTTGATTTTAAACCGGTAGCCCCATTTCTTCTCACGGGATATTAATTTATCTACTAGAATATTTATAACTATATTAAATACTATTGGTGATAAGCAGCACCCTTGGAATAGTCCCACATTATATTTAAGTAGTTTTGAGTATTCCTTGTTTACTGCTACAACGAATTTTAAGTGACAATAATATGAATTAATATGAATTATGTCAATAATTACAGAAGAATTAAGCACCTATTTTTTACGTAAATAGAAAGAGAATCGACTACTGAACACGCTATATCAATATGTAAAGTGTACAACCAGTCAGCCTGTATTTACACCTGCTTGGAAACAGTGCCAATTCAAAGCGGCACATAGTTTTGGTAACACATTTCAAAACAGTCGAATTGTATCATAACAGACTCACCAGTAGCAGTTGGCGTCAGTACAACACAGCAAGAGAGCTACTAGTCCGAACAAGTAGCTGTGGTTGTTCCAGTAGCTCTTCTCAATGAGGAACAAGTACCAGTAGCTGGAAGTGAACAGCACAGCACTGGCGTGGTACTTGTGCCCCAGCATTATTCCCATTGCACCTTCATCACAGCACATCAAAGATATAACATGAAAACTAACATGGTTATTACACATTTTAAATAAATACACGGCTAACTCACGTTTGATATAGTCAGTCCAATGCGACTCAAGTTTCAATCGCGTCCGGCGACCTTTTTCAAGGAGTAGACGCGCGCGTGATCGCATCTCGTTTAGCACTGGACTGACTATATCAAACGTGAGTTACCTGTGTATTTATTTAAACAAGATATAAATAACATTTTAGAATAATGTAAACTCAGAATAACACATTTATATTTCGATGAAAAGGGCTCTCGAATACTGATGATACTGAAGTCGCTAATATCTGGCAACATGGCGGTCGAATATAGGACTTCTTCACAAAAGCATCGATAGAAATCATTGGATGTGTCCTGGGCACCTTGAAATAAAATAATAAATAAATAAATATTGGTGGACAATTCACACACAACACCATCTGACCCCAAACTAAGCAAAGCTTGTATGATGGCGGCCAGATAGCTGATATAATACTTATATAGTTTTAAATACATACATTCTGTGTACTAAATATCGGGAATTTGACAATAAAACAAAAAATACAAATTATTCATCTAAATTTATTTTATCGCCTTCAAAGTAGGCCCCATCTCTTGCAATACAACATCTCCAACGCTTCACCCAGTCTTCCATACATTTTTCATAGGCTATTTGCGGTATGGCCTTTAGCTCATTCAGCGAATTTTCTTTTATGGCTTCTATCGACTCAAAACGTTTTCCTCGAAGTGGTAATTTTAACTTGGGAAATAAAAAAAAGTCAGACGGAGCCATATCAGGTGAATACGGTGCTTGGTCGAGAACTTTTGTTGAATTTTTCGCTAAAAACTCTTTCACTATAATTGCTGTGTGTGATGGTGCATTATCATGGTGCAGCATCCATGAGTTGTGTTGCCACAAATCTGGACGTTTTCGGCGGATACTGTCACGCAAACGCTTCATGACGCCTAAATAATATTCTTTATTCACTGTTTCTCCCTCTGGAAGGAATTCGGAGTGAACCACACCACGGTAGTCAAAAAAAACTGTCAACCTTGATTTTGGAGCGACTTTGCCGCGGTTTTTAGGGTTTCGGCTCGTGTTCGAGACGCCATTCTGAAAACTGTTGGCTTGTTTGCATGTCGTACTCATAAACCCATGTCTCGTCGCCAGATATTATACGTTTCATAAAGGTCGGATCCGTAGAAGATCGGGAAACCATGTCTTCAGCGACATGCTTTCGCTGCGCTTTTTGAACAAAATTGAGCTCTTTTGGAACTAGTCGAGCGGCGACGCGTTTAATGCCTAAAATGCCAATGAGAATGTTGTGGACGGACTTAAAAGATATGTTCACCTCACTAGCCAACTCTCTCAGACTCATACGTCGATTTTCGAGCACTAGCTTCTTGATTCTGTCGATGTTTCCTTTGGTCGTAGCGGTTGAAGGTCTACCAGAACGAGGCAAGTCTACTACTACTTCTCGGCCATCTTTAAAAGCCTTATACCATTCATAAACCCTTGTTTTTGATATACACGATTCTCCGTAGGTATTTCGCAACATTTTTAGTGATTCACCACATGAAATATCATTCGAAACACAAAATTTGAGGCACACTCTTTGTTCAACAATATTTTCCATTGTAAAAATCGCCGAGAACTCAAAACTATGACCAACAAAAAGTGTAGTTTAAAACAAATTAAATGACAGATCCCGCTCAAACTTTGTGCGCTAAATCAGTACAGTGTTACCAACATGCAGTAAAAAAGTCGGTTAAAAAATTAGAACGACCTCTTTTACACGGGTCTTTTTATTGACATATTCCCGATACTTTTTACACAGAGTAGTACTTATTATACATAGACACACCCAGACACAGTGCAAACATTTGAATTCATCACACAAATATTTGCACTGGGTGGGAATCGAACCCACGACCCTCGGCCTTCGCAGGCAGAACTGCTACCAACTAAGCCACGAGGCCAGTCAAATTGGTAATAAACTGCGTCTCTGTGTCTATCGTAAGTGGTTTACACACAACAAATCTGCATGACCCCTAGAATCGCTAGCGGCGAGATATGCTGTGGTTCTACTTATTATAGTTGTTGACAGCGAATAGTGATAGGTAAAAAAGTCCGGCGTTCACCGCTTCTTGCAACCAACTAGAACGGAAAGAGTGAGCTCACTCTTTTCAACGATGACATCATTCCGTGCGCCTGAAGTTTGGGAGGGCACATCCAATGGTTTATTTATATCGATGCAAAAAAGTCAGATTTCGGTAACCATATCACATATGAATAAACTGCTTATTTATGAAACTTTTTCAGACGAGGAAAAACTACGCTTAACTATGCAGGTACTTTAAATGTCGCCTATGTGACGTCTTATTGGTCTAAGATCCGGCTGCAACATCTCTACGCGGATTGCGCAAATATGATCATGTGTCTCAATTTCGTTTACAGCTCAAGTGGCTCCCTATTCGCTTTCGTCGGAATGTTCGTCACATCCTTTCACTGCTTTGCAGTGTTCTATTTAACCCTGCTACGCCACGATATCTGAAAGACTGCTTTACATTCTGGAGTAGTGCACACTCACGCCATCTTAGATCTACCTATAATTTGTCCCTGCAAATGCCCTCTGCACGTTGCGAAACTTTCTAGGGAAAATCCTTTGCATTCCAAGCAGTTGAGTTGTGGAATGCCTTGCCCGTAGAAATTAGACAAGCTCCGTCACTTTCCATATTTAAGGTGGAAGTAAAAAAACATTATTTGTCAAAGGTCCGCTGAAGTCTGATTGAAGCTGATATTTATGAAATAGTATTTTGGATTCAATGCATATTTATGAAATAAGTATATTAGTATATTTATGTAATAAGATTATTTATGTATTATTATTAGAATGTAAGTCTATTTTATTTTAATCAATAATTAGTGTCCTATTTTAATTATGTAGTAAGGTATGAAATTACTCTTTATTTGATTACTCCCGTCTTTTTATTTTTAATTTTTTTTCCATCCCACGGTTGTCTGGAAGAGATCGCTTTTAGCGATAAGGTCGCCATTTGCTACTATATTTTAAGATTGTTTTTTAAGTTGTTTGTTTTATTAAGTGCAATAAAGAGTTTATCTATCTATCTATCTCTACGTTCATCGCGTATTTAATCAAATTCACATTTGAACATACATTTATGATTAGGAGAATACCTTCATTGATCATAGGTTGCCGGTCTATAAGTGGCCGCAAGTAATTTTAACCAAACTGATGTTAATTAATTTTCGAAAAAAAATTGCGCTCACTTGTTTTTTAAATAAAATATCATCCACATCATAGCAATGTATGTAAAGAATTCGAAAATCGCTGGGTGCCGTTGCACACTCGGCCGCAACTACTTCGCAGCCAGGTGTAAACAGATAATATTTTGGAGTATTTATACGTGCATAACGTACATTTATGATTTATATATCAAATTAAAGCATTTTTTTTTCTGTTTAATATGATATACGGTTGCTTAATTAAATCTGGCCGCAAATAAGGGTTGCTGGCTGTTAAAAATGCCAAATCTTAAAACTGGAGTGAAAGAGAGCTAGCCCGTAACATCACTAGTCAGACGAGGATAGCGATTGCCAGCTGTACGATGCTTTGCGCATGCGTCGAATGCTAGTGTTCTCAACAGCTGCGACACTTTTATTATATGCAAAATGGTTTATACGACCTGTCTACCCAAAGGTATCGATATGTAACGTTTTGTACATATCGATAGATTTGGGTAGACAGGTCGTATAAACCATTTTGCCCAAATAAATTAAGTTATATATACCACTAGCTTTTGCTCGCGGCTTCACTCACGTTTTGTAAGCCAAAGCGCTGCTATGATGTGGATGATATTTTATTTAAAAAACAAGTGAACGAAATTGTATTTCGAAAATTAGTTATCACTAATTTAATTAAAATTACTTGCGGCCACTTATAGACCGGCAACCTATGATCAATGTATTCTCCTAATCATAAATGTATGGTCAAATGTGAATTTGATTAAATGAACGTAAAGATGTTGCAGCCGGATCTCGTACTATATCGCCTTACACACCTTGAAGTTTTTTATCCATTGTTCATCTAATGTTTTATTCACGTCAGTGTGGCGTTTTCATTGATATAGGTATAGACGGGCCACTAATTTCCAAGAACAAAAATAAAAATATTGCGATAATTGCGAAATCCAAGATGGTGGGGGTCAACATCTTGGATTTAAATTTGACATTACCACATCTAATTGTTTCGTAGAATAGACTATAATAAAGCATGATAAGCCATTGCAAATAAATATATAGGTACATCAAAAAAAAATGGCAGTCATAAGAACTACCGATAGAAGTGAAAATGAAAACTTATAACTCAGAATTTGATAGCTTACTTTGGAAACTACGCGGGTGAAACCGGAAGGCGTTGCCATGATCATGGCCATGGTCCCGAGTTTACCCTAAGACTTCTTATCATCCCCGAGCGTGACGCTAGAATTCAATTCACAGCCCACGAAAAATCTGTCTATGGCGCGCCAAAAGAAGTTTTCACTTCAAAAAACTTATAAACGGAATTGATAACCTCCTCCTTTTTTTGAAGTCGTATTTTTTTGTAAACCTTGAATAAATTTTGCTTAATGACAAAATAACACAATTGTCCAGTGATTTCTCTTGACGTCACAAATATCGAGAAATTTCGTCTCGCATGGACTTTGCTCAGATATTTGCCAGCAAAATTAATACTTATTGCTCGCCCGAAATAGACTAACTATTGTGTCCGTTTATTTAGTTTAACGCATCGATATAAATCAATGGGTGTGCCCTCCCAAACTTCAGGCGCACGGAATTATGTTATCGTTCGGAAGAGTGAGCTCACTCTTTCCATTTTAGTCGATTGTAGGAAGCGGTGAACGCCGGAGGTTTATAGCTATCGCTATTCGTTGTCAACAATTAAAATACATAAGTAGAACCGTACAAGTGCAGTAGGGGAGACCAAGATGAGTTGTGACAGAGGAGAGTTGTGACAAAGACGA
Organism: Ectropis crepuscularia; assembly: GCA_963693475.1. Taxonomy (NCBI): domain Eukaryota; kingdom Metazoa; phylum Arthropoda; class Insecta; order Lepidoptera; family Geometridae; genus Ectropis; species Ectropis crepuscularia. Next base: position 5,148,045 of record OY856340.1, read on the forward strand.
TTACTCGGAACCTATGACCGTTAGCGAGTTGGCAATACGGCCCAATTGTTTCTTTAGAGACACGCTAGTTGATACGGTACGCGCCAGAGGTTCGTGGCAAGCGGTTATGCGAGTGCGACGACTGCATGAAAAAAAACACCAAAAAGTAAGTTTTTTATTGAAATTTTGATTGTTTATATGTACTGACATATTGCATTCACATGATTAGGCTATTTTTCCATATATTGAGTGGCTTTTGATGTTTCAGATCGTGGCATTGTCTTCCTATGTTTCATCATGCTTTGAAATTATGAATTATTATTCTAACCAACTCGCAATTTTTGGCACCTAGGAGAATTGTGACACGCTGTCACAACTCTCCTATTTAAGTTTATTTTATGAATTATGAATATAATAAATATAAATTAGCTTATTTTAATTGGTTTCAACAATGTTTTTTTTATATTTGTATAAGGGGGCATCCATAAATTACGTGAGATGATTTAGGGGGGGAGGGGGTCGAGTCAAATCTCATGTAATCTCACGTTAGGGGGAGGGAGGGTCTCGACAAATATCACGTAATTTTTGTTCTGATTGAAACAAAAAAAGATTATACTGTTTTGTTCCATTCAATCCAAATTGTATGTACGAGTACATGCTCAAGATTAATCTTGAGCGTCATCGTATTAATACGATTAAGATTATTCACTATTTCGAAGGAGCAGATGATTTTACAGAAAATCATATGGACATGTTGGTGCCAATAGTCTCTCTTGAGACCGCTCATAATTCTCCAGTACCTGGGTAACCGAGCTTTGCTCGGTTTAAATAGTAAATATACTTAGATACGTACAGATAAAAGAAACCAAGAAATAGATTTTCTTAAAAAAAGAAAACATGAAAAAAATGAGAAGCCGTCTGGATTCGAACCCGGAGCTATTAATTCGTGACCGCTATGACCGCCCGACTTCCCATCTGAGCTATTACGCTGTCGCGTCACGCGGCGAAATTTACCTTCGCAATCTAATGTCTAATGTGACAGTTTTTCATTGTCTAAAAACGCGCATAATATGCGTTTATAAAAAATGAAACCTAGTTAGATTGATTTATCGTCCCCGAAACCCCCTGCATACATGATTTCATCAAAATCGTTCGAGCCGTTTCCGAGATTCAGATTCTATATATATATACATATTTATATAGGTACAAGAATTGCTCGTTTAAAGGTATAAGATGGACTGAATTAGAGTAGGTATTCTTTTCTTTTTATCATAGTAGATTGTCAAATTACTAGTCTAAACTAGTCGTAAATAAAAGCACGAAGCAAATTGTTTTTTTTCTTTCTACAATAACAACCCAACGCGTTTACGAAAGAAACCCACATTCTGAAAAATCTCACGTGAGATTGGGGGATGGGGGAGGGGGTTGAACAAAATCTCACGACATCTCACCAACGGGGGAGGGGGGGCCAGAAAATTTAAAAAAACACCTCACGTAATTTATGGACGCCCCCTAATATGTACTTACGCTCGTTTGTTTCTGTCAATTTTTACAACCTAAGTTTGAGATAAATGTTGCCAAAGGCTCCACCAAGACAAAAATACTCAACCTAATAGACGCAATATCAAATCAGCTATTGTTACAGACACACCTACAGAAGATGAAATAGATGTAATAGAAGCCAGTAGAAAAATAAAAAGTGTGAAAAAGCGTGTTTTAAATGAAGAAACTGAAAAAAGCCAAGAAGCAGACCAACAAGATAAGTGCAGAACATGCCAAAGAAGATGCAAAAAATGCTTATTATTGCTTGTGCTGGAATTTTATAGCCGACCACATATATCATAGGCCGACCAAATGAGAAGTGGGTTCAGTGCTTGGAATGTAAAGACTGGTCTCATGAAGATTGCACTGGGGGCGAGCTACAATACATCTGTCATAACTGTTTGTCAGATTATATTTTGATTTATGATTATTTAGATTTGATTTTGATCTCATTAAGTAACTATTTTTTTTATAGTATAGAGTGAGGAGACGAGCATAATATGTACCTGACAAGATGCTTGCCACATAACATCACATTGACAAGCAGCTGGATGAAGAGTCCAAATCATTATAGGTAATGAATTGGACTCTTCCTCCAACTGCACTGCTCTCGTCACCCAGAGGTCTAAGATATTATATCTCTAAGCCCTGTAATTTCTCTGGAAACATTGCCTTTCAAACCGGAACACAACAATGTTTGCACATTACTGTTTGGCGGTAGAATAACTGGCAAAGGTGTTGTACTTCCCCAGGCGGACTCTACCAAGAGTCCTACCACTACTAAATACCTACTGATAAAATAATTAATACTTGTTATTTTGATGTTTAATACTTCATGTTATTGTTTCTTACTATTATTTTGAAAATTAAAGTACTTTTATGCAAAAAACTTGTTTTGTTAATTACAAAAATATATTTATCGATCAAATGTAGTCTAGGTACACAGCTGTCACAACTAACCTTGGTACCTGTTACAACTTACCTCGGTGTTAGGAGAGAGAGGAGTATTTTCAGTTTTTGTGGATTTTCTCAGTCACCATGTAATTTTAATTGCTTTTGATTACTATTTTTAAAAGAGTAATAATTGGTATACATTTTGGCATAACGTTTATAATTGTGGTAAGTATGTTTCTTTATTGAGATATGTTGCTCTAAGTCAAAATTGTCCCAACACTCCTCGGTATCGCCTATTGTGCAACATTAGTCCTGTTTAATACTAAAACTCAGAGTTATCTTATATGTAAGTCCTTTTTTCTATCGGAATGCTCGTAGCTCGAAAAAGCGACATCGTTTCATGGTTGATGTTCCAAAGACACGAACGAAAAGATTTCCCTCTACTTTTGTGATAAGAACGTCTAGGCTGTGGAATATGTTGCCTTTCGTTTTCCCCGATGGTTACAATCTTTGTGTCTTCAAATCGAGAGTGATTCGGTTTTTTCTAGGTAAACACGCTCCATCGTAGACCGCATCGTCGTTTAACATCGAGCGAGATGGCGGTCAAGTGTACACCTATAGAAGTTGAAAACAAATATATCTTATATATAAAATTCTCGTGTCACAATGTTAGTTTCCTTACTCCTCCGAAACGGCTTTACTGATTTTTATCAAATTTTATATGCATATTCAGTAGGTCTGAGAATCAGCTATCATACCCCTAAGTGATAAGGGTTGTTCAACCCTAAATATTTTTTTTTAATTTTTAACAAAAAAAATGTTTTAATTTTTTTACCCGACTGAAAGAAGGGTTATGTTTTTCGCGCGTATCTTGTATGTTTGTAAATTTCTTTATTCCCACGTATCTTCCAAACGGCTGGACGGATTTTGACGATTCAGACATCGTTACATTTGTCTCAATTACCCAAGTGTCCTTAGATAGGTATTAAATAAAAAAATCAATATAGCCGATTTTTGAGGCAAAATTGTGAGTAGTTGAAAAAAATTGTTTATCTAGCATATCGAGTAGGGTATCAAAATACAGAGAATTTAAAGAGCATTACAAATATGTAAATATGTTGTGTAGTTAAATGCCATTTGGAATAATTTCAAGCATTTTAATTCAATCAACAGTGTTTTTCTTACGTGTTGTTTTTTAGTCGGGTTTTATAATTTTTTTAATTATTCTTGTTATAATGTGGCATTTAAAAATACATACAACCGTAAATTTTTACCTTTTTATCACCAACTCCTATTTTTAGGGTTCCGTAAAACGTAAAAACGGAACCCCTATAGATTCGTCATGTCTGTCTGTCTGTCCGTCCGTATGTCACAGCCACTTTTTGCCGAAACTATGAGAACTACACGGTTGAAACTTGGTAAGTAGATGTATTCTGTGAACCGCACTAAGATTTTTACAAAAAAAAATAGAAAAAATAGGGTTGCCCCCCATACTGAGAACTGAAACTCAATAAATTTTTTTCATCAAACCTACACGTGTGGCGTGTCTATCGATAGGTCTTCAAAAATGATGTTGAGGTTTCTAATATAATTTTTTTCTACACTGAATAATTTGCGCGAGAGACACTTCCAAAGTGGTAAAATGTGTGTAATTAGGGTTGCCCCCCTCTAACTTCTAAAGTAAGAGAATGAAAAAACTAAAAAAATAAGTATATGATGTACATTACCATACAAACTACAAACGAAAATTGGTTTGAATTCGATCTGATGAGTAGTTTTTTTTAGTAAGGTGCGTTGGGGTAAGATCGGACGTGGGGTAAGACCGTATGAATTAAATATCTATCTCATTTGGCAATATTTTCAAACACTGACAACATTAAACAGAGCGCCATTTCATTATCCCGCGACTCTCATCTTCGGCATGTCGCTCCGGCAAAACAGAAATGTGCAGTGCGGAATTTACGAAAAAAAGAGAATTTTCATATTTTTTGTGATATCCCTTGAACTTTAGTTTGTGTATTTTATTATACCTGTGCGTATTTCGTTATTGATGTTGTCAGAATACTAAGTTACATGTTATAATATCTAGATTGATGTGATCCTAACCTGCCTAGAGTAATCGTACGCAAATATCCGGTGTTCCCCCTCACAGTCAAAGAACGGATGAATGTTGTCCGATCTTGACCCGTGGATAAAATCAAAGTGATTGTCAAACTTTCAAAACCTTTGTTTTTAGCATTTTCTAATTAAATGTGTTTAAGATATGAACTGCGTATTATATGTTATACTAGCTTCGTTCGCTATTTCTCCCGCGTATCTAAAATTAGACCTTTCTATCATGATGAAAGGTAGCCTATGCTCATTGCTCATGCCTCTAAGTGTTAGCTGACCTAAAAACAAAATTTAATCAAACGGGTTTTTTGTGATGACGACAAACACACGCTTAGAATTGCGAAGGTTTTATAATATTAGTGTTAATATGAGTATGGCCAGAAAAGTAGGGATGTTCATATCTGTAGGTACATAATTTAGCTGTCACTATTTATCTCAAAAACCAGAACGATTATGCAGGGCACAGCTAGTTTTTCCTAATGATGACTATTTTTACATTGTCTTACCACTTTTATATTAATTAATGCACTCTTTGCGTATGTGTTTAAATTAATTGATATATTTTTTGTTATTGTATTTATATACATACAATTAAGCAAAACAATGTTTGTAGGGTTTTTTTATCTGATCAGCTACACACACTTTATAAATGTATACTATACGTGCTCACCATATTTATAGACAAACATGAAAAAAAATTAAAAACAGTTTTGTCATCAGTATTGATTTGGAATACCTCCGAAAACAAATTTTCAAAATTTCTACAATATATAGAGATCGATCCATTGCTGTATTAGTAGGTGTTGATTTTGTTATGAGCATAAATTAATCTCAAAAAATGGTTAATCATACACAAACAAAACCGGTATAAAAAGTAACATGAAATAATGAAAAAATAACTGAACATACATACTACACTTTTTTTTAAAAGAGCATACCCAAGTAAATTGTTAAAAGCATCCGATCTTTTCTCTTTAGCATTACAAAGTTTGAGAACCACAAAATCATAACTTTTTTGTATCTGGGGTAACATCGGATGTCTCAAACAGTAAAAGTAAAAAATCGCGTAGAACGTTTTGTCTGCTTAAAATTCGTAAATTATTTAAATTATTTAGTTTAGAAAAGGAAATTCCGGATGGATTCCTTTTATGGCACCTGCGATCTAAGCAATAGAAGTTACAATGGATTGCAGTCCGAACTTACCCCTTGTTGGTAAATATCATAACTGTGTCATAAAAAATTAAGTTTGTTTTTGAAAACGTATACAACAAAAACTATTAAGTCTACAGAGCAGACAAAATTCACGCCTATACTTTGTTTATCCATTAATAATTGTAGCTATATTTTGACGATCTGACATGAATTGATGTCCAGAAAATAAATAAATCGCAAGACTAGTTTAACTAGTCGAAAATCCGTCCGGTCTTACCCCAACGCACCTTACGTCATAAATTTACTATTTTTAAAAATCAAAGTTACAACGAACTACAAGAACTATGTGTACCATGTATATTATGTTACTTGCTGCAACGGAACCCTTCATGGGCGAGTCCAACTCGCACTTGGCCACTTTTTTATTTAATAGCCATTTTAGTAATTTAATCATTTGACAGTGAACTCCTCCTAAACGGCGGGACCGATTTGAATGATTTTTTGTGTGTGGTGTACAAGTGGATTCGAGGTTGGTTTAGATTTACAAATAAGCCTGGCAGATGGCTCTGCAGATAGTGTCTAGGTTATGATCCGAGCGAAGCCGGAACGGGCCGCTAGTAAGTATATACCTATGTAAGGCATCTTTCGCAAAATTCGAAAGATGCCTGGGAACATTTACTGACTTTCCCATACAATGTGCTTTATGTACCTTTAGAACCGTCGAACAAAAAGTCCCTTACCACTAGGGTAAAGGAGAACTGCGTAAAGTACACTGCATCCGTGGAAAACCTTTTAGATTTGAGTAGTTTTATTCCGCCTAAGCAGCGGAATATGCGCCAAACACACCACACACCATTCAGTCACTTCGTGACAAACATCCACCCGCGACAGCTAATCTCCACCTCCCTGTTCCACAACAATCAGATGACGTCACTATTGAGGCCACATCGCAAGAGGTTTCGGCTGCGATTGCACCTTTCTTGAGTGGCTCAGCCGGAGGCCTAGATGGCCTGACACCTCAACATCTAAAAGATCTTCTATCTTTTAGCTCTGGTGAGGTAGCAGAGTCCCTCTTGAGAGATCTAACCTCTTTAGTTAACCTCATGTTATCTGGTCGAGTCAGTAGTGACATTGTCGAAGTTTTGTATGGCGCCAAATTGTGCGCACTTTCCAAAAAAGATGGTGGGATCAGGCCAATTGCTGTCGGCACCACATATCGTCGCCTTGCCGCCAAGGTGGGTTGTAGGAAAAAGGTTGCTCTTTTGAGCTCCCTTTTCCAAACAATACAACTTGGTTTTGGTTCGCGGGGGGGATGTGAGGCTGCCGTTCATTCTGTCCGGACCTTCCTTTACCAAAATTGGGCAGAGGTGCTGTTAAAGGTGGACGTCAAAAACGCCTTTAATTCGGTTGATCGAGGAGACCTGTTGGCCCAAGTGAAGGATAAAATTCCTGACCTGTACAATTTTCTTTGCCAATGTTATGGCGAGCCCACAAAATTGACTTATCAAAACAATCATATGCTATCCTCCGTCGGCTGTCAACAGGGTGATCCCTTCGGCCTTGCGACCTTCGCCTTGACCATTCACCCTATCATTCAACGTCTCCAGTCCAAACTAAACGTTTGGACGACGTTGATACTTGGACGACGGAACTTTGGGGGGCGATGTGAATACTGTTCTTACTGATTTACAAAAACTCATAGACGGTTTTCGTCTGATTGGTTTAGAACAAAATTTTTCAAAATGCGAACTTTTCGTTTGCGACACATGTCCAGATAAAGATTCGATAATACAGAAATTTAATGATCTGGCCCCCAACATCAAATCAGTTGACAAATGTTCCCTGCGCCTCCTGGGTTCACCGATTTTAGATGAGTCGTTACCACTTTTTTTTCTCACAAAAAATTCAAAATTTCACGAGAGCCTCCGATAGGCTACTCAAAATAAACGCCCATATGGCGTTTACAATTATTCGGCAATGTCCCTTTGTTCCGAAATTTATGTACGCTTTACGATGTAGTCCACTGTGGAAACATGGTGAGGTCCTTGGGAGCTTAGACAATGTCGTAAAGGAATCTCTAATATCGGTGTTGAATGTGGACCTGAGTGGGAGGGCCTGGTCACAAGCCTCACTACTCATACGGTTGGGAGGCCTAGGGGTCCGCCAAATTTCAAGTGTAGCTTTACCGGCATTCTTGTCCTCAGTTCACAGTACTCAAAATCTAATAGACAAAATTCTCGCACCCTCATTAGGCCATTCGGAATATTCGGATGTAGTAGTAGCTGTAGTAGCTAATTTGTGCGAGGCTAAGAATGCTTGGAGGCTGGCTTGTCCAAACAACGATTTCCCCAGATGTCTGTCATCTCAGAGACAGTGGGATCGACCGATCTGCGATCTAGCACGGAAATGTGTCCCCCCCCTGTAACTTCTAAAATAAGAGAATGATAAAACTGAAAAAAATATATGACGTACATCACCATGCAAACTTCCAACGAAAATTGATTTGAGCTCAATCTAGTAAGCAGTTTTTTTTGTAATCGTCATAAATACATTATTATTAAAACATCGATCGAAGTTACATCGAACTGCAAGAACTTATGTATTACTAGCTTTTACCCGCGACCTCGTCCGCGTAAAGTAAATATTAAGGTAACTGAGGCAGTATTTGTACACCAATACCAAATTACGTTTACAAAAAACTGCTTACATTTAACATTTTTATACAATTTCATCGAAATCAGTACAGTTTAGGCGATAAACCCTAACAGACAGACAGACAGACTTTCACATTCGTAATGATATATATTAGCATGTATTTCAAGTGTCTATTTTTCAATACTGACAAACTTTCATTTAAACAATAATTTATGATTTTCACCCCTTTAACTTTTTTTCTGTGATAAATAGTCGCCCTTGTCCTTTCCTCAGTCTAGTCAATCTGTGCATCAAATTTCATCAAAATCGGTTTAGTAGTTTAGGCGTTAAAGCGTAAGACACATACATTAATTTCATATTTATAATATTAGTTTGGATATCAAGTGTCTCGATACGAAGTTTCATTGTTTTATCTTCAACAATGACGATATTGCACGTAAAACTTTAATCCCCCATTTGAACCCCTTCAACCCGTAATAAAAAGTGACCTATGTCCTTTCTTGAGATTCAGTCTATCTGGGTACTAAATTTCATTAAAGTCGGTTCAGTGGATTTCATGCTTATAACTTTGAAAATGACAGAATTTTCATACAATTGTCCATCCCTTGTTTCACCCTCGTAGGGGTTGAATTTCTCAAAACCCCGTCTTAGTGAGCGCCTACGTGCTAAAAGCCAACTCCATGCAAAATTTGAGATTCCTAGCATTTGTAGTTTCTGAGATTTGGTGATGAAGTGACCTTTCGTTTTTATCTATACAAGGTGTTGCAGAAAGGTGCAACAATGTTCATTGTAGTTCATCTACATAACGTTTTGAATCATGTATGTGAAAATTAGACATGAAAGCTCAAATTTTTTTTTCCATAAAAAAAAAGATTTGTTTTGTTTGTTATTTTATTTGACATACCCCTAATGGCCTGATCTCGGCACGGATTTTTGTACGACGTCGTGGCGTCGGCGGTAAGGTCGTTTGTCAGCTGTACATGCGTTAAGGTTGAAGCTGGTGATTTGGTAGGAATTTTACGTCAAACTTTGACTCGAATTATCTCGTGATCTACCGTGCTGAGGGGAAAGAGACCTTCGGTGACGAAGTCTACATCAGTGTTAGAATGGACTGTCAAAATATTGTTGGGGGTAAATCCACCACGTTGTATAGATGTTACTTGCTGTTACGGAACCCTTCTTGGTCGAGTCCGACTCGCACTTGGCCGATTTTGTTATTTTCCTATAGATTTTACAATATAACATTTATTGTATGACCTCCAGTGGTTGTCGTAAACACCTGTCAAGGGTATGCTTATCAGGTAATTATTGTTTTAATTTACTTTCACCTATGACTTACGTCATATCAGCTGTGCTCGCGCTGTGTGCAGGTGATATGTTTTTAATTTGCATTAAATTCAATTTCAAAGATACGACCAAACAAACATTTTAAGTCCCCACTGGAACCACTAACTTTGACTTTGGTATCATCCCGCATCCCGTATTTCATCATCATCATCATCAACAGCCCACTAAATGTTCCCACTGCTGGGACTCGGGGCCTTCTCTCGCAAGGAGAGAGTTAAGGCCATAATCCACCACGCTGGCCCAGTGCGGGTTGGCGGATGACACATGACTTCGAAAGATTCTAGGTACATGTCGGTTTCCTCACGATGTTTTCCTTCACCGTTTTAAGTTAGCGGCTTTACGCACATGACTTCGAAAAGACAGTGGTGCGTGGGGGTTTGAACCCGGGGTCTCCGGATCGGCAGCCGCCGTTCTCCCGACTAGACCACCGTAACTTACTAGACCACCGTAACTTACTAGACCACCGTAACTTACTAGACCACCGTAACTTACTAGACCACCGTAACTTACTAGACCACCGTAACTTACTAGACCACCGTAACTTACTAGACCACCGTAACTTACTAGACCACCGTAACTTACTAGACCACCGTAACTTACTAGACCACCGTAACTTACTAGACCACCGTAACTTACTATACCACCGTAACTTACTAGACCACCGTAACTTACTAGACCACCGTAACTTACTAGACCACCGTAACTTACTAGACCACCGTAACTTACTAGACCACCGTAACTTACTAGACCACCGTAACTTACTAGACCACCGTAACTTACTAGACCACCGTAACTTACTAGACCACCGTAACTTTCCGTATTTATTAGATACCTATTTCAGCATAAGACACCCACTAAATGTTCCCACTGCTGCGATCCGGGCGGGGCCTTCTCTCTATCACGCTGTCCCAGTGCGGGTTGGTGGATGAGGTATGACCACGAAATGTTCTAGGAACATGTAGGTTTCCTCACGGCGTTTTCCTTCACCGTTTTCAGTTCGCGGCATTACGCACATGACTTCGAAAAGAAAACGGTGCCCGTGGGATTTGAAACATCCATTTCCGATCGGCAGTCGCCGTTCTCCTGACTAGACCAGCCGTAACTTTAAGTAATTTTATTCAAATATGCCATCATCATAATTATCCATATCATCCATTACTTAAAAACACACTAACTGTCATCCATTTAAACACGGGCGGAGGTCACGCGGAGTTCTATTTAAAAATAATTGTTAAATAAAATTCATATTATTTATCTGTAAAAGACATTTTGCCAAGAGGCTAGACAACTGAACGATTTAAATCTAGAGTTTATTGAAACTTTACGGTGTTACGGAAGTTACGGTGGTCTAGTCGGGAGAACGGCGGCTGCCGATCCGGAGACCCCGGGTTCAAACCCCACACGCACCACTGTCTTTTCGAAGTCATGTGCGTAATGCCGCTAACTTAAAACGGTGAAGGAAAACATCGTGAGGAAACCGACATGTACCTAGAATCTTTCGAAGTCATGTGTCATCCGCCAACCCGCACTGGGCCAGCGTGGTGGATTATGGCCTTAACTCTCTCCTTGCGAGAGAAGGCCCAGCAGTGGGAACGTTTAGTGGGCTGTTAATGTTGATGTTGATTGAAACTTTACAGGGAGACTGGGATCTTTACGCTAAATTAAAAGTCTGCACATCTGCAAAGATAGCCGGATTAAGGTGATTTGATGCCTTAAACAATCTTCCCCTGTGGGCGGCTATCCATAAATAATAATTATACTATGTATAACATAGCGTGTTTAGTGTGATAGGGTTGTACTCCTTATTTTTACGTGGAGGAAATGCATTTCCGCCTGGGGGAGACGGTAGAGTTATGTCGGACTCGACACCACGAGTGGTAGCCCTAGTGACTAAAACCTCCATGGGTGCCACCTTTACCACAGATGAAAAAATAATTACCCTTTACCGCTTAAAAGCCGGGTCACACAGGGGCGGGAGCCGCGAGAAAGCGATCGCGATCCGGGACGGGATTTTTGTAATAGCGTATGAAAAGTATATGTTTCGGTTCAGTTTAAAGGACATTGTTCATTTATAATGGAGTTTGGGCTAAACGTGGACATTGACTGTCACTGTCATCATAAATTAAACTTGATGGCAGTTGATATCAGAATATTACCTTTTGGTAGTAGCAGAAAGACTACTTACTCATATTTCCCATAAGTAATGCGAACGTTGACGAGGTTATTTTTAAACAAAACTACAACATTTTATACCATCGGTGGGTCAAAATCGTTATTGGAGGATGCCATCGATTTCCGAGAGTCAGCTAGGGTCTAAAGAATGAATTTTCATCAGCCAAAACCACATTACACAATTTTAAAAATACGAAACACGTGACACAACAAAACATAAACAAACAGCTGATAACTACGCATTTTGTATCGACGTATTTAGTGGTGCCATTGTAAATAATATATTAATATCGATCAAAAAATCGATAGTGATTATTATTAATACTGTTCTACGGAATTATTGGCTACTATTTATTCAGTATTAGGCAGTTGTCTCACCGGCAACAATGAAAGAGTAACGAGTAAAGCTAGAATTAGAAACGAGTTGGCGAGCCGCAGGAAGCTTCAAAGCTAAAAAGCTTCAAAGCTTAAAGACTGGCTATATAAATGGTTGAGAAGACGGAAATAAAGATTAAAATACTTTTATAATTAACTTTTAGTTTATTAATCTGGGTACTAAAATAATGCATTAATTATTCATAAAAAAAAAAAATTTCGACAAAATCAAATTATAAAGGACATTTTATCCACAGATAGCCCATTTTGAACAATGTTCTTTTGAGCCTTTTGTTCGAAAAAACAACTTTTTGAATTTTTTGTTACCACGTAGGTGACGTAACAATCCACGAAGGTGACGCAGAAATTTTGTAGGTATTTAAAAAAAAAAGTAAGTATGAACTATTTGAGAGTTTAAATCACGGGGGGTAAACCTCATACAAATCTTATGTCATTTTTTTTTTCTTTTCGCTATGTCATTTGAATTTGACAACCAGACTAACAAAGCTGACACTTCTGCTCCCCGCGCTTTACTTCAGTAGTCACAATTTGATTTCATGCCAACGTCACTTCTTGTATAATTTAAAAGAGTTCTAGGTACTTAGTCTGTGAATTACAAAATTCCAAAATTCCACGTTAGGGATACCTATAAATTGGACGGTATCGGTTTATCGATTGTCATTGTCACTAGATCAAATTCATAGTATTCGTTTAATAGTATTGAAACACTATCGCGTGTTTTTTTAACGCGGTCTGTTCTATGGTTGTAAATTTAAAATTTGTCACATTGTCTTCAACCGTGTTTTTGTCGTCATTTTTGATATGAAAACTTTTGGCTCACCTCAGACAGATTTTTCGTGGGCTTTCTTTTTGAATTGAATTCTATCGTTACGCTCGCAAATGATAAAAAATCTTCGGCTGAACTCGGTACCATGGCAACTGGCCATGTTTTTTTTTAAATAAAGAGTGACGAGACGAGCAGGACATGTGCCTGATGGTACACATACACACAAACAGCAACATACCTGCCGCATAGTGACACGCAGTTATTGGAACATGAAGAGTCAAAATCATTACTTAGCACTGCACTGCGCTCGTCACCCAGAGATCTAAGATGTTATATCTCTAAGCCCTGTAATTTCTCTGGAAACATTGCCCTTCAAACCGGAACACAGTAAGGTTTGTACATTACTGCTTGGCGGTAGAATAACTGGTAAAAGTGTGGTACTTCCCCAAGCGGACTCTACCAAGAGTCCTACCACTACTAGAAATGCGTTAGCATTTCCCACTGGCCATCTAGATATGCGTCAGCATTTCTAGATGGTCATGATCAAGCGACGCGACGCCTTCCGATTTCACCCGCGTAGCTTACAAAGTAAGCTATCAAATTCTGAGTTATACGTTTTCACTTCTATCGGCATTTTCTATGGCTGCTATTTTATTTTTGAACCATGTTCAAGCAAAAACACAGAGATCAAAGGTAAGTAAGGACTGCAGGAAAGAAAATTGGCCAAGTGATTCAATGTTTTTTATGGACTAGTTTCATTCACTGAGTAATAAACGGTATTTACACATAGGTCAAAAGCAAAATTTAGACTTTTTACAGCATACAAAATAAATAAATAACCCACACACAGAGAGACATTTCAAAATGTGAAACCCATCTCATAGCCCAAATTTTGTAATAGGTATCGATATTTGAGTTAGTTTCGATATTACGATAAAATTTTCACATTATCGGGCATCTCTACGACACTATCGGTACTTTTTTCATTAAATTCATTAAATTATAGTATTTATCTATGGTCAATATGACGTTTGTGTGTTGATCAAAATAATTATTATTGTTTACATTTTCGTGTATTTTTGTTCTTTATTAGGTGCAAATGTTCTTTTCGCACCTTTTTATCTAAGATTTATAACAAGTGTATTGTACCAGGCTGCAGTTACTTCGGAAAATACGTCTGTTACATACGTTTCCACATTGGAAAGAAAAACACTCCAAATATGACTTATATCCTGTGAAGTGGTGATTCTTTTGCTAAAAAACTGTTGCGGAACTTAATCAAGATGATTTCCGACTCTAACATTGGACTCGCACTATCGTAGTTAAAATTAAATACCAGAAAGTTTATTGGTACCTACGGCTCAAAACATTTTTAAAAGAAATTGTTCAAGAAGAAATAAATGTATCAAGCCAATTTGCGCTATATTTTCCTTTTAGAAACTGGTTCCTTTTAGGCGTAAAAAATTAAATAATGTATGATGTATACCTACCTACTGGCGCAAATGCACGAGTTGGCAAATTAGATATTTGTGCTGATGCTGTTTGTTTAATTAAAAAAAATAAAAAAAATGGCGCCATATCATTTTCAGCACAGATAAAGTGAATTTAGTCTAGTAACCATAGACCAATGTTCCTTGTTCCCGACATGTCCGTCTGAGAGTATCTCTCTACTTAGTCTGTGGTTTAAATATTCATTAGACAGTAAATGATTACGACAAAACTAATGTCAAGGACATAGACATTCATAAATCACAGTGATTCACCTTTTTTTTAATCTGATCGTCAATCACCTTCATGGACAAACCGTCACGAAGGTGATGCCACGTAGGTGACGAAAATATCCCTTTTTTAAATTTTGCCAAACTTTAGGTGTTTATGTTTTAAATTAAATACATACGATACATGCAGACAATCAACCTAATAGAATTTGTGATTGGTTGGCGTCACTGGGTTCAATAATCAGCTGTTTGTGACGCAAATCACAAGCAAGTTTGTGACGTAAACAAAATCGTGTGTACAGTGTAAATTATTACGATGGCACTAGTATATGTAACATATAAATATACTGGAATTTAGTGAAGCAGTAACCAAATGCTTAACTGCGCCGGGAAGTGTGACACGATGAGAATACGAAAAAATACCCCGATTTTGACCGTTCGTGTTAATTTTTAGTATTAATAATTACCTACTTCTATTGTTACAAGTTTAATATATCCTGTAGAATATTAAATGTTTTATTCACCAATTATCAACATTTGTTTCTAACATAAATCGTTTCCAAAATATGACTGTGTGACCATGAAATTTGAGCTGAGATGAGAAATAGCCAAATGCTTACCAAACCATAAGCCAGCGTAAACAACAGCCATATACGGCAATGCAATCGGTTGAAGAACTGGCAAGAGTGGGAAATGGCAGACTTGAGGATCTCCCCAACGAAGTTCCATATTCGCCCCACCACGTTCGTCGGGTATGTCGAAGAGCATACACAAACCTGAAATAAGCATAGAGGTACATAAATTCAATGATAATAACCAACAATTACCTACTGTAATTTTTGGTTCCTCGTATGTTTAAAGCAATTATCCGTCTAAGTTTGTACCGCTGCTAACAAAATAGCTGAGAAGTCTTAGATAAAGAATAAGTAAATTAGATCAGGTTTTTCCGCACGGTTCCTTTGTACCAATCTTAAGCAGCTGAGGTGTATGTTAGCTGTGGCTACATAGTGATGTGCCGCGACAAAAGTATGACACTTCCACAAGAGCGACAAGACAAGAGCGATCAGACCCGTCCACGGGACCCGTGCTTTCGGTGTAAAGCGTTTGTTCTAACTAACTCTATACGTAGTACACATAGCTGGGCACCGTTAATCAAATAGTTAACTTCGTTAATCGTTAATCCGTTACAAAAAAAGTTAACTTCGTTAAACGTTAAAGCGTCACATTTCGTAAGAATTAACGGAAGTTAACGTTAATCGTTAATCCGTTAATATGCGTATTGGATTTTTATATCGTTGCGTTAGTGAACTTATAAAACCTGTTGGTTTAAGTTCTGGAAGTTAACAGGTTAGGAAAAAAACCAAATACTTGTAGAGTTTAATTTTATTATTGAAGTGAAAACTTCTTTAGGCGCGCCGAGACAGATTTTTCGTGGGCTGTGAATTGAATTCTAGCGTCACGCTCGGGTATGATAAGAAATCTTCGGGTAAACTCGGGACCATGGCTATTGGCCATCTAGAAATCCGTCAGCCAATGGGAAATGCTGAAAGGGAGTGGCCTGCCCATCATGGCATGGCCATCTAGAAATGCATCAGCCAATAGGAAATGCTGGTGTTTTTCTAGATAGCCATGCCATGATGACCACGCCACGCCCTCCGGTTACACCCGTGTAGTTTCCAAGGTAAGCTATCAAATTCTGAGTTATAAGTTTTCACTTCTATCGGCAGTTTCTATGACTGCCAATTTTTTTTATTTAATTTTATTTAATGTGTAATTTAATCGTCGGGCATAATGCGCATAGGTATCTATTTCCCCTCATTCGGCATTATCATGTCGAAGTTCTCGTCTGAAAGCGAGGCTCGCTTTGGTGTTAAAATGTCTTTACCCGTGGATAGCAGACGTTCAACTGCAGCGTTTGAGGGCTGTTTTCCAAATTTCAACCCAATTCTTTCCCGTTCCCAGACGTTCATTTTATTTAACTTTTCTTTGGTTAGTTGAAATGAACTACCACCGATTTTATTAAAAGAAAGTTACAATACAGATAAACGATCGAAAAAGTATGATTGAATTTATCGGGGAGTTCCTCACTAGCTATGCATTACTATAATCTACTTGGTTTACTAGGGATGTGTGAAATATTCAACTAAATTGTAAACGTCAGTCAAATTCGAGTATGTCTATGCTCAAATTTTCAGCCAAAAAGAACTCGAGATTATCGGAAATATGACTTATGATAACAAAATTATATTTGTTTTCATATAACGTCAACCGATCATGCCACAGGCTAAAATGACGCCTCAATCATGCCAAAATTGCAGGAACCCGCCACATATGGTCACACTGCGCCTAGTACTTTTCGTTTCATACTTGTCTGAACCTGTTTTTTGCGCCGCGCCGAGGTGCCGTGCGGTAAATAGTAAGCATTGGATTAACGATTAACGGACTTCTGCATAATTAACGGAAGTTAACATTTTTAAAAGTTAACTTAAAAGTTAATCCGTTAATCAAAATGTTAACTTCGTTAATTAACGATTAACGGATTAACGAGTTAATGACCAGCTATGGTAGTACATGTAAAGTCTTTGTGAGAAGTAAACTTTGAAACGGCTGAACCGATTTTGATGAAACTTAGCTTACACTCCCGACAAATTCACATTTCAAATAAAAAAAATCGGTTCATCACAACTTGATCACAACAGTCGGTCACAGACTGACACGCGTCAAAATTCTATCACCTCAATATTTTTGCGTCAGTTTTTAACATTACGTGGGTAAAATAAATAAAACATTATAGTCCAGTGCAATTGACTGCCCTCGTGGCTTAGTTGGTAGTAGCTCTGCCTGCGAAGCCGAGGGTCGTGGGTTCGATTCCCACCCAGTGCAAATGATTTGTGTGATGAATTCAAATGTTTGCACTGTGTCTGGGTGTTTCTATGTATAATAAGTATGTATTTAAACTATATAAGTATTATATCAGCTATCTGGCCGCCATCATACAAGCTTTGCTTAGTTTGGGGTCAGATGGTGTTGTGTGTGAATTGTCCGCCAATATTTATTTATTATTATTTATTATTTAATTACGCAAAAAAATTGAAAAAAAAAGGTCTGTACCGTAGTGTTTTTTTATATATGTTACGTATTTCTGGCATATATCGGTGTAGGTAACGTTGTTGTCCCACATAACCCTGTGTAGAAGAAACCCACCGACACAATCCAACAATGAATTTTGGGTTCAGCCCTAAGTCCGGAGGTGTCGCGGATTTGTCGCAGTGTCGCGGAGGTGTCGCAGTGTCGCGGAGGTGTCGCAGTGGCGCGGATTTCGCTCGATAAAGTAACATAACTCTGAAGGTATTGTCATTACAGAAAAAAGTTCAAGAAAACAGTTGTTCATTATTAAAAGATCTACACTTTTGATAATAGGCAAAGTTTCATAAAATTGAACGGTTGGGGAGAAAATGGCGAAACATAAAAAAAGGGAGGAAAAAAAGTAAAATTTTTACCTTTCGGAAGCAATAACATGAAAAATATTGATGAAAAAAAGAAAAATTGTTAATATACAAGTTAGTAAATTTAATTTAGAAGAGAAAAGGTCTCCACAATTTTTTGCCTAATACTAACAGTTCTCGAGATATCGAATTAAACGCGTTTTCATCGAAATGACCTTAAGCTGACCTCGCCAGAATCCCTCAAATTGGAATATATGCTCAGAATGCTCATTCCCTATCGATCCTTTATAGTCCCCAAACTTCATAATTTAATGTTTATTTATTTCCGTAATTGCACTGGACTATTATTCTTGTCTCCGTTCACCTTCCGACACATTCTTGTTTTTGTGTTGTGATTCCGTTTTAACTTTCTTCAAGTGGGAATTTCGGCCGGGGAAATGTTATAGGTTATATATTTTATCAAAATCAAAATCAAAATATTTTTATTGCTTAAAACTGTGTACACTAGATGTTACATTTAAAAAAGTATCAACAGATTACCCTGTATTGGGCATGCAATATTAAAATTATACATAGTAAAGTAATTTAGACAACAAAAAACTTATTTTAATACAAATACAATACCCCAATGTTATACTATGCGATTACTTACCACTTATAACATTAACATTATTCTAAATATCTTTTCTTTAAGTAATTGTTTGATGATCCATAAAATTCTTTAATATTATAGAAGGACATTTTAATTAGCCAGTTTTTCAATGTTTTTTTGAAAGAAGGAACGTGTTCTATAAATTTAATCTCCAGTGGTAAACTGTTAAAAACTTTTATGGCTGTGTGTAGTGAACTTTTATGATACATTGCATTGTTAACTTGTAATACTTTGATATCAAACTTGTGTTTTAGTCGTAGGCTCTTCACTCGGGAAGATTTATTTTCAAAAAAGTAAGTCGGATTATTTTTCACAAACAAGCTAATTTCTAATATAAATATACAAGTCAAAGTTAATAAATCGTTTTCTCTAAAAACATTTCTGAGAGAATCAGTGTTATGCAAGTTGTAAATTGCTCGTAGGTATACATTTCTTTTGCAATTTGAAAGTGGTTTCAGCATTCACTGAGCTTCCCCAGAATATAACGCCGTATGTTAAATGGGGGTAAACATGGCCATAGTAGGCATTAGTTGCAATTTTTTTTGAAGAAATATTTTTTAGTATTTGCAAAGCGTAACAATACTTAGAAATTTTTGAATTTACCTGGGAAACATGGTCTTTCCAGTTTAAGTGCGAATCCAAAGTGACGCCTAAGAATTGAGAATTTTTAACTTCGATAGCTGTAAAGTTTTCGTAGCTTATATTTAGTTTAAGGGGCACTGTTTTATAATTACTGAACTGAATGAACTTTGTCTTTTTGATATTTCGTTTTAAATTAATAGATTCTAGTTCCTTGGCTATTTTCTTTAGTGTGGTATTTATTTCTTCTTCATATTTTTCTACGCTTAAGTTACTTTGTGGGATGTATATGGTTGCATCATCTGCAAACATAACACAGAGGTGATCTGTTATCCGTGGCAAATCGTTCACATAAATGATAAAGAGCAATGGATCTAAAATACTGCCTTGAGGTACACCGAGTAAATTATATTTGGTATCTGATTCAACTGTTTCAATAGTTTTCGTTTTATGGTTGTAGAAGTGTATACTTGTACATTGACATCTATTTGACAAGTAGCTCTTTAATAGTTGTAATGCAGGGCCTCTTATTCCTATTTTTTCAAGCTTTTTTATCAAAGTTTCATGCACAACACAGTCAAAAGCCTTTGACACATCTAAAAAAAGACCGATTCCTTTGTTCTTACTGTTTATGTCTTCGTAAACCTGTTTCAGAAATTTAAAAATGGCTGAGGTTGTGTTTTTGCCCTTTTGAAATCCAAATTGATTTAAGTTTAACAAATTATTTTGTTCTAGAAAACTGTAAATTCTATTGTAAATGGCTTTTTCGAAGACTTTTGAAATGCAAGGAAGTATAGCAATAGGTCTGTAGTTTTCCATTTCATCCACAGGGCCTTTTTTATGTAAAGGTCGGATGATGGCTTTTTTCAGATCGGTTGGAAAACAGCCGGTTTCGATTGTCAAATTTATTAAATAAACCAATGGTTCTGCTATGACATTTATGGTGCTCTTGATAGCTTGCATAGGTATGCTATCATGCCCTGTGCTTTTTTTATTTTTTAATTGTCTGACGATATTTTTTACTTCTTGAGGGCCACTGGAGGATTACTGGAGCCAGAAAAATACTTTTACAATTGTTTTGTGAATGATTTCTAGTTTGGGTGTGTTGATTAACGGATTTATGAGAGGTGTTATTTAAGTTAATAAAAAAGTCATTAAACATTTGAGCAATTTCAGAATGGTCTCTGATTTCTCTTTTATCAATCTTCAGTGATTCGATAGTCGTTGGAATTAAATTCGTTTGAGACGTATTTTGTTTTATGATTTTCCATGTCGCCTTGCTTTTATTTTCACTTTCATTGATATAGTTAATATTAAAGGTCTTTTGCGCTGCAGAAATTACTTGTTTCATTTTCTTGGCATATTTTTTATATGCCATCAAATGATTATTATTTTTGCTTTTAGTACTTTTTTGGTACGTTTGTCTTTTATTTTTACAGGAAATTTTAATACCTTTTGTTATCCAGTTGGTTTTTCTTTTATACGTAATTTTGACTCTTTCTAAAGGGACGCATAAATCAAAAATCATATTATAAAGATCAACAAACCTACTATAAGCTAATTTCCACATTTTTATGCTCATAAACTTCATCAAAATTTATTTGCTGGATGTAGTTGATAAAGATCTCTGAATATTTGTTTAAATGGCGCCTATATATGTACCAAAATTTCTCCTGAAAACTGATACTAGTCGGTATACTAAGTATTTGTGCAGTGTGATCCGAGAAGTCAGATTCTACATTTATTATATCTGTATTATATCTTTTAACATTTGTCATTATGTTGTCAATGCAGGTTCGGGACATATTGCTTATTCTGGTTGGGTTTCGAATGGCTGGATGCAAATTAAACGATTTTAAACAATTTACTAATGACTCTGTTCTAATGTTATTTTCTAAAATGTTGATGTTAAAATCTCCCATTAAAACGATTTTTTTCTTGTTATATCTTTTTCTTTTTGTCAATTTCTGTAATAAAGTTTCTAGACTTACAAGAAAAAGTTCGTAGTTGCTATTTGGCGTCCGGTACAGGCATAATATGACTACATATTTTAGTTCATTTACTATTGCGCCGCACATTTCGAAATGACGCTCGACTCCCATTTCTTCTACCCAATCTAATTTCGTGAAGTTTATAGAATTTTTAATAAATAAACACACACCTCCCCTCTTTTGCTTTTTACGTGAAAAGTGTGCTGCTTTTTGGTAACCATAATATAAGTTGCAATATGTCAGCTTCGTCATTTTTTAAGAAAGTTTCGCTTATCCCACAAATGTCAATGGCATGTTCTTCTGTCAGAAGTTCAAGTTTATTTGCTTTTTTTCTGACACTTCTGGCATTCAAGTGCATTATTTTTAAATTACATCCGTGACTTTTACTGCGAAACGAAAAAAAAATGGAGTACTTGTAGTAATTTCCGGATATACGTCAACAGTAGGTTTAGGTTTGGCAATTCGTTTAAAATAGAAAGGCATAGTACCGGGTCGCACTAAATCGGCATTGGTGCTGTTTATTTGCGAGTTAGTTTGTTCTTTGGGTATAGGACTACAAGAGTTTGTTTGAAGCTCATTTTTCTTAAAGTAGAAGGGTATAGTGCCCGGCTTGTGCCTTATATTGTTTTGTTTTTGAGCATTGTGATTTGATTTTATGTTTATTGTTTTTGTTATATTTCTACCGAGATAGCAGCTTTTGTAATCATATTCATTGATACATTGGTTTATGTACCTTTTACTTGTTGTTTGTAAAAAAAATACAATTTTCAAAATTATTTAAAATTATAGCCAGCTTACGGTTTAGTTTACCCTCATTTAAAACCGGATTAAATGTAATACCTAGTACAATTACTCGTGGTTTATTCAAAGTCTTAAGCAAGGAAGACATTTCGATAAGGAACTTGGTGGGATTCGAGTCATTTGCCCCCACAGCTATTATCAACCAATCTTCTTTATTTAGTTGTAGTTCCGTTATTTTGGACTTTTGAATGATGTAGTCTGTTGGTGCATCTGGATACGTTTGGCAAGAAATTTTATAATTCTTTGCAGGCTTGTATTTTGTTCGTAGTGAAATAAGTGATGCAGCTAAATCTTTGCAAGTCTGATCGCCGATAATGAAAATGTTTGCTATATCTTCTTGTTTCTTTGAATCAATATTTTTTAATGAGGAATTACGAGTTGTATTACATGTTTCTTTAGTAACATTTCCATCTTTAATTGTCTTTATATTTTTATTCTTCTTCAATGTTTTCTGTATTGTCGGTGAAACATTTTTTTCTTTTTGAATTTTGCTGTTTGTTAGGGTTTTTTCACTGGTGTTGCATTCTCTTCTTATATTCATACATTGGAAATCTTGCTTCTTCTGCGTATGTTCTTCGAGAACTGTCAATTTACGTTGAAGGTCAGTATTTGTTTGTAACAGTTTATTTATTTCTTGTTTTGCTTGAATAAGTTGTATCGTTAGTTCTTCATTTTCTGACTTTAATTGTTTTATTTGTTGATTTGTTACATTAGGTGTATCTGTTAAACTAAGTGAGCTACTGCACACCGTGGCATAAGTAACATCGTTCGTAGAGTCATTTGATGCATTGATGTTTTCTTCTATTAAATTTTGTGACAGTGCTCTTGGTTTCCTTAACGTTACATTATCACTGTCCTGTATGGGAATGGAATAGTTTTGCTTGCATGATTTGATTTCATTTGTCTTCGTTGAATGAGTTTTAGATTTATTTCCATGACAGCATTTGCAAATCCAAGCTGTTTTATGGTCACGTGTCATGCGTAGGAATCTTGCAGTTGAAACATTTCCACACACTAAATCGTAAATAACATTACATCGCGAACAAATTATGAAATCTCTGTTAACCCGGCGTCATGGGGGTTGGGTCTGTGAGACCCGTCACATTCTATTTCGCTTCTAGTTCGGTTACTATGAGTGTTACATTGCCCTTCTTCTCAATAGCTGGAACTGTTGAGTTGTTCTATGCGTCCCAGGTAACACGTTAATTGTACAATAGTTGTAATAGGAGTTACACGTGCACAAAGTTGAATAAGGACTGTGAGACCCATCCCCGCAGTTGGTGTAACAATTTCGCGCCGTTTTGTATAGATCGTGTATTTATCTTTTTATCTGCGTTTTATTGTTGTTGATTACAATTCAAGTTGCTGATATAGTTCAATGTGGTTTATTTCTCGTTTTTGTAGGTATTTAGTAAAAATATTGTCAGACCAGAAGATATGTGAGATCAATTGAGTGAGTGTAGTTATCCTAGTGACACGGAGCAAGATATCTCAAACTCTAAATGTGATGATATTTCATCGTCTATGCTATCGGATAAAAATTGTTAGCTGGAAGAGCATTCTACAGCTGGATCGGCTAGTTCTTTCAAACGCAACTCGTGATTGTTCTTCAGATTTATATCGTATCACAGATGCTTGAATTTGGTATAAGCATCCCTATCATAAAAGGAAATGTCGTTTACAAAATGTCAGAACCAGACCCGAAAATATACTCAATTAATTGCCAGGTGTAGTACCAGATGCAAAATTGGCGATGTCTGGAGTGGAATACTGGAATCTGCATTCACGTGAGCAGCGACAAAATTTTTTGATAAATTGTTGGTTAAAAACAAAGGAACCTCCAGCAAAAAACACTAACAACGTTCGCAATAGGAGCCAAGTGTGTCTAGTCAAGAAAACAAATTATAACTGAGAGAGTTGCAATCAACAAACATGTTTTTTGAAACTCTCTCAGGCGAAGAATTTATAGCATTTTTCTGTGCTGATTGCACCTAAGATAATGTGTTCAAAGTGATTCATTATTTTTTTCTTTGTAAGATAATATAGTTCTCTACAAATAAACACAATTAAAACATAAATACTGATAGTTAATTAGCAACATAATGACATTTAAGTAGAAGTGAGAGATTTTACAGTTTTTTGTCGTTATTTTTTAAAACTCTCATAAATATTATTAAAACATAACATGTATGATGTGCGCATTTTATTTATCTACATAAATACCTAGAAAAGCTAGAAATAATACATTTTAACTTTATTGTTCATGAAGTATTGTAATAATTTCATCTAATGAACGGGTCTATGAGACCCACCCCTACGTCCGTGTAACACTTTTCCACCCCCATGACGCCGGGTTAAAGATTTTTTTCCCGCATTTTCCACAGTCCCGAACTATTGTTGGTGTTCTTGGCGCCATCTTTCGGAGTTGATAATTTGAAAAGTCTTACCGGTTATTTTGAAAAAAAAAAATATACTTGTTTTTACACTGTATTGTTGGTTTTACTGGCTGAATATCACTCACAAAGCTAGTTTTACACTTTTTATGTGATAGCACAATGTGTTCAACGTGAATTCACAGTGTATGTGTATATTTTTTAATTTTGCCAATAGTTAAGTAGGTACATACATGTTTGCGTAAATTGTTATTGAACCCAGTGCAGTGTGATAAGGCGCGTGAGGGGTTCGCGGGGAGCGGTGACTTATAGTCAACATTTTGCCGAACAGTAATGAGCCAATACTCTACCTACTTATCAAGCGTTCATCTTCATTGTTTAAATCTAACTTAATCCAAATCATCAGTCTATATTAGCTCACTACTGTCCTTTTCAAAACTTCAGTGACAAAGTTCGTTGGCAGTAAGGCGCTTCGCAAACGTTGCCACTTTTAGTCGAGTTACCGACACCGAACACTTTGATAGCTAGTTAATGAGTATTTTTTTGTCCAGTTACGAACACAAACGTGTTTACGTTTACGCAAGGAGTGGATGATTTCGTGCTATAGGAAACCAATATTTATCAGTACCTTGTATCTGACACAGGACTGAAAGAGTGGCCACCTTTGCGCCCTGAATAGTTATGCCTTGTCTGGTACCAATAAAATGAAATTGGAATTCCTAACCTAAGAGGAGATATCAAAGATCAAATATCATTGAGATCAAAATTGGCCAGCATGACAGAACACCAAAATCACCAATTACTAAGGACCTCCTTAAACAATATGCCGAGTAAAAAAAACTTTACTAGTAGCGCCCCGCGATGTTAGCCGCGTAGTTACCGTTTGCTTTCCTGCGGTAAAAAAATTGACGATGTAGGTACCTACCTACTATTCGTTATATGTTATATCGTATATGTACATTTTTCGATTTTTATTTTCAGTGGGATTTTGTCCACCGTGACTTTCGGCGTGACCGTGGCTTTCGGACCGCGCCTGAATGCAGTGTCCAACGCTTTTACCTACTCTTGAACCTACTCTTTGGTGCCTCTGTCTTCGAGCAGTGACTAAGTAGGTAAATAATCTGAAATGTTAAACTTACCGAACAGGATCCTCGTCACGGCTAAGCTAGAGGAGTCTCTCGGTTCATGCATGTAGTTGACGAATTTAGAGAAACTTGCATCTTTCATACGAAAGCCAAATTGTGACTCAAACTTTTCATCCATTGCTTTCATATACGACCCTAACTTTTCTTTCAGCAATCCCGCCATCGTCCTAAAACATAGATATATGTAAATGCTCATTAGTTGTCAATATACGAGTATATTATACCTTATACCGTTCATAATAGCATAATAGATACTTAGCTTTTAACAGATTTTACCTCAAGAGCCTTTGCCAGATAGGTATTTGATTCATAGCACATCGGTAATAAGTTATGTTAGTTAATGAAAATATTGTATTATTTATAAAATTATTGTTATTGCCTTACATGTGCATCTCTTGGCGTATTTCTCGACGTGTCTATTAAATGCGATAAGTATTTTAAGAATAAATAAACAACTGTGATCTTTTGATCCGATGGGCAATGTTAATTTCGGTGATTTTCACAGGATCACGAGCGTAAACCGTTCATGTTCATAATTTATTTCCTCCGAAAAAAACATAAAACTGACTTCATATAATAAATAATCTAAAGGAGACGGCCCATTTTCCATGGGCATTTGCCCCACAGCAAAAGTGCAGGAGACTTGACCAAAATTGGATCATTGTATAGGATTTTTAATTTATATTGAGGAACCGGTAATGTTTTTATTCTGCATAGCGGGGTTTAAAAGATATCAACTAAAACATTGAAAAAAAAATAACGCCGCAAGTATAATATAATTAAGAACGTGATTATGTACTTACTACTAAAAGAAGTTACTACTAAATTAATTACTAAAATAAAATAATGATTACTAATAAATTATAATAACATTAATAAATCAAAATAATGTCGACTCAACGCAGAAGGCCCAGAGATTCGGCAAAACCACAAGAAAATAAAGAAACCTTTGGAAAAATAATGAAATTCCTTGTGATGTGTGATTTTCGAACGAATCGATTTCCGAACGAATCGATTTCCGGACGAATCCATTTCCGAACGAATCGAGTTTCGAACGAATCGGATGTTCTTTACGTAAACTTCAACAGAAGAAAAAAATAGAAAAAACATGGCTGACTTTCAGTACAGTTATTAAGGTACTTTTTAATCACACCAATTTGCAATACCCGCTTGGCACGTTAGTATCGAATGTACAGTTTGCATTATTTAATTATATGTTATTTTAATTAAATAACTTTTTTAGGTCTCCGGGGCTAATTAGGTAAGTACATAAACTTGAAACGACTTGGGGCAGAAATGAGCCGTCTCCTTTCAGACACACGACCTTATATCATAAGAGGACAAGTCATCGAGGTATATGAAAGTAAATTTTAGTTTTTTGTTCAAATTTAAAAAAGTGTGGTGGCACACCGATTTCGGTAAATTTATATGGGACCCCATACCCCACCTCTGAACTATGATCTACCTAACAAAAAAATAACCATACAAGTTGGTTTACACTTGGCGGAACTATAGCGTAACATACATAGTACAGATAGTGCAATCCACGAAGACGCGCCCCACTATTCCTCCTAACCGTTTATAGTATATGTGTGCAAGGTTCCGTCAATGTTGAGTGTTATCGGTACACACTAATTACCTATGAATGCACACGCACACTACAATGACTGGTGAATGGTTCGCGACTGACGCTCGGAGCAAACGCGATTGGTGGAAACGAAAATTGGTGGGGCGCGTCTTCGTGGATTGCACTATCTATACATGGCTACAACAAAAAAGAAAAAAAAGCCAGGTTGTATGGCGTAATTGAGAAGTTTTTGAAGTAGGTTAAGTAGGTTTTCTCCATTTTGAAGTAGGTTAAGAATACAGTTTGCTCTTCTGGGCTAGCGTCTTACTTACCATCAGGAGTCCGTCCTGATCGAATTGAAAACCTCTTCTTTTTATGAAGTTGGTGAAAAAATAACGATCGATTAACTGCCTACAAAATGCTTGCTGTGCAGTTTGGCAAAGTTGCAAATTATGTGAGAAATGTAAACATTTTTTGGTGAGGATTAAATAAAATAAAAAAATATAGGTATTAATGCTGTAAGTACAAATGGGTACCGATGATTGTATACTCACCGTTTTCTTCGTCCGTCTTCACTGCTGAAAGGTAGCTCAGGTAATGGGACTTTTCTGGAAAATTGTACTAAGTCATTTACGAAACTTTCTCAGGGAAGATCAAAGCAATACTGACGCTACATAACCTGAAAGCTCAATAAGTAAAATAAGGGAGGTGTGCAAACAGGGCTGGTCACAACTGATACACTAAGCCGAAAGCGGTGTTCTACCTCTACTACATTCTCAAAACCCAACATAAGGTATACTACCTACTTGAATTCGATAAACTATGCGGAATATTTATTTTTCGCGGATACGTTTCGGACAGTGTGTAGCCGATCTGCATGATCTAATACCAGCATGCCTTTTTAGATCGAACTGTTTGTAGCTTGAAGAAGCAACATCGTTTCATGGTTGACGGTCCAACAATTCTTCACGATGAATCCTACTATCCTACTAATATTATAAATGTCAATGTATGGATGTTTGTTGCTCAATCACGTCCTAACGTATGAACGCATCGGGCTGAAATTTGGAACACAGATAGATTATAGTCTGGAAGAACACATAGGCTACTTTTTATCCCGAATAAATAACGGGAATGGGAACTACGCGGGTAACACCGCGGGGCGCTGCTAGTACAATCTATGTCTTAGTGGGAATCTGTTTCCTTTAAGTATGTTTGCGCCCATCGTACACCGCACCATCGCTTAACATCAGGTGAGATGGCGGTCAAGTGCATAATAATTATTGATTAAAAAAAATCAGGTTCCAGATTTCGATATAGTACCTAGGTATCACGAACCAGCAGACGCAGTCAGTGTAGGACAGCCCCCCACACTATGGACCGATGATATTGTCTCGGTCGCGGGAAGTCGATGGATGGAGGCGACACAAGACTGGTCATTATGGAATTCTTTCAGGCAGGCCCATGTCCACCGGTGAACGTCTGCGAGCTACAGATGATGATGATGATAACATTCGTTCTATGTGTCTGCTAAGAGTACATAAAGTACTGCTGAGACAGAACTCTTCTCTCCCGTCCGACTTCCCTTCTAGGGATAGGCTCTCCCGAGGCGGTTACGCACCGCTAGTTTCCGGCGTGTCACTGGAGTCAAATGCGAGTCTGTTCTACGCGAGGCGAGCCGTAATAGTCCAAGATCCCAGAGCTGCCAGACGTCACCTATTTTCTGATGAATGAAATATGGACGATTGAGTAGAGTTAGTAAGTACTAAGAACACATGCTTACTCGCTAACTTGCTTAGTCGGCCAATTTTGAGATATGGGGTAATGAAGGTACACACGAACATTACTTACTTCACGTATTTTCTAATAAGTGATTTTCACGTATGTTGTAGGCAACATCCTTAAAAACAAGGTCCCAATACGCCCAGACACTTTCCGTCGGCCGTTTTGCTTAACAACTCCAAAATAATAATTTAACTTCACTTACATTCTCATGGTCCATTTGTAAATATGTTCGTCATACAACTATTTTGAAACTTTTTCCAATAAGATAGACCAATCTAAGGGTGCAATCTTCCCCTAAACTCAACTACCTACCTATGTCCTATGGGTAAGAGCGCGAGACTGAGTGAGACATTTATTAGGAAATATTGACTTAAAATTTAGTTTAGGGGATGATTGACCCCTTTGATTGGTCTGTCTTATTGGAAAAAGCTTTAAAATAATAAAATAATGTAAAGAATTTAAGTGAAGTTAAGTTATTATCTTGGAGTTGTTAAGCAAAACGGCCGACGAAAAGTGTCTGGGAGTATTGGGACCTTGTTTTTAAGGATATTGCCTACAACATACGTGAAAATCACTTATTAGAAAATACATGAAGTAAGTAATGTTCGTGTGTACCTTCATTACCCCATATCTTTTTGTAGTGGTAGGACTCTTAGCAGAGTCCGCCTGGGGAAGTACCACACCTTTGCCAATTATTCTACCGCCAAGCAGTAATGTGCAAACATTACTGTGTTCCGGTTTGAAGGGCAATGTTTCCAGAGAAATTACAGGGCTTAGAGATATAACAACTTAGATCTCTGGGTGACTAGCGCAGTGCAGTGCTAGGTAATGATTTGGACTGTTCATGTTCCAATAGCTGCGTGTCACTGTGCTGTTATGTGGCAGGCATGTTGCTCACCATCAGGCACATGTCCTGCTCGTCTCGTCACTCTTTATTTAAAAAAAAAATATCTCAAAATTGGCCGTCTAAGCAAGTTAGCGAGTAAGTATGTGTTCTTAGTACTTACTAACTCTACTCAATCGTCCACATTACATTCATCAGAAAATAGGTGACGTCTGGCAGCTCTGGGATACTACTACTACTACTACTACTCTTTTACTATATTATGTCATCCAGGTAATGTTTTTAAAACTTTAGTTAAAATTTTAATTGTTTTTTGTTCATATTTCGAAAACCACTACCTACATCGATTTAGATAAAATGTATACCTATGGGACCACCTCTGAACTACGACCTACCAAACAAAACAAGAACCATCGAAACTGATTCACAATAGGCGGAGCTATCGCGTAACATACACACATACAGACAAAACACATACAACCGAATTGAGAACCTCCTCCCTTTTTGAAGTCCGTTAAAACTCAGTAAAAACTGGACCGCGACTACTGAACTGGACCAATGGTACGTTTTCTGTGTACTCCAGTATTTAAAATACGTTGTCTTCATAGATTTGAGTTCACTAGAAATTGTGACACGATTATGAAAATTCCGTTCGCATATTAAATCGTGTGTGAAAGGCGGTCGGAGCAAATTATTCATTCAGTGAACTGGAAACTGAGTGCTCGTCGAATATTGTAGGTACTTGAAAGTTCCTTCAATGACATATGTATGTATATGTGTATATAGGTACCTAATATTATACTAACTAACTAACTAACTAACTTGCTAGCAGTGTTCTGCGGGTTTACCCGTTCCCGTTATTTTCCCAGGACAAAAAGTATCCTATGTGTTCTTCCAGACTATAATCAACAGGTCTACTACGAAAACAAACTTCGAATGATCGGATCCGACCGACAGTTGAATCGGATTGTAGCCTACCACGAAAAACATTCGGATCCATACATCTCGGTCGGAAGTTATAGACTTAGGTCGGATGAGGGTCGGATCGAACGAAACGGCTGATCCAATCAACCGACCGATTGTCTTTCGTGGTAGGAAACGTCCATAAGTTCGGCCGATATATCGTTTTTTTTTTGAAGTGAAAACTTCTTTAGGCGCGCTATGGACAGAATTTTCGTGGGCTGTGAAATGGATTCATCAATCGTCACGCTTGGATATGATAATGGATCGGATCGTATCGGATCGGATATGAAATCTTCAGGTAAACTCGGTAAAAACGGCCAGGTAGGTACCAGGGTAACAGAAACAGTAAAGAGTTTCGATTACCTACCTCCAACAGCCCAGCGTTTATCTCCAGATACCAGGACAACAGAAACAGTAAAGAGTTGCATCTGTATAATTACGTTGATATAAAACTAGATGGCGCAACCATCGATTTAGCTGGCGGTGTTGAAATTATGCGAATGTACATAGACCTACGATGGTTTACAAATAATTTGTCGTCTGACAACGTCATAAGTAAGTTAGGCAATTCAATTAGAAGTGAACACATTTGAGTCACAAGTTTTCACTTCTATCGGCAGTTCCCAGTTCCCATGACTGCCAATTTTTTTTTTTTTTTATAGCATAGAGTGACGAGACGAGCAGGTCATGTGCCTGATGGTAAGCAACATGCCTGCCACACAACAGCAAAGTAACACGCAGCTATTGGAACATGATAGTCCAAATCATTACCTAGCACTGCACTGCGCTCGTCACCCAGAGATCTAAGATATTATGTCTCTAAGCCCTGTAATTTCTCTGGAATCATTGCCCTGTTTATCGGACTTCGTAGTAGACCTGCTGATTTCTCCCGATCCGTTCATACGTTACGACGTAATTGAGCAACTAACATCCAAACATTTACAATATTAGTAGTTCCTGCCATATAATAATTCTAGTACCGTCGCGGTAGGTAAGGAAAATAAAAGTAAGGTGTAAAGCTTAAAGATACAGGTTTTATTTGGTCAGTGCCCTTTCAGTAACTGTATTGCATTTTTAATTAATATAAGTACATACCATAGTAGGTATGTTATTCCAACGTGTTTGTGCAACAATGGCTGAACTAATCGGGTTGAAAAAAACTGATTATAGTCTGAAAAAATTGCAGATAGGATACTTTTTATCACGGGAAAACAATAGGACGTCTACTCTCTTTCTACAAAAACGTAATTTCGAAATAAACTCCTACTCCGGTTTTACTTGGTACCATCGTTTCGTCCGTTTAGATTTATATCATCATCATCATCAGCAGCAGCAAGACGTCCACTGCTGAACATAGGCCTCTCCCCTAGATTTCCACAACGAACGGTCCTGCGCAACCTGCAACCAGCGGTTTTCAGCGACCTTTGTGAGGTCATCTGTCCATCTATGTAGGATTTATATAAGTAAGAAAAAATCGAAGTCGACTGAAGAATAAAAAAAGAAACTTGTGCAGGGATTGCATTATAGAAGCGAATCCCATTACATTTGAAAGAGTTATTTGTTTAGTAGATGTCCTGGACGTCTACTCTATTTCTACGAAAACGAAATTTCGAAAAAAAAACTCGCGACTTTCCTACTCTCGTTCTACTTCGTTTCGTGCGATACAACATTGTTTGACGTTTAAATGTTCTAAGCATACTCTAATTAGAGTAGTCTTAGAAAATTTAAACGGACAAAACGACGGATCGAAGTAGAATCGGAGTTGGAAAGTCGCTAGTTTATTTCGAAATTTCGTTTACATAGAAAGAGAGTAGACGTCCAGGACGTCTACTCTATTTCTACGAAAACGTAATTTCAAAAAAAAACTCGCGACTTTCCTGCTCCCCTTCCCTTTCCCTTTTAGCACGAAGACGCTCGCTAAGACGGGGTTTTGCGAAATTCAACCCCTAAGAGGGTGAAACAAGGGATGAACGGTTGTATGAAAATTCGTCATGTTCAAAATTAGCAAATTTTGTATCTAGACACTTTACACGAAGTAATTAAATGTTTGTTGTATCAATTTTGTAATTTCGAACTGTACGGGGGTAAAATTGGGGTTGAAATGGGGGATGAATGTCAATATGAAAGTTCCCAACCGTTGATATATTTATTTGCATATTGAAGATAAAACCATGAAACTCTGTATTTAGACACTTGACACGAAGCTAACGAATGTTTGTTCTAGCAATTTTGTAATTTCGAATTGTATGGGGATTAAACTGGAGTTGAAAGGGGGACGAATGTCTCTTTCACACCTAAACAACTGAACCGACTTTGATGAAGTTGTACAAAATTGTTTTATTAAAAGCTGTTTTTAGTAACCGTAAATATGTCTGGGTATACAAATAGGTACCGCGTTACCTGAGTTACCTTAGTATTTATTACGCGCGGACGAAGTCGCGGGTAACAGCTAGTATTATAATATAGATGACTTTGTTAAAGATAGTACCTAACGTATGGAAGAGAAATGTGTCGAAACTAGAATCTTGTAATAAGGTAAAATAAGAGATTTATTAAACTTTTGATGGAACATTGTTTGTACTCATGTAGTAGGTATCTGTATACTGTATGTATTAATTATTTGTTATTTTGTCTTTGACAAAGCCTTTTTAGGGTTCCGTAAAACGTAAAAACGGAACCCTTATAGATTCGTCATGTCTGTCTGTCTGTCTGTCTGTCCGTATGTCACAGCCATTTTTCTCCGAAACTATTATAACTACACTGTTGAAACTTGGTAAGTAGACGTATTCTGTAAACCGCATTAAGATTTGAACAAAAAATTAAAAAAAAAAAAAAATTAGGGTTGCCCCCCATACTGAGAACTGAAACTCAAAAAATTTTTTTTCATCAAACCTACACGTGTGGGGTGTCTATCGATAGGTCTTCAAAAATGATGTTGAGGTTTCTAAAATCATTTTCGTCTACACTGAATAATTTGCGCGAGAGACACTTCCAAAGTGGTAAAATGTGTGTCCCCCCCCCCTCTAACTTCTAAAGTAGGGGAATGAAAAATCTGAAAAAAATATATGATGTACATTACCATGTAAACTACCAACGAAAATTAGTTTGAACTCGATCTGATGAGTAGTTTTTTTTTAGTACGTCATAAATACACTATTATTGAAACTTCGATCAAAGTTACAACGAACTACAAGAACTATGTGTACTATGTATATTATGATACTTGGTGCAACGGAACCCTTCATGAGCGAGTCCAACTCGCACTTGGCCACTTTATTACAGCTGCATTTGATTGACGAGGCTCCTTTACAGACGCTTTATACATTTTGACATTGTTATTTTATCATATTATGTACACGGATTCTTTGCCTTTTTGTTAACGACGTTACCAACTGTTCTTATGAATTTATGGTTCGAATAAATGAATTGAATTGAATAGGATTTAGAGTAGGTACAAATAGAGTAGGCTTAGAACATTTAAACGTCAAACAATGTTCGATCGGACGAAACGAAGTAGAACTAGACTAACTAGAGTAGGAAAGTCGCAAGATTATTCCGAAATTACGTTTTTCAAAGAAAGAAAGTAGACATCCTGTTGTTTTCCCTTGATAAAAAGTATCCTATCTGCTATTTCAGACTATAATCAGTTTCCTTCAACCCGAGTAGTTCAGCCATTGTTGCACAAACACATTGGAATAACATACCTACTGTGATATGGTCTTTCAACTTATGTTAAAAATGAAATACAGTTACTGAAAGGGCATTGACCAAATAAAACCTGTACCTATCTTTAAGCTTTACACCTAACTTTTTTTACCTCTCATAGGTATATATATTTTATTGAAAGTGAAGTGGTTTTTGAAATACCAACACAAAACTTAACGACGTACCTACCTATTCGTAAATACCTATCACTAAATAATATGTAAAATTTTGTCGAGTGTCCGAGTTTTACATTGAAGTTGCTGTTCAACAGATGCTTTTTAGAGGGATTCGTTCCCAAATCTGGAAAGAGGCTAAAGTAGTTCCGGGTAGCGATTCTAAATCCATTCGGTTGCATCCGACACGGAATCTCATCTCTCGGTCTTTGTCTTATCTATTTAGCATAGAGACAGGGATTTTCATTCCGATTCCGAACCATTCGGAATCGCATTTAGAATCGCTACCCCGGTCTACAAAAAGCGGTTAAAAACGGCAGTAGAAAATTATCATCCTAAATCGATTTTAAATGTGCTTAATAAATTAATGGAACGTATAGGACCTACATTTTCGCATTTACTCTATAATAGCGCCGTCAATACCCGATGAACAGCACGGTTTTATGAGAGGTCGCTCGACTGCAACCAAGTTGGGCACCTTTACGAACTACCTGGCTACAAATATGGAAGCTAGCTCGCAAGTAGATGCGGTTTACACCGATTTTGAGAAGGCTTTTGATCGCGTGAATCACATCATTTTGCTTTTTGAATGGGGTATTCGAGGTAATTTACTAAGATGGCACGAATCATACATATCCGCCCAACGTAGTAAACGTTCACAGGCTGTTGTTATCGGCGGTTATTGCTCTGATTATGTAAACATGATATCTGGTGTGCAGGTGCCACAAGGCTCAATTTGGGCTCCTTTACTTTATGCCGGTTATTAACAGACCACTTAGCGTTGATATCGGCAATAGCATCTTGAAGCAGGTAAACTCTGCCACTTTTCTCGGCTTCCACATAGATAGTGGGTTGAAATGGGAACAAACAAATTTATAAAATATGTGATCAAATAGGGCGGGCCTGTTTTGCGCTGTGGAGGGTGTCCTCGATCTTGCCGTATCGTATGGTACGGCAATGTTATTTTGCCTCTGTGCACTCGATTCTTTAGTACGGTATCGAGCTATGTGGACGAGCTGTTGACTGGGAGCGCATCTTCAAAACTTCATGCAGAAACGACCCGTACGGGCGATAGTTAGTGTTTTTTTTTTTTTTTTTAACATTTATAGGTTTACACTTAACCACCATCTCGCCTGATGTTAAGCGACGATGCGGTCTAAGATGGAGCGTGCTTACCTAGAAGAAACCGATTCACTCTCGATTTGAAGACACCAAGATTATAACCATCGGGAAAAACCCACTCAGGCAACTCATTCCACAGTCTAGACGTTCTTATCACAAAAGTAGAGTCAAACCTCTTTGTTCGTGTCTTTGGAACATCAACCATGAAACGATGCCGCTTCTTCGAGTTACGAGAAGTCCGATAGAAAAAAGGGCTAGGTGGTATTAGATCATACAGATCAGATGCACACTCTCCGAAGTGTATCCGATAATAAACCGATAAGCTAACCTCAAGATTACGGAGACGTCGACAGCAGATATCGTCACGGGCGTACAGGCACACTCCAGCACGCGGCTTGAAGTTGTGCTCCAAGGTATACCCTGGATAGGTTAGGTACGCCACGTCCGACGGACATCCTATCTGCGTCTCCGTAAGAAACAAGAGTGACGGCTGCTCAGTCTCGAGGTGATGGTGGACTGGGGTGATATTAGAGTGCAGACCTCGAATATTAGTGAGGTGCACTTTGAGAGACAAGGAGTGCAGCCGCTGTTTCACTTTGTTTCTGTTTTTACTTGTCATATTTTTATTTTGAGAGTGTTTGTCGGTGGGAAAACGGAAGTAGAATGAGGCTGCACACTGCCAACCAACGGTCGCAGCACACAACACAAATACACCAATGGGAAACTAGTCTGGAGACTGCGGGGACGCCCGAGCCCCCCCGGGGATGTCTATCTGGCCTTGTCATCCGGTCGCCAACCGGCAGGATAGCGCATCCCGGGATTTTTCGCTAGATGGCGGGGCAGCCTTTTATGAGTGGCTTACTCACTACTTGGGCCCCCTACTATCTGCGGTCGGTCGCAGCAACCGTGCCTCGGATCCCGCTACCCTCCATGACTAGTTTACCGATGTAAAGTTTTGGTGTGCAACTATCTGGTCTTGCAGTTATGCAGCAACTGTTCTGACCCGTTTTCCCTAACGGCGTCACCAGACTACATGCCGGAACACAGCTAGGCCGCTTGGCGGCACGACTCAGTCTGGCGGGTGGTCACCATGCAGCCACGGCCAAAGCCTACCACCGGTATTTTTGTAGTGGTAGGACTCTTAGCAGAGTCCGCCTGGGGAAGTACCACACCTTTGCCTAATATTCTACCGCCAAGCAGTAATGTGCAAACATTACTGTGTTCCGGTTTGAAGGGCAATGATTCCAGAGAAATTACAGGGCTTAGAGAAATAATATCTTAGAGATCTGGGTGACGAGCGCAGTGCAGTGCTAGGTAATGATTTGGACTATCATGTTCCAATAGCTGCGTGTTACTGTGCTGTTATGTGGCAGGCATGTTGCTTACCATCAGGCACATGACCTGCTCGTCTCGTCACTCTATGCTATAAAAAAAAAAAAAGTCACCCGATTTGCACCACCCAGGGACCACGTGTGGGGGGTTTCTGTGTACAGGTGCTCCCCCACGGACGGAGGTGACACGGTCCCCACGGTCTGACACGAGTGTCAGAGGAGGCCTCAGCTCTGCCGTATTTTCGAGCAATGGGGATCAGGACTGTTCCAACCCTTGTTTGTTGTCAGGCTGCTCTGTACGCCAGGGACAACCCTGCTGAGTTTACTCGACTCGGCGATGCCAATTGCCAACCCACCCGCCACCCGCAGCGGCTATGCCCGGTGCCACATACACTAACAAAGACATAAAAACTGATGAACGTAGGTAACTGCACCGGAGGTATATAATATATTGCCATCAAATGTTAGAGATGCGCCTTCTAATTCAAGTTGAAGAACTGGCTGGTCGAACAAGCGTTCTAGGTATAAGTTTAACGATCTGACTAGAATTAAACTAACTGTTTAATTGACCAATGATTTTAATAGATTGAATATACAAAATTATTATTAATAGATTATAAATTTATGATTGTTATAATTAATTGTTATTATAATCATAGGAACTTATTTGTTATATTGACTTTGATAATTGACTTTTCGATTGAATACGTAATTACTAATTACCTTGTAATGTCTTATTTTTATGATAATCTATAAACTGTTTTACTTTATTATTTTATACGTTAAGTATTAATTAATTAATTGATAACTACGTACCTATTAGCATCAATGTGTTTAATAGTAATTACTGTAAGTAATAAAGTAAAAGTTACGGCTGGTCTAGTCGGGAGAACGGCGACTGCCGATCCGGAGACCCCGGGTTCAAACCCCACACGCACCACTGTCTTTTCGAAGTCATGTGCGTAATGCCGCTAACTTAAAACGGTGAAGGAAAACATCGTGAGGAAACCGACATGTACCTAGAATCTTTCGAAGTCATGTGTCATCCACCAACCCGCACTAGGCCAGCGTGGTGGATTATGGCCTTAACTCTCTCCTTGCGAGGGAAGGCCCCGAGTCCCAGCAGTGGGAACGTTTAGTGGGCTGTTGATGACTGTAAGTAATGTAAGTAAATTGTTTTATGACGTGTAATTTAAAGTTTATTACCAATAAAGAATCTGAATCTAATTTCTACTCTACCCCTTCAACTCTTTTCCTGTGATAAAAAAATTGGCAGTCATAGGAACTGCCGACAGAAGTGAAAACTTATAACTTAGAATTTGATTGACTGACTTACCTTGGAAACTACACGGGTGTAAACGGAGGGCGTGGCCTCGCCATCATGGCATGGCCATCTAGAAATGCGTCAGGATCTCCCATTGGCTCACGCATTTCTAGATGGCCATGCCATGATGTCGAGGACACGCCCTTTCAAAATTTCCCATTGGCTGACGCATTTCTAGATGCCCAATCGCCAAGGTCCCTAGTTTACTCGAAGATTTCTTATCATACCCGAGCGTGACGCTAGAAATCAATTTACACCCCACAAAAATCTGTCTAGGCGCGCCTAAAGAAGTTTTCATTTCAAAAGTCGCCCTTGTCCTTTCCTGAGTCTAGTCTATCTGTGTAATAAATTGTATCAAAATCGGTTCAGTGGTTCAGACATTAAAGTGTAACAGGCAGACAGAGTTACTTTCATATTTGTAATATTAGTATGGAAATCAAGTGTCTATATGCGAAGTTTCATGGTTTTATCTTCAACAATTACGAACTGCCATATAAAACTTTCATCCCTCATTTTAA
Source organism: Ectropis crepuscularia (assembly GCA_963693475.1). Classification (NCBI taxonomy): domain Eukaryota; kingdom Metazoa; phylum Arthropoda; class Insecta; order Lepidoptera; family Geometridae; genus Ectropis; species Ectropis crepuscularia. Next base: position 5,187,117 of record OY856340.1, read on the forward strand.
CCCCTATTTCATCCCCGTTAAGTTAGATATTACAAAATTGCTAGAACAAACATTTATTTGCTTCGCGTCAAGTGTCTAGATACGAAGTTTCATCTTCAGGTTTTATCTTCAACAATTACGAACTTCCATATAAACTTTCATACCCTTCAACTCTCTTTTCGTAATAGGTATAAATTAACTTATGTTCTTTCTTGGGATCTAGTCTATCTGTGTACCAAATTTCATTCAAATCGGTTCCGTGGATTTCATGCTTATAAGCATGAAATCTTATATTTGTATAATTTTTCTATATCTTTGAAAATTACGGAATCTTCATACAAACGTCCATCCCTTGTTTCACCCTCTTAGGGATTGAATTTCGCAAAACCCCGTCTTAGCGAGCGCCTACGTGGTAAAAGGGACCTCCATGCAAAATTTCAGATTCCTAGCATTTGTAGTTTCTGAGATTCCTTGATGAGTGACCTTTCGCTTTTATATATATAGATAGATAGATTAATTTGTATAATATCGCAGCCAACTAGCTCAATGGCTGATTAAGCTCAAAATTATGGTATCAATAAAAAACAAGTATGTGCTGTAATAATTTATTTCTCCCATACTACAATATTCGATACATGTTTTCAATACAATAAACATTTAATTATTGTCAATTATATCAACATCCAAAGTTATATTTCAACATACATATAGGCAACTGTTTTCTACAACTTCAACATCTATAGAAATTCGATGGTAGCGCACAACACATTTTGGTAAATAAAGAGTATTTAAGTTATATAAAGTAAGGACATTTTAACGAACTCTGTCAATCGTGTGGCTTAAAGGTAAGCGTCCACAGGCCCGCATCGCAGGTAACGGATGTTGGTTTGCCTTGTATAAAAACTCATACGTAACAGCGTCCACTGATCCGCACCGTACGGACCGCTCATCGACAAGGCAAACTAAAATCCGTTACCTGCGATGCGTGCGATGCGGGCCTGTGGACGCTTACCTCAATACTGATACAAGCTTTTGTCGTGGTTTCATAGTTGATCCTCTATGGTTTTATTTGATGGCACAAGATGGCACTTGAAAAACTCATCCTGAATCTGTCAGCATTTTATGATTTTATGTTCAGTAAGTGATCCTAAGCCTCGTGATCCTAAGAAAAGGAAATTTGGATCGGAAATTTATTGCAAAGTTGACCAAAAAAACGTATTTTTTTCAGTTCAGTTTGCAGTAGAAACCATCTGAGAAAAACCGCATAAGTCCACATTTATAAAAAAAAAAACATTACCGATGCGATTCAAATGGGCCGTGCACTTTATCCTTTCAGTGCTAAGTTATGCACTACCACAGAAATTTCATGTAAATAATTATATTATTCAAACATAATTTTAACTTCTATGCGACACTATTACAATTGATTTCCAGTTGTTTATCCCATAATTAAAGGCATTAGTTCTGGGAACAACCGTGATACATTAACAGTGTATGTTTTTAATTACAAGTGCAGAATAATTTTTGGCATGAATTTTCATGAATAGCTACTTTTAAAACTTTGTACGATACATTTTCATTCATTAAATAATTGACTACTCTTAAATTACATTAATTCAAGTGTATAACTCAAGAAAGAGAACATAATTTATTGCTGTTCAATATTTTTATACTTCATTGATTAAAATATGTTTGACACATTCATCTTAAAACTAAATAAAAACTTAAATATTAAATAATGCATCTTCAAGGCGCTAAACCAAACGTGTATTATGATAGTCCCGTCCCACCCGGACGGGACTATCATACTATATGAGTGACTTGTTTTTAGAAATCATATCTTTATCGGCTCCATAAGCGAGATCTAGTGATTATAGATTTTGTAGTGGTAGGACTCTTAGCAGAGTCCGCCTGGGGAAGTACCACACCTTTGTCAATTATTCTACCGCCAAGCAGTAATGTGCAAACATTACTGTGTTCCGGTTTGAAGGGCAATGTTTCCAGAGAAATTACAGGGCTTAGAGATATAACAACTTAGATCTCTGGGTGACGAGCGCAGTGCGGTGATAGGTAATGATTTGGCTCTTCATGTTCCAATAGCTGCGTGTCACTGTGCTGTTATGTGGCAGGCATGTTGCTTACCATCAGGCACATGTCCTGCTCGTCTCGTCACTCTTTATTTAAAATAAAAAAATCACTACCAACTACTAAGCTACAAGAGTATTCAGAGCCCAAAAATTAAGTTTCTGAACCTGGCCAGTTATGCTCTAGGATTGCTTCAAAATGTGGCAAAGTACGCTTCCTTAATGGAATTCGGGGATCTACAACAATTTTGCACAACTATAGCCGAATGAAGTGCCGCTGCTTGGAGTTTAGTTTTGAAAATGTTGATTCGAAGATCACAGAACAGTGAAAGTAGGGTTTAGTGCTCTGGTTTTAATGTGTGGATGGACGCCCGCAGGCGCGGTCGCAACCTCCAATTTTGAGAGAGGGGTACCAACAATCATACAATTTTTTTGAGTAAGGCCCTGACCACACTAGCTACTTTTTGAAGCGGGATGCAGCGACTAGACGTCAAGCGCCGCTACTTTTTGAAGCGTGACGCAGCGTCTGTCGCCTGTCGCCGCTGCTAAAAGTAGCTAGTGTGGTTTGGCTGTAAAAGACTTTACTAGTAACGCCCCATGATTTTACCCGCGTGGTGGCCGTTCTAGTTGTTTTCCCGCGTTAAAAAATAGCTTATGTACTTTTCGATATTTTGTAAATTTTTCAATTTTTGCGCACCTAAATGTTATAGTGCAGAGTCGTTTCAGGATTTTATTAACTTCAGTTTATCATTTTTATTTTTAATGACTAGATTCAGTATTAGCAGAAGGTAATTTACTATTAAAAATGCCAAATTTTAAACAATTGATAGTCTTACATAGTTTGATCCCTTGTTTAGTTCACCGACGCATCGGCTTACGATGGAGTTTGCTCATAGAGCACGCTAACAATGAAGTCGACCTCGTGCCTACAGGCCGCTACCTAAGGTTCAATAATTAAAAAACGAACAATGCTAACGTACAAAAACAAAACGTTCATCACCTGTGTGACATATCCCAAATTGACGTACACAGTTTAGAGAAGTTATATTTTTTGAATTGTTTAACATATCGTTCATTTGAATTAAATTTTTTTTTCTCAAGATATTTTTTTTCTTTTGTATTTAATTTTTTTGAGTATGTAGTTTTGCAAATATTTATCAAAACCTAACCACGTCGGGTTAGATTAGGGTTGCAGATAGAGATGCAGAATGACCGCGTGCGTATGACACTAGAGAACTCGAAGGATCATCATGTCAGGGGTCAGGGTCTTCAATTGACGGTCTAAAATAGAGCAACGGAATGGCGACTGTGACATTGATTCAATCTATACATCTACATATATACGAGTAACTAATATTACGAGTATAAAGCTGAAGAGGTTATTTGTTTGAACGCGTTAATCTCAGGAACTACTAGACTAATTTCAAATTTGTTTTCACCGTTGTATATGTACGTGATCCCTGAGTGTTATAAGCCACAATGTACAACGTGCGAAGCCGGAGTGGACCGCTAGTTATTTTTATAAGAAATAACAAAAATACGGGATATTCACCGTGTTATTTTTTTGAGGATAACCGTTAATAATTAAAACCATTTAATGTAATCGATATCAGCCTCTACATTCCACATACATATTTGCTTTTAGCACCATGAAGAGGCATATTTCCTCCAAATAATATTTAGGAACTTCTACGAGACGTAGCTATGAATTAAACTTATAAAATAATTACAAATAATCTCATTACTGTAACATAACCTTTACATCACAGGCGACAGACGTATTTAAATACATGGTGACTGGAGGTGGGTAAACCCACCCAAACGATTTACGTAAATTGTTTAATGCCAGCACTCCACATAGTATTTCCTATGTTTGTCAATTGCAGTGAAGAAAAGCTATTGGCTTAAAAGTTACGCGAAACGTGTGTTAAGTCCACATACTTCACTGTACTCATCTTTATTTATAACTGTTACTTTAATTACTTGCAGTTCTAACTTCTTTATTACTTCATTACTGACATTTCTATTTTTGATATCTGAAACTTTAATATTCATTATATTTGCTATAAGTAATTTCATATTTCATGTAATTTGTTTTTATTTTATTTGACACTTTGACCGTTACACGAATACGCTTCTATAGAGTACTCTTTAATCTTTTCTTCGCCAAGTCTAAAATGTGCCATTTGAGGAACTTTAAAAGGGGTAAGGATTTTAAAATCGCTAAACTAAATGAAGTGCCGGCATTAACCTATTATCGTTTCACCAATTACACAATATGGTAACTTTACAATCGAATAATCACTTAATAAGTATGCAAATACACTTACATTTTTGTGTAATTTTAGTTAACCAGTTTCACTGAAAAAGTAATCGATATACAATTTTAATCGTTAAAAATATCTTTTTTTAAGCATAATTAAATAAAATACTGACTAAAAACTACCGTCTAAAGTATAATAACATTAAAAACAGTCAATTTCAACGAATACCGAATAGAAAACAATGGCCTTGCAGAGATCATCGGTTACAAAAATTGAATTTGATTTAGACCGCGGGCGGATAAACCAATGAAACGCGTTACTCGGTCACCTTACCGCCATATTAAAAAACAACATTGAATTTAGAGCAATTAACTGTTTTTAGCATGCAAATATATACCTACCTATCCAAGATAATTCTTAATTTTGGCAAAAGTTGCGACAATGTTTATTAGGGAAATCTCATTGTCTCGTTTGACGTCAAAACATCGAAAATTGCAAATTATTTTTTCTCAAACATTTGACATGTTTTTGGGACGTGTAAGCCTTGCGTAACAAAAAAAACTATATTTACCATACCATTTTTTTTAGAAATCGTATTTAATTTATAACTTTTTTTGTTGATATTTCTTTTGAATAACCAGTAAATAAGCTCATAAACTGCACAAAACATTTTTTTGATTGGGTACGCGCCTTAAATGGAGTATGGCGGTTGGTTTATCAGTCCAAGAGCTCGATATCTCGCATTCCCAGAGGCATGTTGATAACAAACAACACAAAATTCTATCAAACCCGGAATGTGACAAAACTCTATGAAAAAAACATGATTCTATCAAACAGTAAACAAATTCTTACAATTAAATAAGATCTAAAAATGATATACAATTTAGCACTGTACGATTATTACAAAATATACGATATGGCAATCGGACTAACCATAAACTTTATAAGACACAGTCTATACTAATATACTATATCAAGCAAAAATGCTTGAGTAACGATGTGAAAAAGTAATAAACACAATGTCAGTTTTTGTCTATAGTTGTTATCATTGTCAGGTTCACTTTTTAGTACACCCTCCTTTTCCTCGGTGTTATCATTATTTTTTGTCTTTGTGTCCAAATCTGTCATAATAATATCGTCATCTTTAAAAACATAATCTTCGATAAAATCTGCATTTTCCGTTCCTTTTAATTCAGTTTTTTCAACTCCTGTAGCAGATATCTTGTTTTGATTATTGGTGCATTCATCTTTTTCTTCAGCGGTCATTTGACAGTCATAGACGTTAATGACAAGAATATTATTTAAATGAGTGCAAATACTATCTATAATTCTCATCAGACATTTTTCAGTTTTCTTTAGCAGCACTTTTGGCCAATTGAATGGATAAAATAATGGCATGGTCGCCAAGCATACCCAAGGGAACATTCCTGAAATAGAAATAGTTTGATGGATTTTAAATCCTTTGTCTTTTATCGTAATTTTTTAAACTGTGATACGAGTAGGTTTACACCTGACCGCCATCGGCGTTTCTCGTCGCGGCCATCCTATGCTGGCGGTATGTTGTAAGGACATACAAACCAATTTCTTTTAGCCTAGACCTAACGTAAGTAAGCTGAAGTATTGAATTCAAGAGAATATCTAGACGTAAATGCACGTTTTTTAAACGTTATTAAGTTTGTGTTTGACCGTCTCGCTTGAAGTTAAGGGTTGATGTAGTCTACGATGTACCATACTTTCCTAGAAGAAACTAATTCATCTAGACTTGAGGCCGCCAAATTTGAAGATATGTAATAAAGTATACAAAAACCTGCTGCGAAAAATAGAAAACCACTGACCTATTCTGAAGAGTCTACTGTTCATAAGATGGAACGTGGCACAGAACAGCATGGCGACGTGTCGGCTGCCAGAAAACATCATCCACATAGCGACAGTCGAGTCGAACACAAATATGAACCAGTGAACTATAAGCTGGTCGATCTGTGGCACTGTGAGAAATAGCCTGAAAATATGACGACAGTGCTTTAATTAATATACGGGTAACTTACGTTTGATATGGCCCTAATTTGAATATCTTTAATGTGACATGTACCTAACTATTCGTTATCAATAAAAGAGTCGGGCGCGGTCCCTCGAATTTTGAGGGGGTCACCAGTACGCAGCCTCAGTTTTAGGGGGTCAGTTTAGTCAGTTGTAACAGTAAAAAACAATAAATCGAGTAAAAAAGACTTTAAGGTACTGACACACGTGCTCATTACTAGCACGAAAGCATGCTTTTATTGAGCAAGTGCTCATTAGTAGCACGTGTGTCATGTAATGAGCATGCTTATTTATAGCATGCTCAAAAATCAAACGACGTTTGATTTTCGAGCATGCTACCTGAGGCGGGGGTAGGGGGATGGCGTGATCCGAACACGTCTGAACATGTTTGCTTATTAGCATGCTATTATCCATTTTGCGTTTTGTTTTAATCTGCAGCGGACGACTGTTTTATGCAATTAATGGATGTAATTAATTAAAATAATTACATCCATCGTCGCGTTGGGGAGAAGAAAAAACTTTGCTTTTTCTGACACATTATAGAAGTTACGAATGTCTGTGGAACACACATTCTCCTTTATATAAAAATAATAATGAGGCTTTATTAAACGACATGAATGATGCAAGTTTATCAATAAAAATAATAATTAAAGTTCTGTACGGATAGCACTGTTACTATATACTTGTACATCCATTTTGGCCGAGAGCCTGGTGCCAAATAGCACGTCTGTCCGTACGTTTGCTTTGAGCATGCTTATTTAGGAGTATGCTTAAAACAAGCATGCTTATTTCTGGCAAATGTGAACAGTTTGCAGAGCATGCTAATTTTAAGCAAGCTTATTAGCATGCTTTTTTTAAGCACGTGTGTCAGTACCTTTACTAATAGCGCCCCACGATTTTATCCGCGTAGTTGCATTCCCGCGTTAAAAAAAAATAGTCTGTACCTACAATTAGATATTTTTATTTTTTTAGATTTTTAATGTAACGTATACGATTGTTGGAGGGCGGGTGGTGGCCATGTAAATGTATCATCACGGATATCGTGTATCATCAATAAAGTGTATCTATCATCTATCATCTTAGATGAATAGCTAGGCAAATAGATACTTAGATGAAACATCAACAAACTTCTAATAGCACATAAAATAATGACTAAATTTGGCTCAATTAACATGGCCCAAAATTAAACCGTTTAAAATAGTAGTACTAACTGAAAAGGCGCTAAGTATGGCCTACATTAAACCGTGTACCTAATACTGACTGAATAACCTAAATGACTAAATAAGACCGTTTAAAATAGCAGTACTAACTGAAAAGGCGCTATGGCCCAAATTAAAATGTTTAAAAATAGTAGTAACTAAGTAACTGAAAAGGCGCTATGGCCTTAATAAAACCGTTCAAAAATAGTAGGTAATACTGACTGAAAAGGCGCGAACACCCAGCGCTCGCCGAGCTTCCTCATGGAGTAGCCGGCGAGCCACTCCGCCGAGCCCTTCTTCATGCCCGCCATGAAGTACAGGATGAAGAACTGGTACTTCAGTATGAAATAGTTCCAGTACGGGACTGACGTTCGCAGCTTCGACGGGTCTCGGTACGCGTCCACCGACCTGAGTTAAACACAGTCAGTTCCTGGGTGACCGAGCTTTGCTCGGTTAAACACTGAGTATAAATAGAAATAAAAATATATATATTTATACAGGGTTACTGGCAATTAGGCTGCATCCGTTTAAGGGCACGTTCTGTAGGGAGCCTATTAGAACGCATAACTTTTTGTTCCTAATTTACTTTGTCATAATGAATGTAGCATAATGTTTAGTGTCATAATGCAACTTTCGCATAATCATTTTTTGGCGTTATGTGTTTTAAGCATAACAATCTATTGTACTACATTTTATTCAACTATTGATGAGACGCATAATAGTGTTTATGCATTTTTTTATTTGTTCTATTTTTTTTAAGGTGCCGTTTAAATCGCATAATTTTTTTTTTCCTAATTTACTTTGTCATAATGAATGTAGCATAACATATAGTGTCATAATGTAACTTTGGCATAATCGTTTTTTGGCGTTATGTGTTTTAATCATAAAAATCTATTGTGCTACATTCAATTCGACTGTTGCTCAGACGCATTTAGGCATTTTTTAATTATTTGTTGTGCTACGTAATATATAACCAGGTTATATAGGGTCCAGATCCGACTCGGAGCACCCCGACTCCACCTAGTCTTGTCGCTACTACCCCTAGAGTGTATTTAAAAATGCGGGAGCCAGAAGCTCAAGGGAGGTCCTGAGTGGAGCGATCCATGCGAGGCCAAGCGTAGCGAAGGGGGGAGGTGGCGAGCGAAGCGAGCCGGCGACCTCCGTAGTGGAGTGCAGGCCGAGTATGGAGAAGCGACACTCAGAGCTGACCGAAGAGCTTCTGGCGGGAGCCCACCCGGAGTCAGAAAGTGCACCATATGTCTTAGGTGTATGTAGGTTTTTAAGTCCTAAAAACGTTATGTCTACATAAATTGGTACAAAAATTGTTATACTACTGCATAGTCCTGCATAGATATTCCATTAAATTAGTAGATACCTACATTACGAATAATAAATATTGTTGTCGAAGTACCCACCCGCATTTCACACACCCACGTATTTTATTTATGTCCGCTCTTTACACTTGTTTTTTAGTTAGGCATTTAAAGTTTATGCCGTTGATCAGTATGTTTAAGTATTGTTATGCTTTTCTCAATGTGTGCCTTTAACCATTATGCTATTTATAGTTATGCGTCGAAACATTATACTAAGTTATCTGTATGCTATATATGGCTATGCGTTTAAACATTATGCTAAGTTATCGTTATTTTATATAATATGGTTATGCTAGTTAACATTATGCGAAGACAGTTATGCGTTTAGTTGTTATGGTAAATTATCATTAGTCCTAAAAACGTTATGCCTACCTAAAATAGGACAAAAAATGTTATGCCACCCCATATAGACCCCGTTCTGTACCTACATTTAAACAAACAATTTCAAAAACAAAAATAGTATTTGTTGTCCTCTCTAGCCAGTCCGCTGTTTAGTGTTTATTCACCTCGGCACATCATTTATCGAGCGTAAAAAAGCGTGCCCGCTCTTGTTACGAATTGTTGCGAAGAGTTCGATGCTTATAGACCGGACAAATACAAGTTTTTTGATTTTGTATTGAAAAAAAAATACGAATTTTTATAAACTGTACAACAAAAGTTGACGTATTTAATGTACTTAACTTCCTCTTAAAAGGATGCTTGCTGATTACCAATATCCCTGTATATACAGGCTGACTGTTCGAACACTTTAGATATTCAAGGATATGATGAATCATAGTCACATGAAGCGCTTAAGAGTGCGCCTAAAGCCAGGAAAAAATCAGATTTCACCCGCGCGACGCGTTTCTTAATGTGATGTACATAAAGTCGAGAATAGCATGACACAGTTTGGAGGAAAAATCAATATTTAATCAGGAGTCCATTTTTGACCAAGTTTTATTTAATTACTCAATAACTAAACATAAATTTAAAAAAGTGTTCGGTTACTTTACTAGAACGTACAAATAGGATTTTTATTACCAAAAAATAATGTGGGGTCATCGCTGATAATTTCGAGTACTCGAATTAAAACGGGTTTTTTCGGTGTCATTTTTATTTTTTATTGTAAAAAACTTTGATCTATTTTTAAAATTCTATTCGGTTATTGTGCTTCTTCTTGATTGTACCCACACGTCAATTTTTTTTATGTCATAGTTTTTAGTTTCTTAACTTCAGTGAGCGGCGTCGAAAATGTCCTTTTTTCGTTTTCTGGCTTTAGGCGCCCCCTTAAAAATATATAATTATTAGAGATGGTCGTTTTTGTAATAACGTTTCTAGGCATCGATGCCAGGTTACGATGCCGGCATCCGATGCCGAATGTATTGAAAAACGGATGCCAGCGACACCCGATGCGAGTAACGCCAGTTGACCGGCAACGGAAAAACGCACGGTGGCGCCAGCGCACGGCTTGGTGGCATCGGCACCACAACCGAACGAAGACTGGCTCGAAGTGTAGCTTGCTCTTTCACTCTCGCTGCACTTGGAGAATGTGCGAGGAAGACAACCAAAGACAACATAACAATGGAGCGCGGCGCGGCAAACGCTTGCGGAGTTATCATTACTAGAAGCGGCATGAGGTAGGCGCAAGTGTACTACTACAAGACTACAACAGTATCTATCTACCTACTACGAATTTCAAAGAATTTGTTTTTTTGCCTTTTACATAAAAGTTTTAAATCATGTAATGACTGTAATGTAGACCATTTTTCAGTGTATCTGTATAATATGTAGATATGATAAGTTATGTTCTGTAGCGTAAATTAATATTTCTCACAAAGATCGATGGGATAGGAACTACATAAAATATGACACGTTTTTTTCTATATTCTCAAGCCCCTGCTCAAGCAAGGTATTATTTACAAGGTAGATGAATATATTTTTTTTTTTTTTAAAGGGCGCTCATGTCTCTTCTTGTGAGCGCGACATTTACGGTGGTCCAGATGTACAGATATTGGTGAGAATAGCGCCACTACTTGATAAGGTTAAGTTTGTTTATATTTTTTCATTAGGTCTGAAATTTTAAGTACCTATGCTTGGTTGTGCAAGTTGACAGTTATGTGCTTCTCTGTGTTACGTCATCTTTTCTATCACAGACGTAAGTATGTACCTACGTCTGTGATCATGCCACGACGGGAAAGACCAGCAAATCTTTATTGCCACCACTTCGATAAAAAAAGATGACACAATAGGAATATGTAAATACTGTAGCCAGTATATCAGCTACAAATCGACGACAAGAAACTTAAGGTCTCACTTAAAAAAAAGCACCCACATACTTATTCTGTATTCTGTTAAACTTAAATGATACTACGATAATTCCACCACCACCGCTATCACAACGACCGCTACCACAACCTTCACAACCACAAGAAAGTACAAGGTAATGGTTGTATTTGAAAAACAAAAACGTTTTTGAGCAACGATGCGTCGTCGTAACGTTAATCGTATCTAATTATTAACGAATAGCCAACCAAAGTTATCATATGGCACCGTTACAGGCAGTTATTTGATCAAGTCGCATCGACAGTTGACCGGCATCGATGCCGAAAAAAACGATGCCGGCAACGGATGCGGCTTAGATAATAACGATGCGCATCGATGACAAAATTTAACGAAAACGCCCATCTCTAATAATTATAAAAATACAAATTAATTACAAAGAAAACCTTCATTACATTAATGTGCGAAGACACGGAAATAATGGACAACGAGTGAATCTCCGGCGCCGCCGCCAGCCGAGCGCTCTTGCACAGAATAAGTAATAGCTAGTATCAGCGAACGGGGTTAACGACCGTAGGTACGTCAAGACAAGACGGTACTTTTCGCGTAGCTGTTTAATTTTTAACCGACTTTAAAAAAAAAGTAGGTTTCTCAATTCGAACGTATATATTTTTTTTTTTTTTTTTTATGTGTGTTCGGGGATAACTTCGTTGTTTATGAACCGATTTGGATGATTCTTTTTTTGTTGGATAGGAGACATTCCAAGGGTGGTACCATGATAAGGAAACTAGGATCTGATGATGGAATCCTGCAGAAATTGAAGAGAACTTCCAAAAATTGTAGGGGCGACAAGCGCGGTTGTTAATTTTTCCATTAAGTATTTACAAGCACTACAATTTATTTTGGTTTGGCACTACGGAGACTTGGAAGCGATCTGATGATGGAGCCAAAATACTGTCGAGGGAACTCCTCAAAGGTTTACAGCAGTTATCTTGTGTTTGGGCTTGATTAATATGTATTGATGAGCACTGTACGTCTAGATGTCTTGGGACTGTCTTTCATCATCATTATACATGTCTATGTTTGGATGTTTGTTGCTCAATCACGTTGTAACTTATTAATTAATCGTTAGACCTTTAAAAACTGCAAGGGTAGACTAGTGCGTTTGAAAATGTTTCAATTAAGTATTTTAAAGCACTACAATTGAATGAGGGTCTGGAGTCGATCCGATGAAGGAGCCGAAAGACAGTCGAGCCTACTCCTCAACGATCTACAGTTTTCCTTGTGTATAGGCCTTGATAAAGCTGTATCGATGAGCACTTTACACATACCTAGGTGGGATGTGACTGTTATTAGGGGTCTGACGATGAAGACAAAGGACAGTTATGTGAGCTGTTTAACGGTTTACAGTAGCTAGTGTTTGTGCTTGATTCATGTACTCTTAAATATTGATGAGAACTTGGCACCCACATGGGTACTGAGGACCATTTTACAGGTCTGAGTACACCGACCATCCTGGATTTGAACACTTTATCATAGTGAATATTATTCTACAAGTCAAGTCTTTTCTTTATCTTCTCACCTAATTCAAGAATGATTCATCTAACCATCACTTAAAATCGTAAAATAAAATAATTTTAACAAAAAAAAGAACCGACTTCAAACAGTAAACTAAAAAGTAAAAAATAAATCTCTTTACCACAAAGTAGAACGTATTTTGATTAATTTGAACAGACATGATTACATAAGTATTTGACAATTCTGAAGTCGGTGCCAAGTAAAACAACTACAGCTGAAGCTAACATTAGTAGAGTAGTAAATCGAACTGACATTTGGGACATAGACAAGTTGTTGGGGACATATGTATGATAGACAGGAAGGTTGTTGCAACATTTACTTGGCAGCGACTTCAGAATTGTCAAATACTTATGTAATCATGTCTGTTCAAATTAATCAAAATACGTTCTACTTTGTGGTAAAGAGATTTATTTTTTACTTTTTAGTTTACTGTTTGAAGTCGGTTCTTTTTTTTGTTAAAATTATTTTATAGAGGTTACGCACGCTGAGTTGGTGACCCTACTTATTTTTATTGAGGATAATTAAAGTTAAATTAGTCAAAGAGACGAACTTCTTAGCATTCCATGGATTCACCGTGCGGGTGCCGGGTCCATCGTGTGGCAGAGAGAGAAATCTCGAATAGACCCCAAGACTTGTGACTCGGGCGTAGGTTTAAAAGGGGCCCCTTTTGGTGACGTACGTCAACACTCACCTTCACTACTCGTATTTCTCTCCCTGCCCAGCCAAACCCGATATGATCCTACTAGTGCAGCTTTAGATACTCGTTCTAGTATAGAACTTACTGCACTTCTGGACAAGCCAAGGTCTTTAAGCAGGTTATAGAGATTTTGCTAGTATACCTCTCGCTCCTACTTCTACAGCGTATAAATTAACTACATAGCCATTTTTTGTTAATTCGTTTTGAAGGTCGTAATACTTATTTTGTTGCATGGCGTGATCTTTAGGTATATTAGTTTCCCACGGTACGGTAAGTTCTACAAGAACTATGCGTTTCGTAGCCTTAGAAAAAAGGAAAATGTCCGGTCTGGATGACGAAACACCCACATCCTCTGGGATTTTGTAGTGCTTTTCATACGTGTCCATTAAAATAGTCCAATCAGGATCTGAACCCAGGATTGAGTAAGGCTTGTTCTTGGAGTTTGAAGTTGAGCCCTCTTTTACAAAGTTAATTTGTCTTTTGTTTATCGTCAATCCCTTTTGGGCTCTAGCTATCGAAAGGCTTACGGCTTCACGTATGATTTCAAGTACTCTGTCATGGCGCTGTGAGTAATGACCCCTATTAAGGAGCACCTTGCATCCCACCAATATGTGCCTTCCTGTACATATCGCCTCACCACAAGTATAGCAACATTTTTCAGAGGCTTTTCCCCACCTTACCAAGTTACTCTGGTCAGGGAGGGTCATTTGGAAAGCGTTTAGATAAAATTTTAATAAGGCAGGAGACCAGTCATATAGCAAGGTGCGCCACTTCAGAGCTAATGGGATACAAAACTCACCTACGGTTAACCACTCACTTTGCATTTCTAAATTCATAGCGTGCACTTTATAACTGTCATTTTCGTCTTGTTGTAGAAAGGTTTTTACCATGTCTCGGTCTTCCCTTTTCTTTCTCGCACCCACCCCAGCTGTATTTACTTGTGCACCTGCCATAAATTGTTTATGGAATTGAAGTCTAGATTCAAGGTCCGAAGCGCTTTTGTTTTTTGGGAGAGATGCAATTAATTCGTCTTTCGACTTTCCCAAAACATGCGTTTTTGTAACTCTTAGGTGTTTGTAGAGTTCGGATGGTTTTTTTAGTTTCAGGCCAAAACTATTGTGATCCCTAAAGAGAGTAGAGGGATCAGCCGGATGTGCCAATCCAAACCATGACTTCAATATCTTTATGACATTAGCATCTAGTTTTGCCAGGAGGGTTTTACCGATGTCATATACTAGGAAAGGCCAAGTGAGACGTGATGTGAGATAGTTGTCATATGTCCATGCTTTTTTGATATTGCTGATAGGCTGTTGGTCTACCTCATTGAGGTCGTTCAGGAAATTTCCAACAACTACCTCTAATGATGGTGTACGTCCATTGTAGTCTATCTTTCTACCAAGAAATTTGAAAGGCACTGCCTCTGCAATTGTGGCAACTCTTTGGCCACTTATGGAGAGTCCCGGATCGTAAGAAGTATATATGGTATCTCGTCTACCCAGACATAAACAATGACATTTACTTGGTTTTGCCCTCATTCCCTCCGTCCATGTACAGAACTCATCAACATCATTCAGCAATTCTTGACACTGTTTGGGATTGCGTGTAAGTATTGCAAGGTCGTCAGCAAAGGCTAAAATTGACTCAGTGTACTTATTGTTGATTTTAAACCGGTAGCCCAATTTCTTCTCACGGGATATTAATTTATCTACTAGAATATTTATAACTATATTAAATACTATTGGTGATAAGCAGCACCCTTGGAATAGTCCCACATTATATTTAAGTGGTTTTGAGTATTCCTTGTTTACTGCTACAACGAATTTTAAGTGACAATAATATGAATTAATTATGTCAATAATTACAGAAGAATTAAGCACCTATTTTTTTTACGTAAATAGAAAGAGAATCGACTACTGAACACGCTATATCAATATGTAAAGTGTTCAACCAGTCAGCCTGTATTTACACCTGCTTGGAAACAGTGCCAATTCAAAGCGGCACATAGTTTTGGTAACACATTTCAAAACAGTCGAATTGTATCATAACAGACTCACCAGTAGCAGTTGGCGTCGGTACAACACAGCAAGAGAGCTACTAGTCCGAACAAGTAGCTGTGGTTGTTCCAGTAGCTCTTCTCAATGAGGAACAAGTACCAGTAGCTGGAAGTGAACAGCACAGCACTGGCGTGGTACTTGTGCCCCAGCATTATTCCCATTGCACCTTCATCACAGCACATCAAAGATATAACATGAAAACTAACATGGTTATTACACATTTTAAATAAATACACGGCTAACTCACGTTTGATATAGTCAGTCCAATGCGACTCAAGTTTCAATCGCGTCCGGCGACCTTTTTCAAGGAGTAGACGCGCGCGTGATCGCATCTCGTTTAGCACTGGACTGACTATATCAAACGTGAGTTACCTGTGTATTTATTTAAACAAGATATAAATAACATTTTAGAATAATGTAAACTCAGAATAACACATTTATATTTCGATGAAAAGGGCTCTCGAATACGGATGATACTGAAGTCACTAATATCTGGCAACATGGCGGTCGAATATAGGACTTCTTCACAAAAGCATCGATAGAAATCATTGGATGTGTCCTGGGCACCTTGAAATAAAATAATAAATAAATAAATATTGGTGGACAACACCATCTGACCCCAAACTAAGCAAAGCTTGTGTGATGGCGGCCAGATAGCTGATATAATACTTATATAGTTTTAAATACATACATTCTGTGTACTAAATATCGGGAATTTGACAATAAAACAAAAAATACAAATTATTCATCTAAATTTATTTTATCGCCTTCAAAGTAGGCCCCATCTCTTGCAATACAACATCTCCAACGCTTCACCCAGTCTTCCATACATTTTTCATAGGCTATTTGCGGTATGGCCTTTAGCTCATTTAGACTCAAAACGTTTTCCTCGAAGTGGTAATTTTAACTTTTAAAAAAAAGTCAGACGGAGCCATATCAGGTGAATACGGTGCTTGGTCGAGAACTTTTGTTGAATTTTTCGCTAAAAACTCTTTCACTATAATGGCTGTGTGTGATGGTGCATTATCATGGTGCAGCATCCATGAGTTGTGTTGCCACAAATCTGGACGTTTTCGGCGGATACTGTCACGCAAACGCTTCATGACGCCTAAATAATATTCTTTATTCACTGTTTCTCCCTCTGGAAGGAATTCGGAGTGAACCACACCACGGTAGTCAAAAAAACTGTCAGCATCACCTTGATTTTGGAGCGACTTTGCCGCGGTTTTTAGGGTTTCGGCTCGTGTTCGAGACGCCATTCTGAAAACTGTTGGCTTGTTTGCATGTCGTACTCATAAACCCATGTCTCGTCGCCAGATATTATACGTTTCATAAAGGTCGGATCTGTAGAAGATCGGGAAACCATGTCTTCAGCGACATGGTTTCGCTGCGCTTTTTGAACAAAATTGAGCTCTTTTGGAACTAGTCGAGCGGCGACGCGTTTCATGCCTAAAATGTCAATGAGAATGTTGTGAACGGACTTAAAAGATATGTTCACCTCACTAGCCAACTCTCTCAGACTCATACGTCGATTTTCGAGCACTAGCTTCTTGATTCTGTCGATGTTTCCTTTGGTCGTAGCGGTTGAAGGTCTACCAGAACGAGGCAAGTCTACTACTACTTCTCGGCCTTCTTTAAAAGCCTTATACCATTCATAAGCCCTTGTTTTTGATATACACGATTCGCCGTAGGTATTTCGCAACATTTTTAGTGATTCACCACATGAAATATCATTTGAAACACAAAATTTAAGGCACACTCTTTGTTCAACAATATTTTCCATTGTAAAAATCGCCGAGAACTCAAAACTATGACCAACAAAAAGTGTAGTTTAAAACAAATTAA
Source organism: Ectropis crepuscularia (assembly GCA_963693475.1). Lineage (NCBI taxonomy): Eukaryota > Metazoa > Arthropoda > Insecta > Lepidoptera > Geometridae > Ectropis > Ectropis crepuscularia. The sequence continues at coordinate 5,204,486 of OY856340.1, forward strand.
AAGACAGATCCCGCTCAAACTTTGCGCGCTAAATCAGTACAGTGTTACCAACATGCAGTAAAAAAGTCGGTAAAAAAATTAGAACGACCTCTTTTACACGGGTCTTTTTATTGACATATTCCCGATACTTTTTACACAGAGTAGTAGTTATTATACATAGACACACCCAGACACAGTGCAAACATTTGAATTCATCACACAAATATTTGCACTGGGTGGGAATCGAACCCACGACCCTCGGCTTCGCAGGCAGAGCTGCTACCAACTAAGCCACGAGGCCAGTCAAATTGGTAATAAACTGCGTCTCTGTGTCTATCGTAAGTGGTTTACACACAACAAATCTGCATGACCCCTAGAATCGCTAGCGGCGAGATATGCTGTGGTTCTACTTATTATAGTTGTTGACAGCGAATAGTGATAGGTAAAAAAGTCCGGCGTTCACCGCTTCTTGCAATCAACTAGAACGGAAAGAGTGAGCTCACTCTTTTCAACGATGACATCATTCCGTGCGCCTGAAGTTTGGGAGGGCACATCCAATGGTTTATTTATATCGATGCAAAAAAGTCAGATTTCGGTAACCATATCACATATGAATAAACTGCTTATTTATGAAACTTTTTCAGACGAGGAAAAACTACGCTTAACTATGCAGGTACTTTAAATGTCGCCTATGTGACGTCTTATTGGTCTAAGATCCGGCTGCAACATCTCTACGCGGATTGCGCAAATATGATCATGTGTCTCAATTTCGTTTACAGCTCAAGTGGCTCCCATATTCGCTTTCGTCGGAATGCTCACATCCTTTCACTGCTTTACAGTGTTCTATTTAACCCTGCTACGCCACGATATCTGAAAGACTGCTTTACATTCTGGAGTAGTGCACACTCACGCCATCTTAGATCTACCTATAATTTGTCCCTGCAAATGCCCTCTGCACGTCGCGAAACTTTCTACGGAAAATCCTTTGCATTCCAAGCAGTTGAGTTGTGGAATGCCTTGCCCGTAGAAATTAGACAAGCTCCGTCACTTTCCATATTTAATGTGGAAGTAAAAAAACATTATTTGTCAAAGGTCCGCTGAAGTCTGATTGAAGCTGATATTTATGAAATAGTATTTTGGATTCAATGCATATTTATGTAATAAGTATCTTAGTATATTTATGTAATAAGATTATTTATGTATTAGCATGTATTATTATTAGAATGTAAGTCTATTTTATTTTAATCAATAATTAGTGTCCTATTTTAATTATGTAGTAAGGTATCAAATTACTCTTTATTTTATTACTCCCGTCTTTTTATTTTTAATTTTTTTTCCATCCCACGGTTGTCTGGAAGAGATTGCTTTTAGCGATAAGGTCGCCATTTGCTACTATATTTTAAGATTGTTTTTTAAGTTGTTTGTTTTATTAAGTGCAATAAAGAGTTTATCTATCTATCTATCTCTACGTTCATCGCGTATTTAATCAAATTCACATTTGAACATACATTTATGATTAGGAGAATACCTTCATTGATCATAGGTTGCCGGTCTATAAGTGGCCGCAAGTAATTTTAACCAAACTGATGTTTATTAATTTTCGAAAAAAAAATTGCGCTCACTTGTTTTTTAAATAAAATATCATCCACATCATAGCAATGTATGTAAAGAATTCGAAAATCGCTGGGTGCCGTTGCACACTCGGCCGCAACTACTTCGCAGCCAGGTGTAAACAGATAATATTTTGGAGTATTTATACGTGCATAACGTACATTTATGATTTATATATCAAATTAAAGCATTTTTTTTTCTGTTTAATATGATATACGGTTGCTTAATTAAATCTGGCCGCAAATAAGGGTTGCTGGCTGTTAAACATGCCAAATCTTAAAACTGGAGTGAAAGAGAGCTAGCCCGTAACATCACTAGTCAGACGAGGATAGCGATTGCCAGCTGTACGATGCTTTGCGCATGCGTCGAATGCTAGTGTTCTCAACAGCTGCGACACTTTTATTATATGCAAAATGGTTTATACGACCTGTCTACCCAAAGGTATCGATATGTAACGTTTTGTACATATCGATAGACTTGGGTAGATTTGGGTAGACAGGTCGTATAAACCATTTTGCCCAAATAAATTAAGTTATAGATACCACTAGCTTTTGCTCGCGGCTTCACTCACGTTTTGTAAGCCAAAGCGCTGCTATGATGTGGATGATATTTTATTTAAAAAACAAGTGAACGAAATTGTATTTCGAAAATTAGTTATCACTAATTTAATTAAAATTACTTGCGGCCACTTATAGACCGGCAACCTATGATCAATGTATTCTCCTAATCATAAATGTATGGTCAAATGTGAATTTGATTAAATGAACGTAAAGATGTTGCAGCCGGATCTCGTACTATATCGCCTTACACACCTTGAAGTTTTTTATCCATTGTTCATCTAATGTTTTATTCACGTCAGTGTGGCGTTTTCATTGATATAGGTATAGACGGGCCACTAATTTCCAAGAACAAAAATAAAAATATTGCGATAATTGCGAAATCCAAGATGGTGGACGTCAACATCTTGGATTTAAATTTGACATTACCACATCTAATTGTTTAGTAGAATAGACTATAATAAAGCATGTAAACCCATTGAAATAAATATTTTAAGAGTTCAATGTGTAAAGCCCTTCCATTTGATATCCATACTGAGTTGTAAAAAAAATTTAATTCTCTTTTTTGTGGTGGCAGACATCTTGGAATTCGATCAAACTTTATTCAATTGGCGGAGCTATGGCGTAAACATACATCCAAAAAAATGGCAGTCATAAGAACTACCGATAGAAGTGAAAATGAAAACTTATAACTCAGAATTTGATAGCTTACTTTGGAAACTACGCGGGTGAAACCGGAAGGCGTTGCCATGAGCATGGCCATGGTCCCGAGTTTACCCTAAGACTTCTTATCATCCCCGAGCGTGACGCTAGAATTCAATTCACAGCCCACGAAAAATCTGTCTATGGCGCGCCAAAAGAAGTTTTCACTTCAAAAAACTTATAAACGGAATTGATAACCTCCTCCTTTTTTTGAAGTTGTATTTTTTTGTAAACCTTGAATAAATTTTGCTTAATGACAAAATAACACAATTGTCCAGTGATTTCTCTTGACGTCACAAATATCGAGAAATTTCGTCTCGCATGGACTTTGCTCAGATATTTGCCAGCAAAATTAATACTTATTGCTCGCCCGAAATAGACTAACTATTGTGTCCGTTTATTTAGTTTAACGCATCGATATAAATCAATGGGTGTGCCCTCCCAAACTTCAGGCGCACGGAATTATGTTATCGTTCGGAAGAGTGAGCTCACTCTTTCCATTTTAGTCGATTGTAGGAAGCGGTGAACGCCGGAGGTTTATAGCTATCGCTATTCGTTGTCAACAATTAAAATACATAAGTAGAACCGTACAAGTGCAGTAGGGGAGACCAAGATGAGTTGTGACAGAGGAGAGTTGTGACAAAGACGATTACTCGGAACCTATGACCGTTAGCGAGTTGGCAATACGGCCCAATTGTTTCTTTAGAGACACGCTAGTTGATACGGTACGCGCCAGAGGTTCATGGCAAGCGGTTATGCGAGTGCGACGACTGCATGAAAAAAAACACCAAAAAGTAAGTTTTTTATTGAAATTTTGATTGTTTATATGTACTGACATATTGCATTCACATGATTAGGCTATTTTTCCATATATTGAGTGGCTTTTGATGTTTCAAATCGTGGCATTGTCTTCCTATGTTTCATCATGCTTTGAAATTATGAATTATTATTCTAACCAACTCGCAATTTTTGGCACCTAGGAGAATTGTGACACGCTGTCACAACTCTCCTATTTAAGTTTATTTAATGAATTATGAATATAATAAATATAAATTAGCTTATTTTAATTGGTTTCAACAATGTTTTTTTTATATTTGTATAATATGTACGCTCGTTTGTTTCTGTCAATTTTTACAACCTAAGTTTGAGATAAATGTTGCCAAAGGCTCCACCAAGACAAAAATACTCAACCTAATAGACGCAATATCAAATCAGCTATTGTTACAGACACACCTACAGAAGATGAAATAGATGTCATAGAAGCCAGTAGAAAAATAAAAAGTGTGAAAAAGCGTGTTTTAAATGAAGAAACTGAAAAAAGCCAAAAAGCAGACCAACAAGATAAGTGCAGAACATGCCAAAGAAGATACAAAAAATGCTTATTATTGCTTGTGCTGGAATTTTATAGCCGACCACATATATCATAGGCCGACCAAATGAGAAGTGGGTTCAGTGCTTGGAATGTAAAGACTGGTCTCATGAAGATTGCACTGGGGGCGAGCTACAATACATCTGTCATAACTGTTTGTCAGATTATATTTTGATTTATGATTATTTAGATTTGATTTTGATCTCATTAAGTAACTATTTTTTTATAGTATAGAGTGAGGAGACGGGCATAACATGTACCTGACAAGATGCTTGCCACATAACATCACATTGACAAGCAGCTGGATGAAGAGTCCAAATCATTATAGGTAATGAATTGGACTCTTCCTCCAACTGCACTGCTCTCGTCACCCAGAGGTCTAAGATATTATATCTCTAAGCCCTGTAATTTCTCTGGAAACATTGCCTTTCAAACCGGAACACAACAATGTTTGCACATTACTGTTTGGCGGTAGAATAACTGGCAAAGGTGTTGTACTTCCCCAGGCGGACTCTACCAAGAGTCCTACCACTACTAAATACCTACTGATAAAATAATTAATACTTGTTATTTTGATGTTTAATACTTCATGTTATTGTTTCTTACTATTATTTTGAAAATTAAAGTACTTTTATGCAAAAAACTTGTTTTGTTAATTACAAAAATTTATTTATCGATCAAATGTAGTCTAGGTACACAGCTGTCACAACTAACCTTGGTACCTGTTACAACTTACCTCGGTGTTAGGAGAGTTGTGACAATAGGAGTATTTTCAGTTTTTGTGGATTTTCTCAGTCACCATGTAATTTTAATTGCTTTTGATTACTATTTTTAAAAGAGTAATAATTGGTATACATTTTGGCATAACGTTTATAATTGTGGTATGTTTCTTTATTGAGATATGTTGCTCTAAGTCAAAATTGTCCCAACACTCCTCGGTCTCGCCTATTGTGCAACATTAGTCCTGTTTAATACTAAAACTCAGAGTTATCTTATATGTAAGTCCTTTTTTCTATCGGAATGCTCGTAGCTCGAAAAAGCGACATCGTTTCATGGTTGATGTTCCAAAGACACGAACGAAGAGATTTCCCTCTACTTTTGTGATAAGAACGTCTAGGCTGTGGAATATGTTGCCTTTCGTTTTCCCCGATGGTTACAATCTTTGTGTCTTCAAATCGAGAGTGATTCGGTTTTTTCTAGGTAAACACGCTCCATCGTAGACCGCATCGTCGTTTGACATCGGGCGAGATGGCGGACAAGTGTAAACCTATAGAAGTTGAAAACAAATATATCTTATATATAAAATTCTCGTGTCACAATGTTAGTTTCCTTACTCCTCCGAAACGGCTTTACTGATTTTTATCAAATTTTATATGCATATTCAGTAGGTCTGAGAATCAGCTATCATACCCCTAAGTGATAAGGGTTGTTCAACCCTAAATATTTTTTTTTAATTTTTAACAAAACAAATGTTTTAATTTTTTTACCCGACTGAAAGAAGGGTTATGTTTTTCGCGCGTATCTTGTATGTTTGTAAATTTCTTTATTCCCACGTATCTTCCAAACGGCTGGACGGATTTTGACGATTCAGACATCGTAACATTTGTCTCAATTACCCAAGTGTCCTTAGATAGGTATTAAATAAAAAAAATCAATATAGCCGATTTTTGAGGCAAAAAAATCAATATAGCCGATTTTTGAGGCAAAATTGTGAGTAGTTGAAAAAAAAAATTTTATCTAGCATATCGAGTAGGGTATCAAAATACAGAGAATTTAAAGAGCATTACAAATATGTAAATATGTTGTGTAGTTAAATGCCATTTGGAATAATTTCAAGCATTTTAATTCAATCAACAGTGTTTTTCTTACGTGTTGTTTTTTAGTCGGGATTTATAATTTTTTAAATTATTCTTGTTATAATGTGGCATTTAAAAATACATACAACCGTAAATTTTTACCTTTTTATCACCAACTCCTATTTTTAGGGTTCCGTAAAACGTAAAAACGGAACCCCTATAGATTCGTCATGTCTGTCTGTCTGTCCGTCCGTATGTCACAGCCACTTTTTGCCGAAACTATGAGAACTACACGGTTGAAACTTGGTAAGTAGATGTATTCTGTGAACCGCACTAAGATTTTTACAAAAAAAATAGAAAAAATAGGGTTGCCCCCCATACTGAGAACTGAAACTCAATATTTTTTTTTCATCAAACCTACACGTGTGGCGTGTCTATCGATAGGTCTTCAAAAATGATGTTGAGGTTTCTAATATAATTTTTGTCTACACTGAATAATTTGCGCGAGAGACACTTCCAAAGTGGTAAAATGTGTGTAATTAGGGTTGCCCCCCTCTAACTTCTAAAGTAAGAGAATGAAAAAACTAAAAAAATAAGTATATGATGTACATTACCATACAAACTACAAACGAAAATTGGTTTGAATTCGATCTGATGAGTAGTTTTTTTTAGTACGTCATAAATTTACTATTTTTAAAAATCAAAGTTACAACGTACTACAAGAACTATGTGTACCATGTATATTATGTTACTTGCTACAACGGAACCCTTCATGGGCGAGTCCAACTCGCACTTGGCCACTTTTTTATTTAATAGCCATTTTAGTAATTTAATCATTTGACAGTGAACTCCTCCTAAACGGCGGGACCGATTTGAATGATTTTTTGTGTGTGGTGTACAAGTGGATTCGAGGTTGGTTTAGATTTACAAATAAGCCTGGCAGATGGCTCTGCAGATAGTGTCTAGGTTATGATCCGAGCGAAGCCGGAACGGGCCGCTAGTAAGTATATACCTATGTAAGGCATTTTTCGCAAAATTCGAAAGATGCCTGGGAACATTTACTGACTTTCCCATACAATGTGCTTTATGTACTTTTAGAACCGTCAAACAAAAAGTCCCTTACCACTAGGGTAAAGGAGAACTGCGTAAAGTACACTGCATCCGTGGAAAACCTTTTAGATTTGAGTAGTTTTATTCCGCCTAAGCAGCGGAATATGCGCCAAACACACCACACACCATTCAGTCACTTCGTGACAAACATCCACCCGCGACAGCTAATCTCCACCTCCCTGTTCCACAACAATCAGATGACGTCACTATTGAGGCCACATCGCAAGAGGTTTCGGCTGCGATTACATCTTTCTTGAGTGGCTCAGCCGGAGGCCTAGATGGCCTGACACCTCAACATCTAAAAGATCTTCTATCTTTTAGCTCTGGTGAGGTAGCAGAGTCCCTCTTGAGAGATCTAACCTCTTTAGTTAACCTCATGTTACCTGGTCGAGTCAGTAGTGACATTGTCGAAGTTTTGTATGGCGCCAATTTGTGCGCACTTTCCAAAAAAGATGGTGGGTTGGTGGGATCAGGCCAATTGCTGTCGGCACCACATATCGTCGCCTTGCCGCCAAGGTGGGTTGTAGGAAAAAGGTTGCTCTTTTGAGCTCCCTTTTCCAAACAATACAACTTGGTTTTGGTTCGCGGGGGGGGGATGTGAGGCTGCCGTTCATTCTGTCCGGACCTTCCTTTACCAAAATTGGGCAGAGGTGCTGTTAAAGGTGGACGTCAAAAACGCCTTTAATTCGGTTGATCAAGGAGACCTGTTGGCCCAAGTGAAGGATAAAATTCCTGACCTGTACAATTTTCTTTGGCAATGTTATGGCGAGCCCACAAAATTGACTTATCAAAACAATCATATGCTATCCTCCGTCGGCTGTCAATAGGGTGATCCCTTCGGCCCTGCGACCTTCGCCTTGGCCATTCACCCTATCATTCAACGTCTCCAGTCCAAACTAAACGTTTGGTACTTGGACGACGGAACTTTGGGGGGCGATGTGAATACTGTTCTAACTGATTTACAAAAACTCATAGACGGTTTTCGTCTGATTGGTTTAGAACAAAATTTTTCAAAATGCGAACTTTTCGTTTGCGACACATGTCCAGATAAAGATTCGATAATACAGAAATTTAATGATCTGGCCCCCAACATCAAATCAGTTGACAAATATTCCCTGCGCCTCCTGGGTTCACCGATTTTAGATGAGTCGTTACCACTTTTTTTCTCACAAAAAATTCAAAATTTCACGAGAGCCTCCGATAGGCTACTCAAAATAAACGCCCATATGGCGTTTACAATTATTCGGCAATGTCCCTTTGTTCCGAAATTTATGTACGCTTTACGATGTAGTCCACTGTGGAAACATGGTGAGGTCCTTGGGAGCTTAGACAATGTCGTAAAGGAATCTCTAATATCGGTGTTGAATGTGGACGTGAGTGGGAGGGCCTGGTCACAAGCCTCACTACTCATACGGTTGGGAGGCCTAGGGGTCCGCCAAATTTCAAGTGTAGCTTTACCGGCATTCTTGTCCTCAGTTCACAGTACTCAAAATCTAATAGACAAAATTCTCGCACCCTCATTAGGCCATTCGGAATATTCGGATGTAGTAGTAGCTAATTTGTGCGAGGCTAAGAATGCTTGGCCTGAAGAAAGCCAGCCTGCTTGTCCAAACAACGATTTCCCCAGATGTCTGTCATCTCAGAGACAGTGGGATCGACCGATCTGCGATCTAGCACGGAACTCTCTTCTCGATACGTGTCCTAGTATCGCGGATCGTGCTCGTATCCTTGCTGTGTCACCTCATTTTCAAAAGCCTTTCCAAGCGCTTGGTCGACGCGACGCGTGACCAAAATGCTGGCGTTTATTTGGCCCAACGCATAAGCATTGCCATTCAGCGTGGTAATGCCGCCAGCATGCTGGGTACGCTTCCGATTGGTAGTGAGCTTGAACATCTTGATTATCTGTAGACCTTCATCGGTCTATGGATAATTCAGGTGTACTTAGTGTAAGTAGTTAGTTAGGTATGTAGCGTAGTGTAGTTCTCATTGTATTTTAGTTTTGTTAATAAAGGCTCTGCCCTATGTAAGTATAATTATAAGTAGGTATCTATCTATGTAAGTAAAAGTATTATAAGTTGTCATTTTTATCGGCAGTCTCCATGACTGCCATTTTTTAGGGTTCCGTAAAACGTAAAAACCCTTATATGTAGATTCGTCATGTCTGTCTGTCCGTCCGTATGTCACAGCCACTTTTTGCCGAAACTATGAGAGCTACACTGTTGAAACTTGGTAAGTAGATGTATTCCGTGAACAACATTAAGATTTTTACAAAATATATAAGTAAAATAAACAATAATTTTTGGGGGAGCCCCATACTTAGAACTGAAACAAATTTTTTTTAATACCTTTACATGCCTATCGATAGGTCTTCAAAAATGATGTTGAGGATTCTAATATATTTTTTTTCTACACTGAATAATTTGCGCGAGAGACACTTCCAAAGTGGTTAAATGTGTCCCCCCCCCCTGTAACTTCTAAAATAAGAGAATGATAAAACTGAAAAAAATATATGACGTACATCACCATGCAAACTTCCAACGAAAATTGATTTGAGCTCGATCTAGTAAGCAGTTTTTTTTGTAATCGTCATAAATACATTATTATTAAAACATCGATCGAAGTTACATCGAACTGCAAGAACTTATGTATTACTAGCTTTTACCCGCGACCTCGTCCGCGTAAAGTAAATATTAAGGTAACTGAGGCAGTATTTGTACACCAATACCAAATTACGTTTACAAAAAACTGCTTACATTTAACATTTTTATACAATTTCATCGAAATCAGTACAGTTAAGGCGATAAACCCTAACAGACAGACAGACAGACAGACTTTCACATTCGTAATGATATATATTAGCATGGATTTCAAGTGTACATTTTTCAATACTGACAAACTTCCATTTAAACAATAGCTTATGATTTTCACCCCTTTAACTTTTTTTCTGTGATAAATAGTCGTCCTTGTCCTTTCCTCAGTCTAGTCAATCTGTGCATCAAATTTCATCAAAATCGGTTTAGTAGTTTAGGCGTTAAAGCGTAAGACACATACAGAGTTAATTTCATATTTATAATATTAGTTTGGATATCAAGTGTCTCGATACGAAGTTTCATTGTTTTATCTTCAACAATGACGAACTTCCATGTAAACTGTCATCCCCCATTTCAACCCCTATTTTACCACCGTACAGTTTGAAATTGAAAAATTGGCAGATGAAATATTTATTTGCTTCGTCTCAAGTATCTAGATACATAGTTTCATGGTTTTATCTTCAACAATGACGATATTGCACATAAAACTTTAATCCCCCATTTGAACCCCTTCAACCCGTAATAAAAAGTGACCTATGTCCTTTCTTGAGATTCAGTCTATCTGGGTACTAAATTTCATTAAAGTCGGTTCAGTGGATTTCATGCTTATAGCTTTGAAAATGACAGAATTATCATTCAATCGTCTATCCCTTGTTTCACCCTCGTAGGGGTTGAATTTCTCAAAACCCCGTCTTAGTGAGCGCCTACGTGCTAAAAGACAACTCCATGCAAAATTTGAGATTCCTAGCATTTGTAGTTTCTGAGATTCGGTGATGAAGTGACCTTTCGCTTTTATCTATATAGATGTTACTTGCTGCTACGGAACCCTTCCTGGTCGAGTCCGACTCGCACTTGGCCGATTTTGTTATTTTCCTATAGATTTTACAATATAACATTTATTGTATGACCTCCAGTGGTTGTCGTAAACACCTGTCAAGGGTATGCTTATAAGGTAATTATTGTTTTAATTTACTTTCACCTATGACTTACGTCATATCAGCTGTGCTCGCGCTGTGTGCAGGTGATATGTTTTTAATTTGCATTAAATTCAATTTCAAAGATACGACCAAACAAACATTTTAAGTCCCCACTAGAACCACTAACTTTGACTTTGGTATCATCCCGCATCCCGTATTTCATCATCATCATCATCAACAGCCCACTAAATGTTCCCACTGCTGGGACTCGGGGCCTTCTCTCGCAAGGAGAGAGTTAAGGCCATAATCCACCACGCTGGCCCAGTGCGGTTTGGCGGATGACACATGACTTCGAAAGATTCTAGGTACATGTCGGTTTCCTCACGATGTTTTCCTTCACCGTTTTAAGTTAGCGGCATTACGCACATGACTTCGAAAAGACAGTGGTGCGTGGGGGTTTGAACCCGGGGTCTCCGGATCGGCAGCCGCCGTTCTCCCGACTAGACCACCGTAACTTACTAGACCACCGTAACTTACTAGACCACCGTAACTTACTAGACCACCGTAACTTACTAGACCACCGTAACTTACTAGACCACCGTAACTTACTAGACCACCGTAACTTACTAGACCACCGTAACTTCCCGTATTTATTAGATACCTATTTCAGCATAAGACACCCACTAAATGTTCCCACTGCTGCGATCCGAGCGGGGCCTTCTCTCTATCACGCTGTCCCAGTGCGGGTTGGTGGATGAGGTATGACCACGAAATGTTCTAGGAACATGTAGGTTTCCTCACGGCGTTTTCCTTCACCGTTTTCAGTTCGCGGCATTACGCACATGACTTCGAAAAGAAAACGGTGCCCGTGGGATTTGAACCATCCATTTCCGATCGGCAGTCGCCGTTCTCCTGACTAGACCAGCCGTAACTTTAAGTAATTTTATTCCAATATGCCATCATCATAATTATCCATATCATCCATTACTTAAAACACACACAAACTGTCATCCATTTAAACACGGGCGGAGGTCACGCGGATTTCTATTTAAAAATAATTGTTAAATAAAATTCATATTATTTATCTGTTAAATACATTTTGCCAAGAGGCTAGACAACTGAACGATTTAAATCTAGAGTTTATTGAAACTTTACAGGGAGACTGGGATCTTTACGCTAAATTAAAAGTCTGCACATCTGCAAAGATAGCCGGATTAAGGTGATTTGATGCCTTAAACAATCTTCCCCTGTGGGCGGCTATCCATAAATAATAATTATACTATGTATAACATAGCGTGTTTAGTGTGATAGGGTTGTACTCCTTATTTTTACGTGGAGGAAATGCATTTCCGCCTGGGGGAGACGGTAGAGTTATGTCGGACTCGACACCACGAGTGGTAGCCCTAGTGACTAAAACCTCCATGGGTGCCACCTTTACCACAGATGAAAAAATAATTACCCTTTACCGCTTAAAAGCCGGGTCACACAGGGGCGGGAGCCGCGAGAAAGCGATCGCGATCCGGGACGGGATTTTTGTAATAGCGGGATCGCGAGAATGATCTCGCATTCCATCGCTCCTAACATAACTATACAATAATATTTGTATGATATTTAGTGTCATTAAATAAATAATTCGCAGTTCTAATTATTTCAGTATTTGGAAAACTATGTAAGTAAGTAAATAAGTAAGTCATTTTGCGAATTTAAGAATAAAATTGTAAATTTGTAAATATTATGTTACAGAGTCATTATTATTGTTAATCAACGCAGCCTTGGCGCAAAATTTGTATAAACAGATGTATAAACTGAAATCTAATTATTATAAATGGCTAATTCTTATTTTTACGATTCTCATCGTCACCTTCACGGAAAATTTTAATTACTATTTATTTGAATTGGTTTTCTAAACATACATAAAGCATTCAATATGAAAAGTATATGTTTCGGTTCAGTAAATTAAAGGACATTGTTCACTTATAAGGGACTTTGGGCTAAACGTGGACATTGACTGTCACTGTCATCATAAATTAAACTTGATGGCAGTTGATATCAGAATATTACCTTTTGGTAGTAGCAGAAAGACTACTTACTCATATTTCCCATAAGCAATGCGAACGTTGACGAGGTTATTTTTAAACAAAACTACAACATTGTATACCATCGGTGGGTCAAAATCGTTATTGGAGGATGCCATCGATTTCCGAGCGTCAGCTAGGGTCTAAAGAATGCATTTTCATCAACCAAAACCACATTACACAATTTTAAAAATACGAAACACGTGACACAACAAAACATAAACAAACAGCTGATAACTACGCATTTTGTATCGACGTATTTAGTGGTGCCATTGTAAATAATGTATTAATATCGATCAAAAAATCGATAGTGATTATTATTAATACTGCTCTACGGAATTATTGGTTACTATTTATTCAGTATTAAGCAGTTGTCTCACCGGCAACAATGAAAGAGTAACGAGTAAAGCTAGAATTAGAAACGAGTTGGCGAGCCGCAGGGAGCTTCAAAGCTAAAAAGCTCCAAAGCTTAAAGACTGGCTATATAAATGGTTGAGAAGACGGAAATAAAGATTAAAATACTTTTATAATTAACTTTTAGTTTATTAAGTTGGGTACTAAAATAATGCATTAATTATTCATAAAAAAAAATTCGACAAAATCAAATTATAAAGAACATTTTATCCACAGATAGCCCATTTTGAACAATGTTCTTTTGAGCCTTTTGTTCGAAAAAACAACTTTTTGAATTTTTTGTTACCATGTTTTTGTGACGTTACAATCCACGAAGGTGACGCAGAAATTTTGTAGGTAGGTATTAAAAAAAAAAAAGTAAGTATGAACTATTTGAGAGTTTAAATATTCATTAGACTGTAAATGATTACGACAAAACTAATGTCAAGGACATAGACATTCATAAATCACAGTGATTCACCTTTTTTTTAATCTGATCGTCAATCACCTTCATGGACAAACCGTCACGAAGGTGATGCCACGTAGGTGACGAAAATATCCCTTTTTTAAATTTTGCCAAACTTTAGGTGTTTATGTTTTAAATTAAATACATACGATACATGCAGACAATCAACCTAATAGAATTTGTGATTGGTTGGCGTCACTGGGTTCAATAATCAGCTGTTTGTGACGCAAATCACAAGCAAGTTTGTGACGTAAACAAAATCGTGTGTACAGTGTAAATTATTACGATGGCACTAGTATATGTAACATATAAATATACTGGAATTTAGTGAAGCAGTAACCACATGTTTAACTGCGCCGGGAAGTGTGACACGATGAGAATACGAAAAAATACCCCGATTTTGACCGTTCGTGTTAATTTTTAGTATTAGTAATTACTTCTATTGTTACAAGTTTAATATATACTGTAGAATATTAAATGTTTTATTCACCAATTATCAACATTTGTTTCTAACATAAATCGTTTCCAAAATATGACTGTGTGACCATGAAATTTGAGCTGAGATGAGAAATATAGTATATAGGAGTGGTATATATATATAGTAGTGGTAGGACTCTTAGCAGAGTCCGCCTGGGGAAGTACCACACCTTTGCCAAATATTCTACCGCCAAGCAGTAATGTGCAAACATTACTGTGTTCCGGTTTGAAGGGCAATGATTCCAGAGAAATTACAGGGCTGAGAGACATAATATCTTAGATCTCTGGGTGACGAGCGCAGTGTAGTGCTAGGTAATGATTTGGACTATCATGTTCCAATAGCTGCGTGTTACTGTGCTGTTATGTGGCAGGCATGTTGCTTACCATCAGGCACATGACCAGCTCGTCTCGTCATTCTATGCTATAAAAAAAAAAATAAAAAAAAAATAGCCAAATGCTTACCAAACCATAAGCCAGCGTAAACAACAGCCATATACGGCAATGCAATCGGTTGAAGAACTGGCAAGAGTGGGAAATGGCAGACTTGAGGATCTCCCCAACGAAGTTCCATATTCGCCCCACCACGTTCGTCGGGTATGTCGAAGAGCATACACAAACCTGAAATAAGCATAGAGGTACATAAATTCAATGATAACAACCAACAATTACCTACTGTAATTTTTGGTTCCTCGTATGTTTAAAGCAATTATCCGTCTAAGTTTGTACCGCTGCTAACAAAATAGCTGAGAAGTCTTAGATAAAGAATAAGTAAATTAGATCAGGTTTTTCCGCACGGTTCCTTTGTACCAATCTTAAGCAGCTGAGGTGTATGTTAGCTATGGCGACATAGTGATGTGCCGCGACAAAAGTATGACACTTCCACAAGAGCGACAAGACAAGAGCGATCAGACCCGTGCACGGGACCCGTGCTTTCGGTGTAAAGCGTTTGTTCTAACTAACTCTATACGTAGTACATGTAAACTCTTTGGGAGAAGTAAACTTTGAAACGGCTGAACCGATTTTGATGAAACTTAGCTTACACTCCCGACAAATTCACATTTCAAATAAAAAAAATCGGTTCATCACAACAGTCGGTCACAGACTGACACGCGTCAAAATTCTATCACCTCAATATTTTTGCGTCAGTTTTTAACATTATGTGGGTAAAATAAATAAAACATTATAGTCCAGTGCAATTACGCAAAAAAAAATTTAAAAAAAGTCTGTACCGTAGTGTTTTTTTATATATGTTACGTATTTCTGGCATATATCGGTGTAGGTAACGTTGTTGTCCCACATAACCCTGTGTAGAAGAAACCCACCGACACAATCCAACAATGAATTTTGGGTTCAGCCCTAAGTCCGGAGGTGTCGCGGATTTCGCTCGATAAAGTAACATAACTCTGAGGTATTGTCATTACAGAAAAAAGTTCAAGGAAAAAGTTGTTCATTATTAAAAGATCTACACTTTTGATTATTGGTAAAGTTTCATAAAATTGAACGGTTGGGGAGAAAATGGCGAAACATAAAAAGGGAGGAAAAAAGTAAAATTTTTGCCTTTCGGAAGCAATAACTTGAAAAATATTGATGAAAAAAAGAAAAATTGTTAATATACAAGTTAGTAAATTTAATTTAGAAGAGAAAAGGTCTCCACAATTTTTTGCCTAATACTAACAGTTCTCGAGATATCGAATTAAACGCGTTTTCATCGAAATGACCTTAAGGTCCAATTTGAGGGATTCTGGCAAGGTCAGCTTAAGCTGACCTCGCCAGAATCTCTCAAATTGGAATATATGCTCAGAATGCACATCCCCTGTCGATCCTTTATAGTCCCCAAACTACATAATTTAATGTTTATTTATTTCCGTAATTGCACTGGACTATTATTCTTGTCTCCGTTCACCTTCCGACACATTCTTGTTTTTGTGTTGTGATTCCGTTTTAACTTTCTTCAAGTGGGAATTTCGTCCGGGGAAATGTTATAGGTTATATATTTTATAGTCAACATTTTGCCGAACAGTAATGAGCCAATACTCTACCTACTTATCAAGCGTTCATCTTCATTGTTTAAATCTAACTTAATCCAAATCATCAGTCTATATTAGCTCACTACTGTCCTTTTCAAAACTTCAGTGACAAAGTTCGTTGGCAGTAAGGCGCTTCGCAAACGTTGCCACTTTTAGTCGAGTTACCGACACCGAACACTTTGATAGCTAGTTAATGAGTATTTTTTTGTCCAGTTACGAACACAAACGTGTTTACGTTTACGCAAGGAGTGGATGATTTCGTGCCATAGGAAACCAATATTTATCAGTACCTTGTATCTGACACAGGACTGAAAGAGTGGCCACCTTTGCGCCCTGAATAGTTATGCCTTGTCTGGTACCAATAAAATGAAATTGGAATTCCTAACCTAAGAGGAGATATCAAAGATCAAAGATCATTGAGATCAAAATTGGCCAGCATGACAGAACACCAAAATCACCAATTACTAAGGACCTCCTTAAACAATATGCCGAGTAAAAAAAACTTTACTAGTAGCACCCCGCGATGTTAGCCGCGTAGTTACCGTTTGCTTTCCTGCGGTAAAAAAATTGACGATGTAGGTACCTACTATTCGTTATATGTTATATCGTATTTGTACATTTTTCGATTTTTATTTTCAGTGGGATTTTGTCCACCGTGACTTTCGGCGTGACCGTGGCTTTCGGACCGCGCCTGAATGCAGTGTCCAACGCTTTTACCTACTCTTGAACCTACTCTTTGGTGCCTCTGTCTTCGAGCAGTGACTAAGTAGGTAAATAATCTGAAATGTTAAACTTACCGAACAGGATCCTCGTCACGGCTAAGCTAGAGGAGTCTCTCGGTTCATGCATGTAGTTGACGAATTTAGAGAAGCTTGCATCTTTCATACGAAAGCCAAATTGTGACTCAAACTTTTCATCCATTGCTTTCATATACGACCCTAACTTTTCTTTCAGCAATCCCGCCATCGTCCTAAAACATAGATATATGTAAATGCTCATTAGTTGTCAATATACGAGTAGGTATATTATATCGTTCATAATACATAGATACTTAGCTTTTATCAGATATTGCCTCAGGAGCCTTTGCCAGTTATATGATTCCTAGCACATCGGTAATAAGTTATGTTAGTTAATGAAAATTAGTGGGTTCTGGGGAACATTCCCAGAGGCAATTGCCCTATGCCACCCACCCCGTCGCAGGTTGCGGATAGCGAAACGGCCTTCAGATATGTAGGCTAGCTGCTTTTGCAGTCGCGGACAGCAGGGCGGTCCATCAGGAGGGGTGCTGGTAAATACTCATGGCGGAGATTTCTCTAAAAAATAGCACTAAGCCCAATGAAAGTGAATGACAGTGGCGAGTATGAGCCACCACTCTAATAAAAGCTCGGACCCAGGGAGACCAGCCTCGTCAGCAATGGACGGCAACTGGACTAGGAGACACTTACTCCGAAATTAAAAGTAGCCGCCGCCTTGCGGTTAGATGTTGGATCATCAAAGGCTAGGGCATCAACCCAAAATCATGATGTGTGGTGCCTTGGAGAAGCGCTTCACTATTCACCCAACCATCGTAATGAAATGAGTGTTAATATTGAGAAAGTTTTGCCTTGTGATCCGGCTAGCCCCCGGCGCTTACAGGTTACCGGGGCTGTAAGTGAGAAATTGATTACCGAAGACTGTAAGAGGATGGGTACCCAGGCCCCCTTACCAGTAAATGTTACTAGTCTTAAAGAAAGTAATAAAAAGCTGATGCAACAAGCCTTCCACCCAGGTCTATTTCTGGCTAGACCCAGAAGTGCTTAATTAAGTTCCGTTGCAGATACCAGAATTCAACATCTCCAGGACCCCAATACAATGAGTATGGACTTGGACAGTGAAAAGAAACAGTCGATCCACCCGCTTGGCAGAGAACACCTACACTTCGAAAAGCTAAAAGGAAGAAGCCGTCATCTCCATCAAACCAACCATGGCTACAAACCGATTCAGCGGACTCCCGGTTGATCAGGAAGACGATACAATGAGAGATGTTGCTCCTAAAAAAGTCAGCTATATTCCTATATGGAGTGGAAGACATCACGAAGCTGACTGACATGCTTGTAACCGTTGTCGATGAAAGCGAATTCACAAACAAAGTCGTAAATAAAACTCAGCTGCGTATCAACTGTTCCAAGGTAGAGTCGTATAAGACTGTCATGGAGACCATCAGTGAAAATGGACTTATTGGAAACATTTTTAACAGAAAGGATAAAAGGCCATACAGAGTGGTGATTAAAAATCTTCATTACTCAACTCCTATAAGCGAAATTAAACATGCCATTGAGGATGCAGGAAATACAGTCATAGGGGAAATAATAAATGCAAAGTATGGCCCAGAAAAAAAACCCACATCTACATTCTTTGCAATAGTGCAACAAGGTCCCAATAATAAAAATGTGAAGGGCATCAGTTACATAAACCACCAATCGATCGACATAGAAGAACCAAGAAAGCGCAACTCCATTGTCCAATGCCAAAGGTGCCAGCAATATGGTCACTCTAAAAATTACTGCATGAGACCTTATCGCTGTATGAAATGTGCTGAAGCTCACAAAACACCAGAGTTCCAAAAACTGATCGGAGCACACCCGCCAAATGCGCATTATGCCTTGGTGCCCATCCTGCGAACTTCAAAAGATGTGAAGCCTATAGAGAAATTGTGGCCAGAAAAAATAATAAAACAACACACCTTAGAGGTAGAGGGAACACCAAACAAGCTGCTGACAATAATGACCATCAGATGCCACAACTACTCAATATGGTAGTCGAAACAAAGGAGCAACCACGTCATAACTCAACTAGTGACAAGGAAAGACCAAACCAACATGCTAAAAAGAGAGCAGGATATGCTGATGTCATTAAAGGAAATGCAAACTCAGAAAATTCACAGATTCTAAGGCTAAATACAACAGCAGAAGAGATACTTCTCAAACAAGCTGAAAAGTTTGATTTAATATTACAACAAATGAGTATACTGATTAATCTCATAACAACCCTAGTTGCCAAAATGTCAAAATAACTTCCCTCAAGATAGTGACGTGGAACCTAGACGGCCTATCACCCAATCTAGGAGAGGTAGAACTACTATTAAACACTCACAACATAGACATATTACTTGTGTCTGAATCCCATCTTACCGATAATAAAACTCTTACTATATGTAATTATAATATTTACACCGTCAACCACCCAGACGGCACTGCACATGCAGGTGTAGCCCTAATAATAAAGTCAAATGTTAAACATTATGAACAGCCGCAGTTTAAGAAAGCCCACATACAAGCTGCAACTGTCGCAATAGAAGATCGGAATGGTATGTATAATGTATCCGCAATATACTTTCCTCCAAAGCACAATATAAAACAGGAACATTACGAAGAGCTATTTAATACACTCGGGAAGCGCTTTATAGTTGGGGGTGATTGGAACGCCAAACACGTCCACTGGGCCTCTAGACTAACCAACACAAGAGAAAGACAGCTCAAGAAAGCCATCGACAGAAATAACCTCACTACTATATCAACGACGGACCCGACCAACTGGCCTACGGACCCAAGCGACTCCCGGACGTCATAGACTTCTTCATAACAAAGGGACTCTTCAGACTTTCGTATGACATACAAACATGTTTAGATTCTGACACTAATCATGTTCCAGTAATACTAACCATCGGTGCTACTGCTCTGAAAATGGAAAACCATTCCAAACTATACAATAAGCACACTGACTGGAACGCATATCGGGAACTCGTGCACGATAAAATTAACCTAAAGATTGGTCTCAAGACTGAGACAGACATCGATGATGCGGTACGTCATTTAACTTCAGTATCCAAGAAAGCTGCTGGATGACCACACCTGAAGCCATCAACCGTCCCTTATAAAGTAAAACGTATTCCGAAACCATACGTCAAAAAATATGTGAAAAAAGGAAACTCCGCAGAATTTGGCACACAAGTAGACACACCAGTGACAAGACGCTATTGAATAAGGCGGCTCGAGAACTGAAGGAACTCATCTCTGAAGCAAATAATACTGCCTTAGATACGTACCTGGAAGGATTAACAGCCACAAAGGCAACCAACTACTCACTGTGGAAAGCCTGTAAAAATGTTGATGGCCCCTTGCATCAAAAGCCACCTCTGCGCACTTCGAACGACAATCGGATAAGAACCAGTCAGGAAAAATCTGAGGCCTTTGCGAAACATCTAAGCCATGTGTTCAAACCAAATGAACCTGGACCAGATGCAGATGAATCGCAGATAGACACAACGCTCAATCAAGACCTTCAACTCGACCTACCTCTAAAACTTGTAAAGCCCAAAGAGATCCACAACTACATTAAGGGTTTGCAGAATAACAAAGCACCAGGGTATGATCTCATAGACAAGAAGGTACTTGAACAGTCTCCTCAGAAAGTGATTGTGCTTTTTTCCATGATATTCAATGCTGTTCTAAGGGTTGGATACTTCCCCAATCTCTGGAAAGTATCACAAGTTATCATGATACACAAACCAGGTAAATCCATACATGATATCACATCATACAGACCTATAAGCCTTCTGCCGATAATCTCCAAGTTGCTAAAAAAAAAATCTGCTGCACAGAATGTTGCACGCATTAAATGAAGAGTCGATTATACCAGACCACCAATTTGGATTCAGGAAAGAACACGCTACCATAGAACAGGTTCATAGAGTGTGCAGGACAATAAGAAAATCTTTCGAAAAAAAAAGAATATTGCTCAGCTGTGTTCCTCGATATACAACAAGCCTTCGACAAAGTTTAGCACAAGGGCTTGCTGTACAAAATAAAGTCTAAACTACCCCACACATTCTATAGTGTCTTAAAGTCATACATCTCCGACAGAGTATTCCAAGGGAGAGAAGGTGATTGCACATCAGCATTTTATGAAATCTCTGCAGGAGTACCACAGGGCTCTGTACTTGGACCAATCCTGTACATACTCTTCACATATGACCTACCGCAGAGCCCAGAAGTTACAGTTGCTACATTCACAGACGACACGGCCATTCTCGCCTCAGACAAATGTGCAATGCAAGCTTCCTTGATACTACAAAAAATTCTGAAAGAAATCGAAGAATGGTTAGTGAAATGGAGAATTGTTGCTAGTGTAAGCAAATCAGTGCACTCAACATTCACCCTCCGGAAGGAAGATTGTGCTCCAGTAACCCTAAATGACACTCAACTACCCCACCAAAATGTCGTGAAGTATTTGGGCATGCACCTAGACCGTCGCCTTACTTGGAAGAAACACATAGAAACAAAAAGAGAAGAAGTAAACCTAAGATACAAAAGTCTTTATTGGCTGCTGGGAAAGCACTCTAAACTGCCTCTCGAAAGCAAGATACATGTTTACAGTACAGTGCTAAAACCAATTTGAACATATGGAATTCAACTGTGGGGAACGGCTAGCGCCTCAAACGTATTGAAAACCCAACGGGCACAAAACACGTTGCATTATGACGAACGCGCCTTGGTTTCTTAGAACAACAGAGGTCCATGAAATATTAAATGTGCCTATGGTTAAACAAGATAGAACGCCATAGTGCTAACTATAACCTGCGACTGCAAAAGCACCCGAATGAACTTGCGGTCGACTTACTGTCCCTGAAACCATACGTCGACTCAAAAAGCGACGGGACATGTATGATTGTTGATACAATAGAGTAAAAGAAAGGGCAAACTCCAATGGGAGTGGGACCCTCAACGCCACGAAACAATCACCTCATCTGCTTATGTAGTCACATGACTGATTGCATGATTATGTCTCACAAAAAAAAAAAGTTAATGAAAATATTGTATAATTTCAAAAAATCTTGTTATTGCCTTACATGTGTATCTCTTGGCATATTTCTCGACGTGTCTATTAAATGCGATAAGTATTTTAAGAATAAATAAACAACTGTGATCTTTTGATCCGATGGGCAATGTTCATTTCGGTGTTTTTTCTCAGGATGACGAGCGTAAACCGTTCATGTTCATAATTTAATTTATCCGAAAAAAAAATCTGACTTCAATTTAAAATTAAATTCAGACAAGGACCACACCTTTGCCAGTTATTCTACCCCCAACCAGTAATGTGCACACATTATTGTGTTCCGGTTTGAAAGGCAATGTTTCCAGAGAAATTACAGGGCTTAGAGATATAACAACTTAGATCTCTGGGTGACGAACGCAGTGCAGTGCTAGGTAATGATATGGACTCCTCATGTCCCAATAGCTGCGTGTCACTGTGTTGTTATGTGGCCGGCGTGTTGCTTATCATCACAAACGTACGGCTCGTCTCGTCACCCTTTAAAAAAAAAAAATGATTGACCTTCTTTTTGAAGTAGGTTAAGAATGCTATGTGCCTCTTGCTTACCATCAGGAGTCCGTGCTGATCGAATTGAGAATTTCCTCCTTTTATGAACTTGGTTTAAAATTTACGATTGATTAACTGCCTACAAACTGCTGTGCAGTTTGGCAAAGTTGCAAGTTATGTGAGAAATATAAACATTTTTTTTTGGTGAGTATTAAATAAATAAAAAGCCCTATTAATGCTGTAAGTACAAAATTACAAATGGGTACCGATGATTGTACACTCACCGTTTTCTTCGTCCGTCGTCACTGCTGAAAGGTAGCTCAGGTAATGGGACTTATCTGGAAAATTGTACTAAGTAATTTACTATTTAATACGAAACTTTCTCAGGGAAGATCAAAGCAATACTGACGCCACATAACCTGAAAGCTCAATAAGTAAAATAAGGGAGGTGTGCATACAGGGCTGGTCACAACTGATATACTAACCCGAAAGCGGTGTTCTACCTCTCTTACTACATTCTCAAAACGCAACATATGGTAATACTACCTACTAGAATTCGATAAACTATGTGGAATATTTATCCATAGAACTTCGTAGTTTACAAAGTCTTAAATATCGGAAGCTTTTCGCGGATATGTTTCGGAGAGTGTGTAGCCAATCTGCATGATCTAATACCAGCATGCCTTTTTATATAGAACTGTTTGTAGCTTGAAGAAGCAACATCGTTTCATGGTTGACGGTCCAACGATTCTTCACGGTGAATACAATCTATGCACAGATTAAAGAAATTTCTGTAATCTGTGAATCTATGTGTCTTAGTGGGAATCTGTTTCCTTTAAGTATACAAAATACAAAATAATATATTTCCAGAAAAAATGTGTACATAACAAAATAAGTAACCCTGCCTGCTGCTTTAGCGTTAGCTGTGTTGCAGCAAACAGTGTCTTCCCAAAAATGTGCAACTAATTTAGGTATACAAATCATTATGCTATATCTGCTAATAGTACAAACAGCTGACTTTATGTACTGCTGAGACAGAACTCTTCTCTCCCACTCCGACTCCCCTACTAGGGATAGGCTCTCCCGAGGCGGTGACGCACCGCTAGTTTCCGGCGTGTCACTGGAGCTAAATGCGAGTCTGTTCTACGCGAGTCGGGCCGTAAAGGTTTTTCTTGGGGTGTAAATTGGATTCTACCGTCACGCTCGGGTATGATAAGAAATCTTCGGGTAACCATTGGCTGACGCATTTATAGATGGCCAATGGCTATGGTCCCGAGTTTACCCGAAGATTTCTTCTCATACCCGAGCGTGACGATAGAATTCAATTCACAGCCCACGAAAAATCTGTCTAGGCGCGCCAAAAGAAGTTTTCACTTCAAAAACACACACAACCGAATAGAGAACCTCCTCCTTTTTTGAAGTCCGTTAAAACTCAGTAAAAGCTGGACCACGATTTACCAGTAGTACGTTTTCTGTGTACTCCAGTATTTAAAACACGTTGTCTTCATAGATTTGAGTTCACTGGAAATTGTGACACGATTATGAAAATTCCGTTCGCATATCAAATCGTGTGTGAAAGGCGGTCGGAGCAAATTATCCATTCAGTGAACTGGAAACTGAGTGCTCGTCGAATATTGTAGGTGCTTGAAAGTTCCTTCAATGACATATTATGTATGTACTTATATATATACCTTTTTTTTTAATAGTTTTTTTTTAACGGGCAGATCCTTTATTACAAAACTAAAATACAATGAGAACCACACTACGCTACATACCTAACTAACTACTTACACTAAGCACACCTGAATCATCCATAGACCAATGAAGGTCTACAGATAATCAAGATGTTCAAGCCCACTACCAATCAGAAGCGTACCCAGCATGCTGGTGGCATTACCACGCTGAATGGCAATGCATATGCGTTGGGCCAAATAAACGCCAGCATTTTGGTCACGCGTCGCGTCGACCAAACGCTCGGAAAGACTTTTGAAGATAAGGTGAGCTCCCGGCCCCCACGGGCCCAATGTCTCAACCCCAAAGGGCTCAAATACGTAACCTCTTCCGAGGGTTGCATATTTGCGCCGTTTGAGTCGCTCAGCTGAATTAGCCGCTGCACCAGCCCTACTCTGGAAGATGTGATGGTGCCAGAGTATCGACGCAAGTTGCGTCCCGCACTAGGGGCCGACCCAACTTCCAAGGCACAACAGTCATACCGTCAGGTCTTTTGCCATCGTCACGCGCAAGCCGAGTCACGCGGTTCGAGTATTGGGACATTGGCGGTGGAAAAAGCCCGGCGTATGATGTCATTCAGGCTAGCGTGGCGGCCAATACGACCCGCGCTTTTCGAGCAAGAGAGACCGTGGTGACCGAGTTGGTCGACGGCAGTACCACAATGGCAGCGATGGGCTTCATAGCACCTCGCACCCAAGCGCAAGCTAACAGCTAGACGAAATGCAGTTGGATCTAATAGGCTACCGGTATTGAAAGATGGCAAAGCTTGTAACCAAAGGCCCGATTCCCACACAGACACAGCAAGGATACGAGCACGATCCGTGATACTAGGACACGTATCTAGAAGAGAGTTCCGTGTTAGATCGCAGATCAGTCGATCCCACTGTCTCTGAGATGACAGACATCTGGGGAAATCGTTGTTTGGACAAGCCAGCCACCAAGCATTCTTAGCCTCCTTATATATACGTAATATTATATAATATATGTAATATTATATGTACCTAATATTATACCTAACTTGCTAGCAGTGTCCTGGGGGTTTATCCGTTCCCGTTATTTTCCCTGGACAAAAAGTATCCTATGTGTTCTTCCAGACTATAATCTGATTTCACCCGATCCGTTCATACGTTACGACGTAATTGAGCAACTAACATCCAAACATTTACAATATTAGTGGTTCCTACCATATAATAATTCTAGTACCGTCGCGGTAGGTAAGGTAAAAAAAGTTAGGTGTAAAGCTTAAAGATACAGGTTTTATTTGGTCAGTGCCCTTTCAGTAACTGTATTTAATTTTTAACATAAGTAGGTACATTAGTAGGTATGTTATTCCAACGTCTTTGTGCAACAGTGGCTGAACGAATCGGGTTGAAAGAAACTGCAGGTCTACTACGAAAACAAACTCCGAATGATCGGATCCGACCGACAGCTGAATCGGATTAGCCTGCCACAAAAAACATTCGGACCGATACATCTCGGTCGGAAGTTATAGACTCAGGTCGGATGCGGGTCGGATCGAACGAAACAGCCGATCCTATCAACCGACATATTGTCTTTCGAGGTAGGAAACGTCCATAAGTTCGGCCGATATATATCGTTTATCGGACTTCATGGTAGGCCTGCTGATTATAGTCTGAAATAGGAGATAGGATACTTTTATCACGGGAGAACAACAGGACGTCTACTCTCTTTCTACAAAAACGTAATTTCGAAATAAGCTCGCGACTTTCCTACTCCGGGGGGTCTACCGCCGAACGAAAAATGTCATAGCTTTGATGTTTCTCTCTCATTTGTTTTCGCTTGAAATGATAGAGACAGCATTAGCAAAGCGATAGCCGATTTAGTTAGGCGGTAGAAGCGCGGTTCTACTTCGATCCATCGTTACGTCCGTTTAGATTTATAGGATTTAGAGTAGGTACTATAGAATTAGAGTAGGCTTAGAATAAGCGTCAAACAATGTTCGATCGGACGAAACGAAGTAGAACCGGAGTCGGAAAGTCGCGAGATTATTCGGAAATTACGTTTTTCGCAGAAAGAGAGTAGACGTCCTGCTGTTGTTTTCCCGTGATAAAAAGTATCGGATCTGCCATTTCTGACTATAATCAGTTTATTTCAACCCGATTAGTTCAGCCATTGTTGCACAAACACGTTGGAATAACATACCTACTATGGTACCATGTTAAAAATGAAATACAGTTACTGAAAGGGCACGGACCAAATAAAACCTGTATCTTTAAGCTTTAGGTAAGACTTCTTTTTACCTCTCATATATATATTTTATTGAAAGTGAAGTGGTTTTTGAAATACCAACAAAAAACTAAACGACGTACCTACCTATTCGTAAACACCTATCACAAAATATGTTAAATTTTGTCGAGTGTCCGAGTTTTACATTGAAGTTGCTGTTCAACAGATGCTTTTTAGAGGGATTCGTTCCCAAAATCTGGAAAGAGGCTCGCAAGTAGATGCGGTTTACACAGATTTTGAGAACGCTTTTGATCGCGTGAATCACATAATTTTGCTGCAAAAACTTTTTGAATGGGGTATTCGAGGTAATTTACTAAGATGGCACGAATCATACATATCCGCCCAACGTAGTAAACGTTCTCAGGCTGTTGTTATCGGCTGTTATTGCTCTGATTATGTAAACATGACATCTGGTGTGCGGTGTACCACAAGGCTCAATTTTGGCTTCTTTACTTTATGCCGGTTATTTACAGACCACTTTTTTTTTAACTTCTATAGGTTTACACTTGACCGCCATCTCGCCTGATGTTAAGCGACGATGCGGTCTACGATGGAGCGTGTTTACCTAGAAAAAACCGCTTCACTCTCGATTTGAAGACACAAACCATCGGGGAAAACCCACACAGGCAACGTATTCCACAGCCTAGACGTTCTTATCACAAAAGTAGAGTCAAATCTCTTCGTTCTTGTCTTTGGAACATCAACCATGAAGCGATGTCGCTTTTTCGAGCTACGAGCATTCCGATAGAAAAAAGGACAAGGTGGTATCAGATCATACAAATCAGTCGCACACTCTCCGAAGTGTATCCTATAAAAAATCGATAGGCTAGCAATTTTCTGGCGATGTTCAAGACTTTGAAGTCTTTTTCGAACAAGAGTGGCGTTGCCTATGAGCCTTTTGGCACGTCTCTCGATGGATTTCAGAGCCTCCATCTTACTTAGATACTTAGCCTATAGTACAGAGCTGATACTTAGCCGATCCATCCCAAAGGTGCGAACAGTACTCCATACAGGAGCGAATCTGTGCTTGATATAATGTAAGCAACTGTTCAGACTTGAAGTACCTACCTTCGCACCTTTGAGAGGACAACTAGTTTTTTAACAGCTAGTTTAGCTTTGGACTTGATGTACGAGCCAAAGTTGAGCGTAGAGGTCAAAGTAACGCCCAAAAGCTCAAGACAGTAAGAAACCGGCACGGATACACCTCTAAAAGTTGGAGTCAGTTGGAAAGGACTCCTTTTAGCGGAGAACAGACACGCCTGCGTCTTACTCTCGTTGAACTTGACCAGATTGGCATCGCCCCATTCAGACACCGCCTCAAGAGTCAAGCTCAAACGTTCGATCAGACTCTCTCTCAATACCTGAGTTTGCTGCCCAGTGGCTCTCGCGCTAGATATGTAACTCTCTACAACGGTGCTATCGTCTACGTACCCAAAGATACCGGGCTTCAACAGATCGTTGATATGTAGCAGGAAGAGCGTCGCAGAGAATACCGACCCTTGAGGGACTCCGGCATTGATAGCCATTTGATTAGCCATCAATGACGACTCGTATGGATCGATCCCTCAAAAAGTCCGATATCCACCCAACAAACCCTGCAGACAAACCATAACTAGAAAGCTTGCTTATAAGGCCATCATGCCAAACCCTGTCGAAAGCCTTCGAGATATCCAGGGAGACTGCAAGTGCTTCCCCGTGTTTCTCGATAGCTTCACTCCAGATGTGAGTGACGTACGCTAGAATATCCCCGGTGGACCGGTTTCGGCGAAACCCGTATTGCTGGTCACTGAGGAGGTCGTTCGATTCTAGGTACGTCAGGAGCCTGTGGTTTAAGACCGGTTCCATAGTCTTGCAGAGTATGGACGAGATGGGCCTGTAGTTGGCAGGGTCAGCACGATTACCTTTTTTGGGCACTGGTTGCACATTGGCAAGCTTCCAAGACTTCGGTACTAGCTCAGTTTGGAGAGAGAGTCTTAATAGGCGCGTCAGTATCGGTGACAACTCAGGCGCACAAGCCTTCAATACTAGAGCAGGAATACCATCTGGGCCGCTGGCTTTATTCACGTCCAGATTGCGTAGCACTTTGCGAACCTCCTTTTGGCGAATGCGTATCTCTGACATAAAAGTCGAACAGCCAGGTGGAGTAGGAGGTGTCGCGCTACCAGCATCTAAACGCGAAGATTCCGCAAACTGAGTTGTAAATGAGCAATAAGGTGTATGCGACTCAACGTCATGTACTCTTGTGGCTTCTTGGACCAGCTGGGTTAGGTCTAACGATTTTCTCTTTTCTATGTATCAACATCATCAACATCAACAGCCCACTAAACGTTCCCACTGCTGGGACTCGGGGTCTTCTCTCGCAAGGAGAGAGTTAAGGCCATAATCCACCACGCTGGCCCAGTGCGGGTTGGCGGATGATTTTCTATGTATGGGTACAGCCATTCCTTATGATGGCCGTTGAAATCCCCCAGTAACATTAATTGAGCCGAAGGTTACTTCCGTTGAGCCGCGTCCGCTGCCTCACTTAAATATTCCGTGAGCCTAGTCGTCTCCAGATCTCCGCTGTGCGACCGATACACACAGGCGTAGATAATTTTGTCTATGCTTGTGTCCATCAGTGCCCAAAGAACAGAAAATCTAGTGTCCAAAAGGTTACGGAGACGCCGACAGCAGTTGTCGTCACGGGCGTACAGGCACACTCCAGCATGAGGCCGGAATTTGTGCTCCAGGGTATAGCCTGGATACGTTAGGTACGCCACGTCCGATGGACAACCTATCTGCGTCTCCGTAAGGAACAAGAGTGTCGGCTGCTCATTCTCGAGGTGATGGTGGACTGCTGAGAGATTGGAGTGCACACCTCGAATATTAGTGAGGTGCACTTTAACCGACTAGGCGTGCAGCCGCTCTTTGATCTCGCTCTTAGCGTTAATATCGGCAATAGCATCTTGAAGCAGGTAAACTCTGCCACTTTTCTCGGCTTCCACATAGATAGTGGGTTAAAATGGAAAGAACACATTTATAAAATATGTGATAAAATAGGGCGGGCCTGTTTTGGGATGTGGAGGGTGTCCTCCATCTTGCCGTATCATATGGTACGGCAATGTTATTTTGCCTCTGTGCACTCGATTCTTCAATACGGTATCGAGCTATGGGAATGAGCTGCTGACTGGGAGCGCGTCTTCAAAGTGCAGAAACGAGCCGTACGGGCGATAGTTAGTGTCACAGGTCTCAGCTTTTTTTTTTTTAAATAAAGAGTGACGAGACGAGCAGGACATGTGCCTGATGGTAAGCAACATGCCTGCCACATAACAGCACAGTGACACGCAGCTATTGGAACACGAAGAGCCAAATCATTACCTAGCACCGCACTGCGCTCGTCACCCAGAGATCTAAGTTGTTATATCTCTAAGTCCTGTAATTTCTCTGGAAACATTGCCCTTCAAACCGGAACACAGTAATGTTTGCACATTGCTGCTTGGCGGTAGAATAATTGACAAAGGTGTGGTACTTCCCCAGGCGGACTCTGCTAAGAGTCCTACCACTACAACAATACAATACTACAAGAGTGCTCTGCCGTATTTTCGAGCAATGGGGATTATGACTGTTCCAAGCCTTGTTTGTTGTCCGGCTGCTCTGTACCTACGCCAGGGACAACCCTGCTGAGTTTACTCGACTCGGGGATGCCAACCCACCCGCCACCCGCAGCGGCTATGTCCGGTGCCACATAAACTAACAAAGACATCAAAACTGATGAACGTAGGTAACTGAACCGGAGGTATATAATAGATTGCCATCAAATGTTAGAGATGCGCCTTCTAAGTTGTCTTTCAAATTCAAGTTGAAGAACTGGCTGGTCGAACAAGCGTTCTATAAGTTTAACTATCTGACTAGAATTAAACTAACTGTTTAATTGACCAATGATTTTAATAGATTGAATATACAAAATTATTATTACCTAATAGATTATAAATGTATGATTGTTATAATTAGAATTTAGACTGACCTCGTGGCTTAGTTGGTAGTAGCACTGCCTGCGAAGCCAAGGGTCGTGGGTTCGATCCCCACCCAGTGCAAATATTTGTGTGATGAATTCAAATGTTTGCATTGTGTCTGGGTTTCTATGTGTAATAAGTATGTATTTAAAACTATATAAGTATTATATCAGCTATCTGGCCGCCATCACACAAGCTTTGCTTAGTTTGGGGTCAGATGGTGTTCTGTGTGTTACGTACCAGTACCTACACATGTCCGCACAACGTGAGCTGCACTCCAGCACGAGGTTCAAGTCAGCAAATTCAACAGAACTCGGCGGTAGCAACAACCTAGCTCGTGTGAACTACAATTCGCTGACGCTCCTTATAAAATTGTGACCCAGATAACCCTTCATTAAAGCTGGTTTCTTTATAGAAGTCAGTGTCACTCGATCGTCGAAGGCATTCGCACCTAAGTTAGATAGGCTTAAGATCCTATGATGTGAGTGTCGTTCTAACATTGAACGCATTCGCGTCTAGGTTAGATAGATTTAATATATTATAATGTGAGTTTAAGTACAGTAAAATTCGTTCTAAGCAATTCTAGTTTCCTTTCCGAACCCTCCGTCTGCGGCTAACGTAATTGGCGCAGTCGGTAGGATGTCTCGGGTTAACGCGTCGCACTTCGGGACCGCCAACTTCACCTCCAGACCGCGGCAACAAAGCGTTGATAGACTTTCAACGTCCAACCGAGCATCCAGAATCTACGTGAAGCTCCAGCGGAGGTTATCCAGAAATCGATAACGCAAAAGGAATCAGAAGATAGAATTTAATCAAGTAAAGTAAGAAAAAAAAATGGACAAAATATTTTAAAAAACATGAGGATCTGAAAGTGACAAACTATCGATCCCCAGCATCGCGCAGCATCCAGAAACATGTGACGACGGAAGATGTGGACCAATCCAAGAGAACTTGGGGACCCAGAAACGCCCAATATGAAAATTCAAATGCAATTGCATGCAATTAAATTCAGTGAAAAATGCGAGTTATGCAAGTGAGAACCCAGAACTTCGAATTTATAGCAAAATTACTGGAAGTACAGGAAAAATATCTAATTTCCGTAGTACAAAGCAAGATTTTTGATTTATTTATTTTTGATTAATTAATTGATAACTATTAGCATCAATGTGTTTAATAGTAATTACTGTAAGTAATGTAAACTGTTTTAGGACGTGTAATTTAATGTTTATTACCAATAAAGAATCTGAATCTAATTTCTACTCTACCCCTTCAACTCTTTTTCTGTGATAAAAAGTCGCCCTTGTCCTTTCCTGAGTCTATCTGTGTAACAAATTGCATTAAAATCGGTTCAGTGGTTCAGACATTAAAGTGTAACAGACAGACAGAGTCACTTTCATATTTCTAATATTAGTATGGAAATCAAGTGTATATTATGCGAAGTTTCATGGTTTTATCTTCAACAATTACGAACTGCCATATAAAACTTTTATCCCCGTTAAGTTAGATATTACAAAATTGCTAGAACACACATTTATTTGCTTCGCGTCAAGTGCCTAGATACGAAGTGTCGTGGTTTTATCTTCAACAACGAGCTTCCATATAAACTGTCATCCCCGTACAGTTTGAAATTACAAAATTGCTAGAACAAACATTTATTGACTTCAAGTCAAGTGTGTCTAGATACGAAGTTTCATCTACAACATTATGAACTTCCATATAAACTTTCAACCCCTTCAACTCTCCTTTCGTAATATAAAGTAACTTATGTTCTTTCTTGGGATCTAGTCTATTTGTGTACCAAATTTCATTCAAATCGGTTCAGAGTTAATGCTTTTATCTTTGAAAATTACGGAATCTTCACACAAACGTCCATCCCTTGTTTCACCCTCTTAGGGATTGAATTTCGCAAAACCCCGTCTTAGCGAACGCCTGCGTGCTAATAGAAACCTCCATGCTAAATTTCAGACTCCTAGCATTAGTATTTTCTGAGATTTCGTGATGAGTGACCTTTCGCTTTTATAAATACAGATTAATTTGTATAATATCGCAGCCATCTAGCTCAATGGCTGATTAAGCTCAAAATTATGGTATCAATAAAAAACAAGTATGTGCTGTAATAATTTATTTCTCCCATACTACAATATTCGATACATGTTTTCAATACAATAAACATTTAATTATTGTCAATTATATCAACATCCAAAGTTATATTTCAACATACATATAGGCAACTGTTTTCTACAACTTCAACATCTATAGAAATTCGATGGTAGCGCACAACACATTTTGTTAAATAAAGAGTATTTAAGTCATATAAAGTAAGGACATTTTAACGAACTCTGTCAATCATGTGGCTTAAAGGTAAGAGTCCACAGACCCGCATCGCACGTAACGGATGTTGGTTTGCCTTGTATAAAAACTCATACAACAGCGTCCACTGATCCGCACCGTACGGACCGCTCATCGACAAGGCGAACTAAAATCCGTTACCTGCGATGCGGGCCTGTGGACGCTTACCTCATTACTGATAAAGTCGCAGTTTCATAGGTGATTCTCTATGGTTTTATTTTTGTGAAGGGACCTTCGGCAGTTGAATTCAGATGTTCTCTACTATCTATTGAGTATATTTATTTATAACGTAAGTTACAGTACCTATGTAATGCCTATTAGGCCAGTAAAGATAGAATTTAACTTTGAAATAAATTTCCGATCCAAATTTTCTTTTTTATGAGGTTTAGGATCACTTACTGAGCATAAAATGCTGACAGAATCAGGATGAGCTTCAAGCGTCATCTTCAATTAAAGTTTTTGGCCGATATATCGGAAACTATGCACTTTAAGACAAAAACTATTGTAGAAAATAAAATTTTCGATCTTTTGTTGCTAGGAAACTTTTCTGTGAAACGTATCGTTTACTATTTATGGGCCATTTAATGAACCGGTTTTTCTTTCGCGGCCGATAACTCTTGAAATATTAGATTAATTAATAAAACGCATCCATTCTTTTTTAAAGATCAGTTAATATTCTACAACTTTTGCCACAAGCTTTTTTTTTTAATGTACGACATCCATCCATCCATACGTTTTGAGTTATAAGACGTTTAAATTCTGTTATTCTGCCAAAAATATTACAAATTAATGAATTGTATTAAAAAGAACAATCGTTTTATTTACGGTGGGTTATTAGACGATAAAAACTCTGTTTTTGTAAGAGAGAAACGGATACTGAGTCTAATTAAGCCATCATTGGACGACGAGAGAGTACACATGTAAGCATGTTAAAGGAGCTAGAAACTTAACGGTGAATAGAATATAATATATTATCCGTATGTGGGCCATAAATGGTAAACGGTACGTTTCACAGAAAAAAATTGATTTTCTACAATAACGATTTCAATAGTTTTGCCTTAAATTGCATAGTTTCCGAGATATCGGCTAAAAACTTTACTTCAAGATGGCGCTTGAAGCTCATCCTGAATCTGTCAGCATTTTGTGATTTTATGATCAGTAAGTGATCCTAAACCTCATATAAATGAAATTTGGATCGGAAATTTATTGCAAAGTTGCCAAAAAATAACGTCTATTTTTACTGGCCTATTTATACTTAGTTATATCAAACCGATCTGGTTCGATTGTGATCGAATAGCTCTAGAGACATACAAATAGATGTTATATGACTATCATTCCTAGTATTGTGAGTAGGTAATGTTTTCAGCTTTTCAGGTATGTCCAATCCAAAGTTCAGTTTGCAGTAGAAAACATCTGAGACAAACCGCATAAGTCCACAGTTATAAAAAAAATAATTACTGATGCGATTCAAATGGGCCGTGCACTTTGTCCTTTCAGTGCTAAGTTATGCACTACCACAGAAATTTCATGTAAATAATTACATTATTCAAACATAATTTTAACTTCTATGCGACACTATTACAATTGATTTCCAGTTGTTTATCCCATAATTAAAGGCATTATTTCTGGGAACAACCGTGATAGATTAACAGTATAATATGTTTTTAATTACAAGGGCAGAATAATTTTTGGCATAGATTTTCATGAATAGCTACTTTTAAAACTTTGTACGATACATTTTCATTCATTAAATAATTGACTACTTTTAAATTACATTAATTCACGTGTATAACTTAAGAAAAGAGAACATAATTTATTGCTGTTCAATATTTTTATACTTCATTGATTAAAACATGTTTGACACATTCATCTAAAAACTATATAAAAACTTAAATATAAAATAATGCATCTTCAAGGCGCTAAACCAAACGTGTATTACGGGCGGGACGAGCCTATCATAGTATAAGAGTGACTTGTTTTTAGAAATCATATCTTTATCGGCTCCATAAGCGAGATCACTACCAACTAGGCTACGAGAGTATTCAAAGGCCAAAAATTAAGTTTCTGAACCTGGCCAGTTATACTCTAGCATTGCTTCAAATTGTGGCAAATTAATGGAATTCGGGGATCTACAAAAATTTTGCACAACTATAGCTGAACAAAGTGCTGCTGCTTGAAGTTTAGTTATGAAAATCTTGATTCGAAGATCACAAGAACAGTGAAAGTAGGGTTTAGTGCTCTGGTTTTAATGTGTGGATGGACGCCCGCAGGCAGTGCGGGCGTCCATCTGTTAGTCTACCGCTAGACCGTTCCTTCCAGGAAACAAGTGACAGTCGTTTGTCGGACGCACGGCTGAGCGCTCACGCAAAACGTTTCCCACGCATATTGTTATTAGATATGTCGTAAACCCTCCGCGCTAGACAGGGACAGAGTTACGCGTTAGAAGAGAGAGTTGAAAATCGCGACAGATATTGAGCGCTAATGCGAGCTGAATTGAACTTTTGTTGTGTCCCAGCAAGAGTCGCTATTTATATAATTGTTTTTGGTAAGTGAGGCTTCTGTACTAATATTTATTCTGTGCCGCAGGCGCGGTCGCAGCCTCCAATTTCGGGGAAGGGGTCACCAACAATAATACAATATTTCGAGTAAAAGACTTTACTAGTAACGCCCTATGATTTTACCCGCGTGGTTGCCGTTCCAGTTGTTTTCCCGCGTTAAAAAATTGCTTATGTACTTTTCGATATTTTGTGAATTTTTCAATTTTTGCTCACCTAAATGTTAGTGCAGCGTCGTTTCAGGATTTTATAAACTGCAGTTTATCATTTATGATTTTTAATGACTAGACTCAGTATTAGCAGAAGGTAATTACTATTCAAAATGTCAAATTTTAAACAATTGATAGTCTTACATAGTTTGATCCCTTGTCTAGTTCACCGACGCAGCGGCCTAAGATGGAGTTTGCTCACAGAGCACGCTAACAATGAAGTCGACCTCGTGCCTACAGGCCGCTACCTAAGGTTCAATAATTAAAAAACGAACAATCGTAACGTATAAAAACAAAACGTTCATCACCTGTGTGACACATCCCAAATTGACGTACACGTTTAGAGAAGTTATATTTTTGAATTGTTTAACATATCGCTCATTTGAATAAAATTTTTTTTTTTCTCAAGGTATTTTTTTTCCTTTTGTATTTAATTATTTTGTGTATGTAGTTTTGCAAATATTTATCAAAACCTAACCCGACGTGTTAGGGTTGCAGATAGAAGAATCTTCTGCGATGGACGACGATGCGCAATGTGTCGAGAATGACCCACGCGGTCATTCTCGTATGACACTAGACAACTCGAAGGATCATCATGTCAGGGGGCAGGGTCTTCAAATGACGATCTAAAATAGAGCAACGGAATGACGACTGTCACATTGACTCAATCTATACGTCTATATACGAGTAACTAATATTACGAGTATAAAGATGAAGAGGTTTTTTGTTTGAACGTGTTAATCTCAGGAACTATACTAGACTGATTTCAATTATTTTTTGACGTGATAACGTCTTATAATTCGATGAAGCCGGCTGCACGCCCGCAAAACATGACGTCATGTAACGTTCCGCCGTTACCGTTAGTTCGTCGTCCGTGCCATGCGGACGAAGCTGAGCGCTGAGGGCGCCACCCGCCGAGTCGAGCGGTATCACTACTCGCGCTATCAGCGTACTGATTTCTTAAGACGTTGTCACGTTCAACTATCGTCAGTAAACCGACTTTACAGACAACCATTTTTTCACCGTTGGATATGTACGTGAACAATGAGTGTTATAAGCCACAATGTACCACGTGCGAAGCCGGGGTGGACCGCTAGTTATTTTTATAAGAAAGAACAAAAATACGGGATATTCACCGTGCTATTTGAGGTTACGTGAGGTATACCAGCAAAATCTCTCTATAACCTGCTTAAAGACCTTGGCTTGTCCAGAAGTGTAGTAAGTTCTATACTAGAATGAGTATCTAAAGCTGCACTAGTGGGATCATATCGGATTTGGCTGGGCAGGGAGAGAAATACGAGTAGTGAAGGTGAGTGTTGACATACGTCACTAAGGGGCCCCTTTTAAACCTACGCCCGAGTCACAAGTCTTGGGGTCTACTCGAGATTTCTCTCTCTGTCACACGATGGACCCGGCACCCGCACGGTGAATCCGTCTCTTGAGGATAACCGTAAATAATTAAAACCATTTAAAATAATCGATGTCCGCCTCTGCATTCCACATATATATTTGCTTTTAGCACCATGAAGAGGCAAATTTCCTCCAAATAATATTTAGGAACTTCTACGAGACGTAGCTATGAATTAAACTTATAAAATAATTACAAATAATCTCATTACTGTAACATAACCTTTACATCACAGGCGACAGACGTATTTAAATACATGGTGACTGGAGGTGGGTAAACCCACCCAAACGATTTACGTAAATTGTTTAATGCCGGCACTCCACATAGTATTTCCTATGTTTGTCAATTGCAGTGAAGACAAGCTATTGGCTAAAAAGTTACGCGAAACGTGTGTTAAGTCCACATACTTCACTGTACTCATCTTTATTTATGACTGTTACTTTGATTACTTGCAGTTCTAACTTCTTTATTACTTCATTACTGACATTTCTATTTTTGATATATGAAACTTTAATATTCATTACATTTGCTATAAGCAATTTCATATTTCATGTAATATGTTTTTTTTTTAATTTGACACTTTGACCGTTACACGAATACTCTTCTATAGTAATCTTTAATCTTTTCTTCGCCAAGTATAAAATGTGCCATTTGAGGAACTTTAAAAGGGGTAAGAATTTTAAAACCGCTAAACTAAATGAAGTGCCGGCATTAACCTAATATCGTTTCACCAATTACACAATATGGTAACTTTACAATCGAATAATCACTTAATAAGTATGCAAATACACTCACATGTTTGTGTATCTTTAGTTAACCAGTTTCACTGAAAAAGTAATCGATATACAAATTTAATAGTAAAAATATCTTTTTTTAAGCATAATTAAATAAAATACTGACTAAAAACTACCGTCTAAAGTATAATAACATTAAAAACAGTCAATTTTAACGAAAACCGAATAGAAAACAATGGCCTTGCAGAGATCATCGGTTACTGGGGACTCAAAAACTGAATTTGATTTAGACCGCGGGCGGATAAACCAATGAAACGCGTTACTCGGTCACCTTACCGCCATATTAAAAAACAACCTTGACTTTAGAGCAATGAACTGTTTTTAGCATGCAAATATATACCTATCCAAGATAATTCTTAATTTTGGCAAAAGTTGCGACAATGTTTATTAGGGAAATCTCATTGTCTCGTTTGACGTCAAAACATCGAAAATTGCAAATGATTTTTCTCAAACATTTGACATGTTTTTGAGACGTGTAAGCCTTGCGTAACAAAAAAAACTATGCTTACCATACCATTTTTTTTTTTTTTAGAAATTTTATTTAATTTATAAATATTTTATTTTGTTGATATTTGTTTTGAATAAACAGTAAATAGCTTATAAACTGCACAAAACATTTTTTGATCGGGTACGCGTCTTAAATGGAGTATGGCGGTTGGTTTATCAGTCCAAGAGCTCGATATCTCGCATTCCCAGATGCATGTTGATAACAAACAACACAAAATTCTATCAAACCCGGAATGTGACAAAACTCTATGAAAAAACATGATTCTATCAAACAGTAAACATTTCTTAAAGTAAATAAGATCTAGAAATGATATACAATGTAGCACTGTATGATTATTACAAAATATACGATATGGCAATCGGACTAACCATAAACTTTATAAGACACACAGTCCATACTAATATTATATAGAGAAACGCATATTTTGCCAATTATGTTTCGTATGTGTGAGGTGAATCGGAACCAATGACCCAATAGCAACAAAGCTTCCTAATGATAGGACTAGGTTCTCCAGATAGTCATAGCCTATAATATTTTATGAGCAAATCACTTTGTTATTTAGTCGGGACCGGCCGCTAGTGTTTTACAAAAGCCATTTTAGTGAAATAACTCAATTTGCTCCAGATTAGTATATTGGCGCGACTTCGTCTGTGTAGAATTAGGAAAAGGTTTATTCTCTGAAACTCTGTAGATATTGATTTTTGAGATAAAGATTCCTTATGCTTTTTCACACTATAACCTCCCAAAGTTAAACTCTTAAACTGGATCTGTTTAGTCGTTCATTCGCCTACATGGCTGAACATCAAACATGTAAACATCAAAATGTCCACATTTGTAATACCTACTATGGACTACGAAAAACATTCGTTATTTTAAAAAAGAAGTTGTCTATGATTAGGAATTATAATTCTAGAGTTTTCAAGACGCTTTATTACTCTGTAATTATAATGATCTAAACTGTCACCAAATTGGCTTTCCTAAAACACTACGATATCAGAAAAGTAATATATTCAAAACTTACGTGTTCCAACTTTACAAGTCAGCAAAGTTTTTTAAGCAATAAACAACTCTAACGCTCCACATTAAGATCTAATTCAGCGTTTTTCTATTATCTATTGATATTTAGCTTCACTAATACTTTGCCTAGATCTCTAAGAAAATGGCAATTATTCCTAATGATATTCAGGAATTTTAGCATGTTGATGACAGACATATTTGTAAAACTAGTAATAATTAAAATGTAACTTTACTTGATTGATAACAAAACATAAATATGTAATAAAACACTATTTGATTACGTAATTAATACAATAACAGTGATCGACCTTATTTAAACAATAACATTTTATTATTTAAATCTGTAAGTATATTTTTTTATATTTCTCTGTTATTTTAGTCAGACAACATCTAACATAGTTCTACATATTGGAATATAAATCTTTACCGCATCACTAAAATAATCTGAACAGGTACCACATCCCTAGTCCCAG
The DNA here is from genome assembly GCA_963693475.1 of Ectropis crepuscularia. Classification (NCBI taxonomy): domain Eukaryota; kingdom Metazoa; phylum Arthropoda; class Insecta; order Lepidoptera; family Geometridae; genus Ectropis; species Ectropis crepuscularia. The sequence goes on from OY856340.1 coordinate 5,244,415, forward strand.
ACATATCACTTACAGAAAGAAATAAATAGATATTAACTAAGGGATTACTCGTTTGTTTTGTAATATAATATTCAACACTATATCAATAATTACTATGGTTATGTGGTGGAATGAGTACCCGATATTTCGTTTCAGTTTCCTGCGCCGCGCTGACGGGTAATCACAAAAAAAAACAGTCAACACCAAAATTTCGAATTTCGAACTACCCTCTTTCTCCGTCTTTTGGCACGATTACTATCGGTAGTTGAAGTTACTGCAATAACACTTACTGTATTTTTGTGCAACTGTAACGAAATATCGGGGACTCATTCTACCTCATAAACTCTGTAAACACAAATGATCACAGGGATCAACGATAATAGTGTTGTGAATAGTCTAAAAAATAATTTAAAAGAATATACACTAGTTCTGATACTACCGTCACCACATCCAAAACTTAGTAGCGTTCTTCTACGTCTATACGTCGATACTAGCTCGATGAGGAGCCTCTAAAGCCGTCCCTATTCGAACACTCATTCTGTATACAACAAATTCGCTATATAACTTTGACGCTTCAGCAGATGATATGGTCAAACGAACTAAGTGAAATTTCACCGTTATTAGACGAGTCATTTCATTCAAAGACATAAAATCAATTCACCTGTGAAATATGTCTTTGAATAAAATGACAAAATATTAAGAGTCAGCAAACGGTTTCCTCTTCTACCCATAATGCGTCCATTTTAGCGAATATGGACAAGACCAGTCAAATCAGTACAGCTTTAACTTCACTACAATCATCGGCACTATTCTCAATGACCACTGAGGTAAACACATACGTTAGCTAATATAACTTGAACTTTATACACTCTGCAGAACTGCTCAATCCCAAGCCAAGTTATAATGGCGTATATGTTTCACTCATTTGTTATTGTGAACACGACCGTTTCTGTATGAAGACGGACTATTACAAGAAGTCTACACACTGTCTGCAAATTCCTGTCCGAAAAACTTAGGCTAATTTACATGTCAGTGTACACACAGAGCGATCAATCGCCGTGCAAATCGAAAGCAGCAATGGTCTTGTAACCCTAGTGTTAGCGACAATAAAGTAATCCAAAGTATGATGAAGAATTTCAATCTCCGTGCAGACCGCAAGCAACAGTCTTGTGTTACTCAGGATTACCAGTAAAGTGATGAATTCTGTGAAGCAATAAGTTCCGGCTACGCTACTGCATACGTCTCCTTGTCCGCTCAGTGGTCGTAGACGACGCCGCCGGGCCCGGGCAGGGCGGAGCGCCCCATCAGGTAGGAGTCGACGGCGCGCGCCGCTTGACGGCCCTCCGATATCGCCCACACGACCAGCGACTGGCCGCGACGGCAATCTGAGCACAACACAACTCGTTTACTATGAATCATCGTTGCTATGACTTTGTATCAGACATCTATAACAAATAAACATTCCAAATAGCATCTGGACTAATTTAAGGACACTTTTTCAAGTGAAGACTTCTGTTGGTGCGTTGGGCGTTGTTTGAGAAAGGAAAAAGCAATTGAACTAGTGACTATGTTATCGTTTTCGACACTTCTGTATATAAGTATGCCCCGGAGTCCCACTGATGATTCAGTATTGATAATCTAGTAGCGTCATCTTAGTTCGATGTCCTTTCTAAGAGAGCAAGGTTCATTTGTAGGATCATCATTAGCCAATTTACAAGTACATTTACAGATATATTACATAACATCCGAATCTAATACACCCACGTTCGAGATTAAATAAGCAGATCATTGCACACAGCTTTCTTTGGCACTGCCGTATGGTTATGGTATTCACCTTTCTAACGATTACGGACTATATCGTAAACTTAATACAAGAGGTTTGTTCTAGAAATGAATACAATCTATGTGTCTTCAAATCTCTAGGTTAGGTAATTTCTAGGTTAAGTTAGCGCTCGTTAACTATAAGCCCCGCACGTTGGTATTGACATTGGCGGCCATCTTAGTTACGTAGTGTAACTGTCAATGTCAGTAACGTTCGCAAGATAGAAGGTGACATCACGGAGCTCTTATTGTGACAAGGTTATATCGGAATATCAACGGGGCTTATAGTAAACGTGCTACGTTTTGGACGAATCAAACGAATAAAAACATGCGTAAAAAGCTGTCATGTAATAAACGGAACTTACCACCGGCGGCAAAGATGTTTTCGATGGGAGTCTTGTAGATGTTCGATTTGTCAGTTTCGATGTTGCTGCGAGCGTCCAGGGGCAGATCTGGTGAATACGAATTACAAATTATTTCATATTATTACTAGCGGCCCGTTCCGGCTTCGCTTCGATACTGCCATACGAAGACAATTAATCTAAATAAAAACTATCCTATCTCTAAAGTTGTACCAATAAATGCGAAATTTCGTGAAAATCACTTGACTTGGTGAAGAGTTCACTGGGAACAAACATCATGATACTGTGGATTTTTATATTTTAAGTGTTAGTACAAAAACTACGAGAACCCTCGTGTCTGTGGGCGGCTAAAGTTTTAAAGACAAGAACAAAATTAAAAAAATATATTTATCCCCGACTACCTCGAATTTGTAATCTGTACAATATTCTACTAGTCAAGTCCTTTCATTTGATACCCATATTGAGAGAGTAGTGAAGAATTAAATGTATTTCGCCATTTTGTGGTGGCGACCATTTTGGATTTCAAATTCGTCATAGTGTATTCTACTAGTCAAGCCCTATCATTTGATACCGATATTGATGTAGGTTGTGAAGAAATTTAAAATATTATTAAAATAAAATAAAATATTAACCAAACAAACATAGCTAAGAACCACCACATGGAAATTAAATTTCAAATAAACAAAACGGCATCGAAGTCAGTCCATCCGATAGAGCTCTATGGCGCCACAGACAGACACACAGACGTCAAACTTATAACCCTCTTTTTTTTGGTCGGGGTTTATAAAAAGGGTATGTTTGAAGTGTATGATAAGTCGTACCCAGTTGATGCGCCACGTATTTCTCCGGGCCGAGGAAGCCCATGGCCAGCAGCACCAGCTCCGCCTTGTACACCTTCCGCGAGCCCGCCACCTCGCTCATCTCCCAGCGGCCGCCCGCGCCGCGCACCCACTCCACCTCCACGCACGACACGCCGCACACGTTGCCGGACCCTGACACAACATACAATATAAAACCGTATCTAATAGTACATTATAATATAAGTGCGGTAAGTTGATAATTACAGCCTAGGCGATATTGCTAGCACGAGCCGTAGGCGAGAGCTACAAGAAACCCAAGGGCTGTAATTATTAAAGCGCACGTATGTCATACGACAAATTTGCGAGGAAATAAATAAAACTCTGACGACATTTTCAAATAAAAACAATACAGCGAAAAAAAGGGCGCGTTATAATTTTTACTTGTCACAGTCACAGATTAGCAATGCGCGCGCATCGGCGCTTTTTTAGGGTTCCGTAAAACGTAAAAACGGAACCCTTATAGATTCGTCATGTCTGTCTGTCTGTCTGTCCGTCCGTATGTCACAGCCACTTTGTGCCGAAACTATGAGAACTACACTGTTGAAACTTCGTAAGTAGATGTATTCTGTGAACCGCATTAAGATTTTTACAAAGAAATTAAAAAAAAAGAAAAATTAGGGTTGCCCCCCATACTGAGAACTGAAACTCAAAAATTTTTTTTTCATCAAACCTACACGTGTGGGTTGTCTATCGATAGGTCTTCAAAAATGATGTTGAGGTTTCTACAATCATTTTCGTCTACACTGAATAGTTTGCGCGAGAGACACTTCCAAAGTGGTAAAATGTGTGTCCCCCCCCCCCTCTAACTTCTAAAGTACGAGAATGAAAAATCTAAAAAAAATATATGATGTACATTACCAAGTAATCTACCAACGAAAATTAGTTTGAGCTCGATCTGATGAGTACTTATTTTTTAGTACGACATAAATACACTATTATTGAAACTTCGATCAAAGTTACAACGAACTACAAGAACTATGTGTACTATGTATATTATGTTACTTGCTGCAACGGAACCCTTCATGGGCGAGTCCAACTCGCACTTGGCCACTTTATTTATTTTAAGGAACGGCTTTGAACCAGCCTATGTTACTAATATTAAAGTAAATTAATATTTTTGTGTTTTGTTACAGATACAAACATTGTTGTAATTAATTAAATTAAATATTTATTTACACGCAGCATTTTGATAAACCGTACGTTTTACATTACATTTCCGCACAAATACGTAATGAGATACATTACGATATTGAAATTGGTGAAATAAGAGACCCTTTACGAGCAAACATTTTTTTTTCTCTGGAACGAAGATCCTTAGGGCAACGGCAGGCTTGGAGGCGTTAGGGCTTTTGTTGAGTGACCAAACTGAAAATTAAGTGGCCAAGTGCGAGTTGGACTCGCGCATGAAGGGTTCCGTTGCAGCAAGTAACATAATATACATAGTACACATACATAGTTCTTGTAGTTCGTTGTAACTTTGATCGAAGTTTCAATTACAGATAGTGTATTTATGACGTACTAAAAAAAAACTACTAATCAGATCGAGTTCAAACTAATTTTCGTTGGTAGATTACACGGTAATGTACATCATATATTTTTTTTTGATTTTTCATTCTCTTACTTTAGAAGTTAGAGGGGGGGGGACACACACACATTTTACCACTTTGGAAGTGTCTCTCCCGCAAATTATTCAGTGTAGACGAAAATGATTTAAGAAACCTCAACATCATTTTTGAAGACCTATCGATAGACACCCAACACGTGTAGGTTTGATGAAAAAAAAATGTTTGAGTTTCAGTTCTCAGTATTACCTACAACCCTAATTTATCTTTTTTTTAATTTTTTTTTGTTCAAATCTTAATGCGGTTCACAGAATACATCTACTTACCAAGTTTCAACAGTGTAGTTCTCATAGTTTCGGCAAAAAGTGTCTGTGACATACGGACGGACAGACAGACAGACATGACGAATCTATAAGGGTTCCGTTTTTACGTTTTACGGAACCCTAAAAATGTGAGACTAAAACCGTAAGAAAAATATTTAACGGAAGTGACTAGTAAAAACTGCCCGTGACCAGTGTTGCCAATTTTATATTTCAGATTATATTTATATTATAAATCATAATATTAAGCAACATTTTTTGCATATTGTATTGCTTGTATAGAAAGCTACACAGTTTGCCTTATTCGAAGGAACTTCGTACCTACTTGGTGTCCCATGACATCATATCATTTTTTTTATAGTATAGAGTGATGAGACTACCAGATCAAGTGCCTGATGGTAAGCAACATGCCGCCTGTCCATACCTTATAAAATATATTACCTATATAAAATTGTATCTCACAAAAAACATAGGAACAGCCAATCTCGATTTCGATCACGTGGAACAGTCAATTTAAATTTAAGCGCCAAGGTTATTGCAGAAACTACCACATTGCAAATCAACTACGAGTACCTAATTGATACTTGCATTCTTTAGTTTTCTTTAACTTTAATTTATTTGAAGTAGCTATTTAAAAAGTAACCTTTTTGTATATTTTTCTAAATTAGGAATAATTATTATAATATAGGAATGAAGTACCTATATCTTAGTATAGCATAAGCAGCTCACTTTATGTACCCACTTTTGAAGCTTGAGGCATTCTCTCACCAGGAGAAAGTCAAAACCATAATCCACCACGGTTACATGTGTTGGTTGGCGGATGGATAACTTAGTTTAGCTGTCATCATCAACAGCCAATAAATGTTCCCACACTTCCTCGTAAGGAGAGAGTTAAGGCCATAATCTACCACGCTGGCTCAGTGCGGGTTGGTGACACATGACTTCGAAAGATTCTAGGTACATGTCGGTTTCCTCACGATGTTTTCTTTCACCGTTTTAACTTAGCGGCATTACGCACATGACTTCGAAAAGACAGTGGTGCGCGTGGGGTTTGAGCCCGGGGTCTCCGGATCGGCAGGCGCCGTTCTCCCGACTAGACCAGCCGTAACTTTTTAGTTTAGCTGTAATAAATGCTAATTAAAACTGTACTTGTAATAACCGCGCATGACTCCTTGAAATGTTAAGCTTACCGTCATCAAGGAACTCCTTAGTGAGCGTCGAGAACTTTCTGGGGTCGGCTCCGAACTTGACTTTCACCTCTTCGTGCCCGTAATCCACCCTGAAAACCAAACACCCAACGTAAACAATGCAAACAGGGCATACCTAATCTTAATACATAATATATGTATATAAATTACACGTCACGTTGTTTGTCCGCAATGGACTCCTAAACCACTTAACCGACTTTAATCACGTTTACACACCGAGTGCAGTTTGATCAAACTTGAAAGATAAGATTTTTATTTCAATTAATAGTCTTCGTATGACGATATCCGAGCTAAGCCGCAACGGGAGTAGAATTCAAATATTTGTGGACTTTGCTCTAATAACACATTTGTTTACCAATATTTTAGCCACTAGACCGCCACCTCGCCTGACGGTGAGCGACGGTGATGCGGTTTATATGGAAACGCTTACAGTCCGCGAGGTATAAGCTGAGCTTTGCATTAGTGTGAGTGATCACCAAAAGTACAGTCAGACGCAGGACGCTGTGACCATGTTCTCTTAATAAGGTGTCAATTTTATATTCAATAAATCGTTGTTTATTATGCAGTATCAATTGTATATTGGTATAAACGATAGGCCTGCCCTGAATACGGTATTCGGAAATTTTAAGTAAATAAGTTATACGTAGGTGACGGATCTCATGCTTTTCCATTAAATTTTTTCTGTTATTCTCTGTCCTTGACCATTTGAATCCTAAAAGAGATACTTCTTTTCGCAATGACCATATTGATCCTGGATAGTGAATGTCAGCTTGTTGTTTAAGAGTTTGTTGTCTGACTGTACTTTTGGTAATAGATGCGTATGCATGTGATCACTCACACTAATGCAAAGCTCAGCTTATACCTCGCGGATTGAACCCAGAAAAAAAATTGGCAGTCATAGGAACTGCCGATAGAAGTGAAAACTTATAACTCAGAATTTGATTTGATTTCTGTTGCCCTGGTATCTGGAGATAAACGCTGGGCTGTTGGAGGTAGGTGATCGAAACTCTTTACTGTTTCTGTTGCCCTGGTACCTATCTGGCCGTTTTTACCGAGTTTACCCGAAGATTTCATATCCGATATCAATCCGATTCATCAATCGTCGCGCTCGGATATGATAATGGATCGGCCATTATCATATCCGAGCGTGACGATTGATGAATTCATTTCACAGCCCACGAAAATTCTGTCTATAGCGCGCCTAAAGAAGTTTTCACTTCAAAAACAGATCCACTCTAGACTTGAAGATATCGAGATTGTAACCATCAGGAAATACCCACTCTGGCAACGTATTTCAAAGTTTAAAAGTCCCTACTACGAAGTACGTGCACCATGATACGATGTTACTTTTTGGAGCTACAAGCAGTTCTATAGACAAATAGGCTTACATGTTAATAGATCGTGCAGATCAGCTGCACACTTTGAATGACAGGTTCGCACTTGACCGCCATCTCGCCTGATGTTAAGCGACGATACGCTACGTATATGGAGCGCGCTTATCCATAAAAAACCGAACACTCTTCGACTTGAAAACATCAAGATTGTATTCATCGGAAAAACACCATTCCGGCAACGCTATCCACAGCCTAGACTTTCTTATTCCTTTTTTTATGTTTGAAAACTGGCTTGACCAAGCGGTGTCTTAGCTATAAGTAGAAAAGTGAATTAGTAAATATTTTTTAAACTATGTACATATGTATAATCATCAGCTATTTGGCTTCCGTCGTCTATACAAGCTCCACATCGTTTGGGGTTAGATAGTGGGATGTGAAAGAAAAATGCCGGCCAATATTATTTAGTTAACTTTATAACATATTTGCTCGTAAAGGGTCTCTTATTGGACCAATTTCTGTATCGTAATGTATCTTATTACGCACTAGTGCTGTAATGTGTAATGTAAAACGCACGGTTTCAAAATGCTCCGTCCACAGACTAGGTAGAGAGATATGCTCCGTCTAAAACGAACGGTACCTTTTTAAATCTTAGTAAAGAGTTTTTATGTCAGAAAAGTGTGGTCAACATTTTATGAATAAAATTAACTTTGAGAGGTAAAATATAATAAAGAATTATTAAATTCGTAAATTTAATTAATTTAGACCATAAATTACTTTAATTTTTCTGTAACAAAACACAAAAATATTCATTTACTTTATTATTAATGGCATACCGGCTGGTTCTGTGCCGTTGCTTAAAAAAAAAGGCGCCGATGCGCGCGCATTGCTAATCTGTGATCCATAGTGATTATTTACTCTGTGCTGTGATCTGTGATCAAGTAAATATTATTCCGCGCGTTTTTTTTTCGCTGTATTGTTTTTATTTGAAAATGTCGTCAGAGTTTTGTTTATTTCCTCGCAAATATGTTATAAAACGTCGTATGACATACGTGCGCTTTGATAATTACAGCCTCTGCTAATTATAGCTCTCGCCTTCGGCTCGAGCTAGCAATAAAGCCTCGGCTGTAATTATCAACTTACCGCACTCATATCATAATGTACTATTATGGCACAGTGTGATCTAAACACACACTTTACGCACGCTTGTCCGTCGCTATTTTACATTTTACACAAGTATAAATATTAATTTCTATACAATTTTAGTATTTCCCAGCCGCACTGAATAAGACACAAAAAACTATGGAATTCATTTTCTCTCATTATTTGAATGTATTGTTAGTTTGAGCACAGCAAAAAATTTTACGTCAATAAATAAATAATAAATTAATTTCAATATTTTACAATTTAGGTAAAATATATTTTTATTAGCTGCTTCCCCCGGTTTCACAAGGTTAAAATCAGACATTTTGTGATAAGATGTTAACAACCACGGTAAAGTGTCTACCTGGCCGTCATGGAATAAAGTTTGCTTGATTTGGGACTATAGTGCTCGCAATATAACTCTGCGCGTAACAAAATATGGAACTAATTGACAGGCCGTCAACTTCTTATTTACGTCAGTTGACAAAAGTTTGTTTACGTTTGGTGTATTTATTAATTTCCAAAGTAATCAATAGCTTTTATTATGCCGAAAGTGATTAAAAGTGCTGGCCGTGGCTGGTTCTTGAAAATCAATCGTGGTTGTGAAGAAGAACGATACAATAACGGGCCAAAAGTGCAGTTTTCCAAACGCAGAGCTATTTGACAACTAACATGTAGGGATACCATAACAATCAAATCTCCACCTATTATCGGCATATTTTAAAGCTGAGGCTTTAGGTTGAGGTGCGGCTTTGGGTTTGATTGTTTTATCGCCAATTTACCAACGTCGTATTTACCAATGTACCAACGTCACGTGGTAATGGACAACGCATTATACCACTGCACTCAGATAAATAAAGCGGCTACAATGGCCAATGTAAAAGAAGAAAGCCAAAAGTGGCTACAATGGGCAATGTAAAAGAAGAAAGCCAAAAGTGGCTTAAGAAAAATGAAATAGATTTCGACGATTGTAGGACAAATCCGCAGTTACTCGAATAAAGCGGCACAAAGAAGACCCACAATACCAAGTAGAATAACTATTAAAGGAACATGGACAGGAACTTTTGCGGTTACCGCCGTGATTCATCGTGATTTTAACCCTATTGAAAAAAGAAGATGATTCTATGGAAGCCAATGAGTCATTGGCTTCCATAGAATCATATTATATCATAATCATATATTAAAATAACGTTTATGCGCCAAATTTTCAAATAGTGTTATTTATGGTCTCAATAAAAGATTTACAAGTTTAAATTAAATTCTTGTTATTTCGATGTTGGTGTAGGTTGAAAATGACAGATTTTTTATAATGTAATAATTTTTAATAAAGTTTTCCTGGTGGTAAGAGACTCGGACAGCCTGTATCAATTACCAATGATACTTGGTCATACTGAACCAAACCAGCACTGCAAAGGCGTTCATTACTTCGAGACATTCGGTCTTGAGTCTCAGTTGTCGTGTAGTTACTTAAATTACTTCCCTGAAAAATCCCTTCCCGTACCTGTTTTATGAAGTTGTACGTTCCCAATGAACGGGAAGGGAACCTATTAGCTTGACCTGGCAACATTAAGTACGCCACCAGTCGCGCGCAGACTTATACTGCGAACACTATAGTAAGCTGATTTAGGTTTTTGACAGATGTTTTAACTGATTGAAATCTTAGATAAATAATTTAAGTAAATAGATCAGCGAAGTCTTTCCGCACATTTCCTTTGTACCAATCGTAAGCAGATGAGGTGTATGTTAACTATGGCAACATAGTGATGTACCGCGACAAAAGTATGACAATTCCACGAGAGCGACAAGACAAGAGCGATCAGACCCGTGCTTTCGGTGTAAAGCGTTTGTTCTAACTTTATAAAATACGTAGTTAATGTTTAATTACAGACCAAATTACCAATATATTCATATTATATACTAGCAACACCTCACGGCTTCAACCGCGTGGTTCCCGTTCCCACGATAAAAATTATTTAAATGTATTTTTATTTTTTTGTTTTTAATGAAAATTAAAATTATATAATAAATTAAATTTTAATAATGTTTATTGCAATTGTAGCCTATGTTTTAATATAATATATTTGTTTTTTAGCTTTAAAAAAGCTACTGTGGGAAAGAATGAGGGATTGTATTATATGTAAGGCCGATTCGAACTGAACGAACATAGAGCTAGAGCTGGAACAAGAGCATTCTTTCTCGATCTTTTAATGTAAACGAAAGATCGTTCTTAGCGTTTTCCATATTATGAATTCCATAGAATCTTTGCCAACGCAAACAAAACAACGAATGAATGTTCTACGTTTGTTTACACCAAATGAATTTGATACAGTGGGGATAGAATGAGCATTCGCTCGTCTGATGTAAATCGGCCTTAATATAACACAGTCCAATTTTCTTTATAGGATGACAATCATAGTGTACATAAATTTTTTAAAGTTAATATATTAGTATACAAAAATAGATAGGTATTTAAAAATGTTGATCTGAAAGCATTTCAGCCTACAAACTGTTGTGCAGTTGGGCAGAGCTGTAGATTTGAAAACTTTGCGGATGCTTGATGTGAATTTGTTAAAAAAAAATACAGACTTGAACCTAATCGTATTCCAAATTTCAAACCGATTCGTTACATCGTTTTGCCGTGATTGAGCAAAAAAAACTACAAACATTGACAATTATAACATTAGTAGGATTCGTATAAAATAAAATACAAATATTTTCTTACTTCACATTCGTATAGAATAAGTATATAGAATGGAACATTAAAATTCCATATAAAGGTCGGGGTCATCGGTTAAACAATACCTATTACTGAATTGTTGTAAAATCTTGTTTTTTTTTAATTTTTTTTAGAAGAAACCTTTGACCGTACAGGTTTACGCAGATTACCTATACTACGCCGAATGTTCGTCCTTTTTGGCGTTTTACGCATTGATATTTCAACAGCGAAAATTGATTAGCTGTTTCATAACAAACATTTGCATTTATAAGGACTGCTGATAAAAGTGAAAACTTAAAACTTTAAACTTGTATTAAATAGCAACATTGTTGTACACAACATCACCTGTATAGTGATAGACATAATCCCACTATGCATGTTGATTACGTGAATTCACAAGATTTCACATTAAAAACACAACACGACTAAAGAAAGAAGCTTGAACTTCAAAAATGTGTGTGAAAAGGGACACTAGCCACTGGCGCAAACGCAATGGTTTTAAAATCATGTACAACTCAGCATCTTCATATTGCTTAGTAGTGGTAGGGTTCTTTGCAGAGTCCGCCTGGGGAAGTACCATACCTTTGCCAGTTATTCCGACGCGAAGCAGTAGTGCGCAAACATTACTGTATTTCCAGAGAAATTACTGGGCCATAAAAGATAAAACACCTTATATCTCCGAGTAACCTGGCAATCACCGGCAAATGTAGAGTAGGACGCCCTGAGACTAGGTAGAGTGCCGATTTATGAATATCTGCTGGTGACATAAATATGACCACCGACGAAACGCGCTAACTATCTAGGCGCGAACTTACTACTATAATCTATCTTTAACCAGCTAGAAACAACTATTTTAGGCGCACAGTTATGTTTGTACATTACAGCTTGGCACATGACTAGCAAAGGTGTGGTGTGTGGTAGCGGTCTCTGCAAAGAGTCTGTGGTGGCATAAAACCATTTTTTTAAACTATTATAGTCTTACACTTGACCGCCATCTCGCCTGATGTTAAACGACGATCTACGATGGAACACGCTTACCTAGAATAAACCGAGATTGAATACACTAACTGAAACCACTGGGAAAACTCATCACATTACACAGCCTAGATGTCGTTATAACACTACAGTTAGTGCGAGGTACCTGAAAGTCCTGGGCCACTGCGGCCAGGGGTTGTCCTGTCCCCGGGTCTTCTTGGGCTCGGGTAAGATCTCAAACGTCGTTATAGTCTTCGCTCCTTGACGCAGCGACGTCGCTATACAGTCGCATCTGTAACAATATTTATAAACATATTGTACAACGCAAAATATATTTATGGAACAATATTTCGCTGAGATTGGGGCTGTTCTTTTGCTGAGGATTGGTTGGACCCCCATAACCACTACTGCTAGAAGTTTCTTGACTATAGTTTCTCCAGTGAAAGTTTTGTTACCCAGTGTCTTCGCCTCCAATGAGAAAGACATTCTTGTTCTTGGCGCTATTTTTCTGCTAAAGTTTAGCGGAATCATAGAATAGATAATACAGATAGAACGGACACTCCCCACCCCCCGCCAGTTTCAAGCTTCCTACCCCGCAAGGACGCGAGAATCACTCAACGAAGGGTTATATCGGACGATAATTTTCTATGAGAATACGACCATGATGCTGTATTATTTAACAAAATGGTACCAAATTTTTCGTCTATTATACGAAACAAGAATAAGAGATTTTTCATTTCATAAGAATTTCTACAAAGATTGAATCATTTTTATAAACTGTGTTAAGCTATTCTGGTTAGAAGTACGCGACAACACTGAAGTCCTGTGACGAAATTATTAAACTCGTTGTTTTTAAACTGCGGCTTTCGTTAATCGTTGTGAAATACGTCAGTGGCGCCAATAACGTATGGTAACGAGTGATGGCGCAGAGTAGGTATAGTTCGCAATTCACGAAGTCACTAGTCACTAGTGTTGCCAATTTAGTGGATTTTTTTTACTAAGATTGCTACTATTCAGATTTATTGATAAGTGATTATTTCTTAGCATTCAACCGACTCAAAAAAAATAAACAGGTTCTATATTAGACTATCTGTACTTTTATGTGCGTCCATGTATATATTATGTCGGTCAATAGTGAACAATGAATATAGGATTTCATCTAGTAAGTAGTATGCTTATTTAAGATTTCGCAACAACCGTTCATTAAAACCAGTAAGAGGATACGAGTACATTGACTATTGGAATGGTTAGTTCCAAAAAAAAATAACGATATTTTTAAACTAAAACTTATTCAGTAATTAACGGCTTTGACATTGACTTATAAACTTTACCGGTTCTAGGACTACCGGTACTACTACGATTTAGTTTCATTTTTAACCAACTTCAAAAAAGGAGACGGATCTCAATTCGTTTATATGTTTGTTACGTGATAGCTCCATTTATTGTGAAACAAAGGACATAAGCCCAAATCACATTGAAAAAACCCAGGTGCCACACCTGGGTTTTTTGATGTACCTCGGATTTTAAGTTATTAGTAATAATATTCTAAACTATCATCATCATCCGTTTGAGTGGCTAACCTGCGTTTTTTTGCCTGTAGAAGTTCGTGTGAAAAGCTCGTTTTATGGAACAAAATATATTGTATAATTTGGTGTTAATGATATAAAAATAATATATACCGGCTGAGTCATAAAGATATATATCAAACAATGCACGAATATGCTTAGGTTCTTTTCGCGATGGGTGGCCTTGGAATTGAATTCAAATTTAACGAGTGTAAGTAAAATAATTCATGATAATACGCTTATTTTTGGTAATGTACTTTGGACTTTGTATTCAATTATCAGTATGCTTACATCGCGGGTCAAATCTGGACAAGTACTAGCACAAGCACAGCACTAGCATAGGCCTGGGATATGAGGCGTACTTGAAGAGAAGTATATGCTAAGATGTTATGATGATGATGATTACATCGGATTACAAACAGTATTGGTGAACTTTTAAAAAAAACACCTACAAAACTACACTGATAAAAAAACATGTTAGCCACTAATTTGGGTTATGGGAGTGGTGTAATTTTTTTTCTTAAAATATATTTGCATACAATTATTAGATTTTTTTGAGATTAGATACAATTATTTTGTGCCGAGGTCAGGGTACGATTTGGGCCATGTCTTCTATGATGTTTTTTTTTTTTTTTGGTAGATCATAGTTTTGAAATATGAAAACAAAACTAAAAATTACTTTCGTTTATTTTTGTTCAAGTTTTTTATGATCGTCGTTGAAATTTGGTCAAGTTAGTTTCTGAATTTAATTTAAAATTGAAACCGATTTTTGTTTATTCGGCGCAAATTCACAATATTTAAAGTTTTATGCGATCCTTACTATAATGCGAATAAATAAATCACTATTTATCAACATACAAAAGTAATATTCTTTTAAGCATTAGTAATAAATTAAATCCGGAACTAGCAACATTATCGGCCATAGTTGATAAAAATTCGTAATGTTTGTTTTTGGTTTGTTTACAACATTTAATTTGGAGTTTTGAGTTGAAAAATCATGTGCTTTCTCTTTACTGGTCGCTGACATGATGTGTTAATAATTAATAAGTAGTTTGTGCAGTGTATAATACTCTGATATAGTAAACTGTGATACCGCTTTTTAATGCATCTTATGAACGTAGTTATAGCTAATCTAATGTTCTGTGACTAGTCTATCATGAAATACGCGAAATATGTGGAGTGATTAATTAATATATTGTCAGAATAAAGTTTTCTCTTTGGGTAAGTGTACTTAACTTACTAAAATAATTTAGTAACCCTAGATGACACGCACACATGCGTAAATGTGTTCGAACGACATATGCGTAGTTGTGTGAGTGTAGGTATGTCAACTGCACCGTCTGTATAGATTTTAGGCCGAGTGTCCGGGGTGTGGCGGAATCCTTTTCGTCACTACTGCTAGAAGTTTCTAGACTGTAGTGTCTCCAGAGAAAAGCATCCTTACCCAGTGTCTCCACCTCCAATAACGAACACATTCTTGTCCTTGGCGCTGAGTTCCGGATTGTTCTTCTGGTGAAGGTCGGTGGAGCCCATTTAAACACTATTTCTAGTAGTTTCTATACTCCGGTTTTTGCAGTGAATAGAATCCTTACCCAGTTTATTGCCGTTGGCGGTAAGAACGGGGCTGTTCTTCTGCTGAAGTTTGGTAATACTCCTCTATACCAATACTAACTACTGCTAGAAGTTGTCTCCAGAATAAAATAATCTTACCCAGTGTCTCCACCTCCAATAACGAGCACGTTCTTGTCCTTGGCGCTGAGCTCCGGGTTGTTCTTCTGGTGCAGGTTGGTGGAGCCCATCTGCTTCTTCTGCCAGTTCTCGAGGAACTCCATCGCGTAGTGGATGCCGTTCAGCTGGCGGCCCTTCAGTGGCAAGTCGCGCGGCCACGTCGCACCCATGCAGAGCACTAGGGCGTCGTATCTGGGGAAGACAACATTATTATAGAGTGTTATCCCACGACGCGAATACGACGGGGTGTTTTAAGTTGTGTCTTGGTTAGTGTGTGTGTCTGTGCCAGTGTGAGTGTATGTGGGTTTGCCTTTGAATGTGTGACTACGAAACCGGAAGACGCAGTGTTGGACGGCCTCCCACTACATAGACAGATGACCAAGGTCGCTGGAAAGCATTGGTTGCAGTTTACGCATGACCGTTTGTTGTGGAAATCTAGGTTCGGAGGCTTATGTTCAGTAGTGGACGTCTTGCGGCTGATGGTTATGTTAGATATGGGGAAGGTTCTCCAATGGCGACCACGAAACCGGAAGACGCAGTGTTGAACGACCTCCCACTAGATAAACAGATGACCAAGGTTGCTGGAAACCGTTGCAGGTTGCGCAGGACCGTTCGTTGTGGAAATCTAGGTGGGAGACCTATCTTCAGCAGTGGACGTCTTGCGGCTGATGATTATGATAGATATGGGGCAGAAAGGTTCTTCAATGGCGACCATGAAACCGGAAGACGTAGTGTTGGACGGCTTTCACTAGATGGACAGATGAAAAGGTCGCTGGAAACCGCTGGTTGCAGGTTTCGCAGGACCGTTCCTTGTGGAAATCTAGGGTGGGCAGGCCTACGTTCAGTAGTAGACGTCTTTGATGATTATGATAGATATATAACAATGTATACTGACTCGCTAGCTAGTTCAGCCGCGGAGATATCCTTCCCGACGTCGACGTTGCACTTGAACTGGATGCCCTCGGCCGCCAACAGTTTGACGCGGCGGCCGACCACCTCCTTGCTGAGCTTCATGGTGGGGATGCCGTACTGAAGCAAGCCGCCGGCGCGGTCGTTACGTTCGAACACCGTCACCAGGTAACCGGCCTGGTGGGACAAAACGGATGAAATATTAATACACTAGCTTTAACCCGCGGCTTCGCTGGCGTTCAAAGTTATTTATTGATAAATGTACAATTTACACGTCAATTAATAAAAAATAAAACAAAAGAAAGAGCATACAAATTGTATACATTTTCAAAGTTTGAGCGCTGTAAGCTGTTTGTTCTATAACCTTCTTATGGCAGGTTCCCACTTTGATAAGTACGACTACTGTCGAATTATAACTTAAATAACTATAATCCTTAATGGCTCTCATCCCCTATTTCACCCCCTTGGAGGTAAAGTTTCAAAAAATCCTTCCTTCGTAGGTGCCTACATTATAAGAAGAATATGTGCGCGAAATTTTAAGGTTCCGGCTCTTACGGTTTGGGGTGTTCGTTGATCTATCAGTCAAAGACCTTTCTTTGCCTTTTATATTTATATGGACCAGCGCCCCGCGATTTAGCCTGCGTAATTCCCGTTCCTGTTATATTTGGGCTTAAATATTGACACCAACCTTTAATGGAAAGAACACACGCAAAAGGTTAAAGCGCAACTTTCCCGTTATTTTTTGTATGCCCTAGCCATGGTAAAGATGAATAGCAACATAAACATAAAGAACACATTAACTGTCCTGAATATTGGTTGACTCGGTGGAGAGTTGACTGGAGAATAAACATAATGCCACTGGATTTTTACATAGGTATACTTACTTATTACTAACGGCTTCGTTCAGGTATTGTCATATAAATACCATTCATCGAAATAAAAACTATCCTATCTCTCGAGTTGGACCAAATAACTCATACATATAACATACAAATCTCGTGAATATTGGTTGACTTGGTGGAGAGTTGAGTGGGTACAAATATGACGTCACTGAATTTTTTTAGATGTGTATATTAAGATCAGATCCCACCGCTGGGGGGTTGGAACATAGAGTGGGCAGTTAACACTATGTTTAGCTTACCTTGTTGAGTTGGTGCGCACAGGCCAGCCCGGCGGGTCCGGACCCCACCACGGCCACTGTTTTACCGTTACGGTGCTCAGGGATCTGAAATATAGTTTATAATTATGTTACTAAATGGTATTTAGGGTTCCGTAAAACGTAAAAACGGAACCCTTATAGATTCGTCATGTCTGTCTGTCCGTCCGTATGTCACAGCCACTTTTTGGCGAAACTATGAGAACTACACTGTTGAAACTTGGTACGTAGATGTATTCTGTGAACCGCATTAAGATTTTTACAAAAAAAAATAAAAAAAATAAAAATTTGGGTTGCCCCCCATACAGAGAACTGAAACTTAAAATTTTTTTTTTTCATCGAACCTACACTTGTGGGGTGTCTATCGATAGGTCTTCAAAAATGATGTTGAGGTTTCTGATACAATTTTTGTCTACACTGAATAATTTGCGCGAGAGACACTTCCAAAGTGGTAAAATGTGTCCCCCCCCTCTAACTTTTAAAGTAAGAGAATGAAAAAACTAAAAAAAATATATGATGTACATTACCATGCAAACTACCAACGAAAATTAGTTTGAACTCGATCTGATGAGTAGTTTTTTTTAGTACGTCATAAATATACTATTATTAAAACTTCGATCAAAGTTACAACGAACTACAAGAACTATGTGTACTATGTATATTATGTTACTTGCAGCAACGGAACCCTTCATGGGCGAGTCCAACTCGCACTTGGCCACTTTATTTTTATTGAAGTGAAAACTTCTTTTAGCGCAACACACACAGATTTTTCAATATGGGATGATTGTCACGTTCGTAAGTGGAAGCCTCGTTCGGGTGAACTTGGGGCTGTAGTGTACCCGAGCGAGAAATATACAGCCTGACGCTCTTCACTGTCGTGTCGCCGTGTTTACTATATTCAACTTATATATATAGTAATAATTTTTATTTTTCAGTTATTTTATAGTTTTTGTAATACTTATTTTAATTTTCACTTCTGCCGAGTCACCGAGGTCCCGAGGTTACTACCCTAATCTTTCACTTACGAACGTGAAGATGAGCTTCACTGACAATCCACGAAAAATCTGTGTATGGTAAGCCAAAAAAAATTTTGTTCGTTATTACTTACAGCCCAGTCAGGTAGTTTTAAATAAATATATTAAAAAAACTGTGATAATCTCACCTCCGGCTGTATCCACCCGCTTTCGAAGGCATTATCGATGATGGCGCACTCGATGTTCTTGATAGTCACCGGCGGCTCAGAGATTCCCAGCACGCACGCGCCCTCGCACGGCGCCGGGCACACTCGACCCGTGAACTCTACGGATAGGAGAATAAAGTCCATAATCGTTGCGACTTGTTCACTGACAATCTCATATGTCTAGGTCTAGACGACGCGAAATAGCTATACGGGTAAGAGAATAAAGTCCATAATCGTCGCGACTTGTTCACTGTCAATTTTATATGATTAGGCGACGAGAAATAACTTTATGGGTAAGAAAATAAAGTCCATTATCTGATTTGTTCACTGATACACTTACATAGACTAGACTAGGCGACGAGAAATAACTACAAGGGTAAGATAATGAAGTCTATAATCGCTGCGACTTATTCACTGACAATCCGATATGTCTAGGCGACGAGAGAGACCTATTTTTTCGTCCAAAATATTGCTTTGCATTGTTATGATTGTTGTTGGAACGAAATTCTTTACGGCATTCTAAACTGGCAAAGGTGTGGTACTTCCCCAGACGGACTCTGCCAAGAGTCCTACCGCTACAAAAGTGCTCTACCACTAGTGCTCCTCAGTTGCTCGCTTACCTAGTCGGACACATTAGTACTCGTTGAGTCTTCTTCCCAGGGCCGGATTTAGGGGAGGGCAAACGGGGCATATTCAAATTTCGACAGTAAATGTTTTTTACGTTAACTTTAATACGTACCTGGGAAGTTGTTAGTCTGCAAAAGTTGCGTGAGCGCCTGCCGCCAGTCTCCCTTGTAGATGAGATCGTTCCACTTGGGGATGATGTTCCCGAGCGGGCAGCCGTGCGCGCTCTGGCAGAACGGGACGCCGCACTCCATGCAGCGTGCGGCCTGCGGTGACGATATACACACGTTATGGGCCATCCAGGGCATGAACAATCCTTAGGCTTAATTAGGGTGCAGCCTGGGGCGCGCTGAAATCGTGTCTTCGCTTTCACTTTTAATCCAGCATTATTGCGTCTACCCTACAACTTTCAACTACACAACAGTCTGTGTTCATCCACTGCTGGACATAGGCCTCTTCAATAGACCGAGACAAAATACTAAAACTAAACGCTGTGAATTCAAAAAGCTTGGGAATCCCTGATTTTACGAGTAACATTGGCACTCACAAATAGCCTAGGACGGTCAGAACTCTCAATCATCCGCTGGGCCTGATTAAGAGTTCCTAAATAGGTATGAATGGGTCAAAAATAAACTAGGCTTTTAGTTACCATGCCTATTTAGCCCACTTTTTATTCCCACAGCAGGGATTCGAGGGGACAAGGAAAAACTTAAGGCTAAAAACCATCACACAGACAAAAATGCCGGTGGGCAGATGACAAAGTCCTCGAAAGTGGTTTTTCTAGAACACGATCTTTTCTTTCAAAGTTACACCCAGTGTTGATTACAAACTTTGCGCTGCAATTTGTCTGGAATAAACGAACCGGACCACAGTTATCCAACTAATATAATAAATTATAAACGCGAAAGTTTGTACGAATGTATATACGTTTGTTAGATTGAAGCTAAAACTACTGAATTTGGACGAAATTCGGAACAAAGGTTAATAATGGTCTAGACTCTAGAATATGGTACATAGGCTATTTTCTATGCTGAGAAAACAATGAAAACAGCAACTATACGGGTAAAACCGCGGCGCACTGCTAGTATTTGCATATTCCTGTTTGTTGGTAGAATGATCAACTAGCAAATGTGCGGTAACTACCTCAGGCGAACTCTACAAAGAGTTAAGGAATTGTATTTAAAAGTATATCTTTTTTTTTTTTTTTAATAAAGAGTGACGAGACGAGCAGGACATGTGCCTGATGGTAAGCAACATGCCTGCCACATAACAGCACAGTGACACGCAGCTATTGGAACATGAAGAGCCAAAATCATTACCTAGCATCGCACTGTGCTCGTCACCCAGAGATCTAAGTTGTTATATCTCTAAGCCCTGGAAACATTGCCCTTCAAACCGGAACACAGTAATGTTTGCACATTACTGCTTGGCGGTAGGATAATTGACAAAGGTGTGGTACTTCCCCAGGCGGACTCTGCTAAGAGTCCTACCACTACAATAATCATCTAATAGTAATCATAATATTATTAATCATTTCACACTGCACCATATACTAATATTCGTATCGGTACAATCGTAGGTGAGGTAGCGGTCATTTGAATAATGGAATAAGAAATTTAAATATCTAGTTCTTTAAAATAAGTTAACAAATCAAAAATACCAAAAAAAACCTAACCTAACCTGCATTGTGAATGTCAACTGCAAAGAAAATTCTATGTTTTTTGTCAAACCACATCATTGGTTTTACCGAAAAAAAAAAACTGTAAGTCCCAAATGCATGCATGCAGTTGGTGTGTGATGTGAGCGTGAAGTTCGACTGACAGTATTACGTATTACAGCGCCCAGCTGTTTTAATTTTAGACCATGATCTAACTGAATTCGAAATTTTAATCGATCTATTCAGATGATGACTGAGCAAGTAACATCCAAACTTTTACATTTATAACATTAGTAAGATAAACAACAGAAAAAAAATAATGACCATGACTTATATGTGCCATAAATAGCGGCCTAATATTTTTAAATGCTATTTCTTACACGCCACAGACAAGAAAAATAAGATTGAATACAGATAAAGTTTAAAGTCTAAAAGTAACAAGTATACAATATAACATAAGCGTGACGACACATTTATTTATTTGACTGACCTCGTGTCTTAGTCAGTTAGTAGCTTTGTCGATTTTGGATAATTTGATAAATCAAAAAGTACGTGTACCATATTTATCCATGATCTAGCTGACGGACTAATTAGAATGGTTCATTTTTGACACAGTCCTCATTCCAATCGACAGAGCGATAGCGTAACATACAAAAAAACATACAAACGAATTGAGACACTCATCATTGTTTTATAATCATTTAAAAATACTCATTGACGATAAAAAATTGTTACGTGTGGGTAACTGGAAAAAGTGTCTACGTTTGTGTAGACCTCTCCTCAATAAATAAATATTGGTGGACATTTCACACACAACACCAAAGAGTTTACTTATACTACGTATAGAGTTAGAACAAACGCTTTACACCGAAAGCACGGGTTCGATCGCTCTTGTGGAAGTGTCATACTTTAGTCACTGCACATCACTATGCCCTCATAGCTAACATGCACCGCATCTGCTTATGATTGGTACAAAGGAACCGTGCTGAAAAACCTGATCTATTTACTTATTCTTTATCTAAGCACAACACCATCTAGCCCCAAACTAAGCAAAGCTTGTACTATGGAAGCCAGATAGCTGATATAATATTTATATATTTTTTACATACATACTTATTATACATAGAAAACACCCAGGTACAGTACAAATATTTGTATTCATCACACATGAACTGGGCTGGACATGTCTACCGAATGTCAGACGATCGCTGGGCTAAGATCACCACCCAGTGGCAGCCAAATGGGAAACGACAATGCGGGAGACCCAAAAGGCGATGGCGGGACGACCTCGACACACACCTTAAAGACTGGACTACTTTGACTTAAGACAACCAAAAATGGAAGGAGGGTAGGGAGGCCTTCGCTCAACACTGAAACACAATGGGCTCTTAATAAAAATAACACTAATGCTCTTCTATACGGCCTTGTCGAGTCAGAGGTGCCGTACTATAAGTACGCACCTCTGCCAGTTCTCGCGAATGGTCGTGCGTTGCTCTACTGGGACCGCTCTATCATCACGGACAGGACTATTGTCGCCAATAAGCCTGATATCGTGCTAGACCGGTCTCAGCGCCGGGCTGTGATCGTCGATATCACCATACCATATGACGAGAACCCCGTGAAAGCCGAGAAGGACAAGCTTAGCAAGTACCTTGACTTGGCTCACGAGATTACCGCCATGTAGGATGTTGATTCGACAATCATAGTCCCAATAGTTGTGTCGGCAAACGGTCTTACAGCGAAAAGTCTCGACCTACATCTTAAGAGACTTTCGCTAGACGGTTGGATGGCGGGTCAGATGCACGCGGCGGTCATCCTCGACACAGCGCGCATCGTCAGGAGGTTCCTCACTCTGCAGCCCTAACCATCGGTAGCTAGGGCCCCGCTGCTCGGGGCACTCTATTTAAAAGTTTTTTATGTTTGTATTTTTTATATATAAGTATTGTAAAAAAAACTAAGAAGACAAATAAATGAGTGAATAATAATAAAGCCACCGCGGGCCACCGGGCCACCGACGGTTGATGGACATTACCTGCACTCGGAGTCCGCGTCGCACGTGGTCGGGCGCGTATATCTCGTCCCAGTCGCGCAGCCGCTTCTCCGCCGCGCGGTACATCATCGTCTCGCGCGGGTACTTGATGAACCCTCTGGAACGATCACATATCACACGATCAGCATTCATTCAGCTACGAGTAATAAAATGAAATTGACGGTCATAGGGACTGCCGTTAGAAGTGTAAACTATTTTTGAAATGAAATCTTCTTTTGGCGCGCCAAACATATTTTTCGTGGGCTGTGAATTGAATTCTAACGTCACGCTCGGGAATGATAAAAAACCTTCGGGTAAACTCGGGACCACGGCCATTAGAAATGCTGACGCATTTGTAGATGGCCGTAAGTGTGTTTCCAAAGTGAGTTATCAAATTTTGAGTTATAAGTTTTCATTTCTATCGGCAGTTCCTATGACTGCCAATTTTTTTTCTATAGTATTGAGTGACAAGAAGAGTATGACATGTATCTGATTGTAAGCAACCTGCCCATAACAGCTCTGCGCTCGTTTCTCTAAGTTTTGGTATTATAGAAGTGAAAAAGGGCTCATCGCATCAAAAAAGTTTACGTAATATCGTCAAAAAAACTTTTGTTAAAACTACACAATTTTTCCCCGTGGATACAACCTCGGTGTTTTCAAGTCGAGTCATTCAGTGAATCTTCTAGGTAAGGATTCCGCATCGTCAGAATCTTATTTGGTTAGTGAGACCTTGAGGAGAATTCAGTTGGGCTGGGCAGCATTTGGAAAATTTCGCGACTTACCTAGTTTTATCGAGAATCTTCTCTAGATTCTTCTTATCGAGCTCGACGTCCCTCACAGTCTCCTCGATGTCCATGACCCCGTTCTCTCCGTTGGTCTCGGCCTTGTTCTGCTTCGTCTGCGGCTGTTTCACGGCCATCGACTTCAGAGCGCGCTGGTACTCGTACGGGAACACCTTGATGAATTGCTTCGCGGACGCCGGCCACGAGGCTAGGAGTTCTTTGGCTATGAGTGATCTGCGAAGTGGACAACAAAGGTAACGTAAATAGACCGTTGTTTGTACGAAAACACTTTAATACACCACAAAAACAATCCTACAAATATCATACCACTCTTAGCAGACTCTTAGCAGAGTCCGCCTGGGGAAGTACCACACCTTTGCCAAATATTCTACCGCCAAGCAGTAATGTGCAAACATTACTGTGTTCCGGTTTGAAGGGCAATGATTTCAGAGAAATTACAGGGCTTAGAGACATAATATCTTAGATCTCTGGGTGACGAGCGCAGTGCAGTGCTAGGTAATGATTTGGATTATCATGTTCCAATAGCTGCGTGTTACTGTGCTGTTATGTGGCAGGCATGTTGCTTACCATCAGGCACATGACCTGTTCGTCTCGTCACTCTATGCTATAAAAAAAAAAAAAAAATCATAAAAACATCAGGGCGCCGTGGTTTTAACCATCTGTAAAACCGTATGACGTAGCCAGTATCGCATAAAACCAGCCAATTGCGAGTCGGATTCGCACATGAAGGGTTCCATAAAATACAATAAGTATTTATAAAAAAGCGTGTGGCTTTCTTAATTGTGGGTAATAAAATATCTATAAAACAGTTAAAAAAATCACCTTTCCTTATGGGAGGGAAGCCCACCCCTTACATATTTGTTTTATTTTAAAGTGAATATCTAACATAATATTTAAAACGTTGTCGATATCAAGTAAAAACTTACACATTTGAAATATGGGAACCGGGAACCCAGTATCCCTACTGTCCTACTCTCTTAATAAATCTGGGTCAAAAATATACCATTCTAGTTAGTACATCAGATAGATTATGAAAACATATGCGACATGTAATTTTTTTCTTTTATCAAATTAAAGATATAGACCATCAAACTTCTGGAGTGGGTAGTTGTGACACTAAGTCTACATAAAAATCGTATATAGACGTGACGTTAGTCGAAACTTCTAAGCACTATATCTTCGTAATTTCATGTTTTTGAAACAAAAGAAAAAATATTTATACAATATTTTATAATAATCTAACTGATGGACTACTTAGTTTTTTCATCACCATGCCTATTTTTTTACTAAAGTTATGTGGCGTTGTGTGGTCACCGCATCAGCAGTTTTGTTTTGTACCAATCAAGTATCCATACGACGCACCAGTCGTTCCCTCGCCACCGTTCTGTACACTTGTCCATCAGCAATAAACGCAGTCTACCGTCTAGTTTTATTCATAGAGTACAAGTGAGGGACACTCGTGACTCAGGAGTCAAGATTTGCCACTGTAGACAACTGAACACGCCATACCATCCACCCTCGGCAAAGTTAAAAGTATGAAATGAGTAATTCCTCACCCAGTGTACTCCAGGAACTCTTCAAGCAACGTCTTCACGAAGTCCAGGTCCTCATCCAGCTCGAGAGGAAGCAGTTCTACTAACTCGTGGTTGCACTTCCCGTGGAACGAGCCGTCGATGTCGTACACGTACGCGATACCGCCTGGACATGAAACATTTGTTTTTATAAGATAAAACTTTTACACATTTTTTTTTAAGAAGAACTTTTTTAAGATTTTTGGAATGAAGTTCTTTACGGCAGGCCTGGAGGAGATAGGGATTTTGCTGCGCGACCGAACTGAAAAAGATATAAGATTAAAACCGTAAGAAAAATATACTTTTAACGGAACTGCCCGTGACCAGTATTGCCAACTTTATTTTTCAGATAATCGTAACACAAATAATAAAGTTTAGGCATTTTTTTTATTGTGTCACTTCTATACGTTTTATCCAAAAGAACTTCTTTCTACCAGGTGTCCCATGACAATACATCTTTTTGAAAAGTAAAATACTATTTTAAGGCAGCCGAATCGGCCTAAAAAAAAATGGAATGATTAACTAATCTTGCATACAAGAATTTCGAACGTTTACCATGAAACGGTAAAAACGATGTTGCTTTTTCGAGATACGAGCAATTTAATAGAAAAAAAAGGGCAAGAGGTACTACATCATGCTGATCTTCTGTTCACTATACGTCATATCCGATAAAAATCGATAAACTAATTTTGCGGCGACATAAATATTTTGAAGTCTTTTTCGAAGTAGAATGTCGTTGATGAGCTTTTGTCACATGTCGATCGATTAGTGCCTCCAGTTGGTACTTTACTTAGCTAACCCATTAAAAGGTTCTAACAGTACTCCATGTAAGATCGAGCTGAGCTTGGTAACAGGAGCAACTGTTCGGATCTAAAGTATCTTCGCACCTTCGAGAGGACATCCAGTGCTTGGTTTGGCAGCTGACTTAGCCAAGCCTGCCAAACCCTTGAATTCGATGAAAGAACCAAAGTTGAGCGTAGATGTCAAAGTAACGCCCAAAAGCTCGAGGCGGTCGCTAACCGAAACAGATCGGTATTATCTATATATATAAAAGCGAAAGGTCACTCATCAAGGAATCTCAGAAACTACAAATGCTAGGAATCTGAAATTTTGCATGGACGTCTCTTTTAGCACGTAGGCGCTCGCTAAAGCTTTGGTCTGGTGATCATGACGCACAACGCTGCGGTATGCGGTATGCGTCGCCGGACACTCAATCATATGAAAAACGTCGAGAATGGTCTCGTGTTCCGTCGCAGTATGCGTCAGCGGCGAGGGGCAAGCGCGGTGAAGTGGGGAGGTGTACGCACAACGCGGCGTCATTCTCGGTTCAACGCTGCGGTGTGCGGTGTGCGTCACGGGTCAATATGGAATTTTTTGAAGACAATTAGGTAGCTGCGGCAAAATCAAATGACCACCTCTCCGCAGGGATGCTAAATGCTGCGTCGTGACGCTGCGTTGTGGCGCATACCGCAGCGTTGTGCGTCATGATCACCAGACCAAAGCTTAAGACGGGGTTTTGTGAAATTCAACCCCTAAGAGGGTGAAACAAGAGATGAAAGGTTGTATGAAAATTTGTCATTTTCAAAGTTACCAAATTTTGTATCTAGACACTTGACGCGAAGCAAATAAAATGTTCTAGCAATTTTGTAATTTCGAACTGTATGGGGATGAAATGGGGGATGAATGTCTCTTACGCTTTCACACCTAAACCACTAAACCGATTTTGATGAAATTGTTTTATTGTAAGCTGTTTTTAGTAACCGTAAATGTGTCTGGGTATACAAATAGGTCTGAGTTACCTTAGTAATTATTTCGCGCGTACGAAGTCGCGGGTAACAGCTAGTAGGTACATAATTATGAAATTGGTGTCCTGTCGTACTGGCCAACTTTGATCTCAAATATCTCCCCTTTGGTTAGGAATTGCAATTTCAAATGTATGTAGCTATTTACTCATGCTTTTGTGTTTTGAAAACCGTAATTTATTTGTTTTTTCCTCTATTGAAACTGATTGGTTTACAAAATGGAAAATTTGAACTTCATTTTTATCTTGGGGCAGGATTTGGCTGGTTCGCCAGGTTTCAGCCATTGCGATGAGCGTTTCCGACGCAGCACCGCTCCGACGCTCCACACCATGACGGATGACTCACCGCTCCGACGCTCCTGACGGATGACTCACCGCTCCGACGCTCCACACCATGACGGATGACTCACCGCTCCGACGCTCCACACCATGACGGATGACTCACCGCTCCGACGCTCCACACCATGACGGATGACTCACCGCTCCGACGCTCCACACCATGACGGATGACTCACCGCTCCGACGCTCCACACCATGACGGATGACTCACCGCTCCGACGCTCCACACCACGACGGATGACTCACCGCTCCGACGCTCCACACCATGACGGATGACTCACCGCTCCGACGCTCCACACCATGACGGATGACTCACCGCTCCGACGCTCCACACCACGACGGATGACTCACCGCTCCGACGCTCCACACCATGACGGATGACTCACCGCTCCGACGCTCCACACCATGACGGATGACTCACCGCTCCGACGCTCCACACCACGACGGATGACTCACCGCTCCGACGCTCCACACCATGACGGATGACTCACCGCTCCGACGCTCCACACCACGACGGATGACTCACCGCTCCGACGCTCCACACCACGACGGATGACTCACCGCTCCGACGCTCCACACCATGACGGATGACTCACCGCTCCGACGCTCCACACCACGACGGATGACTCACCGCTCCGACGCTCCACACCATGACGGATGACTCACCGCTCCGACGCTCCACACCATGACGGATGACTCACCGCTCCGACGCTCCACACCACGACGGATGACTCACCGCTCATTCCGGCCGCGAAGTTCCGGCCGGTGAGTCCGAGCACGAGCGCGGTGCCGGCCGTCATGTACTCGCAGCCGTGGTCGCCGCAGCCCTCCGCCACGGCCACGCAGCCGGAGTTGCGGACGCAGAACCGCTCCGACGCTATACCCCTGTACGAACACAAGATTATGAAGTAAAAACTGCGTTAGGCGCGCCTAGGAAGATTTTTCGTGGGAATTGAATTTTAGCATCACGCTCGGGTATGATAAAACATCTTCGGGTAAACTCGGGACCATGGCCATTGGCTATTTAGAAATGCGTCAGCCAATGGGAAATGCTGAAAGGGTGTGGCCTGGCCATCATGGCATGGCTATCTAGAAACGCATCAACCAAGCTCGGGAATGATAAGAAACCTTCGGGTAAGATCGGGACCATAGCCATTGGCGTTAGCATTTCTAGATGACGCGAACTTTATTTGTGGTAACAATGTTCGCAAACACGATGTGAGTGTGTGCGTGACCGCGGACGCTCTCAATACAGCCCGAGCCACGGGCGAACGTATTTGTATTCACACTACTACATACTAAGCGTGATTTACACTTGGTCACCACAAGGTAGACGCGCGTCGTTTCTAAGATGTTTGTTGCTCAATCACGTTGGAACATCTGAACGGATCGGGATATGTTTATGATTTTTTATTTATTTATAGGTTACCACTTCATGGTAGATTATGGCCTTGAATCTCTCCTCGCGAGAGAAAGCCCCGAGTCCCAGCAGTGGGAACATTTAGTGGGCTGTTGATGATGATGATGATGATAGGTTTACACTTCAACGCCATCTCGCCTGATGTTAAGCGACGATGCGGTCTACGATGGAGCGTGCTTATCTAGGAAAATTCTAGGTAAGCATTTTGTAAATATTAATTCATAAAATATTAACTCATCAAATTCTATTTTATTCAAAATGTAGGATGGGATGAAGCTGGCTTAAATTACACAAGATATGATTGATTTAGGCCTAGATGGTGTGATAGGAAAAATGCTCACCAATATTTAATAATAATACCTTTACATTTATAATATTGGTATAATGAAAGTTACCTGAAGTAAGCCCGGCCCGAGGTAGCCCCGTAGAGGCAGACGTTGCCCACGATCACGTTGAGGTGGGACTCGAACGGAGACGACTTCGGCGGGTAGATGATCACCTTGCCGCCGGACAGACCCTTACCTACATACAAATAAGGTTTATTTTGAATCAAAATAAAAAAAGTTATCAAAAGGTTGTCTGGAAGGGATCACTTTTAGCGGTAAGATTGCCTTTAGTGCCCATGTGTTGTTGTAATAATTATTGTACAGAAAACTGTTAAGCATTATACGTGTATAATATGTTTTTATTACAATTGTCGTTACTATAAAAAGTTTGATCGAGAAGCCAGCACTTTAATCTGTTTTTGAAGCTGCCGAAACTTGGGGCCGATATATTTATGTAACTATTTTTTGAGTGTTATAAACTTCCGGTTCCATAATGTAAGTCCACTTCCGTGATCTCGTGTGGTATAACATTCAGCTTGTCACAAAAAAGAGATGTTGTCTCAAATATTCTAACCAATATGGTGTCACAATTGTTATCATCTACTAAACTATATTTTGGGTAGAATATTTGACACTTAGGCGTGGTACTTTCCCAGGCGGATTCAGCAAACTTACCACTACAGTAATATTTTTTTACTATCTTAAGAATAGGTTGTTACTCACCGACATAGTCGTTAGCATCACCCTCCAGAGTTACAGTAAGGCCCTTGGACAGGAAAGCGCAGAAGCTCTGCCCCGCCGAGCCCTTGAGCGAGATGTTCACTTGAGTGCCGTCCGGGAGACCTTGGTCGCCGTATTTCCTGCGAAATGGTACAGTTTTCATAACTGATAAATTTTACAAAAAACTACATCTATGGAACCAATCCATATGGTATGAATTACGAGAAAATTTACAAGCTAAAACAATGAAAATCTTTGAAAATCGACAGTTATTTTTTGGTGAAAACAAAATGTTTACGTGGGGTATGGGCTGTGGACACAAAACTGCGATGCGATGCGATGCCACATCGGAGCAATTCGCCATCGCAAATTCCTCCGATGCGGCGTCGCATCGCATCGCAGTTTTGTGTGGGAGCCCTATTCTCGTAATTCGGAAGTAGGATAGATTATTATTACTATAGTTTTTTATTACGAAAAATTTAACGGTTCCTGGAATAGCATATGTCTAAATAATATGGGGAAGACGCCGAAGGCAAATACTTTGACATAAATAAAAAAAAATGGAATATCTCGAAAATGTATGGAAGAGTAGATTTTTGTTTTCGCGTTTTCTAGGTATAAGTCCCATAGTAAAACAAACACAAATAGATTTTATATATATATGGAATAGAATAGCTATAGATAACAACATGTAAACAGTCAGAACGAAAACATAATTTAATTACTATCATAATACAGGATGTATTGTGAGAATGAGTTCCAGCAGTGGACACATAAAGTGGGCTATGTATGTTATGTGAAAAAAAATAGGCATGATGGTCGCAAATAATTAATTAGTC
Organism: Ectropis crepuscularia; assembly: GCA_963693475.1. Classification (NCBI taxonomy): domain Eukaryota; kingdom Metazoa; phylum Arthropoda; class Insecta; order Lepidoptera; family Geometridae; genus Ectropis; species Ectropis crepuscularia. The sequence goes on from OY856340.1 coordinate 5,275,359, forward strand.
CGTCAGTTAGATTATTATAAAATATTGTACACATATTATTTCTTTTCATATTTTTTGCGCTCAGAAGTTTTCGAGTGACGTCACTTCATCATTGCACAATTTTTATGAAGACGTGAGACGTCGCAACCCATCTCTCAGGAAGTTTGATGATCGATAATCTAAGCATATCTTTATTGATTTTTAGGGTTCCGTAAAACGTAAAAACGGAACCCTTATAGATTCGTCATGTCTGTCTGTCTGTCTGTCTGTCCGTCCGTATGTCACAGCCACTTTTTGCCGAAACTATGAGAACTACACTATTGAAACTTGGTAAGTAGATGTATTCTGTGAACCGCATTATGATTTTTACAAAAAAAAAAGAAAAAAAAGAAAAATTAGGGTTGCCCCTAGTTAGTAGTAAATTTTAAAATTAAAAAATTAGTAGTACTTAGAACTGAAACTCAAAATATTTTTTTTTCATCAAACCTACACGTGTGGGATGTCTATCGATAGGTCTTCAAAAATGATGTTGAGGTTTCTAATATAGGTTTTGTCTACACTGACTAATTTGCGCGAGAGACACTTCCAAAGTGGTAAAATGTGTGTGTCCCCCCCCCCCCTCTAACTTCTAAAATAAGAGAATGAAAAAACTAAAAAAAATATATGATGTACATTACCATGCAAACTACCAACGAAAATTGGTTTGAACTCGATCTGATGTAGTACGTCATAAATACATTATTATTAAAACTTCGATCAGTTACAACGAACTAAAAAAACTATGTGTACTATGTATATTATGTTACTTGCTGCAACGGAACCCTTCATGGGCGAGTCCAACTCGCACTTGGCCACTTTATTAATAAATTAGATTTTTTTTTCTTTTAGACCTGACGGACTAATTAGATTAGTTTATTTATGACCTAGTTATCATCGCAATTGCTAGATTAGGAAGTAAATGGAAGCCTTACATAGCGATGTGGTACGAGAGCGTAGACGTAAAGGTCCTGTCTTCGTTGGTGATGTTCATGGAGATATCAGCCCGGGTGGCGGACCCGTCCAGTACGGCGGCGCACTGCTCGATCAACTGGTTGTCCAGACGCTTCTCTAGTTGGAAGTCCTGGGGGTACAGAGGATACATTACAATGATATACCCTACATATGTCAGCGATTCATTCAGGAACGAAGTTAAAAAAATTGTTTCACAGAAATTGACATAATTGACTGGCCTCGTGGCTTAGTTGGTAGTAGCTCTGCCTGCGAAGCCGAGGGTCGTGGGTTCGATCCCCACCCAGTGCAAATATTTGTGTGCTGAATTCAAATGTTTGCACTGTGTCTGGGTGTTTCTATGTATAATAAGTATGTATTTAAAACTATATAAGTATTATATTAGCTATCTGGCCGCCATCACACAAGCTTTGCTTAGTTTGGGGTCAGATGGTGTTGTGTGTGAATTGTCCACCAATATTTTTATTGTATTTATTTAATTTTGTTGGGACTTTTTACCTGGCAGGTGATAAAAACTAAGGGATTCACTTTGCCCCGATCCTCATGTGAGCTGTGTGTTCGGGTATAATACGAGAAAGCATGTGTTTTCACAACACAAAGTTTTCAGCTTGCCTCAAACACCTATCCAAAGCTTGATACCAGCTCTCAGATTTGAAGAATTTTCCGGGAACAAACATCGACAACGAAACAAACGTCACTGGATTATTGTATAGGGTTTTCGATAATCAGCCTGCATCCATTTAATGTTCTGTTTATTTAAACAAACAATACCTGTTCTGGAACTTTTGTATTAAAATTGTAAAAAAAAAACTTTTTTTTTTCTAGGTTTTGTTGTCATCTCTCTCACTGTTTAGCTCTACTCGAGCCGGCACTTCTTTTATTGTCGTTAAAGAGTACGCGCGCTCTTGCTTAGAAGAGTTCGAAGTTTTGAGACCGGGCAAATATATTTTTTTAAATTTGTATGGGAAAAAAAGATTTTTTAAAAACTGTAGAACGTAAGTTGATCGTACTTAGCATGTCCTTAAAAGGATGCAGGCTGATTACCAATAACCTTGTCTATTTGTAGGATTTCCAACTGACCTGTGCTTTAGATCCCCCGATGATGTTGACGCCGGGCCGCATGTGGAGCGCGTTTTTGAGGATGAGGCTGAGGTTCAGCATCCGCGCCTTGGGGTTCTCGTTGTTCTCCCTCACTTTCAGCAGATCAGTGCGTCCGATGAGGTCTTGGAACCGACGGACTCCCACCTCCGACATGTGCGTGCGGATCTGAAAACGACCGTATTGTTGTGAGCATAGTGTCGTCATTCGCGCTAAGGAAACATTGACACTTAAGCCCTCTTATTAACAGGTCCGTGTGCCCGATCAGGTCTTGGAACCGACGGACGCAAAGCTCCGACATGTGCGTGCGGATCTGAAAACGACCATATTGTCGTGATCATAGTGTCGTGATTCGCGCTAAAGACACATTGACACCTATCCCTCTTATGAAAACTATGCTGTACTAGAAAAATAAAATTATCGTATACATTTAATTAAATTATTACCCTAATAGAAATACTGGAAATTGTAGCAAAACAAGCTATGATAAAAACGTATCGCCCAGGATGATAAAGTTAATGTTACGCATATTTCGCTTACAGTCAGGTAAATTGGGAATCATTCTACAGCCCTATAATGGTCACGGAGCTATTGGAACATGAGGAGTCCAAATCATTACCCAGAACTGCACTGCGTTCGTCCTAACATCTAAGATGACAATATCTCTACGCCCTGTAATTTCTCTGGAGACATTCTCCTTCAAAGCACAACAGATGACAGAGCAGGTTACCTCCTCGGCGATAGTTGACGACGTGCTACGGTGGCACTTGCGTATCACCGTACAACCTATCACGTATCATACTACCACCTATGATACGTTAGTAGGTGGTACCTATAGTATTTTTAAGAAAAGACAGAATTTACAAAAAGGAACGTTCTTGGGTCTACTGGTACACTTAGTACAACAGAATTTCGGGGTTACACAGTGAACACCCTCGTAAAAGCAACCAGGTCGAACCTCGAATCTTCGAGACGAACTGACGATTCTAGAAGAGTAGTCGAGTAGTAACCCAACTCTCTGGTCTCAAGTCTGTGATGCTGGTCCACGGTTGTTGGGTAAGCATTACAGCCTCAGAAGTTGGGGCGTAACAGTACATATTTTTTTTGGAACGAAGTTCCTTATCGCACGTTGCGAAAGGGGACTAACCGGAAAAAATGAAGACTTAAATAAAGGTAGTAACGACACTTTTTGCTATCACCAAAAGTTGTAACGGAGTTTCGATCACCTTCAGGTACCAGGGCAACAGAAACAGTAAAGAGTTGCAATATTTTGTACAACTTCGTTCCATCCGGGTGTCCCTTGACACCTCCCAAGTTTTTTTTCGTACAACCTATAAAGCGAAATCGTAGTATAGTTGACAGAGCAGGTTACCTCCTCGGCGAGCATGAAGAGATAGTTGACGACGTGCTCCGGCTTCCCGGCGAACTTCTTCCTCAGCACGGGATCCTGCGTCGCGATACCGACCGGGCACGTGTTCAGGTGGCACTTGCGCATCATCGTGCAACCTGACGTAACAAAAATAATAATAATTTAAACAACCCGACTGCAAACAATCAACAGATAACACACATTACGTTATACCACAGTCCATTATATCATACAGTCGTTCGACGAAGCCATCTAGACGGGGCAATCGTGCTGGGTGAGACGCGGGAAGCGCGCTCCTGTATTGCCTACAATACAATGTTAGTATTGCAGGAGCGCGGCTCAGGGCTGACGTCTTCCGTATGTTTTAATTTAATTTTGGTGCCACGTTTTTAAAAGCATTTTTGTTCGCGACAACCCTACCCGTGTCTAGACATTATCGGCGTTTCTCCCAAGATTAAAGGCGATGAACTATTGGTAGTATTTCTTTATACTGTGGTTATACTATCTGAAGACACTTGGGTGATTAAGACGAGTCTAATGATATCTTAATTGTCAAAATCCATCCAGCCATTTGGAAGATACGTGGGAATAAATGAATAAATGAAATGAAATTCACAAACATACAAGATACGCGCGAAAAACATAACCCTTCTTTCAGTCGGGTGATCATGACGATCAAATCTTACTCATATTATAAATGTAAAAGTATGAAGATTTGTTGCTCAGTCACGTCAGACATACTGAACGAATAGGGTTGAAATTTGAAACATAGATTATAGTCTGATTTTTTCGATAGTAGTACTCACCGAGAGCGATAAGTGGCGCCGTACTGAAACCGAACTCGTCGGCGCCGAGTAAAGCGGCTACCATCACGTCGAAGCCTGTTCGGATCTGACCGTCGGCTTGCACTACCACCCTGAAACAGAAACAATCATAAATACGCAACTAATTTATAGAGAAACTAAAGAAATGTCATTTGAACGAAGAGACATGATTATTTTGTGATACGAACAAGTTTGTAGGCTGTGGAATGCGTTGCCTGACTGCATTTTTTGTGATGTAATGACATTCTTGGTGTCTTCAAGGCAATAGTGAATCGATTTCTTCTAAGTAGACGCTCCAATGTAGACCGCATCGTCGCTTAACATGTGGCGAGATGGCGGTCAAGTATAAATCTCTATTAAGTCAAGTATAAAGTCGTCAGGATATTGTTTTTAAGTACTCAGGTTATTGAGTATTAGAACCTGGATAGTCTCGACGACCCTCAGTTCCCAAGGCAAGTCAGTGCTCTTGATGACGATGCAAGAGTTAGTACCCGAGCGGTGGCTCGCTGATCATAGTGATCTGGTGAGATCACCTGATCACTAAAGTATCTGATAATTAACTTTACATCCACGAATAACATAAGCCTCTTCTATAACACGCCACTAAGTCCTATTTTCGTTAATTATTCTCTAATCACCATTCCTTTCTCGTTCTTTACGTTTTCCGATGTACTATCATAATCCGAAATAAATAATAAACTTATTGACCACACATACCATATTACAAACATCACATGTTCGCATACATCTAAGGTACAGTAAAATTTGACGTTAATCCAAGTAAGACAACCTTGGTACCCAAACTAGGTGTAACCTGTATGATGGCATACCAAGGCCTCCACCTGTTTTACACGTAACACACACTACCCCAACGAATTTCGCTTCAATGACAGACACAATCAGCTCATTCAAGCTGTTCTGGTATCTAGAACACATAGCAGGATCGTCAGTTGCGCATATCACACGGATATTCGGCTTATCACAGCGCGGTTTGTTACCTCGTCCTGCGCCCCCTCTGGTGACTTGTAAATGTAAGCGTAATTCGTTTCATTGCCGATCAACAGGCTATTTAATCTGTGCTCCTCAGCAAGTAAGCCGCGACTGATGGCGCTAGTTTACGTGTGTTAGTGTAATATTTCAATTAATTTCTATCGTAGTTAAGAGTTTTCTATGTATGTAGAAGTGGTGTAGGGGTCGTGGCGCACTGACCGGGAGCGCAGGTCGTTGAGCACCAGCACCTGGTGCGTCTCGGCCACGCCCAGCTCCCAGGGCAGGCCGGCGCTCTTGATGCCCGTCCAGGAACTAGCGCCGGTGCCGCCGTCGTGACCGGAGATCACGATGTGCTCCGCTTTGCCCTGGAAACCGTAAAACCACATTTTTAGGGTTCCGTAAAAAGTAAAAACGGAACCCTTATAGATTCGTCATGTCTGTCTGTCCGTATGTCACCGCCACTTTTTGTGAAACTATGAGACTACACTGTTGAAACTTGGTAAGTAAATGTATTCTGTGATTATTAAGATTAAGATATTTACAACAAAATTAAAAAAATATTAGGGTGCCCCTATACTGTAGAACCCCGATTATCCGGATCAATTAGAACCAGGGGTATTCCGTATAATCGAAAATCCGGATAATTGATTTGAAAGCAAATCAAACAATATTTAAATTACAAAAATTATACCTTTACATTATGTAATGGGTTCAGGTTCATGCGTAGTTTAGACGTTTGCGATGTTTAAAGACCAAGCTATAACGATAGATAAAGAATTACATAATAACTTGTTATTGATCTTTGACGTCATGAATCACATCTTTTCATTGCAGACAAGCCACTGATGCCCAAGTTTTTGATTAAACCCAATGCTTTTTCACATAACAGAGGTCCAGATAAATATGGGCTGGCCGCATGTTCTCTTTTGTAAGAACCAAGTTAAAACAGCTTTCTCTAGAATTTCATTTTGACATTTTTTCATGACTTTAAGTCGCGACCTTTCATCTTCTTTCTCAAACGCGCAGGTGAATTTCATTATATAATCAGGTTAGCGATTCTAAATCCATTCAGTTGCATGCGACACGGAATCTCATCTCTCGGTCTCTGTCATGGTAAACAGATAAGACAAAGACCGAGACATGAGATTCCGTGTCGGATGCAACCAAATGGATTTAGAATCGCTACCCAGATTTTTTACTGGTGTGCATAATAAAGTGTTTCTGTCTGTCTGTCTGTATTATTAAAACATCGATCAAAGTTACACCAAACTACATGAACTTATTTATTATGTTACTTGCTGCTACGAAACCTCCCGACGATGCGCGCTATGTCAAGGATGACCGCCTTCTTCTATATGATTATTGCTATCTAGTCCTATATATTGTTCCATTTCAGAGCAAAGGCGTCTCCTACTTCCACTTTTACCGGTCTAGACCAACAGTATTCCAATCTTTCCGCAATGTATCGAGTTCGGTCCGCCACCGGCTACTTTTTATCACGAGTAAATAAAGGGAACGGAAACGCGAGTAAAACTGCCTGGCGCTGTTAGTAGTCAGTAACTTTAGCAAAAAGGTCTGTCGTATGTCCTGTGCAATAAATAAATGTGACAAATGAACGAAGAAACGGGAAACATTTGGCAGAACTTGGCACAAACTGGAAGGAAACGAAAATTGAGACAAAATGGGTTGTATATTAACCTATTTTAAGATATATTAAGAATAATATATACCTTAGCAACGCCCGAGGCGACGACTCCCACTCCAACTTCCGACACAAGTTTGACGGATATTCTGGCTTTAGGGTTGGCGCACTTCAGATCGTATATCAGCTCGGCCAAGTCCTCGATCGAGTAGATGTCGTGATGCGGCGGCGGAGATATCAGCCCTACGCCCGGTACGGAGCACCGAGTCTTCGCGATGTCTTCCGTCACTTTGTAGCCTGGAATATAGTGTGATAAGAATAAGAATATTTTTTGTTAACACAGAAAGTTATATCATAAACAAAACCTTCACACGATGATAGAAAAGGATTTAAATATTTAATTATCATTTAAAAATATTTAAAAAACGCATATTACATTAATAAGTAAATAAAAATTCTTTAGATTGTAGGAAACACAGATAATTATAATCATTTATTTCATAAAACCAATTTACATGTCTGAAATTGTGAGTATACACAAAATATAAAACAAAATTCAGCATACAATAGGTGTCTTTGCACAACACAATGTCAAATAATTTTTATTAATTACAAAATTATAATCTCAATACGATGTCAATAAAATAATAGATTATTTATACAATTATAATAATAAATGTCAGTTAGTTTAAAATAATAAAAAAATGTTGATTTATAAGGGCGAGACATAAAACTTCTCATATCCATAAAACGCCTACTAAAGTAAGTTAGGTTTAAAAACAAAATAACGTTATCGACATGAAGAAAAAGATAGAAAAGGATGATAATAACTATGATAACAGTATTCGTGGACATAAAAGACGTTTAGCGAGCCCCAAACTAAGCACCGAGCTTGTATCTTGGGGCCCTGATGCCACGTAACACAAATCTTCCTGGACTTGAATACTGAGTTGCAGGGAGAAAATGTACAAATGGTCAATGATAGTTTTAATTAACTGCTGCTTTGGTCTTTTGGGCACAGATGTAATATCGTTTTCTCTTTTCTATAAAATTTGTTACTGTATCAAATACGAATTATTATTCAAAAAAGGCGGCATTGTATTGGCATTTTTTTTTTGTGGCTCTACTATTTTCAGAGAATGCAATGCAGTACCACAAACATACTACACTGTGTTTCGGTTTCAGGTGTTATGTTTCCAGAGTAATTACAGGGCACAGAGATAAATCATTGTATATCTTTGGATGATGAGTAGGTAGAGTACAATGGTAATGATTTGCACTCTGTATGTTCCAATAACGTCACTTAACATCAGACGAGACTGATGGCATTCCAGTATAATAAACCAGTAAAAGTTAAAAAGAGTAGTTACCAGGTAATTCCCCGCCCTCCCCGGGCTTCGCCCCCTGCGCCATCTTGATCTGCAGATCGTCTGCGTGCGCGAGATACGACGCGGTCACTCCGAACCGGCCCGACGCCACTTGCTTGATGGCGGAGCGTTGGTTGAACTCGGGGTCCTAGCAGACACAAACAGGTTTCAATTAATATTAGTAGGTTTTTTTTTGTAAATTCGACGTTATTTTTTGCCGTTATTTATTGGCAAGCAGTAGGAAGGTGATCTTCAACTTGCGACAGTTGATTGAAAAAAGCAGAGAATTTAATGTACCATTAGCGCTATGTTTTATCGACTACGCCAAAGCATTCGACTGCATCAACTGGGACAGTATGCTGCGTGTCATGACGGAGATGGGAGTTCCCGATCATTTGAGCTTCCTTATCCAAAACTTATATCTCGATGGGCAGTCCAAAGTAAGGTTGGACAACACCACTTCAGGCCCATTTAAGCCAGAACGTGGAGTCCGTCAGTGTTGCATACTCTCCCCGGCCCTGTTCAATCTCGTCGGAGAACACATTATGCGGAGGGTTCTGGAGAATTGGAATGGTGGCGTAAAGATAGGAGGCAACCGCATAAGTAACCTACGCTTTGCCGACGACACAACGCTGATAGCGTCCAACGAGGAGGAGTTAGCGGAGATTCTGGGGAAGTTGGAAACAGTCAGTTTAGAATACGGTCTGAAAGTCAATAGAGGCAAGACTAAACTGATGTTCGTAGACAGGTACAACGTAACTCCTCGCACGCACGAGCTCCAAGACTTGCATGTTGTCGATGAATTTGTCTATCTGGGCTCTTTACTGCGATCTGATGGCGACTGCGAGAGGGAAGTGGTGCGAAGAGGACAAATGGCAAAGTCAGCAGTAAAAAGACTGGAGAAGATCTGGAGAAACCGCGGGATACGCTTAAAGACCAAAGTTAACTTGATGCGGACTTTGATATTCTCCATCTTTTTATATGCTTCGGAATCTTGGACTCTAAAGGCAAGGATAAAGGGGAAGATTGATGCGTTCGAAATGTGGTGCTGGCGGAAAATGCTTGGCATCAAGTGGACAGCTCGCCGCACAAATGCATCAATCCTGAACCAGCTGAAGATCAGTACAAGGCTCTCCACCATCTGCACTCAGCGGACTCTTCAATTTTTCGGACACGTGGCTAGACGACATGAAAGCTTAGAGAAGTTAATAATGATCGGTCGCGTTGAAGGGAAGAGAGGTAGAGGCAAAGCGCCATCCCGGTGGATAGACACCATCAAGACCTCAGCAAGGATAAACATCCAAACTTGAAGAAACGAAGTATACACGATCAGAATAACATTAGCTCCGCGGAAAAAAATATCTAAAAATAGTATTTTTTGAGCTAGACGCGCAAAAGTGCATTCATAGGGATAACAAGTGTGTGACTCGCCCGGAACAGTGTTTGTGGTGACGAACTCGTCGGGATCTAGGAGTTGGAAGGCCAAGACTTTGGAGAAGACTACTGGTGCGGAGGTTAGTGATAACAGTGCACTCGAACTACTACAAGAGAGATTTTATTGAGTCCTCTCTATTGACGTGCTCAAAGTTACTCAAAGTTACTTAAAACCAAGACAGAAACAAGGCTCAAAAATCAGAAACATTCGGAACTAGCCTCCGTCGACGCGCGGCGGCGCGCAGTGACCTACTTTCGGACACGTGTGGCGTTCTGCGATCGGCCGCCGTCTCCGCGCCTTCGACGTCATACCGAGTGCCGTCACGAGTGGCGGGCCGCGCTGCGTCCGTCAGCTGAAAATCCGCTCAAGACCGCCATCCGCAGCCAGGTAACTTCGAGGGATCTCCAACACCTTGAGTCTCAAAATACCCGTGTTTAGTATCCCCAGAACCGGGATAACGAGACCCTCCTCCTAACATCATTATCATCGTCATCACAAGCGTACACCGACACCGTTGGGACACCGCTCGACGACTTTGAAGCGCACTGAACATCGCAGATCCGCCACCTCCATCAAGTCGGCATCTGGCGCGCAAGAAAGTGCAGGAAGAACGCAAAACATCGACGTATAATTTAGATAGAATAGGCATATAGTTGTAGATAGATTATTTATATTTGTTCGGAATATCCTTAAACTAAAAATGTCTCAAAAGAAAACAGCTCTCCCCACCTCAGCTCCCACTACACCGCGGACGAGGCCACTATCGGTTCGATCCGTGGCGTCCTCGCTCCACAGGAGGATAACGAAACGAAATGGAAACACCAGCAAATCAGAGGTGGCGCAGCCGACGCAAGCTCTCAAGGTGAGTCCTGGTACGCCGTCGCAGGCGCCCATGGTGGCCGAGCCACGTTCTGTTCGGCCCATGGGCCCCCCTTCGCCACTTGCATTATCACAAGCAGCCAGTGAGGTCTCGACCCCGTCGATTTCGGTTCCACAATCTAGCTCAGCATACGTGGCGGCGGTAGATAGGGTTCGCGACTGGGAGCAGTGCGGGATCTCCCCGCCAAAAGATTGGGGAATCGATGAAGAAGAGTTGGACACCGTGTCTGAATTGTCCGCCTTGACTCCCGCTCGAAGTGGAAGAGCTAGTATGCTGTTTGCAAACTGTCCCAGGCGAACGGGAGTCGAGATGGACATGGCCACAAAAGTGGCCAACGAAGCACTGCAACACGGGAAGCTAGCACTCGAGACCGCTGGAAAAATGAGAAAAGACCTGAAACAGGTCGCCACTGAAAGTCTCCAAAAGCTCTACGAGGTGGTCCTTTCCCTTGCTGACTCTCGCCATCGCCACATAAGTTCTCTGGAGCGCGAGCGAGCCCGACATGCGGCGGAACTGCTGGCGTCTGAAAGAGCACACATTAAGGAGCTTACCAGAACTCAGGCTAATCTGATAAAAGAAATAGCTCTGGCCAGAGCCGAGATTGCGGAAATTAAGAAAGAGACAAATGCAATCAGAGACTGGCAGAGCTACGAAACGAGGGAACCACATGAGAAGATTCTGGAAACAGCTATGTCGGTGAAAGTCCTTGGAGATCAGTTGCGGTCAATTCCAACAACGCAGACTGTTAATATGAGGCCTTTGAAGGGAGAATACATCGGAGTGAAGACCGGAGTGGAATCTCTTCAAAGACAAATTGATGTTCTCCGAAAGGAAATCGTCACAAAAATCGCGCAAACCACTAACAACATCCAACAAAACCACGTCACCCTAGTGGATCTCGTTGCGAACCCTCCCGGTCCCCCCTCTGAATATCTAGACAAACTAAACGCAATGGAAATAACAATAAATAAGCTCGTGGAGACACCGATGCCTCGGACCCCTCAAACTCCAGTACCGATCAACATTAACATAGAGGAGCACGTATTGCCAATCACGGAGCGACTTGAGGCCGTGTCGTCAGAGCTTCGGACGATGCGGCACGAAAAACTGACCCAGCCCCCACCAGCCCTCAGTATTAACGCAGAACTCGCCAATGCGGAAGAAGCAAAACCACCCAGGCTCATAACCTACGCCAAAGCCGCAGCCAAGTTCGTGCCGAAACCGAATCACACCTTGATCGTATCTAATTCAAATCCAGCAGAATCACCTACTGCCGAGAACTTAATCGACAGGATAAGAGTGGCGTTGGATACGAAGACTACCGGAGCAAAGGTCGATCGGGTACGTAAAGGCAGGAACAGAAAAGTTATTCTGAGCTGCAGTACTCAGGAAGACCTGACCCTGGTAAGGAATAGTGTTCAACAGGATATAAATCTGAAAGTGGAGACTGCAAAAGCAGGAAATCCACTTATCATCATCAGAGATGTCCTGTCATACCACAAAGACTCGGAAATAGTGGAGAACCTCCTGGCGCAGAACAAAAACCTGCTACAGGGGGTGGATTTGAAAGAGTGTGCGATCGTGGTGCGGTACCGTAAGAGAGCTCGAAACCAGCATGAGTGTCATCCGGTGCTGGAGGTCTCACCTTTGCTGCACAGAGCTTTTGTGAATGCCGAAAAGGTTTACATTGGTCTTCAGAGAAGACCTGTAGCAGATCACTCGCCTCTGGTGCAGTGTACCAGATGCCTTGGATTCGGCCACACAAAGGCAATCTGCCGGGAGAGGGATGACCTGTGCAGTCACTGCGGGAAACCCCACTCCTGGGCACAATGTAAAGCTAGGAAGGAAGGCCTCCCACCGAAGTGCCGGAATTGCACAATTGCAAGTCGCAACAGTCCAGGTGGGGAGCATACTCACAATGCATTTAGTAGCGAATGTCCTGAAAGAGCAAAATGGGATGGAATAGCAAGTTCAAAAATAGCTTATTGCTGAGGGCACCCCCGAGGTACAAGGATCAGTTCCCAGAAGAATAAGAAAAGAAGGTTTGCGGTTTATTCAAGCAAACCTACAACGCTCCCAAAAAGCAACAGCAGAGCTGATGAAAGTTGCGGTGGATAAGAGGGTCTCGGTCGCTTTAGTTCAAGAACCCTATGTAGGTAGCAAAGGCATCATGAGTCAGTACCCCGGAACACGCATCATTCAATGCAGCTTGAACAGGCAAAAGCCGGTTAAGGCGGCTGTTATCGTTTTCGGTGGAGAACTACAGGTTATTCATGACCCACAGCTCGTCACCGAGACGGAAGCAGCTGTACTCCTTGGCAACGACTGCATAAAATTGGGAGTGGTTTCTATTTATTTGGAAGGGGATCAACAGCTCGATCCGTACTTAAACAGGATCAAAGTAATTAGCGAAAAACTAGCGACCAGTGAACTGATAGTCGCCGGTGATGTTAATGCTTGGTCCCAATGGTGGGGAAGTACATCGGAAAATGAGAGAGGAGGCGTCGTCCACTCTTTCTTCAATGAGATGGGCTTACATATTCTAAACACTGGCGACACGCCAACGTTTGAAATTGTCAGGGGGGGTAAACTCTGCACAAGTATCGTGGATGTTACTACGTGCAGCACGCCCCTTCTGGGAAGAATCGAGGGTTGGTGTGTTGACAGAAATCTCACAACTTCAGACCACAATGCCATAACTTTCACCTTACGCTTGGCAAAAGCACTCGAACGCCTAAAGCCTAACACTACGCGTAAGTATAACACTAGGAAAGCAAAGTGGTCAGATTTTAAGTCGTGTCTAATAACCTCCATTGAGGAGAGGAACATATCGCTGAAGTCAGTTGAGGAATGTGGAAACCCGAAACAGCTTGAAATGATAATCACGAGCTACACTGAGTGTATACACGAGGCCTGCGAACATACTATTCCATTAGCGGGCCCTCGCAAAGGGAATCCGATTCCCCCATGGTACACGAAAACGCTCGATGATTTGAAGAAGGAAGTTTTGAGAAGAAAGAGAAGGATTAGAAACGCCGCTCCCGACCGAATCCAGAGTGTGGTCGAACAATATCGAATTGCTAGAGACGACTATAAGAACAGCGCCGAGAAAGCTAAGACGGAGAGCTGGAAGGAGTTTTGCACGAGTCAGGACAGAGAAAGCATGTGGGATAAAATATATAGAGTGATAAGTAAAACCTCAGTCAGACAGGACGATACGCTCCTACGGGACCGAGATGGAAACACTCTGCCGCCGCAGCAGTCTGCAATGCTCCTGGCCAAGACTCTCTTCCCTGAGGATTCCGTTGACACTGACCAACCGTACCATACGGAATTACGCGCGCAGACACAAGATCTACCGATGGACTTGCCGGGAGATGATCCACCTTTCGCGTCGGCAGAACTGGAATTGGTATTACGGACACTGAATCCTAAAAAAGCCCCCGGAGCAGACGGGCTAACAGCTGACATCTGTGTTGCTGCAATACAAAGTGATTGGGAGGTTTTTCTATCGATAGCCAATAAGTGCTTGTCGTTAAAGTATTTCCCTACGCAATGGAAATCAGCACACGTGGTCATTCTCCGGAAACCCGGTAAGACAGATTATACGCAACCAAAATCGTATCGTCCTATAGGTCTCTTGTCTGTTCTGGGGAAAATTGTCGAAAAGCTGATGGTAAACCGAATCCAATGGCATATTCTCCCGACTCTCAGTCGAAAACAGTATGGCTTCATGCCCCAACGAGGAACCGAGGACGCTCTCTATGACTTAGTGGAGCACATCAAAAAAGGAGTAAACAGTAAACAGTCAGTACTCCTGGTCTCCCTGGACATAGAGGGTGCCTTCGACAATGCATGGTGGCCCGCCCTAAAACACCAGATTGCGAAGAAGAGGTGCCCATCAAACCTCTATATGATGGTACATTCATACCTTAGCGACAGGAAAATAAAAGTTCACTATGCTGGAGCAGAGTGCGAGAGAGTAACCTCCAAGGGATGTGTCCAAGGCTCCATCGGAGGACCTACATTCTGGAATATTATCCTAGACTCGCTACTACGATCACTGGAAGCAGAGGGAGTGTACTGTCAAGCCTTCGCAGATGACGTTGTTCTCGTGTTCACAGGCCCGCTTAACATTATAGAAGAACAAGCCAATAAAATTCTGGATATGACTGTGAAATGGGGAAACAGAAATAAGCTCAACTTTGCAGCCCACAAGACCAACACCATGCTGCTCACTAAAAAGCTAAAATTTGAAACCCCAAACCTCGTTATGTCTGATATTCGGCTTGCTTTTGTTGATGAGATAAAGCTACTTGGCCTTCTGATTGACCGCAGGCTCACCTTTAAAACGCACGTGAACGCCCAATGCAAAAAAGTGGCGGACATCTATAAACAGCTTGCGTGCGCGGCGAAGGTAACCTGGGGCCTAAATAACGAGATCATAAGAACAATCTACGTCGCAGTGGTGGAGCCCATCATCTTGTACGCCTCAAACGTATGGGCGCAAGCGGCTGACCTCGAGGAAAACAAATCACATCTAAACGCACTCCAGAGAGGTTTTGCCCAAAAAATTTGCAAGTCATACCGTACAGTTTCTCTCAAGTCGGCACTCGTCCTTTCTGGTCTCATACCGCTGGACCTTAGGGTACATGAAACAGCAAATTTTTATAGAGCAAAGAAAAACTTCTCCCATATAATACCTTCCACCAGAAGTAGAACTCGAATGTGATGTCAACATTTTGGACCAACCTCATCCGTCCAGACAGATATCCGTACAGTTTCAGCTTCTTGAGACAGTCTTCGACCAACTTGAAGGGCCTCAGATATACACAGACGGCAGTAAGATTGAGGGTCAAGTAGGTGCTGCCCTAACTTGGTGGGAAAATGGAAGAGAAGTTAAACACGCTATGTTCAAGCTACACTCCGAATGCACGGTATTCCAGTCGGAACTTTATGCTTTATACCAAGCGACGCAATTAATAATAACAAGTGGGAATCCCGAAGTTAATGTCTTGAGCGACTCACTATCTTCGCTGGAACTGTTACGGAATCCCAAAACGAGCCATCCCTTGGTGAAGCGTATAAAGGAAAACATTGGAATGATAAGTGCAGAAGGGAGGACTCTTCGTCTATTTTGGGTCAAGGCGCATGTTGGAACCGCTGGTAACGAGAGAGCTGATGAGCTCGCGAAGTTGGCGGCTTTCTCAAGTGCTGTGCGAGATTACGAGGAGATCCCTTTATCCTACGTCAAGAGAAGGATCCGCGAGGAATCGATCCGAAAGTGGCAGGACCGGTATGAGACCTCAGATAAAGGTCGAGTCACACAGTTGTTTTTCCCCGATGTTGCGAAGGCATATCGGGTGATACGAACATCAAAACTGACTCCATTCCAGGTCCAGACCTTAACGGGGCACGGAGGAATAGCGGAATACCTGTACAGGTTTAAGCTTAAAGACAGCCCTGGGTGCGAGTGCGACTCCGATGTATCTGAATCAGTTTGGCACGTGTTGCTGGATTGCCCTAGATTTATGGCCGCACGGCAAGATCTCGAAATGCGGTTGGACAGAAAGTTGGTGATCTCGGATCTACGCGACATTTTAGAAGATTCAGACAGCAAATCACACTTCCTTTCTTTCGCAGAGAAGTCGTTCCGGACGGCGGCCAAACGTAATTCAACTTTGGGAACGGTCCGGGAGCTGGTCCAACAGCCCAATGCACATGCAGCCCAGGTTTTTGCGGGGACGTCGGTTGCGCTGGGTAGTGTTTGTGTTTCTTCTCCTAAATGCGTTACCATTGAACAGCTCTTGGAGAGCGCGGAAGGAGGCAAACCGGGACTCCGAATTGGTGGGGTTGCTCTCTTCATGGATGGTGTTAGAGAAAGATTTGGAATAAGCTTTTGCCACGCCTGGGATCATAAACGCGCTCGCTTATCACCCGGATTAGCACGTCTACTAAACGGGAGCACCGCTAAAGTCACCATGAAGCGGAAAACTTACGACTCCATGCCAGTGTGTGAGGTGGAAGGCCACCGATTCCGCTTGGTGCGATCGAATAATAAAACCATAGCATTGTTCGAGTCGGGGGCGCGGACTCCTTTCGCGCAGGCTGGGTCGTTTCTCTCGTACTTAAGCAAAACCAAGGTAGACACGCCTCGGGTTTTAAGCGTCGATGCGATGAAAGTTGAGTATTCGATAGCGGAGGTCGAGGACCGGCTCAGTTGCATAAAAGTCTCTGAACACCATGAGGTAGTCGTGTACGAGGATCGGGGCGAAAACTTGAGTTTTCTCAAGACCCCAACCAACGATCACACTGCAACAAACAGCCAAAATCTCGTTCCGGGCTCGGTTACTCAATCAGGGTCCGAAAAGTTACAGCAAAAAGCAGCAGCTGAAAAAGACACTGCACTCGCGGAAACATATCGAGTGTGCAGAGGTATCTCAGAAGCACTCGTAAGAACACTCAGTGCTGCTGCGCGGGGCTTATCTCAAACACAAGAGAGCTCAGGTTCTCGGATAGCAACCACTGCGGGACGACTGCAGACTATACGAACGAGAGCTGATAAGGGACAGATCGATTCGCCTCGATATATTACGGCTTCGGGGCCTCGGGATCATGCAATAAATGCATTCGTTGAATTCATAGCCACACTAAGAGGTACTCGAGAAGTATATTTCAAGACCTGTGATAACATCCTACAGGCGTACAGGCTAGGCAGCGATAAAATACTGCGAGAGAAACTCGAGGAAGCACAGGCTACCATATACAACAACGTCACCTCCCAGGTAATCAGGGGAACAATGATGGGACAATTCGAGTATATGATGGCTTACAGTGCAGCATGTGGTTTCGTGGCTCTGGACAGGGTTGAGACGAGGCGAATAGGAAAACCCAAATACGCGGCACCACCAACAGATCCCATTGTAGTTATCGCCCGGTGTACCAAAACAATGCTGGATGACGGGATCCTTGATATGGCTAAAACTATAGCGGGGAATCCGGAAGCCACAGCAAATTGGGGAAGCTGGAAGATGCCAAAAATACAATGGATTAACGGTGTTCCGGGGTGTGGAAAGACGGCATGGGTTATCAGACAGTTCAGTGTGGACAAGGACGTTATCATCACGACCACATCAGAGGCAGCAAAAGATCTGAGGGAGAGACTATCTGGACGCATTGGTAACCAGGTGAAAACCAGGGTGCGTACTATGGCCTCGGTCCTCGTAAATGGATTCGACAGAGTTTTCAGCCGCCTTTTGGTGGATGAAGCTCTAATGAACCATTTTGGAGCCATCATAATGGCAGTGCGGCTGTCCAATGCTGGCGAGCTTGTCCTCATAGGAGACATAAACCAGTTGCCTTATATCGATAGAGAAAATCTCTTTGATATGAGGTACGGTAGCCCTAACCTGATAACTGAAGTCTGCCAGGAGTTGTTGTGCACACACCGGTGCCCAATGGATGTTGCGTATGCGCTGAGAGAGATTTACTCCGGAATATATTCCTCAGTTCTATGTTTGAGGTCCCTGGAACAGAGACGGTACACGGGTGCTAACATTTCACGCACTCTCCCGAACACCCTCTACTTGGTTCACACCCAGGAAGAGAAGGAGATCCTCATTGGCCAGGGCTATGGTGAAGGCGCGGGGTCCTGCACACTGACAATTCACGAGGCTCAAGGACTAACATATGAGTCAGTAGTCGCCATTAAGACCAAGGCTAAGCTTAAAATACATGAAAGTGTTCCGCACGCAGTTGTGGCTTTATCTCGGCACACTGGGACCTTTGTCTATTACACCGACGACGTCGAGGATGATGCGATTTGTCGTTTTGTGTTGCGAACGTCGACCGCGCCACCTAGTGCCATCAGAGACTATAACTTCCAGATGGCCATTAAAGACCGAAATGCAGCGGTGATGGAGGCTCTGGGTCGGGGTGAAGCTTTAATTGCAAAATATGTTTAAATAGTTTAGGTTATAAATATGTAGATGCATGGTTTTTTTTTAGAAGTCTAATCTAATATTTAAGTCTTCCTGCATTAGACAAAGAAAAATAACAAAAAAAAAAATAATAATGTATAAAATGTTAATAAAAGGCATGGACCTAGGAGTCCGTGGAGGTGAAATTTTTCAAAAAAAAAAAAAAAAACATCCAAACTTGCTTACGGTTGGCCCAAGACAGGAGTGCCTGGAGGAAGGTGGTTAAGGACGTCGATGGTAGTCCACGACCCTCAGTAATGAGGATACGATCAAGAAGAAGAAGGTAATTATGGACTACTTTTTTATATTATATTGTTACTGTTTCAACGCTAATGTACGATCAAGCATCATACATTTTGTCACATCAGCAATACACACTTTCCGCCATTCTGCACATTCCAACCAAATCCATCTGTTCATGAAATATAGGCACATTATATATAACTAGTGAAATCAAGTTCTCTAGTTTTCCTTTCCTGCTTCATCATGTAAATCCTCATATTTAGTGTACGACGTCAACAAGGACTCGTACAAATAGCATCAACATACTCTGATTCTCTCTCTGAAATATATCTTGGTGAATCAAGAATGACTTATAGAGAAGAAAATCGAAATATTCTAGTGTGACAAGCGGCGCGGCGCGGCGTGAAAAAAATATGAATGTTCTCTTTCTGTCTTTCTTTGTGGGGTCAACAGAGTACTTTTATTTTATTTTCTCCCACTTCAATCAGAACATGTACGTGTAATGGTAGGACTCTTTGCAATACCATAGCTTTATCAGATATTTTACCGAGCTCCTTCCAATGAAATTACTCGGCACAGAGGTAAAGCTACTTATATCTCTGCGTGACGGGCGTAGTGCAGTGCTAGGTTGTTATTTTTATTATTTATCTTCTTTGTTACGTCACAAAACGTGATGTAAAGGGTTGCCCGATAGCTTACCATCAGGCGCATGTCTTCGTCCCAGCAATCTACATATATGTTAAAAGAACTGAAGAAGTTAATCAAGAATGAAGGATTCATTTGTCAACTTATCACTAAGGAGTAGGTGATTATATAGCACACAGTTTTTAATAGTATAGAGTGACGAGACGAGCAGGACATGTGCCTGATGGTAAGCAACATGCCTGCCACATAACAGCACAGTGACGCGCAGCTATTGGGACATGAAGTATCCAAATCATTACCTAGCACTGCACTGTGCTCGTCACCCAGATATCTAAGATGTTTTATCTTTACGCCCTGTAATTTCACTGAAAACATCCCCCTTCAAACCGGAACACAATAACACATTACTGGTTGGCGGTAGACCTGGCTATGATGTGGTACTGCCCCAGGGGGGCTCTGTAAAGAGTCCTATCACTCCAAAAATCACACATATCCCTCACACAATTTATCCACAACATGTTTAGGCACTCAAGCAATTAAATATTTATTAAGTTTTACCTGGTTTAGGTATCTCTCAGCGTTCTCTCCTCCCTCGCCCGTGTTGGACTTGCCTCCGATGCGGTTCATGGCGATCGCTAGCGTGGAGTGGGCCTCCAGGGAAATCGAACCGAACGACATCGCACCTGCACACGTTTTCATTTATTACTTACAAAATACAAAGGATTAGATGTCTATGATATACTATAAGCACACCCCGGACACTCGGCCTAAACTCCAAACAAACGGTGAAGTCGACATACCTACACTCACACAACTACGCATATGTCGTTCGAACACATTTACGCATGTACGCGTGTCATCTAGGGTTACTAAATTATTTTATGGAATAGCTGTGACCTGTGAGTTCACCTGCCTGTGTTAAGTGGCTTACAATCTTACCTAGTTAGTGTTCGATCTTATCTTTAATGTAGGTAAATATAACTTTCATCAACAATCAGAAGGGAGAAGATTTAAAACAAAATAGGAGATAATAAAGGTACCATGTACGAATTGATTTTTAGTTAAGTACACTATACTCATCACTCTTTACCATAAGTTATTGGCGCCACTGACATATTTCACAACGATTAACGAAAGCCGCAGTTTAAAAACAACGAGTTTAATAATTTCGTCACAGGACTTCAGTGTTGGCGCGTACTTCTAACCAGAATAGCTTAACACAGTTTATAAAAATGATTCAATCTTTGTAGAAATTCTTATGAAATTAAAAATCTCTTATTCTTGTTTCGTATAATAGACGAAAAAGTTGGTACCATTTTGTTAAATAATACAGCATCATGGTCGTATTCTCATAGAAAATTATCGTCCGATATAATAACCCTTCGTTGAGTCCGCCTCGCGTCCGCGAGGGGGAGGAAGCTTGAAATTGGCGGGGGGTGGGGAGTGTCCGTTCTATCTATATTATCTATTCTATGCTATAAGGCTGATTCTACTCTCACGCTAACCACACGCGCACCGTCGACGCTGATGGCCGAGATATATGAACTTCTAGAAATTTATTCTAAAAAATATTGAAAATGTCGTCGCTGCCGCTCTGCTTTCAGTGAGCGTTCTAGTGTCGAGCGGATTACGGCTGGTCTAGAAGGGGAAACCGGTGACTACCGATCCGGAGCCCCGGATTCATATACCACGCGCACCACTGTCTCTTCGAAGCCATGTGCGTAATGCCGACTTAAAAAAACATCGTGAGGAAACCCACATACATGTACCTAGAAACTTTCAAGGTCATCCACTAACCCGCACCGGGCCTTAACCTTAACTTAACCGCAGCATGGTGGCCTTGGATTGGTGGGATTAGAACCAGACACTCCAGATCGCCAGTCACCGTTCCCTCGACTAGACCAGCCGTAACTTAATACTAATGTTTGTATTAATAAAGGTAGATGAAGAACTTTATTCTTACCGGTGACAAATCTCTTGACGATCTCCGCGGCGGGCTCGATTTCGTCGATCGGAATGGGCTCGTCCAACTTCACCAGCTCGAGTTGACCGCGCAGCGTGCACGCACGGATCGACTCCAGAGCGCTCTCCCTGAGACGACATAAAATATTTAATTAGTCTTTGCTGTTCGATAAAAAAAAAATTAATATGCGAAAGAACATACAAGTATGAAAGTCCTACAGGTAAAGTATTTGTAAATTTTATAATCAACAAGCAAACTTTTGCGAATTTTTACGCAGCAAATAAATAGTAAGTTTTAGGCATTGATCATAGATTAATAACGCCTAGATCGATACTCTTCAAAGAAACGCTTCATATTGTGAACCAAAAAGCAGATTGATTTCGGCGTAAGCAGTAGGTACAGAAATTCGCCAAACAAAACTTTAATGTCGTGGAGTATGTACATACAGTGAAGGACCACACAAACCATCATGTTTTTAATTGTCGGAGACGCATTCACTAGCGCAGGACCTTGACAACAACATTCTAGGCGTTATTATTCTATGGCATTGATCAAATTAGATATGGCACAGTTTTTGTGACGTATTTTTTTTTGCTCGTTTTGCATGACAAAAGGTATTCGCAAGAATTTCATTTGTTTGTACCCGTACTGCACAATCACTTCTTATCTTTACTTTATGTCTAATCTTTATCTTTGCAAACACTCCGCCTGCGCCTGGTAAAATAGTAATTCTTTCTAAATATCACCACAGTATAGACACCAAATGAACACAAACCTGAATTTGTCGTAGGCGCTGTTGCTCTTGTTGACAGCCGCCTCCTGAAGGTTGGCGATGGACATCGGGTCGTTGATGTGCTTCTCTCCGCCCGCGCGCCAGTGGTAGTTACCGGGGTTCCTGTGCAAATATGTAATACATAATTTATATGTCACTACTAGCAGCGCCCCGCGGTGTTACCCGCGAAGTTCCCGTTGCCGTTGTTCCCGTTGTTTTTCCGGGATAAAAAGTAGCTTATGCGTTCTTCCAGACTATAATCTATCTGGGTTCCAAATTTCAGCCCGATCCGTTCATACGTTAGGACGTGATTGAGCAACAAACATCCAAACATCCAAATATCCATACATTGACATTTATAATATAAGTAGGATAGTAGGATAAAAGTTCGAATGGGCAAAACGTAGTGTCTATCATAATAATAACTAGCTGTTACCCGCGACTTTGTCCGCACGAAATAAATACTAAGGTAACTCAGGCAGTACCTATTTGTATACCTAGACACATTTACGGTTACTAAAACAGCTTATAATAAAACAATTGTATAGAATTTCATCAAAATCGGTTCAGTTGTTTAGATCTGAAAGCGTAAGATACATTCGGCCCCCATTTCAACTTCAATTTCATCCCCATACAGTTCGAAATTACAAAATTGCAAGAACAAACATTTATTTACTTCGTGTCAAGTGCCTATATACAGAGTTTCATTGTTTTATCTTCAACGGTTGGGAACTTCCATATTGACATTCATTCCATATTTCAACCCCAATTTCACCCCCGTACATTTAAATTACAAATTACAAAATTGCTACCGAAATTACAAAATTGCTAGAACAAACATTCGTTCGCTTCGTGTCAAGTGTTTATTTACAGAGTTTCATGGTTTTATCTTCAACGGTTGGGAACTTCCATATTGACGTTCATCCCTCATTTCAACCCCAATTCCACCCCCGTACAGTTTGAAATTACAAAATTGATAGAACACACATTTAATTGCTTCGTGTAAAGTGTCTAGACACAAAATTTGATAACTTTAATAAGACGAATTTTCATACAACCGTTCATCCCTTGTTTCACCCTCTTAGGGGTTGAATTTCGCAAAACCCCGTCTTGGCGACCGCCTACGTGCTAAAAGGGACCTCCATGCTAAACTTCAGATTCCTAGCACTTATAGTTTCTGAGATTCCTTGATGAGTGACCTTTCGCTTTTATATTATAATAGATAAAATATACATGTTATTGTCAACTTTGTTTGTGGTGCCAATAAAATTGTTTCGTAATGTATTGTAATGTCCTTTTGAGGACCTGAATCATAGTCATAGGAATATTAAAGTGTATTTATTTTCATTATAGTTATACCTGAGTACGAGCGTGTCAGTTCGCTCCCCGTACGTCATGGCGTGCCGGTCGAAGATCTCCTTGGACAGCACCTCGAAGTTGACGCCCCCGATGCGGGACTGGGTGCCGCGGAAGCACTTGTCCACCACCTCCTCGCTCAGACCGACCGCCTCGAAGATCTGGGCGCTTTTGTACGATTGCAGCGTGCTGATTCCCATTTTGGCCATTACCTGTGGAAATGTAATATATAAAATTGTTTTTGTTTAAGTGATAACTGCTTTTGACACAGATTTTCCGTGGGCTGTGAATTGAGCTCAAGCGTCACGCTCGTAAATTAAAGAAATCTTCGGATGAACTTCAGGACCATGGCCATCTAGTCTAGATGGCCATTATTGCTCAGAAGACTTTTTAGACAAATATGCCTTAAAGATTTTTTTTTTTAAATTAAGAGTGACGAGTCGAACATGACATTTGCCTGATGGTAAGCTACATGCCTGCCACATAACAGCACAGTGACACGCAGCTATTGGAACATGAAGATTCCAAATAATTACCTAGCACTCATTGAACTCTTAAAACACTAAGAAGCGGCACGCGCTCATCTACGATCACAATGTAAAATCATTCATCCTTCATTTGGCGGTAGAATAACTGGCAAAGGTGTGGTACTTCTCCAGGCGGACTCTGCTAAGTCCTGCCACTACTATTACTACTACTACTATTAGATTTATTCCAGACTAGCAGCACCCTCCGGTTTCACCCGCGTTGTGTGAAAATGAAAGCGTACTATCAAATTATCAGTTAAAAGTTTTCACTTCTATCGGCAGTCCTATGACTGCCAGTTATTATTTTATTTAAAAATAACAGCTCCGGGGTTCGCAGTGATCTTTGGGTTCTTTTTTTAACATGTATCTTGGATTAGGAAAACAAGAGGTAGATAGGGGCACTGATATGTGGTTGTATAGTATATTATTGTATAATAAATGAATTACCTTAGCGAGTCCAGTCTCGATCGCGTTTTGATAAGCAGTATAGATATCGTCATCAGTGAGGTTCGGGTCGAGGATGTTGTCGCTGCGCAGTGAGAACGCCAGCTCGAACGCCAAATACGGACAGATTGCGTCCGCGCCGTAACCTGACAAACGATTATAAACAATTATTTATCGCTCCTATTTCACGACGATGGGGGTAAAGTTTTTTGCACATACTGGTTAAATTGAGGTATAGATAAATAATTGGGTTATGATATTTTGTTCAAGATTTCCCTTGGAAGCCTTGCATTTGTAATAGGCACGATAACCAACGAATTAGTCCACCTTAGATTTAAAAAAATCTACAATTATTATTTCACTAACATACAATTACGAGGATACAGTGCTTAGAAGTTTCGAGTGAAGACACTTTATTATACACGATTATTACTAAGATAAATCACATCGACTCCGCAAGTTTAAATGTCAATTTAAAAAAAAACACGATTTATAATAAAATACGTGTGTCTCATATTTTCCCATAATCTACCTGACGGACTAATAAGAATAATAAGTATATTTTTGACCCAGTAATCATCCCAATTAGTTAAGTTCTAACAGTAAACAATAAACATATTACATCTTACCGAGCAACACACACATGTGGTGGACTTCCCTGGCCTCGGCGGTTTCCACCAGAAGCCCCACTTTCATCCGCTGACGCGTCTCGATAAGGTGGTGGTGGACAGCGCCTGGGAACAGTTGAAAGTTATTATTTATATCGATAATTATCAGATTTGCATTCGACCTTCACCTCGCCTGATGTTACGCGACCAAAGATGTTAAGTGGTATACGATGAAGCGCACGTAGCTAGAAAAAATCGATTAAACCTCGACTTGTAAGACACCAAGATTATATTCATGAGGATAATTTTGAGACAACTCATTCACAGCCTAGACGTTCTTGTGAAAAGTGTAGTCAAACCTTTGCTAAAACTAGATTTTTGTCGGCATCGTTTGTATTGTTTGCTAACTTTACATATAATATTCGCTCCATCGCTCACTGACTCATCACTACATGTAATTCCCAACGCAGGCACACGTCCAAATCGCACCGCGACTAACACCGGATTGAACGACTGACGGCTCTCCCCTTTACTACGTGTACATGAAAGTGAGTCCGTTAGTCAGTGTATAACTGACCGAGCGACGAAACGGAACGAAGGAACGAAGTTCCTTATCGCGCGATGCGAAAGGGGGCTAGACGGAAAAAATTAAGACCAAAAGTTGTAACGACACTTTTTGCTACCACTAAAAGTTGTAACGGAATTTTGATCACCTTCAGGTACCAGGGTAACATAAACAGTAAGGAGTTTCGATTACCTACCTTCAACACCCCATCGTGTATCTCCAGATACCAGGACAACAGAAATATGAAAGAGTTGGGTTTGCCTCCAGGTATCAGTACCAGGGCAACAGAAACAGTAAAGAGTTGCATTTACCTCTCCAGGTACAAGGACAACAGATACAGCAAAGAGTTTCGTTAATAACTCCACACCCCCAGCGTTTATCTCCAAGTACCATGACAGCAGAAATATGAAAGCCAGGTAGGTACCAGGGCCAGAAACAGTAGTTTCGATTACCTACCTCCAACAGCCCCAGTGTTTATCGCCAGATACACCAGGACAACAGAAATATGAAAGAGTTGCGTTTGCCTCCAGCTATCAGTACCAGGGCAACAGAAACAGTAAAGAGTTGCATTTATCTCTCCAGGTACAAGGACAACAGATACAGTAAAGAGTTTCGTTAATACCTCCCCCTACCTACCTACCCCTAGCGTTTATCTTCAAGTACCAGGACAGCAGAAATATGAAAGCCAGGTACCAGGGCAACAGAATTCTATTCTATTCTAGGCGCGCTTAGACAGATTTTTCGTAGGCTGTGAATTGAATTCATTCGTCACGCTCGGGTATGATAAGAAAGCTTCGGGTAAACTCGGGACCATGGCTATTGGCCATCTAGAAGTACGTCAGCCAATGGGAAATGCTGAAAGGGCGTGGATAGGCCATCATGGCATGGCCATCTAGAAAAGCATCAGCCAATGGGAAATGCTGACGCATTTCTAGATGGCCATGCCAAAATGGCGAGGCCAC
Source organism: Ectropis crepuscularia (assembly GCA_963693475.1). NCBI lineage: Eukaryota > Metazoa > Arthropoda > Insecta > Lepidoptera > Geometridae > Ectropis > Ectropis crepuscularia. Next base: position 5,302,015 of record OY856340.1, read on the forward strand.
GCCCTCCGGTTACACCCGTGTAGTTTCCAAGGTAAGCTATCAAATTCTGAGTTATAAGTTTTCACTTCTATCGGCAGTTCCTATGACTACCAATATTTTTTTTTTAAGAGGCCCCTAACAAAACGACAGAACTTGAGTTTAGGTAAAATATGCAACATTGTTGCGTGCGCCCGTTTGAGTCGGCTTGAAGCATTTAGGCGGACAGAACGATCTTGAGCCACAATGGCAGTGTGCTAAAAATGTCGATGAAGAGATTTTTTAAATATTTTTTTTGTTTTTCTAATAAAGAACAAAGCTAAGTAAATCAAAAGTGTGTGGGGGGTATTGTAAAATTTTATGGTTTTAGTACAAGTAGAAATAAAAAATGGAAAGTAATTTATTCGTAATATATCGATGTGCCCTGAGCACCTTGAAATTGGTAATGAACTGCGTTTCTGTGTGTTTCGTAAGTGGTTTACATCCAACCAATCTACGTGACCCCTAGAATCGCTAGCGGCGAGATATATATTTTTTTTATAGCTTAGAGTGACGAGACGAGCAGGTCATGAGCCTGATGGTAAGCAACATGCCTGCCACATAACAGCACAGTAACACGCAGCTATTGGAACATGATAGTCCAAATCATTACCTAGCACTGCACTGCGCTCGTCACCCAGAGATCTAAGATATTATGTCTCTAAGCCCTGTAATTTCTCTGGAATCATTGCCCTTCAAACCGGAACACAGTGATGTTTGCACATTACTGCTATGCTGTGGTAATGCGGTTCTATTTACATATTTTGGTTGTTGACAACGAATAGTTATAGATAAAAACGTCCGGCGTCCACCACTTCTTGCAACCGACTAGAACAGAAAGAGTGAGCTCACTCTTCCCAACGATGACATGATTTCGTGCGTCCTGAAGTTTGGGAGGGCACATCTATGTATTGAGATAGTTGCTATTTATGACCTCCCCAAACATTGCCACAAAAAATAAACTGACAATAACTAATTAATTCCAGGTTAAAGTCTAACCCGACTGGGCTATGAAAATTATTTAGGGCTATAAGTATTATGTAGTGCTAGGGCTCTTGACACAATCCGCCTGGGGAAGTACTTTTGCCAGTTATTCTGCTGCCAAGCAGTAATATGCAAACATCACGGTATTCCGGTATGAAGGGCAATATTTCCAGAGAAATTGTAGGGCTTAGAGATATAACTTCTTAGATCTCTGGGTGACGAACGCAGTGCAGTGCTAGGTAATGATTTGGACTTCATATTCCAATAGCTGCCTGTGCCTGTCACAGTGCTCTTATGTGGCAGGCATGTTGCTTACCATCAGGCACATGTCCTGCTCGTCTCGTCACTGTTTATTCAAAAAAATATAAAATATGTAATTTGATATTTTCTTCTCCTTCTTCAAGAAGTAAATAAGATTAAATGTAACGGTCCGATAATCAGATTGCAGAAAAAAATGCCATTGTGGTGGCGGCCATCTTGGATTTTAATTTGTTGTAGTATACAGTACTTTACAAGTCAAGCCCTCTCATTTGATACCCATATTGAGGTAGTAGTGAATAAAAAATGATTCGCCATTTTGTGGTAGCGGCTATCTCCGATTTAAAATTTTTCGTTGTAGAGATATAGTACTCTGATAGTCAAGCCCTTTCATTTGATATCCATACTGAAGTAGTACTGAAAAAACATCGCTAGTCTGTGGTGGCGGGCATCAAGGGTTTTAAAATTTGTTGTAGTATTTAGTACTGTACTAGTCAAGCCCTTTCATTTCATAACCATAAAATATTGAGGTAGCAGTGAAAAAAATAATCATCATTTCGTGGTGGCGGCCATCTTGGATTTGAAATTTGTCATAGTATAGAGGTATATAGTACTCTACTAGTCAAGCCTTTCATTTGATACCTATATTGAGGCAGTTGTGAAAAAAATAATTAATTCGCAATTTTGTGGTGGCGGCCATCTTGGATTTGAAATTTGTTGTTGTAGTAGATAATACTCTATTAGTCAAGCCCTTTTATTATGTGATTTCCATACTGAGGTAGCACTTAAAAAAAATATTCGCGATTTTGTGGTGGCGGCCATCTTGAATTTGAAATTTGTTGTAGTATAGAAGTATAGCACTCTACTAGTCAAGCTCTTTCATTTGATATCTATATTGAGGTAATGTTGAAAAAAATAATTAGTCCGGTATTTTGTAGCGGCGGCCATCTTGGATTTGAAATTTGTGGTAGTATGTAGTACTCTACTAGTCAAGCCCTTTTATTTCATACCAATATTGAGGTAGTAGTGAAACAAAAATTGCCATTTTGTGGTAACGACCATCTTGGATTTGAAATTTGTCGTAGTATAGAGGTATAGTACTAAGTTACGGCTCGTCTAGTCGGGAGAACGGCGGCTGCCGATCCGGAGACCCCGGGTTCAAACCCCACACGCACCACTGTCTTTTCGAAGTCATGTGCGTAATGCCGCTAACTTAAAACGGTGAAGGAAAACATCGTGAGGAAATCGACATGTACCTAGAATCTTTCGAAGTCATGTGTCATCCGCCAACCCGCACTGGGCCAGCGTGGTGGATTATGGTCTAAACTCTCTCCTTGCGAGAGAAGGCCCCGAGTCCCAGCAGTGGGAACGTTTAGTGGGCTGTTGATGATGATGATGAGAGGTATAGTATCTACTAGTCAAGCCCTTTCATTTGATATTCATATTGAGGGTATAGGCCTTTAAATATATAAATATTTAGTAGTGGTAGGACTCCTGGCAGAGTCCGCCTGGGGAAATACCACATCTTTGCCAATTATTCTACCGCCAAGCAGTAATATGCAGACATTACTGTGTTCCGGTTTGAAGGGCAATGTTTCCAGAGAAATTACAGGGCTTAGAGATATAATATCTTAGATCTCTGGGTGACGAGTGCAGTGCAGTAGGTACAGTGTTAGGCGATGATTTGGACTCTTCGTGTTCAAATAGCTGCGTGTCACTTTGCTGTTATGTGGTAGGCATATTGCTTACCATCAGGCACATGTTCTGCTCGTTTCGTAACTCTTGACTTAAAAAAAAATGATAGATTCTTCTTCTTCTTCTTCAAGAAGTCAATAAGATTACATGTAACGGTCCGATCCGAAAGAGCAGATTGAAACGTTTCGATCCGCCTCATGGTGGACGAAGCTCTCATGAACCATTTTGGAGCCATTGTGATGGCTTCAAGGCTGTCTGATGTTGGTGAAATTGTCCTCATCGGAGACGTCAATCAGTTGCCTTATATCGACAGGGAAAATCTCTTCGAAATGAGGTATCACCGCCCAAACCTGGTAACAAAGATCAGCCAGGAGTTGCTCTGCACACATCGCAATCCTATGGATGTCGCATATGCGCTGAGGGAAATATACTCAGGTATGTACTCCTCAGCATCCCGTATAAAGTCCCTAGAGCAGAAAAGGTACAAGGGAGCGCAAATACCCAACACCCTACCAAACACCCTCTTCTTAGTTCACACTCAAGAGGAGAAAGAGACCCTGACAAACCAGGGTTATGGGTCAGGCACAGGGTCACGTATCCTCACCATCCATGAAGCTCAGGGACTGACATATGAGTCGGTAATCGCAATAAAAACAAAGGCAAACATGAAGCTGCACGAGAGCGTGCCCCATGCGGTTGTTGCAATCTCACGGCACACGGGGACCTTCACGTACTACGCTGACGACACCGACGACGCCATCGGTCGGTTCGTGCGGCGAGCGTTGGCTGCATCACCGAAGACCATCCGAGAGTTCAACCTACAGATGGCCATCAGGGACAGAAATGCAGCCGTAGTGGAGGCTCTCGGCCGGGAGGAGGCGGTTTAGGCAAATGGCAATAAGGCAAAGAATCGATGTCGAGTCGATTACTAGCGGAATCCCAACCGGTAGTGATCGGCTCAACAGACGAGCACTAACTAGTATTAGGTTTAAAATGTTCCCAACTCCCCCCTTATTTTCCTCTTCTTCTGATTATCCAAGAAACATGTAAAAATAAATAAGATTTTAAATGACAAAAGTCACGGACCCCGGAGTCTGTGGAGTAGCAATTTTAAATAAAAAAAAAAAAAAAAGTTTCGATCCTTAAAATTTCACAAAACGCCAAACGACTTAAAATTTTGTGGTCACACTATAATTACTCTAGTTTATGTCATACACGCTCGAAATATTACGTAACCTTTTCCCACCCAAACAGACATAGGTCCGTCCTCCAAAGCCGCTGCCAGCATACTGACTTTGCGTAGCGTAATTTATTCTAATTTCGACTGCTGGAAATTTATATTTTTTTAAAAATTATGCACTATGATTTGAAAAATAACTATAGAATTAGATTCTACAAAGAACAAAGTATTAACGTGTCTAATTTTTATTTTGGAATTATTGTGTATTTTACACAGAGACAACGCTAAAACTGCAGTATAAAACTTAAAATTGGCTCACGATTTTATTTTTTTACTGATAAATGAAAGCAAAAATCAGATATCTGTAAGATGAATAAAATAATAAAATATATATCCGATTCTCTTTATATTTTTTAAAGTATGAATTTTGAGTATTACATATAGATTTAGGAGTCTGAAATAGACATGGCAGCGACTTTTCGGCGAAATGGTCATGGGAGATCGATCCCTAAGATCAATGGAATTAATATTAGTAAAATTAAAATAAGGAAACGTCAACAAGAAAGATTGGCCTATTTTTTAAATGTAATTATCTTTTTCTAGGTAATACTGAAGATGGTAAATTCGGAGCATAAACTTTTTGAATTTCGTGCGAATCCGTAATACGGGTCTTAACTTTTATAGATCTAGACATTTCTGGCGTTTTTTTCCATGATCAAAAGTGATGAATTACTGTCAGTTTTTTTTACATTTTTGCCGTTTTTCCAAGATGAAAGGCGATGATTTCCTAGTAGTTTTGTTTGTAGTGTGTGTAACTGACCGAGCGCCAGCAGCGAGCTGACGGGCACGCGCGCGGGCCCGGCGGCGCGGTCCGACAGCACCAGCAGCTTGCAGCCCGCGAGCGCGGCCGCGTGCGCCGAGCTCGAGATCTGCGTGAGCGCGTCCTCCACGCCCGCCGGACCGGCCGCTATGTCGAACGTGCAGTCTATCACCACGGTCTGGGGGAATACAAACGGACATTTCAGATGTGATCCCGAGTCGAAAGCGAGGGTCTTAATAGAGCCGAGGACGGTAATCATCAATATTGTGTGTTGAAAAACGTCATATGAATAAAACAAAAATAATTCTACTCACGACGACGACTCACAGAAACTATGCTAATTCTAACTATCCTAGCAATGTTTTAAGCTAGGTTTGTATCTGCAATTCATTAGTACGTTTATTAAAGACCATGTTAGCAAATTTGACAGTTAAAATTTAGATTTTATTTTTATTTTTTCCGGGACTGGTGTGGCCTTTCCTCCCACCCGTTGCCCGCTTGACGTTGAATTCTGGGACATCTAAAATGTAATTTTTTAAAACCGATTCTTCAAATTTACTGACAAATAAACAACACAAAATAAAAAAAATAATATAAAATAAATAAAAAAAGTTGATAATTAAATGATAAGTTAGTTTTAGAATGAATGAATACCTTCCATCCCCGATGGGTGGTCCGCTTGAGCGCGTCCAGGTCCGGGATGGAGAGTATCGGCTGCGGCAGGAAGATCCGGTGCACGAACTCGGCGCTCGGCTGCAGAATGTTCGGCGCCGGCCCGATGGGGCACAGCAGGGACATCACTATCTTCTCTCTACACACAGACAACACACCAATCAAAATCGAATCTATACTTATATTATAGAGATGAAGAGGTTTTTCATTTGAACGCGCTAGTTTTAGGAACTACTGGGATTGACTAAAAAAACAAGTTTACCCGAAGATTCTTTCATTTGCGAGCGTGACACTTGAGCTCAATTCACAGCCCACGAAAAATCTGTGTAGTGCGCGTGATGTGCACCACACAGAAAATAAGTTTTCGTAAGCGCAAAATAAGTTTTTACTTCAAAAATGTAATTCGCCATTTTGTGGTGGCGGCCATCTTGAATAGATTTTAACCAAACATAGCTAAGAACTACCGCAAGAAAACTGGCTTACACATGGAGAAAATCGGTCAATCCATTTGAGAGCTTTTACAGATACACACAAACACACATGTTCTATTAGAATGAGTAAATGTACCTGAAGGGATCGATGGGTGGGTTGGTGACCTGGGCAAACAACTGCTTGAAATATTCGTACGGCAGTGGCTGGAACTGAGACAGGCACGCGAGCGGTGCGTCATTGCCCATACTGCCCAGCGCTTCTTTTCTGAAAAACGAAAAAAAAATACATTTACATACATATGTACATAAATTAAAAGATTATATATAAATAACTTGAAAATTAAAAGACTCCCGAGATTGTGTGGAGGGCGCCATCTTGGATTTGAAATATATCATATCATAATTTTAGTATTTTACTAGCCAAGCCGTTTCATATGATATCCATATCGAGAGAGTTAAAATTATGTAATCCGCCATTTTGTAGTGGCGGCCATCTTAGATCGATTTTCATAAAAAATAGCAAGAAAACTCCCGGCTAATAACTAACAAAATCAAAATCGGTTCATTCGTTCGGGAGGTACCTAAGCATGCCCTCGAAAGATTCTAAGAACATGCCAATTTCTATGGGCAGGACTCAGAACGGAAAGGAATGGTAGTCACTGGTCAGCTGGTAGTCGGTTGCCAAACGTCAAATTTAATCGAAATTGAAGTTGTGAATCGCCAATTGGCGCTACCGATCGGTAGCAGGCCGAACCGACAGGATTGTAAATCGCTACGCTGCGTTGGTCGCAAATAACAGGGTTACCACGTCTGACTAAATTGAGTCCATCAGGCATCGTGTGTTCCGGTTTGAAGGAAAATGTGTCCAGTGAAATTACAAGGCAGAGAGATTAATTTTCTTTGGCTGATGCATTTGTAGATGGCCAGGCCACGCCCTTCCAGCATTTTCCATTGGCTGACGCATTTCTAGATGACCAATGGCCATGGTCCCGAGTTTACCCGAAGATTTCTTATCAAACCCGAGCGTGACGCTAGAATTCAATTCACAGCCCACGAAACATCTGTCTATATATCTAATATAATATATATCGAAACAGGCACGCATAAAGAAGTTTTCCCTTCAAAAAAAAAAAACAAACATTGTAAATGCAATACTAACTTGTGTTGAATCATCGGCAGCAGCAGCATATTGATGGACTCTAACGTGTACCCGAACAGGCCGAGCCTCTTGTCCGCTAACCCGGTGATAGAGGACCCGTTGTGGACCGTGACCCCGTTGGTGACCCTCGTGCGGCTGGCGGGCGGGTCCACGGAGCGGTGGATCTCTTCCATTGTTATCTGGGGACGGACGGTGGTGGTAGCGGGGTGGTAGACGGTGACCACAAAATGTGACGTTTTGGATTCTTTATTTTAATTCGGCGGATTTAGTTGTCTTTCAGTTTTTTTATGATTTGTATAACAATAACAACAAAAAATGTGTGTATGTGTTTGTGTACTTATGTACGCAATTAAGAAGTTCCCTATCGTGGATCGCAAGCCGAACTACAATCACAGAATAGATCATATCTTGAACGTAAGAAGTATTCACCTGAAATTAGTTAATCCAGTGACGTTAACAAAAACAGCGGATGTTCAGCAGGAAGTGATAAACAAACTATGTATGTAAAAACTTGCACGAAAAGTTCGTGTGCTAATTAAATAAATATAAATAAATATTGGTGGACAATTATTCACACACAGCACCATCTGACCCCAAACTAAGCAAAGCTTGTATGTTGGCGGCCACATAGCTGATATAATACTTATATAGTTTTAAATACATACTTATTATACATAAAGGCTCAAGATCCGTCGTTAAAATTTTAACTCATATTAGAAGGTGGTCTGGTCTGGTATACATACTTACACAACCAGCGTGTAAGATATTTTATGTAGCCAGGAAGAGAGAGATAGATTCTTATATGGATTACGGCAAATGGCAAAAAGAAACGTTATTCGACTTACAATCACGCAACGAATTGAAAAAGATTTATTTTTTACACACATCCTTATGACATCTTTCATAAAACACATTTTCGCTTACATCTTCAACAGATATGTTTAAAAGACTAACGTAATAATTGTTTATCAGATCCAAAATGTCACATTTTTACTAAATTTCTGTTATAGAGGGTCGCACAGAACACCCTTTCTAAGCCGAAAGGGATGCGTTCTACGTATTATTAAGAACAATTTTTACTATGGCATCAATCACAAAGTTTCGATTAAAAATGTAATTTATACACTTTGGACAAAATTTGTAGAACAGATAATGAAAACATTACACAGGACTTAGTCGCGATTTAAATAATTTAATTACTTCGACGTTTCGGCAGCATAACAGCGGCCATGGTCGCGAGAAGACTACTTTTTTTTTGTAGTAGTGGCGAGGCGAGTATGACATGACTGTATGGGCATATGCCTGATGGTAAGCAACATGCCTGCCCATAACAGCACAATGACACGCAGCTATTGGAACACAAAGAGTCAAATCATTAGCCTAGCACTGAACTGCGCTCGTCACCCTGTGCTATAAGGCTTCTTTAATGTTTCCAATGACTTCAATTAGCGAAATTTTAAAACTAATAATGTTTAAGGTAAATTTAGTCGCAAATAATTGACCCTGTAGTAAAAGTTGTTCTTAATTAGTAGAACGTGAAGTAGGAACCCTTTCCACTTACAAGTGTTCTGTATAACCCTGAATCAATATAAGGCGTATTATTGGCGCTGCTAAGTCCTTGGGGCCAAAATATTATTTAAAAAAACACCAATCTATATCTACGCCCCAGATTCTCAGTTGTTGAATCTTTAAGGCAAGCGTGTTTTTAGGTTATTTTCTCGAATCAGCAATTTGTAACACAAACGCGACGGCGAATCAATCATCCGGTAGCGAACGGACCGTAATCACCACTAGACGACACCACAGATGACAAATAAAGAATTTAATTTTCAGAAAAAAAAAATTAAAACCGACCAATTTGAAATTGAAAATTTATCAGACACTTGACTAAATTTCATATTTTTTCTGAAATCAACTAATCGTTTGTTTCAATGAAACATTGGCCCTGATTCCACTAAAATTTATACGAAACTACTTCTGAAATATGATTTACCAAAAAAAAAATGCTCACTATTCAAACTTGTGGAACTTGAAATGTTAATAGGTATTGTGAAATGTCGTCTATTGGTCCAATTAACAATACACGGATCGGGCGACCAATCACAGCTCTTGTAACGGCGGTATAACGAACTGTGATTGGCCAGCTACTGAACGCTCCGCATCTCAGCGCAATTTAGTAATCGTTGACACAACCATGCCATGACATCACCATTTTTATAGACTCACCATCTGAATAATATTATACATATTTTGTATAGATCCCAACCGATTCCCGTACGCAGCACAGAAAAACAAATAGAATAGATACAGTTAATTATATTGTACAATAGAAGAGACATAGGTACACAAAGAAACATAATTATAAAAAACCAATTTTAGAAAAGTGCAAGAGTAAAATTTGGATATGTATAAAATATTTGTAACACCAATATGATTAAGTATGAGATATTTAAATATTTATTGTTGTCGGTAGAGCGAGTACTAGATATTTCGATACAGTTTCATGCACCATATTCAAGAGTAAGAGGCAGATAAAAAACCCAAATGTCATTGTAATATCGGGGACTGACCTATAATGTAATATAATACATCTAAGAGAATCACGGCATATATTCAGTAATTAATAATGCCAGTGTAAGGAAAAATCGTGATATATTAAACCTTATAAAATACATTTGTTAGTTAAAAATTATAGGTTCAACATGCACATTGCACATACTAAAATTATAAACCAAACTGGAGTTGGAAAATACAGTAAACATAAATAAATACATAATATATTAGTGGACATTTTACAAACCATACCATTTAGCAAAGCTTGAACTACTCGTATGTGAGCCAGATAGCTGACGTAATACTTATATAACTGTAAATCTTATACCTTTAAACGAGCAATTCTTGTATATATATATATATAGAATCTGAATCTCGGAAACGGCTCGAACGATTTTCATGAAATTATGTACGCAGGGGGTTTCGGGGACGATAAATCGATCTAACTAGGTTTCGTTTTTAAAAAACGCATATTATGCGCGTTTTTAGACAATGAAAAACTGTCACATTAGACATTAGAATGCGAAGGTAAATTTCGCCGCGTGATGCGACAGCATAATTGGCTCAGACGGGAAGTCGGGCGTTCGTGGCGGTCACGAATTAATAGTTCTGCGGGTTCGAATCCAGACGGCTTCTCTGTTTTTTCAAGTATTCTTTTTTTTTTAAGAAAATCTAAGAGTATCTAAGTATTTTTAGTATTTAAACCGAGCAAAGCTCGGTGACCCAGGTACTACATACTTATTAAACATAGAATGATCGATTAATACTTCCACTAAGTTAGCAAAGCAGGACCAAGCGGGACCGGCGGGGAATTACCCATGATTTCTACAAATAGGAGTGCCTATGTTTCTAATGCTTAATTTCATTATTAATTTTGTGAGTAAAATGAAATAAAATAAACATCATAGACTCAACTGGTTTTATGTCAAGCTATTGAGTCCTAAATATTACTTTATTTTCATTCATTTGCAACAAAAAGTAGTTTTAAAGCATTGTTTTTTTTTCTTAACATTTTAAACACTGTCTAAAACTTCTTTTAATCTTTGTTTTTAAGCATTTGATAAAAAACACTGTTTTAATTGAGTGTTTTTTACTCCATTTTGTCACGTCACGTTCCATTCCGTCACGTCACGTGCCCTTACGTTACGTTCCATTCCGTCACGTCACGTTCCATCCCGTCACGTTACGTTCCATTCCGTCACGTCACGTTCCATCCCGTCACGTTACGACTAGTTTTACAATTGAACATGTTTTATTCACACCTGTTCCCGTAGCCAGTCGGAGTGCGGCCGGCTGCGAGCGATCTTCATCTTCAGCTCCACGTCCTGGATGATCTTGTGCTCCACTGTGTCCACCAGCAACATGCGACCCGGCTTCAGACGACTCTGGATCACAAACAAATAAAACATATTCAGTTTTCAAAACTACTAAAGTTAAAAGGCGGTTAAAGAGCAGAAGAACAAATTATAAGAGCTTCAACAAATGTTAAAAATGTAGGTACTGTTGAAAATACAGAAATTGAATTGTCGACGTACATGACATAATAATATTATATGCCCTCGACTCGGTTTACTTTACTACTTACTTTACTTGACTTTAATAATCTACCGGACGACGCCGCCGCAGCAGTTAGTCTGCAATCTTTTAAAATAAAACTATAAAACTAGATGATCGAGCAATCCTATTGTCACAGGCATTGCCTATTGCGGGAACTGCAGTATCTGCCATGATGTTGTGCAAACCATGGACATAAAATGGACCCTTTGACCCCTGATTTTAAAACTTGCGGACATCCAATTTTATATTAGGAGTTTTGAGACAAGTTTAAGGATGACAAACTACTACTTTTTGCGTGGTAATATACTGGGTATCTCGATTTTCCGAAGTCACCCGCCTAAAATGACTGGACTATTATAACTGTATGTTAGAAAGAGACAGAGCAACCATATCTCACCTTCTGTGATAACGGTTTGTTAGAAAGAGACAGAGCAACCATATCTCACCTTCTGTGATAACTGTATGTTAGAAAGAGACAGAGCAACCATATCTCACCTTGTGTGATAACTGTATGTTAGAAAGAGACAAAGCAACCATATCTCACCTTGTGTGATAACTGTATGTTAGAAAGAGACAGAGCAACCATATCTCACTTTGTGTGATAAATGTATGTTAGAAAGAGACAGAGCAACCATATCTCACCTTCTGTGATAACTGTATGTTAGAAAGAGAGAGCAACCATATCTCACCTTGTGTGATAACTGTATGTTAGAAAGAGACAGAGCAACCATATCTCACCTTGTGTGATAACTGTATGTTAAAAAGAGACAGAGCAACCATATCTCACCTTGTGTGATAACTGTATGTTAAAAAGAGACAGAGCAACCATATCTCACCTTGTGTGATAACTGTATGTTAGAAAGAGACAGAGCAACCATATCTCCCCTTGTGTGATAACTGTATGTTAGAAAGAGACAGAGCAACCATATCTCACCTTATGCGTAACCTTCTCGGGGTCGACGTCGTAGACGCCGACTTCGGACGCCATGACGAGTATGTTCTCACTGGTCACGTAGAAACGGGACGGACGCAGCCCGTTCCGGTCCAATATGGCACCTGCGGACATTTTACAAACACAAATCAGACACGAGTCAAACTAGAAGTAAATACAAAGCGTGGTCATCGCTCACGGATACGATATTTCGGAACTTATATGGACCTCCAGTGGCCTCTACTGCCAACCATTTTCGGAATGGTTAGGAACAGTGACAGTGCGAGCGCTAGTGCCAATCAACTTCATTTATAGATTGAAACATTCTATAGACTCTGGTCCTTCTGCTTTTTTCCTCTCTTCAAGTATTATGAAGCTACTGATAAGCCTAAAACACTATTAAATTAGCTACAGGATATTACCAATGTATTATCTTGGACCAATGACCCACACAAAACTGTGCATAGAATTGGGCATAGGATATTGTCCCTACGCCACCCCCAAGTACATAACGGCTTCCGGCAAAGAACGCTGAGCGAATCAGGAGAGAGGGACAAGACACGCTGACCGAGTCGTGATGGTCTTGGATAAGAACTGTTGGCCCAAATATGCCAACCTGAGACCAGAAACATATAAAGTACTAAACTGGTCTGAAAAAGAAGGTTACCAACGTATTACCGCTCAGTGAATAGGACCAACGCTAGACTGTCCCACAGTTTCACAGCATAATTATGATCCCAACTAGTAATAAATAGTCCCTGTTTTTATTGGGCATGGTTATAACAACTTACTTATGGTTCTGCCATCGGCGAATGAAACTAGCGCTGGGCTTTCTCACGGTTCCATAGCAGACGTTGCCTACTAGTAATAGTTCCCTTTACCATTAGGTCAATCATCAATCATCATCAACAGCCCACTAAACGTTCCCACTGCTGGGACTCGGGGCCTTCTCTCGCAAGGAGAGAGTTAAGGCCATAATCCACCACGCTGGCCCAGTGCGGGTTGGCGGATGACACATGACTTCGAAAGATTCTAGGTACATGTCGGTTTCCTCACGATGTTTTCCTTCACCGTTTTAAGTTAGCGGCATTACGCACATGACTTCGAAAAGACAGTGGTGCGTGTGGGGTTTGAACCCGGGGTCTCCGGATCGGCAGCCGCCGTTCTCCCGACTAGACCAGCCGTAACTTACCATTAGGTATGATGATACTATCCAACCACGTTTCAGGGACCACGGACCTGATGGCCTCAAGCAAAGATCTCTTGTTCCAATCACGAACTACCGAAGCAGTAACACTGTGCACAGGTCATACATAGTCACTTACCAATGTATCTCCCGTCAGTGAAGAAAACCAGCGCTGGACCGTCCCATGGCTCCATAGCAGAAGACGCCCACTGGTAATAGTCCCTCTTCTCCTTGGGCATGGTGATGTCATTCTGCCACACTTCAGTCACCATGGTCATGACCGCCTCGGGCAAGGAACTGAGGTGGTAAACTCCACTCATGGTAGTGAGTGTAGGTCCTACAAGTAACTTACCAATGTATCTTCCATCAGTGAAGGAAACCAGGGCTGGACCATCCCAAGGCTCCATAGCAGAAGATGCCCACTGGTAGTAGTCCCTCTTCTCCTTGGGCATGGTGATGTCATTCTGCCACGCCTCAGGCACCATGGTCATGACCGCCTCGGGCAAGGATCGATGGCCGCAGTGAAGCAGGAATTCCAGTACGCAGTCAGCTGAACCGGAGTCCGAGAGGTTCGGCTCTACCACTGGATAGAGCTTCTTTAGTTCTGGAAGATGAGAAGAGTGAATTTAGGAAATATCGTCTTTTCTAATAAATTCTAATGATTAAGAATCTTATGATTTTGCTATATTTTTGAAGTGAAAACTTCTTTTGGCGACACCACAGACAGATATTTCGTGGGCTGTGAATTGAACTCAAGCATCACGTTCGTAAATAAAAGAAATCTTCGGGTAAACTCGGAACCATTTTTTGTCCACTATCAAATTCTGAGTTATAAGTTTTCACTTTATCAACAGTTGTTAAAACAAAAAAAATTGGCAGTCATAGGAACTGCCGATAGAAGTGTGCCGATAGGATTAGCAGTCCCTATGACTGCCAATTTTTTTTTGTTTTAACAACTGTTGATAGCTCTGATTATTTTCTAAACATGTCAACAAATAATATTTCCTCATAGCCAATGATAACCTTAATCCGCTAACTATTTCATAGTGGTAGGACTCTCAGCAGAGTCTGCCTGGGGAAGTACCACACATTTGCCAGTTATTCTAACGCCAAGTAGAAATGTGAGAGCCACTGTGTTCCGATTTGAAGGGTAATATTTCTAGTTCAATTACTGAGTGCACAGGATCATCTTTTATCTCTGGGTGACGCGAGCGCAGCGCTAGGTAATGATTTTGACTCTTAATTTTCTAATAGCAACGTGTTACTGTGCTGTTATGGGCAGGCGTGTTGCTTACCATCAGGCACATGTCGTTCTCATCCCGTTCCTTATATGTACTAGAAAATAGAAAGTTCTAAAGCACAGATACATAAATCTATAAAGCAAATACTCACGGTCTCCAAAGAGGTCGCTCTTCATGACGCCCTCGCGGGCCTTCATCAGGTTCACGTTCCCGCGCAACGTATTTATCTCGCCATTGTGGGCCAGCACTCTGTCAAACGGGAATTACAACATTAAGAAAAACCTTATACAAAAAACCTACAAGTTTTTTAAAATTCACATTTTATTGTATAATAAATAGGTTTAAAGACATTTATTCTCATATTTAAGACAATTATCTCTTCCTTAAGAACACTTAAAATAAATCAAAACATTAGGTAGTTCGTCACCGCAGAAACGATACAGGTTCAACAAAACAGATAGATTGGTTAGATGCCTATTTTAGCAACACTTGCACCTTAAGTACATGAGCAGTAAGTCGCTTTTTGAATGCGTGAAACGAGTTTATTTTTTAATATCCAAGGGTATTTGATAATATGAGTAGGATTTAGGATTTTAACCTTTTTAGTAGTGGTAGGACTCTTAGCAGAGTCCGCCTGGGGAAGTACCACACCTTTGCCAAATATTCTACCGCCAAGCAGTAATGTGCAAACATTACTGTGTTCCGGTTTGAAGGGCAATGATTCCAGAGAAATTACGGGGCTTAGAGACAAAATATCTTAGATCTCTGGGTGACGAGCGCAGTGCAGTGCTAGGCAATGATTTGGACTATCATGTTCCAATAGCTGCGTGTTACTGTGCTGTTATGTGGCAGGCATGTTGCTTACCATCAGGCACATGACCTGCTCGTCTCGTCACTCTATGCTATAAAAAAAAAAAAAAAAAAAGGATTAGTGCGATTAATTGGCATTTTAGAGGTAATAAAAGATATACCTCAAAGGATGCGCTCTCTCCCAACTGGGGAAGGTGTTGGTGGAGAAGCGAGTGTGGACCAGCGCCAGGTAGGTGGTGAACGCAGGATTCACCAGGTCCTTGAAATACTCCTGAGAACAAACGATAAAAATTTAACATTGTTTTAAACTTTCGTAGTGGTAGGACTCTTGGCAGAGTCCGCCTGGGGAAGTACCACACCTTTGCCAGTTATTCTACCGCCAAGCAGTAATGTGCAAACGTTACTGTGTTCCTGTTTGAAGGGCAATGTTTCCAGAAAAATTACAGAGCTTAGAGATATAATATCTTAAATCTCTGGGTGACGAGCGCAGTGCAGTGCTAGGTAATGTTTGGACTGTTCATGTACCAATAGCTGCATGCTACTTTGCTATTGTGTAACAGGCATGTTGCTTACCATCAGGCACATGTCCAGCTCGTCTCGTCATTCTATATTTAAAAAGAAAAAACTATCACGGTTGTTCACTACACTAGTATTTTGAATCAATGTGTGAATTACCTACCGTTCAAGTATAAACCTGTTATCGTAAAAACAATCTACTAGCTATTCCAGCTTGACGTCACCTAAAGGAATTATTTAGCTCTACCGTACATAATAATTCTAGGCCAGTCATAATTTAGAGTTCGGCAAACGCAGCTACCCAAAAGTCATTGTTATAACAATGACTTTTCACCCTTCAGACCCCTGTCTGTAGAGTGAAAAGTTCTGCTTATGATTAATGAAAATTCTGAATCCGTTTTTATTTCAATAGTTAAGAAACAACGGTTGGATCAAGCGCAGCTTATTTAGATCTATAATTTTCATGAATTGTATGCACACCGAGAAAGTCAGGGGTCGCGGTACACCATAGTTAATTAAAGTCAATATGGACTTCCGGGGGCTTATTCCCGAAATCCCTTTAGGTTTTCCCCTGCCAGGGGATTTGTGCAATTTTTGTCCATAAATCCCTGGGATATTTCGGAAGGGGATTTGTGGACAAAAATTCCACAAATACCCTTTCGTACTTCTTCTTGTCACTACTACCCACCGCTAGAGTGTATATAAAAAGGCGGGAGCTTCTGGCGGGAGAGAGAGCCCACCCGGAGTCAAATTTCAGTAATAGACCAAAAATCCCCCGCCTGTAACATACAATACCTGGCAGGGGAAAACCTAAGGGGATTTCGGGAATAAGTCCTCCCGGGATAGTGAAGCCTAATTGCAACGCCTAAACAGTACATTTATTACAGAGAAATAATGATTGCAGTCAAAGCTTACCCATAGTTGGTTGGAGGTGAGCAGCCCCTTGTAGACGACAGTGCGCAGTGACAGACTGCAGATGTAAAAGCGAGCGCCGGGGACCACTATCTCATGAGAGGCGCGCTTGCGCAGCACGAATATCTAAAAAAAAAACGTCAGTCAATACTCGACACTCGAGGAATGTTTAGCTTCAAATACAAAGATAGCGGTAAGATTCTGTGCAGAGTCCTACGGAGGAAGTACCCCTCTTTAGCCGGTTGGTATTCTACCGCGAAACAGGAATGTACAAATATCACTGTGTTACGCTTTGAAAAGCAATGTTTCAAGAGAAATTACACGGAATGCAAAAGATATACATTTTATATTTCGAGGTGACGAACACAGTGCTGTGCGAGGACAGTGCAGTGTAATTTACTTTCCATGTTCAAATAGCAATGTGGCATTGTGATGTTAATATGGGCTGGCGTGCTGTTTACTTTCAGGCGTATATATATGTCGCTCGTCCAGGTATTCCATTTTGTAAAAAAGACAATAAAATATTTTACCATTTCCATGGCAAATTAAAACAATAAAATTTGTTAAAATTTTATTGTTTTTTTGTAAAAGTTAAAGTATTTAGTGTCTGTTTTATTTTGACCTATTCCCGGGAACTCTTGATGTGATCAGCATCAAATTACGCATGGGAATGGACCGAATTATCCAGAGACACTTATAAAAATGCACTGAAACTTCAAAGATAGGTAAGTTCTCGTTGGTCAGATTAAAGAAAAAAAATTAAATTGAAATTAAATTTAAAAAAAAAAATGGTTGGTTAGATAGAAGATTACGGATACAATGTGATGCATTACAAGACGTAAAATTTCAGAACAAAGCAACAGTTCCATAATAAAAACAATGTGCTAGATTAATAAGTAGTTTAGGTTTACCTGTCGCGCCAGTTGCTCCTCGTCTTTGGAGTCACCGGTGACGAAGACCTGACGCATATACGGCTCTGAGTTTCGAGCCACTTGTCCTGTAATGAAAGCAATCACAAAATGAGACATATTACATTAAAGGTCACATGGTTTACACAGTAAGTATTTTATGTAGGTATATTTAATAATTTCCGGTATCCTTCAGGTATGCTTTCAGGTATATTTTATGTATTTAATGTACGTATATTTCGTAGGTCCTACTTCAGCGCTAATTCCAAAATTCGGTAGGCGGTAGAAGCCATCTGTAGTACAAAAAAATTAAGAAAACATGGTATCAAACACGTGTTTTTGTTTAGTTCCACTGATGGCTTTTAAAATTAAAGTTGGTATATATTTATATTTTTGTTAACATGTTTTTAAAACCAACTATTGCGTCACGGCTCGGAAAATTTACATACCTATAAGAGTACATTAGATAATACGCACTTGGCAATAATATCTTTGTAATACAAGGTAGTTCGGAGACGTCGATAAAGGAAAGTTGAGGAAAAAAGTTTATAAATATTCCTCGAAAATTGTTTTATGTTTCTATAGGCCATAGCACAGATTTTGATAGGGTGAACATCCTCCTCTTGTGTTGCAACTTGGCAACTTGTCCAGGAAGTAGATACCAGATCAGGGATCGATCGGAGAGAAAGCGCAAAAAAGTTGACGCTACAAGGGAAATACTGACAGTAGGGTACAATCCTCAAAAAAACTAAGTAGCCCGTTAGCTAGATTGGCAAAAAATATTGAACACGTATTTTTTCTTTTGTTTCACAAACAAAAAATGACGAAGATACAGCGATCCGAAGTTTCGTGTGACGTCACTTGTGAGTACGATTTTTACTCACGAGTGACGTCGCGACCCCCACTCTCGAAGTTTGATGGTCTATATCTTTGACGATTTTTAATATTATGAAAAAACAAAAAATACGTGTCCAATATTTTTCCATGATCTAGCTGACGGACTAATTAGGATGGTGTATTTTTGACCCAGTCCGGTACCCTGTTATACGTGTAATAAGACTTACCAATAGTAGAATTGTTAGTAGGCACGGTCCTCCAGCAGATCACGGAGAGTCCCAGCTCATCGGCGAGCTGCTGAAACCTGCGCTCGATATCCTGGTGGTGCAACTTGTCCAGAAAGAAGATGCCAGTCGCATACTGGCCGAACGGGGGCAGGTCTAGCTGGTGGCTGTCTCTGGAGACAACAGGAAACACATTATGAACAAGATGTATCTATACTAATCTTATAAAGATTTTATTTGTTTGAACGCGCTTATCTCAGGAGCCACAATTGGTTTCAAAAATGCTTTCACCATTAGATATGTGCGTGATCCTTGAGTGCTATAGGCTACATATTTACCACGGGCGAAACCGGAGTGGACCGCTAATTAATAATATTGAGAATAATGGCTAGAGGGCAACATGAAAAATAATACACGGCCCAATTTAGTGTGATCAGTGGCGTACAACAGGGGGGTGTTATAGCACCTTCTCTCTTTGATCTATAATTTATCAGCGTAATGAGTTACTCAGTGTACTTTAACAATATAGTAAGCCAGATACATCTGAATGTCAGAACTGACAAAGGCGTTTTTGAGGAAAGAAATCAGTATGAGATCTCCTGTCCTGCTTGATCATGACATGATTTACTCTGACGATGTACATATATTTGATATCTCCTGACACCTACACCTGTAATTCGAATGGCCTATTCCACTGTCTGCCTTGTGATAGGATATTTAAAACATAATATGGTCCTCCTTGATTACGTCAAGGAGGACGATTTATTTATCTAAGTAAGAAAAAGATGGCGCGATTTCATAGACGCGCATCATAAAGATTGGGTCACAATAGCTCAGGATAGAGCAGAATGGAAAGAGGGAAGTCTTTTCCCTGCAGAGGGACTGAGAATAAAATAACCTATATAAGTCCAAGAAATTAATGGACGAATGGACGTCAAGATTAGTAATGTTCGCCGCGTTATTTTAGATAGTATTTTAAATAGAACAGTTTCTCTAAGCGGAGTAAACTTGTGTTGGCTTGAACTTGGCTTAGAGACGCCATCACGTATCTGGATAAAAACTAGGAGAATCTAAATTTACTCGTACCATTTCCTGCGCTTAAAATACGATTTTGGCATTATCGGCGTAATTATTTGTCAGTCATACAATACAATACCATCAACCATCATACCATCTTCTATCATACTGTATGAGACTAAAAGCAATATTTTTAGCAAATTAAGTAATACACACTTACACTTCATCACTCATAAGGTATCAGAAAATCCATAAAAGAGTCTGCGGTAGAATCTCACACCTAACACTCATATTCCGAGTACAAAATCGATAAAATCTGGCCATAAAAGCCTATTGCGAACATCTGCCGGTAAAAGCCCCGTCAGCACTTATCGGGTAAATATTAAACAAACATACAATAACCGGATTACGACAAAAAAATGTTTAGCCTTGTGTGCTATCCATCTCCATGGATGGCAGTTTTTGTGTCGAGAAAGCGAAGCAAAGCTTTTATTTTCAGTATTTGTTCAGTTTACAGGGTTGAAGAAGGGGAGATATTTTTTTAATAAGATACGCGCAAGATGTGCACTTGATAGTAAGTAGTAAGCCACACAGCATAAACAGCCCACTAAATGTTCCCACTACTGGAACTCAGAGCACACCCCGGACACTCGGCCTAAACTCCAAAAAACCGGTGAAGTCGACATACCTACACTCACACAACTACGCATATGTCGTTCGAACACATTTACGCATGTGTGCGTGTCATCTAGGGTTACTAAATTATTTTATGGAATAGCTGTGACCCGTGAGTTCACCTGCATGTGGCTTACAATCTTACCTAGTTAGTGTTCGATCTTTAATGTAGGTAAATATAACTTTCATCAACAATCAGAAGGGAGAAGATTTAACACAAAATAGGAGATAATAAAGGTACCTACCATGTACGAATTGATTTTTAGTTAAGTACACTTACCCAAAGATTTCTCTTTGGGTAAGTGTATTCTGACAATTCAATTCTGACAACGAAAGCCGCAGTTTAACAAGAATACCTAATTAAAAAAATTATAAAACCCGACTAAAAAACAACACGTAAGAAAAACACTGTTGATTAAATTAAAATGCTTGAAATTATTCCAAATGGCATTTAACTACACAACATATTTACATGTTTGTAATGCTCATTAAATTCTCTGTATTTTGATACCCTACTCGATATGCTAGATAACATTTTTTTTTCAACTACTCACAATTTTGCCTCAAAAATCGGCTATGTTGATTTTTTTATTTAATACCTATCTAAGGACACTTGGGTAATTGAGACAAATGTAACGATATCTGAATCATCAAAATCCGTCCAGCCGTTTGGAAGATACGTGGGAATAAAGAAATTTACAAACATACAAGATACGCGCGAAAAACATAACCCTTCTTTCAGTCGGGTAAAAACAACGAGTTTAATAATTTCGTCACAGGACTTCAGTGTTGGCGCGTAGGTATTTCTAACCAGAATAGCTTAACACAGTTTATAAAAATGATTCAATCTTTGTAGAAATTCTTATGAAATTAAAAATCTCTTATTCTTGTTTCGCATAATAGACGAAAAATTTGGTACCATTTTGTTAAAAAATACAGCATCATGGTCGTATTCTCATAGAAAATTATCGTCCGATATAATAACCCTTCGTTGAGTCCGCCTCGCGCCCGCGAGGGGGAGGAAGCTTGAAATTGGCGGGGGGTGGGGAGTGTCCGTTCTATCTATATTATCTATTCTATGCTCAGAGCCTTTTCTCGCAAGGAGAGAGTCAAGGCCATAATCCACCACGCTGGTCCAGTGCGGGTTGGTGGATCTCACATGACCTAGAAAGATACAAGGTACATGTCCGTTTCCTCACGATGTTTTCCTTCACCGTTTTAAAATAGCGGCATTACGCACATGACTTCGAAAAGACAGTAGTACGCGTAGGATTTGAACCCGAGGCTTCCGGATCGGCAGTCGCCGTTCTCCCGACTAGACCAGCCTTGAGTAAGCCAACATACTTGCCCGTAACAGCATAGTACCTCGCATCATAGAATCATTATCTGGCGCTGCACTGCGCTCGTAGGTAGACTTATGATAATCGGCTATTTATAGTCAATCGAAATAATCAATCTACGACTTTGGTACTAATTAAGAAGATAAGAAAAAAAACACCTTATTAAAAGGCACAAAAAAGAAAACAAAACTTAGCAGATTTAAATCGCCAGCCTTATCTTTTAGATCAACCATGTTACCTATTATTAATAACAAGTTATTTAGAAAGTATTATTCATTACAGCTAGAACGTTAAACTTTATAGTGGTAGAACCGAACAGAGTTCTCTTGGGGAATACCACACTTTTGCCAGTTATGCTTTCGACAAGCAATAATGTGCAAAACGCAAATATTAGGTACTAGCTGAACCCGCTACTTCGTTCGCGTGCGTTGATCTTGCGACCTTATTAGTACATTAGTAGTACTTACCTAAAAATATTTGGATGGGTGGCCATTACACGGAGTGAATTTGTTTTTCCAGGGTGGCCATTACACGGAGTGAATTTGTTTTTCCACACAAAAATAATATGTTTATTCGAGTTTAGCAACTTCATATTTTATATTTTAGCAACATCAAAAATTAACATACTCTTAGTAAGGTTGTGGAGTATCGAACATAGCCGCAGTGTTAAGTTTGTAGGATTTTTATAGGAAATATTACGAAGAGTATGTAGCTGATGTGCGTGATCTGATACTTACCTACTGATACATTTTTACAGGATGATAGCCTATGTAGGTGATAGACTTATTAGCCGATGTGATATTTTAGACTCTAAGCCATGTGTGTTTCAAATGTCAATCTAATGGGTAATGTCGTTCTGTCGTATATATTTGTTTCGTTAGGGCCCATGCTTTTTCAAAGATGATAGGTAGTATATGAGACTATAAACTATCTGTGTTTCAAATTCCAGCCAAATCATACCTTTACATAATATACATATAATACTTCGTAGTAAGATAACATTTTATTCAATTTTAGAAAAACAACGGTCTGCTTTGGTCACCGAAGCTTATTAAACACTAAATTTAGTACAGTATTTGGATTGAAATAATATCCGAAAGAACAAAAACTGACTTCAATTATTATCATTTCACGTCAACTAACTTCTAATAGTCAAGTAAAAAGTTCACTCGACTAATTTTTGAAGCCATAACAACTTCGTCCAGATAAATAGATACTGGTGAACAATTCACACACAAAACTTTGGCTTTTTCCACCGCCATTGTCTCAGCCATAGGTACTCAAACCGGAGTGGCGTGTGACGATGGCAAAAGACCTGACGGCATGACTTTTGTGCCTTGGAAGTTGGAAGTTGAGTCGGCCCCTAGTGTGAGACGCAGCTTGCGTCGATACTCTGGCACCATCACATCTTCCAGAGATTCATAGTAGGGCCAGTGCAGCGGCTTATTTAGCTGAGCGTCTCAAACGGCGGAAATTGGCAACCCTCGGTAGTGGTTTTATATTTAAAACTTTTGGCGCTGAGACATCGTGTCTGTGGGGGCCGGGAGCTCACCTCATCGTTAAAACCCTTTTCGAGCGCTTGGCCGACGAAACGCGTGACCAAAATGCTGGCGTGTATTTGGCATAAACATTGCCATTCAACGTGGTACTGCCACCAGCATGCTGGGCACGCGTCCAACTGGTAGTGGGCTTAAACATCTTGTCATCCCATTTTTGTTTAAAAAAAACCGCCTCCCTCTTTTCCATATAATAAAAACGGGACCCTATTACTGGGACTTCGCTGTCAGTCCGTTCGTCCGTCCGTCTGTCACCAGAATGTATCTTAGAACAGTGGTAGCTAGACAGTTGTAATATTCACAAATGATGTATTCATTTTGCCGCTACAACAACAAATACTAAAAACAACATACAATAAATTTTTAAGGGGGGCTCCCATAGAACAAATTTGATTTTTTTACCGTTTCTAGCTCGATACTAATAATGGTGACAGGTAGACGCTTTAACTGTTCACACAATATTTCGTTTTATGTTATCTTTAAATAATTAATGATTAAGGAGGCTCCCATATAATAAAAGAAGTTTTCGCCATTTATTTGGCAATGGTACGGAACCCTTCGTGCGCGAGTCCCACTCGCACTTGGCCGGTATTTTAATATCTAATTTAGAATTGATGTCACGTACCTAGGTTACTTACCAACGTGATTTATTCGCTATAAAAAAAACTTTGACTTTGACATTAGAAAGGTATTGTCATATTATTACTTGACGGATGGCGGATTTGAGTGCGATGTGTGTACTAGGGATGAGACTGACTCCGATAAGTCGGAACTTGCGATTACTACACCTTCGGTTCTGATTTCGGCTCCGAAAATATATAAAAGGAGGTTACAATCGGAGGTAAGGTGTATAAATATTGCAAATAATCCCCCATAGTAAATGGAAATACAAAATCGCAACTTCCTAAATCATTTGCTCGTCAATGTTTATCGTGTCCACGTGTTTGGCAAAAAAAAACCAATTAAAATGTCATTCCTGCCACCACTTCTAATAATCCTGCCTATGCCTCCGACTTCAAATCCGACTCCAATAAATCAAATTTTAAAACTCCGATTCCGCCTTCGGTTCCGGCAAAATGACCTCCGTTACATCCCTGTTGTTTACAGTGTCACAGATTACTTCGAAGTTAGTATGTACCGAACTTATTATTACCGTTATTATTTAATTTCTATGTAATATCCAATCCACCTGACCAATAATTTTGATGGAACTATATAAAAAATATGTTCTTTCCAACAAAATAAGAATTAACGAAATTGAACAACGCAAACATGAGTTACAACCAAATACACATTCTGACTTTCACCCCTTCCTGCAAGAAAACCGTGCAGAATTTGAGGATTAAAAGTAGACAGCTACCATCTACTTAGTATGAACTTAAATCATGTCAAGTTTCATTTGAATTGAATCAGTAGTTTCGGCGTGATGAGAGTTCCCTATACAGAAAGACAGACAGACAGACAGACAGACATGAAAGAAAAAAAATGCAGTTTCGCCATCAGTATCGACTATGGAGTGCCCCCAAAATTTTTTTTTCTAAATATCTTCAATGTACAGAATTCGACCCGCTACAGTTTTATTATAAGTATAGATGTTCCGGTTTGAATAATCTTAAATTGCGGCAGGCTACTGTACTTTTAGTACCTACTACGAGTTTGTTTTTTTACTTTTATATGTTTACACTTGACCGGAAAACGCGGTGTTGGACGTTGTGCCTCCCACAAGATGGACAGATGACCTCACAAAGGTCACTGGAAACCGCAGGCTGCAGGTTGCGCAGGACCGTTCGTTGTGGAAATCTAGGGGGGAGGCCTATGTTCCGCAGTGGACGTCTTGCGGATGATGATGATGATGACTAGACCGCTCAATGAGCGAGTCCTATTTACTGCTGACCGCACATAATAGGGCGCTTGCGCTTTGCTTGCCCTTTAATTTGATTGGTGCGTTAAATAATATAGTAGAATATATTCTAGGGTCATTTTCAAATGTCAAAGCGGGCCTTTAATTTTACAACAGACTTAAAAAAAAGAGGTTCTCAATATGGTTGTATGTTTTTGATTTGCATGTTACGCGATTGCTCCGACAACTGCGAATACATTTTGAATTGGTAAAGCTGTTTTTGAAATATCAGCAAAAATCTCTATTCGTTTACCTCGCCGTCGCGTCGTATTCGTATTACCTCACTGTTTCATTTCGTTTCGAAATCGCGTTTTTTTTTTCAGATAAAATTGAACTATTAAAGACTAGCCCCATCACTCTACATTCAACAAAAATGGCAGTCAAAGTTCTTCTGCCGATAGAAGTGAAAACATATAACTCAGAATTTGATAGCTTACTTTGGAAAGTACGCAGGTGAAACCGGAGGGTGTGGCCAATGGCCATGGTCCCGAGTTTACCCGAAGATTTCTTATCATTTCCGGGCGTGACGCTAGAATTCAATTCACAGCCCACGAAACATCGGTCTGGCGCGCCAAAAGTTTTCACTTCAAAAATATATTTAGAAGTTTCAAATTTTGGGCTTTAAATAGACTAGACAATTTTATCGCGGAGATAACACTATAAATCCAAGGATTTATATCGATTATCCAATTATGACAGGATCAGCTAGCGGCGACGGTAAAAACCTAAAAACCATCAATTTGTCTGGCGCTCGATGGGTGATAATGGTAATTCATGATAGTGGTGGCAGGCGTTATCTTATTTGTCATTAGTTATGTCTGGGTGTGTACCCTACTTATATTATCAAGTGCAATTTTGGATGGTCGTTGCTCAATCAAGTCACGAAAACTGAAATGATATTACGAGAGCTGGCGCCAATTTTTGGGAATGTATTTGAGGCAAGCTGAATACTAGTCACATATCATTAATAGTACCTGGTTGACCGAGCTGTGCTCGTTTTTTTTTTGTTGAAATTATATTTAGGCAGACACAATTTTAAAAAAAAGCATTAAAATCAATTAAGTAGTTTTAAAGATCTAAGCATACATAGGTACATAAAAAAGAACAAAAAATGAATAGCAATCATCAGGATTCGAACCGATTCTGTTGATACCGAGGGCGCCGTGTTACAGCCCGAGCTACTTAAGACTTTAGGAATAGGGGCGAAATTTGCTATCGTATTCTAATGATATTCTAAGTTTTTCAGTGTTTGAAAAAGTACATAAAATGTCATTTTTTAACAATGCTATCTTGCTAGATGGATTTACCGACCCCGAAACCCCCTGCATACGTAATTTCATGAAAATCGTTCGAGCCGTTTCAAAGTTTCAGATTCTATTATAGATATACATACAAGAATTGCTCGTTTAAAGGTATAAGATGTTCATTTTGCCCCGCTCCTCACCAGCCAGGTCTGCACCTCCGTGTTGGGGTATTAATAGGAGAGTTATGTGACAAGTTTTCGGCTTGCATCAAATACCTACCCAAAATTTGGTAAAGGTCTCGGAACAGGCTGAAATCCGCAACTCAAACATTTACAGATTACTATTGCAAATAAGGTGAAGCATTCTGAACCTGGTCTAGCCGGGAGAATGGCGACTGCCGATCGACCCTGGTTCGAGTCCCACGCCCACCGCCGCTTTAACTCAAAAACGTTGACGGAAATCATCGTGAGAAAACCAACATGTACCTACCTAGAATGTTTCGGGGTCTTGCGTCATCCACCAACCCTCGTGACTCTCCTTGCGAGAGAAGGCCTCGAGTATCAGCAGTGGGAACATTTAGTAGGCTGCTTATATGTATGATAACCCTGAAGGATCTAATTTTGTTTTGAAATGTACCACTTTTCGTATGTCCTACTCAACACTATTTCGCATTCGATTAGTACGATAACAAGAGCTAAACATGGCCTAAGACAATGTCCTTTCCGTAGGAGATATGTATTTAAACCGTAGAAGATATTTAAAGGGCATAAAAAGAAGCCTACATTACATCGTGTACACAACAAGTGCGCGGTGATTTGAAGGTCGTACGGACACGGCGAACTGAGCATGCGCGAAGCTTGTGACGTCACAACTGAAGCATAATATTGACCAACTGGGGTGACGTCATACTTGCAATCACATTCATTCGCTGAAGACGTCATTGAAACTTCGATAACTGTTTTATTGAATACCAGTTCGGAGTTTCTCAACAAAATATTAACTTTTAATGATTTTGTTCAGAAATTAGGTTTTCATGTGATAATTTCTGAATCTTAGCAGCCGCATGCATTTTGTGAAATTCTGTGCAGATTATAATCTTCAATAGTGCAAATATATAGCTGCGTGACTGTGCTGTTAGGGGCAAGCGTGTTGCTTACCATCAAGCACATGTCCTGTTCGACCGTCACTCTTTGAATTAAAAAGATATACAAATATCCTAATGGAAATATTGTGAATTTGTACAGCATCCGAAAACAAACTAATTGGCTATTAATTTCATAATATATTTTTAATGGAAGTAAGATTAATGGAAAAATATTCCTTACACGAAGATAGAAAAAATCTAACAGTTATAATTTCTTTACTTTAGGAAGCAGTGGAATATACTGCTTGTGTGGGGGTTTTCCATTGTAGGTATCGGTCACCGTAAAATTGCAAACTTAGTTTATTCTACAATTGCCAGTTTTTAATAAAAAAAGCGTGAGATTATACCTTACTGTAGGTGAGTTTATAAATAATCTGACGGTGTTCACAATATTATGTTTAAAGATACAAAAAAACAATGTGGGTGTGTCTTCAAATCTAGGGTTAATCGTATATCCTACTAATGTTATAAATGCGAAAGTGTGGATGTTCGCTGCTCAATCACGTCGGAACTTGAGAACGGATCGTGTTGCCATTTCGAACACAGCTTATTCTGGAATAGGTTACTTTTTATCACAGGTAAATAATGACGTGAAACGGGAACTGCGCGTGTCAACCTGTGGGACGCTGCACATAGGAGTATTTACATGATCTAGCCGGCCAAAATTACATTTCTCAGAATTACGCTCAGGTAAAAAAAAATGCATTCCTAGAAGAGCCAGGTAGTTGGGCGACCCAACCCTATTGTTGTTTTTTTTACCCACCCCAAATTGAACAAGATATAGTCAATTGAAACTGAGACATTGCTCGAAGCGGTTGTTTATTTTCAATATTCGTGCTTTAAAACTCAATTTTAACTATTTTTTATTTTATGTTGTGTTGTGAATAATCCAAAATTGGCTATGGATTCTGAAACTGCTGGTAAGTGACTTATTTTACATATTTAAAATATTTAATTTTGTGACGGGATTATATTATTTTTCGTCATTAGAAAAAATACCGGTTTAATTCCCTAATTTTTTCAAGAAAATTTAGTTTTACGAGGCTTTTTGTTTTAGTGCCCGGCATTACCCGGCTATAATTTTTATATATTCGTAATATATAGACTTTCTACTTTAAAAAAAGGAAAAAATGGCTTCCTACTAATTCCTACTCCGTCATCTGGAGCGATTTTAGATATCGTACTTAAAAATGTAAAAAAAAAATATGAAATTTTGATTTAATTTAGTTTTATTATTTCAGGACCATCTGCAAGTACTTTAATGACTCGCAAGGAGATATTTGGTCTAATGAGATCACAAAATGATCTCAATTTTAACGACCAATTAGAATATGTTGAAAATTATTTGATTTCACATAAGTCGTAATTTTGCACGCATGAAATCAGAAATGAAGCATCGATGGGTAGCAGCAAAATATAGAAGTGATCTATTTGAAAATTATACACTTGTATTTAAGGTTTTATGAGATACTGAACCATTTCTAATTGATTAAGAGCGATAAATAATTTTGGCCAGCTAGATGTCTCAAATACCCCTCTGTGCGCTGCTAGTATTTTCATATGCATTTGGTGAAAAGCTGTTAATTTGGAATTACAAACACGTTACTACAATTTTATTTAGATATATGATTTAATTTTCTTTTTATTGCGCTTAGGTCCACGCTTGACCACCAACTGGCCTGATAATAAGCGACGGTATGGTCGAAGATGACGCATTCTAACCTAGAAAGTATCTATTCACTCGGACTTTGAAAAGTTCTAGATTGTATCTCTCAGGAAACAATGAGGCCGGCAACTTATTCCATTCTAAAGCTATACCTACGTATGAGGACAATAATACGATACTATTATGACACCAGCGTAGTGGCCAATCGTTATGGTTTATAACAATGTTCGCTAGTAGGTATTCCAATCTCGTCTACAAAGACCATTCGAGATTTCAACCTACAGATAGATGGCCATTAGAGACAGAAATGCGGCCGTAGTGGAGGCTCTGGGCCAGGAGGAGGCGGCTTAGGCAAAAGACGATGTCGAGTCGTTTACTATCGGAATCCCAACCGGTAGTGATCGGCTCAACAGACGAAATCGGACTAGTACTAGAATTACGTTTAAAATGTTCACCCTCCCCTACCCCCCCCCCCCCCCCCTTATTTTCCTATTCTTCTCCTAATCCAAGATCTATGTAAATAAAAAAAAGATTATTGTAATGACAAAGGTCACGGACCCCTGAGTCTGTGGAGTGTTTAAATTAAATTAAAAAAAAAAATCTCGTCTACAGTATTCCTTCCTTCATCTAGCATTACATAACTGCAAGTATTACAGCTCTCGAAAGCCGTCTAGCTTTTTACGGGACAGTTTCAGGCAAGACGAACAGTTTTAGGTCGCCAACCGGGAAACTACGCAATTAGTTTCGTACTTTAACTGCATATTTTATGTGTCTGCTCCACATTCAAAGTAATTTCCTAGAACATAAATTTGAGGGTTTCTTTGAATCTGGATTGACGATTACTCTAAGAGTAGGAATGAGTGCTAGAGTTACGACAAACCGTCACAAATATCATCAGCCTATCTTAGTTCACAGCTTTACCAGTTACATTACCGCCAAGTTGTGATGTGCAAGCATGACTGTGTTCAGGTTAGAAAAGCAATGTTTCCAGAGAAATTACAGAGCGTAGAGATAAATCATCTTTAATCACAGCGTGATTACCGCAGTGCAGTGTCAGGTAATAATTCGTCTTCTTTGTGGTAGTTTTTGTAAAAATAATCATCATCATCATCATCCACAGCCTTCTCTATCCCACTGCTGGGTATAGGCCTCTCTTTTCCCATGCCATCTTCCTCGGTCCTGTGCCAATCGAGTCCAGGTTCGACCCGCGATAGATACGATATCGTCGACCCATTTTGCAGCTGGACGTCCTACACTCCGCTTACCTTGCCTCGGCCACCACTCGGTCACTACTCTACTCCACCTGTTATCACCGCGTCTAGCAACGTGTCCAGCCCAACTCCACTTTAACTACATTACCGTAGTTCCGACGTCCCAAAAGTTCGTTCTTCGTCGGATTTCGGTATTTCGGATACGGTCCTGGAGTTTTATGCCAAGCATAGACCTTTCCATGGCTCTCTGTGCTACTCTGATGTTGTGTAAAGGTTCCTGTGTAAGCGACCATGTCTCAGCAAAGTATGTAAGAGTGGGCAAAACACATTGGTTAAAAAGTCGAGTTTTCAAACATTGTGGAATAGAGCGTGACTTAAGAATGTCATTTAGGTTTTTGAAAACTGGCCATCCTAGCTGGATTCGTCTAGCAAAAATAATAGTTCCTAATAAATCCATAGTTGTGGGACATTTACGGGACATACAAAACTATATAGTTCCAGCCTAAGCTAAGCCTTGTGCTATGGGAACCAGACAGCTGATATAACATCCATTAAGTTTTAAATACATACTTCTATATATCTAGAACCGTAGTCTATTAAAGTACGACGTAGAACAATATAATTTAGTACTGATGCTACAAAGGAATGCCGTGAACGTCCGTCATCTGGCCCGACAAAACTCAAGCTCAAAGGAATTTTATGAATTTTATTAACGCGCACGACCGGCTTATCTCTTTTTACCAGCAACTTATTAAATAATTTGACAACAAAAGGACAGAATTACAGAGGAAAATAATAAAAGAGTAAGAGCTAAAAAAAAGCTAAATTATAAAAAGAGCAAGTAATTTAAAAAGTATTGAATAACCTACGTCACAAGTTATACGTGCTATTATTCACAATCGTGGTATAGCTCGTGGAATATTTAAGGACCCCAGCTCTATAATTAAATACTGGAAAGATCTTCGTAATAAAAACTTGGCGCGGAATTTTCCTTCCCTACAGAAGAAGTAATCATTCGTCAGTTACCTCTTCATCAGACTTCAAAGCCGCACTATACATACGAATACTTTGAATGCTTAATAATATGACTGACGAGTTTAAACGAGCTACATATATATAGAAAAAGAAATGCTATGAATGAGACAACCCAATTTTTAAGGAATATTTAAATTTAAACGATTTTTAATAAATAAACAATCTTGCATGAAACCGACAGAAAACCACTAAAATGTAATACAAATCATCAATAAAAAGCACTCTCTACGCGGGATTTCAAACATTTATCATTGCAGGGGGATATCGCGCCATATCAAGAGCTAAAACCTCGAAGCTATGAAAAATAGACCTTACTAATACTCCTTACAGAACACATACATCCTTATAGAACATTTCCTTGCATAGTTACGAATTACAGACAGACCACCAATATAGCCTCGACCTTCACACCCCACGGCCGAAGATCGATCGTCTGATAACCAGCTCTTACTTTATCAGCCGTTATCTGAATATATAAAGATAGCCATGGGACTATCGTAACATGATTATGAATTTAGGCGTGTTTAGCGGGCGCCAATTAGTTGACGACGTCACACCGACTGTGACGTCAATTCGGAACTATTCCTCTCGAGGACTGAAATAGACTGGTAACCGAACAGTTATAAGGATTTTGTTGAGGGACTTTTTAAAAAGCGAAATTATAATGTTGTAGTACCTATTTCCAGTGAAGTAGGAAAACTTACATTGTAATACCCGAGGTACACGACGCTAGTTTTTCAAGCTAGTGTTAGCAAGCTAGTACTTCTAGCTTCGTGTAGACAACGCTACGCAACGCTAGTTTTGTCTACACGAAGCTAGAAGTACTAGCTTGCTATCATAGCTTGAAAAACTAGCATCGTGTAGCTCGGGCATAAGGGTCACGCGAGAATGCCAGATTTGATTTGGTCGACGATATTGTAACTATCGGGGTCGAACCTGGATTCGATTAGCACAGGACCGAGGTAGATGACAAAGTAAGAGACAGGCCTACACCCAGCAGTGTATAATTGTTTTGTGTTAGAGAAAAGTTACCTAAATAAGAAGTTACCATATTATGCTACTTTGTAATACGAAATCATAAACATATATGTACCTACAATTGCAGTAGATAATGTTGGTAAATAAGTTGCTATGCACTATCTAAACAGTCATTGTAAAAGGTAACATCCGCTGATAAGGTTTTGTCAATGGAAATTTAGAACGTCATATAGGTATTTATTGTTAAAAATGGACAGTAAAAGCAGTCTATTAAATCATACAGTCGTTCGACGAAGCCGTCTAGACGGGGCAATCGTGCGGGGCGTGCGAGGTGAGACGCGGGAACCGCCCTCCCGCATTGCCTACATTGCAATGTTAGTATTGCAGGAGCGCGGCTCAGGGCTGACGTCTTCCGTATGTTTCAATTTTATTTTGGTGCCACGTTTTTAAAATTGCGACAACCTTACCCGTGTCTAGACATTATCGGCGTGTCTCTCAAGATCAGAGGCGATGAACATTACTACTGGTTGTATTTTTTTATACTATGGTAAAAGTAACATTTCGTATCTTCACAGTCACAGAGACACATTTATCTTCTATACATTCATACGTCATGGAAGTTTTTTTATGAATAATTACAAAAAAAAAACGAATCGTATTAACGATTCAATTGGAAGAATCAATAATGAAGAAAACTTTTTTTTTGGAAAATGTAAACAATATGTAACCTAGTACACATCCTTGGGATACCCCTGTCCTTGTGTCAGTTTTGATATCACATGATCGTGGTCACACGTTGTCCGTTTCTGTTATCTAGACAAAAACAAACTACCTATTCGAAGTCTGTAATAATCTAATTCACAAACATTATAAATGTATCTTACATGTATAGTATAATGTAATGTATGGTAGTTTTATCGGAAAATAGCTCTAAAGCAGTTATGTAAGTTATAGGGCAAAGTTCATCACGGATAACGCATAACGGCCTTGCCGTCTGCTCCATTTATGTAATATCTAAGCGTAAACAAATAATTCCAATGCAGCTGGCAATAATTTAGACATCTTAACCTAATTGTAGAAAAGTTTAGTATTTATAGGATTAAATAGAATATGCAATCGCGAAAGAAACTGTGTAAGTTATAATCTTAATCCAAGTTCAGAATTTTAACCAAGAGCTTGATTGCAAATCCTGAAATTTTAAAATTCAATATGCAGTGCATGTTAGTGTCAGATTTTGGAATTTTAGATGGATAATCGTTTTCGCGGTTAGCTTAATATTTGTCACGTGTTTGATTGTTAAGTTCCATTTGATCAACAAATTGACCACAATACCGGATAGCGTGTAACCGACCGCGACCACATCAACCGCATGATGCGATTTCCTCCGTTGCGTCTCTAATGGCCTCGTAAAACTAAACACCGCTTTGTTCGAGCTGCATTTAACGACGTCGCTGTTTCATGGTTTCAGCTCAGAGGGTTATGCCATTTCTTAATCCCGGATGTGACAAGACAGCCTTGTAAGTTTGTCTGATCGTCTCTCTGTGATGAGCTTTGAAATGAACGGGCAGATTTTTTTAAATATAAGTGATGCGAGGAACAGGGCATGACCCTGATGGTGAGAAACACGATTCTCATCAGGTATTTAAACATAAAGAGTATAATTAAATCACTGCACTGAATGCGCATATTAGATGTTTTCTTTGATAGCTCTAGTGATTTAGACGATTCTTAGCTAATTTACTTGCCATTTTGTTTTGGTTTATGAAATAAGGCTACCTATTAAAGCAGTGACAATTGTGAACATAAAGATTTGAAGTCACTGTATAAACGCGAAATGCGCTCAGCACGCGAAGCTTTTTAATATGTTTCATTCATTACGTTTGTTTCTCTAGAATCATTGTCGTTCAAAACAGTTTTTTGCATAGCGATGCAAAATGCTTAGCTGTAGAACACCTAGCAAAGATGTGATACTTCCTCAGGCGAATTCTTCAAAGATTCCTAACAGTACTCGTACTCGTGTGTAGTAGCAGCGCTTATTCACAACACACGATAACAGAAAAGTTCATGAAATCGATACCGCGTTGGGGTGATATCATCTCAAACGCTCATCTCATCTCGCGCCGTGACCGCGACACGAGACCGAGACCGGAGACCGCCACTGGCACTTAATATTATAGAATTGTAAGGGCGCCAGTTCGCGCCGAGACCGCGACAGGAGACCGAGACACGTGTTGCGGTCGCGGCGCGAACTGGTGCCCATACAAATCTATAATGTCAAGTGCCTGTCGCGGTCTCGTGTCGCAGTCTCCGCGCGAACCGCTACCTTAAGGTTGACGAAACAAAACATTTAGAATTAATTTCCATTCTTATTTTAAAAGCACAGGATTTTTTCCTTTGAGCAAAAATCTATGATGGAAAAACGAGCATTTACTCGAACGAGAAATACGGGGAGAAATAATATAAGTATATTTAATTTATGTGTATAATAAAATGATTATATATAAAAATTATTTATATTTATAAATGTGATTCATCTGAAAATAAATGAGTATACATATTTTGCCACGTGACAAAGCACATGGTGTGATCTGTTTACAATCACTCCGCCAGTGAGAGCCGCCTGGAATGCACGCGATTCTTGGACGAGGGCCAGGGGCGACGCCGAAATGGGATATTTACAATAGCCTATGTCGCTCGGACACTGAACCTATGTCCAACTATAAGAGAGAAGAGAGCAAGATTTGGTACAAACGGAAAAAAAGAGAAGATTTCAAATGAAAAAAAGAACTGAATTAAAAGAGTACACGTTACCATTGCAATAATGTTGTCTATTACATCACCAGTCCCTGATTAAGATCTAATGATGGACGTCGTCCTGAAATATAACAATTAGCATAAGCAGCCGACTAAATGTTCTGTTGATTCGACTTTGAGCTCTCTCTCGTAACAAGAGAGCAAAATCCACCACGCTGGCTCAGTGCGGGTTGGTGAAAGACATGACCTCGAAAGGTACATGTCGGCTTCCTCACGATGTTTTACTTCGCCGTTAGCAGTATTAAGAACATAACTTCGAAAATACAGTGGGTGCGCGTGGGATTTGAACCTGGAGCTCTATCGACCGTTCTCCCGACTAGACCAACCGTAACTTTAACAATGACGTGATCTAAACACTGATCCATTTGGAATGACTGGAATGGTTTTGGCGCAGAAAATGCTTGCACGTATTTTGATTTAGTGAGCTAACATGTGCTCTGGACACTTGCTCACAAACATATATCATTATGAGTTATTATGAGGATACAAGTTTGAACAATTAGATCGTCAGTGGACATATAAATCTGTTTAAACAGCACGTGATGGCAAAACTAAAACACATTAGAATAAAATTTGACAATAGGAATGAAATATCCTATTCACAATCAACACGATTGATGTTGGTTTGAGTTCGCCTATTCTCTCTCTCTAAGCCGTTTTATTATTACTCTATTAAAAACTTGGATCACACATCCGTGTTAGTTATTATAAATACTCATGGTTACACTTTATTGGTCAACCAAAAAAAAAAATTCAAAAGCTAAAACACTTCATACACTAAAAACTAGTGCGACCTTATCGCTAGTAACGATCTCCATCTCCTCGCAAGCTTAGGCTGGAGAAAAAGTGTGGAAAGTCAAAAAACCGATAGCTTTCCATATTTTTTATATAAGTGACTGCATAGCAATATTGTACGGTTCGTTTTTATGATCTTAGAATTTATAGGCAAGGAAGTACTGATGGTCATAATTCAACTGCAGTTACAAAGAAACCCTTTATTGCTGTAGTTAAGATGACATTCATCATGTAAACCTGGCCCAGTTGGATGCACGCGAGCCCAGATAACATGACGTAACTAGGGTTCAGCAGGTTCAAAGGAATCGATACAAGATGTAATTACAGGTTGACGACCGACAGTCGACCCACTTCGACTGATCAATAACAAGATTAATATTGTACACCGTCTAGACTAGAATTTTAAGGCTTTGTTTTGTCACAGTGACGGTACCGAACTTCGGTCATTACATTTCGCAAAGATTCATTATTATTTTACACGAAATGCCAGCGTAATACTGTATTTACGGAGTACACCAAACTCGTGTTTAGTTTTCAGGGAAAATGAGATGATAATTATAGTTTGTGTGGCAAGATTAGAAGATGAAGAGAGTTAAAACTATTAATATTAATGGTGTACGCAGAAAAACTAGAATACATAAATGAACACCCCGCTAAAAATAAACGTAGCGTCGTGAATCATAAGTGTTTTGTTAAAGACACATTTCCTCTAAAAATAACATAATAATGTTACAAAGGTGACATTTATGTCGAGTGGGCTCCTGGATTTACAAAATTAGACCGCGTTACAGACAGAGAAAGGTCAAAGTTGAGTGGAGATCAGTTTAAAAATAACCAACAGTAATATTGTTCAGATATTTGTATCTTATGACGTAGTAATAGTAGCGTTATCTGAAATAAATAACTTATTTGACATCAAGTTCAATGACGTTTAAAAATTCCGCGACTTTCCGATGGATTCTTGTGGAAAGACGCTAAATACTCAAAGGGAAGGACGTGCTTAAGAAATTTGTATATCGTCCCCCTTGATGTGTCCCGCATCCCGCATACTGTACAGCGAACTTGGCTAAGAACTGGCCAGGTTCAAAAATAAATTTAATTTTGAAACTTATGCATGGCGCGTAAAGCAATATATTCTGAAGAAATTCATACTATACATCAACAATGTTACAATAGAGAATGGAATCGTTACAAACTATAAACATCCTATAATAAATTTCGTTTCTACTCAATGAACGAATATTCTTCGACTTCGGACATTATTAGAGTGGCTCAACTCTAACAGCTGATGAAAATTGATTGCTTAAACAGGGTTCAATTGGAGATCGAAATATTATGTTTACGAAGGTCCATATCTATATAAGTGTAGCAAATACTTTGTACTTGGCTTTGTAAACTGTGTATTTATTTCAATCACTTGGCAACCACTAGTTCAGTTAAATGAATGGATCGTAAAGTGATGATGGTATTAATAGATGAAGATGATGGTTTAGAATCTAGAAGACGGAACCAAATTAATGAGTAACAGTTTTAAAAATTTGACGTCTGTACTTAAAAAAATTAAAAACTACCTATTTGGTCTGAGACATCATCTATCAGAATATATAATGCCAATAATAATGATAACTAGTTAATAAGATGACAATGCATGCAATGAATACATATTATTGTTGACTGTTAAGTATCGATTGAGATAACAATCAATCATATTAAGGATCGAATCGAGTGATGGCTGTAATCGTACTAATCTTATCTACAACAATTGTATATTTCCTTCAAGATATGTGTAGTGTAAGAATACCTAACGTCTTAATCAGTTACCTAAACTGCAGATTATCTTGTTGAGGAAGATATTGGTACCGATTACTGAGTTACTCGGCACTATTTAGTTATTTCGAGAGAAGTGCAAATTTCAGCTCTAAAGGCATGAAAGCTGGTCTTAATACCAAAAATATTGTATACAAATATGTTGTCTAATATAGACTTAATGCTGTTCAAACTACAAGGTTTAAACGAAACCAAAATGAACTCTGCTTTAGATACACATTACAAATATGACGAAGAAGACTTAGTAAATACCATCACTGATGCTATACTCAAATAACATGTTTCTATTTTGGACGTAAGTTCGAAGACCAATATTTATCTAATTGACGTAATAC
Organism: Ectropis crepuscularia; assembly: GCA_963693475.1. Taxonomy (NCBI): domain Eukaryota; kingdom Metazoa; phylum Arthropoda; class Insecta; order Lepidoptera; family Geometridae; genus Ectropis; species Ectropis crepuscularia. The sequence continues at coordinate 5,340,441 of OY856340.1, forward strand.
ATGCATGGAAACATAAATTTTATTGATATAGAAACGACCCCTGACGTTGTTACAAAAATTTTGGAGCACGCACGGAACGCGTGGTGCTAAACTGATAATGATGAGAAAATTGTAAAGAAATGCTTGTAAATACAGATAAGGAAAATAACATGAGCACAACACGTGGTACACTACATTGTTTGTGTGTGGGAATCTGATGATAGAAGATTGAACGCAATCTAACCGATAGTCGATAAGCTCTCAATTAACATGGATTTGAGTGTTTGCCTTTTATTTGCGTACTTTTCAATAGATTTTGAGCTCGACAATTATGCATCACCGAATGTACCTCTAGTATATGAATTAGATAGATACCTAAAACGAGGGAATCAAATGGCGACCTTATCGCCAATATCTTCCAGGCAACCGGATTAGTTCATTCACTATGGGTAAACGTCCATTGATTTAATTTCATTCATAAATGGCGTTTGACGTAGCTGAAAAAATCATTATTTTTTGCAATGATGTATGTGAGTATAAATTGAACTCAGCAATACATATATTTGATTAATGAAATGATAGTTAAATAATTAAGGGTTGAGATTTATTCATGTACTAAGGAGTTTTTGTTTATTTCGTGCAATCCTGTTTATTTTGTTCAAGTAAGAGAAGTCTAAGTTATGCGTTAGAACATCATCTATCTAGTAGAGAAAGCCCCGACATAATCAGCCGAGCCGTTTCGGAGATTAGCCGGAAAAAACAGAGAAACAAAAATTTAAAAAAATGTTATTTTGGTATGCGAAAATATGGCATGTTGGTGTCGCAGTACGAATTTACGAATTTGTACCGGTTGCCGTGGAGACCTTGGGTTGTTGGGGGGCAGAGGCTAAAGGGTTCCTCTCAGAATTGGGGCGCAGGCTCAGGGAGAATACGGGTGACTCTCGCTCCGGCGCGTTCCTGGAGCAAAGGTTGGCCATTGCCATTCAGCGTGGGAACGCGGCGAGCATCATGGGCACTTTTGCGCCGGGAGCAGTTAGGGGTGGGTTATTCGGAGATTAGTTTCTTAATAATTATTAACGTTAATTTGTTTCATTTTGTGTTTTACGATATTACTAACTAAATAATTAACAGTATATTTTAAGTATTTTGGTATAAATGGTGGACAATTCACACACAACACCATGTGACTCCAAACTAAGCAAAGCTTGTATGATGGCGGCCAGATAGCTGATATAATACTTATATAGTTTTAAATACATACTTATTTTACATAGAAACGCCCAGACACCGTGCAAACATTTGAATTCGTCACACAAATATTTGCACTGGGTGGGAATCGAACCCACGACCCTCGGCTTCGCTGGCAGAGCTACTACCAACTAAGCCACGAGGCCAGTATGTGTAAGTAGTAAGTACCATCTTTACACTTATATGTATGGAAAAAGGGTTATATTAATATTACAAATAGATACTTCAATCTTATACCTTTAAACGAGCAATTCTTGTACCTATATAAATATGTATATATATATAGAATCTGAATCTCGGAAACGGCGCGAACGATTTTGATGAAATTATGTATGCAGGGGGTTTCGGGGACGATAAATCGATCTAACTAGGTTTCATTTTTAAAAAACGCATATTATGCGCGTTTTTAGACAATGAAAATCTGTCACATTAGACATTAGAATGCAAAGGTAAATTTCGCCGCGTGACGTGACAGCATAATTGGCTCAGACGGGAAGTCGGGCGTTCGTGGCGGTCACGAATTAAGAGCTGCGGGTTCGAATCCAGACGGGTTCTCTTTTTTTTCAAGTATTCTTTTTTTTAAGAAAATCTAAGAGTATCTAAGTATTTTTAGTACTTATTTAAACCGAGCAAAGCTCGGTGACCCAGGTACTTTTATTTATTTGCATAGACTAGGTATAGATAATTGCCATGTAGAGCAAAGCTAGAGATTACAACTACGTGCAAAAACATAATTTAATATTCATAAACAAACAAAGCATTACATTTATTGACGAGTTACCACACTATTATGAAAACTTGGGCCAGATGGAAATCGATGACTGACTAGAACATAATAAGATAGATGAGGAGATGGAAGAAAACTTATAAGTAAATAATTATATTCTATAAGTACTACTACCGGACCGCCCCGGCTTCCCCATGGTACATAATATATACACCCTATAGCAATCTGGGATCACGTACATTTCTAACTATGAAAGAATTTTTAGAATTTTCGAAATAAGTTTGTCAGTTCCTGTGATTAGCGCGTTCAAACAAAAAAATCTTGAACTTTTTAATCTATACTAATATTATAAAGAGGAAAGATTTGTTTGTTTGTTTGTAATGAATAGGCTCCGAAACTACTGGACCGATTTCAAAAATTCTTTCACCTTTGGAAAGCTACATTATTCCCGAGTAACATACGCTATATTATATTTAAAAAAAATTAGGGATCCTTACTAAAACTCCAATAATGTAACATAAGGTGTAAAAAATGACCTGAAAAATTCCTTACGCCCGTCGCGTGCGCTGCGAAAACTATTGATGATAGAACAAAATCATTTACTACAAAATCATTTATTGATGATAGAACAAAATCATTTGCCACTTTTCGTTGTCATTGAACTCCTCCTAAACGGCTGGACCGATTTGAATGATTTTTTTTGTATACGTTTGGGTAGGGCCCTGGAAGGTTTAGATTCACAAATCAGCCCGGCAGATGGCGCTGCAGTTGATATCTAGGTTATTATTCGAGCGAAGCCGGAGCGGGCCGCTAGTATTATATAGAGATGCGAATACGAAATGACATATGGCCTGTAACGAAGGTACTTATCACTTTTAAATGTCTAAAGGTGTGAATGTGGCAATGCACGAGTAACAGCTGTGAGTGTGTTTGTTGATTTGTAAACGTCAGTTTCTGATCACCAGACGTATATTTGTAAAATGTTGTAGGTACAGGATATAAATAAAGGTGTACCACTAAATATTTAAAGATATAGTAAAATATAAATTAAGATATAATTCAAAAATTACATTTTTAGGGTTCCGTAAAACGTAAAAACGGAACCCTTATAGATTCGTCATGTCTGTCTGTCTGTCTGTCTGTCTGTCTGTCCGTCCGTATGTCACAGCCACTTTTTGCCGAAACTATGAGAACTACACTGTTGAAAGTTGGTGAGTAGATGTATTCTGTGAACCGCATTAGGATTTGAACAAAAAAAATTAAAAAAAAGAAAAATTAGGGTTGCCCCCCATACTGAGAACTGAAACTCAAAAATTTTTTTTTCATCAAACCTACACGTGTGGGGTGTCTATCGATAGGTCTTCAAAAATGATGTTAAGGTTTCTAAAATCATTTTCCTCTACACTGAATAATTTGCGCGAGAGACACTTCCAAAGTCGTAAAATGTGTGTCCCCCCCCCTCTAACTTCTAAAGTACGAGAATGAAAAATCTAAAAAAAATATATGTTGTACATTTCCATGTAAACTACCAACGAAAATTAGTTTGAGCTCGATCTGATGAGTACTTTTTTTTTAGTACGTCATAAATACACTATTATTGAAACTTCGATCAAAGTTACAACGAACTACAAGAACTATGTGTACTATGTATATTATGTTACTTGCTGCAACGGAACCCTTCATGGGCGACTCCAACTCGCACTTGACCACTTTATTTTCATCAAAGTTTTACACCGGATTCTCAAAACAATTTATGACCACCGTAATTACTTTGCAAACTTTTTTGAAAATAATGAATCATTTAAGTATTCATTGCCGAATCGCCGAAAGATTACCGTCGAAAAGCAGAATTGAAAAAAGCTCATAAATAATGATGATGTTCATATTTTGAGAATTTCGTGTATGTAAGACACAAATACAAATAAATGAAAAATAATTTTACAAACATTCCAGAGGATAGTAATGTATTGTCAGTTACTATCAAAAACGATTGTACAATAAAAGATGAAAGCAGCAAGAGAGAGTCAATCTTGCATCTTGCAAAAGTTTCACGTTTCAGTAGGCTGATACGAAAGCAAATAGGTATTCTTCACTATACCTATTTCACGTATATATCACGAGACAACCGCGTGCGGCGCCACTGCTTGGCGTGTGGTGGTAATCCCTTATCAAGGCTCCACCGGTAACATAATCTTTATATCCAAGTAACCGTATTTAATAAGAGGTTGTAAATCCATAAATCTATAAACATTTACAATGGTAGTCACACTTTTCACATTTGCATTGAACCATTAAACATATTGGGGTAATATAAAGACTGAAATTTCGAGTGAAATTGTATGTAGTGCACCATAGATATCCGAGGCTACTTAGAGGAGGTAGTACTCATTGCAGTGTCTGCTTAAAGAGCTTTGCCAGTTGCTCTTCCTACGAGCCAATGTGCAAACATTACTTTGCTCCGGTACTGTATCAGAATTACAGTTTAAAGAGATCAATCATCTTATACATACAGCTGGGTGACGAGCACAGTGTTTAATGTTCAAGTTCAAATAGCTACGTAGCACTTTGCTGTTATGGACAGGCGTGTTTCTTCCCATCAGACGCAAGTCCTGCTCGTGTCGTCTCTATGTTATGTAAAAAACAAAAAAGCGCTAGTTGAATAGATTCATTTTCACGAGGTTGAATTTTCATAGGATCATAAAAAAATAAATTCAATTGTTTACTCATCCCTAGTATCAACATGTTCAAGTGAATGTTAGCAGTTTTTGTATAATTATTTTAGTAGTTTTTATTTGGATTTACTTTTAGGCCAGTCGTACGATGCTGATTCTTTTATATTTCTAATTTCATCTACATTTTCCAAGCCTTCAGTCGGCACAGACATTGAAAATTCGTTGACCTACGAGACGTTAGAATTTATGGAGTTCGCATGTTTGCTATAGAATTTGTTCGTTATCATTAATATCAGATTTCCATCGTTTGCATAACTAAACAAGCATTGAAGCAAAGTGCAGCACAATTGCAGTTAGCATGATGCAGATATTAGATAAATAAAACCTGTTTGCACAACTGTGTTTTGCAGCATTCTTTACTCAGCACATAAGCATTAATTAATATGATTTGCAACTAGTATAAGTTTTATAAACAGATGTAATGTGACTTGGCTTATTTTGACTTGACTTGACTTTGGCCGACGACGCCATCGGTCGGTTCGTGCGGCGAGCGTTGGCTGCATCACCAAAGACCATTCGAGATTTCAACCTACAGATGGCCATTAGAGACAGAAATGCGGCCGTAGTGGAGGCTCTGGGCCAGGAGGAGGCGGCTTAGGCAAAAGACGATGTCGAGTCGATTACTATAGGAATCCTAACCGGTAGTGATCGGCTCAACAGACGAAATCGGACTGACTAGTACTAGAATTACGTTTAAAATGTTCACCACCCCCCTACTCCCTCCCCCCCTTTATTTTCCTCTTCTTCTCCTAATCCAAGATCTATGTAAATAAAAAAAAATATTGTAATGACAAAGGTCACGGACCCCGGAGTCTGTGGAGTGTTTAAATTAAATAAATAAAAAAACTTGGCTTATAAATGAGTAGTAGCGCCCCCCGGTTTTACCCGCGCAGTTATCGTTCCCGTTGTTTTCCGGGATAAAAAAACTTCCAGATTATAATCTTTCTATGTTCCAAATTGCAACCCGGTCCGTTCAGATGTTATGACGTGATTGAGCAACAGACATCCAAACATTGATATTTATAATATTAGTAGGATTTAAAATACTTTTAGAAGCGTTCTGAGCCCTATTTTAAGACGAGTCTAGGAATATCTAAAGACCTTTGTTTGCTGCGGCTTTGTTTGGCTGATGTTTATCAGCCAAACAAAGCCATACTACCATAAGGAGAAAATTAATAATCCAGTTGTGTTAAAATGTATTAGAAGATAATCTTGGGAACCACTGCACTTATATCAATGAATCTTACATAGTTTGAAATGTACAGTTTCTCTAGATGCTTCTTCAAATTTTAATTAAAAATTAGACAAAGAGACGACAGTACTCAAATTAGACGAAGGAAGGGCCGCCAGTAACAAATATAGTCTATGTTATGTATTTCTAATGTACAGTACGTGTAATGTCGTACACAATAATACGTATACATGTATAATGTTTAGAATAGTCTATGGACCTCTATATAATACCAATATTTAAATGTACATATTTTTTTTTTTTATAGTAAAGAGTGACGAGACGGGCAGGACATGTGCTTGATGGTAAGCAACATACCTGCCACATAACAACACACACGGCTATTGGAACACGAAGAGTCCAAATCATTACCTAGCACTGCACTGCGCTCGTCACCCAGAGATCTAAGATATTATATCTCTAAGTACATTTATATTAATTTGATAAATAAACCTTCAGGACGGGTGCACGTTTTCTTAATAAATAAATATACATTTATTTATTTAAAACATAATTAACTTGAACAGAAACAATACATCAGCCCAGACACCCTTTCTACGGTAGTAGATCGTACGAGTTTAGCGACAATGAAGTCAAACCTCTTCGTTCCAGTCTTTGAACCATAAAACGCTGTCACTTTTATTGCGACTATTATTTCCAGGAAGCCCATTAATTGCTTATCACGGGCAAACAAGGAATGCAATAAATTAAACACGAAGGTCGTCGTGATTACAGGTGCATAAACCGGGGCATTAGAACATGCAATAACTGAGATAACTCATGATTGCTTCAAATCGCTTGTCTACGTTTGTAAAGATGTCCTACCACGAGCTGCGATGCGATTTAACTGAGGCTCGTTAGCTGCTGAATTTTATTCATTAATCAAAAGTGAATCGTCTGAAACCTTTGAAGTTACTTTTTCATACATCTAGGTAAGTGTCTATAGATAGGCTAGCCCTTATCAGATTTCTTACGAGTCGTGCAGTTGATGTCATAGTAACAAGTGCTCAGGATGCGACGAAATAACTGGCTGCAACATTTAGTCGTCGATGGCACTCAGGTTAGCACCAGATACTCTAACTCCGCATAATGATCCATCCATTTCTAAGTGCACATCAGCAAACGAGCTAAAACAGGAAGAAACTATCTCCTGGGAAAACAAATAAACTGCATAGATAAGTAGAGTTAAAGTCAAACCATCTATTATAAAAAAAAAATACTAACAATTAATTTTCAATATTAGATTTCAAGGTTTTATTTTCGACTAGCTGTGCCCCGCGGTTTCACCCGCGTCTATTTGAGGACAATCCATACTAAAATATCCATTGCTGGCCACTTTATTACGTTTTACGGAACCCTAAAAATACGTAAATAAGCAACAATGCATTGTTGTAGAACAAATTTGATTACTTCAAATGACACAAACTTCAAATGTAGACACGCGCCGTCACAGACTTCACCGAACAAAGAGAATTTAAATTCACGGAACTAAAGCTCTCGAAGAGAAATATTTTTCCCCGTTTTCTTTATATTCTTCACTCATACTCCGTACCTATTGATAGTAGCGTAATGTTATATACCCTATAGCCTTCCTCGATAAATGGAGTATCCAACAAAAAAAGAATCTTTCGTATCGGTCCAGTAGTTTCCGAGATCCTAGCGTTCAAACAAACAAACAAACAAACAAACTCTTCAGCTTTATAATATTAGTATAGATAAATTATATTTTACTTTGGACCATTTGGAAACCCAAGAAGAGATGAAAAGACCGCGTCCAGGTAGATACTACGAAACGCTCTGAGTGTTTTTCCTATTAGGTACAATTATCTAGAGGTTATCTTTAAATCTAGAGTAAACAGGTATCCGGGCAAGCCAAACTACATCTTAGACCGTTAAACAAAAAAGCGATATACCACACCCCTGGCATAGAATAGATAATCCGCTGGTCTACATTGTATCAAAAAAAAAAGCATGAATATCGTGCCATAATTTTTATTTAGTGACATTATTTTGGTCTCATGATTTTTTTTTCTAAATATAGATTGACGAGACGAGCAGGACATGTACCGGATGCTAAGCAACATGCCTGCCATATAACAGCACAGTGACACGCAGCTATTGGTACAGGAAGAGTCCAAATCATTACCTAGCACTACACTGCGCTCGTCACACAGAGATCTAAGTTGTTATATCTCTAAGCCTTGTAATTTCTCTGGAAACATTGCCCTTCAAACCGGCACACAGTAATGTTGGCACATTACTGCTTGGCGGTAGATTAACTGGCAAAAGTGTGGTACTTCCCCAGGTGGACTCTGCCAAGAGTCCTGCCACTACTAATAATATAGTTTCATAGCTTAGCTATAACGTCGCTTGGTACATCTGTGGTGGTAAGATATCCTAGCGGAGTAATGTTTGTTCACGTGCCTGTGATACTATGATACTAGACAATTGTTTCAAGCTCACCGAGGTATTTGCTGTCAAGGGCGATACTCAACATGATAATGTTGATAAGTTTGTTATGTCAACAAGTCTAATGATCGTGCAATAGATTTGATGCTTTAAAAATGTTGCTTATTTACGTTATAGAGAAAGATTTATCTTGCAATAGATTTGATGCTTTAAAAATGTTGCTTATTTACGTTATAGAGAAAGATTTATCTTGCAATAGATTTGATGCTTTAAAAATGTTGCTTATTTACGTTATAGAGAAAGATTTATCTTGCAATAGATTTGATGCTTTAAAAATGTTGCTTATTTACGTTATAGAGAAAGATTTATCTTGCAATAGATTTGATGCTTTAAAAATGTTGCTTATTTACGTTATAGAGAAAGATTTATCTTTAAGAAGCGACTTGTACACGATATTATAATAAACTTTGTGCAGAAATTTCAGTTCTCAAATAAACTCCAGTAAACATACTTATTTGTTTAATATTATGTTAGAACTAATTCACATAAACACCTCATAAAATTTTGGTGAAGAAGCTAATCATTTTCAGGTCACATTGCTGTTTGTAGATCAGCAACTAAAATTATAGGACCAGTTACAAATAAACAGTCCGGTTTATATTTTCACTGCTGGGAGTCACAAGCAGATTTTTACAAGGAGAACGTCAAGGCCATAATCCACTACGCTGATCAGATGTGGGTTGCTGGGATAACACAAACATGTTTGTCCTCGAAAGATATTTCCCTAGGAACTTATCGATTTTCTAACGACTCCTGCATTCACCGCAAAATCAGAGTGAATTACAATCGTATCTACACTTAGTAAAAACCTAAACACTTGCCGAGGTGTAAACGGGCTTGGTACCTACGACCCGTTGGTGAAACACGATGTTCTAGATACTTTTGGTGACCACAGCATTCGATACCGTAAGTATAATACGATATTCTATTATGCATATCAATAAAATTATTCGATATCATCTACACAAATTGCCCGTTGTCTGAAAACGTGGATCGCCCGTCCTTACAATGGTTAGCGTCTCGCTGTTAACAATTTCATCTGACAACAGCGCAGTTGTAAAGAGAATTTACACGCCACGGCATTGTTGACATTCGATAACCCTGAGAATACACACGCGGTGGTAAAACAATGTCCTGTACACAAACCACAAACTACAAGTTCGGGGAAACAAATGTTTACCCAGATGAGAATGCCAATTTGTAATGGAATGGAAATATGTAAAGAACTGCAAAAAAAAATGTTGTCTTAGCTGGCAGAAGAAGCTGGGTTGCAAGCATTTTAGGAAGTAGTAGAAACATTTGGATTTATCACGCCAGAAGCAATATAAAAAAACAGTAAAGCAACACAGGCTTGAACTACCTTGTGCAAGCTCCTGCGCTTTATGCGCTGGCATAAAATTCGGCCAATGGCAGAGGCTGCCCGAGGTAAACAGTCATGGGTCCGTTTCTTTAAAAAAAAAACATGCTGGAACTACATTCTGAACTGATATAAATCTTTTTTTTTGACATTACATTATCCCCACAAAATTGACTAGCAAATATTATGACCAAATGAACACCCCAAAAAAGAAGTAGGTACAGCGTTAGAAGGGACGGCAAAACTGCTACAATACATTTGCGTCTTGAAATACGAATAATTAAGTAAATACAAACAATTGTATTTTCTCTGGAAAAATAATCAAACCATAGAAAAAGTGAGTAACGACCACCGAAGGACTAAAACAGTTAACACAGGACTTATCACGATTCTTATTATTAAACATTTATCAAACAAAATATCATTCATTAATAATAATACCTCGGCGTTTCAGCAGCACTACCACCGCCATGGTCAGGAGAGAGAAGAGAAGTCTTCTCGTGACCACGGCGGTTGTAATGCTTCCGAAACGTCGAGGTAATTTACTAATAATTTAGATCGTAACTAAGTCCTGTTTTATGTTTCCAATATAAGTTAAAATCGTGAAAGTTTTTAAACTTAACAGTTAACAATACTTTTACTTGAAGTAAAACAAAAGGATCATGTAATAAATCTACATATCGTTGCGTCGCGTAAATCACACACTCGACTAATAGTAGTTAGAGTTACATTCGACCGGCCTTGGAGGAAACTGCGCAGCGTGTAGTAATGGCCTGGCGATGTCCTCTAGTAATGGATACTAATTTCTTTACTTTACGAGTAACGTCTGCATGTAGCACTCTCGTCCTCGTGAGAACTGTTAACCCTGAACTATTTAATACACAGCCGTTATTACATTTTTGGCAACAACATTGGCAATAATTAAACATACTTTTTAATATAGAACACAAAAGAAGTTTTTGTTGTGAGAAAATTTTAATTTGCATTGTATTATTACTAATGCATATATCCCGGTCGTTTATACATACATTGAAATACACAACTACCTAATAATTTTTGTAATGTACGGTCTTCAGACGGCCTTTGCAAAGAAGCATACTTCGCAAAGGGCTTCTTTGAGAAGTAACGAATCTTTGTCACTTATTCTTTATCTTCAACGAAACTACGATTACAATGCAAATACATAAAAAAATCTTATATCGCTGGGAGACATTTATTACTATAACAGTGATTTAGAGATTTAGACTGTTGATTAAATGTTCGATATTGTAAAAAAATATTTTTCCTACTATATTTACACGAGTGAAAATCAGAGCAATAATATAATGATGATTATTATTGAATAAAATCAGTATAATAATGTTTGGTGGACTGACATGCAATGAAATATACTCTCACTGTTGGAAAATACTCACATATTTTAAACAATAACATTCACTTGTTTTGTAATTATATTTTGCTTTTAATGCAATATACGAGTACGTTGATTAGCATAATATCATCAGTACTTCAACACATTTTATTTTTCCCTTTTTAACTTAAACCGAATAGACCAATTACTTTAGTTAAACAAAACATCAATAATATAATATCTCGTATAATATACGTACATAAAATATGTGAGAGAAATGAATAAAGTTTCAATCGCATAAGGCGATCTTTTACAAGGAAAGCGCGCGACTGCGGCCGCGTCATCTATATATATAAAAGCGAAAGGTTACTCATCAAGGAATCTCAGAAACTACAAATGCTAGGAATCTGAAATTTTGCATGGAGGTCCCTTTTAGCACGTAGGCGCTCGCTAAGACGGGGTTTTGCGAAATTCAACCCCTAAGAGGGTGAAACAAGGGATGAACGGTTGTATGAAAATTCGTGATTTTCAAAGTTATCAAATTTTGTATCTAGACACTTGACACGAAGCAATTAAATGTTTGATCTATCAATTTTGTAATTTCGAACTGTACGGGGGTGAAATTGGGGTTGAAAAGGGGGATGAATGTCAACATGGAAGATCCCAACCGTTGAAGATAAAACCATGAAACTCTGAATATAGAGAATTGACACGAAGCAAACGAATGTTTGTTCTATCAATTTTGTAATTTAGAACTTTACGGGGATGAAATTGGGGTTGAAATGACGGATAAATCTCAATATGGAAGTTCCTAACCGTTTAAGATAGAACTGAAACTTTGTATATAGGCAATTGACACAAATCAAACAAATGTTTGTTCTAGCAATTTTGTGGTTTTGCAAAATTCAACCCTTAAGAGGGTGTGAAACAGGGGATGGACGGTTGTTTGAAGATTCCGTAAGATTCAAAGTTATAAGCATGAAATCCACAGAATCGATTTTAAATAAGTTTTATACACAGATAGACTAGATCCCAAAAAAGGGCAAAGGTTACTTTTAGAAGAAGGTTAAAGATAAAACCATGAAACTTCGTAACTAAATACTTGAGGTGAAGCCAATAGATGTTTTTAGTTCTATTAATTTTGTAATTTCGAACTGTCCGGGGATAAAAAAGGGGTGGAAATGGGGGATGACAGTTTATATGGAAGTTTGTAATTGTGGAAGATAAAACCATGAAACTTCGTATCTAGACACTTGACGTGGAGCAAATAAACGTTTGTTCAACAATTTTGTAATTTCTAACTTTACGGGGATGAAATGGGGTTTTGAATGGGGGATGAAAGTTTTATGTGGAAGTTCGTCATTGTCGAAGATAAAACCATGAAACTTTGTATCTAGACACTTGACGCGAAGCAAATAAATGTTTATTGTAGCAATTTTGTATTTTTAAACTGTACTGGGATGAAATGGGGGATGAAAGTTTATATGAAAGTTCGTCTTTGTTGAAGATAAAACCATGAAATTTTGCAATTAGACACTTGACGCGTAATTTTGAACTGTATGGGTATGAAATAAGGGATGAAAGTTATATAGAAATTTGTCATTGTTGAAGATAAAACCATGAAATTTTGCAACTAGACACTTGATATTCATACTTAAAAATGTTTAAATATAAACTGTTTTTAGTGAACAAAAATTTGTATGGGTGTACTGCCTCAGTTACCTCAATATTAATTTTGCGCGAACGAAGTCGCGGGTAAAAGCTAGTGTATGAATATGTAGCAGAAAAATAATAGCAAATCATATGTAGCAGAATGCGGCCGAAATTTAAATTGGACTTTACTTGACGTATCACATGTGAGTAACCCATCAATTAATTACCATGTAAGTTTCCATTAGTAGTATGTATTTCTTGTATCAAAATCACACAGACTTGCCAAACGATAACAAAACAATTTACACAATATTTTTTAAAGATAATTTTCATCCAACATTTATTTAAGACTATCGATGTTATCATATCATGTTATTTCAAAATTCTCACGAAGCACACGACACATTTCACTTAAACACGTAATAAGATGTTTATATACAAATATTTTTTTTTTAATAAAGAGTGACGAGACGAGCAGGACATGTGCCTGATGGTAAGCAACATGCCTGCCACATAACAGCACAGTGACACGCAGCTATTGGAGCATGATGAGTCCAAATCCTTACCTAGCACTGCACTGCGCTCGTCACCCAGAGATCTAAGATGTTATATCTCTAAAATAATGTATAATTCATGCTGTCCCTCCCTAGCCAACTTATCTTTGTATAGACATCAACGATTTTCATGTTAGATTATCGTCATGATACAGACAGGTCTAAATATGTAATCATTGTTAAATATTAATCTAAATATACAAAGATAGCGACAAATCCAGCACAAAACACAAATAAAGTGGTGACAAATATGTACCAAGATTTAGAATATTTGGTTAACACTACGACGAGAGATTGCTACGTAGCTCAACAAATAAAATAAATTCTCGTGTCAGAGAGATCTGAATAAATCTAGTTTCAGTTGTTTGCAAAGTTACCTTGAATATTGAATTGTGACTAACAAATCAGTGGTGGAATCGATGTAAGGACGTGTCTTTTTCTATTAAATCTCAATATCTAGTAAGATATATCGTATAATATTATCAATCATTCATACACCCGCAAGATGTGTGGACTGTGGACGTCATCGTAGCAGTTGCAAGTCGAACGCAGCCGCAGATTCGATTGGGATAGAATTGAGGTCGATGGAAAAACAGGAGAGTAAAGCCTATACATATGTATGTATCCTACTATACTATAATATTATAAATGTCAATGTATGGATGTTTGGATATTTGGATGTTTGTTGCTCAATCACGTCCTAACGTATGAACGGATCGGGCTGAAATTTGGAACACATAGATTATAGTCTGGAAGAACACATAGAACGGGAACTACGCGGGTAACACCGCGGGGCGCTGCTAGTAATGTATATACCCAACAGACAATAATGGACAGAAAGTAGTGAACAGTAATGGTAATAACAGTAAAGATCTATATTTTTACTATCTTTTCTTTAAGCACGCGACCGTCCTTTCCTTCATGTGTTTGCCTTGCTGTCATATCCGGGCCAGCTGCGCATTATATTCTGTCTCATGAAACATTCATCTCTCCAACCTAGTTCAGGCTCTTTATTTATTCATCAATACGTATCATGCTACAAGCACACCCGCAACTTCGATTCTCACGTAGTTTCCATTATATCATAAAGGATCGTAGTCACGCGATGTCATCGAAATTGAAACACTATACTAAGCGAGTGAGACAATTATTTTTTTATCGTTTCTTGTAACAAATAATGTTTAGCGAAGTTGGGAATAGACGTTGTAAGTTACAATAGATGAAATGGAAAAACACAGGGCCCTTAAGATCTCCTTGAGGCACACCAATACAGATTATATCTTGGTTCATGTTATGTCTAGCAAAACAATAAAATGCTTTCTCACTGGAATTGTATTGTTTTCTAGATAAAAGTTTACTAATTTCATACAAATCTTTTTAACCTGTTAAGAGCATTGAGAAGCAACCAAAACACAAATACAATACATTATTTATTATTTTGTGTGATTATAACAACATTTAGGTTATTGCGCTCCCAAATTCGAAATCAGATCCATACTTACCTATTTCTTGAGAAACTTCGCGACTACTATAAAAAGCTTTTGATAAATTCTAATAATAATATATTTATCACTGCCATACAAAAAGTCTCAAAGGGGATCTCGTCTCACTAACAACCTTGAATTATCTGACCCTCTTCTCATCTAAACATCATATTATTAGGGTGTCTTGACGCACTGAATGTAATTGTAAACATAGCGTTCTTGCTACATAAAGTTAGATAGTCCTAGAAGACATTTTTATGACTGTTTGCAACTTCTTACAAACTCGTTCTCCATTTCTATGCATTGTGAAATTTATACATTATATATACATACATTACATTATATTGATACATTCTATGTTTGTGAAATTGACCAAAATTTTTTTTTTACAATTTAATTATGTTACATACTACTGTCAGAACGTAATTTATTACCGAATCCATCATCATCGAAACTTTTGTAATAAAACTAATGTCCCTAAGAATCTGAATGATGAGTTA
Source organism: Ectropis crepuscularia (assembly GCA_963693475.1). Classification (NCBI taxonomy): domain Eukaryota; kingdom Metazoa; phylum Arthropoda; class Insecta; order Lepidoptera; family Geometridae; genus Ectropis; species Ectropis crepuscularia. The sequence goes on from OY856340.1 coordinate 5,355,726, forward strand.
TTTCGAAAAGATGACATAATTATTATATAAGCAGTAAGTAATCAATTTTGTACAACATAATTCAAGAAATGTAGATTAAATTAAAGAAACGAAATCTACTGCTGCAAGATTTGATATTGCGGCGTATCTTGGAATAGGTCAAAATGCAATAGAAAACAAAAGAGTTATATTATGTTACCCTAAACGTTGACTTAACAGGAGAGTCAGGACGGATCTATAGATAGTTGTAAAACTCAAACTACACCGCCATAACGGGATGTCTTAAATGTGTGTAGTAATCATCAAACAAAAATTCGATGTTAGTGCATCGGAGAAATTTGCTTTCGAGACATTTCAGAATCAGAAAATCTTTTACTAAAAATGTTTTTTTTTAGAATCCTGAAAGAATAGAGTTGGTGGTAACTGACTTACTGAGGCTTAACTAATGGATGATCAAAAGCCGTAATACTGACATAGCATGTAAAATAGTGCAACGTACAAACTTTTGCCAATTTATCCGAGTTCATTTCTTTACTGGATCGACAAACAGGCGTCTATTTTACATTACAACTTTCGTATAATCATTTGCCTTTCATGGAGCGTTCCGAATTATCATTTCAATGCCGTCAATCCATGAAACAAAGTTTTTTGAATGAAACGTGTTCAACACAATGTCTTTTGATTTTTATATATGACCAGATAGGTATCATTACATTATAATACGTTATCTGTGTACAACCTAAACGAGCGGTTAAGATCATTTTGGCAGTTAAAATAGTCTGACTTATGGAAGCGAAAAAAGTAACAATACAATAATTAATTAAATGAATCTATGCAATTACTTTACTTTATTAAACAGATTACATTAATTATGAGCAAGACACATTCTTGCATAACAATATTGTAAACAGGTCCGAACTCAAGTAGATCGATTTATTATCAAAGGTTTTGACGTAACTGACCCCATGCTCGTCATCTGCACCAAAGCACCAAATATACACCATCAGTACCAGTAGAATTTTAATAACAACAGATATTATTTTAATCTTACGGTATAAGGTGGTAATTTCCGCCTTAGTTGTTTTGAAAATAACAATCTGTATCGAACAAAATGGAATATACTAGATTATTTATAATTTAATAGTTTTCATTAATCTGTCCATTCCAAGATATAACTATTCATCCGGCTCCCGGATTCGTATTAGTTTAGGGAGCGTCCGAATTTAAATGTTATTTTAATAACTGCGTACGGGCTGAACCCGGGAAAATTCACCCAGATATAATAAGATCATGCCTTATTCATATTATCAAAGTGTCCGTTTGGTCCGCGGGCTTTCAGAATCAGATATTTAGCAAATATCTCGAATATTTGATGTGTTTATGTCGGTGCAATCGCCGCCGCGGAAACCTAGTCTTCACTTACTCTACACTACCCTGACGACTTCACATTTCCAAACACTGCTGTTTTACTGAAATCATGATTCCATTCTAAAGGCTAATGTACTACTTTGTTCGGGTCGTATTGTGCCTTTGAAAGATCTAGAAACGTTGATGGGTTAGCTCTAAGACCTTGTAAGTTCGATCTTAGAATGGTCAGGTATACGGAGCAGACGACTTTGATGATGGCAGCAATGAAGGACGCGGTAGCTACTACACGGTGTATGGAACCCAGGATTTCTCGTGATGCGCGTGATAATTGGAGCTAAAACATATTGCTAGGAGAGTACTGATGCGTTTGTCTGGAGATCCCAGTGGCTTTTGTAAGCCACAGAAGCAGGCCACCAAGGTTTTAATGGGTGCAATACCACATAACCTCAGTAGTATCCTTTAGTGGCTGAGTATCCTACGAAGATTTTCCCCGTAAAAAAAAAGGGCAGCCAGAATTTCAAATCGGCCACTGGCCCAGATATTCACTACATTTTGCACACGAGTTGCACGCGAGATAAGTGAACTGCGTAGTTCGATCGCGCGACTATCCTACGAGGTGTTATTATCTATTTGCGACCGATTGGTGACTGGGTCACGTTCAAATTGAAAGTGACATACGGCCTCCATTTCTGTAGCATTGTTTATCTTCTAGTGAATAGTCACAAATAGACGGTACCATATAAGTGGCAAACGTCGAAACGTCATTTCTAGTAGTAGTAGGTTTCTGCAATATCAAGGACAATGCTTTAAAACCCGAAGAGATGCTTTAAGATGTCCGTTATGTCACGTACCTTGTTGTAGAGCGAGAGATACAGTAATTTGTCCAAAATTCACGATACATATTATATTTTTTTAGACAATTCACGCAAAAGTATTTCTTCGCAATGTAATGGCGGCACTTAACTTGTCGCATTCGTGCATTTGACGTACATCTCGTATTTCTCGAATACAATTAAGTTTTTTTTAACAATTCCTCAAATCATACCTTCTTGCTTCTTCGTGTAGACCAATTTGTCTAAATGTTTAAGGCACATAAAATAAAAAGTTTATAGACATTTCTCACACAACACCGACTACCTCTAAATTAAGCAAAGCTTGTATTATGGGATCTAAACAACCGAAAAAAATTACTTGTTTATATTGCATAACAGTCAGTTTCAAAGATTGTTGAATGGATCGATTATTTTAGTCAAATGCAACGATAAAACTACAACAATAATAATAGTTTAAAAAACTAAAAAACACGCTTTTATTACATCCGCCATCTTGGATGTCCACCGCGTTGGATTAAAGTCACGTGACTATTTTTTTCGTATTCCTGACAGCAAACCCTTTTATTTGATACCCATATCATGGGGGTGCACTTCAAATAGCCTGTCCGCCATCTTGGACGTCCGCCATATTGGATTTAAGTCACGTGACTTTTTTTTCGTATTCTTAACAGCAAACCTTTTCATTTGATACCCATGTCATGGGGGTGGATTACAAACAGCCAGTCCGCCATCTTGGGGAGGCCGCCAAATCGGATTTGTAATGACGTTTCTTAGCTAGTCATGTATTGTCATCAGAACTCGGAAAGTGTGCAAAATTTCATCCTAACCGAAGACCGGGAAGTGGGTCAAATTAAGATTCCAAGATTTTCTTACATACATAGTTAGTTACAAGTGAAGTTAATAAAAGCGTGTTAAAAAGCTAGCCAATCGTAGTGCTGGCACGAACGATGTGATGCCAAAAACGACACATTTTTTGCGAATGTCGCGCGAACATTATCCATTACAAACTTTGTGGTCTAGTTCCAGAATTATATAAGCAAATCGATTTGTCAGTAACGGCACACCGCTGGCGGGGTGCCAAGTATTAGGTAGCTAAAATCGATTGTTCCCTGAAATTGGCGACATGCCAAAATCCGCTCGAGAGAACTGGCGTTTTTACTCAATTCTAGTAGGTATTGTTACAATTATCTTTTAATAGTTGTAGGTCATTGACTGCGTATGAAATAACTAGGTCGATTACATAAAAAGTGACGACAATTTTATTCAAGCTAATGGAAAGTAAAATACCTAGTTACATTCTTATTTTTGTCGTGACAATTTTTGATTTATGTATTAACATTTTAGATGTTTTCCGGTTATATCGTTAAATATGTTATCCAAGCGACTAGCTCGAATTATTTAGTTAGGTAAGAGTTCAGAAGCACGGATACTCTTCAGATTCCCTGCGGATACTGCAATACTGCACTTTTACAATATGCAAAAAGTACGCGGCAAAGATAATTGCGGCGCACATATAAAGAGGATTAAAAACTCATTACTGCTCGCTAAAAGTTTCTAATGGAAAACACCACCTTTGGGTGCACTTTATAACGCGAACCAAGGCGTACTTTATAGATGGTCTGAAATAAATTCTACCATTCATTCTCTCACCTACACCGGCGCGACCGCCTAACTCTCCTGTTTTCTGATATGCTTTGATTTGTGACGTCATCGGCCAATTTGGTAACGCCGACGAAAGAAAACACAACTACATATTTTCTGGTTTCCGTACGCAACGGAACTGAAAGCAGATGTAGTTGTCTGCTTCCAACTGCGTCACAGATCAAAGCATAGCAGAAAGCAGAAAAGTTAAGCGGTAGACCTACTGCCCTATCCGCCTAACTAAATTTCGCTTTGCTATTCCGGTCTCTATCGTTTCAAGCGGAAAGAAAAGAGAGAGCAATATCAAAGCAAAGAGTTCTAGTGAGGCGACAGACCTTCTGGTCTGCTCAAACGTTATGTCACGTCATTGTCATGGGATTTTCGCCCTACAGTAGCAACAACATAGAGTGTAAATTTAGATTAGATCTGTTTTTGCTGCCAGACATCCTAAATATCTGCTTCCACGAACCTATAAAGAAACTGTCAAGGCTCTCCCATTCATCAAATGCGAACAGTTCACTAAATTAAAGCAAGTGGTTCGCGAATAGCTAAACTCATTGTCGTATGAGGATACTGAAAACTTTATCACTCGGATACGCTCCGTGTTGTGATTGGGAGACTGTCATAATCTGGCACAATTTGAGGGCTTCAATTTGTGATTGGAAACGAACGTTTGGTTTCGTCTTAGTCGTACTTTTCCATCGTCTATCTCTCTGTCACTTACTTATTAAGACTAAGAACTCACATACATGCACCCTCACATACCTGGACCTGGACCTGGGATTAGACCAAAATAACATTTTTGATATAGGTGCCGGCAAACAAGTTGACCCAATGAAGTTAGCTGCGCATGGCTGCGCAGAAACGTTTTTAAGGTCTCTTTGGTGGAAGTGTACATGCGCGAACTTTCCCCTTCCACGTAAATTTTGGGTCAACTTGTTTGCCGGCCACTACACCCCTACTGTGTTTTAACTTTCGTTCTCTGGCTTCCACAGCACGAGCCACCGAGCCAAGTGTGGGGCCGAAGGCTAAGTCTGGGCACACATTATGTAATTTCTTGTAAATAAAATTAAGCATTTTTGTAATCTTTTCGGATTGATCTTCTTCTTCTTGTCGTGTCAGCGATTCAATTTTGGACTGGCTAAATCTAAAACTTTTTTCGGATTGATTGTTTCTTGTAAATAAAGATTAGTATTTAGTAAATACCTGAGCTGCGCGCAGTAGAAGTGGTGCGGGATGGCGGTGAGCACGCCGGCGCCGTCGCCCGTGTCGTTGTCGCACGCGCACGCGCCGCGGTGCTCCATGCGCTTCGCGAGCACCTCGGCATCGCGGACGATCTGGAATCATACAATAAACTTACCAATATGTACTTTAATACTATTACATTGAGACGAGACGAACTTCTTAGCATTCCATGGATTCACCGTGCGGGTGCCGGGTCCATCGTGTGGCAGAGAGAGAAATCTCGAATAGACCCCAAATGTCAAATCAATAAAAAGGGCAGTGTGCCGTAAAAAGCTCGTGTTTCCAAATGCTACCTTTGGTTATTCATTTGTTTTAGATATAAATGTATACACTTAGAAGCTTTCAGTGACTTGACCAAAGATGCATTAATATCTTGTCTAAAACGTCATCTCTCGTAGAAACGTCATCTCTCGTAGGGGTAATCTCTGTTAACATGTATGTGGGACCACCTCTGAGCTACGAAGAATAGAGTGCCTGAATTTAATTTTAAATTGAAGTATAGGTTTTCGTTTTTTTTTGGCGAAAACAAATGATTTGAAACCGATTTCAGTGGATTTCGTTATGTATATAATAATGGACAGAATCCAACTAAACGTTCGCTCAATGAGACTGAGAGGGTCCGGAGTAGACGAAAATATCATTGATGTTCACAATTTTTAGGTTTTTGTTAATTTTACAAAAACAGATGGACCGATTTCGATAAAATTTAAAAAGGGCGGGAAGTACACATCACAAACAACTTTTACTAACTATGGGGAACAAACGTGCAATTAGTCAACATGTCAGCCGTTGCATTCATGTAGACGTGTCCAAAGTTCGATTTTGAATGGATCATCCGATTTTTTATAGTCTCATCACACAAATTGTATTCCATTTACGAAGTGTGAATATCAGCGGCACGGAATGAACACGCTCGACAATTATCATCTAATATCACGGGTGATAACTTTGGTCGATATTTTTTTGCCATCTAGCCCAAAACTGAGCAAAACTTGTGGAAGGCAGATAGGTGATTATAACATATAATTTCAAATACATACTTTATTAGGTTAGCATAGCATTAGACTCGTAGACCCTTTCTAGGAAAAGGTCACCTACTCTCTGGATAACCCAGCATAGTGCACCAGTATCCCAGAGGAGGCCTTGAAATATATCGATTATTATTTAGGCATCAATTTTATAGGTCTATCTAAACCAAAATAAAAATTAGGAAAAAAAGTCTTATGCGCTATAATATATTACCTATAATATTTCCCTCACCCCAAGGATCGCAATCGCCAACCCAAAAAGAGATGGAAATATATATTATAGGCTTATATAATAAGTAAAGTATATTTAAACCCTTTGTATATTAACAACGGCTAGTAGACGAAAGGAAGACATTTGCCCAATATTGGCTTATACTCGTTCTATGCATGTTTAATTAGGTTGGACCACATTCGACTCAAACAATCAGAACCGTGCAACAATTTTATCACATTCATTTTACAAACAAATAAAATAGAGTTGACAAATAAATATCAACCACGAACACCATGCGCCTTTAATACGAGTTCCAGTGGCGTCGTAACCTTCATTTAATCTTTATAAAAAGCCAGGTATATACCCAAATTACAGAGACAACGCATTAACTAAATTGGGCACAGACTCAGAGACAAATCAAAGTCTAGACTAAATTACAGTCTTTGAAAGATAAACAACACTCATCTCCTAAGTAATATTTTAACGTCTACGTTTGGATTTTAAGATATTTGAATGTTTGTTGCTCAATCACGTTGGAATGACTAAACTAAAGCTACAGTAGTTTGTAATACAGGTGGGTTAGCCTGGACTAGCACGATCTTTTTAAATCCCGAAAAATGCAGAATTTCATAAGGAAAACTAGTTTTCCAAAATCGCTACGTAAAAGACATCGCGGGCTAGTACTCATACGAAAATAGAACGAAATAAATCGACATCGACTATTCAGGGTTTTATGTATGTACATAATATGTGTGTTTGTATGTTAGGTAGATAGGATCTTGCAAATTCTGCGCTAGCCCTACAGTCCAGTGCAATTACGGAAAAAAAAACATAAAATTATGTAGTTTGGAGATTATGAAGGATCGATAGGGGGATGTATTCTGAGCATATATTCCATTTTGAGGGATTCTGGCGAGGTCAGCTCAAGGTCATTTCGATGAAAACGCGTTTAATTCGATATCTCCAGAAAGGTTAGTGTTAGGCAAAAAATTATAGAGACATTTTCTCTTCTAAATTAAATTGACTAACTTTTCTATCAAAAACTTTTTTTTTCATCAATATTTTTCAATTTATTGCTTCCGAAAGGCAAAAATTGTACTTTTGTACAATTTACTTACAAATTGTACAAAGTAAATGTACATTGTACAAAAGTACAAACATGTACCTACTTTTAACTCGGGTGCTTAATTTTGCGAATTTTATGACCTATTTTTTTAGTCAATAAATGTGTGAAACAGTTTTAATTATTCATTTACTTCTTTTTTTAATCCTTATTCACATTATTATCCCATCGAATGGAACAAAAAATACCCAAATTGAAGAAGTACAGTTTTTAAATAGTTTAATCGATTCACCTTTTGCTACGTACGGGTAAGTTGGCTAATAAATGATCATGGAATACTTTAATATTTCTTTCAAGTACTAAATACCCACTGATGTCACTGATATTGCGACAGTGGCGCGGATTTCGCTCGGTAAAGTAATATATAACTTTGAAGGTATTGGCATTACAGAAAAAAGTTTAGGCATAGAGCTGTTCATAATTAAAAGATCTACACTTTAGATAATCAGTAAAGTTTAATAAAATTGAACGGTTGGGGAGAAAATGGCGAAATTAAGTAAAATTTTTGCCTTTCGGAAGCAATAAATTGAAAAATATTGATGAAAACAAAAAAGTTTTAAATGAAAAAATTAGTAAATTTAATTTAGAAGAGAAAAGGTCTCCACAATTTTTTGTCTAACACTAACCATTCTCGAGATATCGAATTAAACACGTTTTCATCGAAATGACCTTGAGCTGACCTCGCCAGAATCCCTCAAATTGGAATATATCCTCAGAATACACCCCCCTATCGATCCTTCATAATCCCCAAACTACATAATGTTATGTTTATTTATTTCCGTAATTACACTGGACGACTAGTTCTCTGTTTGCAGTAGTGCAGTTTATTAGGCGATTTGAGATTTCGTTTCAAATAAATAAATGTTGTTCGAAATCTTCGCCTATAGTGAAAATATTGCAACGATTTGTTTCTATTTTATAGTAGGTATAGGTACGTGTATCTCAGAACATTTAAAAAGGACTCAATATTTGAACATGTTAAGTAACCTCCGAAATAGAATAAATAGCTAAAATTATTTCGAGAACAAAAAGAAAATACAGTTAAACAATGTATTTTAATTTTTTAGGGTTCCGTAAAACGTAAAAACGGAACCCTTATAGATTCGTCATGTCTGTCTGTCTGTCTGTCTGTCTGTCTGTCTGTCCGTCCGTATGTCACAGCCACTTTTTGACTAAACTATGAGAACTACACTGTTGAAACTTGGTAGGTATATGTATTCTGTGAACCGCATTAAGATTTGAACAAAAAAATTAAAAAAAAAGATAAATTAGGGTTGCCCCCCATACAGAGAACTGAAATTCAAAAATGTTTTTTTCATCAAACCTACACGTGTTGAGTGTCTATCGATAGGTCTTCAAAAATGATGTTGAGGTTTCTAAAATCATTTTCGTCTACACTGAATAATTTGCGCGAGAGAGACTTCCAAAGTGGTAAAATGTGTGTCCCCCCCCCTCTAACTTCTAAAGTAAGAGAATGAAAAATCTAAAAAAAATATATGATGTACATTACCATGTAAACTACCAACGAAAATTGGTTTGAACTCGATCTGATGAGTAGTTTTTTTTTAGTTCGTCATAAATACACTATTATTGAAACTTCGATCTAAGTTACAACGAACTACAAGAACTACGTGTACTATGTATATTATGTTACTTGCTGCAACGGAACCCTTCATGGGCGAGTCCAACTCGCACTTGGCCACTTTATTCTTGATACATATTTTAAAAACCACCACACCGATTTCGATAAATTTATAAGGGACTACTTCTGAGCTATGATGTACCAAACAAAAAAAGAACTATCAAAATCGATTCACAATTGGCGGAGCTATCGCATAATATACAATCGAATTAACAAACTACTCCTTTTTTGAAAAAAATATTCCATAAAAATAGACCACACAGACACAATGAATTGAGTCAGATTTCAAATTCTCTCCTCTCTTCCCTCCTTGCACAGAATATTAGATGAAATAGAACAAACACAGTTGGAAAAAGACCCACTGACACAAGATGGCACTTTCATGGTTTACGTGTAGTCCGAGGTAAAGGAGCCGACACCATAACCTTGGAATCGCGTTATCTTATGTACTACGGTGAAGGTTAACAGCTGTTGTAAGACGGAGTCGGATTTCTGGTCAACATAACTCTCCGTAGAAACGTTTTATACATTGAAACGGAATCGAAGGGTTCAACACATCTACACGGTGCGGCAGATGGTATAGAAGGCGAAAGGGACAAATAGGCCTTTTGCGTGGCGTTTGCACATTATAAGAAGGCGTCTCACTCCTTCGAAACCTGAGCTGTTTCGGGTTCATTACTGCAATACCAGAAGACGAAACATATTGCACTGCTTTAATACGTGAGACAAGGAAATGTTATAACCCCAAAACTGTTGGAGTGGACGGGTTATGGAATTGACAAATCGCATCGACCGCATTCGATTGGACCACAATCGAATAGGATGCTCTGAAACTAGATGGAGTGACGATTTACAGAAAGCGACGATTGGACACACAAAGCCGCAGATCAGGCTGAATGGAATGAAGAGCCCTATGTCCAGCAATGGATAAGTACTGACTATAATTTGCACTAGAACCTATAATTGCATTAACTTATTATATATTTTTATATATTATAAAATTCTCGTGTCACACAATTCGCGTTGTTCACCCCTAATTTTTTTTTTAATTTTTGACAACATTTTTTGTTTTTATTATTTTATAATGTGGCATTAAAAATACATACAACCCTAAATTTTTAACCTTTTATCAACAACCCCTATTTTTTAATAGCCATTTTAGTAATTCAATCATTTTTCATCCCGCTCGATAACTGATCATTTATCTTCTTTTTGTAAATGTTTTTCGATTTTCTATTTCGATTAAATTTTCCCGAAGCTTATGGCAAATCTAAAATTGTTTTTTAAAAATAAACATTTATTTTTATTATTAAAGTTTAGGGTTGCCATGGATGGTTTCGATTCACAAATCAGCCCGGCAGATGGCGCTGCAGTTGGTATCTAGGTTATTATCCGAGCGAAGCCGGAACGGGCCGCTAGTATGCTAATATAAATACGCAAAAAGGTGTAAGTACATTTTCTGTTTAGTGCTTTATCGCTGAAAACCTTTGTTAGCTACTCAAAAACTCAAATAGCTCAATAAATTTTAACCATACTGAAATTTGATCTGCAGCCAAATTAAACGTCTCAGAATAGGCAATTCGCTTTCCTAGAAAACAGCTGCCAAGTTTCGGAGTGCATTTTGATATCACTGCAAAATGCAAATAAAATTACACCATTTTGTAACCTTCTAGAAGTTTACCCAACTCAATATGACACAGGAAGGAATGTAGGAAAGTGTTTCTGTAAATATTTTCACCAACATTATCTTCTCGTTGAGCATATGGCTCTCACCGTCTATGCCACTTTTTCTTATAAAATGGAGTGACAGTCTAATCAACACGCAACACGCCTATCCAATAATCCATAACAGCACAGGACCATGCAGCTATTTGAACATGATGAATTTATCACTGCCTAAAACTGCACTGCCTCCATCGCCCAAAGATATAAGCATATTTATAAGATATATTTATCTCTTTGCCTTGTAATTTCATTTGTACCAATCCTAAATTAAACTCATTCCATATGTAACATTGATATTTCTTATATTAATTGATAGAAAATCACAACAGCACCTCTAGCAGACGTGAAATAAACCGCATTTTCAAACTGCGAAATCATCCAAACCAACTTTGAAACAAACTGCGTCATTAAACAAGTTCCGATAATTAGGACACGACTTCTGAAATGTCTTCTGGCGCGACTTACGCAAGAAACGCAATTACTTGAAATACTTAATACTAACTTGGGTGGATACTGGTCTTTTTTAGCGCTAATAAGACTATTAACTCGCTTGTTGGAAAACGACGATGGCAACGAAAACGAAGCACGTAGACTCAGAAAGAGCACCTATTCACAAGATTCGCACTTTGACACTGCGTGTATCATACGGGGTACGAAACTGTGGAACATTGCTTATCTGTTATTTCTCAATGTTATTGAGAAATTGTTGTTATTGACTTAAACTGAGAGTCTTCAAATACTATATACTCTTACTCTAGGTTCATTTTAGGTAACCGTGTAACATGCTAAACTGTACTATTGCTTTTTACTATATGTATGTGCAAAAAGTGATACAAGTGGAATTCGCAGGTCGATCGATCGTCTATGGATATTTTAGGATCGTGAAAACCGGCCATAATCATCTACCGTGTTACTGCCAAACCAATAACATCGAAGATGTAAGAACATACTGGATTGCATGGCTCAATCAACAAGACCATCACAACAGAATATTTAAAATTGTCGATAAAATAGTTGAGTACAGTTCGGTAGTTTTAAGATAAAACTCTCTGAATATGGTTTTCGGAACTGCTGCTGTGATGTATAGCTGGAATTTTGTTGCCGAAATCGCCTGCTGCGCAGTCGATTGTCCACAGCTCGTAGAGTTCTTACGTAAGACCGCAGTGTCATCGCTCCTAGAGCATCATACCAACGGCTCCATCTTCACTTCGTAGTTTCAAGGGATTGAATAGATTTTGGGGAACTTTGAACCGTACGTAACGTACTTGAGCCCAAAGAGTGACGCCGCCGGCGTCATGACGTCACACAAAAAATCATTACTCAAAAATGAAACCAAATTTTGTGTCTGTAAACGACAATGTACTAATTAATATTATCGCCATCTCTTAGGCATCAAAATAAACTAATAATCGAGTATTTATATCATGTAAAAATAAGATTTTAAAGTCCCAAAACCGGTTTTGCCCAGATTTGGCCTCTTGGGGCACAACGGGCCCTCCCGGCTCAGGACCTTTTCTGAACCCCTGTCAGTTCAGAAATTTTGTATTAAGTGTTAGATAAGTATTATAATTAATAAGTAAAAGGTGAAATTACTCACTTTATGCGAACGTTTTCCGTCGATAGCAACGACAAAGCCGACACCGCAGGCCTCGTGCTCGTTTTGAGGGTCGTACAAGCCTTGCTTGACCGGCCCTTCCCACTCCATACCTGAAACAATCACGCGAGCTGCAGATTTTGTCTAAGAGAAGCATCTGTGTAATAGGCAACGATACCCTTGTTCGAAAAATACTTTCAGAGTTCTGAACATTGCAGAAAAACTGCTAGCTTATCGGTTTTTTATCGGATACATTTCCAAGAGTGTACAACTGATCTGCATGACCTAATATCACATTGTCTTTTTTCAATCGGACTGTTCGTAGCTCGAAAAATCGCCATCGTTTCATGGTTGACGTTGACGTTCCAAAGACTCAAACAAGGAGGTTTGACTCCAATTTTGTGATAAAAATGGACTCTAGGCTGTGGAGTACATTGCCTGAGTGGGTTTTTCCTAATGGCTAGAACCTTGGTGGTATCAATTAAGTGAATCGGTTTCTTCTACGTAACCACGCTTCATCGTAGACCCCATCATCATTTAATTTAGGCGAATAAAAAACTTCAGCTGAATTAGCCAACTCAAACATACCTAGAACTAAGGTAATAAGGACATTATTTTTAGTTTTGAAAGAAATTTTGTAGTGGTAGGACTCTTCAGACTTTCAGGAGCAGAGTCCGCCTGGGGAAGTACCACACCTTTGCCAGTTATTCTACAGCCAAGCAGTAATGTGCAACCATTACTGTGTTCTGGTTTGAAAGGCAATGTTTCCAGTGAAATTACAGGGCTTAGAGATATAACATCTTACATCTCTGGGTGACGAGCGCAGTGCAGTGCTAGGTAATGATTTGGACTCTTCATGTTCCAATAGCTGCGTGTCACTGTGTTGTTATGTGGCAGGCATGTTGCTTAGCATCAGGCACATGTCCTGCTCGTCTCGTCACTCTTTATGTAAAAAAAAAAAAACTTTTCTGCAGCTACACCTACTCTACAGATACAATATTATAGACTTATTTTAAGGAGAACGTTTCTACTACGTACGAAAATAATACTGTTTTGGGTTTTACCTACAAAATCTCCAAACCCTTTTTTTTTTTTATAAATCTTATTTTTATAGTTAAGTTACTCTTTAATATGTATTAGGACTGCGGTTACATAATACTTCAATGCGCGTGCCATACCTACTATACGTACGTATATACAGGTGTAAAACACGTGAAATGCGATTGGTAATTCCCGATATTAACATCTTCAAACAAAAATACTAAGAAAAACAAAGCATACTTTTTAGATATAATCTCTATCAATATTATTTCTAGTAAAAAAAATCAAATTGTCTGTTTCCAAAATTTTGTGTGTATGAAAGATGATAACAGATGACAAGAGATGAAAAGGATACCGTTTGGATTTCCGTTTCCCAAATGTCAGACCTGATCCGTTCAGTTTTCAAGATGTGGTAAAGAACAAAATCTAAACTTTCAAATTTATAATAGTAGTATGGTGTCCTGTTTTGTGCTGCCTTAATAAACAAAATCGAAAAGTAAACTTAATTAATTTGTTTTAAAATAATATAGAAAAATTCTCACTTTCCGAAAAATAAGAAAAAGTAACAAATTCTCTTCAAAACAAACTTCTCCGTTAAGCACAACTTGTACACTAAAGATACAGCAATTACAATAATTGAATAATCAGTGAATGCAGACGGCACTTTTCTAAAGATAAAACTATGATCGTGGATCAAAAGGTCCTAATTTGATAAGAAAAATCTTGTGGCGTGTGAACAAATTTATTTAGGTACAATAGATAAAGAACTACTGTTAATCAAATGTAGTACTTAAACTGTCTGAATTTCACAAATAAATCTATTGTAGCACAGTTATTTAATAATTTGTATATTATACACATATGTACATATTAAAATAATTATAAGTGGGCAGAAAATTCTAACATAATATTTACACATATATACTTACAGCATAATACAGTATTAGAAAATAATGGGGGGCAATCAAGTATTTGCAATGTAATTTTTGAAGATTTTAGGTCCTCTCTCTGCCTGTAATGTTTTAATTCCCCCATTTTTTAGGGTTCCATAGCATAAATGGAAAAAACAGAAAAAAAAATTTCATCTTCTAATCCATCGATATAAACCATGTGTCATGAATTATGTCATCGTTGGGAAGAGTGAGCTCACTCTTTTCGTTCTAGTAAGTTGCAGGAAGCGGTGAAAACCGGACGTTTTCACAACCAAAATAAGTAGAACCACAGCATACCTCGCTGCTAGCTATTTTAGGGGTCAAGTAAATTGGTGGTGTGTAAGCCACTTTTTACGTTACACACACAGACACAGTTTATTACCAATTTCAACATCCTCAGGACACATCTAATGGTTTATTTATATGAATGTTCTAATCTGACTCCTTAAGGCGCCAATGTTTATTTGCCAAGTTGAATGACATTACATCTAATATTTTTGTCCAATACATAGGGTAATGACTTGTGAACTGGTCAGACTTGAAATACCACGTATCTAACCTACCTTCATTATAAATTCCAGTTTTTCAGAATAATATTTATTAACAGCATCCACAGATGCTTAAATTGTACCACGCACTCAGTGGTTTTCAATAGTAGTGGTAAAACAATTTCGAACTCATGAACTTTTATAGGTTTACACTTGACCGCCATCTCGCCTGATGTTAAATGACGCTGCGGTCTACGATGAAGCGTGTTTAACTAGATAAAACCTATTCACTCTCGATTTGAAGGCACAAAGATTGTAACCATCGGGGAAAACCCACTCAGGCAACGTATTTCACAGCCTAGACATCTAGTTTTTTTTTTAATTATAAGAGGAAGCATATTATAAATTTATATTTGGCAATTGCATGGGGACCCAGTACTTTGTAATTTTACTTTTGATGTTTGTATGTTAAGTAATATTTTATATAACATCCTAGGGATAGTGCTGGTTGTCTGCCACTTTGTCAAATAGATCAGGATTTGTTTTGACAAATTTACTTTAATATTATATTAAAGTAAATTATATTAAAGTATATTATAATTTACAATAATTCTGTAATCAATGAAATAACATTTGAGCAATTTTTATTTACAGATGTCGGGGAGTCTAACATTAGCAAGGACACACACATATTTCTCTAGGATGAAGAGTTCAACAAGCAAAGTTATCCAATTCTCTCCCATATTTGTTTGTGGTGTAATCATGTTTTTTTTATGTTATTCTTATTGGATCAAGAAATTTTTCTGTCAACTATGGAATGAAAGCACTCGAAATAATATTTTGCCATTGATATAAAATTCCTCAAAATAATATTTCGTCATTGATAAATTAATGCATGATTTGCTAGATTTATACTAATAAGAGCAGAGTTTTATACTCATACTGTAGTAGTTTTTACATTTTAATCACTACTATCTGATTATAAAACTTTTTCTCTGTATAATCAGCCCCAGAAGACTTTTTAAACACAAGATTTGGGATCAAATGCCAGTTTAAAAAAAACACTTACCTATTATTGAAATCACAGGACATGCCTATTACATACTCAATATAAAACCAAATATATGTGTGAATAATGTTTATAAACAAATAAAACAGATTAGATTGGTGCTATACAAGTACAGGTACATATAAATAAAATAACTTATACTCCTTGTTTTTTAGATATTACGTTTCTCGCCTGATGAGGTCAATAACGGAGCATAGGTACCTAGGCATAGGTACCAAGAAACTGAGTCTCTATTTGAAATCACTAAGATTACATTCATCGGAGAACATACAAGCAGGCAACTCTTAGATACGTATTCATGAAATAAATAACTAAATAAAGTAAAGAACAAAATGACGCGAAATTTTGTAAAATGCGAAAAATATGACCTTGAGTTTTAGTGTTTACATTTTGGCATTTCAATGATACCGTTAGCATACTAAACTAAACGTAACGATTCCGATACACAAGCAAAAATAAACAGGAAAATGAAGAATAACTGCGTTTCGCGTTCCAGTTGCAAACCAAGTAAGTACAGAAAAAGACCGTACGCCGAAAATGAAATCAAGAATGTCGAGTCAATGACTGAGATTTGGATTTAAATTTAACCTCTATTTTGTTAATGTTTACACCACGTATGCACCGAGTACACGTGGAAGCGCAGGATTCTTACAAAATATGCACAGTACCGCTAACATGAAGCGATGAAGTATTTTATAGAAACTCAAACCCACCTTTTAGTGCTTTCGGGGTATCGAAAAAACAGTGTCCGTCGACTACAAAACGCAACGATCAATCACACTTTCACAAAAAAGTGCTAAGAATGTCTAATAAATCAGACGCAATAAGAATTTTAAGGCAATCTTTAAAAATACCGGTATCGTGTAGTGACTGCTCTACAGACGACTAACACGACCGGCGATCCGCGAATGACTGACTGCTGTTATTAAAAAAAATAAAGAATGAGTTTGCTGTACAATTTAGGACAAATTCTGATTGGTCAAACCTGGAGACCAATTCACTCAATACATCGCTGGTATTGGTTACAAGTCAAAGTCATCACAATAAAATCATTTCATTGGTGGTGGATCTTTGCTACAACAAAATGACGTACAAAAATGTTGCCAAATTATGAAGAAAATTACCTCTTCGATCAATGATCCCCTTCAATCTCACTATTGTTTAGATTGTTATTATTAATGTTTAGATTATTCCCCCTGTCCCTTGGAATATTCATGTTATTCTGATTTTTAGTATTATGCCGCCTATACATACTGGCCGAGTGGAGGCCAACGGCTGTGTGTGGAGGGTCGTTTTGCCATGACTTGTGATCACTTCCCGTCGCTCGCTTAGCTAGCCGAGTGACGGCAAGTGGCCTGTGTGTATAGGACTGTTTTGCCTCGACTCACTCGTGACCGGTGTCGGTTTTTGTGCACAAAATAAAGGCGCTCGTAGCTCGTATTGGCCTGCACTCGGCCAGTGTGTGGATGCTACCACTCGCCATGTCCCGTTTTGTCGGCACTCGCATTGGCCTGCGCTCGGCTAGTGTGTGGATGCTACCACTCGTCTTGTGCCGTTTTGTCGACACTCGCGTTGGCCTCCACTCGGCCAGTGTGTATAGGCGGCTTTACACACAACAAATTTTGTTGTTATGTCAGCAACTTGTCTATTGTACTTGGTGACGGATGTACAAGTTGTTTCAACGTCCCGTTACTTTTTGAGTATCCGCTCAAAAATCCCTGGTCCCTTTGGGGACCACTAATACAAACCAAACAAGCTTATCTTTTGCAGTTGGGAATTTGGCGTCAAAAAAATATTTCGTATGTTTAGTTGGGAAGGTATACCCATACTTTTTTGTTTAACGGCATATCCTTGATCTGGTCTTTATTTTGACATAAACTGCATTAAAATTAAAGTATTATATTAGTAAGTATTAATAGAAACATCGTAAAATGAAAAAAAAAATTGGCAGTCATAGGAACTGCCGATAGAAGTGAAAACTTAAAACTCAGAATTCGATAGCTTACCTTGGAAACTACACGGGTGTAACCGGAGGGCGTGGCCTCGCCATCTTGGCATGGCCATCTAGAAATGCGTCAGCATTTCCCATTGACTGATGCGTTTCTAGATGGCCATGCCATGATAGCCTGTCCACGCCCTTTCAGCATTTCCTATTGGCTGACGTTTTTGTAGATGGCCAATAGCCATGGTCCCAAGTTTACCCGAAGCTTTCTTATCATACCCGAGCGTGACGCTAGAATTCAATTCACAGCCCACGAAAAATCTGTCTAGGCGCGCCTAAAGAAGTTTTCAGTTCAAAAACATAAAATGTATTTTTTGGCGGGAAAATGGTCCCGAAGTATTGAAATATTTAATCGAATTTATGCTATAGAATGCAGTTTTTTCTTTTTTCATGATTGTTATATCACATACAACAAATTTAGAACATAAAAGCACTACTTCTATCTAATAATTTAAAATCTTTTAGCTTCGTAACAATTGAGAGCTCGAAAAAAATCGAGTCAAGTGTCAAAAATGTTAGTTTACATGGTGGGTATGGAACCCAACTGAATGGGAAATGGGTATTGTAGTTTTAAACTACTTTGATATTAGCATTGTTAAGGAATAAAGGAAAAACAAAAGGAAATATCGTCGTCTACGAGATACTAAATACGTAAACATTAAATGATGCGTTTTCCAGCTACAAAAAGACCTGTCAAAGACAGTTCCCAATTTCGCCATAGGTGGCGAAATGTATTATTTTCTTAGAGAAATTTTACAAAATTTTCTAAATGTAGAACTATTTTTGACAAGTTAATTTGCAACTGAAAAAACGCGTCATTTAATGCGTACGCACTTAGGATCTCGTCGACGACGATATTTCCTTGATTTTGTGGAAAGTTCTTGATGATAGCATCATTCTTATCACATCTACATTCAGTTTTGTTCGGTCTTCTAACTTGTCACTATCAACGCGAAATTATGTCTTATAACTGTCATGTCAGTTCAACATGGAGTTGCTTATCATCGGAAGATGATCGAAATCACAATCGAAAGATTGATCGATATTTTCACAATCGAGATTTCCGCGATGGCTGGGCCAGCCGCGCCTGCAACTCCTGCAGGTAAGGGTTTGGAGTTTTCGAGACTACGAATCAAATGTTTATATTTTTTATCGTTATGAAAATTCAAAATTTAATTTATTGTCAATAGAGTGTGAGGTTCAGGAACCTAGTGTTGCACCCTCTCCACATTCGTCAACAACTTTCTGCTCTCGGTTGGATCTAGTTTAATAACCGTTAATCCCGACCACAGTAGGAATGTTTTTATGCTCTCTTCCAATTTCGAGGCGCGAATGTTGTAGAGCGGATTGGGAGAGACTGAAAACTGGGCTTAACTCACTTACCATATTTAATGACCCATTAATATGTTGATGAAGGTAGTGTCTGGTCGTTCACAAATGATGACATCAGCTGTTACCCACTTACTGTTTGGTTTCTGAGGTGGTTACGGTAGGATTTGTGTTTTAACTTTCCATTATTTACATAATGGAAAGTTAATTTATTGAAGTGAAAACTTCTTTTGGCGCGCCTAAACAGATTTTTCGTGGGCTGTGAATTGAATTCTATTGTCACGCTCGGGTATGATAATAAATCTTCGGGTAAACTCGGGACGTCGGGACCATAGCCATCTAGAAATGCGACAGCCAATGGGAAATGCTAACGCATTTCTAGATGGTCATGCCATGATGACCAGGCCACGCTATCCGGTTACACCCGTGTAGTTTCCAAAGTAAGCTATCAAATTCTGACTTATAAGTTTTCAGTTCTATCGGCAGTTTCTATGACTGGCATTTTTATTTTTTGTATTATTTTCATAATGGCCAGTTAAAACGTAAAAATTATTATAATCATCATTATAATTCACATTACTCAACAATCTTTAAAACATCGATGATGTTGATCTAATTAGGCAATCCACAATGCAGGTTTTATTAATATCATGACATAATTTGTAGGTACAATTATATTGGTTGTTATGTATTTTAACATTTGAATTATGCCTTTTCGATGTTGTTTTAAGTTTCCGCACGATACTTTCCTAACACAGCTTCGTCAGACTGTTAAAACACCTGCCGAAATAGTTCTAAATGTTACCAATGTTTCAATGTTATATTTTTGTATGTCAAAATTTGACATACCTACATTTATGTTTTCACCCAGTTCTCACTCATATTACCTGTTATTTGGACTACTCATTTGTTAAATCAGAGTGTTTTGGCAAACATTTCCACCAGCAATATCGAACTGCATGAAAATCGTTAATTTGTAGTTGAGCCCCTCCCTAACATACTTCACAATTTATCGTTGCTTCTCGGTCTATCCGTTCCGTAAGTTCCGTTCATTGTTCACTCCTTCATTCGAGATTTGAGTTCAGTCAATCATTTTCTGCGGATAGTGATAGACGTAAATGTATTTTTTAGAATAGTTTACGATTAAAATCAGTTTTGTGCAATCAAATTGCATAAATCGTTGAATTTAATCAAACTGTTTCTTAGGATATGAAATCTATGTTATAGTGTTTCGACTCAAAGTGTGATAGTGTTATAGTATTCGCGTAATTTGTCAGAATAAAATAACAAGTGTTCGCGCAAATAAATATAACATATTCGCACTTTCGCGATACGATTTATCAATCATAATTAATCGTATTAAATACGACATTTATTTACAATGAGTTTGAGCCGTTTGGGTAGGTTGGCGAGGTGTGATTTGGTGAAAGTTTCGTCGTGCGCGTCGGTTTTGCAAGCGCACGGACCTTGGCGGGAAGTGAGTTCATGTAGCACGCAGAGAGGTGCGGTTGCCCAACACGGCTCCAAGCCAGACTGGAACCGCGCCGTCAGCGAAGCGGAGAAGATCGTGGGCTATCCGACGTCCTTCCTGAGCCTGAGATGGGTACTGAGCGATGAGATAGCCAACGTCGCTCTGCATCTCCGCAAGCTCGTCGGCAGTAATCATCCCTTGCTGAAAACTGCGAAGTAAGTACACGTAAATTTCTCTAAAAATCCCATGCATGATGTAATTATTTATCTTCGTAAAACCAAGGAACATACCTACTCTAATTAAAAAAAAAACACCTAACTTCTTAACAAATTTTATGAGACAAATTTGAAAGTAAGTCTTTACAAATATTATTCTGATTATTTTCCTGTATGCTTTGTTTAAAATGCTATTTAAATAAATTGAACTTCACTGATTGCATACAAATCCTTTCTAAATTAGTCTATATAAATGATAGAGGTTGTAAAATAATAAAAGTAAGTAATTAGGTAATATTATGGATAAGTAGCTTAAAAATTACTCATCAGTGTCAGGCAACATAAGAAGTAGTTTTGGAATAAAAAACTAAAGTTTTCGGGTTCTAAAAGTTATGCTGAAAAAGTTTTAATGGTCATAAAATAGGTATTATATCGGCATGTGACGATGCACAGCATCTATAGTGAGATTGCGCTGTTCTTCTTTCTGGCAACACACAGGAAATACGTCACACTTCTGGTAACTTTAGTCTATGAAAATGGCATGATGCTACCTGATTTCCGGTTCTGGTCACCTGAGCTCGAGCTAAGGCGATGTACCCTCATAGCGTCGTATTCTTTCGTTGAAGCAACAACTCGAGCCGAAACTCTCACCGATTCTGAGAAAATTTCGGTAATTCGAATAGTTTAATCTGATTATGGTCATTTATTTGTCTAGTGTGTCGCGCGAGTGCTATACTAAAGTGAAAATAACTGATCAAGCGTTAAAGGCTTGTTCGCATTAAGCTAGTGTATTAGTCTAGTAGAGAGTAATTTAGTAGCTAAAATACTCGCTACTATTCAAAAATCGTTCGCACCTTGCTTTAGTACAGTTCACAAGTGAGTAGCGTTTTGCAACATGAAGCGTCTACAACGCAATAAAATAAAAAAGCTGATTACGCTTGTTTTATTTGCTTGTTTTTATAGAGTGGGGACTTAACATTCCACAAACATTCATGTTCCACATATAAAGAAACAAATATTAATGTAGTACCTATCTTCACTCCAGCGAAACGACATTTTGGCGGCAACCACAGACTAGTCAGTAAAGAGATGCGGCAACCGGCAACTAATGAACTCGACTAATTTGACAGGTTCGCACTCGTTTAGCCGATGAACCAGAGAGCACAGACGCGTGGTGGGGATGCTACTCGCCCGTTGAAAATAGAACAAAATGGATTGACTCGACTAAACTATTCACTAGACTACTCGACTAAATTTTTACTGTTCATACACGTTTAGTTGCTAAATTACTCGCTACTAGACTAAATTCCTAGCCTAATGCGAACAAGCCTTAAGTGCAATTAGTGATTTCAATTGTAGTGATTGAAACGGGTACCTAGTGGTACCGGTAAGAAATAGACTGTCCTCGCCCGCCTTGGAAGTGGGCCTCGAGGATGAGCGAGTGTCACACACTCTTAACGGCAGGCTTCGTCCGAGGACAAGTCGTGGCCGGAGTAAACGGCAGGGTTTATCGTACGATGAACCACCGCCGCGTGGTTACAAGCGGCTGGCTTCATCAAACTACTATGAAAGAGCAGAGGTAAAGAAGAGAAGCAGGTAAGTGAGATGCACAGCGGTTTTTTGTAAATTTCTTGATGAAGTACGAGCGATTCCGGAGTTTTTGTGGATTAGTGAACGGATGGTGCCTGCTATCTTTTCTGAACAGTAACTTTTTCTACCACAAAGTCCGAGATCGTTTGTGCTGTGGAACAGACCAGACAACAATCGAGACATTCTTTCGAAACTCGATGTAGGTTTTACTGGACTGAACCGCCTACAAAATCTGAAATAATTTGAGAGAATAATCTGAGAAAGATGTCGGGTACACCCATGACCAAAGTCAACTTTTGCTACCCCCAGTTTTATCAATTCGAATCGAATTTAACGACCGACTTTGTCAAATTTTAAAGGCTAGAGATTGCCTAGATTCTAAGAAAAAGGCGTTAGTAAGAATGTATAATGCCTCCAACACGTAATAATATTTTCAACACTGTTTACCGATTAATCCTTACTTCAAAGTTTCACAAAACTATCGAGGAAGTTGTACATGTCGTTTGCGGAAAACGAGCCGATTGCAATGAAATTCGTCAAGAGTGAATCCTGATGGAAATCACCATCAAAACTCTTCAGGAAGGTTTGCATAAAATCTCAGCATCCTTTCATTTTAGAATTTTTACAATATTTTACAACAGTGTCACACAATGTATGTGTATTTAGACTGTGTTCACAACTGTTAAGCTTCACATCAAAGTATTTCAAAATTTGTGAGGAAGTCGTGCAGACTATTTGCGGAAAACTGTTGCTGAAAATGATATGCTTATAAATATCATGATAGAAATTACCACCAAAACCCTTTGAGAAAATCTGCGTAAAATTCCCCCGAGTACTAGGCATCTTGTCAATGACAGACTTACTTGAAAAACATAGGTAGTATAGACGGGCGGATTTGGCTGTGGTTTAGCCGAAAACAAGGACCTAAGAAGTTCCGGTCAAAGCCCAAGACTTCAATTTACTGCTTTTCTGACAAAAACAGTTCTTCACTTCAAAACCCTGACACAGCGCGCCCCAAAACCGTTGAGCGTGACTTATAACTTCCCTGTCAAGAACGCTGCAAAGGTCGGAGAATCCGTCAGGAAAGAAAGGGCATGACCGCAAATGAATAGCACATCCTCACACGGAATTTTGAAGGAGGCTGTCTCTGAGCGTATCGGAGACAGTGGAAGACGCCTCGGGCTCCGTAGGCCCTACTACAGGCGTCTACCATTTACCTCCAAGCCTGTGCTTGTATAACCCCACACACAATTTTCAAGGAGGCTGTCCTCTCGATCTTGTGGGGGCACGTTTGTACGTGTCAGATTTAGTATATAAGAAGATGGCAGCGGTCGAGCGATTAGTCTCTCGTCCCGCGTCACTTGTGTATTAAGATCAATATAGTCAGCAGTTTATACAGTGACGTGGTTTTTTT
Source organism: Ectropis crepuscularia (assembly GCA_963693475.1). NCBI lineage: Eukaryota > Metazoa > Arthropoda > Insecta > Lepidoptera > Geometridae > Ectropis > Ectropis crepuscularia. The sequence continues at coordinate 5,379,669 of OY856340.1, forward strand.
TCTTCTCCAGTACCAGTAACACCTACAGTGGTGACCCCGACGTGATCCAGCCCGACGTGATCCGGCCCGACGTGATTCAGTGGTGGTTACAGTGGTGACCCCGACGATTGATCAGTGAGTTGAAGAGAAGATTCAGAAATTTTTTTGTTGGTGTTACTGCGTTAGTAAATTATTTTTGAACAATGTTTCCGCACGCTGCACCAGTAAGTGGGCAAGTAGGTCAGCAGGGCATGAAAGACGAGCGAACGAATTCCGCTGATTGTGCCCTGGCCGCTATAGGTGTGTCAACGAGACTTCCAGATTTTTGGGTTGACATGCCGCGGTTATGGTTGGCCCAGTTTGAAGCAGTGATGGCATCGCAGAAACAAGGGGATGGAGGAAAGTTCAACATGGTTATATCAAAATTGGGGAGAGACTCATTCCAGACGCCGGTGAACAACAAGTATACGGCGCTGAAGGACCGACTGCTGCAGGTCTATGAGGATAGTGCTGAGCGACAAGAACTTAGCAACAAGAACAAAATTATAGAGAACACCACGTGCTACGACATCGCTGCTGTGTCCGGGAGTAACGAACAGGTACCCCATTTACCTGTCACGGAGCTAGTCAAGCAGATGAGGAAGCTGGAGTTAGAAGTAGCTTCACTACGCAGTAAGGTTCAAGGCCAAGAACGCGGAAGAAGCAGAAGCCGACAAAAATGGAGCGAAAATAGGACTGGTTCGCGGAAGAAAAGGGCACCAGGTGATCCAGAGTGGCTGTGCAGATTCCATTTCCGGTTCAAGAAAATTGCTATGCGATGTTAAACAGCCGATAATTGGAGCCGATTGTTCAAGGAATTTTAAGCTGACGGTAGAAAAATAGTACAGAGGATATAGAAAAACAGCAATTATTACGCGTTTGGTATTTTCGATTACGAGATTGACCTTTGGGTTAACTGGCGTAGAACAAATAAATATTGATGTCAATGACAGCGGTAGTAGTAGTAATAATGCTGAGCAATCAGTTTTGTTTGGTTACTTAGATGACATAACAAATTGGCTCGAAAAATGCAACCTGCCATAACGAGCATTTGCGTAGGTTATTTGAACGTTTACAGATATGTGGGGCTGCTTCTGTTTCTTGTTTTCAGGGAGAGGAGACAAATAATATTCAAGTAAAGTACTGAACATTTTATTGAGTAAATCGTCCTAAATATATACAAAATTAATATTAACATTTGACATGGCATGTACGCAGTATTAATTCAAAATTGTGACAGGGATGCCGCATGTCTCTGTTTCATTCGCACACTATAAATATATATTTTGGCGCGCGCAGCGGCAACCGTCTTAGTTCGCCGCTTCGTCGTTCGCCAGTCATCTCCCGCGCGTCGCTGTGAGCGCGCGTGCGATGGACGTATGCTCGTTCCGCAGCTCATTACACACGTAGTGCGTTAGTCACTACATCACCCCTTCTCAAAAAAATCGTACGGTGCGACGAACTTTTCGCCCACTCCGTGTGACATAGGGTTGATCTGGCTGGCCTGTTGTCGAGTTCTCGTCTGTATCATCTGTATTGGATTTCTTATACTTTTCCGTAGCGCTTGTATTCTTTGTAGCTGTAGACGTAGCGTTTTGAATATCGCATTCGTCATTGCATAAGTAAGCTGGCTTCAATCGGTCTATAGATATTACTGCTATGCGATGTAACAATTTTATCTTGAAGTACTTGTCGTGTCTCTCTAGTACTTCAAATGGCCCTTCGTAAGGTGGTGTAAGTGGCTTCTTGACGAAATCGACTCGGACAAAGACGTGTGTACAGGTGGACAGGTCTTTGTGTACAAATGGAGTGTGCGATCGTGACTTCTGTGTCTTATCTGGTGCTAGTGACGTCATCGTTTCGGATATTTTTCTAATTAATTCCGCTGGTTCACTCGCGTCCGTCTTCGATGGAACGAAAAAATCAGCTGGTAAACGTAATGTCGTTCCGTAGGTGTTTAAGGCTGAGCTTGTGTTCGTTGACCTATGTAATGATGCGCGTAGTCCAAGTAAAACTGTGGGTAATTCTCTCGTCCAATCGGTACTTGATGCTCTCGCCATTAGTGCTGCTTTGAGACTACGGTGCCAACGTTCTATCTGACCGTTCGCTTGAGGATGATATGCGGTCGTTCTTATCCGCGTAACGCCTAGTTTCTTCATCAGCGCGTGGAACAATGCAGATTCGAATTGTCGTCCTTGGTCTGTAGTTATTCTCAACGGACAACCAAATCTACAGATCCAGTGATCATATACAGCCCTGGCGATCGTAGAAGCTGTAATGCTGGATACTGGTATCGCCTCAATCCATTTAGTTCGGCGGTCCATCATGGTGACGATGTGCGTACAATTCTCTGACGGTGGCAGCGGTCCGACGATGTCAATGTGGACGTGGTCGAATCTTCCAGCTTCTTGAAACTGTCCTAGTGGTGCGACAGTGTGACGTTGTATCTTGCTCTTTTGACAATTAATACATAATCTTGTCCATCGGGAATTTAAATGGAATATTAAATGGAAGTTGAAATAAAGGTATGTTGAGAAAAGTAAAATAGATTTTTTATGTTACGAAGTCTCGGAAAATGGAATAAGTCCTTTGCCTGACAAAGTCAAGGTTATTCAGGACTATCTCAAACCGGAGACAGTAGAGTAGTTACGCAGTTTTTTTTGGGTATGTAAAATGTTTATAGAGCATACATACCAAACGCTGCAAGAGTACAAAGAATTTTAGATAGATATTTACATGGTGCAAAGAAAAGAGATAATAGAAGTATGGACTAAAAGAGGCAATTAGAGCGTTGGAAGAATGCTGCCAAGTAATCGGACCTGGGTCCAGGGGCAAGGTTAACTCTTATGACAGACGCGTCAGACATTAGTATAGGCGCGGTATTGCACAGAAGGAAAAGGGTCTTTGGAGAACCCTCGATTATTTTTCCAAAGAAGCCCACGGAATCCCAGAAAAAGTATTGTGTATACGACAAGGAACTTCTGGCGATTTATTCGGGTATTGTATATTTTAAAGATTGGATTGCAAGTGATATGCGTCACGTAATAGGAAATATAAATCAATAGTCATTAGTGCAAACTAGAACGCTGAGTGAGCAAAGCGGTTCGACGTCAATATGCCAAGGTTAGCACGGAATGAAAATGTGCCTAGCAAGCGGAAAAAACTTGTGACGAGTTGATAGTTATATTATAGTGTAAACAAGATGTGATGTAATTATGTTTTTTGTGGATTGTTATAGATATGTTTTTCTTCTTTTTTTTAAGAAAAGGGTGTATGTGGGGGCACGTTTGTACGTGTCAGATTTAGTATATAAGAAGATGGCAGCGGTCGAGCGATTAGTCTCTCGTCCCGCGTCACTTGTGTATTAAGATCAATATAGTCAGCAGTTTATACAGTGACGTGGTTTCATTTCCTCTCCAGTACCAGTAACACCTACAATCTTATCAGAGGCAGTGGCTCCGGGCTCCGTAGGCCCCTCAGCAAGCGTTAAATGCTATTATCTCCAAGCCTGTGCTTGTTCAACTAATTATGCCACTGGATCACTCATGGCAGAGGCCTACCGGAAGTTTCTTCGGCTGATACACAAGCACGAGGTTCTGCAAATGACCAGCTTTCCATTCGGACTGTCATGTGCGCCAAAAGCACTTCGCCGCTCTCTCAAATCGGACGGCGCCGTTTCTTCGGAACAGAGGTATGTGGGTACTGTGTGTGTAGTGGGTCTATAAACTATGAGAAATCGGTCCTGGGACCATCTCGATTCCTGAAATCCGAATACCTCGATCTGGTTTAGGACACGTGTCAAAATACCAAACCGGTCCCTGTACGGACTATCGTACAAAGGTGAAATTATGTGCTGCAAAGGGACAAATCGTCTCTGAAAGAAAGCCAGATTCTGCAGAGCTTTTAAAACTTCACAACTTTCGAAACACCCCGACTGCACTGTCGTCACATGCAACAACTGGGGAGGAGGCGCTTAGATCCTAAGCACAAATCTGCCCTGCAGCAGATGCAGATTCCACCAGCAGTAAGAACGGATCTATAATGGTGAATTAATGTAGCCGAACAATCGCTTACAACAGATTTGGTATCAATATTGGCAACCGATGCAGCAGACAACGGTTAAAAGCTCTCTGATATACGGCAGGTGAGACCAGTCTCAACTCCATTGGTGTTGCATAATATCGCACTTCATACACAAATTGAATGTAAGGTAAGAATGTCATGTAATTCTATAGACAGACAAGCAAACGATTGCGGCGTAGGGATGGGAGGAAGCCCGTTGCTCTACAAGACCTAACCTACCAACTGATGCACCTTCTAGAGAGATAGAGTGTAACTCTCTTAGCCACCTGGGGAGTAACCTACCAGGCAGACTAAACTTAGTTGCCGACGGGTTGTCCCGAGGGAAATATATATATCAGAATGGCAATTACTATGGCCAGCTCTAGTTTCAGCGTCTCTGAAGTTCAATGTACATCAACCAAAATTGTGAGAGATTATGTCACCAAAAAATCACTCGGACAAAACAGCAGTGTTTCATAATGCGCGTGTATTTCTTCCACCGTATCGGACTCTCCACGTCAGAGAACATCACTTGAAGTCTGCGAAAAATACGCGCCAAGCGCAGGTGCAGCCTTATAATTCAGGGGCACCAATAATAGGACAAGATGTGGAGTACAAAAGATTTTATTGGTGGCGCAACACGATTTTGCCTGTAAGTTTGCCGTTCCAGTTAAGTTAAACGTTTTTAGGGGGGTCATGTCCTCGGACCGTGCCAGCACGCACCGCCGCCTCACAGTACAATCTGGCCGAACCCTTATTACTGGTCTGCCCCGCCTATTTTAAGTCTTAGTAGACGTGGATCATCCGCCAACCCGCACTGGACCAGTGTAGTGGATTATGGCCTTAACTCTCTCCTTGCGAGAGAAGGCCCCGAGTCCCAGCAGTGGGAACGTTTAGTGGGCTGTTGATGATGAGACGTGGATTGTAGAAGTGGACTCTTCCACATATACTTATAGAATTACAGAATGTTGGCGATAAACTAACTTACTAGAGTCTAGGTCCGACATAGAATGAAACCTACTTAAGAGCAAGATGGCGAGATTCAACTCCTTTGCATAGAGTAGTGAGCAGCTATTAATTTCAACTATAATTTTAAACTCGCGGATCTAAACTCGTTGGGAAGGTATCTAGCACAATTGCTTAGCCAGACACAACACTCCGATCTGGGTGCTCATTTGATAAACAAACATGTTTTATGAGGAAAAGTTTTGAAATTTATTTTCTTAATAGATAGAAGGAAAAACTCTTAGCTAGCCTAGATAGCTTGACAAAAGCCTTTTCCGACACAACTTAAGTTGGAACCCAAATGACATGTTCACATAGTGATACAATGATCTATCGTGTATCATTACTCTGTTTGAAGTATCGCATGCATAGTTGTATAACTTTTCAGCATCAGGCACCGGGTCATACACACGTATGTGACTCTATTTGTTTAATGCATGACCTTACTCTTTTTAGAATATCTTCAAAACAGAGAGACGAGACGAACTTCTTAGCATTCCATGAATTCGCCGTGCGGGTGCCGGATCCGTCGTGTGGCGGAGAGAGAGGTCTCGAGTGGACCCCAAGACTTGTATGTTGGGAGGGGGATGGGTAAGGCCATAACATCATGGCCAGTTTTTTTTTTTGGTTCAAAGACTGACACCAATACATGTATATTCAATCAGGTTGGGAAACTTTTGGAACATCCCAATTCTGTCAAAGACGTCTGTCCTATTTTGGAATAAGAAAATTTGAATTGAGAAAGATAGACACAGAGCTGATGGTAATAATTCCCTTTTCGTGTCAATTTGCCGGTAACTGGGTAATGATAATTTATTCAGATGCCAATATGAAGGCTTCTCGTGGAAGTTTTAGTTCAACGGTAGCGCCTCCTAATTATTTCATCTGAGTGAATACCGAATCATTTGATTCGAGAAATTCCTGGTTTCTAATATATACATGATTTTCAATTATTAATAGGTACAATGCAAAGTTAACATTTTATTCTGTTTGTAAAATGAATTATAACCTAACCTAACTTATTTTTTACTCTTTTCTACACATAGCGTCGTCGTGGTCACCAGGAGCTAATAAACACATCTCTCACTATAGATGCTGTGCATCGTCACATGCCGATATAATAGTCAAGTTTTACATTAAATAAAACTTATATTATTGAGCAGAGACGATGCACAGCATCCCTTTCAGGCCTCCTGTTGAGTGAGAGACTTCTATGAGGGTACATCGCCTTAGCTCGAGCTCAGGTGACCAGAACCGGAAATCAGGTAGCATCATGCCATTTTCATAGACTAAAGTTACCAGAAGTGTGACGTATTTCCTGTGTGTTGCCAGAAAGAAGAACAGCGCAATCTCACTATAGATGCTGTGCATCGTCTCTGCTCAATAATATAAGTTTTATTTAATGTAAAACTTGACTATTTTGGTTTCGTAAAAAGACAATTGCTAGGACCTTATCCATTTTTAATTTCTTAAAAACATCTGCAATAGTTTCTATCGCAATTAAATTGGTCTTAGATGACCTCTACTGCATATAAAACTTTTAGCTAAGTGCACAAGATGATGAGCTCTTTCTAACATAGTCTTACAGTAAACTGCACAATACACAGAAGAAAGGCAAAAATAAGTATCATAAATTTGAAAGCGTGAACAAAAAGAATTTCCCTTCTTACTTTTAGTAGTATAAACATATACAGTGTTCCATGTTGAATGATCTGAGAGAAATTACAAAGCAAAGATTTAGATAATCTTAGTATGTCCGGGTGACGAATGCAGTACAGTTCTAGGTAGTAATTTGAACTCTTCATGTTCAAATAGCTGTGAGGCAGTACATGTTTGTGTTGCTTACTGTCGGATTCTTACTTAAATCTATTACTATTCTTAACCAAATAATAAGGCCACCAATCAGGAGGCTCACCAAATACCTAGTTTGTAAGTTTCTAATTTGTATTTCTAAACGTGTGATCTTTTATTAAAGAGTTTATTATTATTATTGGAAAGTTAGGCTGGTACCTCAATGTATCGTAAAATTTCCAAACTACCCACTTATAAATTAATTACAATATTTTATGAATGTCATCTCGTCCAATTACTTAAATTAATTGATTGATGAACTACCAATTGATTGATCTCGTAGTCTGACATATTTTCGATATGTAGTTACAACTTAGAACTTAGTTTAACAAACAGACTAAAATATCATGATACAATAAAATCTATATAGGGTAAAAAAATGTACACTTTATGTTTCCACTGTTGGAACTCAGGTCATTCTTACACAAGGAGAGAGCCATAGTCTTAATCCACCATGCTGCCCAAGTGCGGATTGGCGTGGCACATAGTATCGCCTCGAAATAAGTTTTTCTTGGATTATGTCCGTTTCCTCACGATTTTTTCCAGCTATACCTCTTCTAATTTATTATTCCGCAACGCCGTACAAAAATCATGCGACAAGGAGAAATGATCCAGGGTTGCAACCTTCTTGCAACCCTCTTCAACTGCACTCAGTTGGACAGCTTACAAGTGACGGCATAGTGCTGTATTTTTTTACTTTATACCTTTCTATCGTCCTACATAGGTCTCCTGGTGGTTCATTTGACCCATACATTTTGTTCACGGGCCTGTAGTCTATTAAGGTGTTTTTTGCGGTCGTACTTTTTACAAAATATTTTGATATATTAATCCTACTAATGTTATAAATGCGATAGTTTCGAGGTTTGGATATTTGTTGCTCAATCACTTTGGAACTTCTGAATTGATTCCGACTTGAAATTTGGAACATGGTTTGATTACGGTCTGGAATTTCACATAGGCTACTTTTTATAACGGGAACTACGCGGGTAAAACCACGAGGCTCTGCTAGTAATAACATAATGAGTGCTTTTCATTTGTACAATGCTGATACAGACTAAAATCCAGTATTGTGATACAGGAACCTGATCTACAATGGCAAGAACAACATGCAAGCGTGGGGACTCATCGTGTTGCTGGTGTCGAAGGCAGCCGGCCACAGCCCCGAGATACCAGACATGGAGCAGGACAAGGCGGCTGGGGTTCTGCACAGGTGACTAACATACACACCTATTTATCCCTGATCTTCCCTACCGGCAGCAGCTGTGGTCGTGCCGTCTGAAGTGCCGTTGCGCTAGTCAAAATGTAAAACTAGCTAGTGAAATTGTAAAAATTGAAAATTTAAGCATGTTAAATCCAAATTATAGAAATTTTTAATCTTTTACTGAAATCCGGAAGTGATTTTTTAATCTGAGAACTTTTAAAACGATGTGTGAACATGTAACTTCTGGACAAGCGTGCAGCACCTGATACTTTGTCTGTATCCTGTGTTAGTTGATAAGGTCACAGAGGTCAAATGTAAGTCCATTCATCCATAATCATCCACAGCCTTCTTTATCCCACTGCTGGGTATAGGCCTCTCCCTTGTCATGTTATATTCCTCGGTCCTGTGCCAATCGAGTCCAGGTTCGACCTGCGATAAAAACGATAGGGTCGACCATCTTGCAGCTGGTCCTACACTCCGCTTACCTTGCCTCGGCCACCACTCCGTCACTACTCTACTCCACCTGTTATCACCGCGTCTAGCAACGTGTCCGGCCCAACTCTACTTTAGCTGCATTACCGTAGTTCCGACGTCCCGAATGTTCGTTCGTAAGTTTAAAAAGTCTGATAGGCTGTCGTGTATAGGTAAGTAAGAAAGTTCAAGGGGAACCGCTGACCGATGCACCTTTAGAAAGCCGTCCCACTGGTGGACATTTCCCGGTTCGGTGGCAGTGAATCTTTCCTTAAAGATCGACCTTTAAACTGGTCAATTTGCCATACATAGCCATAACTACCTCAATCATAAATTATCACCGAACCTCGACATCCCGATTCAATTATCTTCATGACTTTAATTGTCTTTACGCTAATTACACAGTTTCTATTTACTGCGCCGAAAGGAGAGGGCTTTATTTACAATTACTGGTAAATTTTACGATTGGATCAATTGCAAAAAATAAATCATATAGACTACAGGCCCGTGAACAAAATGTACGTATCAAATTAACCACCTGGAGACCTATGTAGGATGATAGAAGGATATAAAGAAATAGATAAATAAATAGAGAAATAGATCGAAGAAGAGTTTATTCCGCAACGCCGTACAAAAATCATGCGACAAGGAGAAATGATCGAGAGTTGCAACCACCCCTGTTCGACTGTACTCAGTTGGACAGCTTACAAGTGACGGCATAGTGCTGAATCTTATTACTTTATACCCTTCTATCATCCTATATAGGTCTCCTGGTGGTTCATTTGATACGTAAATTTTGTTCACGGTCCTGTAGTCTACTATACATAATATACCCAACATTAGAAAAACTAATTCGGAAATATGCGGTCAATACTAAAGACAAAAAAAATCATACTTACAATCGATATTACTAATAGTGAAAACGGTTAATATGTATAGGGTATAAGATAGAGCTTAAAGGCTGCTGCGTCCTTCTTTAAAAGCAAACTCGAAGATCACCTCATCTTTGACGTAATTTGAACCCAGTAGACGTTACGAGTTTTCACAATCACAGGTCTAACAATATCTCCACTTTGTTCTGGAATATCCCTAATGCTATGTTGTGATGACTGTTTCCATACGTGTAGTATCGATTCTTGAGGTCAAAAAAGTTCGCCGGGTTAGCTATTTTGTAATACTAGTGGGGTAATAGTTGTATTGGGTCCGGTTTCTTCTGTGCATGTCCACTATATGTAACGCACCTGTCGTCTCCGCAGCCAACGCGCTCTTGCCGAGGTGACGGAGATGATCCGCACATCGCACCTGGTGCACAAGGGGCTGGTGAACATGAACCAGGTCATGAGCCATGAGCCAGGTCATCATCGAGCAGCCCGACGACATGATGCTTGGGAACAAGATCGCTCTCAGCGGGGACTATTTGCGCGCATAGTTTCCCATCTCGTTGTTTTCCTACGATAAAAAGTACCATATAAGTGTTCTTCCAGACTGTAATCTGTTTATGTTCCAAATTTCAGCCCGATCCATTCAAATGTTACGGCATGATTGTACCACAAACATCAGAACATTGACATCTTATTTATAGTCTCGCTAGAACTCGAGAATGGCTGATTGTAGGAGTCCAGGGGAGTTTTAAAAGGTGGAACGAAGTTCGCCGGGTCAGCAAGTTTGTAATACTAGTGGGTTAATAGTTGTATTGGGTCCGGTTTCTTCTGTGCATGTCCACTATACATGTAACACACCTGTCGTCTCCGCAGCCAACGCGCGCTCGCCGAGGTGACGGAGATGATCCGCACGTCGCACCTGGTGCACAAGGGGCTGGTGAACATGAACGCGCGCCAGGTCATCATCGAGCAGCCCGACGACATGATGTTCGGGAACAAGATCGCTCTCCTCAGCGGGGACTATCTGCTCGCCAATTCTTGCTCGGAGCTCGCTAACTTGAGGTCAGTTTTACTAACAATTTTACTACTAATGTTTTTTTAACGTGATAAGGTATTTTAAATAGAAAACCGCCAGTTGCAAGGATGTCACGTTCGGTCTGAACAGTGTAAAGCGAGAGCGCGAAACCAGCGTACGATGGGCCCAAGCGTTCGGCTTGTGACGCACCTATATACCTCTGCATCATCTTCCACTCCATCGGCCGATGCATTCGAATGAAGAGAGACAGCTGCAGCATTATGCAAAATAATGATAATATATGTTTTATCGCCGTGCCCTATGATTTCTCTGAAAATATTGCCCTTCAAACCGAAACACAGCGATGTTTACACAATACTGCTTGGCGGTAGAATAACTGGTAATGATTTGGGTACATATTTTTCCCTAGTTTACCTAACGGAATAAAATTAAAACGGTATATTTTGGATTCAGTCGTCATCCCAATTCTCGCATTATCTCTAGACGTTACGGACACAGTTGTGTGTCTATAGGAGTTACGTCTTTGTGGTGTATGTAATAGTTTATACACGCTTCGCGTGAAGCTATTAGCAGGTGACAAAAGTACATAATATGAAAGCGCAAAAGGTGAACATCAAGTTACCTGACTCGTTAGAGATTATTTGTTCGCTAAATCGAACCCGGATCTCGCTAATTTGAGGTTACTAGGAGATCTTATGATAACTGTGTAGTTGTGCCACAGTAACAATTAAACGTCTAAAAATTGTAATTATGTCAATTTTCTATCATCAGCATTCGTCTACTTTATCCCATTTTATGTGGAGTCTGTACAACATGTTTGTGTCTCCTTCTTCCATTCATTCAACTCTATCTTTAGCCAAATCCGAGTTTACTTATCACCTATTCATGTTCTCTGTCACACAATTCATCCACACATTCGCTCTCTAACACAATATACATCTACATTAATGTTCAAACCTTTTCTAGGTATATGGTCTTCATCTCTACGCATAACACGTCCGAATCGTAATAACCTGCTTGCTTTTGTACTTTAGTGCTTTTTAATCTTACCCTCACTGGTGCTACTGTCATACTTCAATATACTGTCATGTCTACTGTACTGTACTGTCACTTCAGTATACTCATTTCTAATCATACATAGTCGACTCACACCACAATTGCAATCCTACTAATATTATAAAAGCGAAAGTTTGTGTGTGGATGTTTATAACTCTCTCACGCAAAAACTACTCAAGTGATCTGGATGAAATTTGGTAGCCGTTCCGACGTGATTGATTAACAAACTTTCGCATTTATAATATTTAGTAGGATTAGTAGCACTTTCATGTCTCTACATTTGTTGCAGATATTCTGTGTTCTGCAAAACGTGATACATTACTTTGTTTTCCTATAAACTATTGACTTTAGACAGCACACGCGACGTAATGAATTTACAGATCTTTTATAGGCACTTTGAGTTACATCATTGGAGATTTTGTAGAAATCCCTAACTTACATACTTACTTGATTAACGTTATAATAAGTAAGTATGCTATTCAGCGTTAAAGTGGCATTCTATTGGGAAAATAAAATTTTATTCGTGTAATTTTAGAGTTTATGAATTGAACAAACAAAACATTACTCTCTTTACATGATTAGACTGTAGACTAGTGCAGATACTACCTAATAATATAAAAGTATTTTGATTTGAATTCAAAGCGTGTCGCTTAATTCGCCAATACACCAGAATACCGACGGGTCACGGCATAATTGAAAGCGTACTGCTACCATAAGCGTGCAAATTTGTTGAAATGTAAGATTCTACTGGTTTAGGCACGGTGTAGGTATTGCGAAAGTTACGGATAATACTCTTTTTTATTAAATCGAGAAACGACTCAGTACGGTGTCAAGTAGCTATTTAAACACGAAGAACCCGAATAATAGTGAAGTACTGCACTGCGCTCGTTCCCTAAAATTAGATGTTCTGCAAATGTATTTATTACAAATTACACTTACATTTTAATTTAAGGCCACTATAAGTAAAAGCTTATATAATGTCTTGTAGTACATTGACAAAATCTTAAGGTATAGTGCTCGCAGTATAAGTCTGCGCGCGGCTAGTGGCGTACTTAATGTTGCCAGGTCAAGCTAATAGGTTCCCTCCCCTTTCATTGCAAACTTTCAACTTCATAAAACAGGTACGCGAAGGGATTTTTCAGGGAAGCAATATAACTATTTATAAATTATAGGACAAAGAGACGAACTTCTTAGCATTCCATGGATTCACCGTGCGGGTACCGGGTCCATCGTGTGGCAGAGAGAGAAATCTCGAATAGACCCCAAGACTTGTGACTCGGGCGTAGGTTTAAAAGGGGCCTCTTTTGGTGACGTGTGTACGTCAACACTCACCTTCACTACTCGTATTTCTCTCCCTGCCCAGCCAAATCCGATATGATTCTACTAATGCAGCTTTAGATACTCGTTCTAGTATAGAACTTACTGCACTTCTGGACAAGCCAAGGTCTTTAAGCAGGTTATAGAGAGATTTTGCTGGTATACCTCTCGCTCCTACTTCTACAGCGTATTAGAGATTAGAACGAATGTCTCGAAATAATGAACGCCGTTACAGTGCTAGTTCAGTGCAGTTCGATTCAGTATGACCAAGTATCATTGGTACAGGTTAATGACTGTCTGAGTCTCTTACCACCAGGAGAACTTAATTTTAGTTAATTACATTATAAAAAATCTGTCATTTTCAACCTACAGCAACAACGAAATAATTATAATTTAATTTAAACTTGGAAATCTTTTATTGAGACATTAAATAACACTATTTGAAAATTTGGCGTATGAATGCTCTTTGAAGGATCATCTTATTTTTCAATAGGGTTTAGATCACGATGGATCACAGCGGTAACCACAAAACTGCTTGTCCATGTCCTTTTAACAGTCATTCTACTTAGTATTGTGGGTCTTCTTTGTGCCTCTTTATTAGATACATTGTAGCCTCTTTAGTCTGAGTGCAGTGGTATGATGCGTTGTCCATTACCACGTAATTGTACGTTCTGAAACGCCTATAATAAAACATACAGTAATTAATACGGAGTAAATGATTACAGAGCATCCAAGCTAAAAAAAATAAGTGAAATTTCTTTTGGCGCACCGCCCACATATTTTCGCTTCGGTGGTAAATGAAGCTGACGCTGTTAGGTGAAAGGGTCGATCGGGTGAACGTAGGACCGCCGAGTGTACCCGAGCGAGAAAGATACAATCAGCTGATCTTTACTGCTGTGTCACTGTGTTTCCTATTTTGATTTGTATGTTATGAAAAAAAGTAATTAAATATAACGTGTTTCTCACATTCGGTCTTAAGCACTCAGATTTTTTCCCACGGTTATTGATTGACATTGGCGATAAAACAATCAAACCTCAAAAATAAAGCCTCAGCTTAAAAATACGCCGATAATAGGTGGAGATTTGATTGCTATTGTATCCCTACATATTAGTTGTCAAATAGCTCTGCGTTTGGAAAACTGCACTTTTGGCCTGTTATTGTATCGTTCTTCTTTACAACCACGATTGATTTTCAAGAACCAGCCACGGCCAGCACTTTTAATCACTTTCGGCATAATAAAAGCTAATAATTACTTTGGAAATTAATAAATACACCAAACGTAAACAAACTTTTGTCAACTGACATAAACAAGAAGTTGACGGCCTGTCAATTAGTTCCATATTTTGCTACGCGCAGAGTTATATTGCGAGCACTCTAAGCTAACTTCAAGGTGTCAGTTTTTCATGACAGTGTGCGCGCGCATCGTAAAAATGTGCTGTCATCATTTTCCCAACATGCCAAAAGAAATTAAACTTAAATAAAGTGGCCAAGTGCGAGTTGGACTCGCCCATGAAGGGTTCCGTTGCAGCAAGTAACATAATATACATAGTACACATAGTTCTTGTAGTTCGTTGTAACTTTGATCGAAGTTTCAATAATAGTGTATTTATGACGTACTAAAAAAAAACTACTCATCAGATCGAGTTCAAACTAATTTTCGTTGGTAGTTTACATGGTAATGTACATCATATATTTTTTTTAGATTTTTCACTCTCTTACTTTAGAAGTTAGAGGGGGGGGGGACACACATTTTACCACTTTGGAAGCGTCTCTCGCGGAAGTTATTCAGTGTAGACAAAAACTATATTAGAAACCTCAACATCATTTTTTAAAACCTATCGATAGACACCCCACACGTGTAGGTTTGATGAAAAAAAATGTTTGAGCTTCAGTTCTCAGTATGGGGGGCACCCCTAATTTTTATTTTTTTTTAAAAACTTTTGTAAAAATCTTAATGCGGTTCACAGAATACATCTACTTACCAAGTTTCAACAGTGTAGTTCTCATAGTTTCGGCAAAAAGTGGCTGTGACATACGGACGGACAGACAGACAGACAGACAGACAGACAGACAGACACGACGAAACTATAAGGGTTCCGTTTTTACGTTTTACGGAACCCTAAAAATCGAGGTGAGTGGAGATACTAAAGTCAGAAACAGTTTCCACTGGTTAAAACTTAGTTCACCCATACTGCGTTACCTGTATAGAACGCTTGGAAAGGTACATTAATATATACATTTCCTGTTTAGTGCATGTCACTCGCGATTACTTCCCCTTTCACCGTTGGAGCGTAAAATTTGCACGTTTTAAGTCAGGCGTAACATGTTTGATAAAATTGATGACTACGTATAGTTACTATGACTTTTAGCTACATAAATCATGAAAAAGTATATCTTTTTATCCGACTTTTTTTGTAAGTTTAAACTGCACAGCGATCGTCACCCAGAGATACAAGAAAATAAATCTCAATGCTCTTCGTTCTTTTCGTAAAGTCAGTTGAAAGGTTGAAACATTACCTTTAAAATCGGAACAGAGCTTGAACAGAGTTATGTTTCCTGGTTGACGTTGATGACAGCGACATCATTTCATGATTGGCATTCCAAAGTATCGAACTAAAGAGGTTCGATTCCTTTTTCGTACTAAGAACATTTAGGGATGCGTTGCTAGAGTGGATTTTTGCATGTGGAAATCTTGGTATCTTTACGCTAAAAGTGGGTTTGGTTTTGTAGGTTTACGCTTTAACGTAGACTGCATCGTCGCTTAACATCAGGCAATGTAAAGTCAAGGTTTAACCTAATAATAATATAGCCTTTTATTCAGATCTGTATCCTTACCTAATGTTAATAACTACAAAACATTCAAACAATAATAATCTAATAAGTACAAACATTACGATAAAATAAAACTTATTCTAAAATTTGTTGTTTGCTGGTTTTTTGAATATCTGTTTGCCAATCGGCAAAGGCCTCCTCCAACCTTTTCCATTCTAGTCTTTCTCGAGCCACTCTACTCCAAGTAGCTCCCGCAACTTCTTTAATGTCATCATCCCACCTTTTCCGCGGCCTACCTCTCGTCCTTTTACCTCTCCTTGGGTACCATCCTGTCACTTTCTTAGGTTTAACCTATTATCATTAAAAAAAGGTTTGCTCATGTATCGTATGGGAGAATAAAGTTATGTACGGTCGAATTGAGAAGCCTCCTCCTTGTTTGAATTCGGTTAAAATGAATATATTTGGTGTGAAAGTTATCCACGTGTAGTGTGAGGTAGGTAAAGAATATAAGCGACGATTGAATATTTATCTGGCGTTCTTTATTGGCACCGGTTTTGCTCCGGTTCGCTTTCTCCAGCTTCGACTGGGATTCATTTTGGCCAAAATTACAAGGTCAAGTGCAAAAAATATCATATTATTTTATATATATCTAGTATAGAGTGACGAGACGAGCAGGACATGTGCCTGATTCAAGCAACATGCTTGCCACTTAGTAACAGCACGGTGACACGCAGCTATTGGAACACGAAGAGTCAAAATTAATTAAGAACATTACAACTGCACTGCGCTCGTTACCCAGAGATATAAGATGTTTTATCTTTATGCCTTGTAATTTAATTTCAATATTTTTCACATTTCACCTGGTGAGCCGTGTGGTGATTTCATTTCCACCTAGGACAAACATTAATGTATCTATGTCTGTGATTAATACGGATTTGATCTATGTTTGGGTGTTTCTATGTGTATGTAGCTATTTACATTATACATTTGTTATATCAGCTATGTATGTATATGGTATCCTTAGTACAAACTTTCCTTAGCATGGAATTACGTAGTGTGTGGTAAACGTATCTGTCATAGTCGAAGAATACCTGAAAACATTCCATTCACTTAACATACTTACCCCATTGGGGTGAGTATAGAGATATAGATAGAAATATTAAATGGGACCTAAACCCTCCACCCATATTAACCACCCAAAATATGCTAATCCTACCTACTCGTACCTATGCTGGTGGCTACAGACATGCCACTACTCGCTTCTGTCTATAAACACCCACACATCACACTTGAATGACTTCGTCTGTTCAAAACAATTCCGCACGTTTCATAAATAAATTCAAATCTATTCACATAATCAATGAGGTACGTTGTTACCTAAATAACAGTGGATATAACCAACTACTTATATGTATATCCAACGCTACAGTATGTTATGTACAACACTAATCGTAGACACGACTTCGTTACGTAGACAAGTAGACATTATGCCAAAATCGCCAATTTATTTAAATACATAGTTAACAGTTCACTTATAACGGCTTGTCCTGACTTAGGTTACTTTTTGATCAACTGGCCTGATGATAGCCGAGGGCGTGGAATTTTAATTTTAACATTATTCATAAAAAGAATTGTCGATGGTGTGATTGCGAAAAGTGACCCCGAGACCTTAACCCCTGGCCATGCAGGACAAATCTGTGGGGGTTTTAGTCGGTAGGGGCACCATGTCTGTCTGTCCATGGTATCGAGCCATACACACCTGCTGTGTCCTTTCATGGTAGACTGTTCGTTAAGGTATTTCCCCAACACAAAAAAGGGTGTGGAATTTGAATTTATTCGGAGCATCCTATATGCGACTTCATATCACAATAGGTACGTTTAGCAAAAGTTTGGAATTGAACCTTACCCGTTTAGCCGTTCCGACTCGATCGAACAGCAAATATCCAGACATCCAAACTTTCACATTTAGTAGGATTAAATGTACCGTAAATTATATGCGAAGAATTGCGGAATAATATGTAGCTTGCTTTCTCCTCGACGTTTCACTTGCTATGACCCATGACTACTAGCTTTTACCCGTGTCTCCTCCCGCGTAGTCTCTACCATCTCTGGCTACTGCTATGAAGGCTTTAAATACCTACAATACAAATAGGGTACCGGACTGGGTCAAAAATACACCATCCTAATAGGCTTGTTTCCACTAAGAATGAATCGGATGGATTAGAGGTTCTTACTATTGATTAAGATATGGAGATTTCAAAAATAAAACAGTTTATTATAAATACGTATAGATTATTAATATTTTTAGAAAAGAAAATCTTAAGAAATAGGCATTGTGTCACGTGACAGTGAACGCCAATCAGAGAATATGACGTCACGCCGTGCTAAACATCACTTGACATCACTAATGTTGTTGACATTTTCATATATCAAATATAATTATTTTTTATTTTTATTCATTCTTCGCCATGGATACTAGTTCTTCAGCCGCTTTACTGAACTAGTTTTTTATTGTTTTACCACTATTTTTGAGGAAAATTATCAGTTTTTTTTACATTTACTTTACTAAGATTATTCTGTGTAAAATACTTTCATCAAAATGATCTTCACAAAAATATATTCTTGATTTAGTGGCCATCATTCCTCCTCGCAAGCGTTTGCCACTTTTTTCGCAATTGTGGATGGTTTGGAACATAGATGAATAATTTGTTTGGCGTATTTATACTTGTGCTTGTACACTGAGGCACTATGCAGTTCTTGTAATACGAGGGATTCATTTTAAAATAAAAACATTGACAATGTCCTTACACAAACACATATGTTTGCCACGACGTGACGTCATTCAAAACGCCATGACAGTCTGGAGCGTTTTTGAGCAGAAATTTGTTTGATTTTTTGAAATGCAAAATACACATTGTAAATGTAAGTTTTTTTCAAAAATATTGATGTTTCGGAATAATATAAACATTAAGCTATATTATTAACCAGTTTTTAAAATTTAGTACACAAGCCTATTAGTCCGTCAGCTAGATCATGGAAAAATATTGGACACGTATATTTTGTTTTTTCATAATATTAAAAATCGTCAAAGATATAGACCGTCAAACTTCGAGAGTGGGGGGTCGAGACGTCACTCGTGAGTAATAATCGTACTCACAAGTGATGTCACACGAAACTTCGAAGCGCTGTATCTTCGTCATATTTTGTTTGTGAAACAAAAGAAAAAAATTCGTGTACGATATTTTTTGGCAATCTAACTAACGGGCTACTTAGTTTTTTTTTAGGATTGTACCCTATTATTGAATGAAAATTCTTAGTCTTAAATACCATGCAATAGGGATGATATCTGGGTAAAAAATGTACCATTCTAATTAGTCCGCCAGGTACATATGGAAAAATGTTATTATTATACTCCATTTGTCTCTATCCAGTGCTATGTCATAGAAGTTTCGCTGATATTGGTCTAGGTCGTCTCGCTCTCTTTTTACTCTTTTTAGGTCTCCCGCAACGTCGCGTCGTAGGGAAAAATATGGGACTCGTATTTGTTGTTTTATCACTCTTAAAAAATATATATACAAATATATATACACAAATATATAGATCATTCAACTACCGGGTATTGTATACTAGTAGGGTATTGTGACGTCACGTCTTCGTCAAAATCGTACAATGAAGAGACGTCACACGGAACTTCTAAGCACTACATCTTCGTAATTTTTTGTTTGGAAAACAAACAATACAATATCTTTATTAAACCTAATTGATGGACTAAATAGTTTCTTTTATTTAGCATAGGTAGCTATTTCAATAATGCATAACTTTATGTACCTACTTACTACTTATATGTTACTTGTACTTATGTCTCTTACTCACCTACCCTGGATTGCCAAATTCGAGTCACCAACTTTGGACTTCATTCCCAGATCTACATTTGTCCAGCCAGTCTTATCCGAATATTTTATAATTAGTGTTGTCCAATAAAAATAGTGATGTAATTCCCCCAGAAATCAAGAGCTAGTGGAGCTGATGTCGTCTGCCGTCCGAGACCTGGCGGAAGCTGAGTTCCTCGGAGAGCGAGACGAGCAGAACAACCCGCTGCCCTCGCGACCGCTGCCAGAAGAGGAGCGACAACCGGCCACAGGTAACATACATATATATATTCATATTAAGAAGCTGAAGAGATTTTTTGTTTGAATGCGCTTATCTTAGGAACAACTGGGTCTGTATCGATGCTGCATCGCGTTTTGACGAAATCCTTTGAGATTTTTTTTTTATTTAATAATTATTCACTAACCAACTTGGTGACTAATATATTTATTACAATCTAGCCTAATTCGGAAAGTCTAGGCTAATGAGTAATTTTATTATGACTTAGTTTGCTAAATAATAATAATTGTAAGATTGTGTCCATAAGCACTTTTCTTATTGTCTCTATTTAAGCGAAGTCACATCGTTCATGTGTACTTTGTATTTAATGTTTATAAATCTAAATTGCACTAACACTGCCCTTTGAACACAGGTATTAATTTAATTTGCACTAAGTCAACTCAAATGGTTTTGTCCGTTTAAGCCTCCGCACTAACTCAGTGTTGTCAAGGAGCTGGATTGCCTCGACATTGACATGGTAATGAAGTCTTCGTTCGTGAGCTTCTGCATATTTACGTATCACTTCACTAACAGAATCCATCTCTAGGTCTCGATGAATGTCAGCATTTCTTATATACCAGGGAGCGTTGACAATGTCCCTTAGCACTTTGTTCTGAAATCTTTGTATAATTTCAATATTGCTTGGTTTGGTACAGCCCCACAACTGTATACCATATGTCCATACTGGCATTAGGACTTGTTTATATAATAAGATCTTGTTATGTACTGACAACACAGATTTTCTTCTAAGTAGCTAATACATATTTTTGTAGCGTATCGCTAATTACTCCCTTTTCTTCTTGACGTGAACCTTCCAGCGTAGCTTCGCGTCAAGAGTCATACCTAGGTATTTAGCTTTGTTGCCATAAGGTATGGGTTGATCGTTTATGAAAACTTGATGATATTTTACTTTTTTATTTGTAAAATCTATATGAACGCTTTTAGATTCATTCAGTTTGACGCGCCATTTTTTCGTCCAGTCATAGACTTTATTAATTGCGGATTGCACCATCTCTGTAGCTTCTGCGAAATCTTCACCTTTGAGAAATGAACAGATTGGCGAAATGGCGAAAAATAACTTTTTTGCCCATTTTTTACACCATTAAATTATTGAAGTTTTAGTAAGGATCCTGTATTTTTTTGGCAATAAAAGTAGTCTATGCCACACAGGAATAGTATTCCAGTAATTCAATAAGTTACTAACTTTTTGAAATTGGTTTGGAAGTTTTGAGTTTAAGTTACAAATGTATAAAAGTAATACAATAAACATGTTTCCTCAAGTTTCCTCTTCATAGTATTATTACCATAGACAATACATACAGTATTAGTATAGACTAGCTGAACCCGCTACTTCGTTCGCGTACGTTGATCTTGCGACCTTATTAGTACATTAGTAGTACTTACCTAAAAATATTTGGATGGGTGGCCATTACACAAACCGAGTGAATTTGTTTCTCCACACTAAAATATGTTTATTCGAGTTTAGCAACTTCATATTTTATATTTTAGCAACATCAAACATACTCTTAGAATGGTTGTGGAGTATCGAACATAGCCGCAGTGTTAAGTTTGTAGGATTTTTATAGGATATATTACGAAGAGTATGTAGCTGATGTGCGTGATCTGATACTTACCTACTTATACATTTTTACAGGATGATAACCTATGTAGGTGATAGACTTATTAGCCGATGTGATATTTTAGACTCTAAGCCATGTGTGTTTCAAATGTCAATCTAATTGGTAATGTCGTTCTGTCATATATATTTGTTTCGTTAGGACCCATGCTTTTTCAGAGATGATAGGTAGTATATGAGACTATAAACTATCTGTTTCAAATTCCAGCCAAATCATACCTTTACATAATATACATATAATACTTCGTAGTAAGATAACATTTTACTCAATTTTAGAAAAACAACGGTCTGCTTTGGTCACCGAAGCTTATTAAACACTAAATTTAGTACAGTATTTGGATTGAAATAGTATCCGAAAGAACAAAAACTGACTTCAATTATTATCATTTCACGTCAACTAACTTCTAATAGTCAAGTAAAAAGTTCACTCGACTAATTTTTGAAGCCATAACTAATCGTCCAGATAAATAGATACTGGTGAACAATTCACACACAAAACTTTGACTTTTTCCACCGCCATTGTCCCAGCCATAGGTACTCAAACCGGAGTGGCGCGTGACGATGGCAAAAGACCTGACGGCATGACTTTTGTGCCTTGGAAGTTGGAAGTTGAGTCGGCCCCTAGTGTGAGAAGCAGCTTGCGTCGATACTCTGTCACCATCACATCTTCCAAAGATTCATAGTAGGGCCAGTGCAGCGGCTTATTTAGCTGAGCGTCTCAAACGGCGAAAATTTGCAACCCTCGGTAGTGGTTTTATATTTAAAACTTTTGGGGCTGAGACATCGTGCCTGTGGGGGCCGGGAGCTCACCTCATCGTTAAAACCCTTTCCGAGCGCTTGGCCGACGCAACGCGTGACCAAAATGCTGGCGTGTATTTGGCCCAACGCATAAACATTGCCATTCAGCGTGGTACTGCCACCAGCATGCTGGGCACGCGTCCAACTGGTAGTGGGCTTAAACATCTTGTCATCCAGTTTTTGTTAATATTAAAGAAACCGCCTCCCTCTTTTCCATATAATAAAACCGGACCCTATTACTGGGATTTCGCTGTCCGTCCGTTCGTCCGTCCGTCTGTCACCAGAATGTATCTTAAGAACAGTGATAGCTAGACAGTTGTAATTTTCACAAATGATGTATTCATTTTGCCGCTGCAACAACAAATACTAAATAAAGTAGCCAAGTGCGAGTTGGACACGCCCATGAAGGGTTCCGTTGCAGCAAGTAACATAATATAGGTACATAGTACACATAGTTCTTGTAGTTCGTTGTAACTTTGATCGAAGTTTTAATAATAGTGTATTTATGACGTACTAAAAAAAACTACTCATCAGATCGAGTTCAAACTAATTTTCGTTGGTAGCTTTCATGGTAATGTACATCATATATTTTTTTTAGTTTTTTCATTCTTACTTTAGAAGTTAGAGGGGCAGGGACACACATTTTACCACTTTGGAAGCGTCTCTCGCGCAAATTATTCAGTGTAGACAAAAATTATATTAGAAACCTCAACATCATTTTTGAAGACCTATCGATATACACCCCACACGTGTAGGTTTGATGAAAAAAACATTTTTGAGTTTCAGTTCTCAGTATGGAGGGCACCCCTAATTTTTGTTTTTTTAAAAAACTTTAGTAAAAATCTTAATGCGGTTCACAGAATACATCTATTTACCAAGTTTCAACAGTGTAGTTCTCATAGTTTCGGCAAAAAGTGGCTGTGACAGACAGACAGACAGACAGACAGACATGACGAATCTATAAGGGTTCCGTTTTTACGTTTTACGGAACCCTAAAAAGTGGCCAAGTGCGAGTTGGACTCGCCCATGAAGGGTTCCGTTGCAGCAAGTAACATAATATACATAGAACACATAGTTTTTTTAGTTCGTTGTAACTTTGATCGAGATTTTAAAAATAATGTATTAATGACGTAGTAAAAAAAAACTACTCATCAGATCGAGTTCAAACCAATTTTCGTTGGTAGTTTACATGGTAATGTACATCATATATTTTTTTTAGATTTTTGTTAGAGGGGGGGGGGGGGGGCACGCATTTTACCACTTTGGAAGTGTCTCTCGCGCAAATTATTCAGTGTAGACGAAAATTATTTTAAAAACCTCAACATCATTTTTAAAGACTTATCGATAGACACGCCACACGTGAAGGTTTGATAAAAAAAATTTTTGAGTTTTAGTTCTCAGTATGGGGGGCAACCCTATTTTTTCTTTTTTTTTAATATTTTTTGTTCAATTCTTAATGCAGTTCACAGAATACGTCTACTAACCAAGTTTCAGCAGTGTAGTTCTCATAGTTTCGGCAAAAAGTGGCTGTGACATACGGACGGACAGACAGACAGACATGACGAATCTATAAGGGTTCCGTTTTTACGTTTTACGGAACCCTAAAAAAACAACATACAATACATTTTTAAGGGCTCCCATAGAACAAATTTGATTTTTTTACTGTTTCTCGCTCGATACTAATAATGGTGACAGGTAGACGCTTTAACAGAACTGTTCACACAATATTTCGTTTTATGTTATCTTTAAATAATTAATCACACAATATTTCGTTTTATGTTATCTTTAAATAATTTTGATCGAAGTAATTAATGATTAAGGAGGCTCCCATATAATAAAAGAAGTTTTCGCCATTTATTTGGTATGGTACGGAACCCTTCGTGCGCGAGTCCCACTCGCACTTGGCCGGTTTTTTAATATCTAATTTAAAATTGATGTCACGTACCTAGGTTACTTACCAACGTGTTTTTATTCGCTATAAAAAAAAAACTTTGACTTTGACATTAGAAAGGTATTGTCATATTATTACTTGACGGATGGCGGATTTAAATGCGATGTGTGTAAAGTCCATTTCACGAAAGAAGTCCCGCAGACGCAGCGCTGTATTCGCGCGACATAATGTTGCCACGGTTAAATTTATATGGTATGGGGAAATCAGGGGAAATAATTTATAGTTCATTAGTTTCATTTTATTAACTTCGTACTCGAACAGTTAGATAAGAAAAAAAATGTTTTTAATAGAATATATTTTTTATATAGGTACCTATTTGATGTTTATACTGCTAAGGTCAGATTAGTGAAAAATTAATCTTCCTGTAATTTCTAAAATATAAAATGGAAATATAGATGTTCAACCAACTTCAAATTAGAAAAATAAAATAACATTTAAAAAGTTTTATTCAA
The DNA here is from genome assembly GCA_963693475.1 of Ectropis crepuscularia. NCBI lineage: Eukaryota > Metazoa > Arthropoda > Insecta > Lepidoptera > Geometridae > Ectropis > Ectropis crepuscularia. The sequence goes on from OY856340.1 coordinate 5,404,323, forward strand.
AGTTTTATTGAATAATTATGATCGGTCATACTATGATCACTGTCAGAAGAGTGAATAGAAACAGAATCAGATTCTGTTTCACTATCACTAGCCGTAGATATAATAAATCGATCCATTTCTTCATCCATAAGACCATCATTTTTTAAATATTCTTCCTCCAAATGCTGTACATGTTTACATTGAACTGCCCAATCTTCCGCTGTAACAGACTCGAAAGCCTCTTCTGTTAGGCGTACAATTTCTTTTGGATCTTGGCCCACGTTTTTATCCGCTACCCGTCTCTTTACAAGGCTCCACATTTTTTCGATCGGATTGAGATCACAGTGGTAAGGCGGCAATCTTAGCAATTCATGATTGTGAGATTTTAATAATTCATCCACGGCATATGTAGGTGGACCTTTGTTTTGCTTAATTAATCCAAATAATACAGCTTTTGTCCAAGTATCTTCAAAATATACTCCCTTTCCTCGCAGCCATTCCTGCATGTCACGTTTAATACTTGACATTGTAGGTGCTTTATTTATTTGAGTGCAATGATACGGAGCGTTGTCCATTACCACAAGTGACCTTTCAGGTAGGTTAGGAACGACTTTCTCACTCATCCATTTAAAAAAAATTGTTGAGTTCATGTCATCGTGGTAATCTGAGGATTTGGATTGGGATTTGAACATTAACAATGCACCATTAACAAAACCATTTTCAGTTCCTGCATGAGCAATTATCCAACGACTCCCTGATGACTCTGACACGAACACCCCAGGCTCCTCCTCACTTTGCCAGCAACTTTTGGCATGATAAGTGTTGTGTATATAGGTCTCGTATAAATATACTACAGGTTTTTTTTTCCACATTGCGATTTCTTCGGATTCTCTCCAAATATCTTGAACGCCATGCAGTAATATCATAACGTTCCATTAGTAATTTACGTTTCGATTGGCATCGCTTATACTTGAAACCGATGCTATGCAATATACGGTGCAATGTTGTGATACTTCCTTGATAATTTATGTCTTCTCTCAAAGCTGCACGTAATTTAGCCAATGTAGGTAATTCCTTCTTCACAACATAAAAACTATGAATTTTTTGCCGTATAGCGCACAAATCAAATCCATCCAAGTCGAACTTTTTGGGATGCGGGCGACTCTTCCCTGGGGTGATGATAACTTTAGAAGTACTCGCCGCTGTTGCGCCTTCTTTTGTAACTCTCGTTACAGTTTTCTCTGACACACCTGCAATAAAATGAACAATAAAAAAAAAATCTAACCATGACTATTTCCGTATCTAATTACATTATAGTTGAATATAACTTTACAAATTTTTGTTGTGTTGTGTTAATTCCTTTTCAAATTTTCCTTAATAAAAATCGTGCATTAAAAAAAACTTAACTCCAATCTATAAATCAATCGGGAAAAAGTATGTATAATATGGCAGCCCCAAAATTTACCTGTCATGGCGGCGACTCTTTTGCGAACATTGTCTAATGGTATTAAAACGCCGCGATTCTTGTGTTCCGCTTCACAGAACTCCTTCACCTTTAATATCATTTCTCGACCTGCACTTTTTACAACTTTTGGCATAGTAAATAAACCTTATAACGCACTAATCCAATAATACACTCACAAAATATCTACCACAACAAACGCACCTTGATAACATCGACAAACGACAACATGGCCGAACTCAGCGAACACCCCATCTGTCAAATTTAGTTCCACAATTGTCCGCGGGACTTCTTTCGTGAAATGGACTTTACCAGGGATGACTGACTGACTGACTCCGTTTTGTCGGAACTTCCGATTACTACACCTTTGGCTATTCTATGCCTTTGGTTCTGATTTCGGCTCCGAAATTTTTAAAAAGGAGGTTACAATCGGAGGTAAGGTGTATAAATATTGCAAATAATCCCCTATAGTAAATGGAAATACAAAATCGCAACTTCCTAAATCAATTGCTCGTGAATGTTTATCGTGTCCACGTGTTTGGCAAAAAAAAACCCAATAAAAATGTAATTCCTGCCACCACTTCTAATAATCCTGCCTATGCCTCCGACTTCAAATCCGACTCCAATAAATCAAATTTTAAAACTCCGATTCCGCCTTCGGTTCCGGCAAAATGACCTCCGTTACATCCCTGTTGTTTACAGTGTCATAGATTACTTCGAAGTTAGTATGTACCGAACTTATTATTACCGTTATTATTTAATTTCTATGTAATTTGCAATCCACCTGACCAATAATTTTGATGGAAATATATAAAAAATATGTTCTTTCTAACAAAATAAGAATTAACAAAATTGAACAACGCAAACATGAGTTACAACCAAATACACATTCTGACTTTCACCCCTTCCTGCAAGAAAACCGTGCAGTATTTGAGGATTAAAAGTAGACAGCTACCATCTACTTAGTATGAACTTAAATCATGTCAAGTTTCATTTGAATTGAATCAGTAGTTTCGGCGTGATGAGAGTTCCCTATACAGAAAGACAGACAGACAGACATGAAAGAAAAAAAATGCAGTTTCGCCATCAGTATCGACTATGGAGTGCCCCCAAAATTTTTTTTTCGAAATATCTTCAATGTACAGAATTCGACCCGCTACAGGCTACAGTTTTATTATAAGTATATAGATTACAGCGCCGAATTCAATCTTTAACTTTTTTGACGGTCGGGCACGGAATTTTCGAATGCGATCTGACCTACAAGACACTTGTCACACTGCCTTTAAAAAGTTCTCAGCTCAACAATGAAACCGTCAGTTTATAACGTTCTCTGACTGTATGAATAAGGAGAGTATTGTTAGTTTTTCAAGTAATTAAAACAGTTAGAATTTTGAAAGTGTTCTACTTTAATAATAATTAAAATTTGCATTAGTTGTAAAATCCATTCACTTACTCGTTAATAACGCTCGGCTGGGTTATTGCCACAAGCATAAAAAGCCCACTTTATGTTCCCACTGCTGCGATTCGGAACCTTCTGTTATAGAAAGAGAGCCAAAGCCATATTTATTCCAAGAACTGGTACCAAATTTTGAACTGGTACGTAATTGAGGCAAACTTAAAACTTGTCACATAGGTCTCCTATATTGTACCCCAACACGGAGGTTGGACCTGGCTGGTGAGTAGAGGGGCAAAATGGATCCATACATTGAAAAAAAAAATGTATTTATTCAGTGAATATGTTTGAGGCAATATACCATTTTTTATATAATATGTTGTAGTATAACGTTTAAAGAATAAAAAGAAATCCGGACGATTTAGTCGAGGGTTTAACATTGCTAGGCGCGTGCAAAAATGTTATTCAAATACTATAAGAAATGGATACATAGGTATGATATCCTCAGGATGTTTTCCTGCGCCGTTTTCAAGTTGTCAGCATTACTCACTTGACTTCGAAAGACAATGGCGCGTATGCAATTCGAAACATGGACTCCGGATCGGCAGACGCCGCCTATTATTAATTGCCAAATTTGAAGCATTCACCATCTCAAAGCCACGATAATAATGAAATACTCTGAAGGGTACATCACAAATAATTTATTCAAAATTAGAAGATCAATTCAAACTGGTACGGTGTCCTTGACCAAGCCAGTCACGTCACACACCTAAGTTTCACTTAGCTAAGCATATATTTGCATACACAGTTAACTCGCAAACTCTGTGGACATCCGCTATTTGGCTGGTCGATTCTGAAAAGGCAAAATCGACCTTAAGGTGTACTTCTTTTAATCTATAATAGGTTTGCACAATGCACATGACTGCCATCATGTCACTCTGTGGAGATGTAAGACCGAGGGTCGGGCTGAGTGCCATATAATGGGAGATTTCTATTCTCTATGTCTAGCAGTGGTTGAGAATGTATGTGTAAATCGGCCCCAATTTTCGGTAGTTTCAAAAATAGATTAAAATACTGGCTTATCGACTTTTTATAGTTACAGTGAGTTCTTAGAGAGTGATGGTAAAGCTAAGATCAAATTGTAAAAAATAACTTTGGTCATTACGATTGTAATAAATATAAAATACTTGGGCCATATCTATATGATAATTAATATCGTATGGTGAAGTTTTCATTTTAAAACTTGAAAAATGTACACGATTTTGTATGCTCTTACTTTTGCTTTTGACTAATTGAGCTGTACAGCTACAGATACACTGCTATCCCTTATATCGAAGATGCAAAGTCACAAGATTGCATCCAAAACGTACGTCCCGCTTCTCTGAGATGGTACACTATTACATTAGCATGTCGACCACGTGAATCCATAAGATTTCCCCTACCAAAAAGTGTTTAGTAGCAAAATAAGTTTTCAATCTAAAAACCTGAGATCTAGACTCGTGGAACGTGGAACATATAGTCGAGTTTCCTGTTACAGAATCGACCGGGGGGTCTAACGACCGCCGAACGAACAATGTCATCGCTTTGATGTTTCTCTCTCTTTTCTTGTCGCTTGAAATGATAGAGACAGCATTAGCAAAGCGATAGCCGATTTAGTTAGGCGGTAGAAGCCCGGCTCGGCGAACGTCATTGTTTGTCCGTAGCCTACAAGTTCTTGTAAGATCGATTACGATATTTAAGTTAAATAATTTTACACAATTCCTAATCAAATTCAATTATATCGTAACTGAATCGTATTTTTATACATTTTCTAGCGTTTACGCTACGTTAGTATACGTACTTTACCTTCAGACTTTCATACCAAAGCCAGTAGGAATGACGACCATATGCATTTGGAGAAATACTCAAAGGTGCAAGTGGGATTCCAACCCATGACCTCAAGATTGTGGATTCGGTTTCGACATACCACTAGAACTTATTTGGCATTTACAAATAATTTGCGAGTAATTTGTACTCTTCCTGTTCAAATATGTATCTGGAATAAGCTGCTATTGGCAAGCGTATTGCAGAAAACCAGGCGCATGTCTTGCTCCTGTGGTAAGCTTGACATGGTCCCGTCCCGTCACTCTTAATCCTACTTCCTACTAATATTTTAAATGTGAAAGTTTCGATATTTATTGCTCAATCACATCGGAAAGACTAAACGGATCGATTTCAAATTTGAAACACAGGTAGTTTACTGTCTGAAATAACAAATAGTATTTTCATGGCACGATAAATACAGCAACGGGAACTAGGCGGGTAAATATAACCGTGGGGTGTTCGTGTTACATAAATACCTATAAGAAAAAAATTGGCAGTCATAGGAACTGCCGATAGAAGTGAAACCTTATAACTCAGAATTTGATAGCTCACTTTGGAAACTACACGTGTGTAACCAGAGGGCGTGGCCTGGGCATCATGGCACGGCCATCTAGAAATGCGTCAGCATTTTCTATTGGCTGATGCATTTCTAGACGGCCATGGCATGATGCTGAGGCCACGCCCTTTCAGCATTTCGCATTGGCTGACGCATTTCTAAATGGCCAATAGCCGTGGTCCCGAGTTTACCCGAAGATTTCCTATCATACCCGAGCGTGACGCTAGAATCCAATTCACAGCCCACGAAATATCTGTCTAGGCGCGCCTAAAGAAGTTTTCACTTCAATAAATCAGGAGACTGCCTTTTTTGCATCATGACGGGTCATTAAGTTCGTACACCTCATGTGTTGGTATTGAGGTCACGGGCCAGTCGGACCGGCAGGCTCGGCTGGCCCCGTTTTAACTGATCAGGCGGAACCAGTATTCTGCTACGAGTATTTATACTAACTGTGACTGTGCAATATACCCTTTTCTGTACGTTTACTTTTATCCATTTTTCGAAATAAACAATCTAGCAAAAAACAATAGGAGCCTATTTTTCTGGAAATATTGCCCTTCGAAACGGAACACTGGAAAAGATTAATCTCTTAGCTCAGTTAATTTCTCTGGAAATATTGACGTTCTAATAATCATCACTAGCCTGTGTTCGTCCACTGCTGGACCTATGTTCAGCAGTGGCCTAATATGCCTCTCCCATAATACGCCAAGACGAGTGGCGACGCCAAGACGTTTCCAACCACCACCAGCCGTCTTTCGTATATCGTCACTCTATCTAGTCTCAGGGCGTCCTACACTAAGTTTAACATTACAATCTATATCTATATCTATACTTATAATAAAACTGTAGCGGGTCGAATTCTGTACATTGAAGATATTTAAAAAAAAAAATTGGGGGCACTCCTTAGTCGATACTGATGGCGAAACTGCATTTTTTTTCTTTAATGTCTGTCTGTCTGTCTTTCTGTATAGGGAACTCTCATCACGCCGAAACTACTGATTCAATTCAAATGAAACTTGACATGATTTAAGATCATACTAAGTAGATGGTAGCTGTCTACTTTTAATCCCCAAATTCTGCACGGTTTTCTTGCAGAAAGGGGTGAAAGTCAGATTGTGTATTTGGTTGTTACTCATGTTTGCGTTGTTCAATTTCGTTATTTCTTATTTTGTTAGAAAGAACACATTTTTAATATAGTTACATAGAAATTAAATAATAACGGTAAAAATAAGTTCGGTACATACTACCTTCTAAGTATTCTGTGGCATTGTAAACACTAGCTAGGGATGTAACGGAGGTCATTTTATCGGAACCGAAGGCGCGGTCGGAGGTTTTAAATTTGACTTATCGGAGTCGGAACCGAAGTCGGAGACAGATGCAGGATCAGAAGTGGTGGCAGGAGAAACATTTTAATTGTTTTTTTTTTTTTGCCAAACACGTGGACACGGTAAACATTGACGAGCAATTGATTTAGGAAGTTGGAATTTTGTATTTCTATTTACTATCCACCACATAAGGGATTATCTGCAATATTTATACAACTTACCTCCGATTGTAACCTCCGTTTTAAAAAATTCGGAGCCAAAATCAGAACCGAAGGTGTATTTGTCATCGGAAGTTCCGACTAACCGGAGTCGAAGCTCATCCCTGGTAAACCGCACTCAAATCCGCCATCGGTGACATCGGTGACATATATCGTCAGGTCATATGACAATGCCTTTCTAATGTTTTTCCACAACTACAGATGGCAGCTCATGGTACGAAACACGATCTGAGATTTATTAGAAAATGTGTAATGTCACAGAAACAGGAATACATTGTAATGTAATGTTATCAACCAAAGTCGAACTACATTTAAAAATTAAGCGGTTGGTGTTTGTGGATGCAATCCTTGCCTCTGAATTTAGTATGTTAGGTTACTGAATGCTATGTTAGGTATCAAAAAGCCGGCCAAGTGCGAGTGGGACTCACGCACGAAGGATTCCCTACCATTACCAAATAAACGGCGATAAACTTATTTTATTGTAAGGAGGCTCTCCTTAATCATTAATTTTAATTAATTATTTAAAGAGAACATAAAACGAAATATTCTGTGAACAGTTGAAGCGTCTACCTGTCACCATTATTAGCATCGAGCAAGAAACGGTAAAAATACAAATTTGTTCTATTGGAGCCCCCTTAAATATTTATTTTATGTTTTTTTAGTATTTGTTGTTGTACCGGCAATATAAATACATCATATGTGAACATGACAACTGTCTAGCTATCACCGTTCTTGAGATACAGTCTGGCGACAGACGGACGGACGGACGGACAGCGAAGTCTTATTAATAAGATAGATTTTTATAGATTATTTATTTAGATTATTAATAAGATAGATCTTAGATAATTAGTAATAGGGTCCCGTTTTTACCATGTACATATATTATATGGAAAACAGGGAGGCGGTTTTTTGAATATTAACAAAAGCTGGATGACAAGATGATGTTTAAGCCCACTACCAGTCGAAGCGTGCCCAGTATGCTGGCGGCAGTACTACGCTGAATGGCAATGTTTATGCGTTGGGCCAAATAAACGCCAGCATTTTGGTCACGCGTTGCGTCGGCCAAGTGCTCGGAAAGGCTTTTGAAGATGAGGTGAGGTAAGCTCCCGGCCCCCACAGGCACGATGCGATGTTTCAACCCCAAATGGCTTAAATATAAATCCAATACCAAGGATTGCATATTTCCGCCGTTTGAGACGCTCAGCTAAATTAGCCGCTGCACTGGCCCTACTATGTATCTCTGGAATATGTGATGGTGCCAGAGTATCGACGCAAGCTGCGTCCCACACTTGGGGCGGACTCAACTTCCAAGGCAATAAAGTCATGCCGTCAGGTTTTTTGCCATCGTCACGCGTAAGACCACTCCGGTTTGAGTACCTATGGCTGGGACAATGGCGGTGGAAAAAGCCAAAGTTTTGGGTGTGAATGGTCCACCAGTATCTATTTATCTGGACGACGTAGTACTGGCTTCTTAAATTAGTCGAGTGAACTTTTTACTTGACTAGAAGTTAGTTAGTTGACGTGAAATGATAATTTAATAATTAAAGTCAGTTTTTGTTCCTTCGGATATTATTTCAATCCAAATACTAAATGTAGTGTTTAACAAGCATTATATGTATATTATGTAAAGGTATGATTTGGTTGAAATTTGAAACACAGATAGTTTATAGTCTCAGATATACTACCTATCATCTCGGAAAAAGCATGGGCCCTAACGAAACAAATATTAACGACAGAACGACATTACCAATTAGATTGACATTTGAAACACACATGGCTTAGAGTCTAAAATATCACATCGGCTAATAAGTTTATCACCTATTAAACAATTAGGTACCTAAGTATCAGATTACGCACATTAGCTACATAGTACTCTTCGTAATGTATCCTATAAAAATCCTACAAACTTAACACTGCGGCTATGTTCGATACTCCACAACCTTACTACGAGTATGTTTGATGTTGCTAAAAATATAAAATATGAAGTTGCTCAACTCGAATAAATATATTTTTGTGTGGAAAAATAAATTCACTTGGTTTGTGTATTGGCCACCCATCCAAATATTTTTAGGTAAGTACTACTAATGTACTAATAAGGCCGCAAGATCAACGTACGCGAACGAAGTAGCGGGTTCAGCTAGTAAGTTATAAAAGTGCGGTACTTCCCTAAGCGATTTTTGCAAAGAGTCCACAAACAAAATATATTTTCAAAAATAAGTCAAGCAATTTCAATTACGTACTTAAGTTAGATTTTTTACCAGCTCCGAAAGAAATCGAAATTTGATCATCGTAGAAACGTAAACACGAAACGCGACATAAATAAGAGAAAGTAATGACTCGCGCGGTAGGTATTGCGGTTTTGGGATCACTCCAGCTATAAAAGATTCTAAGCAGTTAGTTATGCATATTTATCTTGTTATCTTGTGAGTGCCGTATCATTCGGTTTCCATTCATCTCAACCTGTATCCAATTTTATTGTGGTAGGGCTCTTTGAAGAGTCTGCCAGCGGAAGTACTACACTTTTGTCAGTTATCCTAGCGTTAAGTAGTAATGTGCACGTACTACTATCTTCGAGTTTTGAACTGAAAACTTCTTTTGGCGCGCCACAGACAGATTTTTCGTGGGATGTGAATTAAATTCTAGCGTCACGCTCCGGAATGATAAGAAATCTTCGGGTAAACTCGGGGACCACCCGCGTATTTTCCAAAGTAAGCTGTCGAATTCTTAGTTATAAGTTTTCACTTCTATCGGCAGTTCCTATGACTGCCAATTATTTTTTTTATTTCAGCTCTAGCCGCCACAGACACTAGAGTCCGTGCTCTTTGTCAGATTATTATGGATAGATATTTAAAATTAATTGTAAATGAGCGGCATTAAACACTCCGAAGTTTACCTTAGATAAGATGATTTATCTTTTTGCCCTGTAATCTCTCCGGAAACACGGCCCTTCAAACCGAACCACAGTAGATCTTGAACTGACGTACAGGACGTCTACTCTAATTCCTACTCGACTTTCCTACTTTGTTTCGTCCGGTCGAACATTGTTTGACGTTTTAAATGTTCTAAGCCTACTATAATATTAGAGTATGCTTAGAACATTTAAACGGACGAAACGACGGATCGAAGTAGAATGGGGAATGGGAGTAGGCAAGTCTCGAGATTATTTCAAAATTACGTTTTCGTAGAAAGAGAATTCACTGATCGTCGTAAAAACCAAAGGTAAAATGAAACTGCGCGAAAGCGTTCCACATGCGGTTGTTGTGGTTTTGTTCCACACCGACTCTGTCGAGTATTTTATTCATCTCTTCCTCAAATATCGCACTTAGCTGAATTTATAATAAACTTAACTTTTGTTTTGTAGAGGTAAGGCTCTTTGCAGAAACCTCCTGGGGAAGTACCACGCCTTCGAAAACTATTCTGCCGCCAAGCAGAAGTACAAAAATTACTGGGTTCTGGTTTGAAGGGCAATGTTTCTAGATACATTTCCAGAAACACTCTATATCTCTGGGTGACGAGCGCGGTGCCGTCCTAATGATTTGGACTCTTCGTGTTCCAATAGCTGCGTGTTACTGTGCTGTTATGGGCAGGCATGTTGCTTATCATCAGGCACATGTTCTCCTCGTCTTGTCACTCAAAAAAAGACATCAATTTATTTTGCAAAACGAGAGCGGTGCAATACAAAATGTATGGTGGTAGCTATGATAATTATACAGCATCTCGTTAATTGATTGCCCATGTGTATGATCGGAGTTGCTAGTCGGATTGGGCGCGCCGTCGACTATTCAAACAATAGAAACCTTCGCATACCGCGCACTGTCGCGGAATACTTATTAATGAGTGGTCAGAACCACAGGTTGACCACGCTAAGTCGTTCTTGTGTATTTAATTTTCCCTTTAAGCAAAACAAAAAAAGTTAATGTGACCGAAAACGCTAACAATTTGTATCGGGACTGAGCTGGACATGTTTGCTGAATGATCGCTGGGCTAAGATTACCATCCATTGACAGCTAGGTTGGAAACGACGTTGCGGCAAACACAAAAAGCGATAGCGTGGCGACTTCAGCAAACATCTTAAAACCTGGGCTGTTTGGCCTTAAGGTGGTCAAAAATAAGTGTGGTAAAAAGTATAGTGGCATTTACTCAACATTGGCACGCAATGGGCTCTGAATAATAATTTATGAAGTAAAATGACTTATACTTTTGTTATTTCCTTTAATCTTATCTTAATTCTTAATATATATAAATCTCCTGTCACAATGTTTGTCCGCAATGAATTCCTAAACTACTTAACCGATTTTAAATTAAACTGGCACACCGTGAGCAGTCTGGTCCAACTTGAGAGATAGGATAGTTTTTATTTCGATTAATAGTCTTTAAATGACAATATCCGAGCGCAGCCGGAATGGGCCGCTAGTTGTCTATTAAAGATAAGTTAATCTGGTTTTTTATGTATGACGATGTTACGTAAGGTCTCTTAAATTAAATAATACTCGCAAAAATAAATTAATCATCGAAGTATGTAGCGATATTTAATTCATACTGTTTACTTTTTTTCATGCTTTCGGTTCTTATAATAATACTATTTGGTCGACGTCTTCGCGAGTTATAAAGCGCAGAGTATCTACTTAGTCTGAGGGAAGCGCTTTCGATAGATTTTTTTTCGTAATTGTATATATTATATTTAAAAGCTGGCTCGCCTTATCAATTTCTAATATTAAAATTGAAGCCATTAAGAAAGTGGCAAAAAGCTGCTTCCCTGGTTGCTAGGATAAGGTAGTCATTTGTTTTACTAGATGTAACAATGCATCTATTTGTTTATCTATTTTTGTGTTCTCAACAATACAGAGTATATCCAACCTTAAATCTAGCCTATTTTTTTATTGTAAAAGTGATAGGACGAACAAAACATGTGTCTGATGGTAAACAACATGCATGTCCATAATAGCACAGTGACAAGCAGATATTGCAACATGAGGAGTCCACTGCCTAGCACTGCATTGCGCTGGTCACCCAGATTTTATATTTTTTCACCTATATTGTACAATGTTTTGTGAAAAATAAACACATAGATATAATCATATCGTCGTGGTCAAACTAGCGTCATACTGGTCATCAATATTCAGCAGCGTAGTACGGAGGAACTATAGCGACCTGCAGACGTGAGGGGCGTACCAAGTGAGACATTGAGGATACTGGGTGATGACGCTTCACACACGCTAGATACGAGCCGTGGAATGCATAACACGGAGGTAAAACAAGGAACTCGTCATGTTGTCCTGGGCTTTCCGGTTCCAAGAGTAGGTATTCTATGCAATGAAACCGCTGGAAGCAGTTTTTTCTTCAATATTGCTTCCAAAGAAAACATTGAGGATACCAGGAACGATTGTTTCAGACACTGTAAAGGTATTTAACAATTCCTAGAAATGCGTTAACTTTACACTTTCGAAAAAAACGTAACTCGTCAATTTGTCCTGTGTTTTCCGGTTTAAAGTGTCTTCTCAAATAAAACCACTGGGTGCACATTTCATCAATATCGCTTCCAATGAAAACTTTTAGGATACTAGGACTAGGAAGGATTGTTTCAGACAGGGTAACACACCGTCGAATTCGTTATATTGCCCTGTGTTCAATCTTCAATTTAGCCCGTAGAGACTATATGACATGTTAGAGAAATATACGAAAGCGAGCTATAGAAAAGTTTATATCTAACAGTGGACTAGGATAGACCAATGAATGTGATGTAGTGTTATAAGGTGGAATAAGTTCCCAATCTATGCGGTTTCATTCTCCATGTCCACGGGATAAACAGGCGAATGTAGATACGAGTAATTGATACTGACACAAAATAATCTGAACAAAATAATACATACCAAGCCACCCTCTTACTCAATCTTTTGGGACGCTCTTCAGAAGATTATATTATGGACATAAATCCAAAACATAGGTTAATACAAGGGGTATTATCCTATGTTTTGGATAACACAATGGGCTGTCTTACATACATATATCGGCTCTATCTAGTCTAGGGTATTTGTCTAGTAAACGTAGGCTTAGGAACAAATTCGTTGACTCCACTTTGAGCACACGTCTACCCCAATAGTTATCGGTGCTGTGACAGGTCTGACCTACTCATTGCCACTTCAGTTTGCTATTGCATCGATATGACAGTAACCTTGGTTCTCTGACGGATCACGGCAAATAACTCGAAAATAATAATAACAGTGGTAGCATACGGTTTGGAAAGTTCATCCAAACAGTCCTAATGTACCTATCACGGTCATGAGGTCAAATACATCTATGAATGGTTTAGCTAAGCGTTCTGAACCTTTCGTAAGAAGCTCTCGCAATCGTTAGTACGCTGCGGTCTGCGGTGAAGACGCCGTCATGTGTCAACATCTTTGTTGAAATCTCTGTAATCTTTGCAATATTGTGAAGAACGTCTTATTTATTAAACGACAAGCAAACAAGCGACCTTGATTTTTTAAATTAAACAGTAATGACACGTAATGACAGTAGCGACACGAATGCGCGGGAGGTAGTTTTGTATTGGTAGGCCTCTTTCCAGAGTCCGCTTAGGACGGTACCAAACCTTTTACAGTTATTCTACAGCTAAGTAATAATGTTACCATGTTACTTTGTTTCGCTTTGAAGGGCAATGTTTCTAGAGAAATTAAAGAGAAGAATTTGTAGTTGGCATACAAGATGTTTTTTTAAAACGACTTTGTTCTTAAGGTCTCATTAAATGTAGGCGTAAGAAAGGTAAGTATTAAATAAAATGAGTCTTCTAAGAAAATAATATATTTTCTCAACAAAAAAAACAAAAAACCGACTTCAATTTAAACTTAAATTCAGAACTCGACCAAATTTCATAAGAATCTATCGTCTAAAAAATACATGAAAGCAAATCTTAGTTTTTTGTTCCTATTTCCAACCGCTGCATAGATTTCGATAAAATTTGTATGGGACCACCTCTGAACTATGATCTACCAAACAAAAAAATAACCTTCAAAATCTATTCATAATTAGCGGCTCTATCGCCTAAAAACATACAACCGAATTGATAACCTCCTCCTTTTTTGAAGTCATACAGTATCATACTCTCGCGCCTCATACAGAGGCGCCCGGGGTGCCGCTTGGTGCAGTCGGGTTAACATCAAGTGGTCTTAAATATGAACTGTTGTTTCCAGAGTGGGAGTGCATCGTGGAGCCACTGCCGATGGGTGGCGTAGCGGGGAGCGCGCGGCGCGAGTGGGCGGCGAGACATGTACTAGCGGCCGGCGCGCTACTCGGCAAGTCCTGCTCCGCCGCGCTCAAGCTAGCCGGCCACGCGCCCGCGCTACACACGCAGGTAACACGAACGTAGCGACCTCGAGACAGCGTACTCGAACGAGCCGGCCACTCGCCTGCACTAAACTAGCAACCTCGAACACAGAATAAATATTAGTACAAGTACAGAAGCCTCACTTACCGAAAACAATTATTTAAATAGCGACTCTTGCTGGGACACAACAAAGTTCAATTCAGCTCGCATAAGCGCTCAATACCTGTCGCGATTTTCAAATTAACATTTGCGCTCTCTTCTAACGCGTACTCTGTCCCTGTCTAGCGCGGAAGGTTGTCGACATATCTAATAACAATAAGCGCGGGAAACGTGTTGCGCGAGTGCTCAGCCGTGCGTCCGACAACCGACTGGCACTTGTTCCCTGGCAGGAACGGTCTAGCTGTAGGCTAAAACCGCGCGACCTTGAGCGAGTGATGATGCACTGCCTCGAAGTAGCGCACTCGAGTTAGCCGGCCACGTGGCATCACTACACACGCAGATGACATGAATGTAGCGATCTCGGAAGAGTGCTAGCTGGCTACTCTCCGGCGCTACACGCGTAGGTAACCCGACTTCGAGGTAGGGACGCACTTCAGCTAGCCGGCCATTCGCCTGCGCTAGATGATACGAATATAGTGACCTCGAGGGAGCGCACTTGAGTGCACTCCTGGTGGCAGGCTAATTAGACTTAAACTAGCCAGCCATGTATTGTTTATTGTCGCTACACGCAAGGGTAACATTACTGTAGCGACCACGAAGGAGCGCCCATAAACCTTTTTAGGCTAGCTTTTATTAATTCTCTAGTGAATTTGCTAATTTAGAAAATATTCCTAATCTCACTTATATTTTCTATTGGTTCCAGGGCTACCTATTTGGCTGCCACTTGGCGTTGGCATGGCAAGCGTTCCTGGACTTAGAAGCGTTCACCGGGCCTGAACCGGCCAGTTTCTCTCTAGTGGGAGCGCCACTAGCGTTCACCCTAGAAGACAGACCCGAACTCTACTCATACATCGAAGCCGGGAAGGAGAGCGTGCATTTAGTCGACTACCACGCTGTAAGTTTGGTTGTAAAAATTATATTACGGGTGCTTTTTTTTAGTGTGATGAGACGAGCAGGACATGTGCCTGATGGTAAGCAAGACGCCTGCCACATAACAGCACAGTGACACGCAGCTATTGAAACACGAAGAGTCCAAATCATTACCTAGCACTGCACTGCGCTCGTCACTTAGAGATATAAGATGTTTAATCTCTATGCCCTCTAATTTCACTGGATACATTGCCCTTTAAACTGGAACACAGTAATGTTACATTACTGCTTGGCGGTAGAATAACTGGCAAAGGTGTGGTACTTCCCCAGGCGGACTCTGCGAAGAGTCCTACCACTACTTAAAACTTGGTTCCCCAAGCCGAGGCTGTACGGTTTGAAGTGTCCTAGCACTAATCGTCGTACAGGATGTACCTAATACTCGTTGAGTACGATAACAGTAGGTGAATAGTCATCGATATAAATCAAAAGATGTGCCCTGAGCACCTTGAAATTGTTAACAAACTGCGTCCTCTGCGTGTAGCGTGTGTGGTGTACAACTGCCAATCTACATGATCCCTAGAATACTCAGTTAGCGGCGAGGTATGTTGCGGTCCTACTTATTTTGGTTGTTGATAACGAATAGCGATAGGTATAAACGCCCGGCGTTCACCGCTTCCTACGATCGACTAAAACGGAAAGAGTGAGTTCACTCTTCCCGTTCATAATTCCGTGCACTTGAAGTTTGGGTGGGCACATACATTGATTTGTATCGATGTGAATAGGGTCCTACGCCTTCTGCACTATCTCAAAGTTAGGCAGTAAGATCAACAGATATAGGTTCCTTAAAAAAAAAATGGCAGTCATAGGAACTGCCGATAGAAGTGAGAACTTATAACTCAGAATTTGATAGCTCACTTTGGAAACTACGCGAGTGAAACTGGAGGGTACTTCTAGTCGGGAATAAATCTTCAAAGCATTGTCGTCTAAATACGTCTTCAAACATGCCCTACATCATCTAGAACAACATCTAGAAATGCGTTAGCACTCCGATCCCGAGTTCACACGATGACTTCTTTCCATGCCATGATGCCCAGGCCACGCCCTCCGGTTACACCCGTGTAGTTTCCTAGGTAAGCTTTCAAATTCTGAGTTATAAGTTTTCACTTCTATCGGCAGTTCCTATGACTGCCAAGTTTTATTTTTTATATATTTTTTTATTTTTATAAAATAACGAAGGCCTGGCAGTCGTGGGCTCTAGGACATGTTTAAATCCAACGTTATTCAACAAAATCGCTACAGTATTTATATTTTCTATATCTTGTTTGCGCAGTGCGCACTGCACACCCCGGTATCTGACTTGTCCACTGACTATTTTCCGTCCTAAGGTTGCCTGGAAGATATTGCTTTTATCGATAAGCCAACATATAACATATATGCTCTAAAGTTGATTGTTTTGTGTAATTTTTATTTTGGTGTGTCAAAAAAGTGTACCTATCTAATATATGGTCGTCTCTCTCGCTCCTCAGCTATACCAGGCGGTGTTAGAGGGAGACGGCATCGAGAAGACGAAGGCTCTCCAACGCGAGCACATCACGCGAGCGTGTCACGTGCTTGACAGCTTCCCGAGTTGCGACGCCAGGACCGCCCTCTACAACATCATAGTGGCCATGCAACAGGACCACGCCTGACCTACTAGTAGGACAAATGTACTGTAATTAATTATAGAAGAGTATATGATTCACTATAGAGGAATTAAATGTCACAAAATAACAGGTCTGACCTATTAGTAAGACAATATAATGAACTATAGACGAATTTATAGTCACAAAACAATAGTGAAAACACGTCTGACTTACTAGTAAGACTACACATACTATAGACGAATTTATGGTCACAAAATAACAGTGAAAACGCGTCTAAGCTGCTAGTAGGACTATTTAATATACATTAATTCTGCCGATAAATGCTCAGGGTAGTAATGAACCCTTAGTAGGGCACAATGTTACTACCAACCACTGGTAGGTGTAACAGTATCAGGCGCGGTCCCAGCCTCGAATTTGGGGGGGGGGGTCAGATTTGGGGGGGGGGGGGTCACGAGTAGAAATACAATAAATCGAGTAAAAAATACTTTACAAGTAGCCCCCCACGATTTTACCCGCGTAGTTGACGTTCCAGTTGTTTTCCCGCGTTTAAAAATAGTCTATGTAGATACTATTAGACATTTTGATTTTTTTTAGATTTTTAATCTAATGTATATGATTTTGGGGAGGGAGGGGGTCATGTCTCCCGTGACCCCCCCCCCCCCCCCTTGGAGCCCCTCCTTGGAGCCGCGCATGAACAGTATGGCATAATATATCTTAATTCTACAGACACTTAAATATTTGGGATATAGAGGGAGCTTTAAAGCAATGGAATCTCACCTGATCTGCTAATATGACACCCTACAATCTACACATACAGCATCTGGCTTACTAGTGGAACATAGTTTATTTTAATTCTACACATAAACCAGCAGAATAATGGCGGGTACAGTATAGTATACGGTAGCGAAATTTTGCTCGACCTAATAGGACCGAGTAGGACATAATATAATTTTTTTTTTTTTTTTTTTTTATAGCATAGAGTGACGAGACGAGCAGGTCATGTGCCTGATGGTAAGCAACATGCCTGCCACATAACATAACATACATAATTCCATAGATACGCTGTTAACCCAAAAATAAAGCACTAGAGAGTAACATTTTATTATGTACCTTACTTGACCTACTAGTAGGACCAGGGTAGTGATTCTAAATGCGATTCCGAAAATGCGGTTCGGAATCGGAATGACAATCGCTGTCTCTGTCATGCTAAACAGATAAGACAAAGACCGCGAGATGAGATTCCGTGTCGGATGCAACCGAATGGATTTAGAATCGCTACCCAGGTGTACCATAATTCGACATATGCATATACACTTTTGAAACTACATAGGAATTAATTATACAGCAAAATTGCGTCTGACCTAGTACTCAGTTTAAATAGGTTACTACATAAATATACTCGTTCCACGCCTGCATTAATATCTCAACCTGAAAAGTGTACGTACTGGTAACATTGTTTAAAGTTTGTTAGGCAGAGGAGCAGTTTTGGTAGAAGTAGAAGATACGAGTATTATCTACTATCTAGATATCTATTCGTTTAAGATCCTTTAAAAAACCAACGTTAAGAATTAACAAAATATACTCGTACCATTCCGTCCGAATGAGGTTCGAGTCTCGTGAGTCAAGGCTCAATAACCTAGTTTAATTTAGATGTAAGTGTTTTTCCGGTTTATTGACCAACGATCGTTTTGCGAATTTTTAATGACGTAGTTCATTATATTATACGTCATTAGTTCGTGTTCATTACCTAAAAGATTGATAAGCATACATTCCTTAACAAGACTTTTGTTATGCGTCATAGTCGCACCCTAACCCTGGTTTTTGTTTTATTACAACTTGTATCAGAAATCAGTACAATTTATATCTCAAAGTATTTCAATTTGTGGCTCTCAAAGTAATACAAATTTTGGTCTTCCATAATTTATAGCTTAAAGTAGTACTACTTTTCTCATAAAGAAGTACACTTTAGTAAGTAGCACAACTTGTACCTCAAACGAATACATTTTATTCTTCGTATGACTACAATTTGTACTTTGAAGGAGTACAATTTTATAACTCAAAGTAGTAATATTGTATACCTCAAAAATAAATCTTCGACCTTGAAGAAGAAGAACTACATTATTTTTATTACTGTTTAGTCTTTATTCACTTTGCAATGAACATCAAATGTTTTTTAATAATTTTCTATTAATTTTCTGAATGTTCAAATCTTTATTCAACAACCTTAAAATCTTATAGAGATCATTTTTGTACATAGTTTACTAATAATTCTGATTTCATTTCTGAAAATGTTACCGATTTTATTTCTTAGTTACGATAGATTTATTTAGATATTTTCAAATACGAAGAAAAATTAGTAGTTAAATTTTATACACAGCCAAGTCCATGATAACTTAAAACATAGAAACGTATACGAATTACTGTTTGGGGTATTTTTTATAGTTTTATAAAAATAACCCCAATTTAACATTTCCAACAAACCAAATTCAATTTTGTATTTTAAAAAGCTATTCCCGAAATCGAAGATACATGAGAATGAGCTTAAAATTTTATAACTTAAATATCTTTCCAATTACAAAGATGGCATTATTTAAGCCAAAGGATTATTTAATAAAATCATAGAGATTATATTCTACATGTTTTATCTATGTATAAGCATATTTATTTATATTATCTATTACAGTAAAAGTGTACTTTTGATGTGACAACGTCTAATAAAGCGATGAACGCCGGCTGCATGCACAAAAAAGTGTCCCGTTACTCTCATTGTCCCGTTACGCTCATTGTACGCTTGCGCCGCATTTATCTCTCTTCCACTCGATTGCATTTATGCAATCATTTCATCGATGTTTATGTTATGACGTTGTCACGTTAAACTATTGTCCGAAAACAGAATTTACAGACAACCAATTTTTTAAATTTAATTTTTCTAAGAATAAGGAAAAGACAGGGCAAGGAAAAGACAAGACATTCAATATTTTTGACTCGATTTATTTTACTCGACTTTGTTTTAAATGCTTAAACGTTTTATAGAAATATTTAAATAGTATTTTGAAAAAGTGTAAGAATTGTCACAGACTACTGTAAGAAATACGATTACTACCGTCTTCCATAACTCCAAACAAAATTTTAGTTTGATTTATTGATCAATAATATAATTAATGTATTTTTATTCACGTATTAATAATGCAATTTCAGAATGACATAATATGTAATTAATATTATGGGTTTTAATGAAATAAATGATTAAAATGAGTAATTATTATTGCTCATCAAATTTCATTAACAAAAGGAATCATTAACATCTTTCGTGTCGCAATTGGCAACTATTTTTGATATGTTTATTGAATTCTGAACATGCCTCATTAGTAGTATTTTTAAATGTTTTGATCTATTACTATAGACCTGTAGAGTAAAGGAAACATCGTGACAAAAGAATTACCTATCTATATCCAACAGTGGGATAAAGAAGGCTGTGGATGATGATGATGATGTTGGTGCTCTTAAACTTTGGCAGGAATGGGCATTTTTAAAATGACACATAGTTTAGTAAAAATACATATTATGTCTACCTACTCAAAATGCAAATAAAACACAGGGAAATATTAATGCCATCTGTAGGCGCAATTGAGAAACTATTTTATCCATTGTAAAGTTGTACGCCCCTTTAGATATAGTGCAATGTTATATTTACTAGTTATGTCTATTTTATAGTATACACATAGGTACAATTAATCGCCCACCTCTGTATTAATTTCTGATTCCAAAAATCGTTAATTTCAAAGCAAATTTGATGGATACATGGAAAGTTATCATTAAGCAATAAAAACAAAGATATTTAAAAAAATAAATGGTTTATCTATAGATATAGATACTAATATTATATAGCTGAAGAGTATTTGCTTGAGTGCGCTAATCTCTGGAAGTGCTGGTCCGATTTCAAAAATTCTTTCACCGTTGCATTTGTACGTGATCCCTGAGTATATAGGCTATATATATATATATAAATGACAGACAAAGCCAGGGCGGACCGCTAATTAAGAATAAGCCCTCGAAGCGATTTTGTTGTAAAGATCAGAGTGACGAAACTTAGACGTGGGCGGTTAATTTTGTTCCTGTGAGTGTATATAGAGCTTTATATAATAAATTGTGATTGTATTTATATCGTGCAGTTCAAAGTATCTGTGTGATAAATTTGTACTTAATTTTTGTATATTTTTTACGAGAATAAAAACTTTTATACTGATGGAATGTTTTTGATAAGTCGTTAGATTTAGTCCTAAAATGGTGAATTGTATTTTAGAGTTCAGCAGAATTACATTCAGAGTGATACGATCACTCTGAATGTGGTTCTCGGAACTTTTTTTTATAGCATACAGAGACGAAACGAGCAGGACATGTGCCTGATGGTAAGCAACATGCCTGCCACATAACAACACTCTAATTAACACTCTAATTGTAATCTCTAAGCCCTGTAATTTATCTGGAAACATTGCTCTTCAAACCGGAACACAGTAATATTTGCACATTACTGTTTGGCGGTAGAATAACTGGCAAAGGTGTGGTACTTCCCCAGGCGGACTCTGCCAAGAGTCCTACCACTACAGAATACTTGTTATTGAACAGGTAATACGCGGTCAAAAGCAAACCTACATTGTGAAAAATATTCAAATACATAATTATATCACCGTAAAAATATTACCACCTTCAGATTAAAATCTAACCCGTGAGATTATAATCTGTTTATATGTTACCGGAAGTGTATGAAATCAAGGAACTGTATACAAATCCTAGGAAATGTGTACAATTCCGATACTATTTAGGAAATGTATAAAATATTGGTATAATAAGGTCCCCGATATGGACGTAGTTTCTCACAATCCAACCAAGATAATTTTATCCTGGCGCTGGATAGTATCGACTGGAGTAAAATACGTATACTAAACAAATCTGCTGTGGCGTTCGCGACGTCCATCGTAAATATAATTAAGAACAAAGTTGACATCTGTTTTCCTTATAAAAAAATCGACATCAAAATGAATGACTCATCGTGGGTAACTCCCGATGTTCAAAACTATAAATTATTCTTATTTGACATTATCGAAATTTCTAAATTGGACCCAGATAACGATGCGATTATCACGATGATTTCAGACATGAACATATATTATAACAAATTAATAAAGGACGCTAAAAGTAGCTACTACAATAATATTTTAAAAAATACAAATAATGCGTCAAAATCTATGTGGGCAGTCGTAAATAAGGAAAGGGGAAGATATAACACCCCGTTCCTCGATTTCTCCGACGTCGTAGAGGACTCGAACGGGCAGAAGTTTCTTTCGAAGGAGATCGCCTTGAATGAAATGAACGTGCGGTTCGCGCAGGCGGCGGCCGCGGCGGGCGCGCCGCGCGCCGATGTCGCGCGCGCCACCGCCGTGCTGCGTGCGGCGCGCGCGCCGGCCGACCGCTGTTTGCGCCTGCGGCCGTTCACCGCGGACGAGGTGCTGCGCATTGTGACCACTCGCATACCGGCAAAGGCGTCGAGAGATATCTACGGAGTCTCAATGAGATTATTAAAAACCGCAATATACTCTCTCGCACCCATATTAGCCGAATGTTACAATGCCTGTATGAGGGAAGGAACTTATCCGGATGTCATGAAATTCAGTAAAATTTCTCCCCTGTATAAAGGGAAAGGTAAACGGGAAAGTTTCGATAGTTACAGGCCGGTCGCGATAATACCCGCGGTGGCGAAGATCTTCGAAAACGGTTTAAGCTCTCGCCTCACGGAGTTTCTGGCGTCCACTGATGCTCTCTCTGACCGGCAATACGCTTACCGAGAAGGCAGGTCAACGACGTCTCTAACCCGGGAAGTCATATCGCGAGTCCTAAAGGCCCGCGAGAATAAATTGCAGGTGGCTATTTTGTGCTGCGACTTGTCCAAGGCGTTCGATGTTGCCGACCGCGCCGTACTCGCCGCTAAGTTGCGGCATTACGGCGTTAGCGGCGCGTCTCACGCCTTGCTGGCGGATCTCATGCGGAATAGGACTCAAACTGTGGTAGCCTGCGGAGGCACGGAGAAGTCTGTGGCGCTGGGGACAGAAATGGGAGTAGCTCAGGGATCATCGGTTTCCAACGTGCTGTTCTCCTTGCTCTTGAATGATCTACCGGATGCTGTGACCACTGCTGAAATTTTTATGTACGCCGACGATGTCGCCGCCGTGGTCACAGCCCAGTCGATTGATGTTCTTGAGCAGGGACTGAATGAAGTGGCCGGTGAACTAGCGCTGTTCTTTGGCTTGAACGGACTTTCATTGAACCTCAACAAGACACATTTCGTTCATTTTTCTCTTTCGGGTCACAAAACACGCCCGTTGGTAGTTAACTTGAATGGAACGAAGCTAGGTCAATCAGAAACTACCACCTTCCTAGGGTTCGAAATTGACAGAGGCCTGACGTGGGAGCACCACATAAACAAACTGTGTGGCAGGTTAGGCAGCGCGTGCTTTGCTTTAAGCCGTGTTGCAAAAATTGTATCTATTGATATAGTCCGCTCATGTTATTTCGCCACGGTTCACTCCCTCCTTCAATACGGAGCAGAGCTGTTCGGACGAGCTGCGGATCGGGATCGAGCGTTTAAACTGCAAAAGCGAGCCGTCCGTGCTATTGTTAAAATACCGCAGGATGAAACCGCGCGACCTCATTTTAAGAGGCTTGGCATATTGACGTTGCCTGCACTTGTTATTTTTCAAGTTGCAGTGTACGTTAGGTCAAACCAAGGTTCTTATAAAACACTCAGTAATGAGACTCGCAGCAAAGGCAAGCTCATGGAAGTGCATCGCACGTTGGAGAAGTCAGCCAGGTCAACTCATGTGATGGGGCCTACTGTTTACAATAAACTCCCGGAAACCGTCACCTCTGCGCCCACTATGGGCAGTTTCAAATCGCGACTCAAACGTTGGCTTATCGAGCAGACGTTTTATAGCTATGATGAATTTACACAATGGAATTCTTAATGTTGAGATTGAGATACATAATATATTAATTTTGAATGACATTTATTTTTATTTGTTAATTTATTTACATTTATTTTTATAAGTTTTTGTGACATTTGTATTAATTGATTAAAGTTATGACATTTATCATTTTTACTTCCTCACTTAATTAAGTGAGGAATATTTTACGCTACGCTAAGGTAAATTTTTATTTACCAGATCTTTAATTATGAATTTATTGTGAATTTAATTATGTATGACATGTAACATTGGTTATAAATAAATGATTATGATTATTATGATTATGATTATGATTATTGTTTGAAAAACTATTTAATACCTAGATATCCTAGGAAATGTATAAATTTCCTCGGAATTGTATATAATTCCAATATCGTATTAGGAAATGTATAAAGTAAATACTTTCTGTAATAAAACTCTAACCTAACCTGTTGCATGTTGCTTACCATCAGGCACATGTCCTACTCATCTCGTCACTCTTTATTTAAAAAAAAACCCAACCAACCTAACCTAGCCTAAAGCAATACTCGTCCCGCTGTCCCCGCGTACCCACCAATATCTTAAGTGTTTAACATTTCCGGTTGCTATTTAGGAAATGTGTAAGTATAATATAATTTATTTCACATATTTCCGTGCGATTTTAGGAATTACATACATTTCTTAGGAATAGAATACAATGACGGATTACATACACATCCGTTAACATATATATTGTATAGGTACTGCCGGTTTTACAATGTTATGGTCACAATATTCGGTATTTGATTCCTAAAGGCAAGTTGAAACCTTAATTCGGCTTGGCAAGGTTGAAGCCATGGTACTCTTAATGTCAAGAACGTCCAATTTCACAATTGGGAGGGGGAAGGCTCAAATTTCGTCTGTACAATGTATTTTCTCATGTATATATACGAGTATGTATGTGCAAGTTTGCCATCACTACTACGTTTACCGGTGAAAACATCGGGAGAAAATCGCCATATTTCAGCCATATCAGCCAATCCGCAATAGGGTATCAGGCAAAAATACACCGTTCTAATTAGTCTGTCAGCTAGATCATGGAAAATATGAGATCCGTATTTTTTGTTTTTTTTCAAAATATCACAAAGATGTGAAATATAGATCATCAAACTTCCAGAGTGGGGGTCGTGGGTGGGGGACGTCACTCGTGGGTAGATATCGTAGGTACCTACGAGTGACGTCACGTGAAACGAAGCATTGTATCTTCGTCATTTGTTGTTTATGAAACAAAAGAAAAAAATACGTATACCTACACCATTTTTTAGAAATCTAACTGACTAATTAGTTTTTTTGAGGATTGTAGCCTATTGAGCAGCGTGGTGGATTATGGCCTTGATTTTTACAGATTCCCAGGCGTGGGAACGTATTGGGTTTATTGTATCAAGGGCGGCAATACCATCAAGATCAACGCTGCTAGCGACAGCGTCATTACCAGTCGTACTATACCTACTTTAGTAGAATATATGCCACCGAAAAATTGCAATAACTGTCAGTTTACAATATAACCTCATCTCGCATAATAATAATCTCTCTAGAACTCTAGATTATAATCTACCGGTTTTTACAATTTTACGGTAGCATATACAAGGAAATGGATCTACTCTTATAATTATAAAATGAAACCAAATAAAGTTTTTTTAAATTAATTGTATTAATAAATAATGGTAGTTCTATTTACATGACACAATTGATTACTTTTTGTTTTGGCAGAAGACAATAAAAAATATTGTTATACAATACTAACTAGCGCACGCGGCTGCGCTCGTCACTTAACACATTGGTAATAAACCCAGGTTACAAAAATAACATTAAAAAACAAATTTTTGGTTAAAAAAGTGACAATACTGGTCGTTTTTGGTTTGAAATGCGTTCTCGCAGTCAATCACACCGTAAGACATACATGCATTCGAGACGCTACACTATTATAGCAGGTATATCACAGGTTTCTAGTGTGACACTAAGGCTTTCTCTGAAGCGGATTCCAAAATTAATATTTAACTATCACTGTCTCTTTTTGTTACCAACAGTGTGAAAAGGATAACATTAATTTTAATTTTAGAATGCCTTCCGAATTGGCCATACTAACGACACAGGGCTACTAACAGTAAGGACACTTTTGCAAAAATACGTAACGCGACTTAATATGCCTATAATTTCCTTTCCAAATAAATTATATTATTACGATTGATTCAATTCATGATTTGATAGGTAAAACATAATTTCATTATACATGTAAAATAAATTAGGAACGTCTGCATAATATATGGCAAATTGATGACATGTCGAAACGAATCTCCGAAAATCATGTCTTAACAGTAGGTATCGTTAGCAAACGATGACGTACATTAAATTAAATAAAAATAGGCCCAAAATGATTATCATCGACGTTTTCGAGCTGATTTAAATTATTTTTAGTAGCGATAAGGCCGCCAGCTGTTTCACAAGATTTACTGTTTTCCAATATTATATGTGTTATTTTTTAAGTTGTGAACAATAAAGAATTTTCATTCATTCATTCATTATTTTGGCCTGTCTTGTCCCAATTTTGAGCAAAGTTCTTTGTTCACTGTCTCCAGTCGATTTTATGGAAAGCTATTGTTTGCTAGCTCGTCATTCTATCTCTTTATAGGCTTAATAGTTAAACCTCCAGTACTCAGCCAGTCATTGAAATAAGGCTCGAAAAATATTTTCCTTATTAGATATAACCATGAAAAAAAAAAACAATGTAAATGGAAGAGAGAGAGATTTAAAAAGTGTCAGAGAGAACATGAATCGCGACGAATGGAAGCAGTGGATGTGTACCGATCCCACATAAGATGGGATTATGTTAATAGGATGATGATAATGTTTATATGTCTATCAAGTTATAAAAAAAAAACAGAAGTAGGTCTAAAAGTCCTTACTATTCGCACCCTGCGCTTAAAAGACACATCACATACAAACAGAAGTTCCCACATCATACAAATTACACAACACGGTGTACAAAAGTATTTCTCGTGTACCGCTTAACACTATTTTTGAGTATACAGGTATTGTTGTGATTTTACATACTGTGATTGCTTTGATATGTCTTATCGCAATGAATTGAACTGAAGACCGTTGGCAATCGTTTTCGTATTGGCAAGAATTAGAGGGCATTTACCAATGCTCATGAACTAAATTTAGGCATACAGCTTTTACCAAACATTCTTTACCATAAGACAGACGATTATTCGCACCATTCGTTATTTTAATTTTTTTTTTCGCTTCCTACGTTACAATGTACATAGACCCCGTTGTCTATTATTGCTTAGTTTTTAAGTTTTGTTAGCCAAAACTTTACCTATAATATAATTTCATCGTCCCAATAAATTTACCATTCAATAAATACGTACACGTAAAAAATATAAACTATATCAATAGTTTAATCTTTAAAACAAACTTTCCTTAACGCTAATTATATATTAATAACTATTCATCAGTATGTTTTCATTCATTTTTTTTTTCAATATAATGCCTACTTTATAATTTTTCCAAGCGCCTGGTTTTATTTTCGCAAAATTCTAACCATTGTAAAACGTATAGAATTTATTGTACGGTTTCTAACTTTATAAAAATCGTCGATAGGTAATAGTTTTTTTTTTTTTCGATACATTTAATTCATTATTCAAACGATAAGGTCACAGTTCGATTTGGTTTAACTTAGGAATCAGATTCTTCATAATATCAAATGTATATTGAATGAATACAACAGAGGCGAACCAAGACGGCGTCAGGCACTCGAGTTGTGGTATAAAGAAGGCTCAAACATGCAAACCGCAATAATTTAAAAACGCCTCGTAAAGCAAATATATTAAATATTAACGTCTACAGTAATACTAAAATTATTACAAAGAAAATGTTCCGATAATGCATCACGTAATACAATAATATAAATAAGTTAAATATTCTAAAAAACGTTTAAAAATACACACGTCTTAACCTAATATAAAAGCACTCGTATGTTTCTCGTAGCACGACGTATGGTCGCATCAATAAAATAGCCAAAACAGAAATGACAGGAATGGTAATTTATATTATAATAAAACAACTTAAATACACAAACAAAGGTACAAAAATGTCGATAAACACGATCTCCGAATGTCCGTCGCGTGACCTCATGAGACGAGTTGACCTCGTGGGACGAGTTGACCTCGTGGGACGAGTTGACCTCGTGTGACGTGTTGACCTCGTGATGCGTTTTGTACTTTTGTTCATATTACATTAATGTAGTGTTAGTAGATATGAGATCATGTTCGCTCGACGACGTCTCGCGCTTAATTAGAGAAAAATAATCGACAAAATATGCAGACAAACGTACGGACTGACTAACTTGCGAATACATCTACAGATACATTCGATCCGGTCGAGTAATTTCGGTTCCGAGTTAAACCAAACGACAATATACAACAAAACGAACTACAAGAATACGCTCACTCGGACAATACGATCGACTACAGTAACGTAAGACTAGTTGAAATGCGATAAACACTACCATTTAAACTTAAACATACATCTTTGATTAAAAACTCACTCGGTATAATATTTAAAAAAATACTTCGTAACGGTACTCAATTCCAATAAATGCATAAAGGAATATCGAGGATACGAGGAGAGGACGCGGCGCGCCCGAGCCCTACTTACTCAAAATTATTCAAAAATAAAATCGGACGCGCTCGATCTCCCGGGTATCGGACCAGTGGCGCCGCTAACAGCTAATCCAGGAACTACTACGATCGGAAAGCACATCGTGTCTACTACAGGACTTATTCCGATGCGACTGAGGTCACAAAATTCAGTCTATGTCATCTGCAAGCAGATATCAACCTTGTTGGGCGTTAAGATAGGATTCAGTGGCAGGTGCTGCGATTACATCCACTTGAATACTAGCATTACGCAGTGCACAAGATATATATCCGTAAGCGGGAAGACCGAACATCGGAATATTTACCAATTTACAAATAATTACGTAACTACTGGGAAGGCAGACCTTACGTGGCTAGAAGACGTGGTGGCGGGACGCGGAGCCCGCGGGTGGCGTCAGGTGGCCGACTCCTGGTAGGGGCCCGTCACGGTGCACGGGTGCATGGGGAACAGCGTCGTCCACGACATCGTCGTCTGCGTGTCAGCGCGCAGCATGATCTGACCGCTCTTACGAGCCGCTTTCGTCGCCTCTACTAAAGCAGCCAAGGATGTGTATCCTCCTGGTATAGTTTCTTCTCCGCTTTTCCATTTCTCTGGCAGTCCTCGTTCTGGCCCGGGCGTAGTCGCAGGCGACGCGGCAGTTGGACTGGGCGCGGGTGTGCCCGGAGTAGGCGGGTTCAGCCCTAACTTCTTCAACCTCATCTTTTCTTCCCATTCCTCCAATCCATGTTTCGGCCGATTTAGGTTTCTGTGCTGGTAGAAGACTAGCGAGATTCTCGTAGGGTTAACTCTGTTGGGAGATTTGACGGCTGTGGTGGAGTGCATCTCGTGTTTCGCACATTCGAATAATACGCTTCCATGGCCCAGCGCGATGGCCACTCCACCCATCTGTGGATCTTTGAAGCATTCTAAGTTATCTGAAAACTCTGTCACTTCGCCTATCGGTTCAGCTTTGGGTGGTTCTGGCGGATACGGTATGGAAAACGGCGGTGGATATAAACACCAATTTGGTGAAGATTGGCACCAATTTGGGCTCGGATTCTGGTAAAAATTTGGTGCAAAATTGGGGTTATATTGGTACCCGTAAGAATTATAGCAATGTGAATTTCGGAGTAACTCTTCACGTTTGTATTTTTCTGCATTGTAGTATGCTAAGCTATTGTAATCACTGTAGGTATTTTCGTATGGATTGAAATGCCCATAGGGGTTTGGTGTAAACGGATAGCTATTGGCCATTTGAGGATAATTTCCATACCCTTGAATAGAACCTTGATTAGGGTATGGATTTTGATTTACCGCTTGAAAGTTATTCCCAGTGAATTCTGGCACTGGTTTGTTTAGCGCTGCATTTTGATTGACTTCGTCGTGACTTATTGTAAAGTTGGCTTGTGTTGTGGGAGTTTGAGGTCCACTTGGGTTCGGTAACCTGTTATCGTAAGGACTTCTATGCTCGTAGCCTTGACTGAGATTAGGTCGTTCTGATGGAGGATATGGTTTTAGAAATGTTGAGTTTTCTATACCCTCAGTGTTTATATGTTGTGACCGCGACGGTGGTCTCGCTTTAGGCACTCGAAACAAAGCATTCTCATTCTCGGGAGTTGTGGGTTCTTTTGATTTAGACGCATCCCATTGTTTAGGTTCAGGAGATTTCCACACGCTTTTTCGTACATCTGGGGAAGACATGTCGTTATTTGGAGATTTCAACTCAGGAATTTGAGAAGACGCCGGAGATGCCGGCGTGCTTTGAGAATTTTGGTTTATTTCAGTTAATCTAGGGGAACTCGGCATATCGAATTCGGCAATTTTGTTCTCAATGTCTGCTATGATGTTATTATTATTAGTCTTATCCGGTTCAGGAGTTTTCTGTACTATACTGGTTGGATCCGAATTAGTCTCGCTTCTGTTAGAATCCGGACTGTAATTGTTTGGAGGGACGTTTAAATGTGCCGTCGTTGAGTCGGGATCTTCTTTAACAACGTTGCTAAACATCTCTGGGTTGTTGAAATCTGGCCACTGATTTTGTGGTATTTGGTTCGTAGTCTGATTAAAATCAGGGGTACGTTTTTGCAAACCGGCTGCAAAGCTTGGAAGCTGGTTGTGGTTCTGATTTTGATTGTGACACTGGTTCTCTAAGACTGGAGATTGGACGTGATTGTAAAGATTCTGATGATGGAGGTTGTAGCTTTGATCATATGGATTGTATGGAGAGTCCAAAACTGTACTAGAAATTTGGTTACTCTGAAGTTGGGCGTCTGTAAAGTTATCTATCATCGTCGCCATATCTAACAGCGCGGGGTTGCCTAGGTTTGGATTGATCATATTTTGATTGTGTGTCATGTTGGGGTTCACAAAGGCAGAGTTGTAGTTGTTTGTGAATGCCGAAGGATTGGACTGGTTGAGCGCGGGAGTTAAAGACCTTGGTGAGGCGCTGCTCTGGTTTCTTGGACTAGGGTTGTTCCTAGCGTCTGGTTGCGGCGTCCGTGGTCCGGGGGTGTTGCATTGTGGTTTCTTGTTATTACCAGGGCTCTGCTGTGGAGTGCTGTTGGTAGAGTTGTTGGCTGAATCGGTTGTGTCTTCATCCTTGCGTTTCTTTCCGTGACGTCGACACGGCTGAAGGGGAACAGAACGCACGCGAACTTCCATGGGGTATCTGGAATTAAATTAGGAATGTTTATTAATATAATATAAAAAAATCGGGTTTGAAGATTCAGAGTCTGCCAACTGTATCATATACTCTCAGTCTGCAAACATATCATTTCGTAGTAAATTTATGTTCCATGTTCTATGGCCTGAATTTTACCTATCACCAGGTATTACAGTGAACTTAATTTTCAAGATACTTTAAAAAAAAATCAAGCATATTATCAAAAAAATTGTACATCACCACTCACTTGTCCAGAATCTCCAAAGCTCCATTTTTCACCTTCTCTTCCTGTCCTTCCTTAGACCCAAACTCATCAGTAGAGTCCAGAACATAGAGCGGTAGCACATGGAGTTGTTCCTCCGATGGTTTGGAGAGAGTGCGGTGTTTCGACAGTGTCACGACGGCCGTGCAACCGTTGTTCATGTTGTGTAGGTCGCGGTGCGCGTGGGCACAAAAATCAATGCAAGCAGTCACTCCTGGAATAATGGAAAGTTTCTCATGAAATATTGTAAATGCGAGGCGATTTGGTAAGACGTAAAATATATCACTATTATGATTGTGTATCATAAGATTAGGTATCAAATATGAATATCTTGACATGCCCATAATATTCAATGTTTAACTTTCATTTATGTATCATTAGTGTAATTCGTTATGTAAAACGGTACTAATTGAAATAAAAAAAATATGGACTGTACTGACAAGAAAAGCTGGTATAAGTTTATCAACGTTAGCATAAGACAACAGAGCCAGACGCAAAGGCAACTATCAAAAAGAGTCAAATTTATGTCCAGTTTAAATTTTTAAGCTTTATCTTATAGATAATGCTTTGGTATCAGGGAGATGAGTTAAGGGCAAGCACGAAATTGTTCTTAAATTCTATTATTTCTTTAGTTTCCATCAAATTCTTGTTATTGTCTTATGAGTCTTATGTGTATTAGAATGATGATTATAAAATCATCATTACATCACATCTATAAAGATGTGAGATATCTTACCAGAAAACGGCCGTCCTGGTTTGAAACCCAGCCGACAATCCGAAGCTTCCTTCTCAAACTGGCATTGGTTGTCAAACGCTTTAGGCGCCAGATTCGTATAGAGAGGACTGAGTAGTGTTGCCAGCACGTGCATCCGTTCTTCTATCTCGCTCTCCTCGGTCTTCACGGAGAGACGGAACTTGCGAACGGTCTTCGAGCGTGCGTACTTGCAGCCGTTGTAATACATCGACCAGGAACAACCAAAACTGTAGGAAGCGCCACAAGTCTCGGGATCCAGCCCTGAAAAGTGAAAAGTTTAAGTAATTATTAATTAGGCACTACGTTTTAGACAACAATAATCCATAAAAACTTAGAAGACTGATCATTTTTGATCGAGTTTAACAGCAACAATTTTTGTGTCGATATAAATATAATCCAGGGGGCTGAGATGCTTTTAGTTGTAAGCAGGTAAATTTTCGAAGTATGTCATTTTTCTTTTGCATCACTAAAGATAAAATTTAGTAAGGAAGGTTTGGATTTTGGAAAGTAACGGAATGGTGTTTAGTATCCAACGGCAGTAAATATTTGGGAATGTTAATCACAGAGAACTGCTTCAATTATTACCTTGGCAGGCACAAGTCCTGTTCTCATTAGTAGCGCACCGCCTCGTAGTGGGCAGGCCATATCTATTCAGCTTATGGGAGAGCAGTGTGTAATCCAAATCAGCTTCTGACTGCGGGATGCCTTCCCATGCCACCAAGCAGACCACTATCCATGATGTTACGCACTTGTGGCCGTTGCGAAACTTTACTACCACTAGAACCTTCTCCGTGTAGCTACTGCGACGAATCACCTGAAAATTTTATATGAAACTGTAAAGTATCAGTTGTACAACAACTTTAGTGTTACCAGCATTGTGACAATTTTATATCCTAGATATCGTGTCTCAATGTTAAATCAAGTTGGGCAAATAGCTATCGTCTCTTTATCCATTTTCTTCTGTAGTATAATTTTGCTTGTGCCAAAAGTCTAAAGA
This sequence comes from Ectropis crepuscularia, assembly GCA_963693475.1. Taxonomy (NCBI): domain Eukaryota; kingdom Metazoa; phylum Arthropoda; class Insecta; order Lepidoptera; family Geometridae; genus Ectropis; species Ectropis crepuscularia. The sequence goes on from OY856340.1 coordinate 5,437,468, forward strand.
GCTTAATTTTAATATTCAGCTGTACACAATTTGTAGAGGGATGTGGTCAGTAATATACTCGTAAATTTGTTACCAAAATCATATAGTTTCATTATACATATTTAAAAATACAAAGTAGAATGGAAAAGATTTTATGAACGATCCATACACTCACCCACTTAGCCATCGGGCATCCCTGTGCCGTTTTTCCTTCTTTGCCCGTGTAGCAGACTTTTTCTATTCTTAATTCTTTTCCAGACAGGCCAGTTCGAGCTTCTAGATCTTTCCGTAACTCCGCCAATGTTGACGCGCAACCTAAAACAGTCAAATGGTACCATTAACTTGGAGTTTTTTTGGTTAATAATTTTCAATTAAGTATTACAACTAAGCTTACCTAAATGTGTATAATAGCTGCCCGGTTCAGGAGGGTTCTTGTCTGCGGGAAAGCAATTGCAGTCAGGTACTTCCGTTCTGGTGTTGTTTCTCAATCGCTCCAAGTTATCCAAATATTCTTTAGAGTAATTAAACTGATTCTTTTCTACTGGTTTAGCTAAATCTGGAACTGGTGTGCTCGGTTTGGATGGAGTTTTGGCATTTTTGTCGTTTGCATCTGCGTCGTCTTCTAAAACTTCATCTTTAGTTTGGAGTCCTGGACAAGCGCCGTCTCTCAAATGTTCCGGTGGTGGTTTCTTAGTGGAACCCTGACGACAGCAGGAGTAACCAACTTCATTCCTTATCTGTACTGGACCGCCGTCACCGGCAAATAAGTAAGGATCATTTCTAGGAGGCATGTTGAAACCCATGTTCTTATATATTTTGTGACCAGGTGGTGAATGCTCAGATTTGATCTGTTCGATATAATAAGGGGGTTTTGGCTCGACTGGTGTTGTCGTCGTCTTTACGCTCCTAATTTCAGATTCTTTACTTATCTTCGGTTCATTGAGGTTTCTAATATACTTTTGAAACCCAACGTTTTCCTGCCCACGAGGAATTTGCTGATACATTTCGGCAGGTTCCGGGCGGCGGTCGAATGAAAAATTTTGAAAGTTTTGGAAGTTCTGAGATTTATGTCCTATGTTCTCTTGCTTTATGGTTGATATAGGTGGAAGAACGGTATTCTGTTGCGTCCTCGCTATAACACTATTGGGGTAGTCCCTATAGTTATTCGCAAACTCGTTTTGTTTTGGATATGAGTTTTGATTTATCATCCTTTGTGCTTCAGTTTTCATCAACCGATCGTCTTTGTATTGGTAGTTATCAGGTATTTCTAATTTAGGTATTAAAGGTGCTGATGGATGCCTAAACTTAGCATCATAAGCTTCTCTATCATAAGCTCTTCTTTGTGCGTTTGTGTCTCTCGACGGATTACAGTTCTGCTGGTTCATTTCCGATACCGGTCCGATAAGCATCTTTGATTGGAAATCTTTACTATCTTGCTGCTGATTATAACTTAAGCTATCACTACCATAAACTTCTGCGTATTTTTGCACTTCATAAGGTGCATTCTGGTACGCACCATACTGACCCCTCATGTCCGCGTAAGACGGTAACTTCTGAGGCATCTTTGGAACGTTTTTAGACGATGCATGTTTATCGTAAGCTCTCGGGACTTCCGTCCCCCCCTCCCAAACGTGGTGGCCACCACCTCCGAATTCGCTCGCACTGAACGCTTGAGCACTTTGTGAATAATTACCAGCGGCAGGGTATCCCTGTTCGCCTACACGGTAATTATCTCGGTGATGGTGGCTATACGATAAAAAATGACCGGTGGTATTTCTATCATCATTACCAGCTGGTTTTCTGTCATCAGCAGGTCGCGGTGGCCCTTCGCCCGGGTCACCTTTGTCTGGTGGAGTGCTGTTACCGTCACGTGTGTGGTTTTGCTTGTTTAATATCATCGTTTTCAGTCTCGAGTTCAAATTAACCCTGTCCGATTGCGAAAACATTTGCTGTTCCGCCTCCTCTTGCCTCTGCTGGTGTAATTGTTGGTTTTGCAACTGATTCTGCATTTGATTTTGCAATTGCTGTTGTTGCTGCTGCTGTTGTTGCTGCTGTTGCTGGATTTGCTGATTTTGTTGCTGTTGTTGCATTTGCTGATTCTGAATCTGTTGCTGTTGATTTTGCATCTGCTGTTGTTGTTGATTCTGCATTTGCTGCTGTTGATTTTGTATCTGTTGGTTTTGCATCTGTTGGTTCTGTATTCTTTGGTTGTGCTGCCACTGGCGTTGCTGCCAGTCGTTCTGCCCGTTCTCTCTATACTGTCCGCTGAAAGCGCCCGGATACCCGTTACAATCTAGTGAAGCTCGCGGACCGTTGCTCCCCTGCAGGTACCCAGGCTCGGCGTTTCCCGAATGCTGACCGTTAGGCGTGTTTTGTTCCTGTCTCTCCCCATCGTTGCTCGCATCGCCAGTGCCATTCTCTGAATTGCTGTAATCTTCTTGCTCGTTGGTGTAATCTGAGCGTTCGTAACTTTGTTGACTGACAGTATATACAGGAGCTGCTGACGTCGGGACTGAACTAGGATACGAAGCTGCGGAGCTGGGTCTGGATTCTCCGGACGTGGTGCCGGGAGTGGACGCTTGTGCGTATTGTTGTTGGTACTCGGTGGTGTAGTGTGGTGCTCGTGGAGAAGGTACCGGGGTGTACGCTCCGCGGTTGGAGGGTGGTCTCTGCGCTGGTACCGCCTGAACCCCCGTCTGGTAGTACGTGTTGTTAGCCACATCGAAGGTCGCAGCAACGTTTTGGACGGTGTAAGTCGTATTGGCCTGGTAGTGCGGCGAAGTTGCGTACGCGGTGTGGTTTCCCTGGTAGTCTAGCGTAGTTTGCCCGGTCTGCGTCGGCAGTTGTTGGATGAACTGGTTCTGCCAGCCTGCTGGGACGAAAGTAACTTAACAATGATTCAAGTGATAACTGAACATAAAAAAAGAAAAATAAAAAGTCAAAAGAAGCTAGTTAGATATAATACCTTGTGTGGGGTCAGTTTGCCACGTCGTCGGGAATCTGTTGGGATCTCCCGCGTAGAAAGGCATCGGCGCCTGAAACAATACAGATGAAAATTATTATTTAAACTTCTATCTCTATGAATAACTTTTTTTATTTTTATATCCAAAGACCGCGTTACATTTTTCTTTACCATTTTTTTTTCTATATTACGGCTTATATTATCTACTTTTATTATGGTAGATATACGTCTACACGTAAGAAACCGAAAATTGAGTGAGTAGAATTAAAAAAAAATTGCTAATATGAAAAATACGGGTTATCTTCTTTTCAGCCAAGTACTTTCCATGTTAGATTGCAGCTAGTTAAAATGAAAAAAAAAGACAATATGTGTTTGAAGGGTAACGAACACAGTTCGATACTAGAACACTCTTCATATTCAAGCTGCAATTCTATAGGTAAACAAGTTGCTTAACATAAAATATTTGGATTAAAAATAAAACTGTTAAATGTCGACTGCGCACTACATATTGTACAAAGTGGCTATATTCAGAGTGAACGATAAAACGAACACTTGTTTACACTCCAGGATATTAATCAACTAATATTGTACACGTGTTAACGTGATAGGCAATTTTCGATTTGATATAAGGCCGATATAAACATATGCGAACAAAATATACTCGTAGCTAGTAAAACAATACTAATTTGAGATTCGATGTTCAGGGCCGAAGCTTGACTCGAATAAACTTTGTAGTGGTAGGCTGGTAGGACTGCAAAGTCCATCGGGGAAAGTACCACACCTTTGCCAGTTATTCTACCACCAAGCAGTAATGTGCAAATAGGTTTGAAGGGCGATGTTTCCAGTGAAATTACAGGGTATAGCGATAAAACATCTTATATCTCTGGATAATGAGTGCAGTGCTAGGTTATGATTTGGGCTCTTTATGTTCCAAAAGCGTGTCTCTGTTGTTATGGGCAGGCATGTTGCTTACCATCTGACACATTTACTGCTCGTGTCTTCACTCTCTACTTAAAAAAAATGCGCTATGCTTATCACCTTCATCATAGATAATATGAGAAATCCTTGAATATTACATAACCTGGCCTCGATTTTATAGTTTTACGTAATTAACGCGTGCGACACAAAGCAGTAATATAGATGTGTGTCGAGGCTAGTCCTTGCTTATTGTTCGGCGTGCGAACTGCCCCAACATAATCACACGTTGACCGAGGTCGGCTGACTGTTTGTTTGTACACAATGTTTATATTATGTCAGAATACTGTGTTTCTTGCGATGCGCCTACTTGTTGAGATAACTTTTAGAGCAGATGTTTATATCAGAGATAGAGGCGGATTTAGATACAGTGCCTCTTAGTTTGTTTTCAGTTTAAGAAATCGGACGAAAGACTGTTACAGAGAGACTACTTCAGAGACTTGATGGTATATATTCACTTTATTATACTCTTTGATAAACATGTAGCTGGTACTTTGAGGATTGTTTTATTCACAATGGTTTTGCACTTGACTAAAATTAAAGTTTTGATTTGAATACAACAACAATTAACACTTGATTGAAATAAATACATACTACATAATTAAAAGGTACATAAAAAAAAATTGGGTATTTTGATTTTGATGAATGCCCTCTAAATTTCGAATGATTTTGTTTCGTAATTCCATACCGAAATGTTGATTATGGAGTTTTGTATACATATTTTAAGATCCTTTTGTACCCATTTTCGCAAATAAATATGAAAATATCAAAGTTGATAGATACAAATAAAAACAAAAGTGGTGTACGATATCTCTCACTTTTGTTCATTTCGTCGTGAAAGATGCAGTAAAGGTAGTAGATAACACTATTAAAATATAATTCTTCTAACTCTTAGCTAATAGTGACGTGTTTCATCATCTTGGGGCTACGTTACGTTATTTCTCGAGTAAACAACTCCTTCTAACGTTCATTTAAGCTACGTTCTGAACGTAACAAAAAAAAAACTAATCACAATAAAAACGAAAAAAGCTGGGATAACTTTTTTTTACGACTTCGAACAAAGAGCTTTTGTAGCACAACTAATCCCTAAGTCTTCTGAGAAGTCTACCATATTTTTAATTATAATCAAAAAGTTATGAAAAGAAACCCGAGTACGCGTGTTTTTAATACGCAGAAAATATTAAATTACAGAATTCAAACATGTTCAATGTTGAACGCTGTGCCGACACGCCGACAGCGTGTTACGGAGGAATTATATGTAATGTAACTTCTAAAACTTCTTCGACTTTCGAAGACTTTAATTTGTGGAAGAAATAAGGCTTAGGGTGGATAGACGTAATGAGAATAGCTTAATGATATTCATAAATAACAAGACCATTATTAGGCAATAACGCCATACTAACTAACTAGTGGTCACCGAGAAGATCATAAAGCAATACTAATCTATTCTCATTGGACCACAGACATTAACAATAAACAAAAGAGTATTTATGCGCGTCTGTCAAGTACACGGTAGTGTGAATAATGTTTTTTGATTGTTTTTTTACTGTATTTTTTTAAACATTACCTACTCTAAAAACATCAGCATTCTCCACTCCTTCTTTGAATAAATGTGCGAAATTTCATATTACTCCATCAGCACTACTAATATTCGTAAAAAGCGGTGTAAAGTTTTTGGTTCACGTATTAATATAATTATATGTAGATTACGGAATATTGGCCGTGGATATTTGGCGGCAATTTTCATGTCCGCGATATGCAAATTTTATATTTGAAGCTGACAGTAAAATAACCACGGTAATTATACCTTAATAAACGACAATAGTGCAATGGACAACAGCATATATTTTAATCCGGAAGGTATAATTTTTAAACAAATTATTTTACTGAAAAATCTCGTGTCACGGTATTTAATGGTCATAAAGTACCAAAGCGACTCAACTGATTTTAAAGATTTCTTTTGTAAATTTGTTAGTTACGAGCACAGGACGTCTACTCTCTTTCTACGAAAAACGTAATTTCGAAATATACTCGAGACTTTTCTACTCCGGTTCTACTTCGTTTCGCCCGATCGAACATTGTTTGACGTTTAAAATGTTCTAAGTCTACTCTAAAAGATACCTCCGACTCACACTGTCGGATTTCACTTGCAAATCTTACAAATCATCATCGTTGCCGAACTGTAGGTACATTCTTATTAGTTTAGTCGTGGGAACCGGCATATTTATGTGTTAAACGGACGAAACGACGGATTGAAGTAGAACCGTAGTAGTCGCGAGTTTATTTCGAAATAACGTTTTTCGTAGAAAGAGAGTAGACGTCCAGCTCGTAAACATTTTCCAACGTCTTGTCTCCTTCTCTTCGTAATCTTAATTTTCGAATGATTTTTGGGCTCACGCATGATGCACCTACTATTCGATCAAAGCCCCTTGCCCTGTAAAGCGGCAACACCGTGATTATATCTATATTATTACGTAATTTCGCTGCGATAATTCCCAGCTATTGATAGATAATTGCTAGCTTATTGGTTTTTTATCTGATACAATTTGGAGAGTAATCTGAATGATCTAATACCACCTTGCCCTGATCGTAGCTTAAATAAGCGACATCATTTCATGGCTGACGTTCTATAGACTTGAACAAAGAAGTTTGACTCTACTTTTGTGATTTTTATCACCTTTACGCTGTGGAATACGTAGCCTGAGTTTCATTTTTCATCAGAATTGGTTTCTTCTAGACAACCATGTTCCATCGTCGATCGTCGACTGCGTCGCTTAACATCCAGCGAGATGGCGGTCAAGTGTAAACCAATAATTCATAAAAAAATTGGCAGTCATAGGAACTGCCGATAGAAGTGAAAACTTGCTGTTGCCCTGGTACTTGTACCTAGAGGCAAACGCAACTCTTTTATATTTCTGTTGTCCTGGTATCTGGAGATAAACGCTGGGCTGTTGGAGGTAGGTAATCTAAACTCTTTACTGTTTCTGTTGCCCTGGTACCTACCTGGCCGTTTTTACCGAGTTTACCCGAAGATTTCATATCCGATCCGATCCGATCCATTATCATATCCAAGCGTGACGATTGATGAATCCAGTTCACAGCCCACGAAAATTCTGTCTATAGCGCGCCTAAAGAAGTTTTCACTTCAAAAACAGTGACAAGAACAAGCTAACCTAGTCAACCTACATTTACCTGAGTTATATAATTTCCATCCTATATACGCCCTTAGGTTGTACGTTTGTACACGCGAGTTAGAGTAATATTTAATGGAGGTGTGCGCTCGTAATTAAAACTTTGTCCCTTAATGAGAGACTTAATGAGATTAACCTGTTTATTGTGCAATTACGCTAGCTTTACAGTTTTACACCAAAATTATGTTCTTTGTACTGTCAGTGTCGTAGGAAGTTATTCGCTGTGAAAGCTTCCCGGGTCGTGACAAGTCTTTAGCTGTTACGAAGTTGTTCTCTCATTTAGACGAATTCATTTGAATTTTTAGCTGATTGTCAAAACAAGGGCTAGGTTCTCAGTTCGAATTTGAAGTGTTTTAATGTGGAAAATTGGACATAAACAAACTTCTATAAGTAGTCACGTTGAGCAGTTTTGGTTGGTAATACCTACGTACCTAATACCTACCTATAAATTTAATTAAACAAGTGACGACTGACAGGCTGTTTTATATTAAAATTTTAAGTTTCCAATTTTTTATACTTGTTAACTTAGGAGTCGGTGTAAGCCATAGGCTATAGAGTAGGTACCTATCCCTATATACTAGGTACTTAGTCAATGGTCTAAGCTCTAGCCAGCTAACCACTGCATTCCAAATATTTGCTCACTCTACATTTACTTGCACACGAACCAGAAACGTGTCAAATTTTTGCGTAAAGTCAAAATCAAACCAATAATTTTCGATTGTTGTGACGCCAAACGAAATGAAAGACAACATTAACCTTTCGTCACTTGTTCAATACAACGGTAACTAGTAGAATCATAAACCATACAAAGAGAACCAATACCAGATTCAACACTGCAAATTACCTCCATAGTTCAATAGTTTCTCGATGAGCAAAATAGTTGTTCTACTAATAACAAATAAATAATTTATAGTTGGTAGCGCAGTTAAGATGAGTTACGGTCTCAAATTCCCAGGACAAAGCGGAGTTATAGACTACTTTGTCAAACTGCAGATGATAAGAATCCTTTGAAGAATTTTTCATACGTGTTGCAGAAATTGTAGCTGTTAACTTTTATTTCTTTAAAATTAATAATAAAAATAAATGAGATGGTATCAATCGCATAAAATATCGTTATTTTGTATATAGGCGAATTTCGGTACTATCAACATCGCCCTAGCAGTTTAAAAAAAAAATCTAATATTTTTACTTTATTCAATTCAACTCATTATTTGCGTATATGGGTATTTACAGATGTACGTATAACAGAGCTCCATATTCTGCTTTTCAGTATGAGACAACACCAAAACCAATTTACAATTACCCATCGATGATATAATATTCATACAATAATCACTGGAATATTGTTTAGTTTCACAAATGTTATTAAAATTAACACGAGTTGAATTTTGAAATTGAAGTCGGTTGATGTTTTCATACCAAAATTATCATGGTACTATGTAAGAACTAAGAATGGTAAGTATATAAAGTAATTATTTCCAAAAAAAACTACAATAACTAAAACGGTATTACGTAACTTTTACTTTGCTAGAATTCGAAGCTATAAGCATACTGTAGTCATACACAAAGCACCTGGAGTTGACGTAACTGGACAATAAATCATCTGAAAAGTCTACATTCTAGCTTTCGCGTACCAAGATTAACTGTTTCGATAAATCTATGATTTCAATAGTCCGAGCCGTTTTATGGAATGTAACGATTTGCTCTGGAATGTGAGACGGCTTTGTGACTTCGAAGGATTGGAGTTCAAGATTTATTCGCGTCTTCAATTTGTTTTATGAATTGGTTTGTTAAACCATTAATAGATAATAGTTTATGCTATAAGCTATATGTAGATTATAGGCATGGTCATGGTCCTATGATACACGTCAGTATTTGTGACCGATAAATATTTATTACAGTTTTTTTTAATGTTTTGTACATCTTCTCAAAAAAGCTTGACTATAGAGTTTTGTGTACTTCTTCTAAAAGTATATTTAACATTATTTTAGCCCCATTTTCAAAAAACATGAACTTTGCTAGATTAATAAATATTGTTTACATTTTTCTTGCATGATTTTATAAGTCCCTGTACCCGTTCCCAGTTTCCTTTTCACATCATTTCTCATGTATTCCAGTCCCGTTATCTTTCCACGTCGATCGGACGACTAATTAGCTTAATTATCATGATCTGCGTTATTTTTTAAACAACTTAGCGAGAACGTGAGCTTTTGTTTTTTTGTACGCAATAGATATCGTGAGTTTCCGGGAAATTGAAATCTTTTTTGATATCACACGAACCTAGAAAAATACTTCACCGATTTTGAATTTTCTGTTTTTTTTTGTGATTTGGCTGGAGCAGTGCTTAAAAAAATATGGAGGTGAATCCGTAACCGTCATGAAAATACCTAGCCGTATTGATTCTTACACGGGTCTGATATGATGAGTAGATGTATTCTACTCATCATATCAAAACCGTCATCATCTTTTAAAAGCTACACTATTTAGAAGTTATAAGGATTTTGTTAAACATAAGCGAAGCTTCGTGAAACGAAGTAGAACTTTCAATTGTTGTCAAAATATCCAAGTCTTTAAAAATAGCTGAACTTTCCAAGCTACATAAATCTATTCCGTATGGAAAACTTAATCGACTTAAAAAGAAAGAGTTTAATTTGTACGGTAGGCAAACTTTGTCAGTTACTGCCGGTGTTGGAGCCATTACATTTTGCTGTTACATTATAAGATTTATTATTTTTAATTAAACTAAGGAAGTGGATAGTGCCCAAATAATATCATCATCATCACCCCATACTAGTCTAGTGCTTGTAACCCTTTTCTACTGCACGCTCCTAAGTTCGATTGTCTGCTTGTTTTGTCAAATTTTTGCCGTTTTTTTTCAAGCAGGTCATTACTCCATCTAGCTTACTGGGTATCTTACACTACGTTTGCATAAACGTGGTATTCACTCCAGCGTTCTCGTCCCCCAATCGTTATCGGTTCTTCTGGGTATATCGCCGGCCCATTGCTACTTCAGCTTGCTGATTCTCTGCGCCTTGTCGGTGACTTAGGTTCGGTGTCGGATAACGTCATTCTAACTAAGTTGAATGGCAACACTAATTCGCTTAGGAAAAAAGTAATAAGGTTTTTCAAAATTCAAGTGGACCTACCACTACCAATCAAGATAGTTCGCAATATTCCATTTTATACACTTATCAAAATTGTTAAATGTTCAATGCAATCCTTATGGCGAAACCAGGGCACAAACAATTATGATTACCGAATATCTAACTAAAATCAGTAAATGAAACAAAAATAAGACTACATTATGCTCATTGTGTAAAAATGCTCGATATTAGATTATTATTGTTATTCAGAACAAAATACGACACATTTTCCGGGACACGTGTTTGTGAATTGTTATCCATACGGCGTAGAAAAACGAATTGTTTATTTTTATTAACAGAGTATAAGGAAGTAGAATTAAGTAATACGTAAGCGAAGGTCTCAGAGTCGCTTGAAAATAATGAATTTGTAATTGTTTTACTCATTGCGTGGATAGTTTTAAACAACGTTAACTGCTAAGAAATAACGCTAATGAAACGAATTAGTATACAAACATATCGTGGCGGAATGAGTTCTGCTAATTAGCAGTTTCGGTATTAACTGGTTATTCCGTTATTTCTTAATAGGTATATCTTATGACTATCATTTTTTAAGTTACAAATCTTAATAATGTTCGAAATCTTCTAGGCTTGAATGCCTTCCAGTGTTGGAACCAAAACAGTTCAAATCACGTAAATTCTATCTGGCCATAAACTGACTCATCATTGTTTTCTTGTATCAAACAAAATTTAAGTGTAGAATTTGTAAAATTTCCAAAGGTAAAAAGGGTTTGACCATTCCCAAAGGCAATTTTTTTTTCGGAATTAAAATTGGTCTATGTAATATTTCAGATTATAACTTGTTTTGAAAATTTTAAACTAATTCGTTCAGTCGTCTCGGCGTGATTGAGAAACAAGCATCCAATCTCGGACAATTATAATATTAGTTTAATATTATATACATTTTAGAAGAATTGGTAGGAACAAAACTAAAATACGTACGTCTCCATACATTTCTTTTAAATCGTCATCTCATTGTAAATACGACGATATCCGTTTAAGCTGTGACGTGATATTCATCACGTCAGGGTTACTTTGTTACGCAATCAGTAATTGTTCGTTTATGGTAATGACATTATATCTGTAAATGCTAATTCACGGAACAACAATATGTACAAATGTATTTTATTGTAGCCGATAAAGCGCTGTTACGCATCCATTCATGTGAGCCTCGTGGATTACGGCGAAGGTAATAAAATGGATTAAAACAGCGTATTTGAATGTGTGATGATTGTAAAATATTTGACTGTTATATGTAAATTGATACTAAGTAATTATGTCTATCGTTATTTGGAAACATACTATGTACACAGTATGAGAATAATGTTGGAAATTTAAAAACTGGCCGAAGCCAATACCTTGTCCAACCATAACTAATTAAGTTAAGTGGTATACAATGTTGTGAAAAGCGATAAAATATGTTTTTGTGGTGTACGTGATGATGATAATGATGACGAAGAGTAGGTATGTAAAATGGAAAAAGGTTTAACGAACCCAAACCTATTGTCACTGTACCAAACAGAAATATTACAGTCAAACACATAAAATATGAACTTGCGCTACAAGTGGTGGCATTATTACTGAAAGCTAGCCGACAACCAACGTAATAAAATCGTCTAAAAGATTTATCTTTCTATTAACAACCCTCGCCCTACTCTACTTATTCTACTCGGCCGGTTTCAACTGCGTAATGATTCCGTAATTTTTTCGGGATAAAAAATAGCCTATGTGTCATTCCAGACCAATGTCCTATGTAGTATGTACCAAGCTTCATTGAAATCTCTTTAAGTTTTTGCGTGAATTAATAACAAATATATATATCCATCTAAATCCATATTTATTACTTATATTCTTACAAATTTTCGCGTTTATAATATTAGTAGGATATTGAAATGAAGCCAAGTTGATTTCAATCAAAACGTTCTAAAAAAACTGTCTAAATTAACCAATGAAGGTTCTCCAAAGCTTTCATGTGATCTTTTTAGCTCCACCACACTGCGTGCTAACATTGGTACAAAGGTATCAGCTACGTACCATGGGTTGACTAGGGTGCTCCTGCTTCATTCCAGAGCTTTGACATGATCTTTTTAGTCCCACAACGCTTTGTGCTAATAGTGGTACAAAGGTATCAGCTACATACCATGGTTTGACTAGGGTGGTCCTGCTTTATCTACGCTCTATGCTACCAGTGGTACAAAGGTGTCAGCTACGTGCTAACATTGGTACAAAGGTATCAGCTACGTACCATGGGTTGACTAAGGTGCTCCTGCTTCATTCCAGAGCTTTGACATGATCTTTTTAGTCCCACAATGCTTTGTGCTAATAGTGGTACAAAGGTATCAGCTACGTACCATGGGTTGACTAGGGTGGTCCTGCTTCATCTACGCTCTATGTTACCAGTGTTACAAGGGTATCAGCTACGTACCATGGGTTGACTAGGGTGGTCCTGCTTCATCTACGCTCTATGTTACCAGTGTTACAAGGGTATCAGCTACGTACCATGGGTTGACTAGGGTGGTCCTGCTTCATCTACGCTCTATGTTACCAGTGTTACAAGGGTATCAGCTACGTACCATGGGTTGACTAGGGTGGTCCTGCTTCATCTACGCTCTATGTTACCAGTGTTACAAGGGTATCAGCTACGTACCATGGGTTGACTAGGGTGGTCCTGCTTCATCTACGCTCTATGTTACCAGTGTTACAAGGGTATCAGCTACGTACCATGGGTTGACTAGGGTGGTCCTGCTTCATCTACGCTCTGTGTTAACAGTGGTACAAGGGTATCAGCTACCATGGGTTGATTAGGGTGGTCCTGCTTCGTCTACGCTCTATGCTACCAGTAGTACAAAGGTATCAGCTACGTACCATGGGTTGACTAAGGTGGTGCTACTTCATCTACGCTCTATGCTACCAGAGGTACAAAGCTAAGAACTACGTACCATGGGTTGACTAGGGTGGTCGTCCTTCATCTACGCTCTATGCTACCAGTGTTACAACGTTACAAGGCTATCAGCTACGTACCATGGGTTGACTAGGGTGGTCCTGCTTCATGCCGGCGGTGGTGGCTGGCGCGGGGCTGGGCGCGGCGGGGGCCTGCGGGGCGGGGCTGGGGGACGCGGCGGCGGGGACGCCCGCGGGGACGCCCGGCAGCGGCGTGCCTCCGAGCGGCTTGCGGCCGCGGTAACTCTGAGCGGACAATGGAAAAGAGTTTTCATTAGAAAATAACAATTGTTGGTCTATTTTTAAAATAATGTATATGTACGATTCTTATGTACGGGATGTCAGCGGTTCCAAAAAAAATTGGTTGCCTCTTGCCTGTAAAGTCGGTATACGGGCGAAAGTTTTACGTGACAACGACTTTGAGTGGTTAGCCCGCCTAAGAGCGAGAGAAACAGACATAAAAAGTGAAAGGCACGCGTCCCTTTCACTCGCTCTCATTGTGAGCGCATAACGTGAGCGGAGCGTAACGCAGTTTCTTGAAGTGTCACCCGACAAACCAATTTATAAGACGTTGTCACGTCAAAAATGGTAGTGTTAGGGACTGCCGATAGAAGTGAAAATGTATGACAGAATTTGATAGCTCACTTTGGTAACTACGCGGGAGAAACCGGAGGCCGCTGGTAGTCTGTAATAAATCTTCAAAGCATTGTCGTCTAAATAAGTATCCTAAACTAATGTTAACTTAACCTTCATAACCATGGACATCTAGAAATGGGCTAGCATTTCTTTTCCGTTACCATTATACCATCTAGATGGTCATGGTCTCGATTTCATCCAAAGATTTCTTTCATTTACGAGCGTTACGCTTGAGCTCAATTCACAGCCCACAAAAAATCTGTGTGTGGTGTGCCAAAACAAGTTTTCACTTAATAAAAGGTATGTGACCGCAGAATCTAAATAAATAAAACCCGAGACAATCATAATGAGTATTTTTTTGTTATTCTAAAATGTCAAAAGATCAGACGAATAGATTAACGAAATACTTCGTTTACTTGAAGTTTAAAATGAAACCAAATTAGTTCATTTCACGGCCAACCACAAATATCTACCTTATTATTATCAATACATAAATTTACGGAAGTTTTTTTTTTGTTGATTACCAACCGTAAGCCAAATAACACAATAAAATATTTACGATGTCTACACCTTCAAAGGCATCTCAATAACAACAGCAATTTAAATCGTTAACGGTCGTAATTATTGTAGTAATATCGTCTCTAGAAAGCTTCCTTTTTCAAATAGTCGGATATGATTGGCCGATAACAAGCAACTAGAGAGGAGCCATAGTTAGCGGCCGTAATTCAAAATGGGAGATAGGAAATAACGTAAACAGCATACAACGAAGTGATTACGCGAAATAACATGTTATTTATGGTTATTGGTTTTGTAAGATAAATAGCGGTTGCTCGAACAAGAATGCACTAGATAATTTCGTTTGTATGAACCTATGAATTAATGCTGACATTTTCTGCTCAACTTTGTTTCAAACTTTTATTGATCATTTTATATATCCTACTAAAATTATATATGCTAAAGTTTTGATGTTTGTAGCCCAATCACGCCCAAACGGCTGAACGGATCGGTTTGAAATTTGGAACACAGTTAAATAATTAGTCTGGAATAACACATTTTGCTACTTTTTATCACGGGTAAAGAAGAGAACTGGAACTACGCGGGTAATATCGGTATAATCTGGAAACAGAGAATGCATTTGCAAAGCTCCCGCGCGCAGTGCAGCGTGAGATAGCGGCACGCTTCACTGCTTCTACTGTACTATGATTTGCTAAATGGTATCACACTTCCATATTTTGCAATGAAAACTAAAAAAAAATAGTTTTGTTAAAACTATTTTTATTGTATTACATTTGCCGCCATCTTACTTGATGTAAGCGACGATGCAGTCTACGATGGAGCGTGCTTAAATAAAAGAAACCGATTCACCCTCAACTTGAAGACACTATGGTTGTATCCATCGGGATAAACCCACTCAGGCAACGCATTTCACAGTGTAGACGTTGTTATTACGAAAGCGGAGACGCCTACAAATAATAGATATTATATTATGTTTTGTGTCGACTTTGTGTTATATAAAATTGAATGTGTTTAAATGAAATAAATGACTTCTAAATATTATGTACCTACAACTTACGAGTTGATTTTAAGTGGTGATCGTCGCCACATTCTAACAATCCTTCTAATAATAACAAATGCGAAAGTTTGGATGTTTTCTGCTCAAACACGTTGAAACAGCTGAAAGGATCAGGTTGAAATTTGTAACAAACATAGCCTGGAATAGTACACTTTTTATCGAGGAAAAATTACCGGAATGGGAACTGCGTGGGTGAAACCGCACGGCATTGCTAGTAGGAACATTCAATACGTAGGTACGGAGCGTTGGCGGTTTGAAAAACGGTAGTCATTTTTCGTAATTATGATTTTCCCAACAATAATTTGTTTCCTTGATTGTCCTTGTTTAATTACAGAACAAAAATATTTTAAAACAAATTATGATTCCAATAATTTTGTGACAATAATTGATGTATCGATTAACATTACGAGTCGGCATTACATTATGTTACGACGATTGAACAATGTGAATAAACTCATAATTCAATTATTTATATTAAGAAATACATAATATTTTCACATAATGGCCGATGAATCATTATTATGACTTATTATATATTATCTAAAATGTCAAGATTGCATATTTCTAAAATGTCAACAAATCAATCAAAGAATGTATAAATATGTCGTATTGGGCTATCAATCATGGAGCGTACGACCGACCGACGCGACGGTCGGAAAAAGGATAATTCATTTTAGAAATGTAAATAAACACTAGCTGTGACTCGCGGTGTTTCTCGCGTCTTAACAACCAATCACTTTACGGGATACAAAGTAGCCTATGTGTTAATCTAGATATATCCTACGTATGTCATTTCATTCAATTCTGATTAGCGGTTACATAGATAGGTGGGATTAAACATACACGCAAAAACGTACAGAACAAGGATAAGTTTAACTTTAAACAGTTTAATGTATTCTTCGACTTTGACATATTCTGACATAAACTAATATTTGATTTTTTTACGCTATCTATGAACGAATTGACTACAAACAGTCTTGGCGGTAGTAGCCGTGGTCAGGGCCGTTTTCACCTACTAGAGACTCTGGGCAAATTGAGCTTATGGGTCCCATATGACAAAATAAGTAATTTCTTTTGCTGAATAGACCACGATCGAAGATTTTTTTGAATTAAATAAAGAGTGACGAGACGAGCAGGACATGTGCTTGATGGTAAGCAACATACCTGCCATACGCAGCTATTGGAACATGAAAGTCCAAATCATTACCTAGCACTGCACTGCGCTCGTCACCCAAACATCTAAGTTATTATATTATATCTCTAAGCCCTGTAATTTATCTGGAAACATTGCCCTTCAAACCGGAACACAGTAATGTTTGCACATTACTGCTTGGCGGTAGAATAACTGGCAAAGGTGGTGGTACTTCCCCAGGCGGCCTCTGCTAAGAGTCCTAATTTTAAGGCGCGAGTAGAATAGATATCCCTTAATCGTTAATGGTAGTGGAGTAGAGATCAGGAGCCCCAGTCTATCGCGTGGCCCTGTGCACGTGGCCAGGGTGCCCAGTAGAGAAGAGGGGCCTGGTCATGGTGGGCAATGGAGAACAAGGGCCTGGCCATGGTGGGCAGTGGCAAGAATGTCCATATTACTGGGTCTCGGCGCCTTCTCTCACAAAGAGAGAGCTCATAGATGTGATTACAATACATACAACCAAGATAATACAATTTCATAGTTTACAACAGCAAAAAATAGAAAAAAACCCTTAAAAATTCGTTTCAAAGTATTAATACTCAGTTCAAAAATATCGGAGAAACTCAACAGCTTGCAGGTAAACTCTAATAGAGCTGTCAATCAAATCAAATAGCAGTAACGAAGCGTGAAATGGTAACATAATATTTTATGATAACAATACAATACACATAATTTTAAGATGTTATACGATTTTAGATCCATAACTACCGACATAACTGTTAATTTGGTGAGCACAATCGTTTGGCTGTAAGTTCGAATCCCATCTGCAGGTCTACTACGAAAACAAACTCCGAACGATCGGATTCGACCGACAGCTGAATCGGATTGTAGCCTGCCACGAAAAACATTCGGGTCGATACATCTTGGTCGGAAGTTATAGACTTAGGTCGGATGAGGGTCGGATCGAACGAAATGGCCCATTCGATCAACCGACCAATTGTCTATCGAGGTAGGAAACGTCCATAAGTTCGGCCGATATATCGTTTATCGGACTTTGTAGTAGACCTGCTTCATCTCTTGACTACTTTTCCACTCATATTAGACACATTACAAGTTTGTCAACATCACTGGCTTTAACTGTGAAGGGAAACATGATGAGAAAAAAAATTGGCAATCATAGGAACTGCCGATAGACAGAAGTGAAACTTATAACTCAGAATTATTTACTTTGTATGAATAGCTTCATTTAGATTTCTTATCTTTTCTGAGCTTGACCCTAGAATTCAATTCACAGCCCACGAAAGATCTGTCTGTGGCGCGTCAAAAAGAAGTTTTAACTTCATAAAGGCATGGTGTATCTTTCGAGTGTTATCCGCTAACCCGAACTTGGCCAGCATGGTGGATTATGGCCGTTACTCTCTCCTTGTGAGAAACATAGACGTGGGAACAAAAAGTGGGCTGATTTTACTATTCATACAGTTATACCTACTAACACCAAAAACACGCTATATTGCAATAATACTCCATACAATTCTAATAAGGTTGTATCAGCAAGTTATAATGCCGTGATCTTGTTTAATCTAAAATTAAACTTTAGATAACCATTAAAAATACTACAACAGCGTCATAATCCAAACTTTTAATTAACCCCAAGTTTTCAAACTTAAGGTGCATACACACTGTCACGTAGGCCGCAATAACTCAAAACACGGCGACAAAGCAGGCTATACATTAGACGTAAACAAAAGCCTTTTGTGCAAGTCGGCCGGTCGGGAACGCGGCTTTTGTCCAACTTTGTGTAACTGGCTTTAGACTTTATTTAATTGTCTTCGGGGGTTTAGCGTAAATACTGTCTAATCCCTTAGTGAGATGTATGTGGGGCTAATAGGATAAGAATTTGGAATCTAGATTCAAATTCCAAGGTAAGTAGAAATCTTATACCTTTTACGTAGGATTTTTCTACCTTTTGGGTAGAGTTTATTTACCTTTTGGGTAGAACTTTTCTACCTTTTAGGTAGAATTCTACTTAAAGGATGTAGGCATAAAATTTTGAGACAACAATTGATTTTTTTTAACAGCTAGTTTTATTATATCGATATAAGACTATAGCGGTTCTACTAACGGTAACTAGGGACTCAAAACAATTGAAACCACCTGAGAAGTACCTTCTTTGATAAAAAAAAAAATTCCAACTCATTTCAGACGTATCCTGTAATCGGTGAACAAACATATTAAAGAAGAAAGAAGTCCCACACAAATTGAGAATCTTCTTCTTGATGTTCTAAACGGTGTGTTGCTAAGCAGTACAACCCAAAAACATACTTGAAATAGACGCTTTCCTCGAAATCAAGCAGAAAAGAACTAACCTAACATAACTCTCCCAATGAAGGATACCTACAAGCAAGAGTATAAACAATGATGTTTATAAATACGGGATATAATGGCGTGTGTTTGGGCCAAGGTCACGCTATCTTTGATCTTTTGGCACAACATCAAGCGTAACGTAGCGAAAAACTGCAGAAGGGGACTTTAGGGGATGTATCCTGAGTTGCAACTCAATTTAATATTCATTTCACATTACACTAATATTGTTAGGGTGTGTGGGTTTCTTAGTGTGTACGTTACCTAACGTGAACATGAGAATATCGCTCTTAGTGACAAGGTCGTCAATGACTACTTTATTTCGTTTAGACTTAATGCCTTTTAAAATGACCTGTAGGTATCTATGTTTGTTCCCACGTATTTCTGTAAAGACTAGACGAATTTGAATGATATTAAAATCCGTAGTGAGTATATTACCTAGAACCTAGAACCACACATATGCTACTTTTTATCCCGTTAACGTTAGTGGGACACTTAATGAAACGATTTACGTAAATCATATTTGGCGAAATTAAATTATCGTCAAAAATGTTTAGCGGCCATTGTTTAACTATCTATAAAATATGTACCAAATTTAATTTAAATCGTTGCAGTGTAGGCGTGAACGCGTAACATAACAACAGAGTTACTTTCGCATTTATAATAATAGAGATTATGTCAAACGACATTAGGATATAGCAGGATTTTGAAACTTTATCTTTTTATTTGCATATGATAATGTTGTGTCTTTGTTGTTACCAAGAGGATTTGTATGAAACAGTTTTACTGCCCCAATAAAACGCTGTGATTCCAGAATTCTCGCTCGGTATGAATTAATTCGAATGAAAATTTTAGATTTAAACAATGAATGTTTTCAGTGGGAATGATTTACGCAGCAGTAAATTCGGTTTATTGCCACTATTGTTTATTTTACTTTATTTTATTCCAAACGTTTTAGTGACTGGTTTTTGTTTAAAATTAAGATTTCGGATCGTAATGCTACTACCCTAATAACATTGTAAATGCGAATAATTTGATGTTTTCATATTTGTAGCTCAATCACATCGAAAATCAGTATTATGAGTATCATTGAAGTATAATAATATTATAGTAAATTGGTAAATTGCTAGGTTATCGGATATATTTCAGAGAGTGTTCAACTGATCTGCATGATCTAATACCACCTTACCCTTTTTTCTATATGACTTCTCATAGCTCGTAAAATCGACATCGTTTCATGGTTGATGTTCCAAAGACCCGAACGAAGCGGTTTGACGTGGGTTTGCCTCTACTTTTGTGATAAGGACGCCTAGGCCATAGAATAGATAATACCTAGGCTGTGGATTGCGTTGTATTGCGCCTAATTTGTATAACACTTTATCGGCCAGTTTTCGCGTACGTTTTCAAACTAATAGGTATCTTTAAAGTTTTGTGAATTTGAGGGCGAACAAACGAGGTGAGCGGTGGTCGTTGATCGATGGTGACCGTTCTTTGAGGCGTGGCAACGACCCAATTAGATAGTCTTATCACTACAGTACCACTGGCGTAGCGTTACCAAGTTACCATCATGCTTTTGGGACTGATACTGGTGCGGTTACCTAACAATCAATGTAGCCATTGGCAGCAGCACTATAGTAATTTCCATACTCCCTTATTAATTGAATTTGGTTTGGTTTTGGTTAATTACCAAAACTCGCTATATAGACGCTGATAGCAAAGCAAAATTTGTACAAAAAAAAACATTTTGGTTGACTCTTATTTCTTCCGTATTTTTATTTTTAAACTCTAAATGATTCTATCTCACTAGACAAATGTAATGTTACACATTTATAGATACAACAATAAATATTGTCGAATTCGGAAAAATTGTTTGTTGAAAGAATAACAAAAGAAACGTTCTAGGTATATGATATTATGCCATCGATTGGCTCCGACGCCATAGTTCAAACGAATCTTCAAGATTTATCAGCGAATTTATTTCAGTTTTCTTAGTATGTCCCTAATATGCGTGATCTTCTCGTCATCACGGCCGAAATAACGAGACCAAAATGTCGGAAAAAATAATCATTATGTCGCAATAATCGTTATGGCAGTGTTTTCTATATTATTCGGAGTGTGTGATACTGATGTGCAAAATCCAATTCCATCCATCCTTCTTTTGTATCAGACTGCTCATAACTCAGAATGAGGACACCGTTTCATGTTTGAAGTCTAGACTCGAATAAAGTTTGAGTTTGACGCCATTTTCTTTAACGACTCGACTGTGGAATGCCTTGTCTGAATCAATTTTTCCCGGATTATATCTTAATGTCTTCAAATCGAAAGTGAATCGGAGATCTAGATAAGCACGCTCCATCAGAACGCTTCGTTTACCATAAGGCGAGATGGCAATCAAGTGTAAGAAAGAAGTTAGTAGTTGACCAAAATCATGGTAACCCTACAATAATCGGTGGTTTGCGCAATTAATCGTCGGTTGTGGAATAAGGTCTTGGTTGATTAAAGCACAGGGTATTATATATTCTGTGGCATAAGGAAACGTCCGACGAGCGACAGACTTAGCGTAGTTCTTATCAGTGGGACATACGTGGCCAAATAACCAGACTCACTGCCTCTGATAAGGAGCGAAAGAACCAGTAAAGTTAAAACTTATTTTGGCGCACCAGCGCACCACATCCAGATTTTACGTGGACTGTGAATTGAGTTCAAACGGCACAGCGTTATTAGCTTTCACTTCTATCGGCAGTCCCTATGACAGCCAATTTTTTGAAGTGAAAACTTCTTTAGGCGCGCCTAGACAAATTTTTCGTGGGGGGTAAATTGGATTCTACCGTCACGCTCGGGTATGATAAGAAATCTTCGGGTAAACTCGGGACCTTGGCGATTGGGCATCTAGAAATACGTCAGCCAATGGGAAATGCTGACGCATTTCTAGATGGCCATGCCATGATGCCCAGGCCACGCCCTCCGGTTACACCCGTGTAGTTTCCAAGGTAAGCTATCAAATTCTGAGCTATAAGTTTTCATTTCTATCGGCAGTTCCTATGACTGCCAATTTTTTTTTATAACCGCGTTGAACGGTTTTTTGTAGGCAAACATTTTATGAGGTTTCGTCACTGATATGGTAATGTTGGGCGGCGGTGTAGCGCCGGCACCGGCAGTAGTGATGGCGTAAGAGAGGGTTCACACGGCGCGGCTGCCAACCGCGCCCGCGCGCGGGCGCGGCAGATTTCCATATAAAATTGAATTCAATACACACGACGCGGTTTACGGCCGCGGCGGCTGCGGCAGCCGCGCGGCGCCCGCGTGGCTGCGCGCGATTCTTCAGTAGCTTTCCGGAGCAGAAACCGCGAAAACCTGCGGTCTCGTGAGTATTGAAACAATACCGTCGCGCGGCGTGGCGCCGCGCCCGCGCGCGGGCGCGGCTGGTAGCCGCGCCGTGTGAACCGGCTCTTAGTCAGCGTCAGACGCTTCATGATTGGGTAAAATCTTGCGAGTTTACGGTATCGATTTGCGTCATAACAATATTTCTGAAGCTATACAAGTGACGTACCTATTGAGCAACATTTGTGCTGCATAGAACTAAAATTCTAAGTGCTGGCCTTTTTTTTGCTCAACGCATAAGTATCGCCATTCAACGTGGCAATGGGGCCAGCATTTTGGGCACAATTCCCACTGGCACCGATCTTTTAGATTAAGTTCCTGGACATATTGTAAATAAATATAATGTATTAAGGTTGATTAATAGTCGAGTATAATTTTGTTAATATTTAGAAATCTAGATCGTTTTTATATTTTCAATATTATAATAAATATCTTTTTGTTTAAATTCTAAGTTATACATTTTCACTTCCATCGGTAGTCCCTATGACTACCAATTGTTTTTTTTCTGGTATGACATTTACTTATAGTGTTTCTGGATTTACGTGGAAGGTTCTGCTGTAGGCTTGTCTCACTCTTCAGACTTCTTTAAGCCTATATTAGTCTTCAGACTGGAAAAATTTCGACTCACGAAATATGTGCTACTGTGGTACGCTCTTTTTAGCTCACTTCTTTTTCTTCGTAATCTTTCTTTAAACGATATTGTGTCAGCAATGAGCTCAGATGTTAGTTTAGTCAAATTCTAATCGGGTTAGGAAATAAAACAATTTAGGTCGCTGGATTTATACGAGAATTCCAAATTTTATGACTTCACAAACATTTGATTCGGTAAATTTCGCGAATTTCATTACGGCTTCTAGTCAACGGCGGTTGCCTATCAGGAGATAAAGTTATATTGTGCGATAACAGTATTATGTAATTGATATATATATTTGGAAGTAGGTTGTTTAGACAATTTGTTGTTATACGATCCTGAAATATTTGGTTTGTTAGGTGTATAAACATAAGCAGACAACTGAATGTTTCCACGACGGGGTTTTGGGGCTTTCTCTAGCAAGGAGGGAGTCAAGACCATAACCCACCACACAGACCTCGTGCGAGTTACGACGAGTTAGATGACGCATCACCTCGAAAAAATGTAGGAAATTGCCAGTTTCACGATGTTTTCCTTCACCGATAGTCAGTGATGATGACAAAGGTAAACATCTACACTTGGAAAAATCTCACAAGGGATTCGAACGTATGATCTTGCTCAGATCAGGTTTTCCACACGGTTTCTTTGTACCAATCTTAAGCAGCTGAGGTGTATGTTAGCTATGGCAACATAGTGATGTGCCGCGACAAAAGTATGACACTTCCACAAGAGCGACAGGACAAGAGCGATCAGACCCGCGCTTTTGGTGTACAGCGTTTGTTCTAACTCTGTACGTAGTATATGTAAACTCTTTGGGTGGAGCTCTCTGCAGAGTCCGCCTGGGGAGGTACCACACCTTTGCCAGTTACTAGATGCCAAAACATCGTAGTGCTCCGGTTTGATGGGCAATGTTTCCAGTGAAATTACAGGGCATAGAGATTAGGCATTTATATGTCTGGGTGACGAGCGCAGTGCAGCGCTAGGTAATGATTTGGACTCTTCATGTTCCAATAGCTGCGTGCCACTGTACTGTTATGTGAGTGAAGGTACCTGATGGTAACCTTTGATGAAACTATTTTGAGTTCAATGTCAGGCACAGTCCTTTTCGTCTCGACTCTTAACTATAAAAAGGTGGAATCAGTAATGTTCTTTATTATGTTGTTTTCTTACCTTTATAAATTCAATTTTGATTCAAAAACATTCATTGTAGAAATCGGAGTTAAAACAATTTTTTCCTGATCTATATCTTATTATGTAAAACATGTTTTTTTTTCATAAATCAAATGTGGTGCTACGACGGCTGTGGAGGGTCGTCATTAAAGAATGTTTTACATTCAGTTATTCAACGAAAAAAAAACTTCGTTCCATTTTTAAAAGACACCTTTCTTGTGAAAAATGAGGTTGTAAAATTTTTATTTAACGCAACAAAAATTGCACGAAACTCGTGAAGTTTTACAAAGTTTCGTATATTTTTATGCATTTTGGCGAGGATACGACTGAAATGTTTTTTCTTCTACATTGAATATTATCTTTAGATAACTAGAATAATCCAAATATAACGCAAACGTTAAATACATTCTAATTTAATACAATTAAGGTTTAAATTAGAAAAATAACATTGTAGCTATCGTGTAAGTAAATCAAGAACATTTAACAAAGTTAATTAAATTGTAACAGCATTCATGTTATTTTAAGCAAAACTTAAGTTGTAAGTATTTATCTAGAGTAGGTAACATTTATGTTAAATCTAGTGTGGTACGTCAAAATCTATGTAACTTAATTAAAGAAAATACCAGCAAAATAATATTCTTCACAACGATTTTTTAAATAAAAATTTAGTGTTCATTTTTCAATTTGGATTTGAAATTCAAAATAAATGAAGGAGTTGAAGAATTATGGTGTAATTAAGGAATAAATGCAGACCAACACAAACTCTAAAGCATAAAGCAGTCGTGTAAATACAAATGACTTACAAATATTTGTTATTGTTAGTGAAAACGGTAAATTACAATTTGTGACATTTACAATTCGAGCGTGTTTTGTTTGGCAAGGAACTTTTATACGTCTCGCTGTTGGCGTTGGCAAATTTACACGTTTACAAAATGTTTTTGTAACACAACTTGAGTTTTGTTTCGAAATGTTTTGCCGAAAATATTAGTAGGTACTTTAGTTAGTTAACAAAAACACCGACATATCGTTAGTGGTCTTGCCAAAACTATAATGTGCTTTTAGTCAGGATTTCACGGGCAACAATAAACTTACCGATTTGTTTATTGATGGGCTTATTAGTAAATTAAAAATGCAACATTGTTAACAATACGACGTATGATTGAGATAAATACAAGGGAAAATGAAAAGAATTTTTCATTTTTTCTAGTTCGAAATAGAGATTTGTATTAGACTGCTGCCAAACCAATTTAAAGAAAAACACAATAAAATAATTGATAACTAAAAAAAGTAACATTGCGTCTAAGGTGTCCTAGTAGCTAGTTGTCGTACGAGTTGTAGTACGGTAAGAGCGTATGGTAAAGGTAAATGTATATAAATATTTATTACATGCTCTATGTACATTGTACATGCATAAGTATAGTTAGTAACATTAGTTTAGCGTGTCCCTGTGCCCAGGGTAGGAGACTGTGCTGAATGGTCCCGGGTGGCACCATGGTCATCACGGGCCTGGGGCCCGAAACCTTATCCTACAGTTGCTGCATACAATTACCGCCTTTGGTAGTAGTAGGATTCTTAGCAGAGTCCGCCTGCCGAAGTACCACACCTTTCCCAGTTATTCTACCGCCAAGCAGTAAAGTGCAAACATTACTGTGTTCCGGTTTGAAGGGCAATGTTTCCAGAGAAATTACAGGTCTTAGACATATAACATCTTAGATCTCTGGGTAACGAGCGCAGTGCAGTGCTGGGTAATGATATGGACTCGTCATGTTCCAATAGCTGCGTGTCACTGTCACTTACCACCAGGCACAAGTCCTGGTCGTCACTCTATACTGTAAAAAACATTGGTGGGACCCTGTGCCTTCCGCGTCAGTCCAAAAAGCGGTGGGTAGTCGAAGCAACATAACTGCTAGCCAACTGCCTTAGGTCACTTTACAAAACAAAAGTATAATTGCGTTGCTAACTTTAAGAGAGTTTCTCCGTCCAGTGTTTAGTGCCTAATTTATCACCCGATCCAGGTCTTAAATCTAGAAGTAGCCGCTTTATCCTAAACTTCACCTGTCCGGCGACTTAGTGCAGTTAGCTCTTAGAGACTTCGTTTAAAACTTGGATAAAGTCTTTGTTTAAAAAAACAATTGCGGACTTAGACTAAAATGTAATGTTGGTTTTTTGATTCAAATCTGATCGTTTCCATTCGTCATTCGCCTAACGTTATCTCACTTTCAAGCGTCAAAGAAGACCATTCGAAAGTAAAACTAAGACCAGCTTTTAGACCGGTGTCGATCAAAATCCATTGATTCCTTTTGATTCGATCGGAACCTGAACACGAGTGATCGAATCACTGGTTTCTAAAACACCCGATCTTTTGAAACCCTTCGGTAAACCGAAACAAGACAAACTAAATTAATCCTTATGTTGATCGATCTCACTCTGCCTTTGGGTCGCGCGCGACACAGGTCGTACAAAGGAACTGCAACCCAAATGATCGAATCTTTAAAACCCGATCACCATACGAGTTAGTCATGCTCATGAGCGACCCGGGTCTCGAGAAATGATCGATTGACTCAGGTCTAGTAGGTTTCCAGTCAACGTAGGTAGTCGAAGGTCGAAAGAGCCATCTGAAGTCATTAAATCAAACCAGGGTATGTTTAGTCCACTGATCTTTGTATTTGCTTCCTATAATAATTGATGTAAGAGTGAAAATGTAACAAACGCGTGTATATCCGTGATCCGTGTGCCGAGCGGAGTGGCGTGTAGCGACACGTGTTCCGCCACGTTGGCCGACTATTCTCGTTCGGGCCGGGGGTACGCTGGCGCAAGTCACAAGAAATGCAGACTAGAATTTTAAACGCACAATATTGTTTTAGTATGAAAACTAACGTGGTTATTACACATTTTAAATGAAAACACGGGTAACTCACGTGAGTCACAATATTGTGTTTTGTTAAAGTTAAGTAATTTAGCCCCGATGCGCAGTTTTTGAGTTCGCATCTTCGACATGACAATATCGGTGATGTAGATATTCCACTTTCAACTCTTCTTCTTTTTCTTGTTAATATCACCGCAATTTGGCCAGTGTACACCGTTGGAACATTTAATCGACACCATTCAATGTTCCAACGGTGTACACTGGCCAAATTGCGGTGTTCATGGTACTTTCATGTTCTTAATTTCAATGTTTCTTCATTCATTTGCTATTATTTCACTATTATTTGGCTGTAGGTACGAATATGGAACCAACTCGAATGACTATACATTGAGTAATGGCGTGCATTTGCTCTCACGTCATGTAAAAAGCCGTTCGGTATTATGAACTATTTAAATATAATTCCGGGTAGATGTAGCATAGCGTAACCCTAGATGTAGCACCGTATTTCATTTGGTACAAAGCAAAGGTTGGTATTTTTATGTGCACCACATGATTCGGACCTTCGAGTTCAGCGTTTTGTCTCGCTGTACGGTAGTATTATAAGCAAGTGGCGTCAAAAAAAGAAGAGCGTACCTACGAGTTTGTGTGTACTTATTACACACGCAAGAAATTATACTTCTTTAGTTTTTAAGAAGTATAATTACGCTAACGCTTATCTAATGATCTCTTTCTGTGCTACCCCAAAGTTAGCGAAGCAGTAGAGTACATAAACACGTCTTTTAAAAAAATTGGCAGTCATAGGAACTGCCGATAGAAGTGAAAACTTATAACTCAGAATTTGATAGCTTACCTTGGAAACTACACGAGTGTAATCGGAGGGCGTGGCCTGGTCATCATAGCATAGCCATCTAGAAATGGGTCAGCATTTCCCATTGACTGATCCCTTTCTAGATGGCCATGCCATGATGGCTAGGCCACGCCCTTTCAGCATTTCCTATTGGCTGACTCATATCTAGATGGCCAATGACCATGATACCGAGTTTACCCGAAGATTTCTTATCATACCCGAGCGTGACGCTAGAATTCAATTCACAGCCCACGAAAAATCTGTCTAGGCGCGCCAAAAGAAGTTTTCACTTCAAAAAATGCACTCTAAGGTAAGTGTGTGCAATTGGGTGTCAAAGTGCGTGTTTATGGAATGCTATTAAATGATTGGATGACACTTTTGACTTTTCACACAACAGCTTAGATAGTGATGTGTGAGAAGTGATCACCAATTAGGTATATGTATATTATTTTACTCGCCATCTCTCATGTTTTGCACCGTGCGTTATCGTACCATCTGAGTGGTTTTATTTTCTGTATTGCCTCCATGGATTAATTTTATTACGACTTGCGTTTAATTTATTTCATTCAATTTCTCATATCCACTCACAGAAATCTACATTCATACAATTACTTAATGGATGTGAAATTATTACACGAAGTGTGGATATACGGAGTATATTGTTTAAGTAATAACCATGTAATAACTTAACTAGGTACTTTACTTAATATAACGAATGAAAATGTTTATACGCGAGCTTGTTATTTTAAGGTTCGAACAATGCTTGGTCATATTTGGTAACCAAGTAAGTAACATTTTAGACTGAGACAGAACTGCTCACGTTTATAAATGAAATATTAAAAACAAGAGAGAACATAAGACAGAAGAGAAGAGAGAAGTAGAAATTAAGAACAAAATAGGTACTTACCTTATTTTTAATTTGTGAGTTTTATGAAAAAAAAACTGTTTGAGTATGTATAAATAAATAATAATAAGTAATAGTTTTTTTTAAATAGGTATAGTACACATTTCTGTTATAGGCAGGCCATCAGGCGCATGTTGTACTGTTCGTCCGGTCACTATATGTATAGGTACTATAAAATATATATATATAGTCCTCCTTGACGTGTTCGTCAACGGCGAACCCAGCTAAGCACGATTATGCGCGCGAACATGGCTCGCAAAACCAAGTTTTGTTTTAAACGTCCTATCACATGACGCACAATACAATAGACCATTCGAATTGTACGTGTAGGTGTAGGAAGGCTTCGGACGGGTCTTATTTGTGAGACGTTTTGCGTCTAGATCTTGTAAACGCTTCGCTTCGAAATTTTTGACAGCTTGATGAACAGAGCGACGCCATACTGGTCTCTGTTTTGCCAGCTCTTCCCAACCATTGCATGGGATGTTGCATGCATTAAGATGTCGCTTTAAGACATCTTTGTAGCGAAGATATTGACCTCCAGGAGTACGTTTTCCCTCCTTCAGCTGTGAATAAAACACAGCTTTAGGCAATCTGGAGTCATCCATACGTACGACGTGTCCACACCATCTCAATTGGCCCTTTATGAGTAATGCTTCTATGCCATTCAGTCCAGTCCTTTGCAACACTTCAGAGTTTGTAACTCGGTCTTGCCATTTTATACGAAGAATTGATCGTAAACACCTCATGTGAAAAGTGTCAAGGCGCTTTATATCTCCTTTATAGAGACACCAAGTTTCGGTGGCGTAGAGCAATATTGGTATAATTATTGCTTTATACACAGCGATCTTTGTGTGTAACCTTATATCATGCGAGTCCCAGACTCTTTTGCGTAGTAGTCCGAAGGATGTTGCAGCCTTTGCAATTCTGGAAGAAATTTCGGTTTCAAGACGATTGTCACTACGTACAAAGCTCCCAAGATACCGAAATGATTTAACTTCTTCTAAAGCTTTATTACCAAGAGTAATGGGTGTCGGGTCTGGTGTTGTACCACGTGCAGATTGTTTAAGCACTTGTGTTTTAGAAACGCTTATGATCAAACCAAACCGTTCACATGACTCATTCAGGTGATTTAAAAAAAGTTTGCAGGCTATGGATACTACTTGCCATTAAACACACATCGTCAGCATAAAGAGCATCCAAGACAGAAAGTTCATGCACTGACTTCTTTGCTCTAAAACGGCTTAGATCGAACACCCCTTTATCAATTCTGATACTCAAGTGAATCTGGCCAGCAGTATCGCAATTTGAGTACGCGTATCTTAGTACAGTAGCAAAGTAAATACCAAAGAGAGAGGGTGCCATAACACATCCTTGCTTAACGCCACTAGTCACTGCAAATTGGTTTGTGTAATCATTTTCATGTTGCACTCTAGCCATCATTCCATCATGAAATTGGCGTATTAGGTTAACAAATCTATCAGGACAGCCAATTTTCGTAAGCACAGCCCAGAGAGCAACTCTAGGCACACGGTCGAAAGCTTTTTCCAAGTCCACAAAGCACATGTTGAGCGGCTGATGGTGCTCCAAAGATTTTTCCTGAATTTGCTTGACAACGAAAATAGCATCGACAGTGCCTCTACCGGGACGAAAACCACATTGGCTCTCAGGCAAAATACGCTCAGCTACCTCTCCCAGCCGATGATTTAAAATATGGGCTAGTACTTTTCCAGCTGCACTGAGCAAAGAGATGCCTCTGTATGAGCCACAATCGGAAGAGTCGCCTTTGCCTTTGTATAATTTACAGATAGTGGCGTCTTTCCAGTCCTGTGGAATTTCCTCACTATCCCAAATTCGCAAAATCAGTTCAAATAGTCTGTTTTGAACGTTGGGTCCACCATATTTATAAAGTTCAGCTGGCAGACTGTCTGATCCTGCGGCTTTACCATTTTTTAATCTTTTCACTGCAGCAAAAAATTCCTCAAAAGATGGAGGCTCACCCAGTTCGGGAGATAGCGGTAATATTGGAAGACTATTGATGTAGGCGAGATCCGCACCATGGCCGGTTGGGCTTAGCACTTCAGTAAAGTGTTCAGCCCATCGGTCTAAAACTTCACGGTGATCAGTTAGACGTCTAGATCTATCACGAGAGAAGATGGGAGCAATTTTCTTATGACGCGGACCAAAGACTGTTTTCAAAGACTGAAAGAAGAGACCTGTTTGCTTAATGTTTGCAAGGTGCTCCAACTCTAACGCCTTCATCGTCCACCAACGGTCTTTTAGTTGTCGTATCTTGACCTTTAGGTGATGTCTAATACATTTTAGCTGAGAATCGGTTTTGGAGACTTTCATTAAACGCCTGGAATCTGCTATGAGTGACATTATCTCAGTGTCGGAGTCGTCAAACCAGTCTTGGTTTTTCTTCTCCGGCTTACCGACTACCCTATGCGCCACATCATGAAGTATTTGTGCAAGAGTACGCCAATGATCATTCACTGAATCCACTGTGTCTGAAGGTCTGGAATTAAGTTCGGCATTAAATTCCAGTTGAGTTTTTGAGGAGTTCACTAGTTTTGCACAGGCCAGGCGAGTTGGGATTTTATGTTTTGCTCGGCGAGGCGGTTTATAGCTGAGGCGGACTTTCGACCTTATTAACCGGTGATCAGTCCAGCCTTCAGCGCCCCGCATAGCTCTGGTAACCATCACATCCTTCAAATCAGCCCTGCGCACTATGACATAATCAATTAAATGCCAGTGTTTAGAGCGTGGGTGCATCCATGATGTCTTATACTTATCAGGCATACGGAAAAAGGTATTAGTAACACATAGGTTAAATTCTGCACACAAAGATAACAGCAATTCACCGTTAGTGTTACAGTTACCAACACCATGCCGTCCAAGGACCTGTTTCCAGATGTGACAGTCCGAACCAACACGAGCATTAAAATCGCCTAATAGGATAATTTTATCGCTGGGAGGTATGTCCCTCAAAATCTTCCTCAAGTCATCATAAAATTGATTTTTTTCTTCGTCACTATATGTCATTGTGGGCGCATAGCTGCTTATTAGGTGAAGAAATTTGTTGCCACTCAGGTGTAAACGTAACGTCATAAGCCTATCATTAATACCTTTTGGACTTTCTACCAATGATCCTCTAATGCTGTTCTTAATAGCAAATCCAACTCCGCTGCTGGCTCGTTCCTGTGAAGGTTTGCCTATCCAGTAGTAAGTATACCCACCTTGGTCTTCACAGAGTTCACCGCTGTCAGACAAGTGGGTTTCACTTAAAGCAGCAATATCTATGTTATACCTTTGTAATTCTCTAGCAATGAGAGCAGTTTTACGTTCGGGACACTGATTTCTTGGATTATCTAAAAGAGTTCGAACATTCCATGTTGCAAAATTAAATGAGTATCGGCTGAATAAATAATTATTTTTAGACTTTCTATGGGTTTTTCGACCGCGATTAATTGGTGCCCGATGACCGCGGTTTGCCATGCGGGTGAAGGGTGGAAGCGGACTATGTTTGGGCCACCTTTTCTAGACCCCTCTCCTGTGCAGGAGTAAGCAGAGCGATCCTAAATAGGGCTGCTTAGTCATCAGATGTGCTGCCGAACCCGTATTCCCGCCCCAGTCGAATCCAGGAGCGACCACTCTCATCTGACCGCCTATGTGCAGGGAAACAGCTAAGAACCAGATACACCGTTATCTGAATTCTCACCACCGTCGCCCCATCGCCATAGGACTTTTGCTCGTAGTCCAAAGTTCTAGCCAGGTTCATCTGCGCGTGAGTTGTTTAAAGTGAGTAAGCGGTTGCGCTGGTGCAAACTCACTCTCTTGTCCCAATTCTACCAAAACCCAATGGACCAGTGACCTGGTACGATTGGTGGTAGAAGGAATGCAGTGAATTGGCCGCCAGCCATACTAGATCCTGGATGGCGCCCTTTAAGGCATATCACATCACCTTGCTACATCGCCACTGTCGCCGGAGTTGTTCGCCTATCGACGGAGTCCGCCTTCAGCACCGATGCAGTCTTTGTGTACATTCGGGGGATCACCCGACTTAGCTGAAGAATAGTTCAGCCCCCTCCATTAGGTTCAGCCCACAGATCGATGTGGTTACCGGGGTGTGGCCGCTGCGTACACTGCAGCTACGAGGAGCCACCAACGGAGAGATTATGAGCGGCTTAAAAGTGCAGTCAGGATATACGTTCTCACTACGTATGTGAAACGACCGACGTTTATCTGACTATAAGGCACTATAGAGCCCCCCACTACACCCCATATAACACTAACACTATAAAATATACATTTACACTCTCATACTAAACTGTCATCAACATAGACACATCATAATGAAACTATCAGGAAAAAAAATCCCGCGATACAAGACCGTGGCAACCAGTTATCAACCATTAGCCACTAGACCCGTCTCTTTGAATCCAAAAGGCTGCCTTTGTACTTAGATTGATCCTTAACCTTCTGTATTAGCCTATTGTGACAGAATCGCTCTCATCCGGGACCATCAATGCGAATCGAGTCCCTACCATGCGTCAATTTCACATCACTCAATAATAATTCTGGTGACACCTGTCAATGTCAGATGTGTCAAGCTAATCTGTCACGTCACTGGCTTGATTACATTTGTCCTTGTGGTGACAATAATGAATTACTCGGTTTGTTTGTATTACTTTCTGTTTTTGCTGTCCGCAATTTACATTTCTTAAAGATTATTTTTTTATAGTATAGAATGACGAGACGAGCAGGATATGTGCCTGATGGTAAGCAACGTGCCTGTCACATAACAGCATAGTGACAAGTTGGAACATGAAGAGTCCAATTCATTACCTAGCACTGCACTACGCTCGTGACCTAGAGATCTAAGATATTATATCTCTAAGCCCCGTAATTTCTCTGGAAACATTGCCCTTCAAACCAGAACACAGTAATGTTTGCCCATTACTACTTGGCGGTAGAATATTTGGCAATGGTACTTCCTCAGGCGGAGTCTGCCAAGAGTCCTACCACTACAACTACGAGTATGAATACTTGTGTACTATTCAGTAACGTTAAAGAAGATGTAGGTCAAAAAACGTTTTTTATTTTTATTATGACACAAAATTCATATTCGCTATCCGCGGTGTCAATAGATAAGATGTCCCTTCCGCGTGGCGATTCTGAACCCAGTCGGATTGATCTCGATCATCAAACCTGTCGGTCTTTGTCTTGTCCGTTTAGATTGACAGAGACAAGGATTCTCACTCCGAATTTGATTCGTTCGGATTACGTTCAGACGCAGTAGATACATCCTGAAACGTTTTTTTAGTTGTTGGTTTCTAGCTGTTGATTTTGATTGTGTACCAAACGATTATTATTAGATACTAGCAGCGCCACTCGGTTTCACCCGCGTAGATTCCGATGCCGCTATTTTCCCGGGATAATAATTAGGCTTTGTTATTCAAGATTAAAATTTATCTATATACCAAATTTCATTCAGATCCGTCCAGTAATTAATTTTTGCGTTAAAGAGTAACAATGGTCCATACATATTCACAAAGTTTCGCGTTTACATATTTAAAGATTCTAGACATCTACGTCTACGAGGGGTGTAAGGGGGAAGCGCTAAACATCTAGTTTCCCCAAATGTCAACCTCTCCTGCGCGCGGTACACCCTGCTGCCAACTAACGAGGCTCTGACGACCGAACCAATGGCGGTATATCCATTTAAAAGCCAGTCCTAAATTTACCTGGCCGGTGACGGGCAGCGGCGTCATCGGTGCAAAGGACTGGCTCCGCGGTCACCAACCCGCCTGCCAAGCGTGGTGACTATGGCAAACACCCCCCCATATGATGGTCACAAAAAAGAAACGGCCCCTAGTCCCCGGCGGCTCCGTTATTCCAGGCGTTGGTGGCAGCCTTGGTTCCGGCGGAGCATGGGGTGCTAAGAATCCCCGGCAGACGCCCCGCCACCAAACCCAACGACTCGACCTGGCAACGTACAACGCACGGACTCTGAGGGCTGACGAGAAGATTGTGGAGCTGGAAGAAGAAGTGGACAAGTTGCGCTGGGATATCATAGGGTTATCCGAAGTCCGTAGACAGGGCGAGGACAGAATAACCCTCGAATCCGGCAACTTGTTCTACTACCGGGAGGGAGATCAACAATCCCAAGGGGGTGTCGGGTTTATCGTCCGCAAGTCTCTTGTCAACAACGTGTTAATGATCGAGAGTGTGTCGAGCAGGGTTGTATACCTTGTACTTAAAATAACCGACCGGTATTCATTGAAGGTCATACAGGTATACGCACCGACCTCGACACATCCCGACGAAGAGGTTGAGACCATGTATGAGGACATCTCCAAAGCCATACATGTCTCGCCAACACATTTCACAGTTGTGATGGGAGACTTCAACGCGAAACTAGGCAAACGTAGCGGTGATGAGTTGAGAGTGGGACAATTCGGATATGGGCAGCGGAACCCAAGAGGGCAACGTCTAGCTGATTTCTTGGAAAGGGAGAGCCTCTTTATGATGAACTCCTTTTTCAAGAAACAGCCACAACGAAAATGGACCTGGATTAGCCCAGATGGTTCCACAAAAAATGAGATCGACTTCATTATGACGACTAAACGGCAAATATTCAGCGATGTCTCTGTGATCAGTAGGGTTAAGACCGGCAGCGATCACCGTATTGTAAGAGGCACGCTGAATCTAAACATTAAGTTCGAAAGATCACGTCTAATGAAGTCCACGCTCCGACCAAATTATGCTCAAATCGAAGATCCCGATAACTTTCAACTCGAACTTCAAAATCGCTTCGAAGCCTTAGATGAATGCGTAACGGCGGACGAAATAAACGATAGGCTGGTGGAAACTGTTCAAGCAGTTGGCAGAAAATTTTATAAGAGCCGACGCCAGAATAGAACCCAAAAGCTCTCCGTTCATACTCTGAATCTCATGGCGGTTAGGCGAGATATGCGATTGCAGTCTTCGGTCGACATGAGCGCATACAGACAGCTCAATAGACAGATATCTACTTGTTTGCGACGCGACATACGCTGCTTCAATACTTCGTGTATTGAAGAAGCGATTAAGCGGAACAAAGGCTCGAAAGTGTTCGCAAGAAATCTGTCTCTTGGGCAAAGTCAATTGACCAAACTGAAGACCGATAGTGGTAACGTCGTCTCGTCGAAGCCCGAGATTTTGGAGGAGATTGAGAGGTTCTATGAACAGTTATACACCTCTACACAAGCACAACCTGTCGTTAGCATGGCAAAAGACCCCAGAGCCAAGCTGACCCGACACTTTACCGAAGACATCCCGGAAGTCAGCCTGTATGAGATTAGGATGGCCCTCAAACAACTTAAGAACAACAAGGCACCTGGCGATGACGGAATTACGACTGAGCTTCTGAGAGCGGGTGGAAAACCGGTACTTAAAGTCCTCCAGAGGCTGTTCGACTCCGTCATACTTGACGGTAATACGCCAGAAGCGTGGAGCAGAAGTGTGGTGGTGCTCTTCTTCAAAAAAGGTGACAACACCTTGTTGAAGAACTACAGACCCATCTCACTTCTGAGCCACGTTTATAAGTTGTTTTCGAGGGTAATCACGAATCGTCTCGCACGCAGGTTTGACGACTTCCAGCCACCCGAACAAGCCGGTTTCCGAAAAGGCTATAGTACCATAGACCACATCCATACGCTTCGGCAGATTATACAGAAAACCGAGGAGTATAATCGGCCACTATGTATAGCGTATGTGGACTATGAGAAAGCCTTCGATTCCATCGAGACCTGGGCAGTGCTTCAGTCTCTTCAGCGATGCCGCATCGACTATCGCTATATCGAAGTGTTGAAGTGTATCTACAGCAAAGCCACAATGTCTGTCCGATTACAGGACCAGTGCACAAAACACATCCAGCTACAGAAAGGCGTGAGACAGGGAGATGTTATATCTCCGAAACTGTTCACTGCCGCGCTGGAAGATGTTTTCAAGCTACTGGACTGGAACGGATACGGCATCAATATCAACGGCGAATGCATCACTCACCTTCGATTTGCCGACGACATAGTCATTGTGGCGGAGTCGCTGGAGGACCTCGGTGCTATGCTCAGGGACCTCAGTAGAGTATCCCAGCAGGTAGGTTTGAAGATGAATATGGACAAGACGAAGGTCATGTCAAATGTTCATGTCTCACCTGTACCGGTTAATGTTGGGAATACCACACTCGAAGTTGTTGACGAATACGTCTACCTGGGTCAAAAGATCCGATTAGGTAGATCCAACTTCGACAAAGAGGTCCAGCGAAGAATCCAACTCGGATGGGCAGCGTTCGGGAAACTTCGGCACATCTTTGAGTCCAAAATACCCCAATGCCTAAAGACAAAAGTCTTTAACCAATGCGTGTTGCCAGTGATGGCTTATGGAACTGAGACGTGGTCCTTAACTGTGGGCCTCATAACAAAGCTCAAAGTCACACAGCGAGCTATGGAGAGAGCTATGCTCGGAGTCTCTTTGCGCGACAGAATCCGTAATGAGGATATTCGCAAAAGAACGAAAGTGGCCGACATAGCTCAAAGAGTAAGCAAGCTGAAGTGGCAATGGGCAGGCCACATCGCTCGCAGAACTGACAACCGATGGGGAAGAAAGGTTCTCGAGTGGCGACCACGAACCGGAAGACGCAGTGTTGGACGGCCTCCCACTAGATGGACAGATGACCTAACAAAGGTCGCTGGAAACCGCTGGTTGCAGGTTGCGCGGGACCGTTCGTTGTGGAAATCTAGGGGGGAGGCCTATGTTCAGCAGTGGACGTCTTGCGGCTGATGATGATGATGATGATGAGACATCTACGGGCCAAAAAACTACATAATTCTTGTCTAAAATAGTATAGATTCAACTTGTGTAGCAAAATAAGTCAAAAGCTTACATCATTACGTACATCTTGTTCTGGTACACGAAAGTTGGAATCTCAAGGCATAGCATACTATATCATATATGTAGGTACGAGTATATTTTGTTTTTTCTAGTATCGGCACTTTCATTAGTTGAGTTTAATTGAACGGACATGTTATGTGCGTCCAATGTTCTTAGTATGCGCTGAATATTCTCACGGTGGAATTTTGGTAGACATTGGAATTGGTTTCTATTACTGTATCAATCTATTAATAATTCCAATCCAACAGACTACCAACTGTTTTAACCCACAGTCTCCCCTAATAAGAAGAAAGTAAGAGCATTCATACTTTTTCTGGACGTTGCCTTTCAAACTTGAAAACAACAATGTTCGCACATTGCTGCATCACGAACGCACTGGCTGTGCGCTGGCGGTAAAATAACTGACAAAGGTGTCATCATCGTCTTGTATTCTTCCTTCCTCAATGTTGGGGAGGTTGGATGTGTAGAGGCGAAGCTCATTACTGGGGCTGGGGCCCTGGAGGCACTGTGGAGGAAGTGAGGTTCGAGCATCACCCTAGCGCGGAATGGGCGAGAATCAGCACGTTCACGTCTTTTATGTCATCGTTGACCGCATCAGGCTTAGTGATAAAACGTGGATCATCGGGGCTAAAAAAGCCTATACTTTACTTGGCTAAATTTAGTTACTGAAATTAGAAGCAAATTTAGAATCAAGGTTAGTCGACTGAATTCAGAAGCAAGTTAGCAAGAGAAGCTAGCAATCCGCTTGCTTCTCTTCGCTTCATTTGCTCATCGTTTCTGAATTTGTTCTGAATTGTTAGCTTACTGAATGCTAAAACACTTCACTGAATTCAGTATAGTGACAAAATTCAGTCGACTAAATTTAGCCAAATGTAATAGGGCCTTAGCAAAGGTGGTACTTTCCTGGTGGACTCCGCAAAGAGTCCTACCACTACTAATACAGGTAGTAAGCCCGTCGTACCTACGAATACTTTCTCTCTGAATGTTATGTGGGCTACAATACGAATGTTTGTTAAATAACTAAATGATCAGGGCAACAATCGGCTGTGTTTTGGAAACATCCCGCTTTGGTCTCCAAACATACGGTATTATGTCTCGCTATTCTAATCTAACCTAGAAAAGCAAAGTCACGTTTATCTATACTTCGATGGTTCTACGTTAGATTCGATTTGGATTAATACGATTTAACTATATCCTTTATTTTAGATTATAGTAGATTATATTATCTCTACTCTATCTATTTAGTATCCCATAAACAAATGCAAAGACACACAGACAGACTTTTGAAATTCTCCTGTAACGTCAAGAGTCCATCTTTATACATATTTCTGACAGATGTGCAAACTACCTTCTTCATTTACTGTGCTTCTTCTGCCATAATAAACTATGAAAATTATTACCGTAAGTAGTGTCTATTAGTAATAAAAAATCTGTACTGATCTATTACAAGTCTTGGGGTCTATTCGAGATTTCTCTCTCTGCCACACGATGGACCCGGCACCCGCACGATGAATCCATGGAATGCTAAGAAGTTCGTCTCTCTCTAGTTGCCGTAACTTAAAACTAATATTACCGTTTTTTGAAAAAAAATACACGAAGTTGCCGGATAGTATTTATTTATTTTTACGAATAATTAAATAAATCACGTAACATCTGAAATGTGTACACCATATACTTTTTTTATTGATAAAAAACAGCACTCTATTATTATCTCAAGTGCCTAATTATTTATCTAATATTACATTTTGCTTTTTAATTTTTATATTTTTACATAATGTATCACGTTAATCAGGTAATAGGATGTCTGTTACCTGATTTTTTACTGCATGCTAAAATAGAGCTCCGTTGACAGAATGCCTAAATAATCTAAAAAAAACGTGAATTACCGTATATTACGGCAATTGCCGCATCAATCGAAACGCTGTAGTTTAAATCCCGAATTATAAAAAGAAAGTTGACCAAAAAATTGGTGTTGGTCATCTTTATCACTGAGGTACCTACCTACCCTACCTAAAAATAGTAAATAGTCTACGATATAATTTTGAAACCTACCTAATCCTAATATACACTATCAAATTAATAGAAAATAAAAATTGGTTTAGCAATTTTGCAGGTTAAGAATACTGTGACATGAAAATTTTATGCCTACATAAGATGGGAAATATACATACTTATATGTTTAAGAAAAACTGAAACAAACCTAATTCTTGCAACAATGATGTTTTTTTGGTGAAATCTATTAAAGCAATTGCAGTAGTTTTAAAATACTTCAAGATATCGGTTGCCATTTTGGTTCCATCTCTTATGAGTCAGGGGCGCCTATTTTTACTTTTTATGTTTTAAAAAACTTGATTTACAAGGTTCAGGACTGTTTAGAAGGAGACGCCAATATAAGGACACAGTCACTGACGTCACTCGGGCGCAGCACGGAGCGGCAACGTCGCATCCAATGTTTTGTAAATAGAACGCTGCTGGAGCGATTGTTGAAAGAGCGAGAGAGAATTGGAAAAGGAAGGAATGTGTGCCATAGAGTTTGAGAGTAATGAAATTGGACTCTATGCTTCGGGATTATGAGTTTCGGTAGATTTCGAACCGTAATCATTATGTGATTATTATTATGTGTACAGTTATGGCTTATGGGTCTGCTATTGCATTGTTTAGAAATATTCGTAGTTGCGTTTGAATCTATGAGTTATGTGTCATTTCACAATCTGTAGATATAGTGTAGAACCAAAAGAGGAAAATGAAATAGGTATTTTTCGCTCGCAATTACACATGAATTCATGGAAAACAAACTAGGAGTGGAGCTTCTTTGAATTAGGTACTTGCGAAATTTTGTTTCTGGAAAGATAGAGTAAGGATAATCTAGAGGTGCTTTTAAAAGCCAGTTGTTGTTTTATTCCCAGATCGCTGTTGCTACGTTGTGTTTGTTTTTTTATTATTTTAGTTGATTTTTCAATTTGTTTTGAATATTCATGGAGAGTTAAAATTGTAATAAATACTTATTCTGTAGAAGTATTACATATAATCACATAGAAACATTGATATAAATAAGAAAAGGTTGATTTTAAGAGTTCAATGCATAGAAAAGCTTATCTTTGCTTAGAAGTGGGTGGTACGGGAGGTCTTTTATTTCCTTTTAAGTTTTAAAGGAATTTATTTGTTGTCTAATATTTTTAAAGACCGTCGTCTACACCTGTCAAAACATTGGCCCTGACTTTGCTCGAATTTAAGACATTAAAAAAACACAAAATCCGTAATTCCTCTGCACAATACATAATATCACACTATATCATAAAGGTGAAAGTTTGTGTGGTTTTTGTATGTATGTTTGTTCCCACGTATTTTGACAGCTGAACGGATTTGAATGAAGTTTAGTAGGTACTTACGTTATAATTATCTTAGTAACACATAAACCACTTTTAATGCCGTTGAAATGTACTTATTATTATGTTCCCATGGCATACTTATTGAAATTATTCGTTTGCGTTACTAATATTTTGGCGAAATAAATTATCGAGAAATACTGTTAAGCTGCAGGTTATATCGCGGTGCGCAGCTGTCTTGGTATTATCTACATAAATATTCAGTTTTAAAAAAATACAGCCATAGAGACTACCGGTAGAAGTGTAAACTTATAACTCAGAATTTGATAGCTCGCTTTGGAAACCACGCGGGTGAAACCGGAGGGCACTGCTAGTCTGGAATAGTCACCCAGCCAGATGGCCATGGTCCCGAGTACACCCGAAGATTTCTTTAATTTACGAGCGTGACGCTTGCCAAGTAGTGCGCCAAGTTTTTACTTCAAAAAGATCGGTTCCTAACTATTACCTATATAACATTCTAATACCGTTGGTAACACAGAGTATTTACTACAATCATATTTTTATATTATAAGCAAAAATAATTTCCACGAAAGATTTTAATTTAACGCAAATTTAATTCCGCGAAACAACTTAATTAAATACAAGGACGATAGAACAAAGTACGAATTTTTAATAAATAAATAAGTAGGTATGGTGGGGCGGGGTGGCATCGAAATCCTCCCGGGTTCATTGACCCATCGACCGTCGCGCGCCGGCCCGCCGCCGCCGCGACGTATCGAACCTTCAGGATATGATGTGTCTTGAAACTGAACGTTCCGAATTTGAAATTAATTTTCAGCCAGTGAAACGAATTGTTTAGTTTTTGTTTTGAGATTCGATTCAGACTTTTTTGAATAGCGAAATGAAATGGTTTGTTTCATTCTTATTTGGAGTTCCAAATTTGAAATTAATGTTTGATTTAGTAAAATTTTAAGGGGATTAAAATTTTAAGTCCAAAGAGTTTATATACCTAACAAAATCTATGGATTTTTCATTTAGAGATACCGACTTTTTGCCCGTCTAGCCGTCAATAAAATTTACAATACTCTTCACTGTTAATAAATTATCGTGAAGATTTTTAACACAGTTTTCATGAAATTTTCTTATGTTGTTACTTGATTTTTATTTATTGAGATCATTTAGGCTAATCTATGTTATGATAATCCAGCATAACCTTTTGAAAATTTAAAAAATATCTATAACGTAGGTAAAATACATTTTTTTTATTTACGTGTATTACAGCAACGACACATTGATAGACTTATTTTTGTGTGTGAATTGTTTTATACAAGGAATATAACCTATATCTAGGAGAGGAGGAATGATACTATAGTTAAATAATAGCAAAACTAATTTCTTTTACAGAAAATTTACTTAATCTAGATATCGTGCACTTACCAAAGCTGCCAAAGCCCCCTAATTGCGCTCCGTTGCCACGAAAATTAAAATAAATGAAGTGAACCAGAAGGCATATTAAGTGAAACGTAGATAAAGCCAACATTCAGAAAGAAAATAAAAAACAATGATGGAAATGAAAACAAACATTACATAAAAGCGAAAAAGTGTTATGTTGCAAAAACGAAGACAGGTTGAAGTGACAACAAAAATACAGCAAAAAGAACAAACGAACGACGAATAGCCATGATGAATAAATAATTAGTAGGTGATTAGATTCGTAAATAGAAGAAAAGGACAACAAATCAAGAAGAAACAAAAAAGAAAATACGACCAAGAAAAAAAGAGGAAAAAATCGTGCATTGATTTTTATAAAGAAACTGAACAAAATTGAAAATGCAGATGAAATTAAATTGACTACATAAGATGATTATATTTACCTTGATGTCTTGTAAGACCTGTAAACAACCAAAGATTCAATTAGTTTTGATCCAAAGAACAGACTAAAACTATACTAGTTCATAGATAAATTACAGAAATGTAACTACAAATTTAAAAACCTCCATTGAAAAAGATTAAGACCATTAGAAAAATATCTTCTAGAGCAAAAAACGACCTTTGCAATATCCATCTAATACGTGCAATGTTTGTTTTCTAAATATCGGATGTATATATGTATGTAGAATATATACTTTATTTATCAAACGAAATTAAACATGTAGGTACATAATTTTATCGTTGAATGGCAAAACCAACATAATTCATCAATTTGTAACTTTTTTTCGGTTTTTTTCTTCGTGTGAAGAAAATATTGCACCAACACTAAAATACGTAGTAAAATACAACAATACTTTATTAATCTGTATAACTTTATAAAACTAGCAGACGCTGTACTCACGTCTGAAATACAAAAAAAAAACAAACCGTTATGAAAAATATTCACACAAAAACATCAGTATTGGTCCAGTCTTATGAGAAGAATTATGTTTAAAGATGCAACATAATCATTACAATACACATAATTATGTCTGTCTACATTCAGGATCTATAATTTACAAATAGTATACAGACAATTAGTCAAACTCTCTTTACACTCCGTACAATGAGAGGCTTTTACAAGAGAAATAAATAGAATTCCAAAGTTTCTTTTTTGTGTCTTTTAGTAAAACATTAACACCACCAATATCTGCTTACTTAAGTATATTTTCTGTAAAAAGACATAAACTAATAGCGGCCCGTTCCGACATTGCTCGCATATTGTCATCTAAAATAAAAATTACCCAATCTCTCCAGTTGTACCAAATTACACATAAACTTGGCTAAGAGTTCACTGGGAACAAAAAATCATGGAAATGGTTTTATAAATATCATAATTGCACTTAGTGTTTTAAATTATGAACTAAATGAGCCATCACAATAGATCATGAATGGTGGGGTATAGGGTCGTGAGCGTCACTTCGACGTTTATTGAAACACCAAGTTGAACCCTCAGAGATAAGACCGACCCGCCTACGGGCGGGTTATCGACCGGACATGGCAGTTTACCCCGACTCCGCTGATAAAAACCCGGATAATGTTAACTTATCATTCGTAGGTCAGGGAAATAAATAATACATTACGTGTGTTGGATAATGCATGAATTTGAGACGCCCGAAATAGACTAGTAAACAGATATTTGTAAAACAGTTTTTTGACTGAGGCAGATGTTGAATGCATTTTCGAAGATTTACGCAAGAAAAACAATGCCATAGGTCCAACGATCTCAATATATTGATACATAGGTCTATATTTTTGACTGACTTGATATTACGTTCATA
The DNA here is from genome assembly GCA_963693475.1 of Ectropis crepuscularia. Taxonomy (NCBI): domain Eukaryota; kingdom Metazoa; phylum Arthropoda; class Insecta; order Lepidoptera; family Geometridae; genus Ectropis; species Ectropis crepuscularia. Next base: position 5,481,661 of record OY856340.1, read on the forward strand.
ATCACAGATTTTTTAAAGACAAAGTTTCAAAATAAATAAGAAATCAGACGTGTTTACTAGTTATGCATGTGGTGTATCTAGTGTAGTTCTCATACTTAATTTAATTTTGTAAATAAATACTCTGGCCATTAAAAAAAAAGATCTAAGTTGAATTTTATGTCATACAATGATACGTATTCTAGTTGAGTTATTTCCGAGTGATAAGTTTGTAAAACTTTGCTACTTACTAAGTTAATGACGAAATTAATAAATACGAAAAGTTAACATTTCGAAAATAATTTTCTGCCATTTCTTCATAAATGTCCATGTCCATGTTCAAAAGCACAACGCATTTTTTTTTTTAATTTTTTGGCATCACACTAGTTCAACGTTTTGCCAACTCTACATAAACTTTAAACCGTTTGTCATACGCCGGGAAATGCAGAAAAAGCATCAACTGAGTTGATATGATGTCACCAGCCAAGAATTGTTGGACCTAAGTTATTGTTTTAGATACATGAATGATTCATAGATTCGCATTGTAATGATGATTAAATGTAAATTATGCGAAGGAAGACATTTGTCAAAGTAAGTTTTTATCCAGACGAATTTATTATAATCTACCATAGGTAAATGGATTTGAATAAGGTTCTGCTTCATTATTCACGGTTGTGTTCCGTTTTGTAACAGATAAAATGGATAATGTACGTATTGGATGTATAAATATTTTTCTGGTTTGGTGTGTTTATAGGGAAGTTAAGATTGTAATGTCTTATTTTCAAAAGGTTTTATCTTTGCTATCTGTAATAATATAACAAAGAGGAAAACTTGAAAGATTAAAAGATATGGAATGACTTGAGACTATTTTGAAAGTATTTTTTATAAAATATTTTAAAACTTACGAGTCTATAATATTTGTTTAAATTAATTAGAGCAAAATGAACAAAAACTTATAAAAATGCAATACGTAAGAATCTAAACTCTCCAGAGAAAAAAAAATTACTAAATCATTTAAAACCATAATCTTACCTGCAGTCGAGTAAAAAGAGTCCAATTCATAGACAAAAAAGCTACACCAAAACAGCTTTAGAACTCTCAAAGATCGATGATCGAAACTAAACAGTTAATGACATCCCACATTCAGCAAATACATCCCAATAGTTGATAAACCCGGTTGTAAACATCCCGGACCTATCCCAAGGCGTTACAGGCGATTACCGTTTGGGTTGGTAACTTATACTATTACTTATTCCGTGAATCGGGTCCACCCGGATATAGATTGCGTCACAGCGAGATGTACCCAGATTGCGTCACAGCGAAATCTATCCAGGCATAGATTAGGTATCTTAGTATATAGTAATTATACATATGTAATATAAACTACGCCTGGTATCTTATATCCTACTAATATTATAAATCCTATCCTACTATCCTACTTCCTACTACCCTACTAATCCTACTAATATTATAAATGTCAATGTATGGATGTTTGGATATTTTGATGTTTGTTGCTCAATCACGTCCTAACGTATGAACGGATCGGGCTGAAATTTGGAACACAGATATATTATAGTCTGGAAGAACACATAGGCTACTTTTTATTGCGGAAAAACAACGGGAACGGGAACTTCGCGGGTAACAACGCGGGGCGCTGCTAGTGTAAGTATATGTCACCGTCAAATTGAAAAAACCGTCAGATTATAATCTAAAGCGTGAGATTATAATCCTACGGTAAGTTAGTACATGTTACCGTAAAATTGTTAACAGCTTCAGATAATATGACGGCATTTAAAATAATTGTACGGTAACATATAAACTGCGTAGTGCTGAAATTTAATATGCAACAACAGCGCAAAAACACACACATAACACACGTTTGTCTTCATCACATAAATGTCTGTCTTTGGTGGGAATTGAAACCACGACCTAAGACTCAGTCAACAGACTCACTACTAACAGAGCTACTAGGTCTGGCAACTGTTGTGATAAAGTAAAAAATATTCAGAACTAAGATTTATTTTGTGGCTCACTCTTAAATATAACCTCTAAACTTGCGGTTCTACTTGAAGTTCATGTAACAGATTTTTTTAGTTCAGGTTATGTAGGAAAGATTATAACCGCCATATCTGGAACCATAGACTAAATAACAGTGACTATACACGGTTTACAGATTATATAACAGTAGAAACATCCGGGTCACTCGCGGTCGATAATACGTCTTGTGGGACGCCAGGCCCGGGAGGGCATTTTGGGATTCTCTAATTTGTAGATGGCAATCTCGGTGTCAAATTGATTTTAATGTCGTTTTCATTGTTTTGGGATCAATTTGCATTATGTTAGTGATAATTATTCAAAGTGTATTTTACTTAACGGGAGCTTCATTGTTACATGAATGAATACAGTAATACATGGTGTATTCAAAAATGCAATCTAAATTATCAGAAAACTAGCGGCCCGTTACGGCTTCGCTCGGATTTCGTTATATAAGGACTATTAATCGAAAAAACAACTATCCTATCTCTCAAGTTGGACCAGACTGCTCACGGTGTGCCAATTTAATTTAAAATCGGTTAAGTAGTTTAGGAATCCATCGCGGACAAACATCGTGACAGGAGATTTATATAAGTATATTAAGATGAACCTATATCTTTCGGGTCATTCTATAACTTGACAACGGCTTTTCCGGTCGGACATAAAAAAAAAGAAAAAATCTCAGTAACCATAGAATAATAACGCCTAGAAACCGGGTCCACACAAGAAAAGTGAAGCAAATCATAGTGAGCCATATTGGCTCAGTCCGTTCGAAACTACCATCAGTCGTCAAGGTCCAGCGCTAGTGCATGCGTCTCCGACAAAACAACAACTTCAAAGTTTGTTAAAATGTTACCTTTGAATCGTATTTAGCGAAAATACATAAATTACCGTGAAGTACAGTCCGCGAGGTATAAGCTGAGCTTTGCATTAGTGTGAGTGATCACCAAAAGTACAGTCAGACGCAGGACGCTGTGACCATGTTCTCTTAATAAGGTGTCAATTTTATATTCAACAAATCGTTGTTTATTATGCAGTATCAATTGTATATTGGTATAAACGATAGGCCTGCCCTGAATACGGTATTCGGAAATTTTAAGTAAATAAGTTATACGTAGGTGACGGATCTCATGCTTTTCCATTAAAATTTTTCTGTTATTCTCTGTCCTTGACCATTTGAATCCTAAAAGAGATACTTCTTTTCGCAATGACCATATTGATCCTGGATAGTTAATGTCAGCTTGTTGTTTAAGAGTTTGTTGTCTGACTGTACTTTTGGTAATAGATGCGTATGCATGTGATCACTCACACTAATGCAAAGCTCAGCTTATACCTCGCGGACTGTAACTGCTGTTAAGCCACGAGTTATACCGCAGGCGCTAGTTACGTCATTTTAAAAATAAAAACACAGAAAATGCTCTAAAATAATCAAATTAAAAATTAGTTAAATCCATATCGTTACATGGCTGAAATATTTAGTATGGATAATTGACTTAAACGTGTCAATTCATTTACTTTTTTTACTGAGACATTGCCAATCAATATAATATTACTAGCTGACCCCGCAAACGTTGTTTTGCCATATAAATAAAGGTATGAAAAATAGCTAGTAGCCGATTCTCAGACCTACTGAATATGCATATAAATTTTGGTTAAAATCAGTAAAGCCGTTTCGGAGGAGTAAGGAAACAAACACTGTGACACGAGAATTTTATATATAAGACAAACGTTGTTTTGCCATATAAATAAAGGTATGAAAAATAGCTAGTAGCCGATTCTCAGACCTACTGAATATGCATATACATTTTGGTTAAAATCAGTAAAGCCGTTTCGGAGGAGTAAGGAAACAAACACTGTGACACGAGAATTTTATATATAAGAAGATACTAAAACATTTATAAACTAGCACCTCAATTGAAGGCCTCATTCTTCAGGGCAATCTTTTACGCGTAGGTACATTCTGATCCCAAAATCAACTCATTTAAAACTACAAAGTACCTACAAATTGATGGCCGCCAATTTCCAACTTCAGAGACGAATCGGGAGAGAGTTACAACAATCGAAAGACGATATAATCGCTTGTTTACAAACAGAATCCTTAGTCCCGAGGGCTGCTCATATTTCCAGGGATCCTTAGCAAGCAGACACAGTGGGTGTCGTCTGACAAGCTGAGCGTCTACTGTCAGAGATAAGACATGAAGAGGATACTTTTGAAAAGAAAACTTTTTGGATTGTGTTGAGTATTTTTTGGTAAAATAAAATCTTACAGGTTCGCATCACCCATAAATGCTCATTATTGTAGCGTCGGAGGAGCATCCGAGCGGGATATGCAAGTTAGACGATATTTGGGTCATATCTAGGGAATTCGCGTCTCACGACTTACAGCTGACAGCTATTGGAACAGGAACAGTTCAAATCTCTGCTTCGTTCAGCACTGCGCTTATCATCCAGAGATAACAAACAGATCCGGTTGAAATTTAAAATACAGATAAATTATTAAAAACTGGAGTATAAGTATCGGTAAATGCAAAATTTAATCTAAATTTTACGCGAACAAAATAGCTGACAAAACTGGCTGTTTAAAACAGATTTCCGATTTCCCTGAAATGGCAACTTCACTATGCCTTTAATAAACATAATATCAAAATGGCGTACACCTATCAGAAAAATCTCTTTGTTTTTCTACATCCACCAGTGGAGGCAAGTCCTTATGTTCCGAAGTGCCCTTGAACTCAGATCATACCGCCTGGGACGTTTACCTCGAATAGAAAATAAGGATTTATTTATGTTATCTCCACACCTTGATTCGGATCGTATCTGTGTGAAGTATTGTGAAAAACATTGAAAAAAATATTGTGGGCATTTTTTACACGACACCATGTAGCCGCAAACTAAGCAAAGCTTATACTATGGGAGCCAGATAGCTGACATAATATTATGTATATGATTGTAAATACACACTTAATATATATATATAGAAACGCCATGACAAATAATTCTGGGTGGGAATCGGACCCATGACACACAGCGAAGATAGACTTACTACCAACTAAGCCACTAAATCAAATGAAAAAATGAAAAAAAAGTTTTTTTTTAAATAAAGAGTGACGAGACGAGCAGTACATTTGCCTGATGGTAACCAACATGCCTGCCATATAACAGCACAGTGACACGCAGCTATTGGAACATGAAGAGTCCAAATCATTACCTAGCACTTCACTGCGCTCGTCACCCAGAGATCTAAGTTGTTATATCTCTAATCCCAGTAATTTCTCTGGAAACATTACCCTTCAACCCGGAACACAGTAATGTTTGCACATCATTGCTTGGCGGTAGAATAACTGGCAAGGGTGTGGTACTTCCCCAGGCGGTTTCATATAAAAAGAAATGGGCTCGGAAATCCGTGGAGATTATTTTTTATTATGGTACGAGTATATAATATATTACATAAGTTTCACCAAACAAACCACGAGGCCAGTGAAAAACATATTTATGGTTGTTTTTTACACTATGTTGGTACCACCTTTGGTCTTCCGTTCCGTTACCAACCCACTACGATAGTGCGTGTTAACGAATACAAACATTTTTTTAAGATAAGATAAAGCTATCAGAGACGTTTTATATCTAAAATAAGCAACCGTAAGTAGTTCACAAATAGAAATCTATAAATACTCGGTAATAATAACAATATATTTTAAAATTTTAACGTACAAGCTAATTTCAAGACAATTTTCAGTTGAAATTATTAAAGAAGTACAATAGACCTTTTAGAATTATGTTTTAAATTAAGTTTCTGGGCATAAATTTAATTTATACGGTGTCCTAACTTTTATTTATTTTAGAACCTAATCCTATCTATACTAGTTAAGTACTATAATACAGGTAGTTGAGAAGATATACATAGAATTTTATGTACCTATAGAGACCCAAACACAGAATGAATATTGATACTCAACACACGATCATTGGTTTTAATGGTGAATGAAAACATCGTGATCATCTGCTGTTCCGACGTGATAGAGCAACATCCATAAAAAATGCGTTTATAAAATTAGTAAGATTAAATAAAAACTTAACCCTTCAGTTTCGCTCAGATTATGTAACGAGAATGCTCGTATCTGATATTCCAATGATACGTGTGAACTTTTCCCCTCGGGGCTGGTCGTGCGAGTCGGCACGTCCCTGGTGATATATCCGGGTCACACATGGCTCAGACAATCCAACAGTTTACATAACACTTCAGGAAAAATTTAGTTGGAAACCGGATAAAAATAAGACTATGAGAAACTGATCCCATTTCGTCTATCATTGTTTTAAGCTATCACGATTCACATAGCCTTTGAGGATTCAGCCATAAATAGTTTGTTTGAGAAATTAGTAGATAGAAAGATCAACCCTTTTTTCCACGTAATTATAAACAATAACAAAATTTAAAAAAAAATAGCAAAGAAGCGAGTAAACCACTGCTAGTCTATTACAAATGGATGCTTGTAAATTGTAATGTAATTTCTCAATATTTTTGAAGTCTTTTGGCGCACCACTTACAGATTTTCCACGGGCTGTACATTGAGCTCTAGCGACACGTTCGTAAATGAAAAAAATCTTTCGGTAAACTCGGATGATCTAGATGACCATGGTCGTGGCCACGCCCTCCGATTTTACCCGAGTAGTTTTCAAAGTGAGCTATCTAATTTTGAGTTATTAGTTTTCTCTTCTATCGGCAGTCCCTCTGACTGCCAATTTTTTTAGCTACATCAAACTCTATAAAGCTTGTTTCCATTGAGACCGTTAAGATTATGATTATAATAAAAAAAAGCTAACCAGAATTGCGTATGAAGGAAGGTCTTCAATACGAATGAATTTTTGGTAAAAGTCGATTTATATTCAAATGACTTTTCAAACATTGGAAAAGTTTCTTTTAATGCAGTATAATTTTTTAGAACAAACTTTACAAAGAAAAAACTTCGAATAAAGCAATACGCAATGAAATTCCAATAGTAAATGGCTAACAATTTTAATAAACAGTTCAATTTTTTAAACTCTATGTAATATATCAAAATTTGAGTGTTCAACTACATTTTATAATGATAAGAATCTTTCAAAGTCTCAGGAAAGTACCGCATCTTTGCTAGTTATTCCACCATTAAACAGTAACGTGCAAAAATTACTGCGTTTTGGTTTGAAGGGCATTGTTTACAGAGAAGTTACAGGGCAAAGAGATTAGTCGTCTTAAATCTTTGAATAGTATTATGTATTATGTATATGTATTATGCTAGGATACGAGTATCAGAACAGTGATTAGGACTTTTCGTGATCTAATAAATTTGTGGCACTTTGCTGCTATGGCCAGACGTGTAGCTTACCACTAGGCACACGGGTTGTTCCAACCGTCACTACTTTTTTTTAAAAGTAGGCAGTTAAAGTTACTGGCTGTCGATAGAAGTGATAACTTAAATAGTATTAATGTTATACAATACGTCACCTATACAGCTAAAGATACATTGCTATTACGCATGTCACTGACGTGAATTCACTAGATTTCACTAGTCCAAAAAGCGTATACAGCCAAAGTTCTACTCTACTGCTCCGACACTGTGACTTAAGAAGAATAAAGAGGTTTTTACTTTGAAAATATTCTGTGTATATCTATTTGCAGTGTAACTATTTGAAGATCAACTTTTTGGCAATAAAGTTTATCGTTTTCAGATTTATAATTGACTGTCACGCCATGGGATAATGGCTTTACTTCCCTCCCCGTAAAGTCCTCAAGTTTCCCCACATCCGGGTGAAATATATCCGGTCGTGTAGACGCGACGCAGACGGCCCGTGAACTTTGACCGGCCATAGTGTCCCGGGTGTTCAGTGTTCAGTGTTGCCATGCGTGAAACTATGCGTGGAGAAAGGGGGTAAATCTACTTGGCGGAGATTTGCCGAGGAATGTCTGGCTGTGTCTGTACTGTCTGTGCTTTTTTTGTTTGTTTTTATAGAGCTTAGCGTACGCAGACCGTTTTGAAAAGCGGCAGACAAATTACGAATATGACTTGGAACTTTTACGATTTGAACGCATCCTTCTGGATGGATGTGAGAGTATAAATGTTAATATGGTTGTTGCTTAATCACGTTGCTCATTTTTAACTCCATTTAATAATTAAAAAAAAAATGTCTGTAAATAAATTTTACGTGCGTTTTTTTTTATGTGCGTCGTAGGAATCTTTACAGATTTCACATAGGGAAGTATGGTTAGAGAACTGGAGTATAAAAACTGGTGGGGTTGTAGTGGTATGACTCTTTTGGAGTTCATCAGGGAAGTCCACACACCACACCATCTCTGTCAGTTATTCCACTGTCAAGCAGTAATTTGCAGACATTACTGTGCTCTGGTTTGAAGGGGGTAGTGTTATGCTAGGATATAAGTGTAGTGATTTGGACTTTTCAAATTCTAATAGCTGCGTGGTACTGTGCTGTTTTGGACAGACCTGTTGGTTACAGTCAGGTGCATGTCTTGATCGCCTTGTCACTCAATATTATAAAAAAAATGTTTTACATATCATGTTTTACATTTTTTTCTATTAATTTAAGTGCAATACAGAGTTTATCCATCTATCTATTGGTGGACAATTCACACACAACACCATCTGACCCCAAACTAAGCAAAGCTTGTATGATGGCGGCCAGATAGCTGATATAATACTTATATAGTTTTAAATATATACTTATTCTATCTATCTATAGTTAAACTAAAAGCAAAAGTCAGTGCAGAAGTACTAGTACATACATATACAGTAATATCTACGTTCGTGTTGTTAGTTTGAAGCGTCTGGAACGGATTCCAACCAGAGATAAAGTTTGACCGCCACTGACAGGACACTGGAAACATTCCCTTGTAAGCTAGAACAACACTTCCAATATACTGTTGATATATTTAAGTAAGTATTCTGGTTATAAATACAAAACACGGACAATATACTTTTAAGTAACCTCAGATGCCTCACATGATTTCAGACTACCTTGAATCGGTTCGATATACTTTTTCCGAGCCGGAGATTTTATTGTTTTTTCTTTTTTCACCGTTCCAAGCTCGTTTTTTCTTTGTGTTGGAGATTGGAGAGCAACCTTGGGGTCGACTACCTGATGACGTCCACTACTACGCCAGTTATTCCTATTTTTCATATAGGTTATTTTAAAATAGCAGCACTTCGCTGTTTCATCTACGTAGTTCCCGGTCCCGTTATTTTCCCTGAATAATGCACAAGCAGTAATGTGCAAACATTACTGTGTTCCGGTTTGAAGGGTGTTTCCAGATAAATTACAGGGCTTTGAGATATAACATCTTAGATATCTGGGTGACGAGCGCAGTGCAGTGCTAGGTAATGATTTGCACTCTTCATGTTCCAATAGCTGCGTGTTACTGTGCTGTTATGTGGCAGGCATCTTGCTTACCATCAGGTACATGACCTGCTCGTCTCGTCACTCTTTATTTAAAAAAAACAGCCTATAGGTTACTGCAGACCATTATCTATTTATATACCAAATTTCACCCAAATCCCTTCAGTAGTTTCTGCGTAAAAGAGTAACAAACATACATCCATATATATTTTACAAGTTTTCACGTTTATAATATTAGTAGGACAATATTATAGAAAGTGACACACGTCTGGTTGTAAGTAACATGCCTGCACATCACAGCACAATTCCAGCATGCATGAATTTGTGCATGAAGGACCGTTGCCCAGAGATATACGATGATATCTATGCCCCACAGTTTCTCTGGAAACATTGTTCTTTAAATCGGATAAATACTATTTGTATATTACTAGTTGGAGGTAAAATAACTATCAAAGGTGTGGTAATTCCTAGGCGCACTCTGTGATGAGCCCTACACATTGAAGCCCACCAGAACTCATACCCCAGTTCTATAACTGTACATTTATTGAAGTGAAAACTTATTTTGGCGCGCCTAGACAGATTTTTCGTGGGCTGTGAAATGAATTCTACTGTCACGCTCGGATATGATAAGAAATCTTCGGGTAAACTCGGGACCATATTAGTCATTGGCTATCTAAATGCGTCATCCAATGGGAAATGCTAACAGGGCGTGGCCTGCCCATCATGGCATGGCCATCTAGAAATGCGTCAGCTAATGGGAAATGCTGGTGCATTTTTAGATGGTCATGCCATGATGATCAGGCCACACCCTCCGGTTACACCCGTGTAGTTTCCAAAGTAAGCTATCAAATTCTGAGTTATAAGTTTTCACTTCTATCGGCAGTTCCTATGACTGCCAATTTTTGAAGTGAAAACTTCTTTAGGCGCGCCTAGACAAATTTTTCGTGGGGTGTGAATTGAATTCTAGCGTCACGCTCGGGTATGATAAGAAATCTTCGGGTAAACTCGGGACCATAGGGACATCTAGAAATACGTCAGCCAATGGGAAATGCTGAAAGGGCGTGGCCTGGCAGTCATGGCATGGGCATCTAGAAATGCCCATGCCATGACTGCCAGGCCACGCCCTCCGGTTACACCCGTGTAGTTTCCAAAGTAAGCTATCAAATTCTGAGTTATAAGTTTTCACTTCTATCGGCAGTTCCTATTACTGCCAATATTTTTTTTTTTTCGATTAGTAATAATAAGCAAAGGAATCGGCTGACAGTAAGCGGTGGCCGTCCCTTAAGAAAATTTACATCAAAGAAGCTGGAGACGATCCGGATAGCAATTGTTTCATAATGCCTATTCATGATTGTGTTTACTCTGTGTCACCCGCGACTAGATTGGCAAAAACGACAAACAAGGAAAAAGGAGCCAAAACGAAGTGTGCTCAATTCTTGATGTTTAATTAATTAAGGAATTACTCACGCGTGGTATGGTCGATTCAGTAAGTACGACTTAAGTACGACCATTTCCCCATTTGAAACTCCAAACCACTGATCGCAAACTCCGTTTTAAAAATAAGTTGCAATCATTTTAGTTTTCGAAATAAAATTGGTAATTTGATCGATCGAACCCCGATAATGGAGTTACGTACAACGTACAAATCGTATTATTATTCAATGTCTTTGTAGGTACACCTGCAACAGTCACCTGATGTAAAGGTCCGGTCCACGTGGATATAAAATAGTGATTAATCTAGGTACTGTAACACATTTTGGCGCTGTTTTTAAAATTCATCTCTTGCTACCGGAGCTTAACCATAATTGGATGTTTCTCGACGGACACTTTCTCATACACAGATGATGATGACAGAAATGGTTGTCTTAAGTCTACCCTCCATAGTTTTACGATATATTAAATAAATGGCGCTTTAAGAAAACAAATCAATGTCAAAAACTTTTTTGTTTTTCAAGCACCTCGCATATCGACATGGCGCCACCCACCAAAAATATTAGTTTTTTCTAAGAACCCAATTTTATGTCTACATCCGAAAACGTTTTGTTTTTAAACGTACCTCGCATTCTGAGTTTTTGACAGCGCCACCAGCGAAAATTTAAGATTTTTGTTTATACGAACATTATTTTTGTTTCTAATTACTATCATATGAATAAAAATAATGTAATACATACTAAAGTATGTTCCGTAGTAAAGTCGTGTGTGAACTGCGAAGTAAGCTGTGTGTATGAATGGAGGTGTCACCGCGCGTGACTGCTCGCCACGCGGTCTGCCGACACCCACCATTTTGTACAATTAGGTTGTAAGTTGTAACACGACACGAGAAAACGAAATCTCGGCACGGATAAACATAAAAAATACAACATTTGGCTTCAAATATTGGGAAATACGTGAAATTGTCGCAGTTACTTCAAAGTAGGTCCATTTTTGTGCATTATTTTTAATTTTATTTAATGAATTGCTCGATTTTATTTTCATCATACAGTTATAAAATTATGTTTTTAAATTCTAATGTACCTACTCATTGTGCGTTGTTTCATGGATGTAATAAAATAAAGTTCACTTTTTTTGTTGGGAAGTTCACTGATGGTTTGTGACCGATATTCACTCGACTTTTTCCGATTTTCTTATTTCACGGACGCTATAATGCTGACGCCGATGTAAAGAGCTGATATCCTAGTTGAAAACCCCTAAATAAAAGATGTTATCACTCTTACTATAATTTGGGGATCTTGTTGTTGGTATTTTAAACTCAATATCACTTGGAAATAACATAACTTTGATATCTTCTCTGATTTGTTCAATTTATATTCATAAGCTCTACAATCATTCCCGTGCATCGTACTTTCGTACTATAAATATCTAGATGACCATGCCAAGAAACGTCAGTCAATCACGTGATCACACGACATAATGCTATGTGATTGGTCCATGCTTCATAATATATGATCACCTTGGTATTATAAACATTATTCATCAGTCGTAACTGTTGACATGATATAAAATGGTGGTTTGTAAAGTCGGTTTACGGTCTATAATTTTACGTGATAACGTTATTGATGAAAAATTGCATACTTTTATAGATTGAATCGAGTTTTATATGATCTATCAATGAATTGTCATTATTTTCTGGAATGCTGCCGCTGGCTCTCTTCTACTCGGACGCATATGCTGATAGAGTGGAAGAGAGACAAATGCTTCATAAGCCGAACGCATACGGCAATCGTGCTTATATCTATTGCTTTCGCTTGCACGCTCGGCTCAAGCGGAACGTGACACTTTTTCGTACGGTCGGCGTTCAGCGATTTAATAATACATTTCATGTTTATACATCTAGCACAGTTAGTGGTACATAATACCCAAAACTAGCCAAATTAAAATTAAACAGAGCATAGTATCTACATACTTAAATCTCAGTATAGTGACTAATCCTTGCTATACTCCCAGCCCTAGTTCATTTCCCAGTCATCAAAATGAAGTTATTAGTCGTGCAAGTGCGATGTTACCGGCATCAAACGAAATTTCAAAGTACAATGGAGAATTATGAAATATTCTGTCATTACTGGCGTTCCACAAATATGCTAATATTGCCTCATTTACCCGTAGAAAGTCGATAGTTTGACGGAGAAAGTTGGAAACAATGCAAGACCTACATAACGCCCTAAGGAACTTTCATAAGCGTTTTCCTTTACGTAATTGGTTAAAATGTACCACCATAATTGCTAAACAGGGAGAATGTTTAGCTTCTTTGTTTAATTTAGTGATTGAAATAGATAATAATCGAATAATAATAATAATGTACAGTAAGTCCCTAAATGTACATACTCAACATTCAAATGACTCGGTTATGAAAATATTTATATTATACTCGAAACTTTTTGTATTTTAAAATATTTCAAATATAATTGTATTTTAATATATTAAATACAATTGTAATTTTGTGTTTTAAAATATTTAATTACTTTTCAGAGTATCTATTTTAGATTTAGGTACATTTTATTGGGAAACTTAATTTTACGAAGCAGCAAAAAAGGTAAATGTATGGATGTTTGTTGCTCAATCACGTCCTAACGTATGAACGTATCGGGCTGAAATTTGGAACACACATAGATTATGGTTTGGAACAATACATAGGCTACTTTTTATCCCGAAAAACAACGGGAACGGGAACTACGCGGGTAACACCGCGGGGCGCTGCTAGTTAAACATAAAAGCACCCTAGCACAGTACAAATATTCGTATTCAAGACACAAATATTCGCACTGGGTGTGGATCATACCCACGACCCACGGCTTCGCAGGCAGGCTTACTACCAACTAAGCCACCAGGCTAGCCAATTAAAGTTAATTAATTGTTCATTTTGTTAAGAAATTTGATAAGCATACGTCAATATCAATAATAATAATTTGACACATTTTTCATCATTTATTAGAAAGAGACAATTTTTAACGCGAATTAACAACGAATTTGAGTTTTATAATTACTTTGTGTGTGTGTGTGTGTGTAAAGCATTATTTTTTTCATACAAACCCTACAAAAATAGAAGAGTTCTGGAACGTTCTAATTGCAGTTGATATGACTCGTAAACTCAATTACCGCCACATGAAAACGTCCAGAATTAAAATTTATGGTGACGTTTAAAAGCTTTACGCGACTTCATATTCACGCAAATGCTTCATTTAATTATATTAAAACCTGAGTTAATATAAATTATTTTTTAAATTACGTTTTGTAATTTAAAAAAAAGTTTTATTTTATTTTGATGCTCTGAAAAACTTCTAGGCATTACTGTCACATACGGTAGTAGTACTTAAATCAAAATAATTAAATCAGTTCTAAGATTTCATTGGGTTAGAAATGTTATTTTTTAGTTTTCTTACTAGCGTACTAATAATATAAATTTGAAAGTTTGGATGTTTGTTGCTCAATCATGTTGTAACAACACATCGTTGCATTCTAAACGTATACGAAAAACATATGCGAGCCAAAAATCTGTAAATTTTTTCAACAGTCAGGTACAGGAATTTACGAAGTTTGCAATATCAAACGAAATTGATCTTATGTCAAGTTATGTTACACGACGGAGTAGTAATATATATATATTACTAGACTTTAAATTAATTAACGTTACGTTCTAAAAGCAGAAAGTGGACAAAAGTGAAAAATTTATTGGTTTCAGTACGGGGAGAATTTTTCAATTACTCCTGGCATCCGTGCAGCCGAGTCTATCGATTTTCACTTTTTGTGCGACTCGTCCAACCCGCAGACAGGCTTCAGGCTTTTTTAATCTTTTTTTTTTAAATATGTGCCTTATTAAAACGACGCGTCATCGCATTTCCTCCCGTCTGATCAATCATGGCGTAGGCTTTTAAAATTCCTTTTTTGCCCGGGTTTTTGAGCAGAAAAAATAAATGCATTGAAATTTATGGCATTCATTAACTTAACTGGCGTTGTTATTGGTTGCTCTGAAGTTAATGGTTGTCTTTTTTCAATGACAAACGAGAGTTTGACTTGAAGGGCTTTTCTGAACAAGTAATTAAGGGCTATCGTGAGACTGAGCTTAGACTAAAGCCTTGGTAAGATCAGTATTGGAACATGTTTGAATATATATTATTTTTAAGGCGCAAAACCAGAGTACGTTATCATTTTTCGATTCGGTCCACGTGTTTTTATTTACAACACTATCAAACATCGACCCAGAGCACAACGCACACTATCGGCCAGCTCTCAATGAATCGAGGCCGGTTCACGCGAGAGTGACCTAAATTTTTATTCGCTACGCACAAAATGCTTGTAGAGTGCTCGCAATATAACTCTGCGCGTAGCAAAATATGGAACTAATTGACAGGACGTCAACTTCTTATTTACGTCAGTTGACAAAAGTTTGTTTACGTTTGGTGTATTTATTGATTTCCAAAATAATTAATAGCTTTTATTATGCCGAAAGTGATTAAAAGTGCTGGCCGTGGCTGGTTCTTGAAAATCAATCGTGGTTGTGAAGATGAACGATACAATAACGAGCCAAAAGTGCAGTTTTCCAAACGCAGAGCTATTTGACAACTAACATGTAGGGATACCATAGCAATCAAATCTCCACCTTTTATCGGCATATTTTAAACCTCAGCTTTAAAATATGCCGATAAAAGGTGGAGAATGGTGGAGAAATTGCAGTTTTCCAAACGCAGAGCTATTTGACAACTAATACCATAGCAATGAAATCTCCACCTATTATCGGCATATTTTAAAGCTGAGGCTTTAGGTTGAGGTGCGGCTTTGGGTTTGATTGTTTTATCGCCAATTTACCCGTGGGAAAAAATGTGAGTGCTTAAGACCGAATGTGAGAAACTAGTTATACATGTTTTTTTTCATAATATACAAATCAAAATAGAAAACACAGTGACACAGCACGGCTGTCCAAAATCAAAACCTAGCAAGAGCATTGAGCAAATTTTATAGGAGAAGGAAAAGAAACATTTACTTTGACCATTCAGAATACAACATCCTTTTTGTACTGTTTTCATTTTGAAATTGATAAATACAGTTTGCTTTACATAATGAGCTAGTTTAACTCAATTTATGTCTATCTGTACAAGTTTTATGTGCCTTACTTAAGTTTGATTTGGGAAATCTAAAATAGGTATCACATGAAATCCAAAATAAAAACCTAGTAAGTAAGGTAGTTACTAGGTGTTTGAATTGTTTTATCAAACAATCAAAATTATCATTGTTCATTTACGAAAATAAATCATATTCGGCTTGTCTTCCTCGCGAGTGTTATTACACTCGCGAGGACATATTTAGCACCTATTGGTGCTAAATATGTCACTATGACTAAAAAACTCTTTAGAATTATAATAAACAATAATTTTCAAAATCACCTATCTTCAGTAATAAAATTGTACTATTTGTGGAACTTTCCCATAACACGCGAGCAAAACCGCTGCCTAAATGTAAATATGCATGTTCGCGGCTTGAAGGAAAACAAGGAAGAACTCAAACGACTATTATATGAAATCAATACTATACTATTTGAACATTAGCGTTATCGTTGTTGTATTAATGTTATGTCATTGGAAACAAAAAATATGTGAACAGAAATTAAACAAAACGAATATTATGTAAGAAATATGAAACGTTGTTTGTCCAAGAAAAATTACATTTAAAGTTGTTATCACAAACAAGGGAGAATCAGTCTGTATGGACAGTTTAAATACGCATTTACCCCCCCCCCCCCCCCCCCTACTCCCTCCTACCCCGCGCACTAACTTCTCAGTTCACACTGACTTGCTATAATTTACTATAAGTAGTCATTGGAAATTTCGTTGCATACTTCACTGGTTTTTTAAAACCAAAACCTAGTATGACATAATTCCAAGTTCAAAAACCTAGCATAGGGCTTATCCCAAATTCATAAATCTAGTAAGTCTACTTTACAAATTCAAAAACCTAGTATGTACCGTAGTTAATAGGGTTTTGGATTTGGAAATGTTAGTTACTAGATTTTTGACTTTGTTATACCGGACTAAGACGTGCACTTGCTAGGTTTGGCATTTTCATAACTATAGTTCTAATGACGATATAAATATGGTTGTTTTTGCATTAGATGCAGCTCAAATTTTTGTGTAGATTGGTTTAAAAAAAGTATTTTGCCAAAAATGTCCCTTGCTAGGTTTTGATTTTGAACAGCCGAGCAGTGAAGATCAGCTGATTGTATCTTTCTCGCTCGGGTACACTCGGCGGTTCCATGTTCACCCGATCGACCCTTTCACCTAACAGCGTCAGCTTCATTTACCACTTAAGGGAAAATCTGTGGGCTAAAAGAAATTTTACTTAATTTGTTTTTCAACGTTAGCTTGGATGCTCTTTGATCCTTAACTCTGTATTAATTACTGTATTTTTATTATAGGCGTGTCAGAACGTACTGTCAATGGACAACGCATTATACCACTGTACTCAGATAAATAAAGCGGGTAAAATGGGCAATGTAAAAGAAGAAAGCCAAAAGTGGCTTAAGAAAAATTAAACAAATCCGCAGTTACTCGAATAAAGAGGCACAAAGAAGACCACAATACCAAGTAGAATAACTGTTAAAGGAACATGAACAGGAAGTTTTGCGGTTGCCGCTGTGATTTTAACTCTATTGAAAAAAGAAGATGACTCTATGGAAGCCAATGACTCATTAATAGAACGCTCATTCGCCAAATTTTAAAATAGTGTTATTTATGGTCTCAATAAAAGATTTACAAGTTTAAATTAAATTCTTGTTATTTCAATGTTGGTGTAGGTTGAAAATGACAGATTTTTTATAATGTAATAAACTATAATAAAGTTTTCCTGGTGGTAAGAGACTCAGACAGCCTGTACTAATTACCAATGATACTTGGTCACATACTGAACCAAACCAGCACTGCAAAGGCGTTCATTACTTCGAGACATTCGTTCTTGAGTCTCAGTTGTTGTGTAATTACTTAAATTGCTTCCCTGAAAAATCCCTTCCCGTTCCTGTTTTATGAAGTTGTACGTTCCCAATGAACGGGAAGGGAACCTATTAGCTTGACCTGGCAACATTAAGTACGCCACCAGTCGCGCGCAGACTTATACTGCGAGCACTATAGTAACGAGTTGTATCGAGTCACCGCAGCTTGGGGCAACACTAGTACAGCGAGATTGTCGGGCAAAAACCCCACGCGGGTTTTTTTAAATTTAGAACGTCAGCCATCTTTTTTTCACCGGTCAGAGGTCATCTCAAGATCGTTATGTTTTCGAAGAATAAGGCGAATCAGAAACGAGGACATAGATAAGGTTATCTTATACGCTGTCTAAATACACAACGTTGTGTAAACTACATCATGATAAGAACGTATACCGCGTCAGAACTATGAATCAGGCGGAGAGTTCTAAATTATTTGTATTTAAGCTTAAACAATTAATTGTTGATTAATATTTTTGATCTTTTTATTGTTACTCACACGGAAACATTTCAATGTCAAGATTGGTTTCTACAACGTTTATAATTCAGTAAGTCTTTGCCCGTTTTGTTTTATTGTTATCTTTATAACCGCCATTAGTGAACTATTATTTAATTGAATTGTTTTTGTGTAAGTTGATGTTCACATTAGACACTTTTAAGTTAAAAGTAATCAAGCGAATACTTAAATTAATGGGCTGCAAATAAAAATAATTGAATTCGTTTTAGAAATACTACATTGAGTATTCAAAAGATTTTGACTAAATGTAACTCTACTTCTTCTAAATTGGTTAAAGAATTAAGTAAGTAACTTTTTATTTGCTCGCATTGGGTCGATATTTCGTAAAGGAAAATTTGGTTAATATTTGTTAATTTGGGATGTGGTATTCTAGACTACTAGTGTACAAACTTTAGCTTATTATATTTCTTAGTTTTCACATGATTGAGTGACAAACATTCAAAGTTTCACACTTAACCCTGTTATTATAATAATTGAAAAAGTATGGAATTAGAAGAAAAAGAAATATACTTATACACAAATTTTGTATGAAAATGTGTCTTATTTTTCATGGAAAAACTTTTAAAAAAGTGTGGATAAAATTTGGTACATGGATACATTTAAGCCTGGAATAACAACATAGACTACTAAATTAAATAAACTACACAGGTAAAACCGCGGGCCGCAACAAGTTTATATTATTAATAGTATTATACATATTTTTATTTCTTGCTTTTACTTTTCCCATGGGAAAACAGAAGTGAATCTACGATCGTAAGGTCAAAATTAATAATGAATTATGTAATTCCAAAGCAATGCTGTTAAAATGTAATAAGAGTGATGGGTTCCCATTGTTTCCATCCGTCGCATTAAGTTATTTTCGTCGTAACTGAACCTCGAAATTGTTTTTTTATGAAAATTTATAGCCTTAGATCTGAGGGAATGCATTAAGTGGGTTAAACCAACATTATCCGGACTTGCTCTACAATGTAACGCTACAGGTACGTACTTAACCTAAATAACGGCGTATTTCGGTTAATTAAAACCCAAAAATATGACGTTATTTACGTATAGTTTTCAGGTCACATCAATAACGAATTGCTTCATTATGTTGATAATTTAATTTAGCTAGTAATGTGACCTCGTTGCGACATTCAGTTTTTATCTATGTAAAATTTTGTATCCAAGAATAGTGAACTGTCAGTTTTGTTTATAACATCCTTACTACCTTAGTAATATTATAAACGTGAATGTTTGCGAGTATGTATGGATGTTTGTAACTCTTACACACAGAAACTACTGAAAGAATCTGGGTAAAAATTGATACGTAGATATCTATCTATGTATCAATTTTCATCCAGATTTTTCGATGGCACATAGGCTCAATATTATCCCGAGGAAACTACGTGGGTGAAATTGCGGATGCCCTTATTTGTCCATAAAATATGTGTTTAATAATAGTTATTTAAGTTAGCGCGCTCCGTCATAGACGTACAGTCACGTCGCTTAACATCAGTCAATTAAATAAATAAATACAAGTCAAGATGGCGGTTAAATGCAAACCTATTAACAGTCTAAAAAGAAACTGCCTTGAGATTTCGTTTGCGTAGATTATTCCCCATGTAATAAAACATATAGATTTTGTTTATCTGTCAGAATATATTGTGATAAACGCGAATGCTAATTCTGCATGTTCCCGGAATAAAAACGTATGTGTTATTCCGGTATATAATTTATCTAAGATCCAAATATTAGCACGATTCGTTCACTACGGCAACAAACATCCAAACTTTTACATTACACTAATGTTATGATTGTGAAAGTTTGTATGTATGAATATTTGTGACTCATTTATGTCAAAACTAGTGATTGGATGTGGATGAAATTCAGTAAAGAAATAAAGTTTATAGTCTGAATAAGACATTAAACTACTTTTTAACACGAAAAAATACGGAAATATGATGCACGCGGGTAATACCGTAGGAAACTACCGATTCAAAATATTACTATGATTTTTACTTCGGCAGATAATATTCGAAAGAGTTTTTATGCCTTAGGATATGTTGTACAATTATTTTTTTCAGCTAATCTATATTGCCTAATAGAATGCCAATTACATCATACAAATTTCACGGAATTTCATGATAAAAGTCTAGTCCATAGTTCGGGGTTCACTTCTAATCGGTAGACTTTTTACAAGGATATAACATTATACGTACAATTTTATTTATTTATTATAAATGTGAATGTTATGAAATGTAAATTATAAATATATAAAATTACATCACAAGTACAACGAACACAAGTTTGTTTCCCAATTACGTCATAAGGTCTGTACCAAAAAAAATGTTACCGTTGTTCCGAATGCGGAACGCTTAAGGGGGCGCCTAAAGCCAGAAAACGAAAAAAGGACATTTTCGACGCCGCTCACTGAAGTTAAGAAACTAAAAACTATGTCAAAAAAAATATTGACGTGTGGGCACAATCAAGAAGAAGCACAATAACCGAATAGAATTTTAAAAATAGATCATAGTTTTTTACAATAAAAAAATAAAAATAACACCGAAAAAACCCGTTTTAATTCGAGTACTCGAAATTATCAGCGATGACCCCACATTATTTTTTAGTAATAAAATTCATATTTGTACGTTCTAGTAAAGTAACCGAACACTTTTTTAAATTTATGTTTAGCTATTGAGTAATTAAATAAAACTTGGTCAAAAATGGACGCCTGATTAAATATTGATTTTTCCTCCAAACTGTGTCATGCTATTCTCGACTTTATGTACATCACATTAAGAAACGCGTCGCGCGGGTGAAATCTGATTTTTTCCTGGCTTTAGGCGCACTCTTAAGGAAATATTTTAATTCTAACACTACCTTGAAAAATATGAAATAAAAAATTCTTCGACTAAAGATTTTTGTGGAATAAACTGGACCTCTACCTAGGAAATATATTTGCGATATATTTTGTGTATTGCTTCCAAACTCTACCTCTTTCATATTTTTTAAATAGAGTCGATCGATAAACTCTGTATTCAAAAGAAGTAAATTAAAATATTAATTTCGTTAACTTTATTAAACAACTACAGAATTTTTATTGGAACGAAGTTTGCTTATTTGAAACTTTTATGCAGTCTAAGACTAGTTAAAGATTCTTCGGCAATATTTTTAAATTAATATTGCCAGGTAGCCCATCGAATGCAGTCATGCATGATTTAAGTGATACTTACGAGATTCATAGTGTCATGCATGAGTTACCAATTTCCAAGCGTGTTATTTCCAGTTCAAGCCATACATTTTACCATTGCCGTGAATACAAAAGCCGTAGCTACAAAATATTAAATATTATAGCGTAACATTATGTTTCAACATCATAATAGTATTTAATAATTTTGTAATAACAATATTAGCTGCCACGTGATCGTGTTTGTGTTACTATGTGCCCATTACTATTACTCAATATTTTTAAACATAGATTTTGGCACCGCCAGGGCTTGCATTCGGCACGAGTATGAGTGATGTTGCACCGATGGGCCGTCAGCGTATGATCATGATCGACTCCAGGCGAAGCGCGGTCCATCCATCGCTGCGTCTTGCTCGCGTGCCGTTCGGAGTATTGACCTTTCCACTAAAGCGATTTAGCGCAATCGAACCGGTTCCATTTTCCCATCGTAGATTGATTCAGTCGAGGTCAACCTGCCAGTACGCGTACATAGAATGTTCGACTTACCAAACTTCTATCGCAAGAACGCGGCCAAAATCCAAGGTCTCGTCACAGATAAAAAAAATAAAAATAAGACACAGCACTCGCGGCGAAAAGTTTTCCAAAATTAAAATTGCGCGGGAAAAGTGTTGTAGTGATGTGCAACGGAGATCGGCGATCGATAGAGTTGCAGCGAGAATCGATAGGTTAGGTTCGCGCGCGTAGCCGGCGTTGTCGCACGTGACTGCTGACTGTGTGACGGAACGAGCGGCCGCCGCCGCCCCCGCGCCGCGCCCCTCCCCCGCGGCTCCCTACATACGTACAACAAGTATGTAATCACGTAGCGCAGACGTTTGATAAACAAATTATAAAATTTTAAACTACACGTACGTACGTCAAAGGAGCGTAACTTTTATTAAATTGTTTAACAAGCTCTCTAAGAAGCTTTCGCTACTTTATGTCTTTATTATCTTTCGTAATTGTTCGTCGGTACAGGTTTTATATTAAATTGGATTCCACAGTTTTAATATAAATTATGAGATTGGTTTTCAGTATCAAGCAAACAACTTTCGGAATGAAAGGTAAAGTTATACATTTATTTTATTTTTAAAACCACTTCTTGTGAGATTGAAAAAAAAATCTACGTCAAAAGTTTTTTTTTTAAGTTTACCGTTTTCAATTATAATTAAATAAGAGAGATATTAATTACAGTAAAATATTTACTTCAAATGGCTTCATAATGTAACAAATATTTCCGTAACGAATAACGTCTATGTTGGTAGGTAGAGCCTGTCAATTTTCGTCGCGGCCTCGATGTCTCTACCGGTTTGTGCCAGGCAGACGAACTCAAGGCGAGCGCTATTATTATTTTTAGATCTTTAGTTTCATAATTAACACAATTATTCAACATTATAGCTCATTAAAGTTTGATAGTAACGTTTGACATTTCACGAAAGGAATAAAACAAATCTCTATACTGTGAGTAACGGAAACATTTTAAACGTCGATAATTACACGTAAAAATGACGAAGTGGTATTAAATAAGTTAAATATTCATAATTCACTATGCAAAAATTTGTTTTCATTAGCGGAACTGTTAATGAGCAATTAGCATGCTACGATTTCCGTAGCTGTGTAGCGCAGCGCTCGTAGAGGCGTTTCGCTCAGACTATGCGCCGGTACTTATGCAAAGGAGGCCAATATTTCACCGCTCCTCCGTCTATTGCAGCTCGTATTATCATAACAATCGTTCTATGTACCGTTTCGTAAATACCATAAATAAGCACGTGCATATAGAAGCCACTTTAGCGATCCATAAATTTCCATAGATAGTCCGAAACCATCCTGCAAACGATAAACGTAACTAAGTTCGAAATCGTATCTAAATCGACATTTACTTTATTGGTCAATCGAGATGTTAGATTAGATTACGGTACGCTCCGCACTACTTTCAAATGTCTAAGAGCGTTCGAAATTCAAGATCACTTTAAGATTTATTTTCTTTTTTTTCCGATACCGACACGAGACGTTGCCAGCCTGACGGATTTATTTTTATTTTCAAGGACGCAAACTCTCGCCTTTTCGGCCAGTGTTTCAAATATTTTGTAACAGAATGAGTTTGATAGCTTAATGTATAGCAGATACGTACGTTGTTTGAGTAGGTAAATGCCTCCATATACGTGGGGGTAATATTATTCTGCTGAATATGCAATTAAATGAGGGCAGTTCGAGCAGTGCACTAACCGAGAGCAAGCGAGACGCAAGACTCTCCACCTCTCGATATTATATTGAACAAGTTTATAACTACGTGTATTAGACGAACGAGTTTGTACAACGTTTTCTCATTTCCCGGCGACGAAACTTTTCTAATATTATAGTTTCATTCATATTGTCGGTAGTTTCGCGGAGTTTTCTTTCGTGGAAAATGAAAGACTATTTCCATAACTATTATTTCGCTTTTATAGCTTTGTTAGTTTCTTTTGCTTCAAATAGATTTGTTGAAGTTTTGTATTTTATCGGTCGGAAATAATGTTTGTTCTTTGAAAGTGTTGGATGAGAGATTCAGCCTTTTACTGCTGGCATTGGATAACAATCGGTTATTATAGACGAAGTTAATTTAATAGGAATCGATTTATCGACTACAGAATAGGATAGACAGGAAGGAATAGGTTCAACTCAGCATATCGTTTAAGCAAGAACTGTGATACAGTGTATCGTAAGAGTTGGTGTGTTTGAGAAAATAACTACCTTTGAGAGTTGTCGATTTGGTGGTGGAAATAATTATACTATTGTTAAAAAAAACACAGAAACTCAGATGACCTGTCTAAGCAATTGTGGCAAGCGATACTTGGGCCACACACAATTTTGTAGCATAAGTCGAATGTGATAAGGTATAAGTTACCAATTAACATTTGTAACATTTTTCATCTGACAAAATGTAGAGTTCTATAGGGAACAGCAACTTTCGAAATTATAAGCGAATAAAGTCCCTGTAGATTCTATTATTTTTAATTACAACGAATTAAAAAAAAACAGATTTATTTTTGACAAATATTTATACACTAAATAAGGACTAAATATCTTTTTGAAATTCACCACTGGACGTTAAAAAGAATTAGATCACTTATGCTTAGAATAAAAAAAATAACCAAGATACAGCACAAAGCATAATTTGTGTCATACGAATGTGCTAAGAAAAAAAGATTCAACGAAATATTCAAGAAAGAAAGAAAAGTCAAATAGAAAAACAAAAGTTCACAGATTGAATAGAAAAAAAAAACACAATCAAAATTAGAACAACAATTTCCCTCCAATAAATAAACACGAATTCGAAAACAGAAGCTTTAAGGAAACAGCGGTAGATGGCGCGATAGACGGCGAATCGAATGTAAATGTTAGTTTTTCATTACGGCGCTCTGCAATTTATGCACGCCGGTGTCTTAGTTCTCTGTGGCAATATTCGCTCTCTCGCGCGAAAATGCAACGGGAATTTACAAAATTCATAGTCAATTTATGCATCATAAGTATTTGCAATGACTACTGTAAAAGGTTTGCTTAGTTTAAGACCAGCGCTTCTACCGCCTAACTAAATCAGTTATCGCTTTGCTAATGCTGTCTCTATCATTACAAGCGAAAGGAAAAGAGAGAGAAACATCAAAACGATGACATTTTTCGTTCGGCGGTAGACCCCCGGATCAACTATCACAAAATTTTGTGTGACAAATGTCTACCAATAATTATTTTACTTTCTAGAAATAAAAATATTGAGTGTTTTTGGTCGTATTTCTTTGAAACTACTAGCTACGGTAAACAAAAAAGTGGCAAAAATTTAAAACAAATATCTTTGGCCAAATTCACGTGCCAAAAGGCCATCAACATTTTAAGGGCAGCTTTGTCCAAGTCGTTATCAAAGGGTAAATAAATCTAATTCGGAACATAATTTAAAATTTTACCCTTTCCCTAATTCCATAATACCCTTTGCCACAAAATAGACAAAATAAAAAAAATAATAAGGACACAGATGGTACAACATGACTTTGTAGTTGCCAAAATAATTGAACTACAATTTGACGAAGAAATATCGATGGTAGCTCCACTGTTAGGATGAAGAGATAAGTTGGTAACGGTGTAAAAGTTTCATTAGGAAAACTTCTTTTGTCGTCAAAGTTGGCACAATGGGTGTAATTAAAAGTTGCCACGAGGTCCGTAAGGTTGGCGTCGGCGACGGTGGCGCCATCCGTGCCCAACTTTGTAGATAAACAACTTGACGAGTTTTTGCGATAATACTTATATTGTTAGGACTAGGTGACTGACAATGAAAAATATGTCAACGTCAACAAGAGCTTTATGGTTGAGCCTATGCTCTTTTACTTTTTTAGTAGAGTAAGGTACGGCTGGTCTAAACTATCTATAATCACGTACACCACTGTCTTTTCGAAGTCATGTACGTAATGTTAACTTAATAAAACGGTGAAAGAAAACACCGTGACGAAACCGACATGTACCTAGAATATTTCGAGGTCATGGTGTCATCCACCAACTTGCACTGGATCAGCGTGGTGGATTATGGCCTTGACTATCTCCTTGCGAGAGAATGCTTTTGCTATATAGTTTTACTAAAATGCCGTGGTGGAGTACTGGTTAGAACGCCGAATTTGAACACGTAGGTTTGAATCTTTGAATTAATCTTGACTCTCTGAATGTATTTTCCAAGTGCATATAAACGAGTTTCTCATCCCCACTTCTTTTATTAGTAATAGAAAAAAAAACATTTCAAGAAATACAAACATCTTTCTAGGATATGTATCATCCGCCATCCCGCACTTGGCCAGATAAAACACTAACTTTCTATTAAAAAGGAGAGAATCTAAACCATATTGTAAGTTATAACTTGTTAGAAAATGGTACTGAGATTCAAAATGAAGTTTTCAATTTATTTCGTGCATATAATTTGGTGTGCGGCAGAAATAGAGACACAAACATAATCACAAACACCCATAAATCGAGTCTACAATCTAAGAGAACTATCGACACACTATAACCATATATCTGCACCAAAATATCACTTTACAAATTAATGACCTACGATACGGAAATTAAGCTTCATACGAAGCCTGGGGGGCAGACTGGCCCGACCCCACGCGGGGGCCAAAGGGGGTCAAAAGGGGGCGAAAAGGGGGGCTAGAATAGCAATCTAGGGTGTCTGAATACTCGAGCGAAATATCTAGCAGCGGTGAACCCATCAGGCCTACGAAACGCATTAGCTGCGTTTACAAGGATTTTGTGTTAGGAATGCGAATGTGTGGGTGCGTGGTGTATGTGTGAGAATTTCGTTTTGATGTTTGATTGGATCGCAAAATAACATAAGTTTTGTTGAGGGTAGTATGTAGTATGCTGTTTGTTTGTGGTGTAGGTACTACGGCGTTCTTAGGTTAGCTCAAGTGCGTATTTCTTACCATCAGGCGTAAGTCTTGGTCGTCCCGATACTCTATTATTGTCAAAAAAGACTGCTATGATGAATGAAACGAAAAAAAAAATTGCCTGCCTGGGCGGGTTTCGAACTTACAAATCTCAGCTTTGTATTAAGATCATTTATCTATCTAAAAAAATGCGACACTCCTGGATTAGGTACCCACAGAAGTGAAAACTTGATGATTTATTATGCACAAATCTATACTAATTTGTTTGTTTGTATGTTTGTTTGTTTTAACGCAAGGATCTCTGGAACTACTGGTTCGAATTGAAAGATTCTTTCTTTGTAGGATAGTCCATTTATCGAGGAAGGCTATATATAGGCTATTTAACATTACGCTACTATCAACGAAGCATGAGCATGAATGAAATATGTAACAAAAACGGGAAAAAATATTGCTTTTTGAGAGCTTTCGTTGCGTGACAGCATAATGTCATATTTTAAAGGTTGCGTCATTAGAACCTAAACTAACCGAATTTGTTCAAAATTTGAATTGGTACGCCCAATTTTCGATAGATGGCGTAGCAACGCGCGCGCGTTCAGCTAGTATAATATATGTATAAAGCACCGCAAAATTGTAAACACTGTCAGATTGTAATCTAACCTACTCGTACCTTACCATTTCAATTTTACGAGATTAAAATCGTAAGGTAGGTTAGATTATTTTGTAATCTCATGTCGTTAGATTTTAATCTCTTTGTATTTACAATTATACGGTTAAATATTATATATTTTACTCATATACAGAAGCGTCGATAACGGTTAGTGTAGAGAGTTCAGTTGTTTTTTGTTTTTAACTCAAAAGAAGCCCAAAAAAAGTAAGCATGCATAAGAAGTCTTTACATC
The DNA here is from genome assembly GCA_963693475.1 of Ectropis crepuscularia. NCBI lineage: Eukaryota > Metazoa > Arthropoda > Insecta > Lepidoptera > Geometridae > Ectropis > Ectropis crepuscularia. The sequence goes on from OY856340.1 coordinate 5,509,544, forward strand.
AAAAACAGACAAATACCGTGGCGCTTTGCTTGCTTTACATTTCAAGCATCTTTCAAGTAAATTTCAACAGTTCTACGTAAATCAACAAACCTAAATTACCCAGACTCACCGTTAACAATTCAATTACGTGCCAATCCCAATAATAACAGATCTAATAAGAATGCAAATGGATTTCTGGAGAACAAACATAATTCCATTATTAGCGACGTCTACGTGATATATTATCAAGTTAAAATTAAATTAATTTCTGTACCCCGCGCTACGTACTCTCTACCTCCCCAGTTTGAAACGCTAGAGGAATAGACAGTGAACAGTGAAGTGACCCTCGTTATTAGTGACGAATATCAGATAAAAGTAGCTGGTGATTGGAAACATCGGCGTTTAATACCACGGGCCATTTTTATGGTACACATTATATCCACGTGTTTATTTCTTTTCTTAAACCTAAGTTTTTACAATATTTATACAAAAGAACATAAAAACTTAAACCTAGATAGCCCCCAGCAGCGGGGCAGGGCCCCAGCTACTGGTGGTTAGGAGGAACAGACTGCAGACTGAGGAACCTCCTGACGATGCGCGCTGTGTCAAGGATGACCGCCTTCTGCATCTGACCCAACTGTCTAGCGAAAGTCTCTTAAGATGTTGGTCGAGAGTTTTCGCTATAAGGCCGTTTGCCGTCACGACTATTGGGACTATGATCGTCGAGTCAACATCCCACATGGCGGTAACCTCGTGAGCCAAGTCAAGGTACTTGCTCAGCTTGTCCTTCTCGGCTTTCACGAGGTTCTCGTCACACGTTATATTATTATTTATGGTTGAGTTATGACAAGCAACAGCATAGTGTCAGGCACCTATTGGAACTTTGGAACATAGCGAGTCCAAATCATGACCTTGATCATCATCCAGGCACATAAGTTAATCTTTATGCATGCCCTGTAATTTCAAGTGTAAACCTATACATAATGAATGAAAATGGATCTTCGAAATGTATGTAGGTACGCTCATAACTTTTGAATTATTGCACCAAATTGAATGATGTTTTGTTTTATGTATTCCTCATTGTCGGGACAAGGTTTGTATACGAGAAAATTTAGAAAATGTTGACGAAAAACAGTATGGCGGTAGGTACGAACTTTGCGCCGGGTCAGCAAGTAGTGAATAAAGTGATTCTAATCACCTTCAAGCCTTTCCCTTACATAGATAATACGTACCGAGCTAATAAAAGTGGCCGTCATCAAACGATAACAACCAGGAATCAGATTAGATCTAAAAATAAATGACTGCAGGCGTAAGCTTAGCCACTGTTCATCGTGACTACATTGTACGGTATCAGTTTGATATATAGAGGATGTGTAATTAAAATATGTAAAGTGATTTACGCACGCGTCGATAATGAGGTTCAAGGATTATTTATCGGTCGATTCAGAGATGGAAAATGTCTGTCTAATGACTTTTATCGAGTAAGAACTTTCGTGCATGTAACTATGAAGACGAAAGTAAGAACAGCTTTGGAGACCAAATGAACGAATTTTGTAGTGGTAGGACTCTATGCGGAGTCCACCTGGGAAAGTACCACACTTTTGCTAGTTATTCTACCACCAAACAGTGATGCGAAAACATGAATATGTTCTGGTTTGAAGGGCAATGTTTCCAGTGAAATTACAGGGTATACAGGTAAAACACATTATATTTCTGGATGAAGAGCGCAGTGCAGCAATAGGGTACAATCCTCAAAAAAACTAAGTAGCCCGTTAGTTAGATTGCCAAAAAATATTGTACACGTATTTTTTCTTTTGTTTCACAAACAAAAAATGACGAAGATACAGCGCTTCGAAATTTCGTGTGACGTCACTTGTGAGTACAATTTCTACTCACGAGTGACGTCGCGACCCCCCACTCTCGAAGTTTGATGGTCTATATTTTTGACGATTTTTAATATTATGAAAAACAAAAAATACGTGTCCAATATTTTTCCATGATCTAGCTGACGGACTAATTAGGATGGTGTATTTTTGACCCAGTCCGGTACCCTATTCTATTAATGATTTATTATATGACTCTATCCTATTAATAAAAGTTGGATATTGGATACTTGTTGCTCAACCACGTTGGAACGACTGAACGGATAGGGATGTAATTTGGAACATAATTAGATTGTAGTCTGAGATAACATCTACAAATACATAGGCTATTTTTGCCGCGGAAAAATTGCGGGAATGGTATCTAAGCCGGTAAAACCGCTGGTATCATTCAAAAAAAATACTGTTTGAAAATAAAGCTTGTTTGATATTGTATCGGAAAGCCCATGTAAGCCTATCGTATCGTCGTATTTCTTACCAAACAATATATTTGCAAGAGTTTTATCGTCGAAACTCAATTGATCGTGCTCCGTCGTGCCCAGGGACGCCAATTTCCCGGGAAAATTTAATTTTCCTTTCACCCGGAAAAAGTTAAGGCTATTGGATGATGGCTACATTTTTGCGCATTTTTGCCAACGGAAAATAAACTGAAAATTTTGCAGAGAAACATTCGATTTAGTTCACTTTTTTAATTATTGGCCGTACTCATTTTGTTAGGTTTAAGATTTGGGAAATGGGTTATGTTTTTATGTTCTACGTTCTGATCCCGTTTACGCCTTTTAAATATCTAGCTATAGATGTTTTTTTGATTATTTTTTTTAAATAAAGAGTGACTGTACGAGCAGGACATGTGCCTGATGGTAAGCAACATGCCTGCCACATAAAAGCATAGTGACACGCAGCTATTGGAACATGATGAGTCCAAATCATTACCTAGCACCGCACTGTGCTCGTCACCCAGAGAGCTAAGTTGTTTTATCTCAAAGCCCTGTAATTTCTCTGGAAACATTGCCTTTAAACCGGAACCCAGTAATGTTTGCACATTACTGCTTGGCGGTAGAATAACTGGCAAAGGTGTGGTACTTCCCCAGGCGGACTCTGCTAAGAGTCCTACCACTACAAAAACAATTCAGATATACTATAGTTTGTCATCAAAGCTTTAACCTTGGAGAACAATATCGTGAGAAAATCGACACGTTTCTCGAATCTTTCGGGAACGTTTTTTATTTACCAAATCACACTGTGTCAATGTGGTGGATTGTGACCTTAAATCTCTCCTTGCGAGAGAAAGCCTTGAGCTGTATGTCTGTATTATCTATTCTATGCCTTGAGTCCCAGCAGTGGGAACATTTAGTGGGCTGCTTATGGTACTCGAAGATTAGGAAAATTTGTTCTGAAGATTGATTCCAATATCTAGAAATTACTTCAATAATTTCAGTAGTTTTCTATAAATAGTGACCAACAAAACTGAACTTTTGAACCAACTTTTGCAGAAATATTATCTTGTTTTTAATCTAAAATGGTTAAAAGTTAATTTTCTTTCCAAGTTTTTGAATTAAGGACAGATAATAAATGCGAACTTCCTCGGAACAGGGAGAATTCGTTTCTATCACAACTAAAGTATTTAAACTAAATGATAGTAGCGATAAAATGGTTAAGTCCTAAGAAAAATATTAGTTTGCATTGTGATTTGCTTTCGATCTCAATCTCGTCGAAACGGATCAAGCTGAAATTTGGAACACATATAGTCTAAAACAGGATACAGGCTTTTCACCATGTGAAAATTTTGGGACCGTTGCATGCAGCTAGTTAAAAATATTTGAAGGAAAAAGTATTTTAGAATAAATTCTTAATATCAACTGTGAAATACGTTACGTGAGTATGTATTCCCTTATATAGGTAATTTTTGTTTGGTATTTGATTTCGATTTTGGTAATGGGTGTTTTCAAGTTTAGTGTGAATCGATTCCTTCGTGTCTGCCTCGCATCGTTTTAACATATTGAATCGAAATTAATTAAGCGCTGTAAAAATAAATAAATAATGGAAAAATATAGGGTATACTGATTTTTTCACTAGTAGCATTCCGCATTATTTTCCCGGGATATAACGTTGCCTATGTGAAAAATATTAGATGATTTTCCAAGTTTCATCCAAATCCCTTCCTTGTTGCGTTCCGTTCCCTGCGTGTCACTGTGATGTTACGTGGCAGGCATGTTGCTTACATTCAGGCAAATGACGTGCTCGTCTCGTCACTCTTTATTAAAAACAAACATATTGTTACGTTACGGTACTCAAAAATGTTATGTTTATAATGTTAGTTAGGAACAAACAAAATGAATACTGTATCTACTTTTTACTCAGACCAACTAATGGTAAATCCTCAAAGACTTTTTACAATTTGAAATGAATTGTCAAATTTTTCAGATAACAAATAGGTAATTACCATTAGGTGTGTATGATAAAGAGTATCTATCTAAACCGTTCACTGTTCATGTTTATAAAGTGTGTGAAGAGTGCCCCATCTCCGATAAGTGGCGCCGTTTAGGGGTGTCACCCGTGTCTTATTAGTGTCAGGTTGAAAAGCGGCGCCACTTGTTGCGCCACTTGCGGCCGGCGACGCGTGACGCCCCTGGGATTGCCGGGAAACGGACAGGGTTATCCCAAATCCTTGCTAAACTTTATATTTATATTGGGTTTTTATTCGAGTGTTCGATTTAGTGTTTGTATTATGTAATTATTATTTTTAAATAGCCTAAATGGCGAAAGGGAACTTTGTGAAGAGACCGGTGAGTTCATAGAAAAGTGTACTAACAGGATAAAAAATATGTGTCATACGCCAACCCGACCTACGCTAGCGTGGTGGAATATGCCTTGAATGTCTCCTTGTCAGTGAAGACAGTGGAAACACAGTGGATTTATTATGCTTGACATTATGTCACATTTAAAAAATAAAAAACTGCACCAGCACCGGAGGTAGTTAAATAATATTTTTTTATTGTCTGTATTTGGCAAAATTCATGAATTGAAAAATCTAACATTAAAAAAGACTCTTTTACTTAGGGATTATCGTTAAAATCTTAATAAATCATATAAAACTTAGCATTTATTATCAAAACTAAATTATAAACAAAACTACACTACATACTAGTACAATTGACTACTTACACTAAGCTCGTCTGAAATGTCCATAGACCGATGGAGATCTAGAGTTAAGTGAATGTAAAGAAACTTATTTAACTCAAATTTATTGGAACTAAATTTAAAGTTATTGCCAAAGGCAAATGAACGTTAAAATAAGAGAACCTACGTATACGAATTTTCTCGTAATTTATGCTTATAACTCTGAGGGAACATTAAATTAAATTTACGACGACGTAGTACCCCATATTTTCATATTTATTAATATTACCTACATGGCTTCATTCGTCTTTTGATTATACGTCTTTGTAACGGAAATGTTTACCTAAAGATCTTTATTTTCAAAATACTTTTCTTGACTGTAATGACACCAGGTGATATATAATTTTGCCGCGTTAAGGAAGAGTGTTTATTTTTAAGATTTAATTTATGTTGCAAAAAATACACAGACTTTAATTATTACTACAATATTTTTTTAACTTAATAGACAGTAATTACAAGTCAGCACAATAGGTCATTGTTATCAAAATTACCTCTACAATTCGTATAAAAGTATCTCGAATATTATCTATCCACGATTAGGATATATCCACGTAGCAATTACAACGTCGTAATCTTAAATAATCAAAGTTTTAATCGATTATATCCGAACACTCGCACAATGAAACCTAAAATTATAAAATTATTTTTGATCTATTATTGACGTATTTTTGACAGGTGTTTTTTGCATTCTTATAATTGTTTCATTGTCGTACAAAGTCTATGTCCTACAAACTTATTTATTCGTTATTTTTATTACTAACTAAAAACACTAAATACCAATGTAACTAATCAATGTGGACCATGAAATTATTTTCTAATTACTTTGAAACATCTGAACATAATAATATGAAGGGTCGAAAAGATGATACTGGCAATAAAATACAAATAGAAAAAATATATAACATTCTCGAGCGCTGTCATTCCCGTTTATGTGTTGTCTATCGGTAGAACGGTTAGATTTTGAAATTATGTAAGTCTAAAAATAAATGGATATTGCTGTTTTGATGGAAAAATGTTATTTGTAAATGTTGGGTTCAGTCTTCTTTATTTACTTCTGTTTCATACAAAATTGCAGTTCACTTGAGTTTCGAGTAAAATAATAGTTAAACGAAAAAGAACATCTTCCATTCCATTCTATCTTTTTCGTCCGTGCTCGAATTTTCACAATCGTGCCATAAAAATGTAATGGTGCGTTTAGTCGAGTTCTTTCAATTCAAACGAAAGTTGTGAAGGCTTTCGCATATCATATTTAATACTTGCTTAACAAAGGGAGTCTTTTGTTTTTTCAATTGCGTTATGATATTTTTTCTGATATAATAAAATCAGGTAGTTACCGCTTGGCTGTAGAATAATTGATCTAATCTCAGAGAAAATATAAGCCAATTTTGTTTAATGGTATTTTGTATATACTACCAGGAGTTATATAGTTACGTAGTACATATAAATTGATAATCCATTTATCTATTGATTTCTTGAACTAAATTTATTTACTGTTCGTTCGTGTGAAGTGTCCACCAATATTCATATTCAATATTCATGTGTCGGTATGTCCTAATTCACATTTTATGTCATACAAAACAAAATTGGCTCACGCATTTCTAGATGGCCATGCCATGATGGCAAGGCCACGCCCTTTCAGCATTTCCCATTGGCTGACGCATTTCTAGATGCCCAATCGCCAACGTCCCGAGTTTACCCGAAGATTTCTTATCATACCCGAGCGTGACGGTAGAATCGAATTTACACCCCACGAAAAATTTGTCTAGGCGCGCCTAAAGAAGTTTTTACTTCAAAAAATATAAGTTTGCGAACAAGATAAGTTGGCGTTTAAGATACAAGTGAAAATTTATCATAAAAACGTAAGTATTAAACAACACTAATGTGCCACAATAATACGTCACTTGCATAGCTACAGATAAATAAATAAATATCGGTGCCGCGAATCCATATTCTTCCACCTACCTAAAAAAAATGGCAGCCAAAGAAGTTTTCAGTTAAAAAAACGCATGTAAAGAAATGCAGTAGCGGTATAGTGAGCGATCTTCACAAGAATGTAATGGCTTGTTCAATCTCATTCTTCGAATAAAACGTGAATTGTGAGGTGCTCTTACATGGTTCAGATGCTCGGGCATTCTCGGAGTTTCAGCATATTGGCTCGTTAGCAAGAACGTAGGGAATTCCTGCTAGACCCGACGGGAATGCCGGCGTAGGTGCCTAGCTAGACTGCCCTTAATCGAATGTTGGCTAGATTCGAAGTTTTGCTAAAAAACTTTTGTTTTTTCCTTATTTTAGAGTCTAGCAGAGAAGTTCGTTATTTGAAACTGGATTACCATGGAACTGATTTCACTATGATCATTATTTAGGCGATATTTACTGTTTTTATACTATCTATAATAGCTTTGTTAAGAACCGTGATAGCTTAAACATTAATATTTGCTTTGTGAAAAAATATGTATATGTAACATTGAATCAAAATTCTTGAAGGTATGATAGAGACAAAAAAATAATCTATGTAGAGTTTTTATTCTACGCGTTTAGGAACCACACGTTGTGTTTTTGCTCGTGTTGACAATACGTTGTAGTTCAAATTATATCTGAACAAAATGAAAGCTTTATTTTATACTGCAAGAAAATTTTATACGAACGCCTTGGGCAAATGTTTTTAGGATTACAATTGGATATTCTCTAAAAAAGATAAAAAATAACATTAAAAATAATGGTCTGGGGAAATCAATTCGATTCACAATAATTGGGGTGTTTTGCCTGCTGTAATCAAAAGCAGCAATTTCGCAGCAACTGCGAACCAAATAAAATATTTAACGACCCTTTATAACATCCGAACAGTCTGAAAAGTTATGAAATTTTCAAATATCTGCCGGAAATTACGACTCGCGTGCGTAAATTTTATATTAAGCACTAATACGACTCTTTTGTTTAGCTTTAATTTGTTTTCCAACTCCCAGAATAAAATAAGGTTGCGTAATTTAAATTAAGGATCCTATTCGTTCTAACGTCAATATAGTTAAACTATCCAACTAACCGATGGAAATGAAAACCAAGTATAGCTTAAACGAGGTAATAGAATGCATTAATGAAAGTTTCAGGCAATAGTTTAGAGTAACTATCCAATAGGAGCGGGCGTTCCCCCTACCTCCCGTCTATCTAACCTCCTTGCGCCACCCCGTCTTGTAGCGTACCTACAGCACCGAAAATTAAAAATAAATCCTAACGTTCCAATTTTGAACACTATACTGGCAGCTTGTATTATTATTTTTAAAAGTATTGTGAACTAACCTCACTTTCTGTGTTTTGGCGGCAAAGCTGCATTGTGCAGAAAAAAGCAATAATAAAGTGTTGTATTGATCGTCACCCCGCGCATGCGTAGAGCGGCAAAATTTGCAATTACGAAGTGCTCTGTGCAAATTTCGCCTGAGTTTATAATTCGGAGGTGGTTCCTAGCGTCGAATGTCGCTTAAATGCACTCTGTTAGTAAGAAGGAGACGGTTGTTGCTGAAATAAATTAAGTTTGGTGCGGAATTTCAGAAATTATCAGTTGATAATGATAATTGGGAAAGTCGATTTTCTTTTGCTTGGTTCTTAACTAGGTATGTCTTATGTAGTATTATTTTCAGTATTGCTAGTATTATAACTTTAGACACCTAAAACACTTCCTTAAGTTGCCAATTTTGTTTGTACGTTCATTATAATAACGCTGTATATTTTAAATGAATAACACTAGTTTGTGCTTAAATAGATAAATAGCAAAACTGAAATTTGTGAAACACAAAATGTTTGTAAGTTTTGTTTACTTACATTATTGTAAGTTTATTTTAACAGAAACATTAAATTGTTTTCGGAACGTAAATAATTATCGAGTATTATAAAAATCTGTCCGTCTCTGAAATCGATTGTAGCAAGCATTTAAAAGTTCTGCACTCATTTCAGGTTGCTCAAAAAATTGTAAGGTTTCTGGTTCGCGTAATCTCTGAACAAATGTTTGACAGTTATCTGGTTTTGATAGTACTGTATTGCTTACCTAACTATTGTGTTATTTTTAGGGGCATTTCGCTGTTAATTGTTCACTTAATTCTAATGTCTTGTGTTACATTACTTATTATCGTCTATTCTTAATTTTTAAACAGAGAGATAGTGGAAAGAGGTTATTTTTTTTTGTAACGAATTAACTTTTTTAAACTGAGAGATGGTGGAAATATGTTATTTTTTGTAACGAATTAACTCAATAACTCCGTAAAATTCCAAAAATCCCCTGCTCTGCCAAAACTATTGACGGTGCGGTGGTACAAAATAACATCCTAGTGCATCATTCTAATTATAACACATCATCATAATGTTAACAATAAATGTAACCACTATATATAAAATATGTATTATATGTGTTCCAAATAAAATTACGTTTCAATAACTGTTATTTTATTTTAAGATTGAATAAAAATGGCAGATCTTTTTTTGCCATTACAGGTTTACACTTGACTACCATCTTGCCAAAAGTGTGCTTATCTACAAGAAACCAATTCACTCCAGAATCCCAATTTATTTATTCATATTTCTTCACAAAATGTTTGACTTTAATATAAGTACATTCGTGCGAAGTCGGGATGAGCTTCTAGTAAAACATATTACTCTTATAATCGCTGTTATTAGCTATAACGTAGAATTGTATATCGTTGCTAAACAGATATATACCAATCACAGCCACAAGCTCGCAAACTACAAACTAATACGAAATCTAATCCCGCCGTTCAATGCTGAAATAAATTGAAATTCGACATAATGAAGACGGGCGCATAAAGGATGCAGACGGACTAATTCGGCCGCCATCTTGCCGTTGCCATGGCAACCAGACTACCCCCTTTTCACCCCCAACCTACCACCCTGCACTTGCATTGCACTTCCTAAAGGCTAGATAGACTATACCTAGGTATATCTAGGTTTATATCAAGGCTGGCTGATTATACCAATTTATGTCGTACATGGTAAATGGTTTGTAAATTTAGGTATGAGAATGATATTATTGAAAGGAACAAGATTTATTTGTCTTATGTAATCTTCAGTATTCTGTAATATAAAAACAGGCTTGTGAGAGGATTTTTTCTGAAGTAGTTTTTTTTTTAAATAAATTATGACGAGACGAGCAGGACATGTGTCTGATGGTAAGCAACATGCTTGCCACATAACAGCACAGTGACACGCAGCTATTGGAACATGAAGAGTCCAAATCATTACCTAGCACTGCACTGCGCTCGTCACCCAGAGATCTAAGATGTTATATCTCTAAGCCCAGTCATTTCTCTGGAAACATTGCCCTTCCAACCGGAACACAATAATGTTTGCACATTACTGTTCGGCGGTAGAATAACTGGCAAAGGTGTGGTACTTCCCCAGGCGGACTCTGCTAAGAGTCCTACCACTACACTACACCTAGATGATAGCCATCGCCATTTGGCGGGGTAACGCAGCCATCGAGCATCGAGTTATGTCCCTATCCACCGCGAACAGCGCTTCTACCGCCTAACGAATAACGCTTTGATGCTTTGACGCTTTGGCATTGCCGTCTCTTTCATTTCAAGCGAGAAGAAAAGAGACAGCAATGTCAAAGCGGCAAAGCGTTTTTCGTTAGGCGGTAGACCCCCCGATCGGGTTATTTGAAATGAAATGCCTTTATTGACGTTTTTTTGGAATTTTGTCTTTTTTTAGGTAGCTATAGGTCTACATTTAGCACCAACTTCCTTAGCGAAAAGTGACGTTACCGTTGAAGACGAAACATGTTTTCCTAGAAAATAAATTTTGTAAGTATCCATATATATCTCTTGATTAATGACTTGATTAATATGTTAGAATACTAACCTCCATATTCTAACACATAACTAACGGACAATTTGGCTGATTGAATTACTTTGATGTTACTTACGTCGAAAATGAATGTACTAAAGTGACTTTGCTGAAAAGTTTGTAACTTTTTGGGCTCCCTGGGCTTTTAGTAAATATTCCGAGTACGATACCACGAAAACTTTTTTTCCATAAAATTCAGAGAATTAGTATTTTGATACACTTATATAAATTAAGGATGTGCTTAGATACCTAACTGTATTTAATTGTATTAAATAACTTCTTTAGGATAAAAAATCTACTCCAGGAATATGCACTCTGAAGTTCATATTCATAAGGTACAGAATCCTACTAAATAGTTTAAATGTCTAAGCTCTTTTATAATGATACAGCGATAGTGCGAGCGAGACGGTAGTAGTACAGTTTGATAGTAAGAGCAACGCGCATTATAGGCATGCTGACTAAAATTAACTATTTGGTCCGTCAGTTAGTATTACGTTACGTATTACTGTGTTCCGGTTTGAAGGACAAAGTTTTCGGAGAAATTACAGGGCTTAGAGATATAACATCTTAGACCTCGGGGTGACGAGCGCAGTGCAGGGTTAGGTAATCATTTGGACTCTAATCATGAATTTGAATCATGTTCCAATAGCTGCGTGTCACTGTGCTGTTATGTGGCAGGCATGTTGCTTACCATCAGGCACATGTCCTGTTCGTATCGTCATTATTAATAAATTACGAAGATACAGTGCTTAGAAGTTACGAGTGACGTTACTTCATTGTATGAATTTTACTAAGGCGTGACGTCACAAGTCACAATGCTCCCACTCTGGAAGTTTGACGATATATATCTTTGTCGATTTTTAATAATTTGATACAACACCAAATACATTTTCCATATATTGCCCTAGTGTACCTGACGGACTAATTAAAATGGTATATTTTTACCTACCACTGTTTTGACGGGCTAAAAAGCACATGTAATCCAGGAAAATATGTATATAAATTTTAACTTTCAAATGTGCTCAGCCGTTAAGATATGTGAGACAAATATACACACGTACATAAAAGCTTTCGATTTTGTAATATGAATGAAAAAAAATTAACCATGTAACTAGCGGACGCCAAATGAAACGTAATTTATAAAACTATCGTTACATAGTCGTACTTCGGCCACTGGTAAGCTGTTGAAATGATCACATCATTAACGTAACCAAGAATGTGCGATCCACAATAATAAGGTTGTGGGTTTGAATCCCACCTCTTGAGTATGTTTCTAAGTGCAGATGTACAAGTTTGTCGTCACTACTGGTTTTAACGGTGACAGAGAGCATCGTGAAGAAACTGTTTTTATAAACCTTTCGACGTCATGCGTCATCTTTCAACCAGCATAGGGCTGTCTGTCATGGTATGTTAAGGCATTGACTCTCTTCTCGTGAGAGAAAGTTTCGAGTCCCAGCAGTGGGATCATTTAGTGGGGTTTTGCTATGCTGTATCATCATCATCGCTTAACCAAATCGCAGGAATTGTAACACGAATATATTTTGTGTAACAAAACGACATTCCCTTTGTGTGGTCTCAATTAGGGCTCCAAATGGTCTATGCCTGAGGAACGTCCTATTTCCATGACAATAGGCCACCGGCGGCGTTACCTTGACCCGGCCGGTTTGTCTTCACAGGGCTACGCTGTAAATGTATTCTAAGCCAAAAAAAAAAGTGTTTTTATCACCGTATAATCCTACTATCCTATCCTACTAATATTATAAATGTCAATGTATTTATGTTTGGATGTTTGTTGCTCAATCACGTCCTAACGTATGAACGGATCGGGCTGAAATTTGGAACACAGATAGATTATAGTCTGGATGAACACATAGGCTACTCTTTTTCCCGAAAAAACAACGGGAAATACGCGGGTAACACCGCAGGGCGCTGCTAGTTGTACATATTTTGACGTGACAACGTCTTATAATTCGATGAAGCCGGCTGCACGCACGAAAAAACATGACGTCATGCGCCGTTACCGCCGTTACCTCGCCGCATGACGTCATGCGGCGTTACCTCGCTCTAAGGCGTAGTTGAAGTTGTCACGTTCAACTATCGTCAGTAAACTGACTTTACAGACAACCATTTTTTGTAGTAGTAGGACTCTTTCCAGAGTCCGTCTGGGGAAGTACCATACCTTTGCCTGTTATTCTACCGCCAAGCAGTTATGTGAAAACATTACTGTGTTCCAGTTTGAAAGGCAAAGTTTCCAATGAAATTATAGGGCATAGAGATAATATACATTATGTCTCTGGATGACGAATGGAGAGCTAGGTAATGATTTGGACTCGTCTAAATCCCATCTAATGGCAGCGTAATAAAACAACATACATGCAACTATAAAAGTATTATATCAGCTATCTGTCTCCCATGGTACAAGCTTTCGTTAGTTTGGTCAGATGGTGTTGTGTGTGAAATGTCCACCAATAGTTACTTATTGAAAAAATATGTGGTGTCTATGGGCACAATAAGAGCATTCGTAAGGGGACACTCAAGACCATAATCAATCACTCTGGTCAAGTGTGGGTAAGCGCATAGCTCGTGAACTCTAAAGACAAAAGAAATGTATCTAGGAATATGGCGGTTTTCTCACGATATTTCCTTTATCGTTATAACCAGCGTTGATGACATATTTGTACATTTGGACTAGGAAAAATACTCAGACGTGGGATTCGGCTAAAGGTCATTCTCACCACTTCACCATCGCGGCTTCAAATCCCTTCAAAGTAAAACTTTCTGGTTGCGGAGCCCACGACGCTTAATGGAGATTTACTCGAGCGTCATAGAGAACTATTTATTGCGTTGCAAAGCTTAGATGATAAGAAGAAACAAATGTTAAATAATGTTACCTTTTCATCGGTGAGGAGAGCGGCTAAAGAGTTTCAAATATGTAAAATTAGCTTTATCGATGAATTTTTGTTACAATCGTCAGATTATATAATTTTCGTTAGCCTTGAATTATTTCCTTCAAAATAAAATAAAAATTGAGACACGCTTGAAAATGTGGAGATTACTTTTTTACAACTTTGTAGGCCCGCTTTTCTTTACACTTAATTTGAGAGTGACAAATTGTCAGGTTAGTGGAATATACACTTTTTAGCATGATTGTACTTCATTAACCCACCCTACCTTAGCCTGATAGTACACCCGAGAATTTCTGATGATATTTTCTTTATATCTTTTATTGGTCTTACTAGCAGTGCCCCGCGGTTTTACCCGCGTAGTTCTTGTTCCCGTTGTTCCCGTTATTTTCCCGGGATAAAAAGTAGCTTATGTGTTCTTCCAGACTATAATCTAACTGTATTCCAAACTTCAACCTGATCCGTTCATACGTTACGGCGTGATTAAGCAACAAACATCCATACTTTGACATTAGTGACTTAGTCCAAATGATATTAGTGGGATTTATGGGGCTTCTATTTGGCTGAGGTATTTAACCAGGTACAAAGTACAAAAATATATTAATCTGCCGCGCTGGAGTAAATCCCAAAATCCCCGCTTGGCCTCCCCTACTTCCGACTAAGGGCTTGTTGGCTCCTAACGCTGATTTCAAGTTTCTCCTTTCAAATATAGTAATAATTTGAAAAAAATCCTATAATGTATGTATGATTATATCATTATTCTTGTTTAAATTATCATATTTATTCCCAAGAATCTATCTTCTGTACACGTATTTAGCAATGCCCCACGGTTTTATCAGCTTAGTTTCCGTTCCCATTATTTTTCCGCAATAAAAAGTAGCCTATGTACAATTCCAGGCATTCTAACAACGTTCTTAATTTCAGCCCGGATTTCAGATCCGTTCATTTTTATAAGCTTTTATTCTACTTGGCCTGTCAGTTTGTTAGTGTGGGACAAATCTTGCAAGTTAAATTAGAACCACTCCCTGCCCTTACATTAGGTTGAAATTTGGTATACTTACATAACTTCGGTGACAATGCAATCATAATATGGTACTTTTCTTCGTTTAAAGGATTTAAATAAAAGCTTGTTTAAAAAAAAAAATATTTTTTCATTCCACATTCCATTCATACGTGATTGAGTAACAAACATCCAAACATGACATTTAAAATATTTTAGTAGGATTAAGTATGTCGCTGACGTAAAGTAACAAGATTTCAGCCATCCAAAAATCGTATAGCGAGCAGGTCCCGTTTCACTGCTTCGACCCTGGGCCACTATTAGCATGTCCGTTACTCCAACCCATAACATTTTCCTATCAAAAAGTGTTCAATTCGACTAAAGTTTTCACTGTATTTATATTAAATATGTACAAAGGCTCGATTCTCGAAACGCACGCACCATGCGAAAATACTCGCAGTCACCGGTCAGATTACCAGATCAAAACGCGGCTCGACCGCTCGCCCAAATCCAATGTCATGTTGTGACGGCCGACTGAATTTATTTACATTCTCACGTATAAATCAGCGGACAAAAACGGGGTTACTCTCGCTTTCGGGCAATATAGGAGAGAAGTGTCCCGGTTCGTGGCTGGGAATGTATTCTGAATAGGTTCATTCGAATTACGATGTTTTCAGTGGTTTTGCGTACATTGACGACTTTGAAGTCACGTGAGAATGAGATGTAGAGAGAACAGTGATTTATGGTCATTGGTCTCTCCACTGCGTAGCGTGTCGTCTTTAGACTCACTAGTAAGTTTAAAAAAAAGTGTGATGCCTAAAATGGCAAGGTTAGTCGACGACATATACAGCCGTTTTCCTAATTTTAATTAAATTAATTTTTTACCTAATCCAATTTATGACGAGATTCTCAATTCTGTTGTATGTTTTTTTTAGATAAAAAAAAACTATTTACTGTAAATTTGACGACACTGATATAGTATCCATTGGGAAATACTCAGATAGTATATTCCATTAATTTCAACGTCGCAAACATTAAACATTTCCACACTTCTAAGATAAAAAACTTGCATATTAACTTAGTTCTTCACTCATTCCGAAGTAGGAACGCACAGTTATATGTACTTTTAAGCGCTCTCAATCTCATTTGAAAATTACGGTAAAAATTAATATCTAGAATAATTTATTAAGAATCCGAGGCACACCAATAATTATCTTAATTTATTTCTATTATATTTGTATCAAATTAAACACGATCAATTGTATTGTCTGTTGGTGTTTGTATGTCTCGCTGTAATATTTTGTTGCATTTGAAGTTAAATACATAGAGAATTAGCCCATACTTTGAAACTACCTGGAAGAGACAGCTCTTAGTAGTAAGGTCGCCGACTGCTATTTTAATTTGTTCTTTTTTTAAAGTATTTTTATTGTTTATTTCAAATGAAGTGAATGAAAAGAGTTAGTTTTTTTTTAATTCATGGTCGTGGTAGTTCGATATTTTGGTAATTTCAGGTTCTTTAGCGCAAGTATACTCTTAATGACGTTTAGGCATCTGTTGAAGATATAATCGAAAGGAATCTGAGTGCGTCCCAGTTGTTGATGATGATGAATATATATATAAATATAGGAACCTTTGGGCTTAGCCCAGTCTCTCTGCATAACCCTCTGTTTTATTGGTCTGGTCTGTCTAATTTTTTTTTATTACTCGTTATTTATATATTTCTAGTTTTCCAACTATAGATGCAGTTAAATACAACATTAGTATCCTGCGACTTCATAAAATATTCCGCATTGAGTTTCCGAAAAGTATAGAAACTGTTAATTAAGCATTTTTGCAATATTTTGGAACAAAAATAGCCTATCCATTTAGGTACTATTGCAGGTTAAAATGTAGTATGTTCTAAATTTCAGACAGCTCCTCTGTTCAGATGTTCCGATGTGCTTGAGCAACAAACGTACAAACATCTAAAATCTAAAAGTTACATTTAAAATATTGGTATAATTTAAAAGGAGCAATGTACGTCGAGCGATGTGTGATTTCCCGCGCACAGTGAGGGGTTGCCAGATTTTTCCCCATAGCCTGCGGCTTGCCACCTGTGGTCCACCGTTGGTAATTTAATAATTGCGAATGGCAAGGCCGGCCGTTGACCTTTCGACTGTCGGTTATTTGGACTCAATGATTTTGGTTAACAGAACTGGCACATAATAATATTATGCTCTACGTACATATAATATAAGTATATTAGCGTCCCACTCTTCTACCGCCTAACTAAATCGGATTTCGCTTTCCTATTGCGGTCTCTGTCATTTCAAGCGGAAAGAAAAGAGAGAGCAATATCAACGCTAAGACAATTCTAGTTAGGCGGCAGACCCTCCGTTCCGGTTTCGCGCGGATATTGTCAAATAAATACTATTTAGATAGACATATTGAAGAATATTTATCGTGGTACAACGAATTTTAAAAATATACAGTGAAACGCTTATGGAATCGCAGCAAAAGTGGCGACCTTATTGCTGAGAACAATCTCTTCCAGGCTACCATTTGAAACTACCTAATTGAAATCCATACTATCCTATCTCTCGAGTTGGATCAAACTCCACATAAATGTTAACTTTCGTGACTTGGTGGAGAGTTCACTGGGAACACCCATCATGGCACTGGGTTTTTATAAATTAAGATTTAATTCGTAAGTTTAGATTAGACGGGACCTGTTCCTTCTGAACTAGCCCTTATGGTAACAAGCGTAGGGTTGCATTCAGAGCAGGCTAGTGTAGAAGCTATCTGAAGGCCAACCGAAATAAGTCTCTTTAAGAAAATTGGCAGTAATAGGAACAACCGATAGAAGTGAAAACTTATAACTCAGAATTTGATAGCTCACTTTGACCATGACCAACTAGAAATGCGTTAGCATTTCTGACATGCTGACGCATTTCTAGCTAGCCAATGGGAAATGCTGACGCGGTGACGCGTTTCTAGATAGCGAATGGGAAATGCTGACGCATTTCTCGATAGCCAATGGGAAGTGCTGATGCATTTCTAGATAGCCAATGGGAAATGTTGACGCATTTCTAGATAGCCAATGGGAAATGTTGACGCTTTTCTAGATGGCCATGGTCATGGCCACGCCCTCTGGTTTCACCCGCGTAGTGTCCAAAGTGAGTTATCAAATGCTGACTTATACGTTTTCACTTAGTTCCTATTAATGACAATTTATTTGGCATCATGGCGCCGAGTTCACCCGAAAATTTCTTATCATTCCCGAGCGTCATCTGTCTGTGGTGCGCCAAAATAAGTTTTCACTTCAAAAACCCTGAAACTTTCATTTATTTTTTCATTTTCATGAGTTGTTTCAGTCATTGAAAGTGAAAGGTAACCGAATCTAATACTGTCTGTGGTCAAGACTTTGTAGAGTTTACAAGCTATAAAACAAAAGTAGTTCAATGTCTCGGTTACTTCTGAATTGTACGACTACGGGTGG
Source organism: Ectropis crepuscularia (assembly GCA_963693475.1). NCBI lineage: Eukaryota > Metazoa > Arthropoda > Insecta > Lepidoptera > Geometridae > Ectropis > Ectropis crepuscularia. The sequence continues at coordinate 5,527,814 of OY856340.1, forward strand.
TTTACCTGTAGTTTCGTTCATTTGTTTTAATGGAAACTTAATAAAAAAAAATAAAAAAAGTGGTGGACAATTCACACACAACACCATCTGACCCCAAACTAAGAAAAGCTTGTATGATGGCGGCCAGATAGCTGATATAATACTTACTTATATAGTTTTAAATATATAGAAACACCCAGACACAGTGCAAACATTTGAATTCATCACACAAATGTTTGCACTGGGTGGGAATCGAACCCACGACCCTCGGCTTCGCAGGCAGAGCTGCGACCAACTAAGCATTTTTTCTCGAAACTCTACTATTCAAACTGGAATATAACAAAGTTTACACAACCATTACTGCTTAGCATTAGTTTACCTGCGCTTCTACCGCCTAACGAAAAACGCTTTGACGCTTTGATGCTTTGATATTGCTGTCTCTTTTCTTCTCGCTTGAAATGAAAGAGACGGCAATGCCAAAGCGTCAAAGCGTTTTTCGTTAGGCGGTAGACCCCCGGGCTGTGTATAATAAAAGATGTTGTAGGTACTTACTTCCTCAGGTGGACTCCAGAAATACTCCTGCCACTACGAAAATCCGAGAATCCTAATATCGCATAAATCCTATTTGACGATATGGGTAATTAATCTAGTTGTCAATATATCGCAAAAATGTTGTACCGTTTAGACCGTTTAGATTTTAAGTGATTTTAATTTATTTTAAGCTCATGCTAATAAAATAACATCCGAGCCCAAATCGAATTTCCATTTTCAAAACCGTTTTGTACGTATTTGATATAACGTAGTGATTACTTACTCTGTGGTATTTGAAACAGACAAGAATTTTGAAATTTCCCGCAAAACCTAATATTTTGAAATGCGAACGAAACAATTTCTTAATTTTTTGCTCTATGCTACGTGCCAGGTTTTTTAATGAAAAATCCTCCCAAGCACACAGCTCAATCCATTACGGACCCTGGTACTACGTGCAAACTACTATGTAATCTGTGGTAATAGCACTTTTGTTTCCTATGAGATGTATTTCGTCTATTTGCGTATGGGCTTTAAAGATACCATCTTTCCGGATTTTTCCGTGCAAAAAAAGTTCTTGAACAGCGAATAGGTAGAATTTGGTTGGTAGAGTAATTTATTTATTGATTTTTTTACAATATGTCTGCGTTAGAAGCGATGTTGGGTAAATGTTTTAAAATATTCTTCGTAACTTTTTTTTATTTCCGAACTTTTTGATCTTTTAAATAATTATATTTTGCAGTCGCAATGACGCAACAGCCTCTCCGTGCAGAAAGCAATGTTGACGTCACTATTCATACAAAATTAATTCGTATATGACTGATTAAGATAATGTGAGTTGTTAATAATGAGCATGTTAATAAAAGGACACATGGAAAAAGAAATAAAAAGAAAACAGAAAGAAAAGTAGAGATTACTCACAGGAGTTGTTGAAGAGCGCCCTCTGCCGCGGCCCCGCCGAGACTCGCTCTTCACCGTCTGCAATGTCCCGTCCGGTGCCAAAATAAGCTAAAACAACACAGACACACCACAGACTTAACATAAAGCAAATAAAAGTAAGTAAAATAAAGGAAAAGTTAACACAAAGGGGGAAAAAATGATAGACAAACATGCAATGGGAAGTGGCGACTGATTAGTGGTTTAGTAAATGAAATGCTAATGACAGTCATCTATACATACTACATTCTAAAAACAAACATTTTTTACATTATTTTACTTTAATTTAAATTTTAATGACAAACCTAGTGTTCTCTTTTGTTTGTACCAAAAAGTTTTGTAATTTGTAACAGCGCACTCTAGCGCAATAAGTATGAAAGTCGAATGCATTACTAGCCCAACATTTCATAAGGTTTCGAAGAGCTAAAAAAATACCGCTACTCAACGCTAGATGGCGGTAGCGCAAAACTGTCACGTAAGCTGTATAGATGGCGCTAGCAGTAACGGATAATTTTGTAAGTTTAGTTTTTCAAGTGTGTGAGAAGTTTTATTTCGTGTTTGTATTTTATTCAAAGTAGAAATATTTTTACTGTTTCAAGTTTTTTAAGTAAATCATACACTAACCTTCCTGAAGCGTCAAATATGATGTATTTAATCCTAACATTTAATTAATTTTTCCCCATCGTAAAATACTAACTTATGAATGATCTGAAATATTGATTTACAAATGTAAAACTTACATAGCATAATTCTACTGCAAAAATAATTCAAATACTTTCGGAAGTCCGTTCCACAATTTCCTGCAGCAATTAAATTGGTGACTTGTAAAACTGATGCTATTCGAAGAAAATAAATAGCTATCTGTGGCGCACATGGCACATGGTAGTAACACCTGGCGTTTAGTTCGTTACTCCGGTTTTTGTTAGACGCGCGACATTTGTTCTATTCCCGTTTCATTTTGATGTTCCCTCTCTCTTTCTTTTTGGTCTATTCTCATTCAAATTGCAGCACATTATCTGAGCCTTCAGAATATTTTGGGTTTTAAGTGATGCGTGTGAAACAGCTGCGGATCGTGATTATTGAAATTGGGTGAAACAGGTTATCGCTTGAAGAAGTTTGATAAATTATTAGTTTAAAAATTGATTTATTATTTTATTCATTACTTATCGTGTACAGTGCCATGCTGGACTATACCATCTTAGCGCCGTCATCCACAGTTTTACCACTCAGTATATCACAGTTTTATTTGAATAGTAGGTATCTCGTACTACTATACTACCTACATTTATCAAATACATTTTTGAAGTATCTACCTATGTATTATGTGATGTCAAAGTAACAAAATTGTACTTATTTAAGTATAGCGTTTCAGCGTGGTAACGCTGCGATTGTGAGTTTACTTGGAACTGACAGAGAGCTTGATCATCTTCATTATATCTTTGACCTTCGGAAGCCGATGTAATCTAGTGGCAAGCTGTAGGTTCGAATCCCACCTGCAACTGTAGATATTTTTAGGTGGTGATATACAAGTTTGTTATTACCACTGGCTTTAACGGTGAAGCGAAACATCGTGATGGATCCGATATGTTTCAAGACATCTTTCCGAGGCGTGTTGACACGCCAACCCACATCTGACCAGGGTGATGAATTATGGCTTTTGATTCTTTTATATGGATGGCACCGAAACCTAGCAGTGGACACATGAAATCGCTACTTACGATCTTACAAGTATGCTAAAAATTGTATACGGGTCTTCCTACTGATGTTATCAATTCGAAAGTTTGGATGTTTTTTGCTGCATCAGTATACCTTGTGTACATAATCGTATACAATTGGTGTACGATAATGTAATGTTAAGTCCTCCTTTGACATGTAATTATTATTATAAGTTACCAATAAATAAATTAATCACGTCGGAACAACTGAACCGATCGGGTTGAAATTTGGAACATAAAATATATCTGTACTCCTAACATTATAAAGGCTCAGACCAACTGTTCATGGTAAATCCTAGAACTATAAAGCTAAAGAGGTTTTATGTTTTAACGCTCTAATCTCAGAAACTATTGCACCGATTTCAAAAAAAATATCAGTTGTGGATATGTAAGGCCCTGACCACAATAGGTACTTTTTGAAGCGGGATGCAGCGACTAGACGTCAAGCGCAGCTACTTTTTGAAGCGTGACGCAGCGTCTGTCGCCTGTCGCCGCTGCTAAAAGTAGCTAGTGTGGCTTGGCTGTAAGTGTTCCCTGAGTGCTATAAGCCAAATATTATGTATCACGGGCGAAGCTGGGACGGACTGCTAGTAGTTTACAATATAGTCTGAAATAACACATAGGGACATTTTCATCATAGAAAAGAGATGGGAGGGTAAAACCGTTGGGTGTTGCTAGTTTAGATATAAATGTAGAAGAAATCTTTAATTATTAGATATACTCGTATTTGTTCTATATTCACATGTGTAAATTGTTGCCAGTTTACGGTACTAAAAAGGGTCAAATGTAATAATTGAGCGAACGTATTCAAGTTTTGTTAATTAGAATTAGCGAACACCTTTAACAGCGGCGCGGCTAAAACATCTGTCATACTAATAATGAAATTATAAGTTGAAAATGATAATTAAGGGTCGTATTTGGCATTCATTAGCACGAGTGCCGTTTGAAATGTGTGGAGAAATAATGCTTAGGTACCTATAATAAGCAATAGCTCAGCGTATTAGCCAGCTGATGTGACAACGAGCTGGACATATTATTAGCTTCATGTACCTAAATATAGGTATTCAGGTTGATAAAAAAACCGTTGTATATAGTGCATTGAGATTATTTTATAATAGTTAGTTATATTTTATAGTGGTGATAAAGTGAGTCAAAAAGACGAACGATTGATCCAAGGATATTTATACAATGGAATTAGGGAATCTATCCACAGCCTTATTTAAGTTCTCTGTTGTTTTGTATACTTAATACTTTTATGAGCCATAACACTCCATTCAAAATATTTTGTGCTACGACTTGGCTGAATCCGCCTGATTAAACCACATTTTGCTAGTTCTCCTACCATCATGTACCTAGTAATAAGCAACTATTACTATGTTCCAGTTTGAAGACAAAGTTTCTAGGTACATTGTACAACAAATCAATCGTTTCATAACTCTAGTTACCAAGCACAGTAGGTACTCAGATAGAGAATGTACCTCATACAAAAAAAAATAGCTGCGTGGCGCGTGGCATCTGCTGTTGTGGGCAGGCGTGTAGTTTATCGTTAGGTACATGTTTTGACCGTCTTGTCACTTTTTAACCGACTTTAAAAAAAAGTAGGTTTCACAATTCGACCGTATATATTTTTTTTTACTATAAACTAGCGACTCGCCCCGGCTTCGCACGGGGCGGTGCTGTGCAATGCTGATACTAAATATACTAATAAAAATGAATATTGTGGGTTATCCCTAAGAGATAGACATGTACCATACTGAGCTTTTTTTAGACCTATTTAAGGTGCACAATACTGCAGTACATTATTTTGATCTATCTCGTTGGGTTCAACCAGCGAGCGTTTGCAATTTAAGCGCAAAAATTGTGTTTAATTATGACATTGTTTTAGAAATCTCTAAAATCTTTGTCAGTGTCTCTCTATTGTACTATGCATGTATTTTACATAAAATCCTTCCTCTTGAATCACTCTTATCCATTAAAAAACGGATCAAAATCCGTTCCGTAGTTTTAAAGATTTAAGCATACATAGGGATATAGGGACAGAGAAAGCGACTTTGTTTTATAATACGTAGTGATGTAGTGATTTAGCAACCCTGCAGACTCCGGGATCTGCGACCTTTGTACTTTGGGTTGCATTTTAACATATTTCTTGGATTAGAAGATGTCTCGCTCTTGTCACTGTATAAATATACTGTGTAAAATCTGTGTCACGAGTTGCAGATATAAAAGTGCGTAGTACGTATGAGTGGATGTGCGTGGAATCTCATACCGTTGGGGCAGGTCGGGGCCGTCACGCGATCTCGGAGCTTTCATCACAGCTGTGGGTAGCCTGCCTTCGAGCAAGGACATCTTTGTTTTGGGTTTAACGTGAAAAATATGATGATTATTCAAATTTATTTACCGTACAAAAAAAAAAAAATATGTGGAAATATTGTTTTGTTTCTTGCCACTAATGGTTAGCTGGAAGAAATCGCTGTTTAGCTAAGAAGCTAAGATCTTGTAGCACTAAGTCTAGCTGTAAGTCTTTTATCTTTTGTAACTATTTTAACTTATCTGGTGTACAGAATAAAGTTTTTCTGTCTATCTGTTTATTGTGTTGGATATCTGAATTTATCAACTGTATGTGTAATTACATATGTGTAGGTCCGTAGGTGGTAAGATACAATGGTTCGGGGTCAACGAACACACAAGTAAAATTGCTACTTTTTCACGAAAATTTACATGATAATGTATCTACAAAGAATTTCTGAAGTTGTGTTGACGATATTGACACCTATTACGAACAAGACAACACATTTGATTCAGTTGAACGAGTAAGAGAGAAGCTTATGACGTTATGACTATTAGTGGTATACAAAATACTATAGAGGTATGGAGGGTGATACTGCCTGATGACGAAATACAGATAACATTTCCTGCAAGTTAAATATTTCCAGATTATAATTTTATACCATTCTGCCATCCTTAAACATATTAAAAATTGGCAGTCATAGGAACTGCCGATAGAAGTGAAAACTTGCTGTTGCCCTGGTACTGGTACCCTAGGGGCAAACGCAACTCTTTTATATTTCTGTTGTCCTGGTATCTGGAGATAAACGCTGGGCTGTTGTAGGTAGGTAACCGAAACTCTTTACTGTTTCTGTTGCCCTGGTACCTACCTGGCCGTTTTTACCGAGTTTACCCGAAGATTTCATATCCGATCCGATCCATTATCATATCCAAGCGTGACGATTGATGAATCCATTTCACAGCCCACGAAAATTCTGTCTATAGCGCGCCTAAAGAAGTTTTCACTTCAAAATTGTAGACAGCGTACCTATTATAGATGTTAAGTTAGTGATAATAATGACCAAAATACGAAAAATTACAAAAAAGCGAAAAGCCTCGACCAACATCTCAAGAGGCTTTCGCTAGACGGTTGGATCAAGGGTCAGATACAGAAGACAGTCATCCTAGACACAGCGCGCATCGTCAGGAGGTTCCTCACTCTGCAGCCCTAACCACCGGTAGCTTGGGCCCTGCCCCGGCGCCCTGTGCTGCCCTGTGCTGGCGGCACCCTAGTTTTTAAGTTTTTCATAATGTTTATTTTATAAGTATATGTAGGTACTTATTGTAAAAAATTTAGAAACTAAGAAGAAAAATAAATGACACAAAAATACTTTTACAGATTGATGTATTTTAATTTTTAAAGTCTGTTATCATGTGTAATGATAACAGACTTTTAAATATTGTAATTATATTTTTAGAAGAGATTAATATTAAAAACAAAACATTGTCAATTTTAAATTGTAAGGTTTTTCGCCTTTATAACTTCCGTCAATCCTACTAATAGATATTATAATCGCGAAAACTTTGGATGTATGTTGTTAAAAGACGGAACGGTTGAACGGGACAGGTTGCAGTATGGAACCCAGATTATAATCAGAAATGGTATAATATAGACGATTTTTTATCGTGGGGAAATACAGGAACTGGAATTACGTTGTTAAAACCGCAGGCCACTGCTAGTCAACAATAATACCAAAAAAAAACATGTATAGTTAAAAACTAGTTTTAATTTGTAAAGAAAATACCCAAATATATTATAATAACGAAACGAACTTGTGGTTCTACATTGATAAATTAATGTTAAATAACTAAAACATAACGAAATGTTGTATGTTAAGCGAAGGGTCGTAATCAGGTCACAAATAGGATACATAAATTTGCTTGTAAGCACAAGGGGAATGTACTACAACTCAAAATACAACCACGGCAGTTTATTACGTAAAATTGTAGGTTAATTGCATCGAACATTACAACATAAACGGAGTCTAAAGGAACATTCCCGCTGATGGATGAAAATGGCAGTTATTTACATTCAGACAACCTTATCGTTGAAGTCAAACAACAACGCTACTATCGCATACCACGAACCAAACGGGCGAGAATATTCTAGTTTTATCATTCCGTCAATTGACCAGATAAGGTGGTATGTCTGTAAAATCGGTTACAGGCAGGTGCACGTCTCCAAGATAATAAAGGCCCGAAGATAATCTCGTACGTTAATCTGAACAGTGAAATAACGAGCTTGAATTTAGGAATAATAATTGCTGTTTTGTTACAGGGCGCGTTTTTGCCCAGTTTCGCGGACCGTTAGTAAATTACAATGGCATTAGTGCGGCTACTCGGCGACAGATGGCGCAAGTAATTGGCGGAACTACGCTCGCGTACTTTTCGACGAAATGAACAAGACTGCATAATTTTGAATTGTTTCTCTGCTTTGTATTTAAATTATAACGTGAACGTCGTTTTATCTATTATTTAGAATTTACTGAACTAGATTATTTAGGATACATATTTATAATTTGTATGAAATTAAGAACCTTCCAATAAAATTAATTTTTTGAAAATAATACTTATTACAAAGTTTTAGTTTTATTGATTCACACGGTTTTAGCACAGTAAAAAAAGTGCACATAATAAGTATACGTGGTAGCCATTATGTATTTCATTAAATATTCCTGCCCTTCTTTTGGGGATTTTATCTACCATGAAGTTAAAATGTGTGAACGCCGGTTTTACCTGGACGTATACTCTCTTTCTACGAAAACGTAATTTCGAAATAAACTCGCGTTTTTGCAACTCCGATTCTGCTTCGATCATTGAAGTCTTAAAACACTTAGTTTCATCAAAGACTTCGATCCCTCGTTTTGTCCGTTTAAATGTTTTAAGCCTAGGTACTCTAATTAGAGTATGCTTAGAACATTTAAGGCCCTGACCACACTAGCTACTTTTTGAAGCGGGATGCAGCGACTTGACGTCAAGCGCCGCTACTTTTTGAAGCGTGACGCAGCGTCTGTCGCCTGTCGCCGCTGCTAAAAGTAGCTAGTGTGGTTTGGCTGTAAACGTCAAACAATGTTGTATCGCACGAAACGAAGTAGAACGAGAGTAGGAAAATCGCGAGTTTTTTTTCGAAATTACTTTTTCGTAGAAATAGAGTAGACGTCCTGTTGTTTTTAAATGTGTAATAAATAGGTATCTTTGGATTCACAGCACCGATATCAATAATTCTTTTAGGATCTGAAAAGTACAGTTCTTCAGAAAAGAATAGGTTTTATGCGATTATTTACAAAATTGCCACAATTATAGTACCTACATATGTCCAAGTATGAAATATGATATACTTACCTAAGTTAGGATTGTTGATTTGACAACGCATCTTGAGTTTCTTGAGATGTGTTGTATGATTGTGAAATCCACTTTAATTCCTACGACACAAGATTTTTCTTAGTGTAGGCGCTGCGTGACTTGTAATATGCTACAAGACATCATGTAAGCTTATTTAAGTATCCTGAACCTAAATTGTATCAAACTTGTGCTTGTAATTACGTAATAATAATAAATTATCATTTTCATTTTTTTATTTTTACGTCATGGACCACATTAATGGATGGGATAATCCACTACTACGAGTACTACTACTATAAATATGGTGTTGATGAATTTGGCCGTGTTTGCAATTACCCTGCCAAGTTGATCAACACCAGTGTTTCGACGCGCTGCAACTTCGGTTCCTAGTAGAGTACAATTTGAAATAGTATTCTACTGACATTATTTAGATATACACTCTAGTAAACCCACAGAGTCATCATCAACATCATCAACAGCCCACTAAACGTTCCCACTGCTGGGACTCGGGGCCTTCTCTCGCAAGGAGAGAGCTTAGGCCATAATCCACCACGCTGGCCCAGTGCGGGTTGGCGGATGACACATGACTTCTAAAGATTCTAGGTACATGTCGGTTTCCTCGCGATGTTTTCCTTCACCGTTTTAAGTTAGCGGCATTACGCACATGACTTCGAAAAGACAGTGGTGCGTGTGGGGTTTAAGCGCGGGGTCTCCGGATCGGCAGGCGCCGTTCTCCCGACTAGACCAGCCTTAACTTAACCCACAGAGTAAACCATTGAAAAAGTGTATAGTAGTAAAATCTACTAATTTATAAGTAGGTATTTTAAAAAATACTTAGCTGATTTGAACAGAAAAAATAACGTTTCTCACGTGTAGAAAAAGACACGTTTTCAAGTTCTTTGTTTTATTTTAAATTTTGGTATAAACTCTTAAATATAAGTATTTATTTAAGTATACGATACGATAAATATATCAATATTGCTTTTGTAAAACTTATTTATATATATAGCGATATCTCCCAAAATGTTCACTTAATTACCTAGGGGTGTAATTAGTACCACACATTTCAACAAAATATTCTTTCATTCTTTGAAATAGTACGGCAACCGTAGTATCTAGTCTTTCCACTTCAATGGAGCGATGTGGTACTACTTTTATTCGTTTGTAGAATTGTGATCGTGATCTCGGCACGCCACTATCGATCTCATCACCCCAAGGTTACCGGAGTGGCGGATTCATTTCACGAATGCGAGGGGGCTCGACGCTGATAGGGCGCAAATTGCCATGAAAACCACCACGCATATTATATTAGAATACCACTACATTTTATACGTCTGATGGTAAGAAAAATGCCTATAGCAAACCAACATAGGCATCGATATAAATTATACCCCAATAGATGTGCCATGAGCTCCTAGAAATTGGTAATAAACTGCGTCTCTGTGTGTTTCGTAAGTGGTTTACAAGCAACCAATCTACTTGAACCCTAGAATCGCTAGCGGCGAGATTTGCTATGGTTCTACTTATATTGGTTGTTGACAACGAATAGTGATAGGTAAAAACATCCAGCGTCCACCGCTTCCTGCAACCGACAAGAACGGAAAGAGTGAGCTCACTACACACTCTTCCCAACGATAACATGAATTCATCCGCCGTGAAGTTCAGGAGGGCACATCTTTGTAATGAGATCGTTGAATATAGGTACTAAATCTGCCAATAACAGCACTATGTCATGTCGCTATTTTTAACCAAAGAGTTCAAATCACTGCTCTGAGGTTGTCACTCGAAAAAATAGCTTAAGCAGACTATTTTTAACCAAAGAGTTCAAATCACTGCTCTGAGGTTGTCACTCGAAAAAATAGCTTAAGCAGACCACTCCATGTTTAAAATGGGAAGTCTCGGTACCTTACAAGGCCATTAAACAGAGTCGTCAAGAGTGAGTTGGCGGATGATACATGCCCTCAAATACCTCAAATGATGCATTTCTGGGAACATGTACTTTTCCTCACGATTATCCTTTACAGTACAATCTAGTGGCGATGACAAATTTGTATATTTGCATTTGAAAAAGTACTTAGATGTGTAGGCAGAATTCGAAGCTACAACCACAAGTAAACTATTGACAGGCCTCGTGGCTTAGTGGGTAGTAGCTCTGCCTGCGAAGCCGAGGGTCGTGGGTTCGATTCCCACCCAGTGCAAATATTTCTGTGATGAACTCATATGTTTGCACTGTGTCTGGGTGTGTCTATGTATAATAAGTATGTATTTAAAACTATATAAGTATTATATCAGCTATCTGGCCGCCATATTACAAGTTTTGCTTAGTTTGGGGTCAGATGGTGTTGTGTGTGAATTGTCCACCAATATTTATTTATTTATTGCAATAATCTACCACGGGTTCCTTCGATCGGAGAAATAACATTTTCTTGGCCCTGTAATATTTAGTATGGACGGAAATATTGCCCCGCAAACTGGTCTGCGGTAAAAAATCTTCAAAACAAGTTATTTTATTTTTCAAATTTGTTTCGTGTATTTCAAAAAAAGTGTATTATTTGTTTTAGTAAAAAAATATATTTGAGAGTCGTTGACATTTAAAACAAAGATCATAAAATGAAAATCAAAGATCGTAATGTGGAACAGGAGACGAAGAAACTCAAACGTTTTAAAACCAAATAACTCGATGTAGGTCCTAAAAAAGAAGAGATTTCCATTTTTAAAATAAGAACTTCTAGGTAGTGGAAGCTTTGAATGAGTGGGGGTTTTCCGATGAATACAAAATTGGTGTCTAAAAGTAGAGAGTGAATCAGACTACAGCATCGCTTAATATCAAGCGAGATGGAGGTCAAACGCAAGCCTATTATTATCGATAAAAAAAAGTAATTCGCAGACATATTCAAACCGAAGTTGTTTCTTTTTACCCGACTGCGCGACGCAAAGGAGTGGTAATGTGTTTAACAGTCTATGTATGTATGTATGTATGTATGTTCCTTTGAAGCACTATACAGACCAAACGCCTGGGCCGATTTTTATGATTCACACGTCAATCGATTCCTCTTAATCTGGCGAGTGACACTAAAGACATGACATTAGTGTAAGTCCAATATGGCGGATTCAGGACGCTATATTGTCTAAATAAAAAAAATGAAAATCACCAAAATATGTCAAGAGGGGTATCGTTGAATAGGTATTTAAAAATAATGTTTAGCTTTCTCTCAATATTTTTCGATTTGACTGACCGTTTAGGATGTATATCGATTGAAAGTTGAGTAACAACCATTCTCACATTTATAGGTTTTTAGGCAGCAGAAAACTTCATATAACTAACTGTACGTGTGAATGTGGATGGACATTATATACTAATGTATCTAGTAGGCATCGATATAAATCAATAGATGTGGCCTGAGCACCTTGAAATTGGTAATAAACTGCGTCTCTGTATGTATCGTAAGTGTTTTACAAACACCCAATCTACTTGACCCCTATAATCGCTAGCGGCGAGATTTGCTGTGGTTCTACTTATTTTGGTTGTTGACACCGTATAATGATAGGTAAAAACGTCCGGCGTCCTCCGCGTCCTGCAACCGACTAGAACGGAAAGAGTGAGCTCACTCTTCCCAACGTTGACATGATTGCGTGCGCCGTGAAGTTTGGGATGGGGCCCATCTCGGGTTCTACGATCTATGCTAGTAGGTATATTGGACTACCTTTTTTTCGTACGTGCAGGAAATGTATTTACGCATACCCTACTGCCCTGCCCGGGAGACACAGCCGGGTTATGTTGCACTCTATATCATGTATGGATATGGTGCCCCTATCTACTAATAAACCTCCATGGGGTTTCAACTCTGCCGCTGATAGTGGGAACACGGAACCGCTCTCGGATTGCTCCGCCTCGGTCGCCCATCTCCAACTTCAAATGATTTAGTAGGTACCTACTCAACGTCAATCGAAAACCTATACTAACACAAAACTATAAATATGAATTACATGCAGTAGAAAATCCTATATATCAGTAGAAACGAAGACATTTGGTCAACAACCAAAAGATGCATATTATTATATTGAGCATATTAACATTCACAACATTGTTCATAACTAAAAAGTATAAAATAAAAAAATATTATTTAAAAACTCAAAAACCCGACTGCGTAAAAAGTGAACCAAACTACGTAGTCGCATACTAAAAAACACTGAAAAGAATAAAACAAGCATTTAGATTTCTGGTGGTCTAGAATTCTATAATATGTTATTGTATTAATACTATTGAAATATACACAATATTTTCGAACTAAAGAACATTACAACTGAACAGTCGGGATCCATTGAACAATTACATTGTATGTCGAATAATAATATCGAATCCATTGAACAATTAGATTGTATGTCGAATAATAATGGATCTCGACTCTTCAGTTGTTATGTTCTTTGGTTAGAAAATATTGTGTATACTTCAATAGTATTAATACAATAACATATTATAGAATTCTAGACCACCAGAAATCTAAATGCTTGTTTTATTCTTTTCAGTGTTTTTTAGTATGCGACTACGTAGTTTGGTTCACTTTTTACGCAGTCGGGTTTTTGAGTTTTTAAATTATATTTTTTTATTAGAGTTGTTATCAAAGCCGGTATTGAAATCAGCCTCTTTTATTTTGAACCACAATTTGGTCGGACGGTTCAATCAGTGTTCAATCACGGCTCGGTACAGCGACATGTGTAAGGTTGGGTACAGACCGTGTGGTGTGGTACGGATAATATCGGTCGACCAGATAAAAAAATATATATGTTTGGTATCGTTGTTTGTCCTGTAGGTAATATAGTAATTGTATCGTACAATTTACTTTTGTATTCACAATGTTTCTTTTGTTTATGACAAAATGTGTACCGATTTGATTATAATCGAATATTTATCAGCTGTTTGGTTAACGTTACCTTTGAGCCAATTATATAAGAATATTTTATTTTTAGACAAGGTTTTAAATGTATTTTTCGCTCATAAATCTTTTCAATATCTTGTAATATACATCATGCAACTTTCTCCTTTTTAACTCAACATTAACAGCATTGATCGCATCGTTCACGGTTTTACTGTTTGTAAATATTCAAACAACGGAAACTCAGTCTAAGCTTAGTTTAGGACCCGTCAGTAAATCTGTACCATCAAAATCAAACTCTTCTGCAAGTTTTATTGAATCTTTACTGTATGTTTCTCTTCCTTACGGGGGTGAGGAGGTTATTCTACTGCTAACTCGCGTCATATGTATAGAACATTGACATATTAAAACTTTGATCGAAACATTTAAACTAAAGCTCAATCATTCTTAAAGGATCACCTATTGGATATGTCAAAAAAAAAGTTAATAGGGTACCGGACTGGGTCAAAAATACACCATCCTAATTAGTCCGTCAGCTAGATCATGGAAAAATATTAGACACGTATTTTTTTGTTTTTTCATAATATTCAAAATCGTCAAAGATCAAACCATCAAACTTCGAGAGTAGGGGGTTGGGACGTCACTCGTGAGTAAAAATCGTACTCACAAGTAACGTCACACGAAACTTCGAAGCGCTGTATCTTCGTAATTTTTCGTTTGTGAAACAAAAGAAAAAATACGTGTACAAAATTTTTTGGCAATCTAACTAACGGGCTACTTAGTTTTTTTGAGGATTGTACCCTATTCTACTATTTTAATTTGGTATGGACGACAAGGTTATACGGTGTGAAGTCGGCAGAGCAGTCCATTGTTTAATGCGCCAGAAGCGGCGGCGAGTCGTCCCGCGGCCGGCGGAAGCTCACTCCGCCGCAATCACAGCGCTGACGCGCGACGCACAATGTTTGCTGCCGTGACTCTGCAACACCTAACCTCAGCGCACTAAATAAACTGGACGAAAAATACTCGTCTCTATCATTACTGGATTTAAGATTCATTTTGGAAATCGCATTTAGAATGACTACATAGAAAAAAAATGTAAAAAAAAAATTGGCAGTCATAGGAACTGCCGATAGAAGTGAAAACTATAACTCAGAATTTGATAGCTTACCTTGGAAACTACAGGGGTGTAACCGGAGGGCGTGGCCTGGCTATCATGGCATGGCCATCTAGAAATGCGTCAGCATTTCCTATTGGCTGATGCATTTCTAGATGGCCATGGCATGATGCCGAGGCCACGCCCTTTCAGCATTTGCCATTGGCTGACGCATTTCTAAATTGCCAATAGCCATGGTCCCGAATTTACCCGAAGATTTCTTATCATACCCGAGCGTGACGCTAGAATCCAATTCACAGCCCACGAAATATCTGTCTAGGCGCGCCTAAAGAAGTTTTCACTTCAAAAACAGAAGCTGTCGCCGTAGCCAAAATCATCATAGTATGTATGGTGTGACATGTCTCTGATCCAGAATGCCTGCCTGCCAGCATAGTGATACGCAGCTATTGGAATTTAAGATTCTGAACCATTACCAAGCACTGCACTGCGCTCATCACCCAGAGATCAAATATGTTTTATCTGTATTCCCTGTAATTCCAAACATTGCCCTTCAAACTGGAACACAACGTGAACACATCACGTGTCCACATTACTGCTTGGCGGTAGGATAACGGACAAAGCTGTAGTACTTCCCTAGACGGACAAAGAGCTTTCGGATAGCGAATTTAGTCGCACCACACACATAATCGTACATGCATGGGTTTAAACGTTTCTGACATTGATTCAAGCAATACTTGCTGATGCTTTAGTGACACAGCTACCATAACATAAAACGGTTTAGTCGCTTGATTCAACATAACTAGACGAAACAACGATATTGTAGAACTCAAATAGATCAATCACTACTTATTTACACTTGTTTAAAAAAGGAACCAAGCATGATGGTCTAGTCTGGAACTTTGGTCGAACGCAAAACGCGCAGTGCACTATTATTGCTCTACACTGATTTATACTGGTATATACTGGTGCTTCTTTTAGTTCGTAGTATACTATGTAGCAGGTATGTGCGTCTAGTTGTCAGCTATTAGAGGCATCGGTGCGTTGTTTTAACCGGCGCAGCGCTGAGAATCTGTGCCGCGTTCAATTCGACAAATTGTACCGCCATCCGGCCGCGGCCGCACAGGATACGATGTGACTCCGCGCGTCACTGCTGGCGATGCTTCTCGCATCCGAAACCAGAAGTAGAGATGTGCCAAAAGGCTCGTAGGCAATGATTCTATATATGTTCTGAATTAAGAACATAATATATAGAACAAAGACACTCTCAATGTTCAAACGTTGGACGGTGGCGAAATTGCGGTAACATTACCGAATGGCAGCCATGACGAAAAAAAAAGAAGAATGACAGCAGCGAAAAACACTTCGAAGTCTTGAAAATAGCCGCCAAATTGCTAGCTTGTTGCGTGGTACTAGCTTGTGGGTTTTTATTGATACATTTCGGAGTGTGTAATTAATCTGCATGATCGAATATCACCTTGCCTTTTTTCTATCGGACTGGTCGTTGCGCGAAGGCATGACATAGTTTCATAGTAGACGTGCCAAAGATTCGAACGAAAAGGTTTGACTCTACATGTGTGGAACGAATGCCTAGGCTATGGAATATTATGTTGCCTTAGTGGGGTTTGTCGTATGCTTACAATCTTGGTGTTTACAAATCGTGAGTGAATCGATTTTTTCTAGGTAAGCAATGGTACGTTCTAGGTACAATGGAGCGTTCCATTGTAGACTGCGTCGTTGCTTAACATCAGGCGAGATGGCTGTCAAGTGTGAACCTATAATAGTTATAAAACTTTTCCTGGACTAACAATGAAGCTTACTACACCTGAACACGATATCGCCTGCAGTTACAGATTACATGAGGCTAATGTGATTGTGTAACGGAATACATATTTCTAGGACATTGTTATCTGCCAACGCGACACTTGCTAAGCGTGGTTGATTACTTTATGTAATCCCTTCTTGTGAGAGAACAAAGAAGCCACCGTATCCCACATATGGGAACATAAAGTATGGTGATTATGGTTTTGTAAATTAGTAATTCACGACTATGGTATTTTGATCCGGCAGAAGATGTCCCAACTTATATATACAACGGCGTAAGAGATGTAGTACTCGTTGAGTACGAAAAGCATCCATATGCATACTTACCTATGGATATGGATTTCAGGTGTGTTTCCAGTATATGTACTTTTAGGTAAATATTAAGCATGTGCTAAAGTATAATCAGTTGATTAGTTTAGGGCAGGGCCTTGTCCTCTTGCGCTATCCAAAAGTTTGGTAAGCAGTAGAAAGTATCCGAGATCACCATGCCACAGAGGCGTTTAAAAAAAAGTACCATAAACAATCAGTATTGTTTCCCATCATAAACCAATTACCGAAATCAGACACGCCCTTACATCCATAACGTAATCACAGACTAAAAATCCGATTGAAACAATGAATCAGATTTAGCGCCAACATAACAGGACGAAGCAATAATACGAAAATCGTAATTCGCACAAAAGCTCAATCTGATTGGCAGATGAGTCAGATATACATGTAGATATCTGTAGTATTTGAGTCAGACATTGTGAGTGCTATCCCAATATGACTCACGATTCACAATTGCGGAGTAACAATAAAATCATCGGCATTATGCTAATTTTTGAGACAATGAATTCGGTGGTGTGAAAATAAAATAAAAAGTAACTTAAACATTACTTTTTGTAAACTGTGTGTGGTTATGCCCATTTATGTCAGGCAACTTTTGCTTTGTTGATTTGAAATCGAAAAACAGTGTGAATTAACCTTTGAAATTGTTTTATAGTGAGGTTTTTACGAAATCTTATGGGGCGAGTGAGATATAATATGCGCCTGTTAGTAAGCAACACACCTGGACGTCTACTCTCTACGAAAACGTAATTTCGCAATAAACTCGCGACTTTTCAACTACGATTCTGCTTCGATCCGTCGTTTTATCCGTTTAATTGTTCTATCGGATGAAACAAAGTAGAACGAGAGAAAGAAGGTCGCGAGTTTTTTTTCGAAATTACGTTTTCGTAGAAATGGAGTAGACGTCCTGCTCTGAACAGAGTTACACGCAGCTAGTTGACCATGAAGAGTCCAAATCACTGCCTAGGACTATATCGCGCTTATTACCCGGAAATATACCATGATTTATCTATTTATTCTCTAGTTTATCTTGAAACATTGCCTTTGAAACAAGAACACAGCAGATAATATTTGCACATGACTTATTTTCGGTACAATAATAGACGGCGCGGTATTTACCCAGGTAGACAGACACTACTTAATCAAATCTAATCCAATGAAGATCAAGACTTACACGAAAAAAATCCTACTATAATAATAGTATAAATATCTATGTTTGAATGATTGTTGCTCAATCACGTCGTAACGTATGTGCAATCAGAGCTGAAATTTGGGACAAAGTAAGATTATAGTCTGGAAGAACACATACTTTTTATCCCGAGAAAAAACGTGAACAGAAACTACCATGGGGTGTTTCTAGTTTTACATATAAGTACAGGAAGTTCATTCATTTTGTAAATATCGTATGAACAAACCATATTTGGCGGCTTGATTGATTAAACTAATTTGTTCTACAAATTCAAAATCGTTAAATATTGCGAAATCTATAAAAAATATATCTAAAACTTTAATGACAGACTAAGAAGATAATAGCTTCTTAGTCTGTGATGTTATTTTTTTGAGAAAACTATAGCAGCAATTCAATTAATGTCACTAATACAACACGTTATTTACATGATCACGTACTAATGTTTTAAAGGCGAAAGTTTATATGTCTATTTGAACACATCTCTGTAACGACTGAACGGGTTTAAATATAATTAAATACTAAAAGGCTTATAACACTTGGATAAATATACTCGCTACTGAATTCAATGAAGTGTAATAGCATTCAGCAAGCTAGCAAACTAAATTCAGAAGCGAGGATTGCTTAATTCTAACTTCTTTCTGAATTCAGTTGAATAAATTTAGCCAAGTGTAATAACCCTTTCATAGTTCTCAAAAATTAAAACCCACATTTTGACATTTGAGAATGTTAAACCCTTGAATGGAACATGGAACGAAACTGGAAGAAACAAAAATCGATAATTAATTTGGTACATGAAGTGTTTTTTAAATATACAACTTTTTTTTTTTGGCGCGTCAAGTAATATAACACAATAAATTGCAGGTATTCCTTAATTTTCAAAACGGATCTTTTGGACTTTGGAACACCGATTTTGTCTGTATTAGTACACTGGCTACCTTTTATCGCAGAAAAGTCACAGAAACGGGAACTACGCGACGCGGGGCATTTTTACCCGCATATATAGTATTGTAGTGGTAGGACTCTTTATCCCCAGTAAGCAGTAATGTGCCAACATTACTGTGTTCCGGTTTGAAGGGCAATGTTTCCAGAGAAATTACAGGGCTTAGAGATATAACAACTTAGATCTCTGGGTGAGCGCAGTGCGGTGCTAGGTAATGATTTTGGCTCTTCATGTTCCAATAACTGCGTGTCACTGTGCTGTTATGTGGCAGGCATGTTGTTTACCATCAGGCACATGTCATGCTCGTCTCGTCACTATTTTTTCAAAAAAATAAAAATATAGGGTGTGTTACGGTATATTTGGATTGACACATACTTTTAGTTCTATCTTGTCCCTAGCTTTTAGTTCTATCAAAGTTTGTTAAGCCACGCGTCACACTGGAGTACGTATCTAGTAACACAGTCTCATCAATGACCGATGCCAACTTCCAAAACCCAAACAAATGCGCAAATTCCGAAACTTTCCACCGATACCTGAACGTAAACAAACACGGTTCAATGTCACTGACCGACCCCTAGAGCCTACGGGTCCCGTGATGGGTCCGGGATACCCCCGACCTCTGTAATGCTCTGGGGTCCTCGTTTTCCCTGTACGACCTCTTCTCGTAATGTGGATGGCACTTAAAGAAGCGTACGATGTTGGAACCGGGTGTTTTAACCGGTCTGGTTTATTCTTTAGGTGCTGTGGAACTGAGACTAGTTTTTTACTATAATATACAATATATGTAAAAACGCTGCTTATTTCCAGTTCCCGTAACTTTCTTGCGACAAAAAGTAGCCAGTGTAGTGTGTACTAATTCAGACAATCTGTGTTCCAAACTTCAACTCGATCCGATCAGTAATTCCAACGTAATCACGTTCACGAGCAACCAACATCCAGCATAACACAATTGTAATATTAGTAGAATTTTCAGGAAACAAATAGTAAAATGAGTTGTTTAATCAACCAGGTATAGTCATACCAAAGCAGTAACCGAAACAATGCCAGAAGCAGAATTTAATATTAAAGTTGGTAGAGTTTTGACAATGAATACCAACTTTATTCTAAACAATAGGAGTTGTAACAAAGTTGTACGGTAAATTAACAATAATTTACTATTCGCAACCGTTTCGCAACAACTTTGGTTGTTAATTGTGAAAGTTGAGGATTACTTTTTATTTTGGTTTTGGAAATTGGATGTCTAGACTGGAGATTTTTATTTGCTAAATTTCGAGATGCCTACAATTTTAGGGTTCGTTACACAGATGTGGATTTAAATTGAGAATCAACAAAATATTCTGGGATACGTAGAACTTCAGAAATAACAGGGCAAACAGATAAGCTAATACTTTTAACTGGACTGGAATTGTTTTGTTATTGACAAACGTCTTCCTTACCATCGGAATATTTGCTTATAATCGAAAAATCGAAATAATTGCATCGGATCGTCTAAATGATCGACTCAAACGGCGCAAATATGCAACCCTCGGAAGAGGTTACATATTTGAGCCTTTTGGGGTTGAGACATTGGGCCCGTAGGGGCCGGGAGCTCACATCATCTTCAAAAGCCTTTCCGAACGCTTGGTCGACGCGACGCGTGACCAAAATGCTGGCGTTTATTTGGCCCAACGCATAAGCATTGCCATTCAGTGTGGTAATGCCGCCAGCATGCTGGCGCTTCCGATTGGTAGTGGGCTTGAACATCTTGATTATCTGTAGACCTTCATTGGTCTATAGATAATTCAGTTGTGCTTAGTGTAAGTAGTTAGGTATGTAGCGTAGTGTAGTTCTCATCGTATTTTAGTTTTATCTAAAATTTTTAATCACAGTTCGACTAATGTCTAGAATAGCACATAGGCTACTTTTCATTATGAGAAAATTACGTGAACGAGAACTACTCAGGTAAAACTGCAGTACTTTGTTATTTTCATTTAGAAAAATAAGCCTAACCAAATTGTGTTTTTTTTAATTCGAGCTACTATTTGTAGACTTCGAATTTCTCCTTTTTTGTTTTGTTACTTCTCACAGTTCTTAAGTGTTATTTGCCCTCAGATAAACTTACACTGCAGACACGACTGCAACCAAACCGGGTACTTTCTGACCATATCGTATTGTGGTACGAAACGATCCATCAATGCGTATTTTTCTGTCATTACCACAACGTTATTTATATAGACACTAATACATTATCTTGACCGTGTCGGTTTAGAATCTTTGCATTTTTGTTACAAAGTAGCCTATGTAATATTTCATAATAAAATCTGAGTAATTTATTTTGGAACATTGAAACACACACAACTCTTCAAATAAGAACACATTACTGCTTGGCGGTAGAGTAACTGGAAAAATTTTGAACTGAACGGACTCTGTCATAAGACCTACTAAAAAAAAAGGAATTAGTTGAAATTAGTGTACTGTCTAAATACTAAAAAGATTACTCTTACAAACTTAATTTTCAAGTCAGTCCTACGCAACATTATACTGCCTGTTAGGCTTAGGTGTGTCCTACTATTTCGCTGCTTCTTTTTGTATTTTCTCAATCTGCCGAAATGTGCCGCCATGTTTAATCACTGCCGCAATACTTTCGGCGATAACTTGCGTTACTCAGAGAGAGCGACATTTGGCGGCGACAACGCTCTTCGTGAAATAGGGAGCTTTGTTTTTATACTAGTTTTTGTATTACTGGAAGTAAGAAATTGAATTTTTTCAAGGACTGCAGCAATATCAAAGATTTTGATGAAGCTATAGTGGTAGGACTTTTAGCTGAATCCGCCTGGGGAAGTACCACACCTTTGCCAGTTATTCTACCGCTGAGCAGTAATGTGCAAACATGACTGTGTTGCGGTTTGAAGGGCAATGTTTCCAGGGAAATCACAGGGCTTAGAGATATAACATCTTAGATCTCTGAGTGACGAGCGCAGTGCAGTGCTAGATAATGATTTGGACTCTTCATGATCCAATAGCTGCGGGTCACTGTGCTGTCATGTGGCAGGCATGTTGCTTACCATCAGGCACATGTCCTGCTCGTCTCGCCACTATTTATTTTAAAAAAAAGTGCTGAATCTTACTACTTTATACCCTTCTATCATCCTATGTACGTAGGTCTCCTGGTGGTTCATTTGACCCATACATTTCGAAATGTATCAGTTTAGAATGACAACAAGGATTGTCTTTCCGAATTTGAGTCGTTCGGATTGCGCTCAGATCTGCTCAGGCGCTCTACTAACATGATAGAAGAGCAAACATGTTAACTTCTTGTTTGTAAACGTTTCTCGTTCATAACCACTATTATAATAGTGGTTAGATACAAAATACAAGTAAACATTTATTGAAGGTACAGCCCGGCTGTAGGCCGCAGTTGAACCGTGACCCGATGTCAAGGATTACTGTTGCTTCACGGATCCCCGCAAGTGCGAACTATGGTGTGGTGGTAAGGGGTGTTGTGTATTTTTCGAGATTTTAGACTTAGGTATACATTTGTTTTAATTTTATATTTTTATAGTTTATTTAGGCCGTTTATAGGCGTATTATTCGTTCTTGTTATTTACTCACGATGAAAGATAACCTATGTGTTAATGTAGAATATCGTATGAATATTCTAAATGCGAAAGTTTGGATGTTTAAATATTTGTTGCCCAATAATGTCGGAATTTATGAACAGATCTGGTTCAAAATTGTAACACCGATAGTCTGGATTACCATATACTTTACATCCCGGGAAACTAAAGGGAACAATGCGGGTAAAATCACTGGGTTCTGCTAGCACATCTACATATATATAACTAGCAATGTCTCGCGAATTTATTCAATTGTTATATATTCTTGTTATTTTTTTGTGCTGAAAAGAAGCCCATGTGCTATATCATTGGTTCATATTTCCGACGTGATTGAGCCACAAAGATCAAATCAATCAAATGTATAATATTAGTAGAAAATACAATCGTTTCTGATAATTACTGTGGTAGACTGTCTAGTTGCCGCATTCAAAATATTTCCTTAAGGCTTTCACGGTCCCAAAATCTGATAAATGATTGAGTACTCTTCGATACATATATTATCGACGAATAAACTGAAATAGATACATGAAGTATTATAATAGATAATATAATGTTATTTAATTAATAATGTAATTAATATAAATGGAATTGATTTTTTTTGACATCCTGCTAAATATAATAATCCACGTACCTTGGGAAGAAGTCACCGGACTCCGAAATACAGTTTATGATAAGTTTGGGGATATTAAATCCACATTATTAATGTATAAATTAAACAATAAAATAATTTGAGCTTGAGTTTCAGGTAGATATTAACGTCTATTTAGAAAACAAATGAGTAATCGGAAGACGGTTGTTTATTTTTTTGGCAAAAAGATAATTATATAATTTTGATTGCAAGAACGATAACTTTCATGTTTATGTTCCAAAAAGGTTTTGCTACATTTTGTTAGCTTATTATTCTTCCACTTGATATTAACTAAAGCTATATATTTATAGCCCGTAACAGTGATTGAAAATCAACATTTCAGACTCTAGAACCGCAATATGATTAACTGCATTGCTGCATTGATATTATGATAGCAATACTCACTAGTTGGTTAACTCCTGGATATTTTGAAAAGTACTAGATTCCTAAAATTGAGTAACTTTGTTTCGCTTCTCTATACATGTGATGTACAACGCTAACAAATTTTCAATTTATTTTTCATGCCTTTTGCACTGAAATTGTGCTGCACTATGTTACTTAAATAAGATCGAAATCATAATTTCAGGTTTATAAATAGCTAGCAGCGTTCCGCGGTGTTACCCGCGTAGTGCCCGTTTAAAAGTAGCCTATGTGTTCTTCCAGACTATAATCTAACTGTGTTCCAAATTTCAGCCCGAACCGTACGTACATACGTTACGACGTGATTGGGCAACAAACATCCTAATATACAAACAAACATTTGGATTTAGACATTGCTTACAATTAAATTATAGGAACAAAGATTTTCTTTGTTCTGTACGCTAAGAATTATAAGCTCAAATATTTCATATTTCAAAAACCTTTAAGAAAAGGGCCGGAAGCTACATAAAGTCACGAAGTTGCGAATCAACCCATATAAATTAAGTAAAAACTGAAATTCTTAAGGAAATCGGGGTCAAAATAGAACAATTAAAGAAAATGGGGTAACAAGATGGCCACCCGATGAAACCTGACTTATTGAGGAAAAGAGGTGAGTTGACGAAACCGCAAGCTTCTCGTGTTTTCCAAACTTAAAAATAACGGAAAGAAATTTTGTCGGAAAAATACTTTATTTTTCATTCGTAGTTTTGTGAGAGAAATCGCAGGACACAAACGTATTTAAATACTATTATTTATTATATTAAGAATCTAAGCACTGAAATTAAACAAATTTTTAGTAGCATATGTATTAACTTATTAGCACTCCAAATTTTAACCATAAACACGATGTATAAATACCATAATCACTGCTCATAATCTTACAAATCTAGTTTCCTTACGAAGCAAAGGTTATCTGGAAGAAATCGCTTTTAGCGATAAGATCGCCTTTTGTGCCCATTTTATTTTGTTATTTTATGTTGTGTTACTAATTGTCAACTTTGTTTGTGGTGCCAATAAAGTGTTATTGTATTGTATTGTATCAAAACCTCCTCGATCGGTCCTCGATATAATATATCTTCCTAGAAACACGCTAGTTGCCTCACAATGTTTTTTTACTTCACCGTCAAAAAGTTATACGCCAGGGGTGATGATAAACTTGTGCATCTATACTTTGAAAAATATTTAGAAGAGCAGCCGGGATTCGAAATTACGACCCCACGATTGTGAAATAGATGGTTGGTTTCTTGAAAGTCGATATTCTCCGATGTAAAATAAAAGCCTTTGTTCGGAATAGAATGACGTAACAATGTATTTTGCTAACTTGTAGAAACGGGTATTTATGGTCTATGGCCGGGCGCGGCCAACGTTTTAGATCTACCGACATCTTCGTTTTTAAGTTGAGTACACCGCTCGGACGGCTCCGACACAGTTGTGATTGTGCATTGAGAACTAGTCGACTGCGCGGGCGCATGTCTTATTGTCCCTTTGTTTCAACTATCAGTCCGGGACTGTTGAATTGTCGAGTCGGTACTCGAAAGCGCGGTCGCGGGAATAATTGTCGCATACTCAAGTGCACCGGGTGCAAGTGTTTGCTAGAGGTCCGGGACCCTTCGCGAGGATCGCGTGTTTTTGTGGTGCCTTCGTTTCTCAGCGCGGTCGCGAGAACGAAGGTTGTGTGAACTATATAACGCCGGGCGTTAACCCTTTTGTTTGTGGGATAAAAGTTATCCGCGCGGACGCGAGATATTGGTTACTGGATTGCGGTGCTCAATTGTTCGGAAGGAGGCCGACTCGGACGAGAATCTGACACGTATCGTACCCATCTATTTATATATATTATAATATTAGTTACACGGGGAACCTGGGGTAGATTCGAGGGATAAGTGTAGGTTTACACACCCTATCCAGAGGCACTGGTTAGCCAAGGTACCGTGTACTAGTTATTTATAGGTTTAGTGTTAAAACGTTCCCAGTCGTAAACTGGGTGGTAGCAGAGACCTAGATTTAAGTTAGGTTTATCTAGGGTAACCACTACCGTTCAGATCGCGGCGGATTCCCATGCTGAACGGCAGTTTATCCAAAACATTTTGGTAGCAGAGCGTAGTTAATCTACAAGGCGTTTCGCGTGACTTTGCTTGTAGGGTTTATTATTAATAAATATTTTTGTGTTTCTAACAAAGGATTTGTTGAAAATCTGGAAAAATATATTGTTTCGTCATTTTGTCATCTTGCATTATTTGTTGGGAAAATATCCGGCCATTTTGTGAAAGCTGTTGTTCTATCATTGGTCGGAACTAACCATAGACTCGGAAAGTCTATCTAAGGTTCTTTTTACACTTGCAAACGAAGCAATTTGGCGAGGGCTTTTTTATCTGCATCGGATATTGCCAGATAACATAATAATTATTTTGTGTTTATTTGGCTGCATAAGAGAATATTTATTTGCCAAACGACATAGGGAATATTGTTTTGGACTTTCATATACATATAAATTAATATTGTTTTTTTGTATACAACTTTGATTGTGTGTATTTTTATTTGCATTTTCTTTTGTATGGTTTTAAAAATTGGTGCGGTCGCCAACCTTTGTTGTTTTGTGATTTAGGGGTTAACTTGGTAGTTTAGCTCCGCGTCATGGCTCCGCCCGCGAAGGCACGGTCTGTGTTACAATCGCAGATGCGATGGTTCGCATCTGCGGCAGCGCTCCTTGAGCGGCCCAACAAAGAGAATGCCATCCTGCTCCGGGCCCAGGACGTGCGGGAACGCGTCGGCATGGCGGAGGAAGCGCTGGCAGAGCTCCTTAGTCAGGGGGCCTGCGACAAGGATGCGGAGGAAGACATGGAGCAGATCTTCCAGCTCGCGGACGACATCGCGGAGCGGGCGGAAGTCATCCGCAAGGCAGCCAAGGCGCCAGCGGCTGGCGCTCAGCCAGCAATGGCCATGGGACCGGGGGTGGTCAGCCGGCTGCCCACCCTCGAGCTTCCCAGTTTCGGAGGTAGGTCCGAGGAGTGGACGGCCTTCCGAAATATGTTTGGATCCTTGGTGGAGAACAGGGCGGATCTCACCAAGGGTCAAAAACTGGCTTACCTGCTCGCGTCGGTGCGGGATGAGGCGCGGTCGCTCATCCAGCATCTCCCGGTCGAGGACGACCAGTACGACACAGCAGTGGAACTGCTGGAGGCGCGGTACCAGAACCCTCGACTACTGGCGGATGCCCACGTCAGGAGCTTGCTGACGTTGAGGAAGGTCACCTCCCGGTCACAGATCAGGAAGGAAATCCTGACGCCGGTGAGGGTGGCCACCAACGCCCTCAGACTCCTAGGGCTGCCGGTGGAGGAGTGGGGGTTCCTCCTGGTCCACGTCATACTGGACCGCATCCCGGCGGACGCGAGGTCGCGGTTTGACCGCGAGCAGCTG
Organism: Ectropis crepuscularia; assembly: GCA_963693475.1. Taxonomy (NCBI): domain Eukaryota; kingdom Metazoa; phylum Arthropoda; class Insecta; order Lepidoptera; family Geometridae; genus Ectropis; species Ectropis crepuscularia. Next base: position 5,554,968 of record OY856340.1, read on the forward strand.
GACAGGGCCGGAAAGGGGAAGACGGCCTTCCCAACTTTGGGGGACCTGCTCCAGTTCCTGGAGTGGGAGGCCAGACTGGCAGAGTCCTCCGACCCGGGAGCAGGGTCTTCCGGGGTTCCCCCGCGCACGGGTGCGCAGCAACCTCCGGGAGGTTCCAGGGGGACACGGGGCCACGGAAGGGTGACCGCGGCCGTGACCAGCACCCCAGGGGGGTGCCCCTCATGTGGCCAGGCACATGAGCTGCGGTGGTGTGGGGCCTTCGCCAACCTCCCGGTGCTGGAGCGCCGGCAGCTGGCGAAGAGGCTCCAACTCTGCTACGGCTGCCTCGGGCAGCATAACTACCGCGACTGTTCCGAGCAGCAGCCGTGCCCCAGGTGTGGTGGACCACACCTGGAGGCCCTGTGCCGCTGCTCTGGGGATGCAGAGGGCACGGGCGGGGGCGCGCCGTCCAGAGGACCTGGACACGCACAGGGCGCAGGGCGCCCTCAGCGAAGCACGCCCCCTCCAAGGGGCAGGGGCCCCACGGGCGGGGGCGCGCGTCCACGGACTCCGCAGTCTCCGGGAGGCTACGGACATCCCGTGTACGACGCACCCCGCGCTCAACCCATGAACCCGGCAGGGATCCGGGTGGATAGTCCGGTCCACGCGCCGGCCGGTAGGGCTACCGGCCCGCCCCAGGCATATGTGGCTACGCGTGGGCCCCCGAGGACCCGGGCCTGTTGGCGGGACGGGCGCCCTATAAGCCCGCACATTCTGGACCGGCTGCCCTTCTCCTACCCCCCATCGCCGCCTCCGGTAGAGCAGCACAAGGAGAGGCCGGTGAGCTTCTCGCCGCCGATACACGAGTATCCGCGGCTGGAGTATCACCCGCCTCCCTTCCGGTATGGACACCCGTCTGCGCCATACGCACCACCACGGTCGGTGGTCTATTGCGCGAGACCGCCCTACTGGCCAGGCCCGCCTAGTCCGCCGGTGTCGGACGGCGCCGGCCAGTGTTGACTAGCCGGTGCGCAGTCACACAAGGAGCCAGGGACTGTGCTCCTCCCCACCGCGTGGGTCCGCGTGTGGGGTCCTAAAGGGGACCACGTACGGGTACGTGCTCTCCTGGATACAGGCGCCCAGGGTTGTCTGCTCACCACTCGAGTGGCGACACGCCTGGGCCTGCGATATAAAGCTAAGGCTTCCCCCATCCGTGGGGTAGGGGGTGTGGAAGTGAGATGTCTCGCGGGCGAGACATCCTTCGCCTTTTCAGGTGCGGAACCGTCCTCCTGGAGGATCCAGGTTCAGGCTACGGTCATAGACACGGTAGTTGGATGCAGTCCCTCCGTGTTCTTACCGCCAGGGTTGGCGTCTCTCGCAAAGGGCTTGCGCTTGGCAGACCCCCGGTTCTACGAGCCAGCACCAGTGGACCTGCTGCTGGGCTGCGATGTCCTGGGGCTGCTATGGTCTGGACCAACCAAGGCTATTGCCCACACTTCGTTGTCGGCAATTCCTACCCTTCTTGGCCATTGCATAATGGGTCCTGTGGTGGAGAGGGAGCTCTCCCAGGACAACCTGCTCTACGCTTCAGCCTCCATCGCGCGGGTGATACAGAGGTTTTGGGAAGTGGAAGAGCCTCCCATGGTGTCCAGGTTGGACCCGGCCCATGTGGAATGCGAGTCCTTCTACGAGACTCATACGGTGAGGACACCGTCGGGTAGATTTCAGACCAGACTGCCATTCGTGGACTGCCCGCCGGAGCTGGGCCAGTCCCGACAGTTGGCCGAGAAGCGTCTGCTGTCTATGGAAAGACGTATGCAGCGCGATCCCGTACTTAGGGGGAAGTACGTGGATTTCATGCGAGAGTACGAGGAGTTAGGACACATGTCTCTCGCTCGCGTCGATTGGACATCGACATGTCATTACTTCTTGCCACATCACGCCGTGTTGAAGGCTTCAAACGGCAAGCTGAGGACGGTGTTCGACGGATCAGCGCCTACCTCCACAGGAGTGTCGCTGAATCAGTGTCTCCATGCAGGGCCAAAGCTGCATCGGGACATCATCGACATCATCCTGAACTTCAGGAGACATCAGGTGGTGTTGGAGCGGACATCCGGATGATGTTCCGCCAGACCTTGATACACCCTGATGACCGAAGGTTTCAGCTCATACTTTGGCGGGAGGACCCGACCAAACCAATGAGGGTGTACGAGCTGAATACCAATACGTACGGGCTGAAGTCTAGCCCCTACATAGCAATCCGCACGCTATTGGAATTGGCGGAGCGTGAGCGACACAGGTTCCCGCGCGCGGCGGCCGTGCTCACACGGGACCTGTATGTTGACGACGTCTGCACAGGAGCAGCGTCCATTGAAGAAGCGGTTCGCTTGAGGGACGAGCTCATTGGCATACTCGCCGCGGGCGGCTATGAGTTGCGCAAGTGGCTGTCCAACGAACCCAGGCTTCTGGCAGGGATTCCAGAAGACCACCAGCAGAACCCTCAGCTGTTTGAAGATGCTGAGGATCCCAACATGGTAGCGGTATTGGGTATGCGATACCAGCCCGCTACGGATGTATTTACGTTCCGGGTGGACTTGGAGGCCCCTAAGGCGTGGACCAAGCGAACGGTCCTCTCCACTCTGGCACGGATGTTCGATCCCAATGGTTGGATCTGCCCCGTCCTCTTCTCCGCCAAATGTCTCCTTCAGAGACTTTGGACGTTGGGTGTCTCGTGGGACGAGCCCCTTGTAGGAGAACCCTTGGACGAGTGGCTGCGGCTGATATCCACCATGGGGGATCTGAACCAGGTGGCTCTGCCAAGAAAGATACTACCGCCGGGCAGGTACCAGGCCAGCTTGCACGGTTTCTGCGACGCGTCAGAGCGAGGATACGCTGCGTCGGTTTACCTGCGGACAGTGGACTCTAGAGGACGGCCTCAAGTCACACTGCTGCTGGCCAAGAGCAAGGTTGCTCCCATTCGGACGAGGCTCACGATTCCGAAGCTTGAGCTATGTGGAGCTCACTTGTTATCCCGACTGATCAGTCACGTGTCCACCGAATTGGGGCCCAATGTGGACATCAGGAACGTCCATGCCTGGACTGACAGTCAGGTGGTCCTAGCTTGGCTACGCGCGGCACCGCACAAGCTAGAAACTTTTGTGGGAAACAGGGTTTCCCAAATACAGGAAATCGGGACGCCGATCCTGTGGCGTCATGTACCAGGGGTGATGAATCCCGCGGATTGCGCGTCCAGGGGATGTACAGCACCGGAGCTGATACACCACTCTCTCTGGTGGGGACCGGAATGGCTGGCCGGACCGGAGCAGTCCTGGCCTAGCAGCCCACCGAGTGCCTCCACGCAGGAGCTGCCTGGACTCAGAGTCCACGTTGTGACGGAGGAACCGTCAGTTACCATGGATTGGCTGGTAACCAAATACAGCAGTCTGGATAAACTGCTGGGCGTCACGAGCTGGGTCAGACGCTTCATACATAATTGTCGGCACCCACGGGAGAAGGTAGTCTCCCTAGTGGTCACTGCTGGCGAGCGTCGGGACGCAATGCTGTACCTGATTGGCAGGTTACAGGAGGAACGCTTCGCGTCAGAGCTTCGGAAGCTCCGGGACGGCGCTAAGCTCAAGGGTGCTGTTTCGCGCCTGAATCCATTCATAGACCAGGGTGGTCTCATCCGCGTAGGAGGTCGGCTCAGGAATGCTGACCTGCCCTTCGGGCGTCGCCATCCACTCCTCCTACCTAAGGGAGGTCCCTTGGTGGAGCTAGTGGTGGCTCACAGGCATAAGATCAATTCCCATGCGGGTTATACGGCGATGCTCGCCTTACTCCAGCGGGATTTCTGGATTTTGTCGGCGCGACGCGTGGTGCGTCACGTCTTGTTTAAGTGCGTGCCCTGCTATAGGTTGCGGGCCCCCACTATGCAACCCCAAATGGGAGATCTGCCGGCTGACCGGGTTCAGCCGTCTAGGCCCTTTGCCGGAGTCGGCACGGATTTTGCCGGCCCTTTCGCTGTCAAATCCTCCACGCTAAGGAGTGCGAAGGTCACAAAGGCGTACCTTTGTGTGTTTATTTGTTTGGCCACAAAAGCCGTCCACCTGGAGGTGGTATCCGCACTAACGACGGAGGCGTTTGTGGCGGCCTTGGATCGGTTTGTGGCCCGTCGGGGGGTCCCGTCATTAATCCGGTCCGATAATGGTACCAACTATAAGGGTACGGATAGGTATCTTAAAGAGGTCGGGGACTTCTTATCTGCCCAAACAGGTTTGTTGGGCCATACACTCGCGCAGCGAGGTATAGAGTGGCGCTTTGGAGTGCCTGCTTGCCCTCATTGGGGTGGGATCTTTGAGGCCGCAGTGAAGTCGGCCAAGACCCACCTTCGACGCGTCGTTGGGGAGACCGTGTTGACCTTTGAGGAACTGGCCACGGTCCTTTGTCGAGTCGAGGCGGTCCTCAACTCTCGTCCGCTCTGTCCGGTGTCTTTAGACCCTAACGACCTGGAGGTCTTGACTCCTGGTCATTTTTTGGTCGGGCAACCGCTTACGGCTCTGCCCGAATATCCTTGGAAGGATGAGCGCGCTCACCGGTTATCGCGCTTCCAGTTGCTGCAGCAGATGAGTCAGGACTTTTGGCGCCGGTGGTCGGTCGAGTACCTGCATCTGTTGCAACAAAGAGTCAAATGGACAGACCGGACAGATCCGCCAAGGGAAGGCGATTTGGTTTTGTTAAAGGAGGGCAATATGCCTCCGTTATATTGGCGGCGGGGCCGTATTTTGAAGTTGATTACAGGCGCGGACGGAACACCGCGCATCGCTGAGGTTTTAGTTGACGGATCTCGACTAAAACGAGCCCTTGCCACCTTGTCTCGATTGCCGGTGCATTGAACTAGTGAAGTGACGGATTCACTTCAGAGCGGGGGGTTGTTCGGAATAGAATGACGTAACAATGTATTTTGCTAACTTGTAGAAACGGGTATTTATGGTCTATGGCCGGGCGCGGCCAACGTTTTAGATCTACCGACATCTTCGTTTTTAAGTTGAGTACACCGCTCGGACGGCTCCGACACAGTTGTGATTGTGCATTGAGAACTAGTCGACTGCGCGGGCGCATGTCTTATTGTCCCTTTGTTTCAACTATCAGTCCGGGACTGTTGAATTGTCGAGTCGGTACTCGAAAGCGCGGTCGCGGGAATAATTGTCGCATACTCAAGTGCAACGGGTGCAAGTGTTTGCTAGAGGTCCGGGACCCTTCGCGAGGATCGCGTGTTTTTGTGGTGCCTTCGTTTCTCAGCGCGGTCGCGAGAACGAAGGTTGTGTGAACTATATAACGCCGGGCGTTAACCCTTTTGTTTGTGGGATAAAAGTTATCCGCGCGGACGCGAGATATTGGTTACTGGATTGCGGTGCTCAATTGTTCGGAAGGAGGCCGACTCGGACGAGAATCTGACACGTATCGTACCCATCTATTTATATATATTATAATATTAGTTACACGGGGAACCTGGGGTAGATTCGAGGGATAAGTGTAGGTTTACACACCCTATCCAGAGGCACTGGTTAGCCAAGGTACCGTGTACTAGTTATTTATAGGTTTAGTGTTAAAACGTTCCCAGTCGTAAACTGGGTGGTAGCAGAGACCTAGATTTAAGTTAGGTTTATCTAGGGTAACCACTACCGTTCAGATCGCGGCGGATTCCCATGCTGAACGGCAGTTTATCCAAAACAGCCTTAATATTTAATAATATAATATGGCTTTTATTTTACTTCCCACATTTTAATTTAACGCCCAAAAACGAAAGTGCAAAAATACAATGCTGGCTAATCCAATAGTCAAATGCTGTATGTTGACATATCGGTAAGTGTCCTAACAATCTATGACATAAAGATTCATATATGTGTGACTCGACTAGGCCATCACTTTTGATTTTACGTAGCTCATTTCAATTAACCGCCCAAAAACAGAAGTGCAAAAGTACTGTGTTATCAAAGCCAATAAACAATGCTGTATGTAGATAAATCGTTCCGTGCCCTAACAATATACTATTAACAGAAATATTCATGTAAATCGAATGTTCTAGTTCACCACGGCTCTTATTTTACTTAGATCATTTAAATTTAACGCTCAAAACGCGCAAACACGCCGCAAAATCAAAAACCGATACATATTGATACATCGGTCAGTGTCCAAACAATCCATGGCCGAAAGATTCATGCATACCGACCCTGAACCCTGAAATCCCCGAGCCATTCCGCAGCGCCCAAGTAAATTTAAGGACATAACATGTAAGGTCGCACACGGACCGAAATAAATGTAGCCGGGGTCCGGATATGATCCCGGCGGGACCCCGGCCCGTCTGGCGCGCGTCTGTTGGATTAAGGCTACTCCAACAAGGTCACGACTACGGTTTGTTTACGTTCCACAGATCGAGGAAGCGGTTACAACAACAACCGTACTTACTGCTGTACAGGCCTTCAGACAACAGTACTCACCATTGCACAGGCCTTCAGAAAATGGTACTCTCCGCTGTACCTCTACACTGTACAGGACTTCGGACAAAGGTTGCCATCATTGTACAGGCTTTCAGAAATCTCATTTAAAAACCGGATAAACTGGACTTTATCCATAAGAAATACAACGTAAGAAAGCTTAATTGCCAGAAGCAGTTCGCCCATAGTGCAAGTCGTTCATAAATAATTAGAGAGAAACCCCACTTCTTGGTTTATTGAACGATATACTTGTAGCCAGGCAATATAACTTAAATTTGACTTCCAGCCACTTCATTTTAGAACCGGCGAATAGTATTACAACCCTATTTATTGTCCATTCTGTGTGATATTGCTTAACATCGAAAAATTAAGATCATCATACATCTTCGGGGGGTCTACCGCTTAAGTAAAACAGTCTTAGTTTTGATATTACTCTTTTCTTTTCGGTTGAAATTATAAAGACAGCAATAGAAAAGCCAAAGCCAAAATTTAATTAGGCTCGCATTGTGCTATTATGTGCAGGGCATGCTTAAAATCAAGCTCGTGTCTTGCTTGTTCTGTGATGGGGAATGCGTTGCCTGAGTGGAGTTTTCCAGATAGATACAATTCAAGTCAAGAGTAAATCGTTTTCTTCTTTTTTATAATATAGAGTGACTAGACGAACAGGACATGTGTCTGATGGTAAGCAACATGCCAGCCCTAACAGCACAGTGACATGCAGATATTGAAATATGAAACGTCCGAATCATGACCTAGCACTGTACTGCGCTCATCGCCCAGAGATATTTTATATTTTATGTGTACTTAAAACTGAAACAAAGTATTTTTTCACATCACTGCTTGGCGGTATAATAACTGGCAAAGGTGTGGTACTTCTCCAGACAGACTCTGTGAAAAGTTTTACCACTACAAAGCAGTAGGCATGTTTCATGGTAGACTGGCATCAAGTGAAAACAGAAAAAATTGTTGCATTAGCAAAATGTGTCGCAATCATAAAAGTTAAAATACAAATTCTCTGTCTATAGTCCACCCACCCTGGTATCCTACATATGAGGTGTGCGATTGAAAGCGGCACCTGATCGAATTACTCGTACCCTGCATGCGAGGGTCAGCGAGGGGACCTGTGACGTATGCATGATATCTACTGTCAAGGTCAAACTCACATACCTACCTTTACATGTGAACCAATATTACAGTGCGATAGAGACTACGCATACACTGTTGCCTTTTATGAAAAACTTTCAATTAGGATCGTTTTCATACGGGTTAGAAAATTATACAACTTTATATACATTTTCTTACACTTGGTAATTTAAAAGTTTCCTTATATCTGCAATATTGTAGTTTTTGAATAGGTACTCGTAGGGAAATACTTATTAGTACTAGTTCAGAGGTTCTAGATTACCTCACACATAATGACGAGATCGGTGAAATTTCTTCATAAACCCCATTAAGTTTATAAATGTGAATGTTTAGACATTTGTTGTATAGTCACGTAAGTCGGAACGACTGAACAAATTGGGTTGAAATTAAGAGCATGAACATAGTCTGGAAAGGCTACTTTCAGTTCAGGAAAATTACGGCAACAGGAACTCTGCAGGTAACCGCAAAGCGCTAGTAGTAAATAATACAGTAAATAAATATTTTGTAAATAAACTCCTCAAACAACGAACAACAACGAAATTTTTGCCACGAAGCAAAGTAGTGGTAGGACTCTAGCAGAGTCCGCCTGGGGAAGTCCCACACCTTTGCCAAATATTCTACCGCCAAGCAGTAATGTGCAAACATTACTGTGTTCCGGTTTGAAGGGCAATGATTCCAGAGAAATTACAGGGCTTAGAGACATAATATCTTAGATCTCTGGGTGACGAGCGCAGTGCAGTGCTAGGTAATGATTTGGACTATCATGTTCCAATAGCTGCGTGTTACTGTGTTGTTATGTGGCAGGCATGTTGCTTACCATCAGGCACATGACCTGCTCGTCTCGTCACTCTATGCTATAAAAAAAAAAAGCAAAAAAAATTTTTCATACCGTTGATATATTACTCATGTACATAATTGTAAATATATACTTATGGTACATACAAACACAGTCATAAAACAAGGAACTGTATACATCACACAAATTATTGTTTACGCTGGGATTCGAACCCACGCCCTATGGTTCAGTGAGTTGACTAACTACCGACTGAGCAACGGGGTCAGTTTTGAGCGTGTTTACGTTGGGTACAATGTGGGACAAGTTATTTATTAAATAAGTATTATATTCAACTACCTGGCTCATATAGTACTAGCTTTGATTAGTTTGAGGTTAGACAGCGTACGAAAATTCCACCAATACTTATTAATTTTTCTTGAGTTTACCGTATTTACTTACTATCTATTATATATAGCTGAATACAAACATTTTGTATAGGATTACACGAGTGAAAAACTTGTACATTCAAATTGGTACGGAAATTTTCGATATTTGTGACGTCACACCCAACAAACATTTTGGCTGCAAATATAGCTTAATCTAGAACCTAAAGTGTTATGAAGGTAGAGTAGTAGTTGTAATTATAGTTTTTGGCGATAAATAAGTGTTAGTAAGAAAATGTTACGCTTATAGTTATTTAACGAGTTTATAAGAGCAATCAATGGAGGTTAGACGCATAGAGCAGCGATCGTTATCCCTATAATACAGACTAAAGCTTCTGTGATATAGCTTTGAGCTAATTTTGCAACCATAAGATCTATATGAGAAGTTAACATCCAAATTAGCTCCTAAAGTTCTAAACAAGCTGCCACCAACTCTTTTGGAGCGCCGATAGTTGCACAAAAGGTGCAATTAATGCTATTAGCTCTACAATGGTGTTCATTAAATCTATTACAACACCAAACTCTTAAAGTGATACAAAACTCCTTTGTATAACTTAGGGCTGAATAATAGGGATATTTTTCCCAATTACTAGAACTTGTAGTGTCAAGTATAGCCTCCATGTTATTTAAGGTTGAATTATGGAGATCGTTATCACTTTAGTACCCCTAATTGATCACGTGTGCAATCAAATTAGCATTAAAAATGGCGTCGCAGCATAACTCCTCTAAACGCCGTCGGTAAAGTGGGAGTCATGCTTAAAGATGAGGGTTCCGTATGTAATAAAAGTGATAACGTAGCTGTGAGTTTTCATACTTCCAAAGAGAACTAATGTAACTTTTCATTGAGTAGTGATAATGATGAAAACCCTAATTAATTTATTAAGAATCTTTATTCTAATAGTTTTAATTCTAATAGTTTTAATTGAAGGCGTGCGCGTATGAAAAAATATTGCACAAACAGCTATAAAAGATTAATTTTGCTTCTGGTCTCAACTTTTGGTCATTATTGACAGTTTTTGCAACATTCTACAAAAATATCCTCGAGTTATTTTACAAACATCCAAAAAATAAAAAAAAATGATATTTTATTTCAAAACAAGTAAATCATTATTTTTTTACCAAAAATTGATACACTTATCTACTATAAATAAGTATATTATGTAAGTTAGTTATTATTTAAAGTTTGATGTGTAGCATTTTTATCTATACTCGTTAACAATACATACATCTTTTTAATAGAAAATAAGAATAGTTGCTATTTGATAGTGACGTTTCAAAATGCCTATTATTAAAAAAAAAGTTTTTCTATTATATATCACAGTTTGTTTACATATACATATATTAAGTACATCGCCTTTATATCTAGGGTTACAGCAAGAAATATCTTCTAGTTAACAACTATATTTTAGTTTGTTTTGGTAACTAATAGAGTAATATATATGACTTAACAAACAAACGCACAAATATCGAATGTTCTTCATAAATTTCTATTTTCTTGAATATTGACTATTTAGTGCTCTTAGTTTTCAGCAGAGACACTGTAAGTATTTGCAGGTATACTTAGAATTTGGTTATCTGACATTCCACAAGTGAATTAAAGCTTAATGGTAGGATTTTGTAATTTATTTAAGCATTAATTCAATCACTGCTTCATCCTATTCCCGTTCAGCGTCCTCATAAGTTGGAATATTGTTTCGTTTCATTTTGGCACTTTATTTGTCACCAATCCTGGTCAAGTAATCATCGAATTTAACAAGTTTTGAAATGTTTCTTTTAAGCTATTTCACAATGTTATTAAATTCACATGTAGAATTTTCTCTAATATTCTTACTATTTTTCATGTCGTTCTGAAATAGAAATATAATTGTTTAGTTAATAGAATTAAATTTAAAAACTCAAATAATAAAAAAATTGGCACTCATTAATCTGTGAGATCTGTGTGTGGTGGTTTTGGGAAACGACTCCGCGGATCCCCAAATTCATGCGCCCACCATCTTTAGATTATTAAGTTACTCAAAAACAGTAAAGCGTACTAAACGAAAACTTAATACAATAAAGGTATTTATTTTTCTAGCGCTTCTAATAACAGACCCACGGCAATTTCAAGTCAATAGGATTTTTTTTATTACATATTTAGTAAAAAAAATGTCTTATTCCATGTAAATTGAAACATTTTTTTAGATAAATACTCAACAAAGAGTGGGCCCTTCAATTATTTGCCAATAATATATACACATATTCACAGTAAACTTACCTTCGCAATGAAAATTCACCTTCAGCTTCCACTAACAATAAAACATTTTAGTATACAAGTCCGCCATTTATTTTCGTAAACACAAAATGTTTGTTTCTTTTAATGTCATTCATATATAATTCGTTTAACAACGTAATAAAAAAACCCACCGCACGCAGCCAGCTCTAAGAAGAAAGGTAAAAAAAGTATATCCTAGGCGCTATTATTTCCTATTGTAGATCTATACTGAAACTCAAGATGTTACAATTTACCTTATTACCACCCTCTAAAAGCTCAAGCAGTTAGTAAGATTCCTCATAGATCTTCAATACCCCTTACGGATTTTATAATCACACATATGCTACCATTATAGCACTCAAAGTGTTAGTTAGCAGCATATAGCTCTACCATAACTCTTGAGGAGTCACTAGTCACTTAAATACCACCCTTACAGCGCTCCCTCTCTCAGCTAGCGCTGCTGTACCTCTATAATTGCTCTACTATAACTCTTAAAATCATTCTGCAACCACTATATCGCCATAGTGGAACCTAAGGCTATAAGAATTTGTGCCCAATCCGGGGGTATAGCAGAGTTATAGCAAGCTATAACTCTTATGTGATAGAACTCATTCATCACCTTAGGTTATGTTTAGCGCTTTTATATATCTGTTCTAACTCTTATATTAGCGCCTAATGTTAGTTGGGCATAAACACAAAACAAATATTTAGAGATAAATCTAATGTAAATATAATTTTGTAATACCTTGTGTGATTTTTTATTGCAAGTAAAATTTTGTAAAACGTAAAAAGTACAAATGATTTTTTTTTAAGATGTTTGTTGTCTTTTTTAGTTTAATGTCGTTAGCCAACCATTGAGTACTGATGAGGTCTAAGGTAAGGTAATGTGTTATAACCTTAGGCCATATCAGTAATCAGTAATTTATTCAGTAAATGATAACGTGAAGATAATTAGATCCAGTAAAATTAAACATAAAATGAAAGAACTCGCGGGGAAAAACTAGAGTTCCATAATGACAAGCGTTTCGCTAAATAGCCTCGCAAGAAACTCATTGTTACAAGCTATCACAAAAAACGCTTGCGTATTTTTAGTCGTAAAGAATATTTGCCCAGAAAATATATTTTCTTTTTGTAAAAATATCTTTTTACCTATTGAGTTGAAAAGTAAAAAAAAAAGCTAAATGAATGTCGGAAGCATTTAATAGGCGTAGCTCGTAGCTCGCGGCTACGACAGAGCTACGTCGGCTTCGTAGCGGTTCGCTAACTTTTTCTACAAAATTATTGTAGTTTTTTTATTGTTATCCTTTGTTATTAGAGTGTAATTACATGAAAGAGAATCAGTATAAAATTATTACAAAGATTTTCAAATATTCTTTTCATGTGTTGTGAAAGTTTTACAAATTACAATTAACATAATTAACCCAGCTTTTTGAATGTTGTTTTTTAATGGTCTGAGATTGTTTTCTGATAATTTTATCCTGTATCCGTATTCTTCGGTTATTGTATTTCATCAACGCTTTTACAGCACTAAATAAATAGGTGACTTAAGAAATATATTTTCCGTATCAAACTCACGTATTTCGAAGTTTATTGTTGAATAGAAGTAACTTTTAATTACGTCAAGATTATACATTTACGAACTAAGAGCAAGAGTAAGATTTACTTCAAGTAACGAACTTAATCATCCACTAATAAAATAACACTAAACTTTGGATGCATTTACTTCAATTCGACATTTGAAGTGAACCTTTGATTTGCAAAATTGAGAGAGAATAACCCAAAAAAGTTTCACCTCTAATTGTCTTTGATCTGATGTCTTTCCTTTAACCAAAACAAAATCACAGTACCAAAGCAAAACAAAAAACTGCATCCAAACTCGTACTGTCCGAAAAAAAAAATGAATGGTGGCCTGAAATGGAAAGCATTCGAATTTTAAACCGAATCGAGGTTGATCTCCAAATAGACGCGGAAGGGGTGAGGCGAGACGGGTGCGGGGGGCACTTTCACCCTCACTCAAGGTCACGCGGACACTGCAACGGGACACATGCGACTGTGTGCGTCATATACACACACACATGTGCATTCGTCTGGCTCTCATGTACAAATGTACATTAACGTTCCAGGTTTGAAACTAAAATGTTGTTCACTCTTGCACTTAGGGTTGCAATAGATAACGAAAATGTAGTAATTCTATACTATACTTGGAAATTCCCGCTGATTTACCGTCATAGTTCCCGCCTCCGTTAATGTCTTGGGATAAAAAATATGGTGTCTGTAATCCTAGACTAATATCTATCTATTATATTTTCATTCCATAATATACTATTACTTTCCTGAGGTTTATAATTTCCGAGGGTTCCGGTTCAGTTAATATCCGAAATAAAAAGTAGCATATGTGTCATTTCAGTTTATCTATCTATGTACAAAATTTCACCCAAATCTCTTCAGTATTTTTTGCTTGAATGAGTAATAAACATTCATAGATGTATGTATATTTGCACACATATTTTTGTGTTTATAATATTAGTTGGATTTTGAGAGTAAAATAATACTATGACACATTTTTAATAACAAGTCGTGGTTGATAGGAATTTTATGGTAACCTTTTGGTTACCATACAGTTTCTATTAAAAATGATAGCCTGTCCATAAACCTTGAATCAGCTGTCGTCACTTGGGCTTATAATAATACTCCTTGCCTAGTAATTTCTTAAAAACCAATAAGTAGTCAATAGATACTTTATCAACTAGGCACAAACACCTAAAGACAAACTAAAATTTACAAAATCTACGATGATAGTATTAATACTAGTGAAAATAATTACAAATTTACATTAAAAAATAATGTTTTTTTTTAAACAGTTTTAAATATTTTTAATTTCAAGAATTTTTATTCATATTTATTACTAGCTACGCGCCGCGGTATAACCTGCAACTTATTTAAACTATGAAATGTAATATTTAGGCATGTATTTTGATTTCGCGGAATTCTATTTGCCGTATATATTTTCTCATGCATTTAGAGAAAAACTGTTGGTTTGATTTACTGGCACTTGAATTTTGTTTAAACATAAAGAAGTTTAGATGATTAGCTTTGTGAGTTTCCAAATCGCTAAATACAAATTGTTAACTTCCTTTAAAAATCGCATACGTAACACATCTCACAACTATCAATGTAAAATAAAAAGGTCGATTGAATATTATCCAAAAAAAAGAAGTTCTACATAAATGTTGCCATTTACATTGGAAGATTATCGCACTAGATCTATTTTCAAATTCACTATTCGATTATTGTGCGTAACCCGTGTACATCAGACCGAAAACTCTCGATTATAGACTAGACGCGTTCGCAATTTGTCGACTCGCCGTAATTTCGGCGGGAAATTGATTTTTTATGCCATTAAAGGCGGGAGGGGTGAGGAGGAGAGGGGAGAGGTACGTCGTGTAAGGTGAAGACAGTCGTTAACATTACGAAGAAGAGAATAGAACTCACACATCAAAAATTGCAATTTACATGACGTAACTTTACATCTATTTTTTAATGAGAGTAAAATAATAATCAACATCTTTTTATTGTAGAAATCAAAAATTTAAATTGTTAATTGTTCGTAAAATGCCGCATTGTTGCGAGCTATAGCTAGTTTATAGGTTTTTTTATCGATTGCATTTTGGTGAGTGTGCAGTTGATCTGTATAATCTAATACCACCTTAACATTTTTCTGTAGGACTGTTTGGGGCTCGAAAAAGTGGCATCGTTTTATAGTTGATATTTCAAACGAGGAAGTTTGACTCAGCTTTCATACTAAGCACGTCTAGGCTGTGGAATGAGTTGCCTGAGTGAGTTTTCCCCAATGGTTACAATTATGGTATCTTCAAGTCGAGAGTGAAACGGTTCTTTTTATAGGTAAGCTCGCTTTATCGTATATCGTATCGTCGTATAGCATCAGGCAATATGGCGGTCAAATGCAAACCTACACCTAATTTCGATCGAATAGTTTTTTAAGGTTAAATTTCCACCAGAGATTTCTGAGCGACCGATTTGACTTCATAAATTCGACAGCTTTTTGCACCATTATCCTCACATAACCCTTAAGTAAATGTTCCGAATATAGCAGTAAATGACAAAGACGAAGCTACAAAAGTGTAAAATTAAACGTGTCGATAAAACTGCATTTTGACGAGTCAATGTACCGTAGCGTGTTCCACGTCGCGTGGCGTGGCGGGGGTGGAAAGTTATCGGATTTTCGCGCCTCAAGCGATGTGCCCTCAACAATCGGTGCGAAGGTTAACAGCTTTATTTAGAGTTGCCAGTATTGTGGTCGAGTGGCCGGCCTCAGCGACTACTTGAACGATTCGAATGGCTACGCGGCCCAATGCAGAATACTGGCTGAAAAAGTATTTGTGGAGCCAAAAACGAGAAAAAAATAATCGATGTATGGTTTTGTAATTTGCACCTTTTTAAAGAACATTTTACCACAACTTTTTCAAAGACTTGTAAAAGAAGATTATTGTGAACAATTATTTATATTTTAGGGAAAGACAGTTATTTAATATTTCAAGTTGGGATCGTGAGTTTGTTGGTGAGTCTGTTCATTAAACCATAGGTCCATACCATAGGTTATCCATAGATAGGATACTATTTTTTCATAGTACTAGTATAATTATGACATCTGTAACTTAATCATTTATTATTTCATTTCAATAATGTCAGCTTCTTTCCTATTTTACGACTGTGAAAATACGTGTTATGAATGTAATTAATGTGATCTTTATGGGTGAAGCTTGAGCTATTCTACATCTATATTAATTATCTGAAACACTTATACACATTTTTTTTTCCTACAAATAACTTAAATCTTTAGGCTATATTTAGGTTCACCACTTTGACTCGCTGGAAATCAGAGAACTCGTGAGGAGTTCCGTTCAAAGTTCTCTAGTAATAAATAAGTAATAAAAATCCTATTATCCAATATGTGACAGCATTTTTAAAATATAAGTCGGATGTATCTTTTGGATTATCTAAATGGCTGTAATTAGAATATCATCAAATTAGTTTCGGTAAACGACAAAATCATGCATCAGTCGACGCGGCAGTCAACTGCAACCTAATATCGGTTATAATAAAAAAAAACTTTGTACCATACTTCATCATCACTATCATCAGCCCATCCTAATCCACTGCAGGACATAGGCCTCTCCCATGATACGCCATACCTGCATAGAGCTAACTAGTCGCTGCACCCTCAGTCATCAATCTACTTGGCCGGGGTTGTTTTTGCTACCACACTGTGTAATACAAATAGATGAATTCCCGCCCCTATGGTATTCGACGCGTGCGATTTTAGCTGTGAATCAGCTATTTTCTGCGTGATTACACAATTTACTACAGCATTACATAGATATTATTATTATGCTACTAACTATAATTGTGAAAGATTGTTTTATTAAAGTATTGAATGACGCGACGAGCATGACTTGTGACTGATGGTAAGCAACACGACTGCTTACAAAAGCACAGTGTCACGCATACAACACATGCAAAGCTCTTCAAACGCTTACTGTCTACAAAACCAAGCCGTAAATACATAGATTTAAGTTACATTTTCGGCACTTCCAACGATACTACGATTTAACAAGCAAGAACATTTTCCGTCTAAAACATCGAATAACTTTAATACTTTAGCAACACGACTTGGTCCGTAGAGTCGTCTACAAAAGTCGATCGAACGCGGAAACTTGCCGTAGTACATGCAGTCTCATACAAATTCGTCGTACGCACACCAACAAACACTCCCGTACAATATTCATCAAAACAAACCCACACTAATGCGGCGTCTGCCGAATTACTCTCACACAGACGCATAAGTTACGGGAATGAACTATCCTGCGTGAGGTGGTGTGAGTGAATGAGAGGGAGAGTGTGACGAAATTTCACTTTCCGTTTTGGCAACGTCGCACGTCGCGCCTCCCCGTTCGTCGACATTTGAACGGGCGGGGTGGCAACACTGGCAACTGGCTAGTTCCAAACACGAATTTTCATTTTTATACCGTTGGTCCGATATAATTGAGACAGACGTTCGTATTTCAAACGAAAATAAAACATTCAAACCGGCTATCGAATTCAAACTGGCTGTTAAGAATTATTTTCATGTACAAAGAGGTTCGTAATAATATTAGGTTCTTTTATTTCAATAACGTACAAATACGATTAATAAATGAATGAGCGTAACCTAAAAGATTTCTTTACATAAATTCGCATAGATAATAAGAAGCTCCCCTCCGTTTATGTTTGATGATTGTAGAGACGCAAAAAATTGTAGTAAAGTAACGGAACAGTGTGTGGGGCATTTTAAATACTTCAAAAGCACAGACGTTTCTCGGAAGTGTCATCGTCGAATGGAAGAAAGGGAGGGTTGACATTGAAGGTATATCTGTCCCTGTCTTACGACTATCGACTCACAAAAGGACGCGCGTTGAATATTTTTCGTGCATCGCTTTATTATGATTCAGTTCGCGGAGTGTTTAAATTGAAAGTGTATTGTGCGATGACAAATGTCGGGAATTTACTTAATTAAATAGAAAAAAGGGCCGAAACAAGATGTATTCTTTGCAATTTGTATAAATTAGAGGAAATAAAGTGCGTAGTTACAGTTACTGTAACATGAATATAAGGGAGCAATAAATAAAGTTTGATGAACAAAAGAAAGAAAGGGAGTATTCTTTCGGATTACAAACGAAAATGTTTAATTTATTGATATTAGTCGTACATAATTATGAAAACTACAAGTACGGCTAAATAAATATTTTAAGGTAAACAAATATTTCATATGCTAAAACTTAAAATGGCGCCCAATATCCAACAACTATGAGCCCATTTTTTTATTTAAACGTGGTTAAATAAATAAATATTGAATGACGTTAAAACAGTACAACAAAAAAATATTGAATGACGTTAAAACACTACAAAAAAAAAATGGAGCAAATATGATGAATCTAGGTTCAGGCAGAACAGATTTGGCCTGTTTAAGAAATGAAGACAAATATTTCTATTATATTTACATACCACATTGTATTCGGGTGATTATGGGATATACTTACACAAATATATATGTATGTATGCTAAGTTAGTTTCCGGCACAGGCAACCGAACACCAAAATGGGTCAAATTGTATTATAAGTTAAAATGTTGCGTATATCCAAGAGAATGGCTAGTTCTACTGGAAATTTGTATTTTTCGGGATGTAAAATAGCCTATGCTATTTCAGACATAAATTCATTCAGTTTTGATTTCAGCTCGATACGTTCAGTTCTCACAACGTGATTAAACAAGATACATCAAACATACAGATAGACTGTCATATTTATAATATTAGTAGAGTTGCTTTGTGCTCATTCCCGCACGCATTAAGCAAGACGCTGCCCATAACAGAACAGTGCGACGCAGTTACTTGAACTTAAAGAGCCCAAATCATTACCTAGCACTGCACTGAGTTCGTCACCCAAAGTTAAGAGCAGGCGTAGCTTGTTGCTTAATGCGTACTTAATCAAATTAATAAAGTACGTACGAAAAAATCGAAGGACCTTGAATTTGTTTGCGTAAAATGTTTACAGCGTAGATTATAGAGCACCATTAATATCACTCTACAATGAATTCAATTTTCCGACATTTTAGTTCATTATTTGTTAATATTTAAAATATGATTCTATTTTACATTTATTTTTAAGTTTGATTTTATATTTTTAGTGTGTATTATTGTATTGATGAATCTATGTTATCTGATAAATAAATTATTATTACCATCTGCCACAACTCTTGCTTTAAAATAAAGAAAAAAAGTAAAAAAAAAAGTTCACGGTAGTCCCGCAAATCGATCGGGCAAGCCAGGCCGCAGGCTGCGCGGCTCGCATTACGCCGGATGCGGGCGCGGAAACGACGGCGGCCATCTTGCCGACGCGAGCGCAACTCCGGATGCACTTTGTTTTTATTTTAGAACGCGCGCACGAGCCTGTTTTTATCGATGCTTGTTATAGGGAAATTACGTTTTTCTTGTCTTTTTTTTCAATTTCAAGCTATTAATTTTTTAAGAAGGAAACGAAAAGGAATGGCTATTTTAGCTATGCTTCATTTTTTTTTGTTTATCAACTGCTTTGATTCTTAACAAAATTCGAATAAAATTATTTGTCCTTGTTTATATTCGTCAGTTTCAATTTAAAAAATA
Organism: Ectropis crepuscularia; assembly: GCA_963693475.1. Classification (NCBI taxonomy): domain Eukaryota; kingdom Metazoa; phylum Arthropoda; class Insecta; order Lepidoptera; family Geometridae; genus Ectropis; species Ectropis crepuscularia. The sequence continues at coordinate 5,574,271 of OY856340.1, forward strand.
TATTTTGTTATTGAACTATGTAACGACGTCAAGTCAAGCCATAATCCGCACCGTGCGGCTACTAGTAATTTACTAAACTATGAACCTTATATTTTGTAAGTTACGGTTGAATTTAAAATGACAAGTCTAACTACGACTATTGTCCGCGAAAACAGATGACAAACGACTTCAATTTCATTTTTGTCATTTGAAATTGAACCGAATGCGATACACAACAAGGTTCTTATTTCACTTTTATATAGTCGTTTTTGGTGTTAAAAAGCCAGGTATAGGCTCTTTTGTGCTTTTGCGCAAGATTGTACAAAAGCTTCGTTTCTGCGCCAGCTCACAATGCGTGATAAATTATTTGCTAATTTAGTGCGCAGATCGCACCTGGTGATAGAAGATCGAAAAACGTTATTTCGTGTTTAGTTTGGCTTGTTTGTAAAGTGAACATAGTGGGGGTATTTACTGTCATTTTACTAAATTTGACTTAGCTGAACTTTATCTCTTTGGGTACGTTTTAAGTTAGAAATGTCTAAAGCTCTAATCCGACCTGACTTTTTTATTGGGTAGTTCTTTTTAGTTCGCGTGAAAATTAACTAAATATTTTCCTGTTCTTGTCTCGAATACGGTGGTTGCCCATTCTGAGCTACGGCAGCTTAAGTAAAGTTACCAGTAACTTTATAGCATCATATTGTACGGGCAACATCTACTGAATTTACTAGATACCACGACTGGCATTTCTTTTAAAATAACAATTAAGTAATTAATAAAATTAAGGTATTTTTATCACTGCTATAGACTAGAAAAGGTCAGGTTAATTTGTATACTTGCAATGCGTATCTACGTTCTTATATCTCATTCTTTGGAACCAATCATACGTGAAAGTTTCGATAATTATTTATACCGAATTGATACGACCCATTTATCTTACAGTTATATTCTTATATTCATATGCTGAGATTTTTATAAATTTTATCACTATTCCAAATTACATATTAAATAAAATATTGGATACATTAATCCTAAAAAAAGTATTTTGCTAGGCATTTCTAAACGCAGAAAAAAAACATTAATTCTTTCCGTTCTAAAAACACAAAGATGGCATGGCATTATCAACCGAAAAAAAAAACTAATTTAAAAAGAAAAGGGAAATCTTGACGCGCTGTAATTAAAGAAACGCTACTAAAATATAACCACTTTGTCTTAACGAATGGATCAACGGCTAAAATTAATAATTCTGTATTATTTTATTCGGAAAAGCTAAATACTGCGATGGTGGCTCCGTTGTTTTACATTTAAAATAAATTTGTAGAAACAGCTTTGTGAGAAAGAGATGGAGAGAGTGAAAATGCAACGTCGCATTTTCGCCCTCTCGATAGCTTTTCCCGCCTCTCGTCCCGCACCTCCGCGGTGACTCATTCAACCTTTCGCACCAACCTCTTTGGTAAGTCTTATTCATTTTAGAGGAAATAGTTTGAGTATAGAATACATAAGTTTTCAGTGTGACTTTTTTGTTGAAAAATGTCTAATTCAGCAGGATTTCAACTGCAATTTTAGTAAATTTTTCGTGTCAAACGTTAGAAATTTAGTTCTGTTTCTAAGAAGATATACAATAAAATAATACTCTGTAATGAACGAAAATATAATTTAAAAGTATTTTTAATTTTGTAGGTACCTACAGCTAAAATTTTTTACAATTTTGCGACTGTCGTATTTTGACGTAGAGTAAATATAAAATTTTACCAAGACTTTTAGGAGAATTTTCTATCTTACCTTGATTGAAATTTTGCATAAGATAGAATATGAAATATGTAATACAAAATAACTTTATCTAAGTATTTTACACTACCGCTTCACTGCTCTATCATTATAATATTTCGACGTACCTACGAGTATTCTATATGACATACTCAACATTATATTCAAAATGTATTTATAATTAACTATGAAATAATACAATATTTAATTGTTTTGAATGTTTTTTGTTGTAATACATAAATATTTTTAATTTTTAGGTCATTATATGACAGTAAGTATAGTAATTATTAATGTTATTTTGAGTATTATACCTATCTAGAAAAACTTTACTATTTTTACATTTCTTTACAAAATCTAAGAAAATAAATTAAATTACAAACTGAATCGAAAGTAAAATACAGAAGCTTCTATCTGCTATGTTACCTTATTGTTGGCCGCCCACTGCATGTCTGTTGAATCTGAAAACTTTCTAGAACCTTACCTGAAACAAATGAAAATAACATTAATACATATAATTTTATGTTGAAGATGGAGGTATGGTTTTAGAGTGTCTTTTTAAATCTATACTTATGCTAGTAAACCAGGTGGACTTAGTTCCGCCTAAGGAATAACAAATGAGCAGATTTATGATTTTGATGGCTAGACGCTAGACTTATGTTTTGACTGTTTTTTTTGAAGAGAAAACTTACTTTGACGCAACACAGACAGTTTTTTCGTGTGAGTTGAATTCTAGCGTCACGCTCGGAAATGATGAGAAATCATCGGGTAAACTCGGGACCATAGCCATTGGCCATCTAGAAATGCGTGAGCATTTTGCACTGGCTATCTAGAAATTAGTCAGCATTTCTAGGTGGCCATGCTCATGGACACGCCCTCTTGATTCACCCGCGTAGTTTCCAAAGTGACCTATTAAATTCTAAGTTATAAATTTTCACTTCTATCGGCAGTTCCTATGGCTACCAATTTTTTTTTATTGATGAATATTTTTATACTCGTACTTAATATCTCATTCCGGACAAAGAAAAATCCAAAATCACAACAATCATAAATATGATCCTGCCATTCTTGTATTAAACATTACACCATGTTTAATACAAGAATGGCACTTACAAAAATTAACACGACTTTATTTTATAGTTATGCGTAGTTCCCGTTCCCGTAACTTTGCCGAGATAAAAAGTAGCCTAAGTGTTCTTTTCTAAATTTCAGCCCGATTGGGTCATTCGCTCATCGTTACGATGTGACTGAGCAACAAATACCTAAACATCAATACACTGACATTCATAATATTAGTAGGATATTATAAAGAGATTAAATAGTTTTTTTTTAAATAGGAGTTGGTTTCAATTGGTGTCTACTGCCTTGTGGATTTTGCGCTAGAATAGGACCCTAAAAATGCTAAATGCGTACATCGGCTATAATATAATTTGACTTTGTTTAGCTATCATTGAGTAACAGAGAGAAGAGATGCTATGCTACATGTTGTGATGATACAAGTATTTAGCCTGGATTATTACATATTACAATAATCTAACTGTGTTCGAAATTTCAAACAGATTCATTCAGAACCTCTGACTTCATTGAACATCCAAACTTTGACATTTATAATATACTAGCAGCGCCCCGCGGTGTTACCCGCAAAGTCCCCATTCCCGTTGTTTTCCGGGATAAAAAGTAGCCTATGTGTTCTTCCAGACTATAGTCTATTTGTGTTCCAAATTTCAGCCCGATCCGTTCATACCTTAGGACGTGATTGAGCAACAAACATCCAAATATCCAAATATCCATACATTGACATTTATAATTAGTAGGAAGTAAAATAGTATGATTTAAATCACGGCCTAACACAGACCTACTCGTCATTTATATGTATGTAGGATGATTTATCTCTTTGTCCTGTATTTTTTCACAAAACGTTTCCTGCGAAACTAGTAATGTTTGGATACTACTGCTAAGCGGTACAATATCTAGCAAAAGTGTGGTACTTCCCTACACGGATTCAGCAGAGTTCTACTATACAAAGGACCTGCAATAAAAGTCTTACTATTCTAGTTAAATCTCCAATCGCGATCATAATCGCATATAATGGGACAATACAATAAATCCATCTCAACATGCAGCTGACGATCGCGCATATGGCACTAAACCAACTGTTAAACGCGCAATTACGACCTTCGACCTTAATACCGCACACATAAAATACTCTTTACAATAACAACGTATTCAAAGCGTTTATGCTGAAGATATCACATATGTTTTGAACTTTATTGTTATTGTAATAAGTCTTAGTTTAGAATGAGAACGAGGTGTTTCCTGGTGTTACCTGTGTACATCTGCTTACCTAGCTATAAAAGGTTACGTTGAAAGACGTAAGAAAGGTCATTCGATCAATTTTCTCTGTTAGAGGCTGCTTCAGCTGTGTTAGAAAAACTATACAACTAAAAATAAGTTCTGTGCATTCTAAGTTTTAATGCGATAGATTAAACAGACTGACAGTCATTGCAGCATGGTAAACGGTTTGTCAAGTATTGTTTAGAGAAACAACACAGGATTTGTAATATTTTTTGAAGTTATACTTTTTTTGGCACGTTAGGAACAATTTTAACGGTGATTTTTTACGATGCGTACGCACATTATCACGGAAAACCGACAAGCTGAAGTTAGATATTTAACATTTTAGTAAACATTGTAATTAACTTCAAGTTAATTCTTCTTGCGAAGATATTAACTATTCTATGGTTTAAGTGGTTTAAATTAATACTTGTTAGGAATAAAGAGAAGAAGTTTTAGTTACTAATTAACTTCTTGCATGTTTACGTAGGTAGGTACACACTACACATACACAGTTTTTCGTAAACTGAACAATGCTATCATGTACGACGTCACGTTTGTAAGACAGGACGCTTTTGCCCCCAACCACTTGTGCTAACCAGTAGGTAAGTAAAAAACCTTTAAATAGGGTATCGGACAACTTTTCAAAAAGTGCTTAAAATTAATCATAATGGCTAAATATAGCCCTACATTTTTTTATTTTAAACAAATATAACTTTTTAAGTACTTAAAATAGTGTGTAAAAAATAATTGTTTTAAATTGCCGCGTAAACGGTATGTCACGTGATCTCAGAGCGTGTGACGTCATACGTGTTTCAATCTGTGTAAAGAAACACAGTTATTCAGTGGAAAGTGTTGTTTTTGTTTTCTTTCTTTAATGTTATAATGGATCACATAAGATATCGTTGTTGTGTAGTTCCTCAGTGTAGTAATAACAGTAAAACCACACCAGCTAAATTATTCATTGATGTGCCACGAAAAGCAGATATACGAAAAAAATGGTTGAAAACTAGCAAGACGAAATTTCGATGGAATGTCTGTAACTTCACCGATTTACTTCTGCGAGGATCACTTTGATGTAAGTACACAAATTTACATTACGTTAGGTACCTATTTACCATAGGTACCTAACACTGCGAACACTTCATATTAAAGGCGGTGGAATATTAGGTGCTATTAATTATGTAAGTAAGTTCTTACTTAATTTGGATTTTTTGTTTTAGCTACCGAATGACATGGAAAATTACATGAGATACCGAATTATGGGTTATGTAAATAAAATTATGATGAAACCAGGATGTCTTCCATCAATATTTCAATGTCAAACTAATAGAAAAAGAAGTTTCCCATCAACTAGTATGCCTCGACCCGCTGCTATGAAAAGGCAAAGATTGGCCCTAATACAAGAAGCCCTAGAAGATAGTAAATTGAGCAGTAGTAACGAAAATGAAAACACCACTTTGCCTATTAGTAAGTATTAATTCAATATTGAACTTGGGTAGGTCGGTATACCTATTTTTACTGATGAAAAATAATGAACTGTCCATTTCTTTCAGATTTACAAACGGAAGTTGTTTTAACATTTCTAAATTCAGCAGCACAGAAGTCAGAATTTGTGGCAAAGAAATTTCCAACCATGAACATATCCACTCTTGGGAGATTTCGGCAGTCAGCTTTCAAATAACCTGCTTCCATAGTTAAAACGTGTTGTTTTAATTACTATTCTTCAATTCTAATAGTTTTAAATACTTTAAAAACGGCAAAGAATCGTAAAATTCGCAAATACACTATACAAAATACTGTTATTTAGACACAGTTGACGTCACGCGCTGTGATTGGTGTTTCGTTTACGGCGGCCAACAGATGAAAAATATTAGAAATATTAAACTTTATTAATTTAATTAAAATTATAAATCAGTATTCCTTCGTGTAAATTTTCATTAAATGGTTATTTCACTTCATAAATGTACTCTCTAACTTAATTTCAGATTTTTTTGTGACTACTGTCCGGTACCCTATTCCATAGGTTTCTATAATATCAATAAATGTTAGTACTATCAGGGAAGGGTGGTGAAACACTCGATATGGCCGCGCTGTCCAAATAAGGAGGGGAGTTATCGTGGCACGTGGCTATACCTTGCAACGCTCCTACAAAAGAAATCGGTAAGTAGCTATTATCAAACGCTTAGCAAACAAATTTTACACTTTATAGAATTATTTTTAAGTTAAAATAGCACGCTTTTTAAACTTTATTTTTAGATTGCGCTGTTATTGCCTCTATTTTAGATTTTGATATTTTTAAATAATTTTACTTACATAACGCGTTTTTAACGTAATTTTAGGGCTACAACGTTATTTCATTTGCATTTTGTTGATTTTGGAATTAACTCGAAGTTAGTTTTAGGAATGGAGCGCAAGTACATTTGGCACTTTGTATATAAAATCGTCAACTGCGCAGCCATTTGCGCATAGATTGGAAATTTCAATTGATAACGGTCGTACTGTAATTTCGAATTTCGAATTATATAAGAATGACATTTCAAAAATTCTAAATCTGCTTCTGTACTATAGACCACGTCACTACTGAAGTTTTATGGCGAAATTGTTGCCTCACTTTCCTTTTTTATTATGACGTTTGTCTAACATTGTAGAAAATGATAGTGACACTAAACTTCGATGATTTTGAGTACTAAGTATAGATTTAGAATAACCGAGAACAATTATAAATCTACAATTTAAAATCAAAATATCGTTATACTTGTTAAATTGGCTATGATAAAACGGGATAGTCATGATTTAAATATTTTTAGAATGGGGATATATAATATATATATACCTGAACAAGGCTCTCTGTTATCCCAAATTCGGATGAGTCGATATTCAATAGTAAAATAAACCTCTACAGATTAACTTACATCACTAGATTGCTTATCTCCTATATCTTATTATAAACAGAGTTAAAACTAAATATTTAGTCAGTGGGCTTGTGCACTATCTCGAAGAAATCTTATTCATTAACCGCCACGAAATAAAATGCATTGGAATGGGCCATGCCGCAAAGAAGAGCTAATATTTTAATAGACAAACACTCACAAAAACTTCGTTTTGAACGAGAGATCCTGTAAGGTTTCAAACCGAGACCCATAGAATATTCTTACCTGGCAATACCATAAAAAAGAGGTCAACGAACTCTCAACAGCTGCTACATTTCAAAATGGCTGCCGTTTATGTTAAAAATTAATAAATGCATAATATTTGAAAGATGGATTGCGGTGCGATTTGCTTGTTATTTATAATTTTATAATATACTAGAGACCCGTCGCGGTTTTGCACAGGTAACATACATTTTTTTATGAAAAGCAAACATTTGTTGTTTGCAATTAATTAGCAGGATACAAATTCATTTTTAAAAATAAAAAAAATAGTTCTTGTTCCATTAGTATATTATATGTTTGGCGCACATTTATTGTGTTCTACAAGTCTGTTTTACATTATTTGGCTCTATCATCAACCGAAATCAAAACATAATGTAATAGGTAATGACTGCGTTTTCTTTGATGTTTTGATAGAATTCTAACGTTACTGTTATCGACAGATTTTTGTATTTATTTCACTTATTCTACGACAATTTTGTCAATTTCAAGATGTTATTGTTTTTTTATACGTACATATTTATAGTAATAAATTTCATAGCGCAAGCTTAGCTAGTTCGAGGGGAGAAATGCTTATTTTGTGAAAATTTGTGGATTAATATTTAATATAGGTGCAGAAAACTTATATATAATTCACTACTCTATTACTACAAAAACAAATTTCGGTAAACAACGCGTCATTCGGTACAAGCGGCGTATGTAGGTAAAAAAAACAAAGGGCGACATATGCGTATCTAATGCGTTTGTTGCCGTTGAGTAAATTTAATTAAAATTAATGTGTATCTATTCAAACTTAAAGTACTTTTAAAAATCGTTACAAAAAGTACATTTGGTATAAAATTTTTACTATAGTTTTATTTTAATCTATGGTTTGAATGATTCATATGGTTTCAGGTTTTGATAGGGAGGAAATAGTAGATAACGCTAAATGCTAGTTCTCAATACACATAACGTAGGTATTGTATCATATTTAACTTAGAACGCGTTTGACCAACAAACATCTAAACATCAACAATTTCACATTTATAATATTAGTTGAATTCATACTGTTGTGCCATTTATATTTACATTTAATTTAGCCTACTATAAAACACATAGTGTGAATTTCAAAAGCTTGTAGTATCTCTGTTTGACAAAAACAAATTCCTACAAAATACCTACTCTTCCGTCGTTTTCAATGATGCGACAAGTAATTTAATTCGTGAGAAGGCAAAAAAAAAACAAAAGTAACCAGACTACGAACATGTTGTCGCCAAGTGTTTCCCGGGTAAAAAAAGGTTAAAAGTATATTTCCCGCGTAAAAAAATAAAAAGTATAAATCAAATAAAGGTGCGCGTTCGTGACAATGTTTGAATTTGGAACAGCGGAAGCGTTCAAAAACCGGAGCTAAATCATAAATTACAGTTTAAAGTTCCCGCCGGGATAGAGTTACGGAGGCGTTTTCGATTTTTGAATGACAGTTTTTTTTCAATGTGTGTGAACGCTTTTTAATATCTGAATAAAATGTACAATCAATTTGAGTAATTTTATTTAGCCTGATGTAGTTATTATTTATTTAGTATTCTGATGAAAGTAGACTTAAAACTCTTACTTAAAGAAAAATATAGTAAACTATATTTTTCCTTAAGTAAGTAATCTGTCACGATTATTCACAACGCTGGTATTATCAATAACGAAATGTTTACAGTAGTTATATCGTGTTAGTATTCAGTTTATACTTTAAAAAAGTGCATGAAATTGTAACAAAATATCAGGGACTCGTTCCGCCAAATAGCCACGAAACAAATCCCGTACTTCGTACTCGTAATACCCAAGAAAATTAAGTATTTTCTCTAACTAAGTACTTAAAGAATTCTCAATTCACTAAACTAGACTGTACCGCGAAAACATACACAACTGTAAAACGTTCTGTTTATTCTGACTAGTTTTCATGATAATGGCTTGCCTAGCGATAAAGTGCCAATGAATGAAGATAGACATTTTTTATAAGTTAGCTTAACTATGAAGCGATGAAATAAATTAGTTTCTTCTAGGTTAGCCTAGAACTTAAATAATCAAAGGCGTAGAAGAAACCCACTCACTCTCGTTAAAATACAAGGAAAAATGAACAATTTTTACAACTGACTCGGACAAAGAAAAAAATATTGAATAATTTTTCCACTTGATTTAAACTCCACCAAAGCTTAGTTTCGTGTTTGTTATCCATAAAATAGCAGCTATAATCCATTAATATCATTTATTTTTATATCTCTGTCAGCCATCTTGATAATATAGGTACCTTGATTGCAGGCCCCATCACCCCTTTACCTGTCATTGCTTAGGTCACACAAACCAACACGCCCCTAGCGTTTCAAGAATCTCGTGCAATTCTTCAATGAAGGGTTTCTATGTTAGTAACTACAGGATTGGAATTTTTGTACAAAGCCTAATGGAACGAGTTATATTGATGTTGCTATCATCTGTCTGCAATTTTTTTTGTTAAAGAATTTGGTAATAGTTTATTCCCTAAGGATCTCTCTATTTATAGGGAAGTTCTGTTGTCCATATCTGAGTTAGTTTTGTTCTCAATATAAATACAAAGTTCTGAAGTTGATATCTCTATATTGAATGCTAAAGTTCCAGGCATACCTAGTCTACTTAAGTTCAAAATTTCTAAGTTCAGTTCGTACAACGTGATTGAACTACAAACATCGAAACGTCCAAAGTTTCGCATTTAAAATATTATAAAAAAACATTATTTACTATTTCATAATAAAAAAATCTACATTTTTGTAATTTTTTTTGTGACCTAGGTTCATATTATTTATATGGCAGAGTTGATTTTTTAATGATAGCACAGAAATAAGTAAATTAAAACTCATTTTGTTACGTAGAATGTAGATATTTAATTTAATACAACATATCAAATAAAATTCTTGCATACCGCTAATTTGCTTTAAATTTTTTACATCGGCATCGTAGAAAAAATGGTAAGCCTTAAGATGTCTTCTGGCCGAACGACCAGCCTAGCTTGACGTCCTGATTGTTTCAAAGGATTACTATAGAGGTGTCAAGTCGAGCTGGTGACCTGATTGAGTGAGCCGATATATTTTGATCTGTCAGTTCTAACGGCGTGTAAGGGGCAACGGCTCAGTTTATGATGGGTGGTGTGTTAGGGGTTGAGGTCGTTAGCCCAGGCTATAGTGCCTATCGTCGATGAGTGGCGCAATGAGCCTGCATGTAAATAAACTAGGGATATGGAGTCATGATGATGTGTAGGGTTGAGATAACACGTTTTGTTGGGGTTGAGTTTCTCAAATAAGAATTTAATATGTATTATACACTTGTAAGAGATTTCTACAGCATTTTAAACTATGTAGATATATCATGGATGTCTCTTGTTACAGTCATTTACAGCAAAATTTACAACTTTTTAATAGGATAAGATTGCGGCCTGTTTGATGGTAAACGGTAGGTAACTAACTATATTTGACAATCTAAATATTGTTTTTAAAGTTACACAGCGACTTGCCAACGACACTTGAGATATTCAAAGTTAAATGCCTTCAAATATGCTGTATTCAAATACATCCTTTGCAGTACATGCTATCTTATTCTCATTTTGAAGAGTTGTAGAACGTAAAATTCTCTAAAAATATAGTCTAGAACAATTTGTTATACATTGAAGCATTTTTGAGATCATTGTCATGTTAAACGTAAGGTTAGATAATCCTGTGAGCAATAATTTCAAACTAAGTAAATTTTGTCGGTAAGTCAGTATTGTTGTCACGTTTAATTTTTTTAACGATTTGATAATGATAGCTTTTTTTAAAGGGCATAAACAACATATATTTAAAAGGACCTGCGGTAAGGTCGCTAAGGTCTTAAGGTCTCTATTGCTTACGGAACAAAACGTTAATGGTACGGAGGGTCTATCGTCTAACGAAAACTGTCTTGGCTTTGATGTTACTATCTCTTTTCTTTTCGCTTGAAATGATAGAGACAGCAATAGCAAAGCGATAGCCGATTTAGTTAGGCGGCAGAGGGGCAGGTCTTTAACTTATGGGGCTGTGAGAGGAGTGTAAAGGTGAGGATTGGGACGACTAGCGTGTCGTAGGAGAAGCCTATATACAACAATGGACTAGAACAGGCTGTTTATGATGATGACAAATAAAGAGTTAACAAATCAAATAATTTGAACAATTATTAGTTTTCACACCGATCATACCTTACACAAAGCAATTTCTTTTTGTTTTTACTATAATAGGTTCGCACTTGCCCGCCATCTTGTCTGATGTTAAGCGACGATGCGATCTACGATGGAGTGTCCTTACCCAGAAGAAACCGATTTACTCTCGATTTAAATACACCAAGATTGTAACCATAGGGAAAACCCCACTCAGGCAGCGCTTTTCTAACCTAGACGTTTTTATCACAAACGTGGAGTCAAACCTCTTCATTCGTGTTTTTGGAAGATGAACCATGAAACAAATTGGCAAATAATTAAAAATAATGAAATTTTATCATGAAACGATGTCGCTTTTACAAGTTACGAGAAGTCGAGGGACTTAGATATAGATAGATAGATATCAATCTCTATCTTTTCTCTGAGAAAATCTAAAGTTTGTAGCAAAAATAAATATTTTAAAATAGTTACGGAACCATTCCCTACGTCTTCTAGGCACGCGTTAGCCATCCTTTTAATCTAGGGTGTGCGTTCACTAGGTTACGCAATACGCACCCTCCCAGGTAAGCCCACAAAACCTATGTATGTACATACAGCCTTATGTGTTGGGAACGTATGTACCTACGCTTTACTTGTTTAGAAGGCAGAAACTTGTGGATAAGTAATGAAAGCTGCGTTAGAAGCTTTCAATGAATTGAAGGCTTCAATAAATAGCAAGTAAAAGGGTTATTTTCTAGTAATATTAAATAATTACTGGGTACTTTTACGGGGTGTGTTTTTTTTATTTTTGTTAACGAGCAAGGCTTGCAACTGATGGGAAGTCAGACAGTCTATAACAGTACATAGTGTTATATTTGAACCTGAATTAAAATCAATTCTTAAAACTGCAATGTATTCGTCACTTGGAGATGTACTCGTATGTGCAAATGTAAGTACATATCTCCTCATTTTGTAATTTAGTTGGAAAAATTATCTGAAATTTGTGTCATTAAGTAACTGAATATGGAATGTAAGGGACCATAAAGGTAAAATACTGATTTTAACGATTTCACTGCCTTAGTTAAGTGTAGATAATATCAAGTGTTTACGGCTTGTGCTTTACGTCTATAGAAGGCAAAATATTGGCGCTGAACAGATAAGACATTCAAGAGGAATTAAAAAAAATAAAAAAAATACAGCATTTAATACTCTGGTATGGTGTAGGTATCGTACCACAAAATGCATATCTTTTTCACTTACTATAAAAGAAGATAAGAAAACTATTTATTCAAAGTCACATAAAAAAACTTAAGAACATTTTTAGTTAGACTTTTTAAATGGCGGCCTTATCACTCAGCGATCGCTTCCAAGCAACCGAGCACAATACACAATAACGCATTCCAAATAACGAATTTTCTAAGGTATAAAAATAGCTAAAAACAAAAGATTTAAACGCAATTTTTACTCCTTATCTATTTTGTAAGTGCGTATTTATTTAAATCCACATTGTACTACAGGCGGGAACTGCATACAGAGATTTATAGGTTACCGTGCAACGCCTGCCCCAGAAAGGGGCGGAGCGTACTTTATGTACACCTTGTATTCTATCTACTGACGCATAAATCATATAAAGCTGCTATAAACTAGGTAAAGAGTTAACTAAAGAGCACTAGAATTAGGTTGAAAATGTTCCCTACCCCGCCTATTTTCCTTTTCTTCTCCTACTCCAAGATAAATGTTTAAAAAAAGAACTCAAATGACAGAGGTCACCGACCCCGGAATCTGTGAAGTTGCAAAATTTTTCATTAAAAAAAGTTGCTGTAGATGTTGCCACGTCTAAAATTCAATAAAAACTATGTTTTTAGAAATCACGTAACGACTTACTTATTGTTTTTAAATCTAACTGTAGGTGTGAAAACATTAGGCGCTTGACTTAGCATCTTGTAGCGGATTTAGACAAGCTAAAATTTTAATAAGGCAAAATATAACTTATATGAGACCACATGATTGTTTTACAAAACCATACGGCGATAAGGACCAATATCGCGTCTGCGTTTTTTAATCCTATACTGAGCATTTCCTAAAAATACATCGAAAATAATTGTAAAAACAACAAAATCAATACATTTAAACACTTTTACATGAATTAGTTCTGAGGTAAAAATGTGAGTATTTACGTTTTTATGTACGCAGAATGAAAACCATAGGTGGAATATAGGCAAAGGGTGGAAGGGTAGGCGTTCCGCTGCAAGGCACGAGGCACGACCGACTAATGAGCTGAATGAGCTGACGCGATGCGTGGCTGAACAATGCTCGAAGCTAACCTACATACTGCCTCACTCAACTTTACACAATAAAAAAAAAATTTTTTTGAAGTGAAGACTTCTTTTGGCGCAACACAAACAGAATTTTTCGTAGGTTGTAAATGAATATGATCTCGTGTAAATGAAGACACCGAATCAAAGCAGCGGAAAAACAAAGTGACCTGTTTATGCTTGTATTTTTGAAGTGAAAACTTCTTTTAGACAAATTTTTCGTGGGGTGTAAATTGGATTCTACCGTCACGCTCGGGCATGATAAGAAATCTTCGGGTAAACTCGGGACCTTGGCGATTGGGCATCTAGAAATGACGCATTTCTAGATGCCCAATCGCCAATGGGAAATGCTGAAAGGGCGTGGCCTCGCCATCATGGCATGGCCATCTAGAAATGCGTGAGCCAATGGGAAATGCTGACGCATTTCTAGATGGCCATGCCATGATGGCGAGGCCACGCCCTCCGGTTACGCCCGTGTAGTTTCCAAAGTAAGCTATGAAATTCTGAGTTATAAGTTTTCACTTCTACCAGCAGTTCCTATGACTGCCAATTTTTTTAATTACGAAACTATGATATATTTTGTATCAAAATCCTCTCAAAAGCCACCAAAAACAAATGTCTGGCGGCATGGTATATTGTCGTAATTATTGTAGCCAACGCTTGATTAACGCAATGTTGCGATGGTTACCACCAACAAGATTTCATCGGATACGAGTAAAGTATATTTTCACTAGGTTAATTAGTATAATTGGCTCTTATCTTAGTGCTAAGATAATTGTATCTATCTGGGCTAAACTTGGGCTTGGCTAATTCAATCGAGACAGATGATAAAACTACGAAATCGACGCCTGCGTTGAAATTTCGTGCTACAACTTACCAAACTTATTTGAAAACCAAAAGTAGACGCCGTGATTTCATGAAATTTCATGTTTACAGTTTGCAGAAGACATTTTTTTAGAAACAACTTACTAGATAGTAGTTTTTAAGTTTACTAAATTGCCACTACAAATATTGTATCTAGACCCTGCAATTTTGAGTTCTTACAATATTATACACATCGTCACATAATATATGTTTAATAATCTTCACATATAAATGTATAAATTGTGTGTACCATTCCTTGTGTCATGTTAATACATTTTATTTTTATCTTCTTTATCGTATTAAGTGAAACAAATTATGCTAAATATTAGGACACGTTGTAATAAACTAAGAAAAACTCTCCTAATCTCTTAGATCAAAACAAACACATTACATACAATATGAAAAAAAAACCGAAAATTTTGCTGTATTTTGTACAAAAAAGTTATAAGTTTATTTATCAAAGGCAAACAAACATACCCAAACATAAAGAAAGTATTAAACGACTTACAAATTACGTACCTATTCATAAACGTAAAAATGTAAAAGTAAACAGCGATACGTTTAAAAACGAGATTTTCCGTATCAAGATCTTCTAAATATGTGTTAGAAGTGCTCTTAGGGCGGCGGTGGCGGCGGTGTGTTAGCGCCGCGGGCGAGAGGGCCGTATGCGTGGGCACGCGCGATTTCACCACCGCGTTGGTTTCCGAACGCACCCTGAGCCTACGCACACATCGATCGCATGGTCATTAGAGTCATTACGCTGTATGTTATGTTCCAATTTTGAATTCACGTGAAAGCTTGTAATGTATTTGTCTGTATAATTTAAAGTTATTGCTCATATTATATCTTGTTTTCTTCTTTAAAAAATAGTTTTATTTTTATATATTGTTGATTTTTTTTTACATATTTGTGTCACCAGTTATTAGATATAGATACTTAGTACTTTGTACCGTTTAGACTATCTTGACAACATCGACAAACAAATTATAGATACCTACTAGCTGACCCCGCAAACGTTGTTTTGCCTAAGTGAACAACCCTTGTCACTTGGGGGTATGAAAAATAGCTAGTAGCCGATTCTCATACCTACAGAATATGCATATCAAATTTGGTTAAAATCAGTAAAGCCGTTTCGGAGGAGTAAGGAAACAAACACTGTGACACGAGAATTTTATATATAAGATGAAGTATTGTTATATTCATTGTAGCACGATATTTTCCGGATTGCAGAAAAAATATTATGTGACACATGTGACAGATAAATTAATTACGTATTTTATATTTTCGCGTGACGAGCATAGTTCATAGTAAAACCCACGTTTTGTTCCTTTTAATATCGATAATAGGTTTGCACTTGACAACCGTCTCACCCGTCGATCTAAATTGTGAAAAAAATGTAATTTCTACAATATTTGAGATGGACGTTGCTCATAAAAATAACAACTGTAATAAATAACTGGATACGTCCAGACAATGCTACAAAACCCCATTTTAATGGCATTAATAAAACGCATCTATTTCGTGTTTGTAAATGCGTAGCAAGGGTGCAACGACGCACCCCTCACGCATAAACGCACACCAGCGCAGATTCTATTATAAAGCTCACGTGGAACTGGGTTGTGATTGGTCCGCTGCACTGCGTATGTGTGCGTACCTGTTTGCTTCAGCTTGATAGGGTTGTCAGTAGACGATTAAGTTAATGATGTTGAGAAAGGTAAGGTTTTGAGCTGTATATTTATCTTTTAGAAATATTTGGGAAGCAAAATTATTTGTGAATTCGTGTCTACTTTTGTAGGTAGTATGCAAAAATGCTTGTGTCAACATTACTGAGAAGAAATCGTACAAACAGATCAGTACATTAAAGTACGGTTTTGCTATAGCATGATTTCACATGAGTAGGTACATGTAGATATATACGAAGACTTTCAAATTACGCTGTTACCCAGCTTATATGAGATAAAAAATACTGAAATTATTTACCAGAAACATGATTAACAAAACAACACATAGGTACTGAACAAAAATTTTAAATTAATATTTAAGAATGCATTAATGTTACTTCATAATTTCATTCTTATGTTCAAATTATATATTTTACTATTACAGTATTTTTCTTTTATATTAACATACATTATGGTAAATAAACGGAGTAAAATTTAAAAAGCTCCTTATCAGGTTGGCAACCCTATTAGAAAAGAGGTCGTAGTTATTTATATACCGCGTATAGCGAGTATGAATTAGTTGCGTGCAATGGGGTAGCTTCGCTAGGAAAAAGTATTGATTTGTTGCACAGAAGCGAGCTTGTGGTACGCGGGTTTATAATGTTTGTCTAAGATTTTCCATAATTCAAGGGCAGTGAATGTTATAAACACATTTGTAACACAAGTATTGACCTGTCCCGACTTTTTGGGGATCAGACAATATAGCCCAAATATGCAAACAAAAATGCTTCCTCAGATATCTCTGAATATCCAGGTTTTCAATGTAGAACGACCTTACGTTTTGTGTGCTTTCCCAAAGTTTGCTAGATAGTAAAGGCCAACCTAGGCCAACCACAGGCCCTTTATCAAAAAAAAAGCTTAAAGTTTAAGCTTTATCGCCTTTGTATGTATCGCCACCATACAGATTTATGTGTGATAAAAAGATCATAACGATACTGAAGCATTTTTTTTTAAATGAATCTATTTATTAAGTAGCCTAACCCCTAAGAGGGTTTAGGCTAGTACGTAGCCAAAGCGCTATTGTGTAGACTCTACATTTTTTTAATGATATTTGGCTGTTGGCCTCATGTATGAGTAGCTTCTACGGTAGCTACCGTAGCTGAACTTTGGGATAGCACTGAAAGGGCAGGGTCCGACTAACCTAAACTGTCTAACCGACTACCTCTATACTTACGCACATACCGTGGACACTACAAATCGATTGATTATTATAATTATATATACTTAAGCTAGTAGCGTATAACAGTAGGTACTATTAGATTAGGAGTTACAGGGTATTGGAATTCGTAAAGTCCGAATAGTTAATATCTTAATACATAATAATATCTTAATAATTTCAAATTATTTAGAATTAACTTTCTTAATAATTTGAAATGGCAAACGTTTTGCTATAATTGATTAGTTGTCTACCACTGGGAGATAGATATTTATTACAGTACTAATGCAGTTGTATGGTAGAAGATTGAAAATTAGAGGTTATATCTGGAATGATGCAAATTTATTAAAAAGGACATTTAAAAAATTGAGTGGGCTACCCTTATCGCTTAAGGATATAAAATAAACATGATTTGATTCGAAATAGTTTACGACCTATTTATTTATTCTCCGATACACCAAATTTACACAAAAAAAAAATTCGTCAAGCCGTTTCGGAGGAGTTTTGTTGTCTTGCCTTGCCTTGGTTATTTTTATAAATGTTGCTCAATCACTAAAATCACTTCGGGATGCTTGAACTGATCAGATTGAAATTCGGAACACAAGAAGTTTTGATTACAATCTGAAAGTGCAGAAGAAAATAGCGGGAAATGAAACTTCTAACTTTGTAGAAACAGCTGTTTCTATAAAGTAAATTTAGTTGACTGTAACTTTTACGCTGGATAATAAAGTATATTTATAGGACTATATAGTGTAAGTAAAAGATTAAACTTGTAAATAATAGACGGAAAGATAACAAAAAACTGAATGCAGCTGCCGTCTACCTGAACAAAAAGTTGAACGATCCGACGATACAGGCTGGAAGGTACACAATGCCTTCAAATACTGCTCTCGAATTTAATTCCTTAAAATAATATGATTTAAACCACTCTCTATAATAACAATAGTACTGACAGCATACTGGACAAGCTTTCGACTGGTAGTGGGCTACGTCATTTTGATTTTCTCTTAACCTTCTTCGGTATATGGATAATCCGAATGTGTTTAATGTCATTAGTTAGGTTATGTAGAGTAGATTTTATTGTAATTAAATTTATTAATATAGCCCCTTTTTTTAAATCGCAACCGTTTTACAAAACTTTACTTCGCTATTATTATTTTTTTGAGTTCGTTTGAATTCATAAATGTCGAGAATTTCTAAAGCTATTTTGGCCAATAAATGACCGATATTTGACTCACGTAACATTTAACTAAAACTTTGGAATACGGCTGTTTTTAAGAAATAATTGAAAATGTACATATATTGCAAGAAAAATAGACGCATATTTCAACATTCATTAAGCTGAGTAGCTTTATGAAAACCACGTATTATGTACATGTACTTACTGACGCGAATGGAGCAGAGTTAAAAAAAATACGTTTTAGAAATTGTCTATTCAGCTAACGGGCCGTTTTTGTTTTAAATTCAAATGTAGAATACGAGTCATTGTATGGCATTTGCAGCAGAAAAAGTTAGTATGGACTAACTGTGCCTTTTTTTAAAAGTATCTGTGGCAGTTGGCTTCAAATGGCTACTATAGTGCTCGCAGTATAAGTCTGCGCGCTACTGGTGGCGTACTTAATATTGCCAGGTCAAGCTAATAGGTTCCCTTCCCGTTCATTGGGAACGTACAACTTCATAAAACAGGTACGGGAAGGGATTTTTCAGGGAAGCAATTTAAGTAACTACACGACAACTGAGACTCAAGAACGAATGTCTCGAAGTAATGAACGCCTTTGCAGTGCTGGTTTGGTTCAGTATGACCAAGTATCATTGGTAATTGGTACAGGCTGTCTGAGTCTCTTACCACCAGGAAAACTTTATTATAGTTAGTTTATTACATTATAAAAAATCTGTCATTTTCAACCTACACCAACATCGAAATAACAAGAATTTAATTTAAACTTGTAAATCTTTTATTGAGACCATAAATAACACTATTTGAAAATTTGGCGCATAAACGTTTTTTTAATGAGTCATTGGCTTCCATAGAATTATCTTCTTTTTTCAATAGGGTTAAAATCACGATGAATCACGGCGGTAATCGCAAAAGTTCCTGTCCATGTTCCTTTAATAGTTATTCTACTTGGTATTGTGGGTCTTCTTTGTGCCTCTTTATTCGATTAACTGCGGATTAGTCCTACAATCGTCGAAATCTATTTCATTTTTCTTAAGCCACTTTTGGCTTTCTTCTTTTACATTGCCCTTTGTAGCCGCTTTATTTATCTGAGTGCAGTATAATGCATTGTCCACTAACACGTGACAGTACGTTCTGAAACCCCTACAATAAAAATACAGTAATGAATACAGAGTTAAGGATCAAAGAGCATCCAAGCTAACGTTGAAAAAAAAATTAAGTAAAATTTCTTTTCGCGTACCGCTGTTAAGTGAAAGGGTCGATCGGGTGAACATGGAACCGCCGAGTGTACCCGAGCGAGAAAAATACAATCAGCTGATCTTCACTGCTGTGTCACTGTGTTTTCTATTTTGATTTGTATATTATGAAAAAAAAAATTCTAACTAGTTTCTCACACTCGGTCTTAAGCACACACATTTTTTCCCACGGGTAAATTGGCGATAAAACAATCAAACCCAAAGCAGCACCTCAACCTAAAGCCTCAGCTATAAAATATGCCGATAATAGGTGGAGATTTGATTGCTATGGTATCCCTACATGTTAGTTGTCAAATAGCTCTGCGTTTGGAAAACTGCACTTTTGGCCCGTTATTGTATCGTTCTTCTTCACAACCACGATTGATTTTCAAGAACCAGCCACGGCCAGCACTTTTAATCACTTTCGGCATATTAAAAGCTATTAATTATTTAGGAAATTAATAAATACACCAAACGTAAACAAAACTTTTGTCAACTGACGTAAATAAGAAGTTGACGGCCTGTCAATTAGTTCCATATTTTGCTACGCGCAGAGTTATATTGCGAACACTATACTTCCTACTGAGCTGTCTCTTGTTTTTTTTTTATAATACTGATCATCTTTATCATTCGTGTCACGAATAGCAAAGAGATGCACAGTGCCACTCAGTTGCTTGAATATGGTCACTTTTCATTCCAAATAACTGGGGACATCATTATTTTGGTTATTAAGTTCTTAAATAAAAATTAAATAGATCACTGTCTAGCACTGAACTACACTTTTCACCTAGTCATGTAAGATCATTTGTTTGGACTACAGTAATATTTGCCACACCGCTCGCAGAACTGCCAACCGATGGGGAAGAAAAGTTCTGGAGTGGCGATCACGAACCGGAAGACGCAATGTTGGACGGCCTCCAACTAGATGGACAGATGACCTCACAAATGTCGCTGGTAACCACTGGTTGCAGGTTGCGCAGGACCGTTCGTTGGAGGAGGCCTACGTTCAGCAGTGGACGTCTTGCGGCTGATGATGATGATGAATATTTGCAAATTACTTGTGGCAGCCGAATAACTAACAGAAATGTGCTACTTCAAAGGACTCTGGAAAGAATCCTACTACTGCAATGTTCTGCTGTATTGTGACGACCAAGATTTTTGTGATGAAAGTTGACTGCATCATAGGCAGTTTACACAGCCCACTGCACGGCATAAGAGTCCTTCGTTTTTCTTAAACTATGCGATTACTGTGTTTATATCGTAGCGCTAATTCGCGATACAGCTTTATGCACCATATTTTTCAGTGAAACTGCATAGCACTTGTGTGAAAAACAGTTCTTATTTTAAATTTGATACGGCCGCTTTTCTAATCTTCCATTTGCGTACGTAACGTTAGAATTGGACCTCGATTTCTGAGTATAATGTGAAATTATAATTTTGGAACCATAACAGTAACGCGTATAAAGATAACTTGGTAATAAGCAGGCGTCTGACTCGCATCCTGTTTGTTTTTGTGAACAAACGAACTTAAATGCATTGCTGTTGACACAATATATTTCTGCGACACGAATATCGCCTTTATTTCAAAAGGAACCAGGGTTGTCAATACTTTTTGAAACAGCGTTTCATTTATGATATCGTCAATTGAAATTGTGTGAGTGTATTTATCTAGAGGAATGAACTGTTAGAGGGAGTTCGTTTGGCGTCTTTTATTTTAAGCCACGTTGTTTTTCTCTGATTTGTTGATTGGTATAAATTGTGTAAAGAAAAACTAAAAATAATTGGTAAAACCGTCGTAAAACGTAATTTCTTATCCAAAACCGTCGCAGAACATAATCATTGAGATAATTAAGGTATTTTTGTTTTTTTTACAAATCCTTACTCTACTCTACAAATTTTACAAGAAAACAAAACATTCATTACGAATAAAAAACAGGTAGCTATTATAAATTCATCTCACAAAATGCCATTGGTTGAACCACACGCAAGTCAAAAAGAAACAATTACGCAAGGATTCCTGCTACACGTAATAGTCCAGGCCGCATGCAAGATGCATCAATGCATCATTAATAAGTCGATCGGTGCCCGTTACGTCAGCTGATAGCACAAAAAGCGCGGCCGACATCTGCCGGTCCGTGAATCACCGGCCCTCGGCGCGTGCCGTGCCGGTAAAGAAAAAAAAAAGAAAAAAAATCAAAAGTGTAAACTCCCGCCGACCGTTATAATCGCTCGCCTCACTGTGGGTGGACTCACGTGTTATTTGGCGCCACGTTTTGAGTTTAGAACGCGATTTTTTTAATTTTGTCATTGAAGGTTTTATTCAGTTATTGATTTATTCGCATCTTGATCGATATGAAACCTATTTCGTCATGTCATAAATGTTTCATGAAGCACAATTTGAATAAAATAACCTAGCAACACTCGATAAAATTTGTAGGATCCGAATAGAAACAAAAAGCTATACAGGAGTGCTATAAATAACGATTATTGTACTTTTAACAGCCTGTAAGTACTTTATTTGCGTTAAATTATAATAAACACATAAAAACAATGTCGTTACAACTATTATTGTGCGATATAACTCGGGACGTTAGTCAAAAGATGAAAATAAAATTGTTCTTGGAGCAATAAATTGCCTTTAATTGTAGTATAAAGAGACAACAACGAAATTATTCATTGTAAGTTAGTAGGTAACTAAATAATACAAACCTTGCCCTGTCTAACGTAATAGTATCTAACTATTTCATATCGAATGTGATGGTTCTAAATTATAAGGTGATAATTTATTTGTATATCATTTTCAAAAAAATGGCTAAAATTATCGTGACCCCATGAGGTACTGTATCATATATATAATGTAAAACTCACACTTAAAATAAAATCTATTTTTCAGTATAATAGGAAGATTTCTTTCCATAACGAATACTACATCTAGAACTAGATTTACGTACCTATGTTCAGTATTATATCCATCAATAGGTCCGTTAGAAATTAATTAAATCCATAAATTTTATTAAAACACTTGTTTTATCGCAACCTCTTTAACTATTTACGAATTGACAACAAATTTTAACGAAATGATAATGAATCTAACCTAAAACGCTCCAAGAATATCAAGAAAAAAGAAAATTACATTTAAAAATATACGTAGTAAAGATTTATGAGTCAGTTTCTTGATAAAGTTTATTGTAGCATTGTTTGCTAATATTCAAAACACTATAATTCTTGCGGGGAGGCATTTTGGCATCGATTTTGTGTTTACGATCCGCCTGGCTTGTTTCGTAACTTTATTGCGATGAATGATTTTATGGAAAAATGTAAGACATTTTATACGTTTAGGTAGAACATTTATTTCTGCGATTGAATGTTGAGTCTCGCTAATAACATTTAATATGTAGTCACTAATAGTTACTGTAATTGGAGTGTTAAGTTAGTAGAAAAGTTATACATTTCTAGTTATCAACTTTCAGCGATAAAGTAATAAATAATAAATAAATAAATATTGGTGCACATTTCACACACAACACCATCTGACCCCAAACTAAGCAAAGCTTGTATGATGGCGGCCAGATAGCTGATATAATATAATAAAGTCTCCAGTTATTTCACTAATCTTACGATTTTCCTAAATTATAGGTACATGTTATGTATGATTTAAATGGTGTTAACTATGAAGAACTTTAATTCATTAGGTTTAGGTTAGGACTAGGTTAGGATTATTATTAAACTATAGGCTCCGTAGGTAGGGTCTATAAAGGACATAGGTACAGACAAACATTCATTGTTAAATTATATACAGAGAAGTATGTTTTCATGTGTTTTATTAGAAATCAATAATTTTTATGGAACTTTCACGTCTGGTATTATTTTTATTCGTAATATATTTTCAAACTAACAAGATCTTGTTCATAAACAACAACGACTACAGTTTCATCAAACTTAACTTGAAAAGTTTCAATATAGACTCTTCAACTTGAAATAGTTACGTGACTGTGTTATTATGGGCAGACGTACCGTCAGGATTATGTTTTTTTCGTACACTAGTGTCCAATCAAAAGAAAAAAAACTTTTTTACAATACTTGCGTATGTCCAGAAAAATCAACTTTTTTTTACAATGCTTGGACTTTATCCAAAAAGTTGACAGGTTAGGCTGGCGTAAGCCAATTGAATTTTTTTGAAATTCGGCGACAAAAGAAGCAAGCACACGACTTCCATTAGTGCGTTACAAAAAAAAAACGTTTTATCCATATAAATAAACGAAGCAAAATACCCAGTTCCTTTCAGTGAGCTTTACAGAACTATTAATCTCAGATAATTCGTTTTGTCCAGATTTGGTCGTAAACAAAGACCTAGACTGAATTATGGAGTCGCGTCATCGTTTAGATTACAGATTAAATCATTGACTAATATAAAGTTTTAGAGAAATCTTTTTTGTCTGTCCTTAAACGTCATTAGGACTTTTAACTAAAATTTATTATGTTTAGTTCATAGTTTGAATTAAACAATGGGTGCCGAATGCTCGCGCAAATTGGGTTTTTAAGAAATCGTGTGACAAAACAGTAGTCGTTTGATGGTAAATGCTAGCTTAGAACATTTTTTTATAGCATAGAGTGAAAGATGAGCAGGACATGTGCCTATTGGTAAGAAACACGTCTTATGTCTATTTTTATTTAACGGAATAACATTTAGCTATCTCTAGTTTTACTCAAGTAAAAGCTCTTGAAATTAGACTTAGGTAAGTACTACCGTGTTCCAAACTTTACTCAAAGCCTATGTGATCCGAAAACTAGTCAAATTAGACGTTTATGACTTCAAAATAACTCAAAGAGGCAAATATTTAATTAAGTTTTGGAAAACTGAATTTAGTAGACTTATTATTAAGTACTTAATGATAAACACATTGTACATATTTAATTAAAGCTGAGGACAAAATTATGTTATCAACTCTAACACCATTACAATTTCCTACAGTAAAATATTACAACAACGCCTCATGATAAGAAATCAACATTTTGACCAACACCTTTTCTCAACAATGGTTGCTGATCGATAAAATCCTAGAGGCGTTACGCGGCCGGCGTCGGCCTCTGATTGGCTGAGAGCTAGCGCGCGCATGCGCCATCTGTCGCGCACGTTGCGACGAACGCGTGCGCTGATAAACATGTGAACTTTGAAAAAAGAAAGACGGGTGTCCAAATAAAGGTGCCGTAGTGTACGTTACGGAAAGCAGCTGAATTACGTGATTTGACACTTGAAAGCGGGAACGACAGTTGTATGTGGGCGTTAAGGCTGATCCATCAAAAAGTCGCTATTCCAAAGGAACAAGTTGTGTTTTATTTTGAACTACGTGTTTAACCTATACATACATAATATCTGGAATAGTTTCAACATAGAATAGACGTTACTGAGAATATATCTGTAATAGTTTCAACGTTACTATGAATAACTTTTTTTTTGGTGATTTTTTGTTACCACGTCGGAACGTCTCAAGTCTCAACGCATCGAGTTGAAATTTAGAACACAGTTAAGTCGGTTAAATTATAGTCTGGAATAGCAGACAGGTTTTTTTATCACGAAAAAGTAACGGAAACGGGAACTAACGGATAAACCCGCAGGGCACTGCTACTCTTCCATAAGTTACATTTCTATGTACATTAAGTACCTATAGAAACTTTTTATTTATTTACGTATACAAAACAGAATTAAGTTAACAATAACCTTAAACATATGTAACGATATACAATTTCGACCCATGTATACTATAGTCACAGGCACAACTAACCGCCCATCTTATATTTTTCGGCGCTTCGATCTTTTCCACAAAATCGGTTTTGAGACATTATTCTTAAAAACCGTTTATGTTTTCAATTTCTTCATTTGTTATTGCTTAATGAGAACTTTCAACGTAGGTACTAACATAAAATTTGCTATAAAATAACGATTTCTGCGAACTAGGAATAATACAGGGTGGGCGGTTCATTGTGCCTGCGAGTATTCCTAACCAGAGATATCATTAACTGTGTCTGTAAGTATAACATAAGTGTCCAGTGCTTACCTACATCTAAAAAAAAACATAGAAAATTAAATTTGAGTCTTTAACCAACATAGACATCGAATGTTTTTTTCATCTAAATCATTAATTATTTTCTGTAACATTTGTTCAAAGGTAAAAAAGAATACCTCGCGTTGGATTGGCCACCTTTAAAGCCTAGACGTAAAACCCGCTCATCCGTCGAGCCAAACCTAAAATAAAGGTGCCCAATCCAAGAACTAAACAACCGTATCCCCAATTCTACCCAAAAGCTTTACGGTGCTTGTTTTAAAACTAATTTGCTCAAGTTACTCCGGAGCCGGTAACTTATAATCGTAAATTAAGTCGGGAAGATAGCTTTCTTGGAGGAAAGTTTTTTTCGGCGCCTAAAAGGTATCCTATTTTTTATTATACGCCTTTGTTCTTCTGCCGGTTAATTTAGAAGTCGTTAACACTAGGTATTCGTTTTTAGGTAGTCTTTATTATCTTTATATATATAAATGTATGGGTAGTACCTAATGAATGGATACAATTCTGAAACTTGTATTTTTGTTTGATTTTGAGAGAGGTTAAGCTTAAAATGTCTCGATTTTGGTCTTAACATATTCGACAGTAATCCTCACACTAGCTCTCTAAAGATCTACGTGAAAAGGTAAACATCAATAGGCGATTATCTCATCAAACTCATTGAGAATATCGGAACGATCGTCCGTGGACTTGGCCACTAAGTGAAATTCGTACTTATTCTTTCCGCGGCGAGTTGAAGATTAGATTACGGCTCCGAATACGAAATAACTTTTTGTGAAGTATTCATCCGAGACAAATTATCGGAAAAATGTTCCTGTGTTTTATGTAAATCTAAGGAAGTTTAGCGGCGGCCGTATTATTTTCTTAGCGTCGAATATTATGTAGATTCTCAGATTTTGCTATATTTCGATCCGATTCATTAATTTTTTAATCTGTTAAACGTTTCGTTGGAAATTGAATAATATTATCCTAAATCTAGGAAATAAATTGTGTTTTCTGTTCAAACTTTATCTTGACTGGTTCGCTCCGCAAGCCCAGCCCAAAGAAAAAACCAGACCCTAAAGTTTAATAAGCACTTAATTATGTTTTCTTAAATTTTATTTAGATGATCCGTGATTCAACTGTTTGTGCAATTAAAAACAACTTTAACCAAATAGTTTTCCTTTTTTTTCAGTTGGTGTTGTCACTGATATCATTTAAAATGAATGTAAATTGTATCCACAATCACCGGCCAATGAAACTCCCTCCGTGTTCCAATGAAAATACAGTAGAATTTTATGTACCGAAAGCTTACACAACTCAAAAACTATCAGATTTTGAGTAAAGTCAAATCAGTACAGAAATTTTCGAAGTTAGTGAGGTCATTCAAACTTAAACAAAACAAACTGAGCTAATAAGTTAAGTGAAGTTCGAGATTCGAGATTCAATCTCAATGACAGATTTCGTACACGGTAGATAAAAACCTTTTTTGTGACAAAAAGGAAAATAAATGACAAGTCAAATTGCCTCAGATGTATGTTTATGCGTAGATACATCGTACTAAAGAAAAGTGCGAACGATCTTTTCACGGGCTATTAATTTCGCTGTTATGCTTTTTATCGTTATTTTATGGTAATGTCTCAGTCCTTGTCTCGTTTTTAATTATAACTTTTGTATTGTTTTGCTATTTTTTTAACGTGTGATTTGAGGTATCTGTGACGTTAGCATAATAAAATACTATGTACTTAACTTTTAATAGCTAACTTTTTGTGACATTTTGACCTTGCCATGACTATAGTATCTACTATTTGGTTATGAATATGAAATTGTGGTAATAGATTAATTGCAGTTTATTTTTGTCTATAAACATACCGATGCGATTTTATCGTAAATATAACATCATAGTGTCGTAATAAGTTTCATAAGTTAAGGCTACTTTTTCCTTCCAATAAATTAAGATGAAAAATGTAAAACGTAGTTCGTTCAAGATAAAAAGTATTATAAGTACTTTGTAAACGCAGCCGTTTGTGAGTATTTTTGGATGTTTGTTACTCTTTCACGCAAAAATGACTAAAGAGATGTGTAATTTAATATTTGTTATTTTTTGTAATTTCGTAATTTTTTTAAAATAAGTGATATTTCGTAGATAGCCTGGAATAACAATGTACATTTTTATCTTGGAAAAATAACGGAATCGGAAACTACATGGTTGAAACCGTTAGAACGCTGCAAGTATCACATACATATATCACAGTTTTTTAATTAAAAAAAAAACAACACGGAACATTCCATTTGATGTTAAGTGTGTACCACCACTAACTTGAATTATCAAGAGTGTTCGTTGTATCTGTTTGCCGAAATTACATTAAAGTGATTTCAAGTAGAGCGATATTTGCTTAGAGTTCTAACTAAGCACACAAGTATTAAATTATTTTTTTCTTTGCGAAGGCGTATCAAAATAAGTTATATAAAGACTGTTAGCGTGAATAAGACTTTTATGGTAGCAAACTGAAAACTGTTGGCTTCCTTTACCCAAATAACGCTTTGTTTTGCGGAACGGAAGCGTGCATTGTTCGCGGTGTAACTTAAACTTTTTGTTTACGCTTTTTACAAAATCAACTCCAAAACGTGTTTATTGTGAAGACCATAAAATAAAAGCAACACTTTAGTACAATCAGTCTATTTCTATGATTTATATAATCAATGGACATTTTGTAGTTGGTAAATCTTATTAAAGGTACCTACAGCAAAATTTTCATTATTATTGTGTTTTAAGTATGTATAATGGTATAATCATACAAATGTTATTATATTATCCATGATTTAACAATACATATTTAAAAAAATCTATTGTTTTCAACTGTAAAATTCTCGGTGCATCTTATGTCAAGGAGAACGATTTATAACAAAGGATTTGAGTTTTTCAGAATTTGGTATATCTTGAAAAAAGGCTCCGACGACTCGAAGGGGTTTGACTCTATATTCGTAAAAATAATAAAGTGTGGATTTTTTTGCCTGATTGAGTATATCCTGGTGTATCCTATTATAATAAATTGATAGACAGATAGCGCGTTCCATCATAGACCAAACGTCATTTAACATCCGACATTATTATCACACAACGGCAGTTCTGTGCAAAACTTTCATAGACATACAATAGATACTAGCTTAATTCGGTTTCTGCAGCCAGAAGTAAGACAGACTCTTTCGCAGAAACAAGATGAGAAGTGTTATAAAAACGCAACTAACCTTCTTCTCGGTCAACTTCTCGCACCGCCGTTGTTTGCAGATCTGGTGGGACTTGTCGTTGCGGCAAGGCGCGCAGTCGCCGCAGTTGTCTTTGCGCTGGCAACCGATGCATTCGCCGCATCGCTTTCGCTTCTTCTTTGTCTGCGAAATATGAAAATAAGTCATAATATTAATATAATACAGAAAAATAATATTTAGTGCAAAGCGGTTCAAACTCTTCTCATTCAAAGTGCTGTTGTGGGCAGCCGTGTTATTTACGATTTTACGCATATCCTGCTTGTCGTCTCATTCCATCCTAATCAAAGTTAAGAGTTGAATCGACTTTGATGATGATGAAAAAAAAAACCTTTATTGTGCCAATAACGAAAAAAACACGTTCTGTACAAATATCACTCCATGGTGTTTGCGGTTATACTCATTTGTAGTCTAGTCGGGCTAGTCCGATTTTAATGAATTTTTACTGTGTTTTTTTTCTTCGAGGTTTTATGTTCGAGAATAAGTCGTTAAGTATTTGTTTACAAGAGTGTTATCCCTTCTTGAAATTAAAGAGTGTGAGAGTTTGAATGAAAATCATGTATCTGATGTTTAGTTTTAATAACGTTGTAAATGCGTAACTTCGGATGTTTGTTGCTCAATCACGTCGGAACGGCTGAACTGATCTAGTTGAAATTGGGAACACAGGAATTTCATAGTCTAAAATAGCATATTACTTTTCATACCGGTTAAAAGCGCGGGCTTTACTAGTTTTACATATTTGTATAGATGTCTTTAAAAACATACTAAAAATAAAATTATGCTCTTCTTTCATAGGTATCCAATATTTTTTTGTCTGATTTCAATTTGCTCTATCGTTCCACTTCGCCATGCCCTGCATTGTTGAAATACCGAATGAATACCACAACATAATGTCCAATCAGGCGGTCAGACGCAAGTCAAAGTATCTTGCAATAAAAAGCAAACTAAATTAAAATTTCCAACACAAATAATTGTGAAATTAAGGACAATTACAGTCCAGACAAAAATTTCTGGCGCGAAATAATGACCCGTCACGGTCTGTCGTGCGCGGGCGCATTCATTCAGAAGTTGGTTTCGGGGTTATCAAATCGATCGATATGCGCTCGGGACGAAAAAAGTCATAAATTTTACATACCAAAGTAAACATTACGAATAATTTGCATGTCATACGAAATGAAACCGCGTTAATGTACGTTCCTAAAGCCGAAAGTAACAATTATAATTCTTTATTTCTGCCTGAAATCCAGATTATTAATAATATGGATAATATGAATAATAATGAATAATATCATAGAAAGTAGGTAAATCCTACTAATATTATAAATGTCAATGTTTGTATGTTTGTTGCTCCATCACGTCCTAACGTAGGAACGGATCGGGCTGAAATTTGGAGCACAGTTAGATTATAGTCTGGAAGAACACATAGGTTACTTTTTATCCCGATAAAACAACGGGAACTACGCGGGTGAAACAGCGGGGTGCTGCTAGTATTTAATAAAATTTGAACTCGCAACAATAGCTGTTCTATACATTGTGTCAATTTAAAATTTCGACAAATAGGCAGACGTTGCTTATCATCACTCACTTCACTTGCTCACTCATCTCTTACTCGTGTCGTAACTCTATAATATAATAATAAAAAAAGTGTTTTAACCCACAGCACACGTTTCACTCTTATTTCGTCTGTCGATCCCGAATTATTTTACTAAACCGAATTATTTTGTTGCGTGCTTCTCGTTGCCGTTACAAGCATTATTTCGGACCAGATGATTTAAAAGTTGAAGACACTGCCCTTCAAAGCAGAGCACACTATAGTTTATATTACTGGTCAGTAGTATATCTATTCAAAATTAACTTTCGTATGAACTCTCGTATTACATATAAAACATTAATAAAAGTCTCTGAATAAAAGATGAAAAATTACACAAAGTAATAAATTATTCCTTGAAGTCAATTCACACTAACTAAAATGGTGTATTAAAGCTAATTTTCTCGGCATTGTACGCCTTTCTATAATAAATTTGGCATCTAATATCTATGCAAATAGCAACTACGAGTATGAACGTACAAATATACGTGAAAAAAAGCAACAGCTGTGATACGAAGCGCCATTTTGACGTAATATATTCGTACTTTCGGCTGAGCTCGTACGCCATTCGGCTATCATCGGTATGCATCGGCTATCTCCGACTGCCATCGGAGATCAAACAGCTGACGAATATTCAAATAAGATGGGTTTTTTATAGAAAAACGGTCTTTACGGTCGTATTTATCTGAGGTTGGTAACGATTTCATATTAAAATCGGAATCGGATCATGAGGTAATTAAATGGACGTTCCTTACAAATACACTATCACTGATTAATTTTTTATTATTGTTATTACTAGCAGAGTCCCGCGGTATTCCACGCGTGATTCCCAAATAAACCAATGGTCTATATCAGAGTACAGTTTATTTTCTAAATATCTTAAAATTAAAAGGATTATTATTAGTCATTAAAACTAAAAGGATTATTAAGTTTAAATACTTATTAATTTCCGGTTTAACAGATGTCATTTTTTATATAATTTTGCAAAGGTCTTCAATTGTGTATCGTAATAGGCAATAGAAAATACAGGTGTCTGAACATAGCGGGGTTATTGGTTCGCGCGGTATGCCTTATTTAATGAGCCAAGGTCAGTGACAGGATAATGTTTTTTTTATAGTGGTGCCAACTACTCTTTAGAAGTGGTATCCCGTAATTGAAAGGAGATAAATATTCTTGCAATTTACGCAACGCTGATAAGCTGGTTGGTATTTGAAATATTCACTCACTAAGTCAGGGAAGCTGACTCACGTTATGGGACCTCAAGTACGAGTATATGTACATCAGTTTTTCCTAAAATAGTTACTTAAATTGGCTTCAAGTTTAGGTTCAAAACCAAATTAAAATACTGGCTTATCGACCAAACTCTTTATAGGTTCAGCAAGTTTTTAGAAATTTATGGCAAAGCTAATAATTTTCAAAATTAGTAAAAAATTACATTGTTAATTAGAACTATACTTAAAACAAATAAAATAATCGTCACTAATCTGTACGATATAGTATAATTTTATTTGGTAAACATTGAAAATCCTAATTTATATCAAAGACCTTTGCGAAAGCTTGGGCTTCCTTAACGAATTGGGTTGAAATTTAGAGCACAGATTGATTGTAATCTAGAATAGCAACTAAGGCTATTTTTCATAGAGGGAAAATAATAGGAACGGGACCTAAGCGGGTTAAACCACGGGACGTTGCTGGTGTAGGTATGCTGTTTGTTTACTCCTAATTTTTAATTGTTGGATACAAATTAATATTTAAATTGCACGTTAACTAACAATCTATACTAATATTATAAAGCTTAAGAGGTTTTATGTTTGAACGCGCTAATCTCAGGAACTACTGGACCAATTTCAAAAAATATTTCACCGTTGGATATGTACGTGATACCGGAGTGCTATCTATAAGCTACTAGCGGCCCGCTCCGGCTTCGCTCGAATATCAACCTAGATATCAACTGCAGCGCCATCTGCCGGGCTGATTTATGAATCTAAACCTTCCAGGGCCCTACCCAAACGTATACAAAAAAAAACATTCAAATCGGTCCAGCCGTTCAGGAGGAGTTCAATAACAACGAAAAGTGGCATTGATTTATATATATATTGTACCACGGGTAAAGCCGGGGCCGGCTTAACGAAGAAAATACTAAGTTTATGAATAAAGTAGGTACTTTGTCCATACACTTAGTAACACTAGCGTTCTATTTTGGATTTTATCGAATTCAAAGTTCATTTGTAGATGTACGAGTATCACTAACGACCAAATAGAATAAATATTGTTTCATAAAAATAGTGTTTGCTATATTATTCTAGACCCTATTCGCTTTGACATAAATCAAGTAAAATATTCATTGGCTTCCGCTTGTCCTATCGCTTCGTGCCTTACTTCCGCGAACTTACGGATTTTCCCTTTGACTCATTCTAGTAATGAGTAATGGAACTGCTGTCCAAGGAAATATAAGCTTTGTCTCCTATTTTTATAAAGTAGCAAGTGGCATAGCCGTTGTTAAGCTTTTTCAGCTTTTGAGTTGTTCTTTTGGTAGGATAAAGAAATTTTTCATAATAAATATGTTTTTGGGTAGGAGTTAGAACATTGGAATCAAATTGATTGCTTTGTCGGTTCAAACAAAAAGTATGCTATTCATAATGTGACCATTATTTGTTCGCAATTTAATATACATATGGAACATAATCAAAGTGTGCTAAAATTGATCAAGATAGTAATGTTAGAGTTGTATGGCCTACATGGCACATTAGAATATCACTGTTTTGTCTGAGTGGATTTTTCCGACGGATACAATCGTATAAATTGACGATATTTAGACTGAGATATTTAGATGAGAAGACGTAATGAAAAAAAAAAGAAATTTCTATGCTACTTTTATTTTATGCAAAAATTAGACAACCTTGAGTAAAATTTAATGTAACGGCGGTAAGATTTCAAATAAAGAATCGCATGACTGTTACTTTGTGTTTGACATAACGGTGGTTACCGCAACTGGCAATTTGCAGCCTTCGTGAGCGTAATGACTGGCCGATAGAATCTGTTATGTTTTTAATTTACAAAAAAAATAAAATAAGTGGCCAGTGAGCATTCGTAATGGCGCCAAACAACTTTTGTTTTCAAATGCGACTTGGACTTAAAAAAAACAAATGAAATATTTATTACTCTTTTCTATTATTATATTTTTATTGGTTAAACTTTTAATGGAATATCATGGGAAAGAATTATATTTTTAACGTGAATAAGTAGCCAACGAGAAAATAAGGTAAATCAACAGTATACGGTATATAATTACCTTACTAATAGAACATTAACATATTTTTTTTACTAATTACATAAAATATTATGTATATCGTTTGTTATATCGCTTAAAAAAATAGCACAATATGCAAATTAATATTTATATTATTGTGTGTAAAATCTGTACAAATGATAATTTAGGAGTCAACGCGAATTTTATAATAATTTTAGTTATTTCTTTTAAAATTTGATGGTCAAATTAGTACTGATGCGTTAAATAATAGTCATAATTCAAACAAGAAATTAAAATTTAATAGGTAAGCAAATATGCAAACATTGTAGTGTTCCGGTTTCAAGGGTAATGTTTTTTGAGGGTAAAGAATTAATCATCTTAAGTCTTCGGGTGACAAGCGTACAGTGGTGCGTTTGGTTTGGAACCCGGGGTCTCCGGATCGGCAATCGCCGTTCTCCCGACTAGACCATCCGTAACTTACTAGACCATCCGTAACTTACTAGACCAGCCGTAACTTACTAGACCAGCCGTAACTTACTAGACCAGCCGTAACTTACTAGACCAGCCGTAACTTACTAGACCAGCCGTAACTTTAACAGGTCTTGCTCGCACCTCTCTATATTACAAAAAAACAATGAATAACTACGGGTCAAAAATACTTAATTGATTTTAATATATTCAAATAGTATTTTTTTTCTGTACGCCCCATTTTCGTGCAGATAATGATGTTAAACCAGTCCTATAATCCATCATGGGATAAGAATCAGCCAGTCATTGAAACAGCTGGGTTTAATGATTATGCGAGCGACCAATTGAATTGCATTAGTATAGTTTAAATATAGGTAGCAATTTTAATTGAGTACGTGGTTTTATAAAATATGTTATATTTCATTTGTATATATGTACCTACAAATATAGAATCGTTTTACGTTACGTTTTTTTTTCGTACATCTTTTATATGTATATTTTTATTTTCATACGCATTTCATTTATAGTAGATACATTTATTTTATGAAATCGTAAAAATACCTCTGTGTTTGTTATTGTTACTCAAAATATATAAATGGGTTGTCCGCGATTGAGTCCTAAACTACTTGACCGATTTTAATCAAATTTGTACACGTGTGCAGTTTGATCGAATTTGAAAGATAGGATAGTTGTTATAACGATTAATAGTCTTTATTTTATGACAATACCCGAGCGAAGCCGGAACGGGCCGTTAGTATAGTCATAGAGAGAAAAAAGTGAAGTTATTTTCATTGTAAGCGCCCATCTCGCGAACCTAGGACCTAGGTACATAACTAACGAATCTAACTTAAAATTTGTTTTGTTTCGTAGCTTTGGCTTCTAAATAAAAAATCTTATTTAATACAGATAAAAAAAAGATTATAAAATGTTTTATGCTGATGAGTAAATTTTCAGATACACAAAAATTATTCTAAATTAATCTTTGAGTCTTCTCCTTTTCGTCCCAGCGATTAAAATAT
Source organism: Ectropis crepuscularia (assembly GCA_963693475.1). NCBI lineage: Eukaryota > Metazoa > Arthropoda > Insecta > Lepidoptera > Geometridae > Ectropis > Ectropis crepuscularia. The sequence continues at coordinate 5,609,736 of OY856340.1, forward strand.
TCATAAGTAACTACTATGAACTACTAACCGCCACTTGTGGTGCTAGATCATAAGTTTTTCTCTGTGTAATTATTTTTGTGCCACAATAAAGAGTTTTCTATCTATCTACTATAATATTTAAAATACTTAATTTTTATTATTTCATCATTCTATTACATTTTGTTTCCGCTCTTGTGGATTCGTATATTTTTTAAGTTTTCACATTAATTTCTGTCTATACAGTTTCTGGCCAATGGGAGGGAGGGCATACACTGAGACGTTATTCATTCATATTCCATAACAAACTGTGATTTTTTAAGGATAAAACGTAGGCTTCGTGATATTTCAGACTACACGTAGTGTATTTAAATAGCTAATTTTAGACTGATCAGTTCAGTTCTTGCAACGTGATTCAGCGACTAATATCTAAACTCACACATTTATAACATTTGTAAGATAAACTCTTTAATTATACAACGCATGCACCACATTTCTTGGTAAGACTAAACAAAAGAGTGTCTATAAAAAGTATCTAAATGCTAGAAAATGCCCAGAGTAGAAATAGCAGACCAGAGTGGGCCGCATTCTTGCAACACAGAAATGTCAGTGCTTCCTAGACCAAACACCTTTAGCGCACCTGTCGCGTTTCTATTGATAGAGATGTAACATAATAGTGTGATATCGATAGAATTGAGGCTCCGTTATAGATAAGTATCGATAAAGTGAATGCACTTTAAGACGTGCTAATCGTGAAATTTAATAATACGTAATTAATATTGGCTTGAGAGCATTGGTAGACATGAAAGGTCTCAAATGTAATAGCCGTAATGCCTCTATACTTAAGTATAGAGCGCAATTTTATTTTTACTTCATAATCCACTGAAAGGTCTTTGAGTGTGAGCTATGTGTTTTATTTCACTTTACTGAATTAATTAGGACTGCAATGTGATAAATAGTTGAAGCAAAATTCACCCCACTAAAGTTTTTTTTTAAACTGGAACTTGGAAATCCAGCAGTGCTTTTTTCATTTTAATCCACTTGTATGACATCTCTAATTGCAAGCATCACACCTGTCATAGAATTTATTTTATTTATAATTCAGATGTCAAAAAAACTCTTGAAACATTGCTATTTTGTAATCGCCGTTAACAATAAACTAATTTACTGGTTTTATTTCAGTAATTTTTACCTGCTATAAAGTTTCTAAGATGGTCTTTGTAGGTAGCAGAGAGACGGACAGGTATTTTGTACTCCATAAAGTGTACGATCAAATGGGCAGAGAATAAAGTAAGTAAGAGAAGGGCCTCGCCGTTAGGCCAGCTACAAGCTTCGCGACAAGTTACAGCGACGTGTCCCGTCTCTAATTTTATTGTAACGCAATTAATTCGCAACTTCGTTAACGCCTAGCTCCTAACTGCCGACTAATTGCATTCACCCAAATTTCAAAGTCATAAAATTTTCTAAGCAGGACACGCGTAAATCGCCAGACTTTAATTTGTGTTTTAAACGAGAGAGGAACTTAATTTATTGGAGGAGCGAGAGAATCGGCTAACTATTAAATTTATAGCCGCGAAGACAGAGAGTTCGCCCGTTCCAACTTCAGACCGGGAATAAAAACTGCTCCCCGAATAATAAAAGGTGGAATTACGGCGAAACTTTCGCTTTTTCGGCCGCTTTCGAATATCCACTTTCCGCGCGTCTACTCGAATGAAAATTCGGAGAATTCTCATATCTCCCGTCGAATATACAGTCGGCTTTTCGCGTCCCGGGCGGCTTGTTTACGCAATTCGCCAATTCGTGGGAAGGAGATTAGTTGTCGTTCGCGATTTTATTGTGTTCGCTTTGAACTTGTGTACGTGGCTACATCATTTGTGCTCATTGTTTGCCGATACGTTTCGCGGGAATGCCTGCGGAGGAAGTAAAGAAACGCTTTGTTTGGCGAACGTCGGAACTGGGGTTTCTAAATCGGATCTGCGGAATTCGAAATGACTGATCTGAATGGCTCACCTGTTTCTCGCTGGATATGTCGTCGAGCTCCATGGGCCCGGTGTTGAGGGGCGGCGCGCCGTGCATCGGCGACTTGAAGCCGGCCGTCGAGGACACGGCCGCCACCTGCCCGCTGCTCTCCGACCCCACCTCCATATTCGAGCAGTCCGATTCGGAACTGTTCGCTCGCATTTTCCGTCTCTCTTTCTTCCTAAAATCCGATCTCGTCGGCGAAGACCCGCTCCCGAAACCGTTAGTCTTCTTCTCGTAACTATTGTCGATCAACATCGGATTCTGGAAGTTCGAGTGGTGTAAACCATTCGGGGTGTATTTGTCTTGGAGAGATTTCATGTCAAACGGTTCGTTCTTTAATACGTGAACGACGGTCGGACTCTGGATGTTTTGGATTATGCTTCCATTTTGATGGAGCAACGTTCCGTTTTGGTGTAGGATTCCATTTTGGGTCGGGAATGTATTGATAGTGGCAATGTTCGGTTGGTACAGCTGTATGTGCCGGTCGTCGATGTAGGTCTGCGTGGGAGCGAGTTCGCGCGCCTGCAACGGCGCAGGGACGATGGGGTAGCTCCTCGCGTTGACCGCCGTGAGCGTGTGGAATGTGGACGCGTTGACCGGAGACAGCGTGGTCAGGGTCGTGGACAGCGGCGTCACCTGCGCGAGCGTGGTGAGGTGCGCCGGCGACGCCGGGGTCGTGAGCTGCGTGAGCTGCGTTAACTGACTAGGGCTCGCGCTGGGCGTCGGGCTGGCCGTCACGGGCACCGGGGTCACGCTCGGCAACCCCGTTTCCGGGATCACCGTCGTCTCCGGAAACGTCTGGAACTGGCTCTGGAACGACGGCAGCTTGTTCGGGATCGGCTGCAGCGTGACGGTTTGGTAGTCGAGGGGTGCGGAGAATCCCGCGCGGAGGATGGCGTCCTTGGAGCTGACGGTGATAGGCATGGACTCCCAGGGGCGGTACTGCGGCTGGCTGGCGATGACGGAGACGGCGTCGCCGGTGCGCTCGTAGTACTCCCAGGCGGGGTCCAGCAGGCGGCCGTCCGCCGTGATGATGCGCTGTTCGTTTTCCGCCATCTCCCCGAAGGTGCAGAAGGGCGGCAGGTGGGCGCTCTCCGCGCCGACCTCGCTGCGCACCGCTTCGCTCATCACGTCTTGCCGCGACGGAGCCGCATCGCGCCTCTCGCACGCACTATACTAACTACTCGTACTGAACACCACTATGGAACTCTCGATTTGTACTCTTGTTGTCTCTTCACTTAAAGTTTACGATATACGGCACACCGGTTTACACTAACGATCGCAACACGATCCACTATATCAAAAGTCTATCAAACTAAACTTATCTTAATGTCTACGAATTATAAAATCTTTGGCTGACTCTTTTACAAAATGCTCGAGGATACGGTTCGTATAACTTTAACGATCGATAAAATATTTTGTGCACTCGTTTAACGATTTCTATTATTTTGGAACGTTTAAATACTGGTCGTTGGTAGATTTCTTTTGTTTTCGAAGGCTTTTCTTATTGTAAATACCGATCACTTCAGACTTAAATTAATTTGTACTGTTTGGGAGTTAGCGTATACTATTTACGTTAGCTTCGTTAAAAGGTTAAAAAATAGTGCTTATATTAAGATTTTTGAAATGAAAGATATGACTGGAGGCTTTGGTTTGATGGTTTCGTGCTTGGTCGGTGACGGGGCAACGCCAGGCTGAGGCGTTACCCGTGCGCCCGGCACCAATCTGGAAGAAAAAAAAAAAGAAATTCAAATATGGCTGCGTTCGGAACTTGAAATAAAGTTGGCGGTATTTTATGTCGGAGATAATGTGAATTCGGAATGGAGGGAATAAAGGAAGGTGGAAAATTGTGAAGTTATGGGCAGGCTGGGAGCGGACATGTTTACTGCGCTGCCTCGCGCACGCGCGCGCGCTGTTTTCAGTCGGGCGCAAATCGATGCAATGGCGCGAATAACCGATGCCCAAACTTTCCGCAATTTGTGACAATAAATTCCAAACACAAATTACAGGAAGGAAAAAATAGTAAAGTTTTTTGGAGAAAAAGAAAATAATTCGAGGGTGACCTTATCACAATCAAGTAATAAACTCTGTCAAATACAAAAACAATCTATTTTAAAACAATTTCAGGTAAATTTAAGATGAGGAAGTAGGTATCAAGGAGAAAGCAAATATGAACGTAAACTTCAAACGACAAGCAGAACTCATGAAAACTGTTTTAGTTTTGGGAAAAAAATATATTTTCAATAAAAGCAAAACACGCTAAACTAAGCCATAGTTAACAAGCAATCCAGAAAATTCAAAGCGAATTGTCACGCAATCCCCACCCTTACCGCGTTCACAACAAGACTCAAGTGTCAACACATAAATAAATCGTTAAGGCTCCATCAAACACTAGCATTCGCAAATCGTTTGGACCATTAAAGGCTGATAAAGCTCGCGCGCGATAATCGCGTTGTCATGTGCCTCATCGTGACGTCATCCCCCTCCCCTGCCCCCCCCGCCTCGTACCCTGGTAACCTGACCCCGATACTGCGTGCAACCTTTAGCTCGAAGAAATGCCGGGATATTGTTGATATTGCTTTATTACAAGGGAATTCGTTCAGAACTATTCAGTTTTAGTTGTTATAAAAAAAAAGTAATTTAATTTTAGTAAAACCGAAGTCAAGATTAGTTAGCTAGGTAACCAATATAATTTAAGACAACGTAAGAAAAAATCAACTTGAAATGTATTTCTTCAAGAATTAGGTTTGTGCTGACTATGATGCGTGAATTTATTTTAGTTGAGTTTTACAATACTCTGATTATCTAGTGTCATGATGTTTGTTCCCAGTTATATCTTTACCAAGTACACGGGCATTAATTAATTTTGGCATTAATGTGTAGTTTGAGATTTGTCCAACGTGAGTGATAGATGGTTTTTATTTCGATGAATGGTATATTTTATAGTATTTGATAATATCCGAGCGGAGCGTGTTCCATCCTATCTCCTACTTCTAACATCCGTCCCAGGATATCGAGACATACTATATTTCACTCTTACATCGTAACATTTCAAAAGCCAGATCGTGGAACCAGGGTCGTAACAAGAATTCGGCTTCGGTATATTACCCCGCCATCATAAGATGCTATTAAAAAAGACCTCCTTTGAAAGCGAGTCCAATAAAGGAAAGGCAACTATATGGTGCGGCTCGTATAGCTTACTTTATCATATCAGGAAGGTTTCTCTAATAAGGTGTTAGAAGGAGCCGGTTTGTTCCAATGGAGATCCCAATATTCTCCCCAGGCATAGACGTAGGCCACTGAGGGAGTTTTGTTGTGTAAGATCTCACATAACCTAACTGCACCCCAATATAAATAAAATGTGCGTATAACGCTAACGCGCATCAACGCTACTTATGCGCTAGCCGAAAGTTGGCTAGGAAGTGGCCGCATGAGGCCAATTGCTATATCTTTTTGGAAGTTCCTTAAAAAAAGCGCAACTGCCTTTAGCGTGTCGAATTTGTGTGTGGGTGTGCACTAGCATCTTTAAAAATTTAGTCTAATCTATTTTCCAAGCGCGCCTCTAGAAGTACATAACCTCAAAAAGTGCCATTTTGACACCCAAAAAAATAATAACAAATAAATCATTTTCTTTTCAGTTTTATGGATGGACACGAAAGTTGTGGCTACTATCAATAAATAATTACTATCATTAGAACAAAAACATACGTCCACAAACATCAAATCTAGTTCCAAGTTCAACTTATCAAAACTATTCCTTCGAACTCCACTCAATGACGAGGCCGAACGTCTAAGCATTTACGAGCTTTAAAACCCTACCAAATTGGAGCACCTCCATAAAAACAATAGCCTCTACCATTTCGACGGCTTCACAACTCATCCGAATAATACTCATAGACGAAGTAAACAAACTATTTATAGCTGAGTACTATGCCACGCTCTATTTCGGATAAACTATTTTAAGGGAGATGCTATTTTAGACGTGTTTCGATTTAAAACGATTGTGTTCTTTTTGATACGACAAATTTTATTTTTGTACGCTTTATTTTCAGACGCTGATATTTATTTTAGAATTTATTGATATGCTAAATTTACAACCGCATAAATGTATCTACAACGCTCAGGGAGTGACGACAGAAGTGAAGAGTGAAAATACGTACCAGACGTACCTATATTATGTAGGTGCATACTTCTATACAGAGGTGTCGGTAACAAACGGCAGCGAATTCAATTGTTTTTCCCATCTCTAAAAACGCCTAACGCACCTTAAAATGTTTTTACTTCAAAATTAAAATTAACTATTGGTATTTTGGACATCGAATTTACGTCCAGTTTATGTGTTTTCTTATCTTTACTTGATACAAACAATCAACATTGTCGTCTCTTAGATCGCAAACTATAATAAAAATGCAGATAAGTAAACAGTCTAGTCAGTCTTCCAAAGTATGTTTTGCGGTTAGTGACGTAATAAGCCGTATTGGTGTTTGAAGTCACGTGACAACAGATTAAAAATATAGCATTTAAAAACATTTATAACAAATTAACAAAGTAAAATTAAATTATAATAAATTGGCCAAGTGTGAGTTGGACTCGCCCATGAAGGGTTCCGTTGCAGCAAGTAACATTATATACATAGTACACATAGTTCTTGTAGTTCGTTGTAACTTTGATCGAAGTTTCAATAATAGTGTATTTATGACGTACTAAAAAAAACTACTCATCAGATCGAGTTCAAACTAATTTTCGTTGGTAGTTTACATGGTAATCATATATTTTTTTTAGATTTTTCATTCTCTTACTTTAGAAGTTAGAGGGGGGGGGGGGACACATTTTACAACTTTGGAAGTGTCTCTCGCGCAAATTATTCAGTGTAGACGAAAATGATTTTAAAAACCTCAATATCATTTTTGAAGACCTATCGATAGACACCCCACACGTGTAGGTTCGATGAAAAAATATATTTTGAGTTTCAGTTCTCAGTATGGGGGGCAACCCTATTTTTTCTTTTTTTTTTAATTTTTCTGTTTAAATCTTAATGCGGTTCACAGAATACATCTACTTACCAAGTTTCAACAGTGTAGTTCTCATAGTTTCGGCAAAAAGTGGCTGTGACATACGGACGGACAGACAGACATGACGAATCTATAAGGGTTCCGTTTTTACGTTTTACGGAACCCTAAAAACGTGATATTCGATATTCTATCAATACAAACTAACATAACATTAACACTTAACATTAATTTGGGATTAGTGTTAACATTAACCTATTGAGTCTTAACATTAGACGAGATAGCGGTCAAGTTCCCCATATTATCGTTGAAAAAGTTCTCTTTTACTCACGTGAACATCCATACCCCGTGCCTATTACCAAGCATATTTAATTTATCTGGGTTGTCAGTTGCACGCCGTATTCGAGTGGGTGTATGCTACAAATTCATTCACAATTTCAGCTATAAATAAAACCTGAAGTCACGTTAAATGGTGAAGTCACGTGTAGAAAAATTCATTCATAATTTTCTCGAGAGCCTTTCCTGTAAAACTGTTTTTAGAATCATTTGACGTCAATTAGGCTTATATAAAAATGATTTCAAAAAAGGAGGAAGGGCATAATTTCTTTTGTGTTATTTTTGTAAATTTTAATAAATAAATATTGGTGGACAATTCACACAGAACACCATCTGAGCAAAGATTGCACTTACGTTTTTGTATTTTACGCTTTACGTTTGGTAGAGTAGGTATACGTTCTTCAGAGTCTTCTTCTTTCTACTTCTGAGGTGTTCCTATTTAAATATTATCGAAAGTAGTGGAGAGGTTTTGAAATATTAACAAAAATCTAAAAACTACATCGCTGTTGCATTTACTTAATTGATTTCAAAAATATACTTATGAAATTTAGTCGAGTGTCGAGTTAAGTAGGTTTAATTATAAATTGAAGTCGCTTCCTGTTTTTTTGAAGAATTTTAGAGAAATTACAAATTAAATATGTAGATTAATATTTTCATTTTTTTTTAATAATGTTTACAATAGACTTATCTTAAGCAAAACCAGCCCCCATTTTATGTTCTGATTTGTTTGATTCCCACCTAAGACACATATTTATGTGATGAATTCAAATATTTGTTCTACCTTCATATATCTAGTGGTCCCTATATATCGTAAGTATTCATTCACGATTATATAAGTACCGTATCATCTAAAGCAGGTTCCCAGGCTATGCTTAGTTTGGAAGTAGATGGTGTGAGAAATGTCCACCAATATTTATTTATTTGTTAAGTATCGGAAAATTATATCTCAAGGAGAGTCTACACCATAATTGCCACGTTGTCGAAGTGCGGGTTAGCGGATGACGAATGTCTTCGAAAAATCTCTTTTTTGGAACATGTCGGCTTGTGTATAATGTTATCCTGCACCGTTCAAACTAGATGCTTTCACCGTTGGGTAACTCTAGGTTTATGCGAGCCAAAAGGCAAAAAAGGCAGAATTGAACATCAGTCACTATATTTTATAGGTCGATAATAATATTTCTTGTAAGAGTATTTATGTAAGTAATATTATTTTAATGTGTACTGTTATGAGTGTTTGTGGTGTGACAATACGCTTACAAGTATAAACTTGTATGTGTATTCTTGTTAGTAGTGATAGTGTAGATTTTAATACCGCAACTGACTTGCGAAGAATTTGTTGCCTATGAAATTTAGAACGCACATATAGTTAACTAAGTATTCGTTATTTCATGTTTAACTTATCTACAAAAAGCATTACCTAAGTATCTTTTATTTGTTTTTGCATCCATAGCTTGAGCGTAAAGCTCGCCTTGCACTCATATCGTGGATCCCTCATTACTCCTTGTTGTGTTTTAAAGCCATAAGTTTCATTCGTAAAAACTCCCAGGCCAGAGTGACAAGTTGGTAGCTACATTGATAACGGCGATATTTCTGAGGGCCGTACATCAAAAGAAATGTCCTTTGTTTGGGGTACAAAGCGAGAGTAAATTGCAACACGCTCGTTTCGACTTTTTCGCTTTTTTCGCTTCCTCTCGAGTGCTTACTCAGTTTTTCCTCGGGGAAAAGGTAAAGTTTACAGTAATATCTAAGCGTCTACAATATTGCTGTCATGAGCATTAAGACTTGAATGATACCGCAGATTTAGGCGATGTGTTTTGTTTTTTTTTAAAGTAACAAACATGCATCATACCTATGCATTTTGCATCGGTAAGTTATCAATATCAACCCACACAGATTTTTCAGATATGTAAATATCTGAAATCTAGTGTGTTTTAGGGGACGAAAATTTATATATTATTCTAAGTCCTTGTAGATGTAGGTAGGTACTATATTGTCTCATTCCACTATTACTTTTGAACATCCTCGTCAATTTGTACCGCTTGAATCTTAAACCATCTCCTTAGACAAACATTTTAATAGATTGTAGTTGTATAGTTTGTAGTACGATTCTTTATATTTCGATAGATTAGCACATCATAAGTACATGAGGTTACTAAATAAAGTAGCCAAGTGCGAGTTGGACTCGCCCATGAAGGGTTCCGTTCCAGCAAGTAACATAATATACATAGTACACATAGTTCTTGTAGTTCGTTGTAACTTTGATCGAAGTTTTAATAATAGTGTATTTATGCCGTACTAAAAAAAAACTACTCATCAGATCGAGTTCAAACTAATTTTCGTTGGTAGTTTTTATGGTAATGTACATCATATATTTTTTTTAGTTTTTTCATTCTCTTACTTTAGAAGTTAGAGGGGGGGGGGACACACATTTTACCACTTTGGAAGCGTCTCTCGCGCAAGTTATTCAGTGTAGACAAAAATTATCTTAGAAACCTCAATATCATTTTTTAAGACCTATCGATAGACACCCCACACGTGTAGGTATGATGAAAAAAATTTTTTTGAGCTTCAGTTCTCAGTATGGGGGGCACCCCTAATTTTTGTTTTTTTTTTAAACTTTTGTAAAAATCTTAATGCGGTTCACTGAATACATCTACTTACCAAGTTTCAACAGTGTAGTTCTCATAGTTTCGGCAAAAAGTGGCTGTGACATACGGACGGACAGACAGACAGACAGACAGACAGACAGACAGACAGACAGACAGACATGACGAATCTATAAGGGTTCCGTTTTTACGTTTTACGGAACCCTAAAAAGGCAACCAAGAAAATATTTCGAGATCCGCAATGTACTCTACAAGGAAATCTTAAAATCAAAATTCGAACGTGACGCCGTCATCTTTTAAAATCATTCCACATTGCGTCATCAGCGGGACAAAAGAGCGATCAAATCGTCCCGACTCGTAATCACAGGACAAAACTCTTTGTGCCTGTCCACAAAGAACGTTCGGCGAAAAAAAAATTTAAAAGCTAACATGAAATCGGAACGCGAGTGTAGTCTCGTGTAGATGACGCGTGTGGTGTTACGCTTGTGTGCGTAGTTAAGGGGGTGTGCGTGGATATGGGTCTGGGTTGCCAAGGGCGTCAGCGCTGCAGCGAAAGCGTTGCGCTTTAAGCTCGCGTTGTAATTACACAGCTTATTTTTAGAATCGGATGTTGTCGCTTTTTTGTAAACGCGAAGCAATGCAGCGGGTGTTTGGGCGTTCAGGGTCGCGCATGTGACATGGAACAACCACTGAAGAGACAATAATTCTAATAATATTGGGTTTAGACATTAGAACGTTCTGTGTTCTGTCATAATCAAATTAGCTAAGACGTGGAAGCCTATGCACTGTGTGGTTTAAAAACAAAAGCAACCGGTGTGTGTGACCATCGAAATTAATAACATCGAGTATAAAACTGCTTGGCTCAGGGCCGGATTTAGGGGAGGGCAAACGGGGCATACGCCCCGGGGCCTCCACAACAGACACTTCGGGAAAAAAAACTAATTTCGACAGTGAACATCTTTTGCGTTATGTTTAAACCATTTGTAGTCCGGGTTTTTGCTTGAGAAATGTTAACCTATCTTGTATTTCAACGTCCCCAACGAAGCTCCGCCCCGGGGCCTCCACACCTCTAAATCCGGCCCTGGTGCTTGGCCTTCTCAATTTCCATGTTGGATCTTAATAAATCGGTAAATCACACATAAATAGTTAAATAAATAATTAAAATACAAATTGCTAGAGGCAGGGCACAGTGTAGAAACCAAAACGTGTAAGTTATCATGTAGTTATTTTTTTTAATTTTGGGGCGAGTTTGCACAATACAAAAAAACATTGTAGTGAACACAGTCACTTATGCTGGGGCCACACTAACGAGAAATGCCATTAATTATTGCGATAATGGACGTTAACTGTAGGTGTATTTTACACCTACGGTTTATGTCCATTAGGTTTATTTTACACCTACGGTTAACGTCCATTATCGCGATAATTAATGGCATTTCTCGTTAGTGTGGCCCCAGCATTAGAGCTAGTGAAACAAATGACAACCTTATCGTTAAGATCAATCTCTTCCAGGCAACCAGGCAAATGATATTCATATTAGTAAAAGTAACACGTCATTATGTTTTGGCGATAAGTAGGGATGGGCCGAAGTTCGTTTTACATTCGGTTTAACCGAACTTCGGCAGCTTGCACCGAACTTCGTCATTCGGCCGAATTTCGGTTAAAATGCCGAACATTCTGCACTAAATATACTTGCACTATCATAATAGAAAAGAATGAAAAAACATATCTGTAGTAACAGTAAAATAAAATAAGTCAGATATACTCATTGTCATTTATTTGATATTAGAAAAAGTAATCATACGTGATAAACAAAAAACTTAAATTGGTATTTTTAACTACCAGTCTCAAAAATCTTTGGTTACTTAATCAAACAAAACACAAAATTAAACCGCTTTTCTTACTAACCAAACCAGCTTTAGAAATCTAAACAATAATTAAAACATTTAAAAACCAACCATTAGAAATCTCTCTTGCCTAGTCAGAACACAATGAAACTGGAAGATCTTAATGATAAGTTTTAGAAAGCTTTGGATAGGTTGGTAATTAACTTAATAAAATACTGAATTGTATTGGTCTTCTTAATAGTTGGTCTAAAAAAATCTTTACAAGATCTGTAACAAAAATTAAATAAACTTTGCATTCTTCTGATACACATCTTAATAAAGTTCATTCGTGAATTGAATTGGAAAAAAGAATACTTCTATCTAACGTACACCAGCAATCAGGTACATTTTTCATTTTGGCAACATTTAGAAATCATTTATTATTTAATATTTTGGACTATTATTAAACGGTATTTCTCTATAATATAGATTAATTAGTAAAAATAGCTATTCATATTTGAAATTAACCAGAGGCAGGTTATGGTGCAAAAACACTAAAGACTCGGGCTTTTCTGGCAGAAGCCAGAAGTTTCGTTTTTGTTCATCCACATTTCCTGCCTCGGAGAAAAGTCGTTCAGAATATACAGAGCTTCCAGGAGACGACAAAAATATCCGAGCTAGATAACTTATGTTAGGGAACTTTATTCATCATTCATGTCTTTATTCTTAGCCTACCAGCCATATGGACGAAATTGAACCGAAGTTCGGCCGAAGTTCGGCCGAATTTTTCATTTTTACCGAATGTTCGGCCGAAGTTCGTATTCGGTTCAAACCACATTCGGCCCATCCCTAGCGATAAGATATTGACATTCGTGATAAAGATTGTGCTATGGCTGTTTAATAACACGACTGCTCCTGAAAAAACTTTCCTCTATCTTCCGCTATTACTAGAGCCCTGACGTCGTTACGAGTCCTCGCAATGGTAGGTCTATTAATATTTGTCAACAACACGAAAAGTCCAACATAAATTGACCTCCGATTTCTGAAGAATCACAACAACTGCTAGATCAAGTAATAACGGACAGCACATCGTTGACTTTGTTATTTTAGAAACCGAGAGTTGTGCGCAAAGCGCTGCGCAGTAGATGATTTTCGTAACAAAGTATGGACTAAACATGCGCCGTAGTTCCAAGAAGCTACTTCAGAGAGATCATGTTAAAATGGCCGGACCGTATCATCCCAGTGATCCATCTTTGTTTGTTGTTAGCTCCGGGAATCTGGAGTATTTTTGCAATGTTTCATCGACTGTAATTCTGATATACTGAATCCTGTTACTGTCTGTCAACAGTTAATCTATTTAGCAATTTTTATTTATACACATTTTGCTTTGGAACTTTTGAGTTTTGTTTTTTATACTCATCTATTTTATGGATTTATTGTATAGCTAAGCAAGTTTATGATGTTCTTTTAGTGACTATTTTTAATCAACAATGGAATTGTTGTAACTTGGAGTGTCTGTCATAAATATCTAAAGCTTTGTTTGCGAGTTGGTTAAATTGTTAAAATTTGTATGATGTGAAAACGAAACAAAGTCTTGAAACGTAAGATCTTTTTAAGTACCTACATTTTTTTGTACAAAAAAGTGTACCTATTATGAACGAGTGTTTTTCTATAAAAGCTACAGGCACGTTAGGACTTATTCAGATGGTTGCTGAATCATCAATCAGTACAATCAGTATCTACCTACTAAGTACTGTACTGCACTCGTCATCCAAAAGTTTAAGATAATTTGTGTTTTTGATCTGTAATTTCCTAGAAAAGTAATATCTAGGTACATTATGATAATGTCTATATTTATTTGACCTAATTATAAATATTGGTTTTTGAAAAAAAATTAAACAGAAAAGTAAAAAAAAAAAATTAACAGCAACCCAAATTATTACTTAAAACTTAAAATAAATGTTTTAAATGTACGTTGAAAAATTTAATAACTTGCACAATTTGGGCCAACTAAGCCAAGTCCATTATTATACCAAAGATCTTCGATACGAACAATCCGACAATAATATTAAATTCAATATAAGTAGTATTTGAGCAAGTTTTTTCAAGTGCCGACCAGCTGTGTACAGAGCAGTACATCCGGCGGCGCCTGCGCACAATACCTGCACCGGAAACTGATATCTTGGTCATAGTGATCATTGCTTTGATAGTAATCTGCTGATAACTGTGGCGATCGGGTTTTGGGTTAGATACTTCCTATTACTGTTATATCTGACTTTTTTTTATAATATTACTAGCTGACCCCGCAAACGTTGTTTTGCCTTAGTGAACAACCCTTGTCACTTAGGGGTATGAAAAATAGCTAGTAGCCGATTCTCATACCTACATAATATGCATATAAAATTTGGTTAAAATCAGTAAAGCCGTTTCGGAGGAGTAAGGAAACAAACACTGTGACACGAGAATTTTATATATAAGATGTGGCAAGATGAGCAAGCCGCATGCTTGTTCGTAGATTCTTTGTAACCGGCTTCAAAAGCAGAGGAGGTTCTGAATAAGATTGTGTGTTTGTTTGTATGTGTGTAACGCGATATCTCCGTCAATTGTTAATCGATTTTGATGATTATTTTTAACCGACTTTAAAAAAAAGTAGGTTTCTCAATTCGACCGTATATTTGTTTTTTTTTTCCATATACATATTGTCTTGACAAAAGTTTGTCAAAATGGAATGGAGCGAAGTATAATAGGAATTAAAAGAAATGACCGAGAAAGAATAAAATACATAAAAAGTAAAACAACATTTAAGAATGCATACTTGACATACAAACAGTTGAAGTGGAGGTGGACGGAGGTATGACAAGAAAGAACAAAGAAAAGTGGACAAGACTGTATAGTAACCGAATGGCATCCACTAGACAGCAGAAGAAGCAGAGGTAGACAGACTAAGAGATGGGAGGATGACATAAAAAAATAGCAGGTCCAACATGGACCCGAACAGTAAGGAATAGGACAGAATGGAAATCTTTAGAGGTCTTTGTCGAAAGACAAGTTGAAGAACAATTACCGTTTGCCGATGTATAAAGTTATTGATTAATAGATACAGTTTAATGGTTAATATGATAAATTGTTAATAGTAAAATAATATAACAGTAAATAAGAGAGGTAACTTTGTAATTGAAACTAAATTCAACAATAAAGGCTTTTTTGAAGTGAAAACTTCTTTAGGCGCGCTATAGACAGAATTTTCGTGGGCTGTGAAATGGATTCATCATTCGTCACGCTTGGATATGATAATGGATCAGATCGGATATGAAATCTTCGGGTAAACTCGGTAAAAACGGCCAGGTAGGTACCAGGGCAACAGAAACAGTAAAGAGTTCCGATTACCTACCTCCAACAGCCCAGCGTTTATCTCCAGATACCAGGACAACAGAAATATAAAAGAGTTGCGTTTGCCCCTAGGTACCAGTACCAGGGCAACAGCAAGTTTTCACTTCTATCGGCAGTTCCTATGACTGCCAATTTTTTAAAATTTATTTATTTATACATATTATCAAAATCAGTGCCGCTGTTTTTGAAATACCAACAAAAATCTAAAATTTGCGTATGAATACGTCTAGGTAAGTAGTATTTTAGATTTTACCTATAGTTGATTTAACAAAAATTATAATCAATCGAGTGTCTACACACACAATGTGTATAGACTGTGTTAGTACTAGCAGCGCCCTACGGCTTCACATGCGTGGTTTCCGATACCGTTATTTTCTCGGGATAAAAATAGCCTATGTGTTACCAGACCATTATCTATATAACAAACTTCATTTACCAGTCCAAATCCCTTTACCAGTTTACCCATTCAACCCTGATTAATATTAGCACGGTCGGGGCAGACATTGAAATAGAAAAAAATCCGGGGAGCATTTTTTTTTCATGAAACGTCGGGGAGGGTTGTTGGAAGTATAAATCTCGATTTTCTAACTTATCCCGGTAGAGGGTTCGCCACGATCTTGTTTTAAAGTTTTTGTGAAATAACTCGTTCATTTTCAACTTTAGAGCAAAAATGATAGTCACCAAAGTTGTTGGAAATTTAATTTCTCACAAGTTTGACTCATATAGTTTTTACGCTAGGATCAATATTTGCAGAGTTATCTATCAAGTTTATCAAAAAAATCGTAATGGGTGGAATTTTATTTTCTTCAAGTTCGGTTCTTGCACTTTTTAGGGTTCCGTACCCAAAGGGTAAAAACGGACCCCTATTACTGAGACTTGGCTGTCCATCCGTCCGTCCGTCCGTCCGTCTGTCACCAGACTGTATCTCAAGAACGGTGATAGCTAGACAGTTGAAATTTTCACAGATTATGTATTTCTATTGCCGCTGTAACAACAAATACTAAAAATAAAATAAGTAAAAAATGTGCGAGAACCAAAGTTGAAGAAAATAAAATTGCACCCATTACGATTTTTTTGATAAACTTGATAGTATAACTCTGCAAATATTGATCCTAGCGTAAAAACTATATGAATCAAACTTGTGAGAAATTAAATTTCCAACAACTTTGGTGACCATCATTTTTGCTCTAAAGTTGAAAATGAACGAGTTATTTCACAAAAACTTTAAAACAAGATCGTGGCGAACCCTCTACCGGGATAAGTTAGAAAATCGAGATTTATACTTCCAACAACCCTCCCCGACGGTTCATGAAAAAAAATCGCTCCCCGGAATTTTTTCTATTTCAGGCTAGTTTTATGTCTAGCTCGACTGTACTATATATACTCAATATTGCTCATACAAAATATAAAAAAACAGTGTTACAACTGTCAGCCTTATCGCTTAAAGCAATCTTCCAAGCAACCATAGGACGGGAAGGTTTCTTAAAGAATATGTTGCATTATATTATACTATTATTTGCATATATTAGTATAGCAGTTAGCGACCTTATCGCTCTCAGCGATAAGGTCGCTAATTGCTACTTAATTCTATATTTTTTATATTTTTTTCTGTATTTTTCTTTGTTATGTAAGTGCAATAAAGAGTTTATCTATCTATCTATGTTAAAAAGCAGGGTGGGAATTTCATAAATACCAAAGTATAATTACTACTATTACATACACTAAAAATAAACATACATACGAATACAGATTACACACAAATACTTACGATACTTGTAAAATATATAAATAGATATGAATAAGATAAAATAGTAGGTTGACTGCCCTCGTGGCTTAGTGGGTAGTAGCTCTGCCTGCGAAACCGAGGGTCGTGGGTTCGATCCCCACCCAGTGCAAATATTTGTGTGATGAATTCAAATGTTTGCACCGTGTCTGGGTGTTTCTATGTATAATAAGTATGTATTTAAAACTATATAAGTATTATATCAGCTATCTGGCTGCCATCATACAAGTTGTGCTTAGTTTGGGGTCAGATGGTGTTGTGTGTGAATTGTCCTATTGTCCACCAATATTTATTTATTTATTTAAATATTTATTTAATTATACATACCTATATAATATACACCACGATAATAAAATATTTTGCAATGATAATAAATATTCATAACAGTAGGTAGTAGATAGGTAAATGGTTATTTCATATACATATTAGGTACCTAGTTAAATAATGTAATTTATTGTGACTGCACTGCACTGCGCTCGTCACCCAGAGATCTAAGATGTTATATCTGTAATTTCTCTGGAAACATTGCCCTTCAAACCGGAACACAGCAATGTTTGCACATTACTGCTTGGCGGTAGAATAACTGGCAAAGGTGTGGTACTTCCCCAGGCGGACTCTGCCAAGAGTCCTACCACTACTAAACTAGTAAGTAAACTTTTAACAGTTATAAATAAGTATGATATACTATCCACTGGTCAATATTAATTGTTCCCCATTTGTTATAAAATGAATTTCGGATATATTTATGCAACTCACGATACATATCAGTGAAACGCTATTTATCAGAGTAAGATACACGATAAAAATATAAAAACTATAGCACATTCACGGATAAATTAAGTATTGTATAATATTAGGTACTAGCAACGCCCCGCGGTGCTACCCGCGTAGTTCCTGTTCCTGTTATTTTGCTGGGATAAAAGTAGTAGCCTATGTGTGCTTCCAGACTATACCTGTATTCTAAATTTCAGCCTATCCGTTCATTCATACGTTACGACGTGCGACGTGATTGAACAACAAACATCCATACATTGACATTTATGATATTAGTAAAATTTTATTGTATTTTAATTTTGAATAAGATTTTGTTTAATATTTTATATTTTTATCTTTTTTTTTTCGTTCTCGTTTGCGCACCCAGTTTTCTAACTTACCCACACAAGTTATTTTCTATTCTAAGATTGTAAGGTTGAAAGAGAGTTTTGAGCTATAGGCTATAGGGCCGCCAGTTACCACGGTGTTTTGTTTTTTTTTTGTGTATATTTTTTCTAAATATAAAAATCTCGAGTCACTATGTTTGTTTTCGTACTCCTCTTAAATGGTTCGAATGTTTTTATGAAATTGTTTATAAGTATTGGGTATGTGATAAATGATGGTGAGAAATGCGCGTAATATGTTATGTCTATGATTTACACGCTAAAGGTTTATACTTTTATATCACTTAACAGAATGAATTGTTATTTTATTGTTTCTTTGAGTTTCTTTCTACGTTACATTCTAGGGTCTTCTTGAAATGTTAAATACCCATTTAACATTTCACAAAGACTCTATTGATACTTTATATTTTGGGAATGATACATTCGTAGATTGTATATTAAATTAGTATTCAATTATCACCAAAAAAAACAAAGACTCTATTAATACTTTATATTTTGAGAATGATACATTCGTAGATTGTATATTAAATTAGTATTAAATTATCACCAAAAAAAACCCCTTTTATTTAAAATTAAACTCGGACAGACACTCGACAAAATTTCATAATTTCTATGAGCAAGTCATCCAGATGAAAGGTAAGCAGATATTAGTTTTTTGTTGATATCTTAAAAAATACTTCACCGATCTCGATACAATTCATATGGAACCACCTTTGAACTAGGGATTTACCAAATTAATAAAAAAAAATTCACAATCGATTTCCAATTGGCAGAGCTATCACGTAACATTGATCGAATTGGGAAACTCTTCATCCCTTTTGGGAAGTCGGATAAAACTTACACTTGCACAGAGTCCGGGAATTATCCTGGACAGTGGGCATCTTTAGAAATGATTTTTTTTATTGAGCTATGTTTTAATTCCTCGCAACCTTTTTAAAAATGTATATTTTTTTCCTTGCCTGTATTTATACCTACTGTTATAAAATCGAGTTAGATAACAAATGCTGCTATTGGCTTTATCGCTGTTCTGATTAGTTTTTGCTGAGTAGTAGTGATGTTAGCGTGATAGCAAAGCAATCATACTTCAACAACTTCTTACTCATAAAGAAGAGGTGAATGACGGTAGGAATGACCGGGACAACCGAAAAGGTAGACATTTTAATTTTAAATAAATTGTGTATTTATTTACCAAACTCACGTTTGATATAGTCAGTCCAGGCCGACTCATTTAGACATTTCCAGTTTGACAGGAACAATGTGTAACATGAAAAATGTGTGGAAATTGACATTGGATTTTAACTTCCTAATCTTTGTAATAGCTTAGGCGTCGGAATCGAATATCTTACAAAAAATGTATCTTCAGTAAAAATGGTTCAGTTTATTATCTTTTTATTAAGGAACTTATAACGTCATGGCCTATATCGTGTACCAAACTCTGGGCTAGCGCAGAATGCACAGGACCCTACTAATCTAAATCCTACTAATCCTATCCTACTAATATTATAAATGTCAATGTATGGATGTTTGGACATTTGGATGTTTGGATGTTTGTTGCTCAATCACGTCCCAACGTATGAACGGATCGTGCTGAAATTTGCAACAGATATAGATTATAGTCTGGAAGAACACATAGGCTACTTTTTATCCCGGAAAAACAACGGGAACGGGAACTTCGCGGGTAACACCGCGGAACGCTGCTAGTCTACTATAAGTACACAAAGTTAGCATCAGTTGAAGTTTCCTAGTTCCAATACAAACAATTTAGCCTAGAAGATAACATAATAGTCTCGTCCATATAAAATAATGGGCAGGATTGGAACCGCAACAGTGTTACCGGCAATCAGGCTGATGTGCGCATCCTGTCGTCTATATCATTACGCCATATATAATACACTTGCGCTGATAGGATTGTGAGAAACTTTTGTAGTTTAATATCGTACATTACTAAACTACGTATTCGAAACTTTTAGTTAGCTTAGTGAGTGTTACATTTTTTGAGCCAACTGAAATTGGCATAGAAAAAAAGGTCTTTGTGAAGTCAAACAAACGACGACAAATTTGCACTTAGGACAAGATGTTTAACATGGCGGGAAGTGAGGTTTTTTGGTTGCTTTGGTGATTGTTCATTAAAGAAAATATGAAATTTGAAGTGGCATTTACTTTTATATTATTTTTATAAAAAGGTTTTAAGATTAAGTAAGTTACATTATATGTTTGGTTATATGTTGGTTAGGTAAATTACATTATATGGTAGGTTATTTACATCATTGACTGTGAATATTAACATTCATCGATAGACAACGTGAATGTTTGTGAGAAATGAAAATGTCTTACACTATCACCCCAATACTAATCGGATTTAATTTAAACTTTTCAAGTTTGAACATCAAGATAGCATAACATGCATACGCTAGTTTTTTCTCGAAAAATCTGAAATCGATTTAGTATCCAAAACTACGCGTGAAATCGCAGAGCTGCTAGTATTTCGTAAAATGATTTAGCTATGAAGATACACACCAGGAAAACAAAGGAAAAATCCAATCAAAACTTGACGACTGACTCAACTAGATGTAGTAAATCTAGATTTATTACTCTAAGGACACTTTTATAGTAGAGCATGCAACTAACAAGTGACATAGGAGATAAAAAACGGGAAGCCAACGAAGCACAGGAAATGTGTTTTATTAGTAACTAAATATTGGCAATAGGGCTGAAAATTAAGAATTTATTAGATACAAAGTAAAACTGATTTTGCATGTTTGTTATATGTTTCATTCATTCCATTGTCTGATACCGTTGTCAAATACCTACTACAAAACAATTGATAGTATTGTATAATACTTAAATTATTAAAATTTATTAGTAACCAGGAGCGCCCCGCGGTTTTACACGCTTTGTTTTCGTTCCCGTAACTTTTTCGGGATGAAAAGTAGCCTATGTGGTATTTCAGACTATAATCTAACTGTGTACCAAAGTCCAACCAAGATCAGTAATGAACAGCGAAAAAACTACTTTATTGAATAGTTTGAATTTTGGGTTTATTATGTGATACAACAGAACAAATACAATCACAATTCCAAAACCAGAACAGATATTCTACTAATATTAGACACGCAATAGTTTGTAAGAATGTTTAGATAAGGACAAAAACTACTAAAAGGATTTGGATGAAATCTGGTACATAGATAGATAATAAATAGACAGTGTGGAATATTCATATTATTTATTGACTACATTTCATTTAGTAGGATTTTTCTTGTCAAAAAAGAGGTAATAATAGCTATGCCATAAGCAATTTTGTTCAGCGATAGAGGTATAAGATCGCGAAGCAGACTCCACCACTGTGCCAAACAAGGCTCTCATTACGCTAGCTGCCTACTACTAATGGTAATAAAATCATCACGTTCTACAGCCGTAATCTAAGGTCTTATTACTTTCGTTAATTTACGCTCACCATACTCTTGTAAAATTCATGGCAAGCGTTGGGAGACGGCGCGATTGCCATGCAAAAGACACGTACATATCTTAATGACTGGCGTGTTTTATAGTATTCATAATCTTTGCCGATAGCTGCCCACTGCTGGCCCTACGTTCAGGTCTCCCTCTACTACACGCCACTGAATTCGATCTGTACTTCGGCACCTAGTTTTGTTAATTTTTTCCCGCTACTTAACACCAGTCGCCACTCCGTCTAGACACAGAGTGTCTATTTTGAGTCTTATATGCATCATAATATTTTTAGAAAAATCATAACACATTCTATTTTTCAATGACTCACGTGTCGTAAGATCGGTTCAGTGCCACTTAAGTTTCAGTCACATTCGGCGGCCTTAGTCAAGGAGAGTGCATGGACGTGATCGCTGATTGTTTGGCACTGACTTAGACATTTTGGCGCTGATATTAATTGGTGCAATGTTTTTGTGTATACTGAATGTTAAAGTGATGATAATTGAGCAAAAAGTAACTAATTGCATTTTGTAATGCTATGTCTGTATGCCAAGTAAGGCAGAAGCTAGAGATCCTAACTGCGTGCAAAACCGAATACCTGTACCTAACCTAGTCTTCACAGGCCAATAAATAATTGTATCATTGTAAACTTAAGTCACACTGGACCGGTCATAACCAGAATCGTGTGTGGTTACGAGTAACTCACGTGGTTACCCGTAAATTGATTTAAAATGTACATAACAATCACGTTAGCTTACATATTAAAGCTAAATTGTCAAAAATCAATCGGGAATAAGACAGATTAAAAATCAGAATGATAAGTCCGCAAGAAACTCCCGATATAGAGTTACGGTCCCATCCCATTCAGGCACTCGAACTCAGTTGAATAGAGGCGCAGATGTGGCGTTTTTTACTGCCATCTTTCCCACACTACCACTTTTTTGATGCCTTCATACGCCGACAAGGTTAACGTTGCACTTTCTTACATGGAACCACACACGATTCTGATTCTTATGTTTTTGACAATAAGAATTCAGGATTTTGGTTTCAATTGTTAAAATAGGAAGATTAAGTTGGTCGATACAGTTTTGTGAAGCATTTTTTGTGTGCACGTCTGCCTTTGCTATCGGATGCGACATCGGAAATTGTTCGTTTTTTCTAGTTGCACCTATGAGATGGAATTGTTTAAAGGAAGTCGCTGGTTGACGATTATTGTATGATTTAGTGAAATCTTCTATTGCATGTTACATTATTACTTTGGAGATATGGTTGAAGAAGCATTAACAGAACTTTGACTATATCTACGTTTCATTTGTTAGTTTGATTTTGCTTCTTAATCTATTGGAACTATTTAATTCCGAAAAACTTAGATATTAATGTGTAGTTACTTTCCGTATATATTGTTTCTAAAACCGAGTTCAATGTCTTTCGTTCCTTTTGATTTTATTAGTCTCAAAATGTCTAGAAAAATATCAAGCACTCGTATTTGTACTCTTGAGTGGAAATAAAAACCAAACTCTCTAGTTTTCCAATATAGAAATTCCACTATCAAGCAATTTGCAAACTTTTATAACTGAAATACACATAGAGAAGCGAGCGTTCACCGTCGCGTCTCCAACCCTCGGATGAAATATCTGCCGCAATTACTTTCCAGAAAACTTTTCTCTATACACTGCTTGTTAAAACTTTAGCCCAGACGAGAGAGAAAGTGCCCAAGCAGAGGTGGATGATATGAAATCCGAGAGAGTCGCGTTTACTCCCCAAGTCGCGAGCAATAAGAAGAGGATTATCCCACAGAGAAAGTAAGAATCAACTTATGATATTACTTGTGGCAATAATCGGGATATTTGGTAGGACAGACGGATAAAAAACGTTTGATCGCGTCTTAGACTTTGAGACAACATTCATATTTTAAATATTGCTTTAGTCATTTTGGTTAGTCAAATATCTACATCGATTTGATTTCAAACTTATATGTTTGTGTAAAATCAATAGCTAACTCTCAAAGTATTTCAAGAAAGATAATTGATATTTGAGGGGTCTTTTGATTACATTTTACTTTGCAACTTTCGTTATTTTGTCCGTATAGGTTTATCAGTTTTGGTAGGTATATTTATAAATACATTCCAACTACATATTTGGATCACTGGCCAATTATTCGGTATATTGTCTAGCCTCATAACTTAGTTGTCTGCTGAACCAGAAGTAGTTCGATTCCCACCTAGGACAAATATTTTTTTGTGTAACAAATACACATATTTCTTCTGTCTGGGTGTTTCTCTGTATCAAAGTTTATATTCCCATTTTAAGTATTATCAGGTACTGGCTCCCATAGTATATAAGTTTCACTTACTTTAGGGCAGTGTGTATTGCGTGAAGAATGTCCAACAATATTCCAGCAAAATTTTGCGTCGGCTTCAGAACTATACTACTAGACACCAAACTTAGAATTAGAATGTCTATCCTGGCGGTTCCAAATGTATAAGCCCTGTATAATCCTTTAAATTATAGACATCCTATACCTACAATATGGTCGTTTTATCAAACGCTTTCAAGAGATCTGAATCAAGCACAAGCAAAAGTAACAAAGACCGTGTAGAAGCACTAGCCATGACCAATCGACATCTCACTCATCATAATTGTCGCTAACTACCAATATGTGCCAGAGGAAACATAACTCGCTTGTTCAACTAAAAAGGAAGCATAGCGTTGCACAATCTGACGTATCGTACGTACCGCGGCGAAATTGGCCAATTTGTTTATTTGTTTTCATTGGCCTCACTGAACTTGAATCCCCATTATCGCATTCACGGGAGGAAGGCGTATTTATTCGATTATTCCGTGGGACCGGGAGTTGAGAACTTGTCGAGTGTTAATCTTTGGAGTTTCACTCGGTTTATGGGGATGACTTGTTAATTTGTGGACGTTTGCTCCTATTCCGCGACTTGTTACAGGGGCTTTGACTTTTACAACTTTCTGAAATGAGATACTTTCCAATATTACTTGTAAAGATATGTCTGGTCGACAGTGTCTTATGTTCCGATCAGTTTTAATATTATTGTATACTCAATTCTGTTGTTAAAACATAATCAGCAACATTGATATTATTAATGTCACTATTTGCATATTCATATACTACTGGTAGCATTAAAACTATTTGTAAAATGGTTTGTTCAGAGATTAAACCATTGTTCATCTTCTACCGACATTGTCCTACATACCTATTATAATTCTCCTTTACAGATATCTTCTCTATATTTATCGTTAAAGAGATAATTATAGCTAGCTACACCATTTTCCTGTTACAGGAATTTTGGAGTGAATTGGATAAATCTTCTTAAGCAGAATTATAACTGCGCAATATCGTTTTATCAGGTTTAGTTCCTAAATTACGTCGATATTTTGAAGAGCTCTCACGTATTTCAGTGTAGATCCTTATTACAATTTGTATCTTCTTCCGTTATACAAATTGGTCAAAAGAGAACGTTTATATTTTTATACCTCTGTTGGATGTTGGATGATCCTCGGTATTTCGTTGTCTGATCTATTATTCCGTTTAATGTCCAATGAAGTTACTGAAAGACGGAAGTTCAAATTGCTGTTTACTTTTTCATCTATTCAATCTTTTTCCTATGAAGATATTAAACATTCTAACGTATTAAATATTCATGGAGTATCATCATCATCATCATCTAACGATTTCATACGTTCAAAATGTTGGTCTAACAATTCCGGGAGCTTGGAGAGGAATTGAAGTAGGTACCCCTATCAACTTCAATCAGTGCTGTCCGTCTCTAACTGCCACGAACCGCTAACTACATCGACGATAAAATCGGCATTTCTCATGCTGCCAATTTGCCAACAATTAAGGGCTAAATTACGTGACATCATGCACATGAGGGACAGCGGATGCGTCACCGCAATAATGTCCTTTCGCGATATCCTCACCATCCGGCACTGCAAGCTGGCTCGACAGGACCACGTGGGACAATGTTGACTTGACAATGGCAGAGAGTTAGCCAACATTCTACCGGGACCAATGAAGCTTGTTATTTGCCAGTCAGATACAATCGATACTGCATCACTTTCTTTTCAAAGTTTTATCTTCAAAAGTAGAAGAAAAAAAAGGGAATCGATTCTCGAAAGCACACAACGAAAGCTCTGGCGGAAGCACGCGAACGAACACCGGGCTCGCTTCACGCTCTACTGCCGATGCTCTATATACCTCTACAAAACAATCCAAAGCGTATACACCACTACTCTTCCAGAACACTTGCACAGTTCCAAACTTTACGCGAACTTCGTACCTTCCCCAGTGGCTCGATCCATCCGCGCCTCCTTTTTTTCGTCGTCTCGCTGCCTCGGAAACAGAACGATCCGAAGGACGCGAAAAATAAACAAAAAGGGAATGGTTGAGTTCGCGATCGCGTCAGTAGTGCGCGTGTTGCGTCGCGCGGCGCGGAATGTGACGCGTGCGAGCGCGGCGGCGGTCGGCGGCGGACTGGCGGCGCGCGCGACGCAGCTGCCGCGCGGGCCAATGGCGGCCCGCGGCGGCGGTCACGTGACCGGGCCCCGCGCCCGCACACGCTTGTTTACAAATAATAATAATACGGCCGGTGTGGCGCCGCCCGGCCCGCTCCCGCGCCCGCTCCGCTACAGCGTAGCGCTACGAGCTACGCACAGCTGTCGCTGGCCGCTGCATTTGGCGGGATTCGATTCGGCGCTCGCCCAAGCTTCGATCTGTTTACTCTGTGCTTTCGCGGCGTTTTATCGATCCGTTCGGTTCTACGCAACTCGGTCCGTCCGACTTCCGACTCGCTGATAGAGCTAAGACGCGATTTAAAAAGGGGTTAATAAAATTATGAGGTAATTCCACGAGAGGGTGCGAGGTCCGTCCCCGCGGGCGACAGGTTGCTGTTTCCGATTGTTTCGCGTTCAGGATGTAAGGTGGAAAGAGGGTTTGAACCCTATACGGAGTATGTGCACCGTTCCCCTCGGCCTAAATCTGCGAGTTGCCCCATGGTCTCGGTATTATGGGATGGGACACTTGACGAGCTCATTTTTAATCGATCCCTACTTTAGTTCCCTTCGCTGCTGTATCTACGTGGCTTCCGCAGGTGATTTGACCCAGTGGGAATTAGACCCTGTGAATAGACAACTCATTTTAACGTAGCATCACATTAAATTTGTGGTCTCCAAAATTAAGACTGAAGTTACAAGCAATTTTTCACAAACGTGATGATTTCTGGAACTTTAAAATACCTAAGTTTTCGAGCAGTAGTTACAGTATTATTTTGACACCTACACTTTCCAGGTGGTTTGGAGTCGCTAATAAAACCCAAGTTCGTGATAGAACGATCTTGAATTTTCAAGTTTTATATTTGATTTGATCTCTACCACCTTATTTTTATGAAAAGTTTTTATTCATTGGAAATTACGTCCTCAGTAAATCTCCTTCTAATGCTTTTGCAACAAAATGTATTTACCTACTTAAAAAAAAGATAATTAACATTTTTTTGCTAGCTTATAAACTTGAGGTCGTATGCTATAACTAAGCTAAATATCCCGTAATTAATAACATAAGTTTAATACTAAAACATAAGTTTAGTGAACAAAGATGATAGCTTCAATCACTACCTAAAAGCATTTATTTAACGAAGCATGCTTACCTACAATACTTAAATTTTCACTGAGAAAACAAAAACCGCAATTTATATTAAAATTCGACTAAATTGCTTAAATGATACTTTTATTCGTCTGTGAAACTAAAAACTAGGTTATAACGAAATTGTGTTGTTGTATCGGAGACCAGGACGTCTACTCTCTTTCTACGAAAAACGTAATTTCGAAAAAAACTCGCGGCTTTCCTACTCCTTTTCTAATTCGATCCGTCGTTTCGTCTGTTCAGAGTTAGAACAGGGGGTCTACCGCCTAATGAAAACGCTTTGACGCTTCAACATTGCCGTCTCTTTCATTTCAAGCGACGAGAAAAGAGACAGCAATGTCAAAGTGTCAAAGCGTTTTCGTTAGGCGGTACACCCCCAGGAGCTAGACTTAGAACATTTCAACGTCAAACAATGTTCGACCGGACGAAATCGTTCCCTAATTTCTAGCACAGTTTGGTATACAGATATTTTGTGTTGGGTTTGATATGTAGTATTTGTTCTTAAATCAACTATACATAGGTACACACTTCCAATGAGATAGTGAAGTGGTATATCGAATTATCATCGAGGTAAGCAACATTTATAAATTATTGTTGATATTTTTATAACTGCTACACCGATTTCGATAAAATTTATAAAAACCAAACAAAAAACAAATGATAATAACTTTAATTTAAAAAACCCGACTGCGCTCTAAGGACTAAGGAAAAACTATCTAAGGACACTGAGGTGATTGATATAAATCTAACAATATCTTAAATGTCACAATCCATCCAGCCGTTTAGAAGATACGTGGGAATAAAGACATTTTACAAACATCTCTATATATAAGCGAAAGGTCACTCATCAAGGAATCTCAGCAACTACAAATGCTAGGAATCTGAAATTTTGCATGAAGGTCCCTCTTAGCACGTAGACGCTCGCTAAGACTAGGTTTTGCGAAATTCAACCCCTAAGAGGATGAAACAAGGGATGAACGGTTGTATGAAAATTCGTGATTTTCAAAGTTATCAAATTTTGTATTTAGACACTTGACACGAAGCAATGAAATGTTTGTTCTATCAATTTTGTAATTTCGAACTGTACGGGGGTGAAATAGGGGTTGAAATGGTGGATGAATGTCAACATTTTTTTTTAACTTCTATTAGTTTACACTTGACCGCCATCTTGCCTGATGTTAAGCGACGATGCGGTCTACGATGGAGCGTGTTTACTTAGAAAAAACCGATTCACTCTCGATTTGAAGACACAAAGATTGTAACCATCGGGGAAACCCCAACACATGGAAGAACCCAAACGTTGAAGATAAAACCATGAATCTCTGAATTTAGACACTTGATACGAAGCAAACGAATGTTTGTTCTAGCAACTTTGTAATTTCGAACTGTTACGGGGGTGAAATTGGGGTTGAAATGGCGGATGAAAGTACACATGGAAGCTTCCGATCGTTGAAGATAAAACCATGACACTCTGTTTATAGGCACTTGACACGAAGCATATAAATGTTTGTTGTAGCAATTTTGTAATTTCGAACTGTACGGGGATGAAATTGAGGTTGAAATGGGGGATGAATGTCAATGTGGAAGTTCCCAATCGTTGAAGATAAAACTATAAAACTCTTTTTATAGGCACATGGCGCGAAGCCAATAAATGTTTGTTCTAGCAATTTTTTAATTTCGAACTGTATGGGGATAAATTGGAGTTGAAATTGGGGACGAATATCTCTTACGCTTTCACACCTAAACAACTGACCCGACTTTGATGAAATTGTATGAAAGTGTTTTATTATAAGCGGTTTTTAGTAACCGTCAATGTGTCTGGGTATAAACATAGGCACTGCCTCAGTTACCTTAGTACTTATTTCGCGCGGACGAAGTCGCGGCTAAAAGCTAGTACAAGATACGCGCGAAAAACATAACCCTTCTTTCTGTCGAGTCATAATTAGTCGAACGTAACATACACCTACATAACAAAACAAAACTGAATTGAGCACCTCCTCCGATTTGGAATCAGTTAAAAAGCAATGCTTACAGTCTTTTATCTTTACTTGGTTTCCAATTACTAGTTTTCTATTCTAACATAAAATTCGGTGAGTCATTCTCAGAATTACTCGAAAAAATATAATTCGACGCTGAATTGAGTGATAAATCGTGGCCATTCCTCGAATTGGCTGTAGTGGTTCCAAGAACCCGCGCTATGAACCATAGCCTCCCTTAACGACTCCATGGTTGTTCTATACTTACTGGCGTTTAATCTGTGAACCTTATAAATACCCCAATACTAAGTTTAAGATTTTTCGTGTGAATTGACTTCTAGCGTCGCGCTCGGGAATGATAACAAATTTTCGGGTGAACTCGGGACCATGGCCATGGTTATGGCCACGCCCTCCGATTTCACCCACGTAGATACCAAAGTAAGCTAGCAAATTCTGAGTTATAAGTTTTCACTTCTATAAGCAGTTCCTATGACTGCCAATTTTTTCCCATTTTTTTTTCAAGTTTATTGCTTTTGTTATGAGTATGCGAAGGAACTTTGTTCCTAACTGGTATCCCATGACAACACTTTTTTTTCATTTATGTAAACTAAGGTTATCAGTTTTCACCATAATTAATTTTACTACTAAAAATAAGGATAAAATATTTACAAACGTTTAATGTTAAAATTATTGATATGCAACCAAACGTGTAAAACAGTTTCAAGGTTTTAGCTTAAAAAATAAAGAAACTTCCAAACAAATTTTGATTTTCTATTTCCACCGCTTACAATCTTTTTATTGCATTATAAAGTAGTCTATGTCATTTTCCATGCTCTACAGTCTACATTTATCGCCTGCGGTTGCAGTCTGCTGTCTATCTTGGGTTCATACTTTAAGGATGTCTTCACATTAGGTCGCAAGCAGCGCGGCAGTAGCAGCGCGACAGTCACGCTGTTCACAGGCGGCAAACTTCTGTACTAAAAAGAGAGCGCGACAGCCGCGCGACACGTAATTGTCATATTGTCATATAAAAATGAAAAAATGAATTGTCATAGCGGACGGCAGCGCGACAGCCGCGTGTGATCAGTCGGCATCGAGTCAATATTGCAAACGCTATATGCTGTATTTGTAATGAGAAGGCATCCGCTGCTGTCACGCGGCTACCGCGCTGTTTGCCACCTAATGTGAAGGCGTCCTAAGCGTTATCCTGTTGGATCAGGAGTTATTAAATAATCTCGGTGTTGTTTTTTCCTACTAGTTAGCAAGAAGCTTATCCATATCTACACAAAACCACAAAATTTCTAACCTGATAGGTTGAAATCCCTATCTCGCACTGCACTGTGCTTGTCACATTAAGATACATTCGTAGGACATTCCTCATAATTACTAACTAGCTCCAAACATACATATAATCGTAAATCTAGTCCTACATTTTACTAGGTATGTTCCGCAATGTTGCCAGTTTTTTTTTATAATATAGAGTGACGAGACGAGCAGGGCATGTGCCTGATGGTAAGCTACATACAGTAGTACAGCTACCGCGTGCCACTGTGCTGCTTGCCACATAGCAGCACAGTGGTACGCGGCTATTGGAACATGAAGAGTCCAAATCATTACCTAGCACTGCATTGCGCTCGTCATCCAGAGATCTAAGGTATTATATCTCTGAGCCCTGTAATTTTTAATCATAATATAGATCTGGGTGACGACCGCAACGCAGTGATCTGAACTCTTAATGTTAGCATGGCTGCGTAAAATTGTGCTGTTTACAAGCTATGCTTAGTTTAGGGTCAGATGGTGTTGTGTATGAGTTGTCCACCCATATGTATAATATGTATGTTATGTTACAGGCGTGTCACATGGATTGACAAGACGAGCAGGACATGTATCTGATGGTAAACAACATGCCTGCCCATAACAGTGCAGTTACACGCAGCTATTGGAACTTGAAGAGTCCAAATAATTATCTAGCACCGCACTGCGCTCGTCCCCCGGAGATGTATGTTTTGTCTCTTAGCCCAGTAATTGCCCTTCAAACCGGAACTGGCAAAGGTTGGTTGTAGGTGGTACTTCCCCAGGCGGACTCTGAAAAGATCCCCCTACCAAACCAACCACTACCAAAATATGATACTTACCACATTACAATGGCTAATTATTTCGCACACATACTGCTGTTCTATTATCATCATTTTCTGCCATCTTGTGAAGTTTTTGTGTGTGACGTAACTTTATGTGTGCAAACAAATTATTCCTACTTATTATTAGCAAAACCTTTTTGGCGGTAACTCTAGGTGGGTAATCTACGTAGGAATCACATATCGCGTATCAGAGCTCGCATTTGACCCTGATTTGCTTATATTTACATGACATGACGTTAGCATATTTTACATGATTTTGAACTCGAGTTTATCCCGTTATCCCTTGGTGAAAGACAAACCACAATTTTCTTCTTAAAATAATAATACTTATAAAACAGAATATATTTTAACAAATGATTTCTAAATAAAATAAAAACACTTTTTTGTATTGTTTATAAGTTTCCATTTGCCAACTCGCCTGATGCTATATGACGCGACGATGTTTGTGGTCTATGATGGAATTGATGGAGCTTAACATAGAGGAAGAAGACTCGAAGACATAGGCCAAAGCCATCAGGGAATGAATACCTATTCTACTAATGAACAGTAAATACTGGTTAATTTTGATTTTTATGTCTATAATTCGACACCTCCACCACCTGTGTTGGCAAGTATTTACTATTATTACAAAAAAAATACTAACTCAACGCGCAGATATTACTCATACTTACTACTAATTAGATTGTGTCGTCATAATATTTTTAAGTATATTCGTTCTAAACCAAGTTATCAAATCAACTTTCTTACGCACCAACGCAAAAGTTTTCGCTCCGCATCAAAAATTAAAAAGGTTGCATCGTGCAAACCTCATTCTTGCACCGCCAATTCCTCGCTATAAAAGTGCGTAATATCGATTACTGGGCCCCTTGCCCTATCTCCCGTCTCTCTCGCACACCTCACGCATTCTATTCGAAAATAATAAGAGCTTAAAAGCGGAACGCACCAAAGGTCCGCGACTTTGCGCGGGAAACGCAACCGCCATTTTGTCGACGTTCTGTCGTTTTCTCCGCGAGATAGGACCTTCTTTCCCTGCCCGTTTCTCCCCCGTCGCGGTTGCTATGACGACCGATCTGTCACACGCATAGAACATAAAACTCAAGCATTGATTTTTTCCTCGCTTCCTCTTTACTTACGCGCCGAGTTTCTGCGTGAATTTTTATTTTTTTATTTTTTCGAAAGCGTTCCGTCGTGTCACTTTTGGCGTTTGAAGCTAAGTGCTTTCAGCGTTGTTCGATGTTTGGCTTCATAAATTCAATTTGTTTTAGTTTGCTTTTGGCTTGATCGTGCTTCGTTCCGGTAAAGTTTCGATTTGTTTATGAGACGCGCAAATAAAAATTATGTAGGCTCTTTTTAATGTTAAGTTTATTAGCGTTGTTTTAAAATATTTCGTATTTATTTTACGTTTTATTTTAATAAGCGTATTTTGACTTGTTGTTGTACGAACGTTGATTAGAAACGTTAGAAACCAAATTTAGCGCTAATTTACTACGAGAAAAAAAATCTCTTTATTTCTAAATAAAATAGCACATCAAAGGAAATTCGAGTAACGTTGATAAATACCGTACATCGAGTTAAGCTTAAGGGAAAATTTGTTAAGGTAGGCCCTGCCCAAGGGTGCGAGCCTAAGGGTTGCGTCTTCATCCCTTGCCATCTCGCCCCCTCGTTAACTTGATAGAAGGAAAATATGTTGTCTTGTGGGACCAGTCCACAAGTAAATCACCCGGGAAAGCCTCGCTATATATTTTTTATTTATTGAATGGAAGATGTTTATTAAAAAGATTTCAACGCGTCTATGTGGAATGCCTAATGTAATTTGAGTATATTGAATGGGATTACTTATACTCACTATCCAGTTCATACTTATGCATTTTTTTCACGTGTTTGCAATGTATTATCATGCCTGTTTACCAGTTTGTTTTGTAACTAGCCGCTCATTGCGACTTCTCGAGTCAAACAATGAGATTTCAAAATTAGTATGATCGTAATGTAAAATTTTCGCTAACCATTAGTACTTATCATAAATCAAAGGTACGTAGGTACTTGTTTTAATACTTCATATGACGTATGTATACATATAATACACATCCGCAAAATATACACATTCAAGCACAGCACACATAGCCACTCACACAGACGCAACCAAACTTAAATTTACAAATTTACCAATGCCTTACAATAGGGTACCGGACTGGGTCAAAAATACACTATTCTAATTAGTCCGTCAGCTAGATCATGGAAAAATATGGGACACGTATTTTTTGATTTTTCAAAATATTAAAAATCGACAAAGATATAGAACATCAAACTTCGAGGTCGCGACGTCACTCGTGAGTACAAATCGTAGGCACGAGTGACGTCACGCGAAACTTCTAAGCGCTGTATCTTGTTTGTGAAACAAAAGAAAAAATACGTGTACAATATTTTTTTGCAATCTAACTGCCAGACTAATTAATTTTTTGAGGATTGTACCCTATTGCCTTTCGAAATACTAATACTAGTTCGTAGCATTTTTTTTTGTTAACTCTTTGAAGTGTTAGTAATTGTGTATAGTTTCATGATTGATGTTCCAATGAACGAACGAAGAGATTTGACTCTACTTTTGTAATAAGAACGTCTAGGCTTTGGAATGCGTTACCTGAGTGGGTTTTCCCAGTTGCTTACAATCTTTGTGTCATCAAATCGAGAGTGAATCGGTTTCTTCTAGGTAAACACGCTCCATCGTAGACCGCATCGTCGCTTAACATCAGGCGAGATGGTGGTCAAGTGTAAACCTATTTAAGTTAAAAAAAAAGATTTCGGATTTTTAGAATAAAGCGTATGGCCTTCTTTAGAATATTGTGTAACGAATGATGTAACATTTATTGATATTGGAGCTACGGTTCCGATGATTACCGCACAAACATAAACAACTGGCAAAATCGGTGTCTTCGAGAAGACGTCTTGCTTAGTAGTAGTAGTTTATCATCAACAGCCCACTAAACGTTCCCACTGCTGGGACTCGGGGCCTTCTCTCGCAAGGAGAGAGCTAAGGCCATAATCCACCACGCTGGCCCAGTGCGGATTGGCGGATGACACATGACTTCGAAAGATTCTAGGTACATGTCGGTTTCCTCACGATGTTTTCCTTCACCGTTTTAAGTTAGCGGCATTACGCACATGACTTCGAAAAGACAGTGGTGCGTGTGGGGTTTGAACCCGGGGTCTCCGGATCGGCAGGCGCCGTTCTCCCGACTAGACCAGCCGTAACTTGAGTAGTTTATAGTATGGTGCAAATTCTGGATGTTCTGCTATTACCAGTACTGCAGACTATTACTATAGAATGATGATGACAATTTCACTAAGTACAGCCTTTTTCTGTTGGTTGTTGAGTTGATAATAAGTCTGCCTTCTTTCTCTACACGTACAGGAATACATTTTCTGAATTCCTATTTTGATGTTTTGCGATACCAAGTATTGTAAAAAACACAATAAAATGTATTCGTAACTAGTTTGCTAGTGATTCTTTACATTAACTACAAGCCATAATTTACCATAATTATCCACTCAGGGCAACCATTTGTGTGATGAATACGTGTGTATGTTTTGTTTCGCGGTATTTCTATGTACCAATCATAAGTGTATGTATACCACCTATTTACAATTACAATATGTGTTATATCAGCTACATATTTCATGTAAATAGTTTGCATGGTATAAACTTGAAGGCTAGATCTCATAGTCAGCCCACTTTTTTCCCAATGCTGGGACTCTACCTTTTCTTAAGGAAAGATTCCAGGCCATAACCCACCACGACAACCAAGCACGGTTTGATGGATGACACATTTATCTACCTAGTTATAGGTACTTGAAAAATATCTTTATTGAAATACATATTATGTCCATTTCCTCAGGATGTTTTCCGCACCCGATAGCACTCGGCTAGAGTGCTTATTTCGGTATGTAAATATAAGTTAGATAGTTCTTTCTTAGCTAGTTTGATTTTTCTTACAGGTATCAGATGTATGCTCTTTTAAGCGTAAGTATGATTGGAATGGCAGGTTAAGTAATTTTAGGTGCTGCGACGTCGACGCTAACCCAATAGTCAGAAAGGTATCCTCAGGCCGGCTACTGTTAGTCAGTTAGAAAAAAAAGAAACAGGATGTTTTTCCCCCTCGTTAATGCCAGTGATGATAATTTCCTACATCAGAACCTGGAGAAATACTTAGAATTGCAAGCTGGATTTGAATCTACTAATCACATCCATGTGCCACATCCTTGTGAAAACGCATCTTTATCAGCACTTCAGTAGACACCATGGTTTAAAAATTTACCACGCAGTTTCCGAAGATAAAGTTAATGATGGCATTTCTAACATTTATCTTTGTCAGTTCTTTATCAAATTTAAATATACTATAGATATTTAGATAGGATAAAGTGCGCGAGCGAGGTAGTCGTAAGGCTCACACCGCATATTTTTTTCATTAATATTAGTAGCCCCACTGCTGGACATAAGTCTGCCCCAATTTCTTACACTTAATCTGGTTCTGAGCTGCCATCGTCCAATCTGTTTTAAACGCTCCTACCTCGTCGACTAGCCGATAGCGTCCACTCAGTAGAAACCCTGGCCCACTGATCGGGGTGCATTCTGCTCACATTACCGGTATTTTAAATAAACAAGACGAGATTTTATTTCAGAATCATTTTATTAAATAAATCGAAGGAAAAAGGAAAAATAACATACTTAAGTAATAATAGTTATCGTACAAACTTAGTATGGAAATAGCCCTCGGAACTTATTGTTACTTTACATTTACTAAGTATTAACTCAGAGATATTATCTAAAATATCATCTGAGAGATCACATTTTTTCCATTTAACTATTAAATAAAAATTAACATTAAAACTACATACAACGGTACAGTTAAATATCTAATACATATACACAACATATCAAGCTATGACACACAATAATAATTAGGTATTGCATAACATTATGAGATGAATATAATAGTTTTACAACCGGCGGCGCTAGAATCAGTGTCAGAAAAGTCGGAACTCTTTTAGTTGTCGACAATAACAACCTTGTAGTCCAACAAAATTACAAAAGTGGCGCTACTTGTATATTGTTTAATATATGCCTTGTAGGTATTATTTTGGAAACATTTTGCAGTCCTTGACATCGAAAAATTTAGAATAGGCTTAAAATTGTCAAAAAAAATATTTTACGTCTACTTAACTAATATTTACAAAAGAATTAAGTTACATTGCCATAATTATGCTTAAATGTAAACTGTTTTTAATACTCTAATATGCTTAATCAAAACCCGAATTATACTACAAATGTCATGTTTCATAGAATTAAAAAAAAAGTTATTTTACAAGTACATAATGGCCTTTATGTACCTACATTTTTATTCTATGCTACGCCATCTTGTGGCGAGTAGCAGAACTATAAGATTTCACAGCAAGTCAGAACCACTGGGCGATATGGTTCATTTAGTTGTCATCTCGTACAATGACGCATTGGCAGCAGCTAGGAATCCAAAAAATGTCAGTGTAGAGTTTCTGACCAGTAGGTTGAAGAGCGACTAGTCTCTTCTGGATGTATTTTTGTTCACAGCGGGAGGTGTATCCAGGAGGGACGGAGCAAATACCGTTGCATGTTGTTGATCTGTAAAATGAAGTTGCATAATAGTTTTACTACTCAAAAACAGATGGCGCTAAAAAGCTCTTAGTTTTCTCTAAATGCTATAGAGAGCGCAAAAACATAACTGTGAATTGAAGTCGTAAACGTTTATTGTATTATTGGCAAAGTATTGGGGACTTACTACACTATTATACTATACGAACGAATTATTATAAATATTGCGGTACTATACTACACAATGAATTAGTCGGGAGTATGCTGAGCTATGTTTAATCTAAATCGGTTTAGCTGTTTCAAAGTTAGCAGCTATTTTGTTGTTTTACTTTGATCTTAAATCTTTGGGTGACGAGCACTGTGCAGTACTAGGTAATGATTTGGACTCTTCATGTTCCAATAGCTGCAGCAA
Source organism: Ectropis crepuscularia (assembly GCA_963693475.1). Classification (NCBI taxonomy): domain Eukaryota; kingdom Metazoa; phylum Arthropoda; class Insecta; order Lepidoptera; family Geometridae; genus Ectropis; species Ectropis crepuscularia. Next base: position 5,647,099 of record OY856340.1, read on the forward strand.
TATACGGGGCCCCTGGGCTAAAGAAGCCCCCAATTTTTACAAGCAAAAAATTTGTCAATGATATCCACGATCTTTACATTATACAAGCAGGCGCGGTCCAAAAATCGCATACTTACGTTTTTACTCGACATATTGTATTGTTGTATGTTGTATGTATAATTATTGGTGACCCCTCCCAAAATTTGAAGCTGCGACCGCGCCTGCCTCCAAGCCATCCTACGCTCAAGGTCTCACATATAGTAGTCAAGACACAACCTCTGTTCAAGACCTCTGACAAGACCTCTGTTCTTGACCGAGTCTAGAAGTCATGTTTTACAGTGTAGGTTTACACTTGACCACCATCTCGCCTGATGTTAAGCGATGATGCAGTCTACGATAGAGTTACGTGTTTACCTAGAAGAAACCGGTTCACTCTCGATGAAGACACCAAAATTGTAACCATCGTCCCTTCCCCTGGATCTGCCATCTACACCTTGTATACTCACGTGCAGATCTCCGCGCGGACCAGCTGCGTCATGTTGTCGGGCATGTTGACGACGTACTTCCAGCTGCCCTTGTTGTTGAGCGCGGCCCGCGGCGTGATGTACTCCGTGCGTACACTGCACAGCTCCTCGGTGCCGGCGGCTAGCTGTCGCCGGGGGCGCTCCGCTGATGTCTCTGCGCTGGAACCAACCACGTCGATTGTAGAGGCAATAATGTGAACGAAAATCACAGGGCAAATTAATAATCTTATATCTCTTCTTACACCATACTACGTTTAACGACACAAATAGCTGATGTGACCCAAAAGGCCTACCTTTTGAAATGGGACTGAGCTGGACGTCAAACGTCAAACGTCAGCCTTGGACCACGCTCCCAAACTGTTAACATTATCGAGTTCGCAGTTTGGGAGCGTACTTCCCTCATCACGCTCTGCACGATTGGCTATTAAACTGCAATAATCGAACGACTGTACGATTTATTAGACTGTGGTTTTACGAAGTGTGCGGCAGTCTTTTGGGCTTTTCACTTTCAAATTGCTGTGGCGCCGGCTGTTATGTACAAATCTGCTGCTTATCATTAGTCGCTTGTTTTGCTCGTTCTGCCACTGCACGTAGTAAACAAACAAACCTTAGTGATTTGAACTGTATGAATAGCTACGTGGCACAATACCCATATGAGAAGACGTGTTCCTACATCAGGCGTACGTCTTTCTCATCTCGTCACTATCTTACCAATATTATGAATATTGAAGTTTCGATGACTGTTGCTCAGTCACGTTCAAAACCTCTGAACGGATCGGGTTGAACTTTGAAACACAGCTAGATTATAGTCTGGAATAACACGTAGCTACTTTTAATAATTATGAGAACAGGAACTACGCAAGTAAATAAAAAAAATTGGCAGTCATAGGAACTGCAGATAGAAGTGAAAACTTATAACTCTGAATTTGATGGCTTACCTTGGAAACTACACGGGTGTAACCGGAGGGCGTGGCCTCGCCATCATGGCATGGCCATCTAAAAATGTGTCAGCATTTCCCATTGGCCCACGCATTTCTAGATGGCCATGCCATGATGGCGAGGCCACGCCCTTTCACCATTTCCCATTGGCTGACGCATTTCTAAATGCCCAATCGCCAAGGTCCCGAGTTTACCCGAAGATTTCTTAACATACCCGAGCGTGATGCTAGAATTCAATTTACACCCCACGAAAAATTTGTCTAGGAGCGCCTAAAGAAGTTTTCACTTCAAAAATACATGTGGCGCGGCTAGTTTTATACGAAAACAGAAATATTCAGCCTATACCTGGCTAGCCCCAGCGCTATCCTGAGCGCCTCGGCGCCGGTGAGCGTGCGCTTGGCTGAGGCCCGCACCAGCTCAGCATTCCGTCTCCGGCGGGCGGTGCTGGTGCGAGCGGGGTACGACACCGAGCGCTGCACCGTCACGTCGGAGCGGGACGGCGATACGTATCTGGAATGGGGAAGAAAGAGACAATAAGTACTCGATTACATTAGATAAGCACGGTCTCGTCGGAAGAACGGCAACTGCCGTTCCAGAGGCTCTGGTTTAAATCTCACAGGCACCACTTCTTCAAAGTCATGTGCGAAATGCTGATAACTTTAAAACGATGAAAGAAAATATCGTGAGGAATTATTTAGAATAATTTAGTAGGCTGCTTATGTTATTTTAGACATGGCTGGTCTCGTCGGAAGATCGGGAACTGTCAATCCGGAAACCCTGGTTCAAACCCACGCGCACCACTGTCTTTTCGAAGTCATGTCCCAAATGCCGCTAACTTAAAGACGGCGAAGGAAAACATCGTCAGAAAACCGACATGTTATTAGCCAGAGTGGTGGGTCATGGCCTGACTCTCTTATTGTTGTTCAAGCTGTGGGAACATTTAGTGAACTGCTTGTGCTTATTTGTATACTACAAAATATAGGGAAGCAATTTTCTACAATCCGAAAAGGGTTCCTTTGCTAGTCAGTCTGTGGTAGATTATTGGATAGATGATATTTACATTGAGGATTGCTAAGTACCATTCCCTCCCACATCCTATTTTGCTAGCTATTTTGGCACATATTTTTCTTTCTTTGTTAATTTACATACGTATTACCAAAGTGTTGTTTTATTTGGGTTTTTAAAAACCACTAAAGCACCAAGTTTTAACGTTTTATCAGTGTGGTTGAATTGAATGAAGGTTTGATCTGCCAAACAGTTCAAGTGCTCTTCTCAAGAGATTCACTCTAATGTTGTTACAAGTTTGAATGTATTTTCTCTTACCTTAGGATATCAAGCTGCACAACCTGACAAAAGTATTGAGTGTCGCGTCACCGCAAGAATGGTTAAATGCTCCACAAGCCTATTGTTATAGTACTGTGATTCTGAGCCAGCCTTTCTTGTTACCAAGTAAGACAGTTATAGGTCCAAAGCCTGTTTGTCCCAAGCCGAGAAAATTGTAAGAAAGTTCTTACTTCCACCACTCGCTAGGGTTGTAGGGGGTGACGCCAGCGGTGGCCTGTCGTAACCACTCGTTCTCGTAACCTGGATACAGGGGCGGTGGTTCGAAGAAGTTATTGTTGTAACCGATCCCGCCTCGGAACATCTGGAAAATTACACACCCATGTCATATTTTTTTGCAGGAAAATTGCAAGAGCGTTTCGAGTCAGCCTCACTTACCACCTATGGATAAAACTGTATGTTAAAAACTTCTTTTGGCGCACTAAACGAAGTTTTCACTTGAAAAAATTGACACTGTCCAAAAAAGTGGCCTTCTAAGCATGAGTTTATCATCCGCTGCCCCCGAAATTAAACAGCAAGCTGGTTAATGTCTTTAAGATTCAACTCGCGTTATATAGTCTCGAGTGCGAGCAGTGGGAACAAAAAGTCATATGTTTATGATGGACTACGTTCGTCAAATCATAGTTTCCATCCCCCGAAAAGATGCATTTTCAAAGTTTGACCGAATTATAGATCGAAGAAAGGATAGTTTATAGTTTTTTTTTAAGTGAAAACTTCTTTAGGCGCGCCTAGACAGATTTTTCGTGGGGTGTGAATTGAATTCTATCGTCACACTCGGGTATGATAAGAAATCTTCGGGTAAACTCGGGACCATGGCCATTGGCCATCTAGAAATGCATCAGCCAATGGAAAATGTTGGAAGGGCGTGGCCTGGACATCATGGCATGGCCATCTAGAAATGCGTGAGCCAATGGGAAATGCTGACGCATTTCTAGATGGCCACACCCTCCGATTACACCAGTGTAGTTTCCAAAGTAAGCTATCAAATTATGAGTTTTAAGTTTTCACTTCTATCGGCAGTTCCCATGACTGTCAATTTTTTATTAACAACAAACAAAGATCCATTATTTTAAGAAAGTTTTAAAATACACCACGTTTTATTAGATTTTTTCAGAATTAAGTTGGAAATATCAAACATACAATCCGATACCGCCATGTCAGCGGCTGATCTTGATATTTATTCGTCCCGCGGTTTTACCTGTGTAGTTCCTGTTTTCGTTATTTTCTCAGGATAAAAAGTATCCTAAGTACTATTCCAACCGGAAGCTACGTGTTATGTTGGTTTATAATTTTGTAAGTTGCATGTTTAACCCTCGGTGTACTAGGTGGGGTTTGACATACCCCAGTCCTGAAAAATTCGAAATTATTTGAAAACTATGAGAGCGCGGGAGTACGTTTTCCGAGTAGTTGGAGATACGGCATTGCCACGTCGATTGTCACCATTACTTTGGTCCGGTGACTGTTGTGTGCTAGTAACTTGTGTGTTAAGTGCACATAGGCGTCATACAATCCACCAAGTTTGGCGCATTTTTATAAAAATAGGTAGCCTAGTTGACGATTTTTTTGTCTTTTATTATTTGTTTTAGTGTTCTACAACAACATTAATTGATACAAATATCAATTTATAGAGAGAATGTCTCAACTGACAAAGATATATTTTATTCTTAAAACTCGAAATAGTTACGTTTCTATTCTTTTATTGATAAAATTTATAAAAATAAAGAATTACTTCGATTTGTTACATAAACCGGTTGAATAAAATGTATAAATATTATTTCATAATAGTCCGGTCAATTTAGACATTCGAAGTTACCTAAATTCCCACCAAGCTGAAAATCGGTAAGATTGTTTAAAATATCATTTAAAACAAAATTTGAAAGTTCCCTATCTTTCCCTTGTAAGGGTTTTTTTTATTCAAGGTCAAAGGTAAAAAAATGAGTTTATCGCGATTTTCAGCAAAATGTTTTATCATAAAAATACCTCAGACAAAAATGTTTTATCATAAAAATACCTCAGACAAAAATGTAGATCATAAAATCACCTACAAAAAATGTATTCATACTTTCTACGAGACACCGTTTTTGAGATATAACGATTCACAAAGTTGTAATCGTTATAATATGCACACGTTTCCGTTGTCAAGAAAGCGAATGCCGTTAGTTATAATTTCTTGTCATGTAGAGTTACTATCGGAAATCACGAATGGAAATGGGCATTTTCACAATATGAGCATGAGAGGGGTATGCTAGAAAAATAGACGCGTCCTTAATAAGAATAATTTGATGAAAAGAAGTATAAATGTCTTGAATGCAACATTGAGAGTTTGAGAAATACAGATCACATTGAGAGTTTGAGAAATACAAATTGCTAGTACTTAAAATCATAAAAACGGTTATATCTCAAAAACGGTGGCTCGTAGAAAAAAAAGTTTTAAAATTATTTTTTGTAGATAATTTTATGATCTACAATTTTTGTCTGAAGTATTTTTATGATAAAACTTACAGTTTTGCTGAAAATCGCGATAAACTTTTTTTTTCACCTTTGACCTTGAATTTTTTTTTTTCCTTACAGGGGAAAGATGGGGAACTTTCAAATTTTGTTTTTGATGATATTTCAAACAATCTTATCGATTTTCAGCTTGGTGGGAATTTAGGTAACTTTACTCTTATTTTTTGGTCTAATTTGACCGGACTATAAATGAAACGCTCAAATAATTGAAACATTCTTGTTTTATGACATCTTTCGTAGTTGGGGTATGTCATACCCCACCTCGTATGCGAAGGGCTTTTTAGTCACATCGTACACCGAGGGTTAAATTGAAGTAAACAAAAATATTACACAATATGTTATTCTAACTGTGTTGCAAATCCGTCTGTCCAGCCTTTCCGACGCGATTGAACAATTAAAACCAAACGTTTGCTAATCTAATTTGCTATGCTAATTAATAATATTAGTATGATTTACCTTTTTATCATACTCGTTTCCGTATTGGTTGGGTTGCCAGTTGGGTCCGGGGTAGTTGTACCCCTGGAAGCCAAACTTGGAGAAGTTCGCCGACTGGTAGTTCACGTTGTATGGAGACGGGTCCACGGGTGACGGGGGCTGTAGGGGCGTCTTCTGGGTGAAGATGTCTGGAAGGTGCGTTAGTAGAATTTAGTTTCTCGAGTCGTTGTGTTGTATTTGTGATAGTTTTTAGTCATTACAAAGTTATGGTTTTTTTTTTAATTAACCTCTATTGTCCCACTGCTGGGCAATGGTATGTACTTAGTAGCCGTAAAAATGATGGAAAAAGTATGCATGTGGTTTATTAGAAGACTGTGTTAGATGACATAAAATGATATGTGTTATATTAAAGACTTGAAGATAAAAGTGAATTTTATCGAATTGGCGATTGGAATACGTAGAGCAAACGAAATAAAAAAGATATGATAAATATACAGGAATATATAGAAAATGTATAGGATCGAACGAGGTACAGATAGTGCAATCCACGAAGACGCGCCCCACTATTCCTCCTAACCGTTTATAGCATATGTGTGCAAGCTTCCGTCAATGTTTGAGTGTTATCGGTACACACTAATTACCTATGAATGCACACGCACACTACAATGACTGGTGAATGGTTCGCGACTGACGCTCGGAGCAAACGCGATTGGTGGAAACGAAAATTGGTGGGGCGCGTCTTCGTGGATTGCACTATCTATAGACGTATTGTAACAGGATATAATTCAATATATTATTAAAATAGCGGCCGTGTTGTTTAGAGAAATCAATCCAGGCAACCACCATAAAATAAATTCACATGCCATACTGTAAGTAAATGAGAACATAAATTCAATGAATATTAATCTATGATAGTGAGTATAAAATAAATATATTTTTGTAATAATAAACCATTACAAGTGTGCAAAAATTATGAATGTTTGAAAACATTATAATAATAATTATACCTAACAGTGATAAAGAAAGACAACAAGAATAATGGCACTAATTAACTTACGAGTTCCTGGTGCAGACAAAAACGTTTACAGCAATAAGCGTACAAACATGCCTGATGGTAAGCAGTAGCCGTCGCAAATAAACACTTGCAACATCAAAGATGCTGGACATGTTTTGCCAAACCGGTGCAGTGTTTTAACAATACCCATGTTAAAGTTATCCGTGTCGATACGAAAAAGAAGCATACTTAGATATCTTTGTCGAAGTCATCGGAAAAACCTCCAAAGATGAAGAGCATTCTATAATCTGCAGGTCTGCGGTAGAAATGTCCAGAAGAACCGAACGGTATGACAGTTTCAGTTTGGCAGGATATGGGTATGGCTTTTTAGCGGAATCTGGCTGTGCGGTAGTAAAATTCCGACTTTATATCACGTACGTAAGATAATCTATAATAAAGTAAGTAAAGTAATGTAATGTACATAGGTAAGATGATCTAGTTGAATTAGGGCTGGTCTAGTTGGGAAACCGTGAACTGCCGAGTCGGAATCCCTGGTTCGAATCTCAAGCACATCGCTGTCTTTTTGAAGTCATGTGCGAAATGACTATAACTTAAAAACAGGACAGAAAACATCGTAAGAAAACCAATATGTACCTATAATCTTTTGAGGTTTTGCGTCATCCACTAACAAGCCCTGAGCCACTTTAGTGGATTATACCCTTAACTTGCAAGAGAAGGCTCCGAGTCCTGTCCGAGTGGGAACATTTTCTGGGCTACTTATGCTATGACGAGAAAACAGAATAAACTCACCATGATTATACCTCGTATGAAACTTAGTATTGTAGGTCTTCGTCGGGTACAGGTTGTCATTGACCAGGGATATCTGGTCCACATGCGGCAAGGAATTAGGTCCATAATCGTATGGATATTCCGTCTTCTTGGTTGCTGTGAAGTCGTCCCGGCTCTCATCTGAGAGCAATGTCCGGATGTCGTACTGGCCGGCTTCGATCAGGGATCGAATTATTTTTCTGGGGAAAAAATAATAAAAATTAGATTAGATTTTTGTTTTTGAGCTTTCGCGATTTGAATACATTATGTTTATATTGCACGAGACATCAGATCATTGTTTAATTACCTGGATTTTTCGGCAGCGTTACAAACGCCATGGCATAGAATAAATATTAGTACAGAAGCCACTCTTACCAAAAACAATTATATAAATAGCGACTCTTGCTGGGACACAACAAAGTTCAATTCAGCTTGCAATACCTGTCGCGATTTTTAAATAAACATTTGCGCTCTTTCTAACGCGTAACTCTGTCCCTGTCTAGCGCGGAGGGTTTACGACATATCTAATAACAATACGCGCGGGAAACGTTTTGCACGAGCGCTCAGCCGTGCGTTCGACAACCGACTGTCACTTGTTTCCTGGAAGGAACGGCCTAGCGGTAGGCTAAGACCGCGCGACCTTGAGCGAGTGAGGTTGCACTGGCCATGGTCACGAGAAAACTAAATAAATTGCGGGTCGTCTCATTTCGAATGATCTCGTTTACTCTACCCTCATTTGGTCTTCAAAAATCGCAGGGCTACCAACACGATACACAACACTAACCGTATCATCAGGCTTCTCCGAACTCAGTCCGCGATGCGTACATTTATTTATCACATCACCCAGAGATTGAATGATGATGAAAGGAATATGATTTATCTATATGCCCTAAAACCATTTTTTCAAGATGGTGCTTGAAGCTCCACCTGGATCTGTCAGGATTTTGTGATTTTATGCTCAGTAAGTGATCCTAAACATTATAAAAACAAAATATTGGATCGGAACTTTAGTGTAAAGTTGGAAAAAAGACGTCTTTTTCTAATAGGCTAAGGTTTTTTTTATAGTATAAAGTGACAAGACGAGCAGGACATGTGACTGATGGTAAACAACATGCCTGCTACATAATAGCACAGTGACACGCAGCTATTGGAACACGAAGAATCCAAATGATTACCTAGCACTGCACTGCGCTCGTCAATCAGAGATCTAAGATCTCTAAGCCCTGTCATTTCTCGGGAAACATTGCCCTTCAAACTGAAACACAGGACTGTTTGCACATTACTGGTTGGTGGTAGAATAAATAGCAAAGGTGTGGTACTTCCCCAGGCGGACTCTGCCAAGAGGCCACAACAAAAATGTGAACACGCCTTCTCATAACAACACGTATCATGCAACTACCACGAAGAATCCAAATCGTTACCTAAAACTACACTGCGCTCATCACTCCGAGATATAAGACGATTTATCTATACGTCCCAAAACCATTTTTTCAAGATGGCGCTTGAAGCTCCACCTGGATCTGTTAGTATTTTGTAATTTTATGCTTAGTAAGTGATCCTAAACCTTGGCAGTCATAGGAACTGCCGACAGAAGTGAAAAACTTATAATTGAGATTTTGATAGCTTACTTTGGAAATTACGCGGGTGAAACCAGAGGCCGTGGACATGAGCATGGCCATCTAGAAATGCTGATTGATGCATTTCTAAATAGCCAATGGGCAATGTTGACGCATTTCTAAAAGGCTAATGTTTTCACCCGAAAGTTTCGTCTCATCTCCGAGCGTGACGCCAAAATTCAATACACAGTCCACGAAAAATCTGTCAGTGGTGCACCAAAAGAAGTTTTCACTTCAACAATAATTGGATTGGTTTAGTGCAAATTTGACGTCTATGTCTAGTGGCCTAAATGTAATGTAAGTGGAGTAAAGGCTCTCGAATACCGTGTCGTAATCGCCACCACGAACCGGCAGATACAGTGTAGGACGGCTCCGACACGATGGACCGATGATATTGTCTCGGTCGCTGGAAGTCGATGGATGGAGGTGCCACAAGACAGGTCATTGTGGAAATCATCGGGGGAGGCCAATGTCCAGCAATGGACGCCTAGCAAGCTGCAGATAATCATGATGTTGATGGTGATGATGAAGTGCAACGTACTCGGGGTAGGGGTCGGGGTGCAGGCAGTAGGTGAGGCCGGGCTGCGCGCACGCCGGCGCGTGTCCGCGCGGCGCCGGCTCGAAGGCGCAGCTCTGCCCGTACGGACAGCTGTACCCGTCGCCGCCGCGCGCCGTGCACCAGATCAGCTGGAACAAACATCACATGTTATAGTGCTACCCCGTGGGGGCCTTAGGGGGTGGCGAAAAAGGCAATCGCCCGGAGCCACGCTCTTGCTGGGGCCTCGCGCAAAAACGCAAGCAAATAAAATAAAATGGATCAAAAACACCAAACATTTCAACTACCTACCTACCTATATATTTTTTTTTGTTTAAAAAAAAATGTTTTGATTCTTAATTATTTATTCAGGTTATAACATAGTAGGCAATTGAAATAAAGTTAGTTCATTCATTCATTCAACTCAATTCAGCTTTCATGCTTTATTATTCTTTCGATAATTAATTTTTATTCAAGATGTTAGTCTAACGAAAAACCGCAAACATCAATTAAAATGTATCATCGCTATTTGTTAATTTTGTAAATATTTCAATGTAAAATGTATCACTTTTATGTAGTAGCATAGAATAGATGTAGTAGGTAACTAACAACGACCTATTTTTGCAACACTTTGCACTTTTTACGAACAAAGGGCTTCGCAAATATCTGCCGCCCGGGGTCATGTGCTACCAAGGTGTTATGGCTCATGGCGAAAATGGGAACTAACGCCACCGCCAAGCCACAAAGGATTGCCAATACGCCATTTTCAAATTCCCCAAAACTTGAAGGAAAAATCAAAGTCCAATTTCAAATTCAAGTAAAAAAACTGGAAAAAGAGTATAAAAGAAAAGACGGGTATTTGGATGAACTTTTTATAATTCAATTTTTTTTTTTTTTTTATAGCATAGAGTGACGAGACGAGCAGGTCATGTGCCTGATGGTAAGCAACATGCCTGCCACATAACAGCACAGTAACACGCAGCTATTGGAACACGATAGTCCAAATCATAACCTAGCACTGCACTGCGCTCGTCACCCAGAGATCAAAGATATTATGTCTCTAAGCCCTGTAATTTCTCTGGAATTAATCAATTATGCTCGTAGAGTGAAGAAAGCAGCGTCGACGATGATTTTCTATGTGAAGATGCCGAATGTCTATAAGTGCGTTTGTTTATGCCAAAGTATATACAAACGCACTTAGGTAACCTGACAACCATTTTCCTGTCAAAATTATACGCGAGTCGCCGCCAGAGAAGTAAGTGGATATTGCACGCTTTTTGGATGGATTATGTTATTGTGGGTTGTGAGTTCGTGTCCTCGAACTGTGTGAATGCGTAATAGCAGTATCTGCATCTGTAGCTAAATTTATTTAAACAGGAGATGTATTGTCTGACATTAATGCTGTTAAATACTAAAATAATACGACAGTAGTATGTATATTTAATAGTAGTAAAGGGATTGGTAAGGTAATTTTCATTTTTGTCGCCCGTCTTCATGACTGCCATTTTTTTAGAATTACTCTATGAATCATATTTAATATAAATTTTCCGTATTACATATTTTTATTCGCTGTATTAAATTTCTAGTGTTCATAACTTTTTATGAACAAAAAATAGGGAGAAACACTTTTGTTTCTGGCTGTCTTTTTGTCTCTACAGGACCATAAAATACTAGGATACGTCCGCCATTAAATGTAAAGCAACAAGTCTGATGTTTGTGGTAACAACAAGCTGGTCTGTCGGCCCGGGAATCGACCTGCGGGTTGATTTAAAATATCAATCTAGTTGCCATTTTTTATTTTATTTTGTGTGTTTTTATGTTACTTAACCTTTATTTTTGTTCCCTTATATAAGTGTGATTATTGTAACTTTGATTGCGGTTCTAATTAATTAATTATGTTTGACCTTTATAACTGCTAGTCTCACGCGTTGAGTAGGAAAAGTGAGAGTGGTAAGTATATGAAACGTTTCAGATATGGTTCATGAATACATTTTTTTAGTTATGCTTTAGGTACTTAGTTAGTATAAGTACGTTTAGTAGGTTGTGCGAAAGCGTTAGTCCAAAGTTCGGTAGAGAGCAGAGGCCAACTGTCATAAACAGGCTTTAAAAATTTTTGGGGGAAAATGATTTGCGCCAAAAACAGAATAATTTTGAAATTATTCTGTTTTGGTGCCCTTGGTAAATGATTTTTTAACGATGCACGCACACCGACAGCGTTTGTTTAACACCGCGCCGTTGAAGTGAAAACTAAAATAAGTAAAATAACTATTTAATCTATGGAATAATTAGAATGATTAAACATAAAAAAATTATTACAAATAATACATTTAATCAGCGATACGACAATGACAGCAGACACAGCAGCAGCCTAGCACTATCTTTCTCGCTCAGGCGCCTGGCTCGGCGATCTCGAGATCATCCGAACGAATCTTGCACTTACGAGCACTCCAGTTAGTTGTGCGTTTTTTTTTAAGGGATCTATGCCAGTTTGTTCCAAATTAATGGCCTCTGCCTAGTGCCTGGCTAACTTTGGACTGGCGCAGAAGGAGCGATAGTTAGCGTCAGTAGCAATATTTAATAAATAATTCATGCAGAGTTTTTTTGCAGGCAGCGGTGAACGCCGGACGTTTTTTTACCTATCACTATTCGTTGTCAACAACCAAAATAAGTAGAACCACAGCATATCTCACCCCTAGCGAGTCTAGGGATCAAGTAGATTGGTTGTGTGTAAACCACAGTGATGCAGTTTATTACCAATCTCAAGGTGCTTAGGGCACATCCATTGGTTTAAATCGATGTGTAACCTATGCACTGGACTATAATTCATTTATCTGTGTTAGTATACATTTCAGCCTCATTCGCCCAGTTCTACCAAGGCGTATCACCTAAAACAATAAATAGATAAATAAATAATTTTTTTTTTTGCGAAAATGGGTAATTACAATAAGATCTTTAATGGTTACATTGAGAACTCCATAATCAACCTTGTAGCATCCATCCATACATCCAAATTTTCGCATTTGTAATTTTAATATAATAAGCGTTCACGACACATAGAATGTATTTAATTGTTCGGGTACGGAGAAAACAAATTGACATTAAATTACAAGTGATTAGCAAAATCGTGAGAACTCGGCATTTGACGCGACCGTATATGGAATGCAGTAGCTATAATCCGCTGGTTTTGTCTTGATCTTTCCTTAATTCGTATTGAGAGATTGTAAAGTGCCTACCAAATTTCGTGGAACTAAGTACATCCCAGCATATTAGATATTAGTACAGGTACTGTATAAGTATAAGGACTAAGCAACCCTTAGCCCGCTGCTCGGGCTAGAGGCATTCTCTCACAAGTAGAGGGTTAAGAGCATAATCCACTATGCTGGCCAAGTGTGGATTGGGAAATGACGCATGCACTTTAAAGATTCTTGAAACATGCCGATTCTCTCAATGTTTTTCTTCAGCATTAGAGAGAATGGTGATGAAAACTTGTCATCACCATCACCATAATAATTGTTTACTGTGGCATGATGAAGTAGGCATCTCAGTTGAAACAGTAATTGATAGCTTAGTAGAAAGTGTAATTAATCAGTACGTATTACAATTATACATTTTTTTATTACGTTAACTGTACACAGTAAACGTAACAAAGATGTTATACAGAACATATATAAACAACAGTTTTACCCTTTGCGGGCATACAAAAATAAGTCTCTTTGATATGAGGTTACAATGCAATCAGATAAAAATATAATTATTGAATGAATCTACCGAGAGAAAAGAGTTCTGAGTGAACGCATAATATAAAGAATTAACATAAATAATTGAAAATCGAAAGAAAAAACTAATCAGTCCGACAACAGAAATGTAGTGTTGTGATCTTAACATAACCGTCAGACTGATAAGACATGCAGATTCGTTTCTCACAGATCTGTAATAATTAAGTTCCCAAGGAATCTTAGTAATCCTACTAATATTATAAATACGAAAATTCGGATTTTTTGCACAATCACACCGGAACGGCTGAACGGATCGGGTTGAAATTTGGAACACAATTAGATTATACCGTAGTATATAACAATAGCTTAACTTTGTATTCTAGGACAATAACAGGAACGGAAACTCCGTCGGTAAAACCACGGTGCGCTTCTAGTAAATAAATAAATATCAAGGATACTTTTCAGTCAAAAGTATCTGACTTTAAACTAACCAAAGAAAGTAAATAATTGTTATTCAATTTGAGCGTCGCCGCAAATTGGCAAGTTTGTCGGTTCTTTATCGTATAAATTGTGCAGCTGATCTCATCATCTAATACCACCTTTCTATTTTCCAAAGAATAGAACGAAACGGTTCAACTCTGCTTCCGTAATCAGAACATATAAACAATGGAATACGTTGTTTGAGTGGGTGTTCCCTAATGAATATGATTGGGATGTCTTAAAGTCTTGAGTGAATCAGTTTCTTCTAGGTATACACGCTGCATCATAGACCGAGTTGTCGCTTCACATCAGGGAAAATGGCGGTCAAGTGCAATCCAATTATTATTCATAAAAACTGTATGTTTATGGAAGTTACGGCTGGTCTAGTCGGGAGAACGGCGTCTGCCGTCCCGGAGACCGCGGGTTCAAACCCCATACGCACCACTGCGTCTTTTCGAAGTCATGTGCGTACTATGCCGCTAACTTAAAACGGTGAAGGAAAATATCTTGAGAAAACCGGCATATTCCTAGAACCTTTCGAAGTCATGTGTCATCAACCAATCCGCACTGGGCCAGCGTGGTGGATTATGGCATTAACTCTCTCCTTGCGAGAGAAGGCTTCGAGTCCCAGCAGTGGGAACATTTAGTAGGTTGTTGATGATTGATGATATGTTTTTCCCTTTCTTCATCGTGACGTAAACAATGTTATGGGAAGGCTCTCGGTTCTAATGTGAGTCAGATTAGAGGCGACACCCACTTTCCTTTACGTGATCAGACTGACGAACATAACCCACCGTTAGATTGCACTATGAGGAACTTGGCATTGTTCTGTTCTAAGAATATGACCCAATACTCGTTAACCTATCATTACATTTCGGAACGATATTTCACTAATGAAAGGTCTGTATTGTAGTGAATTCGGTTTGGAAATAGAGTTTTGGCAAATGGCAAATATACTATAGGCAATCTTGATGTATTCAAATCGAGAGTGAATCGGTTTTTGAAGTGAAAACTTCTTTTGGCGCGCCTAGACAGATTTTTTGTGGGGTGTGAATTGAATTCTAGCGTCACGCTCGGGTATGATAAGAAATATTCGGGTAAACTCGGGACCATGGCAATTGGCGATCTAAAAAAGCGTCTGCCAATGCCAAAATGGGAAATGCTAAAAGGGCGTGGTCCGGCCAACATGGCATGGCCATCTAGAAATTCGTGAGCAAATAAGAAATGCTAACGCGTTTCTAGATGGCCATGCCATCATGGCCAGGCCATGCCCTCCGGTTACACCCGTGTAGTTTCCAAAGTAAGGTATCAAATTCTGAGTTATAAGTTTTCACCTCTATCGGCAGATCCTATGACTGCCAATTTTTTTTCTAGGTAATCACGCTCAATCATAGACCGCAACGTCGCTTAACATCAAGCGAGATGGCGATCAAATGTAAAGTTATAAAATTTGGAAAAAACATGATTAAGTTTAAAATTATTTAGGTAGAAGCAGAATCTTTGTTGGCCTAATGGCGAAAAGTTAATTTGCACCTATGAGCATTTCTTCAAAAGCAGGTTTACAATTTAGTTACCACTGGCTCTTACTGCGAAAGAAAACGTCGTGATAAATGTTGATGTATGTCTAACAGAAGTCGTTTCCAGAAGAAACAATTTAATTTTCTACGAAACAACATAAACGGACTTCGTTTCAAAATATGCACTCGGTTAAATACTCAAGCGCTAAATTAAACTAAATTTCATATAATTATGGTGGCGAAGGTAAGGACATTTGAGAGTTTTGTTGAAATTTCAAAAACTGCCACACTGATTCAGATTATTGCTATGGGACCAAATCTGAAGTACGATCTACCAAACAAAATAATAATAAAATCTAAAAACAGAAATAATCATCAAATCGATTCACAATTGGAGGCCAACATCACTTTAGTTTTCAACAAAAAAGTTAGCATGTTACATTTCGGAAAGACGACATCTACCTATTATAATTATTTTGAATCACTTTTCATCTCGTTTGATAAAGTTTCATTCAATTTCTTCGCTCAAATTCATTGGTTAACGAAGGACGGGCGAAATTCAAGCGATTTACGAGAGCCTCGCCATTATAAACTGCATGTCATAGGATTACCGGCAGATTTGGGATGGCGCAACGCTGCGGTGTCTAAGATTAATAATAGAGGTCAGTGGATCGTCTGTCGATAAAATTTAAGGCAAACATAGTCTTCGATACTTACTTGCGAAATTGTGAATAAAAGGAACTTGCTAACATATAGGGAAAACGACTACAACTTTGAAACTACCACACGAAATAAAAATCACAAATTGAAACAGCTCATACACTAGAGCTACCTACTAGAAGCTAGAGTAACTGACGGGCGAGCCTTATCTGTAATATCGATCTCTTCCAAACCACCTTAGGCTAGCTTAGTAGATAATGGTCTTACCTCTCTCTTTGTGAGAGAAGGTCTAGGATCTTAGTATACTAAACAAAAAGTGGGTTTATGTAACTGTTATACACCGTAAAATTGCAATCACCGTCAATTTCCAAAAAAAAAAGCGCGAGATTATTATTAAGCCCACGATAACTTAATTTAGCTTTTGATCTAGCGTCATTAGATTATAATCTGATGGTTTTAACGATTTTTCGGTGACGTACGAGTAGATGTCAAGATTCAAGATTTGTTAACTTGCTAAGACATTATTTCAATATGCTAGAACACAATCATGTACGATGCTTGTATGATGCACAAGAGATGAATGCTGATATGAATCCGCTTGTGAGGCGAGCGGCGACATCAGTAAGATCGATTTTAGGATACGTCAAACGAATGCCAATAAGTTTAGTCGTTTGACCTACATGCGTGTACGCGTGTTATGTTCTAAGGTGGTCTAGAAAACCTTCATGGGCTGTTCTTATGACTCAATTGGTGTTAAGTCGGCCTGTAGAGCTGTTAGTCGTAGGTTCGAGTCACAACTAAAACATTTTTTTTTGTGATGAATTCAGATATTTGTTCTATGTGTAAGAGTAGCAGGGTGTTTTATATATCATCCTACTTCCTACTTTAATCATAAGTGGACAAGTTTGGACGATATGTTTGGAGGAACGGCCAGAACGGCTGAACGAATCATGTTGAAGTATGAAACATTTAGATAATAGTCTGGAATTTAAACTTTCTGTCACGGGAAAGTTCAGGGAACGGGAACTGTGCGGGCAAAGCCACCGGGTGCTGTTAGGAAGTATAATATACTAGCTGAACGCGCGAGCGTTCCTACGCCATCTATCGAAAATTGGTCGTACCTATACCAAATTTTGAACAAATTCGGTTACTTTAGGTCCTAATGACGCAACCTTTAAAATATGACATATGCTGTCACGCAACGAAAGCTCTCAAAAAGCAATATTTTTTCCCGTTTTTGTTACATTTTTCATTCATGCTCTGTTCATGTTGATAGTAGCGTAATGTTAAATAACCTATAGCCTTCCTCGATAAATGGACTATCCTACAAACAAAGAATCTTTTAATTCGAACCAGTAGTTCCAGAGATCCTTGCGTTCAAACAAACAAACAAACTCTTCAGCTTTATAATATTAGTATAGATGGACAATAATACAAGTACCTACTATTTCAGCTATTTGGCTCCCTTGGTTTACAAGGTTTGCTCACTTTGGGGCCAGATAGTGTTGTGTGAGAAATGTCCATCATCATCTGTTTTAATTATACGTTAGAATCACTACATGGTTTAAAACAAAGTCACTTCCCGCGTCTGTCCGTCCCTATACGTGCTTAGATCAGCCCCAATTTTGCTGCGGGTTTTTTAATAGAGAGAGACAACGAACAACGAATATCTAGACGACTTTAAATATGTCTCATTCTCACGGCATTAATATGAATATTAGAAAAAACGTATTTATGTGTATAAATTCTGTACTTACTTTTACTTATGATAAGATAATAAATTTTATTGTAAGTTGTATATTGACATGCCCTTACAGGGTAAATGCTTAGCTTACTTGTATTTTATCAGCTTTGTGTTTTTGCATCTGATAATTTTAAAAGTTTCTAATGTAATTAATAATAAAACAAATAAACATTTTTTTTGCGATTACAGTGCAAACGCTGGCTGAACCCTATGAGCTAGATTAAAATAATTTACAGCATTATTGTACCCCTTTAAAAGGTTTACAAAAAACGTCTGCAGTAGTATGTCCCCCATCCGTGCAAAGCCGGGGCGGGTCGCTAGTTTATAATATTACTAGCAGCGTCCCGTGGTTTTAACCGCGTGGTTCATTTTCCTATAATTTTCCGCAAGTGTTTGTGGTCGTACTCCTCCAAAATAATATAAGAAAGAAAATAATTTAAGGAGTAAGAATTTTTTTATTGCCTTGGTAGCGTCGTGGCGACAACGCCCGATTCACAATCGTGAAGTCGTTGGTTCAAATCCCGCTGACACTTTTGAGCATTTTTCCAAGTCCAGATATACAATTTTGTCAAATATTGGCTGTAATGGTAGAAACAAATGCAATAAAAAACCATGCTGTTGCAGCAAAAAAAAAACTATTTTTGAGGATAAGTGCCACCGTTTACCTGCATTCTATCTGCATTCCTACTGTGGATTGTGGCTTATAGGATTATACTCTCTCCTTGTGAGAGAAAGCCCAGATATGCAATATGAAAAGCCCTAGCAATGGGAACATAAAATGCGCAGCTTATACTAAGCCAAACTATTTTACACTCCTGCTACCAAACTTGACATAAGCAAAAAAAAAGTATGTGTGTATTTATTATCTTTATCCCTTAGTCTCTTTATTCCTCGTGGAAATCTAGCTTAAATCACAGAAACAGAAACTGTCTTCAACGCAAGAAGTATTAACCTGAATTATAAAAAGTTGACTATCTAACTTCAAGGAATTCTGTCAGTTTTACGTGACGGTGTATGCATGCATCGTTAAAATGTACTCTCATCAATTAGCTTCTTGAGTCATCACCATCCTCAGCCTGTGTTCATCCACTGTTACACATAGGCCTCTCCCATCATACGCCTCTATGTAATCTCCCATAATATGCCTCTTCAGTAAATGCTAGGAATTCAACTATTTATCTCGACCAATTGATAAGCAACACACAACCCGTCTCTCATCCCCACATTAGTACAGGTTAAGGCCACCGCCATGTTGCCACCATTAAGGTAACAACGTGCTAATGATAACAATAAAGCGTGAAAGACAAAACGTGTCGCTCGGTGACAAAGACCTGTCACCGATGACATACTCATGACATGTCAGACCATGACAAAGAATTGGCAGATGACAAATGAATGTCGATATGATGTTAATCTGTCAGATATTAGCGACAATGGTTATATTGCGACTGAATCTGGAGTAAGGTCGATATGGTCTCGATTTGCCTGTAAAATAAATAATTATAATGGTTATGATGACATGATAAAAGAGAGGCCTGTACACTGTACTGTACATAGGAGTAGGATAAAGGTGGCTGTAAACGATGATGATCCGTTCTTACAATATAATATGTCCTTGTTATATTTACAAAATCTGGTATTTTGCCTAGGCCGCATATACTAATTTGTTTTCATAGTTATGAAAACAAATTAGTATATGCGGCGGTATATGGTATATAGCCAGTTGGCTATAGAGGTAAAGGAAAATTTCGTGAAGAAATAGGCATATTTCTAGAAAAATATCTTTGGAGGTCATGCGTCACTATCCAACCCGCACTGGGCTTTGACTTTCTTCTTGTGAAAGAGTCTCAGCAGTAGCAGAGGTAGTTGTAACATAAAGTGAGCAGGCTGCTTATGCTTTTTGTTTTGAATCGGGCACAGCCTTTAACAAAACTAAAATACAATGAGAAATTCACTACGTTATATTTATATACCTAACTACTCACACTACGCACATCTGAATAATACACCTAGTAATTAATCCTCATAGAAACTATTTTGATGTCAAAGTATTAGGTATAACGATAATATACTGATTGTCTGTTTTGTACTCGTAATAGCTCGAACATATTATAACGATAATATACTGATGGTCTGTTGTTTAATGTTTTGTAATAATCTCGAGAGACGTGTCTAGTGATGCAAGCTTTTTATTTCAGTTACAATAAAGTGTTTGTATTTACGACGACGTATGAACTACAATTTGCAAAAATCCATACATTCCAGATTGATCCAGCATCATAAGCAGCCAACTTAATGTTCCTACTACTGAGACTCAGGGTATTCTCTCATAAAGACAGAGGCAAAGCCATAATTCACTTCACTGTACAAGAGTGGTTTGGTAGCTGGCGCATGTTCTAGAAATATCTTTTCTTTAAACACACACGTTTCCTCAAGATGTTTTTATTTAAAATTAAAGCCAATGGTGACGACAAACTTGTGATTGGAAAAATAAACCAAATTGCAGGCAGAATCTGTAGAGCTTATGCGTACTCAGAAACTTTTTCTGTAAGGTCACATTAGCTGAACTTAAATTGTCTAATAAAATCTTTTTGTAAAACTATTTATGTAGTAGATAGATAGATAGAGTGCACTAGAACTCTTTATTGCACTTAATTTAAAAAATAAACGAAATTTACATAACAACACATAATGAAGTAGCAATTGGCGGCCTTATCACTAAAAGCGATCTCTTCCACGTAATAAATCATTTTTCATTCATTGGAGCACTGTGTACTTATTATAGTTGATTTCACAAAGTTTATTAAATTTTGTCGAGTGTCTGTGCTTAGTTTCAAATTGTGTTTATTTTATCGGGATCGGGAACAAATAAATATTTTCTCTTCTCCTGTAATTGTTCGTGTAGAGAGTCAATACAATGAGAAATTCACTACGTTATATTTATATACCTAACTACTCACACTACGCACATCTGAATAATACACCTAGTAATTAATCCTCATAGAAACTATTTTGATGTCAAAGTATTAGGTATAACGATAATATACTGATTGTCTGTTTTGTACTCGTAATAGCTCGAACATATTATAACGATAATATACTGATGGTCTGTTGTTTAATGTTTTGTAATAATCTCGAGAGACGTGTCTAGTGATGCAAGCTTTTTATTTCAGTTACAATAAAGTGTTTGTATTTACGACGACGTATGAACTACAATTTGCAAAAATCCATACATTCCAGATTGATCCAGCATCATAAGCAGCCAACTTAATGTTCCTACTACTGAGACTCAGGGTATTCTCTCATAAAGACAGAGGCAAAGCCATAATTCACTTCACTGTACAAGAGTGGTTTGGTAGCTGGCGCATGTTCTAGAAATATCTTTTCTTTAAACACACACGTTTCCTCAAGATGTTTTTATTTAAAATTAAAGCCAATGGTGACGACAAACTTGTGATTGGAAAAATAAACCAAATTGCAGGCAGAATCTGTAGAGCTTATGCGTACTCAGAAACTTTTTCTGTAAGGTCACATTAGCTGAACTTAAATTGTCTAATAAAATCTTTTTGTAAAACTATTTATGTAGTAGGTAGATAGATAGAGTGCACTAGAACTCTTTATTGCACTTAATTTAAAAAATAAACGAAATTTACATAACAACACATAATGAAGTAGCAATTGGCGGCCTTATCACTAAAAGCGATCTCTTCCACGTAATAAATCATTTTTCATTCATTGGAGCACTGTGTACTTATTATAGTTGATTTCACAAAGTTTATTAAATTTTGTCGAGTGTCTGTGCTTAGTTTCAAATTGTGTTTATTTTATCGGGATCGGGAACAAATAAATATTTTCTCTTCTCCTGTAATTGTTCGTGTAGAGAGTCTAGCCAGCTGTGTAAACTAGTTGTAATTAGCGCAATGTATAACGTTGTATCAGTATTATCAACCGTCACATAACACAGCGTAACAGTTGCTCTGTTTTTATAACTTCCGATTTTTCCAACAGATCTGCAACAATGGAGTTCTCACGTCATAACGCGCTCCGAGCTTTATCGTAACATCTATTTCCTATGACGTTTCGTTTAAATGATAATGCGTAATTGTACAGTATAACCTTATTCTTAACTACTATTTAACCTACATATGTTAAGAAAAGGCAAAGAGATAAAACACCTTAGATCTCTGGGTGATCAGCGCAGAGCAGTGCTAGGTAATGATTTTGAGTCTTCATTTTACAATAGCTGCGTGTCACTGTGTTATGTAGCTGGCATATTGCTTACCATCAGGCACATGTCCTGCTCGTATCGTCACTCCATACTATAAAATAAAAGTGGCCAAGTGCGAGTGGGACTTCCGCACGAAGAGTTCCGTACCATTAGCAAATAAACGGCGAAAACAGCTTTGGCTTTATTTGAATTCCGTATATATACACCATCGCAGTTGCTACAGACAGGCTTTCATCCAAAGGTTCTTTTAAAATTTTGATTTTACCTTACGATTTTAACGACTAGGTCGAATGCGCCTTTTAGTGTACTAGTGGCGCCATCTAGTTTGTTTGGAACGGACTAATCGAGGAAGAAACGGTAAAAATCAAGTTTGTTGTATGGGAGCCCCCGTTAAATATTTATCTTATTTTAATTGTTGTATTTGTTGTTATAGCGGCAATAGAAATACATCATCTGAGAAAATTTCAACTGTCCATCTATCACCGTTCTTGAGATACAGCCTGGCGACAGACGGACGGACGGACGGACAGATGGACGGACAGACAGCCAAGTAATAGGGTTCTGTTTTTACCCTTTGGGTACGGAACCCTAAAAATATAGTTTTGGTAGTAAATAAATAAATAATTACTTTATTTGCGAAAATGGGTAGGTACAACAAGATCTTAAAAGTTTACATTGAGAACTCCATATTCAGCCTTGCGGCATGCAAATATTATGTTGTCTATGACAATTAGACAACAAACTTTATAATTAACTACTTTAAGCTGCTTATTCAAGGGCTGACTATTTCACATTTTTTATTTGTTACATTAGTGGTAGGGCTCTTTGCTGAGTCCACTTGGGGAAGTACCACATATTGGCCAGTTCTTCTGCCGCCAAGTAAAAGCATAGAGCGCTGGCAGTAGTATATAAAATACACAATATTATAACACGTGTTATGATAAAATTGAGACGGAACATTGGAAGCGTTGCGAAATGTAGCTAATTGTTGTCGAACGCCGGGTTATTGTTCAAACTCTGCTTCGTCGAATCTGGTTCAAGGTTCGACAGATGTCCGTAGGTACGTAGCTGCTGAGCTGAACACATTTCTACGTGCACTGGCTTGCTTAAATAATGTCATTTTAATTACGAATCTTTGGCTTAATACAGCGCATTTCAATAAATCTACAATAGAACTTGAAGATCAAAGAAGATTTCGACTCAATTAAATCAGGAACAATTCTAAACATTTTTGATAATGGTGAGACGAACAACGTTGTTCTTGTGGGGTCTTCAACCCTGGTAACAATAACAAAAAACTTTTTCAAGAAAATGTTTTTTTTGTAATTACTTGAAAATAGTAAAAGTTATGATGATGAAATGTATAGAGCAATTTAACATACAAATATTCAACGTATAATTTACTGCCTTTGCACACTGTTTTTATTTTGCCAAATTGCCACCATGCATTTTACAAACATTTTAGTCAATCTCTACTCAAACATTGACTGGAATAGGGCGCTTTCAGTGATAAGCCTCGTTGTTAGGTATAGTTAGTTATTTATTGTTTTAATTTGCCTGTATATCTATTTGTTTTTATTAGTAAATTTACTAACTTCCCTAAAGCACCAAAAGAAGTAACTTTTTAACTTCAAAAATGCCTTAACTCAAAATAACCTACGAAACAATTCCTCTCTACGCGAGTTACATAACATGTCACCTGCGAAATTATTCGCTCCAAATTCCTTGTTGATTTTCGCGTTCACAGCTGTTTGTTTTCTCGATAGGGCTGTCGAGCTCGGAACGAAAATTATCATACGAATGTCGTGAATGCGTAACGTGTACCTATTATCTTGGGACGTATTGTTTCTGCTGTCCAAATATAGTACTTAATGACATACCGATAGTTTTTTATAGTTATGACTGGACAAGACGAGCAGGACATATGCCTGTTAGTAAGCAAGCCACACGTCTCGCAACTATTGGAACATGAAGAGTCCAAATCATTAACTAAGACTGCACTGCGCTCGTCAGGCGTGAGATATATAAGATGCTTTATCTGACTTTGCCCTGTAATTTCTTTGATAATATTCGGACTTCGAACCGGAACACAGTGAAGTTTATTCATTACTGCATGACGGTATAGTTACTGCCAAAGTGATACTTCCCCAGTCAAAATCTGCAAAGCAGAGTTTTTTAGTCATATTGTTATGTTACTGGTATACTTACAGTTTTTTGCTATTACTTACTCGCCTGTCTCAGAAGAGAAATCGCTTGATCTTCAAAGGATTTCCAAATCAGGCTCATCCCCATTTTCTAAACACGATTTTTTTAGAAAGCGGTCAAATAAAAAGTGCAATAAACGCAAAATCTGAGTGAAATCTGTGAGATAACATCTCTACTGTCCCTGCATACCAAGCGGCGCATGCGTAGAATTACAACGCAGGGATGTACAGTGTGACAAGGCTTTGTATACAACATGATAGTGACAGTATTTAACAGTTTTTATAAAGCGAATAGAGGACTATCGTTGTATTCACTCAAAAATAATTGTTGTTTTTTATTTGTAGATCATTCTAGCTCGTTACCATCTATTGTTGGATTCCACTCAGCTCGTTCTAGAGTTCTCTTTATTCAGTTTTTTTTCGCTGTGTTGTATCCACATTTAGCCGTAATGGTACAATTTATTTATATGTAGGTGAGATAATAACTGTACGAACAATAATATAGAAATGACTGGAGTAAATTTACTAGATTTATTATTTTAGAACCAAACCATGTTTCAGAATTTACCTTTTTATATTTTAAATACATCTATGACAGTCACAACAGAATAAAAAGCATGTTATGGATCAAATCTACGATTGCGTATAAAATTTTCCATATTTCCAATTACCTACTTTCATATCGGAACCTTAAACAACAACAACATATTATGTGAAGGATGATCTAAAAGCAAAAACTGTTGCATTTACAGCTATCTTAAAATAAGTGTAGTTCTGAAAGCTTTGTCCAAAAACCCTGGCCTCTCACGACTATCCGTGTCGCATTGTATGTGCGTGTGAGTGCTCAGGTTTTTCCAAACACCGCGCAGGTTTCGGTAGCTAAATCACCCATTACAAGACCCAATGTAGAGCGTGGTTTCACTTTTATTAGCCTAGAAAATATACCGTAACTTTTAACACACTTATTTCTCAACAAAGGTAATAAAGAAGCTTCTCGTTGGAAATCACCTTTGCATACGTAAAGGCTGTTGTGATGGTTCGTATGCTTATATGGTGCACTAGATAGGGCTTCTGACAAAACATTTCAATAAATATTTATTTATAAACAAAAGCTATCTAAATCAGTCAATTGAAGTAGGTGAGAAGTAATATTACGGGGTTTTGTTTGAAGGGAAATATTTCAAGAGAAATTATGGGGCAAAGAGATATATAAATAAATAAATATTGGTGGACAATTCACACACAACACCATCTGACCCCAAACTAAGCAAAGCTTGTACGATGGTGGCCAGATAGCTGATATAATACTTATATAGTTTTAAATACATACTTATTATAGAAAGAAACACCCAGACACAGTGCAAACATTTGAATTCATCACACAAATATTTGCTCTGGATGGGAATCGAACCCACGACCCTCGGCTTCGCAGGCAGAGCTACTACCAACTAAGCCACGAGGCCAGTCAGTAGTTAACTAAGTTTAGTAACGAGCGCAGTTCAGTGTTAGGCAGTTATTTGGACCTTTCATGTCCACTGCTGTGGTCATTCCAAGTATAACAAAATATCTATGCGTGGCGACATTACTATTCTTTTCTTCTTCTTGTCACTTGTTTGTTTTTCGTCTTACTCATGGTTTCGCTGTCAGTGGATGCTGAAAAAAAACACTATTAGCGATAAACCCATCATTTATGGTACTAAGTAATATTTGTCACAGTGTTACATTTTTGGTGTACATAAAAGTGTTATATCCGTTTATGTGCATAGCAAATTTGAGTAAACACAAACTTATACTGGAGAAATAAAAGTGCAAATACATTTCAAATTATTTGCATTTTTGCAACAGGAAGACTCTTTATAAACAAAACTACGTACAACGAGAACTACACTACGTAACATACGTAACTAACTAAATACACAAAGGATAGCTGAGTTATCCAAAGACTGATGAAGATTTAAAAATAATCAAAATGGTCAAGCCCATTACTTAACAAAGTGAAGCGAATCCATTTCGACGTATTATCAGACTTTTTTATTCGGACTATTACTTAATTCAGAAAGAAAATTGGTAACGTCAATCACAAAAAATAATAAAACAGTTGAAGTACGTAATTAGTTAATAATGTCAACATAACAGTACAGTAAGTGGATGTAAAAAGGCGCTGTACCTACAGTAGGTATACAAAGATGTAGCTGTAAAATAAATTTACACTCGGGTTACTAGGTAACGTCTTAATGGGCACTAATTGTCAGACAAGACATACATGCAAATTCATATTATGAAGAGTCCACTTCACCATTGGAGTCCTGTGCCCAAACTTTTGAACTACGTTACGTCCTACAACTCCTTCTGTTAATCGTTACATATAACGACAGTGGCACCAATTGTTATCAACTGTCATGAGTGATAAAACAAATCTTAGTTATTAAGAAATAGTATCTAATTGGAAAAGTCCAGTAAATAATTCACTTGACGCCTTAATTTCACAATTACACAATATGTCGTGTAACGTCAGGTGAGATGGTCGACATGCCTACTGAAGATTAAGAAAATCACAGATTTATCACTCTGACTACTGTATTCCAAACTCAGGACTAAAGGTACAAGTTCGCGCGGAGACCGCGACACGAGACCGCGACAGGAGACCGAGACCGGAGACCGCGACAGGCACTTGACACTATGGAATTGTATGGGCGCCAGTTCGCGCCGCGACCGCGACCTGGCTCGGTCTCCTGTCGCGGTCGCGGCGCGAACTGGCGTCCATACAATTCTATAGTGTCAAGTGCCTGTCGCGGTCTCCGGTCGCGGTCTCGTGTCGCGGTCTCAGCGCGAACTTGTACCTTTACGCGAGCGAAAAATTGTCAAATTTTTGAGCAAAATCAAATCTTTAAAAAACATCTCTTCGTTTGTGATGTCAACAGAATCAATGATACATAAACTGTGTTAAGTAAAATTTTGGAAAATGTTAATGTTGTACTTCCAATCCAATAATTCCAATCCGACAATTTTGTAGGAAAGAAGTTGCTGCAGAAGCTTTTTATCGACTTGCACTCATCTGATGTCAAGCAACGATGCAACTTACTATGGAGCTGGCAACTTAGAAGGAACCAATATACTCTCGACTTGAAGATACCCAGAGGCCATTTGAAAAAAACAGCTAATTCTGTTCTTTATTAAAAAAATACAACCTACAATGTTCCCGGATGTCAGCTGCGCAGAATTGTCATATTTATGATTTAAATCGCCTATAAAGTTATTTGAATTCAATGATTATTCAACAGCCAACAATTCATTGCAATTGTTTATTGATCGTAATCGGTAATAAATAACAAAAAATGATTCCGATACCACGCCCTGACAATCGTGACTGTATTAAAATAATCAACAGCTGAACATAGAAAGTATTTGATTGTACAAGTATAATCACGGTCACAAGCGGCTTCGGAAATGTGTTAAAAAAATAGCTGACTCTGCAAACGTTGTTCTGACGTCATCGATTATCTTATACCTTTAAACGAGCAATTCTGGTACCTATATAAATATGCAAACATATATAATATAGAATCTGGGTCTCGGAAAAGGCTCTAACGGATTTTGATAAAATGGATGGATGGTTTCGGGGACGATAAATCGATCTAACTAGGTTTCATTTAAAAAAAACCGCATATTATGCGCGTTTTTAGACATTGAAAATCTGTCACATTAGACATTAGAATGCGAAGGTAAATTTTGCCGCGTGACGCAACAGCATAATAGCTAAGACGGAAAGTCGGGCGGTCACGAATTAGTAGCTCCGGGTTCGAATCCAGACGCTTCTCTTTTTTTAAAAGTTTTCTTTTTTTTTTAGACGATCTATTACTTGGATCCTTTTATCTGTAGCTATCTAAGTATATTTAGTATTTACCTAAACCGAGCATAGCTCGGTCACCCAGGTACTTAAACTTTATGTTAAAATATCACGACACTTTATGAACATGAAAATCGTTAGTAGTACCATGCAATGTTATATCAATAAATATGTTGTAGTTTAATTTTTAAATTATAACAAAAAGTATGAGCCGCGCCATTTAGTCGGCGCCGGGATTTTAGCATTCGTGCTATAACCAAATGCGTGTAAACAAAAATAAAATGCATTTGAGGCAATTTGAAATTTCAATAAGATTTTTATTATTTATGATTAAAAAATATAAGGCTCACATGTGATTACACATACACATGTGATTTTGGTGGAACTTGCCAGGTGATCCAAATTTAGAAATTATTTTTGGTCCGCTACTCACCAGCTCTCACCAGCAGCCCTCTGATAGCGGGTTTACACGCTATCAGAGAGGTATGTATCAAGTTTTCAGCTTGTCTCAAATACGTACACAAAAATTGGTGCCAGCTCCCGGAATATGGAATCTGGCACCCAAAATACAAGCTTTGCTTAGTCTGACGTTAGTGTTATGTGACAAATATCTAACTAATACTTTTTATCTATCATCACTCATTTATTTAAATGTCATGGAAAAAATAATGTAGTCATATCAATAGCTAAACCACTAGTAATTTGACTTCCAAATATTTTTTCTGTGTCTGGATATTCACAATCATAGTGTTATATCAGCTATCTAGCTTCCATAATAAAAAAAAACTAGCTTAAACTATTCTCAACTAAGTAATTCGTTTAGGATTAGCGTTGTTTATGTTCACCAGTATTTAAAAAAAATTAAAATCGATCTCACAGAATATGTCTAAAGTCGCACGTAGTAACGAGCGTATTCTTCCAAGCACGCTTCACCTTGACAACTTGTCATATAATCGGCAAATATCTTCGACAAGCGAACTGCTATAGTTGGTATTGTTCCGGTTTTGGTGATTAGCATTCCGATTGAGGATATAAAAAATGTTCCGTAAATCAATTACAGTTCAATAATGGTTCCTGTTGCTGACTGAAATTGAGTAGGTACTTAAAGTATGTATATTTTATGTACTATAATTTGTTCGAAGTTTGGTTATTATTTCCGTTTGGTATTAATTATAATATATAGTTAGTGTATTTGAATTGTGACTAGACGTCCTTGTTACGAAAGTGGATTAGTTATACCTCTTCGTTACAGTCATTAGAACGTCAACCATGAAATGATGTAGCTATTTCGAGCTCCAAGCAGTCTGATAAAAAAAGGAAGGATGGTTGGTATTAGGTATTATTGTAGGCATTAGGTCACGCAAATCAGGTGAACTCTTTTACAAATGTATCCAATAAAATCCGATAAGCTGGCAACTTTGTATTTAACGTTTGACTATAGTTCAAGCTGACTACTAACACCATAAAAATTACTATTAAAATAGTACAAAAAAACGATTTCGAAGGTTTTTTTAAATTTCTAAAAAATATAAATTCAAAGTTAAAAAATAGCATAATTCAAACAAAAAATATGTTCGTTATTGAAACTCGCATAAATCAAACAACGTCATTTCGTTGCACGCTTCAGATGTTCAAACTTTAGTGTTGCGAAACACTTGAGCGCGCGAAGTTCCAACCTCGCTCTAATTGCATACATTAGTTGACAATAGTTTGTATATCTAATTGTGCAGCCTACATGAGATCACTTCCGGCAGGTATCGGGACTGCGGACAGATGGTGATCATTCTCAGAACTTATCACTATATACGCAGTAACATAACGTAAAAATATAGCATTGCACATATTTTTTGTACAGGATAAATTTATACTGTTTATAAATTTATTTTAAATAAAAACAATAGCACAACACAAATTACACATTCTTAGAGCTAGTGAAACAAATGACGAACTGAAGTCAATAGAACTTCTATTGACTAGAAGTATCTTTCCATCCTTTTATTATAAAAGGATGGCAACAAAAGTATATTAAAATGGGGAAAAAGCAGATTAATAATACAAACGTAAGCAAGGCATATATTTCGAAATACACATTTGGTAAATGGCTGCACAACGTTGGAAAGTCTAAACGGATTTGGGATTCAGATTTGGAACATAGTTAGATTATAGTCAAGAATAACATAGAGGCTATGTTTATAGAGAAATTTTTAGAAAAATAAACTACGTGGGATGGGTCATATTATAGTAACATACTAAGTGACAGGTATTACAACAAGCTCCTATAATAGCACACTACTACTCAGCTATTCGAACATGAAGACTTCAAAACATAACCTAGAACTGCTTTACCACCTGATTCGACAACTTGAGTTGAGATAATTACCCTATAAATCCTCTTCCCCATAACTTTAATCCTCTACTGGGCATAAGCAGACACCGAAAACCGAGACTGAGTGTTATATGGAAAAGCCTTAGGGGAGGGGTACTATTAAATACTCAACAACAATATTATGCAACTCGGCGTATCCATTGAACATATTAAAACAATGGAAAAATCCAAGTTAGAGGATGTGTTGTAACACAATTTCACCTTTTGTAATCGACTGACGGTGTCGGGGTTTAGTAGGGTTGTAATATTTATGACGCATAATTTACAATATTCGTTATTTTAATCTTAGATTTGATAAAAACTGGGAAATTTGACAGCTTATTATGATAACGGTCGGAGCCCCGGATTCAAATTCCACGCGCACCACTGTCTTTTCGAAGTAATGTGCGTAATGAAACTTAAAACTATGAAGGAAATCATGAGGAAACCGACATGTACCTTGAATCTTTCGCGGTTATGCCAATATCTACCAATCGGCACTAGGCCAGCGTGCTGGATTATGGCCTGGACTCTCTCGTTGCGAGAGAAAACGCGAGCCCCAGCAGTGGGAACAATTAATGGACTGTTTATGCTAAAGCAACGACAAACGTACACATTTGCACTTGGAAAATACTGATAAGTGCAGGCGGGATTAGAATCTACGACCTTATGATTGTGGGCTGCACGTTCTAGTCACCACGGCTTCATAAAAAACACAACTAACAAATAATTTAATCCGCGATCCGATAAAATGGACGACAATTTCACATTAACCGATGCTCAGCAGACAATTAAATCCAAAAAATAAATACACTCAAAAATATATCTTTAACCGTTGCTTTCAGTGTGAATGACCGTCTGGCGAAATAAAACTAAAAAGTTGTGTAAAAAGTTTAGGTACTCGAGTCAAAACATTTTTGACGGTCTAGGTAGGTAGCATTCAAAATTGGCACGTGCAACCTACCGTTTACCTCTGGTTCTCAAACTGAAATCTGCAGGCAGGTTGGATTTCAGTCTTGATAACTTCTAAAATGTTCAATTATGTGATTTAATTTAATTTAATTACCGACTGAACAATTTAAAATTAACTCGACAGATACTCGACAAAATTTCACATTTTTTATGAAATCAACACACTGTTCCAATGAAACTGCGAGGTAGTACGAATACGTATTCGAGGTTAGCAAATTTCAGATTTTTGTTGATATGTTTATAAAAAACCGCTATAGGTACTAATTTTGATGAAAATATGGGGTTACCTCTGAAGTATGACTTCTATCTACCAAACAAAAAAATGCTTAGTTTGTGCTTAGTAAGTGTTGTGTGAGAAAAGTCCTATATTTTTTTTTTAATTAAGCCGTGGAGTACTTAGACCGGAAGCCGAAGTGAATGTAATAGACATTATAGGCATTGTTTGACTATTTATTACTAGGTATATTGTAATTTACGCACTTTTTTTTTGTTCAGCTACCTACTTACTAAGACGACGTTTTGATTAATACTTGATTTTTTTTTATTTAGATGTTTTGTTACTTATTTATGGACATAGTAACCGGAAAATTTGAAATTTTATTTTTATTTAGCTTGGTCAGTGTGATGGATATTAATTAGATGTACTCTATGTATGTCTATGTTCTGGTGATTAGAAACCCTAGAAATCTACTTTATTGACCTTTATTACTATTACAATTGTAAAGTTTCGGAACCACTGACGTCTAACTAAAGTTTCGCCTCGTAGCCAATAAAACGAGTAGTTACTCACGATGCCCTGTCAAACACTCGTTACTAAAATTATGAAATAGGTTTTTGACCCGGACCTTATGCTAATCATTGTAATGCTACGTACAGTCGATACAAACGAACGTTTGATGGAAACAATAAAACTGCTTTGTTTGTTTTAGTGTGTACCTAAATATAATGGCACTTGCAAAATAATAATAATTTATTTGCTTACATAAAATCTTACCAACGTTATAAATGTGCAAGATTGGATGTTTGCTGCGGTAGAGAAACAGGCACGGGAACTGCACAAGTAAAACCCCGGAGCACTGCCAGTATTGAGTATATTATTATTTTCAATACAAAAACAAAAAAGTTACAAAGACACTTAATTGTATGTAGATGATAACCCAATAAATATTGGGTTAGTGTTGACACCTACAGTCGGCCGAAAAGTATGATTTGACAAGTTTTTGGCCAGCGTGAGCCTTGATGAATACAGCGATTTAAATGTACAAAAACGTATCACAAAACATTGTTTTTTTTTCTTGAATTCATTAGACGTCACAAATTTTGACAATGTATATGCCGAGTGAGCCAGTGTTTTGCCCGCATAGTTCACGTTTTTCTAATTTCCTCGCTATAAAAAGTATCCCATCCAGATTCTAAGCTGGACTGTGCTGTGCTGTTCTAACTGTGCCCTGAATGTCAACCTGATTCATTCAATAGTTCCAACATAATTCAGCAATAAACGTAAAAACATACAAACTTTTCAATCTTTCACACATATATTTTCTTAACTTATACATTTATAAAATTAGTGGGTTACGCAAAAATATGGCGGGTGTTTGTCTTGCGCAACCCTGGAGCAAATGCTTGAGATATGGCGTTGAGTTATCCCACTAATATAATAAATGTCAATGTAATATGTTTATATGTTTGTTGCTCAATCACGTCCTAACGTATGAACGAATCGGGTTGAAGTTTGGAACACAGAGAGTCTGGAAGAACACATAGGCTACTTTTTATCCCGGAAAAACAACGGGAACAACGGGAACAACGGGAACGGGAACTTCGCGGGTAACACCGCGGGGCGCTCCTAGTAAAATTATAATAGTTTCCGATTCCATTATTTTCCCGGGATAAAAGTAGCCTATGTGTCACACCAGACTAATATCTATCGATGTATTATATTTCATCCAGATAATTTTAGAAGTTTTTGTTTTAATGAGTAACATACATTCATAATATAATTTCGCAATTATGTTAGTAGGAAGTAGGGTGATAAAATTACATCTTAGGTGAACTTTATTTTCGAAAACATTTTAAAAGCATAATTTGCCTTTTTAGTTATTTTAACGTAACAAAAAAAAACAATTAAATTTACGAAATAGTCTCATGTATGAGAAAATGGTCTTAAATTTGTTTAGTTTTGTTGAAATACGTATTCGTAACCAGTGTTTTAAGTGAAAAAGAAAATTTTGTTCCTTCACGCAAACATTGTCATTTTTTTTTTTTTAAAGGGAGTAATAGGGCAAGAGCCCGTGAACCCGAGAGATTCGTTATTTTAACAAAGCTGAAAGTTTAGCAGCGCATACTCCCAACATGGACAAGAACGACAGAAGTCACCCCATTAAGAAGTTTAAGTCATTCTGGCTTTGGCAGATAAACGGTAAGTCCTAAAGGTGTACCTATGAAACCTGGGGTTCACGAACTCTTAGTCCATATGTTCTTGCTACCTAAATTATCTAAAAATAATCAGGAACTAACTATCCGAGATTTAGAACGTAAAATTAATTGAACCAGTTACATCAAAATATCAATTGCAAATATAAATAAAACTT
This sequence comes from Ectropis crepuscularia, assembly GCA_963693475.1. Classification (NCBI taxonomy): domain Eukaryota; kingdom Metazoa; phylum Arthropoda; class Insecta; order Lepidoptera; family Geometridae; genus Ectropis; species Ectropis crepuscularia. The sequence goes on from OY856340.1 coordinate 5,681,122, forward strand.
GGTGCTCTACCACGCCCAAAACAATTAATTCAGCTCTAATTACTGCAAACACAACTACCAAAATGTAAGATATAAATCAGCCACCTGTCATAAAGTATGATTACATACATATTCATATTATCTGATTGTCTGTCCGTCTGATTACATGCTATTACGCAGTGGTCACTAGGAAATCCGCCTACATTGTTTCTGTATCTTTGACTTGTAATAATTAGGGTAACAAAAAGTTGTCACGGAAAGAACTGGACAGTTGAACTAAAAAACTGTTTGTCGTGAGTATGATCACTAGATTAATAAGAATAAGAAAAAAATATGTCGAGCAATCGACACAAATTATGACTTGTAACTATCTTATTCTATAACGATCATTACATTGATCAATTCGATAAGAACTGCTTGTTAATGATAATTAATTTTAAAGTTGACGTATTTAATGTACTTAAAATTCTCTTAAAAGGATACAGCCTGATTTCCAATAACCCTGTACATTAAAGTATTACCAGTGTTTTCTAAAGCAGCTCTGTCCCAATTTCCGCACAACAAAATGAAATTCCATATCATTATCTGTCAAAAGTTATAGATACTAAAGGCACTGTTCGTCATTCCATCGGTTGCTAGCAAGAGTATGACGATATGACAACATGTTTAAGTAAGTACCTTAATTTAACCGACCGCTGTGGCATTCAAACAATTGATCAATAAATCTTATAGCACTGTTTTATCACCGCAAGCGATAAATTTGCGTGAAATAGCAGTAATTTTGAGACATTTCAAAGCCCTGCTGTTCAGATAATCTTTGGTATTGTCGATGCAACAAATGAATGCTTTGCTTACGATATTTTAAACGAAAGTGTTATATAAATGCGTCATTTATTTCTATGGCGGAAGTCAGCACAAATTTTTCAACATTTTTCAAAAAGTTTTGGAGGTTCTTAAAATTAGATCGTAATTTTAAAAGCAATGTTAATTAACTAAGTTGTCTTTTAAAACCAATTTCGTATTTTTTTTAGTTATATGTCTACTTATTGATTTGCTTTTATATTACCTCTAGAAAAATAATAAAAAATGTAACCATACTAATTTGACATTTAAATATGCGAGAATTGATGTGTATGAGTTTTCCATATAAATCTGTAACAGCTGAACAGATTTAAATGCCAATTAAAACGTATCAAGTACATTACACATTGGATACGTTACCAGGCGAAGTTATAGCAAGTGGACTCAAAATGTATTGGTGGCCGATAGAAGGCAAGAGAAGCGTTAGGCGTCCACCAGTTAGGTGGGTCGATGACATTCGAAAAGTACCGGGTCATGCATGGATTAACACAGTACCGCCTAACTAAATCGGCTATCGCTTTGCTAATGCTCTCTCTATCATTTCAAGCGAAAAGAAAAGAGAGAGAAACATCAAAGCTATGACATTTTTCGTTCGGCGGTAGACCCCCCGGTACAAGTGTCTTACACGAAGAGAGGTGTATGCTCAGCAGTGAGTAACAACATACTGAAAATTATGACGATGAAGTATACATGATCTAGATTAGCACATAGGATACTTTTATCCCGCTAAAAGTAGTGGTAGCGAAGCCGCGGGTTACTCTGCGGGGGTCAGCTAATACTCTTAAAAGTGCATTTTTCATTAAATTGACTGGTTTGGAATTTGTAGCACTAAAGATAAAAAGTGGGATAAATTATGAAAAAAGGAAATACAAAATTGACTCGAATCACGGTCCGCCATTTGTCATGGGTGGCGCCAATATTTAATATTGTTAGATACATTTTACAAAACAAAACATTGGCACCATCTTTAGCGAAACCGCGAACTATCTGTGACAGATAAATTAGCCTTCACAAAACTTTTTTTTATGTTTACATTTGACCGCCATCTCACCTGAAGTTAAGTGACGATACGGTCTCTGATCCTCAAAGTGCAGGCTACGATGGAGCGTGCTTACCTAAAAGAAAACCGAGTCACTCTCGGTTTGAAGACTTCAAGATTAAACCCATCCGAAAAAACCTACTCAGGCAACGCAATCGACAGCCTAGACGTTCTTATCACAAATCTGACAAATCTCTTCGTTTGAGTCTTTATAAACATGAAACGATGTCACTTTTTCGAGCTTCGAGCAGCCTGACAGCAAAAAAGGACATTTCTACATAGAAGTACTATTAAAGTTTACAATACAATAAAAAACTTGACACAACAATAACGTGAAAAGTAACAGCGTATGACCGAGCACCGCGTCGCGAGTTACTGAGTTAGTCAGCATTTCGACCATGACCTTGGAGACTTTCTTATTTTTACACATCTACAATGACGCAACAAGGCCGTTGCATCGTCTGGAGTGTTAGATGGGTGTCAAGAAGACAGGTTTCGCTACTGCGGTCGTTTCTAGTAGCTTTTTGACATTATTATTTGCGGTTTTCTTTATTAGGGCCGTTTTTTTAACTTGTCGTAATCTGTTTGCGGTGATATTTTAAACGAGTAGCCAATTCAGCTTGTTTCTGTAGGACTTGAAATGTGTTTTTATTTTAGGTATCAATGTTTAGACTTTATATCTATATTTCTATGCTCATGTTATAGAACGCAAAGATTTGCTATGTTTTGCATGTTTGTTGCAAATCAACTCAAAATTATTTCCCCATTAGAATGCTATTATTATCCCTGAGTAAGATAAATAGTGAAAAGATGGATGGTGTTTGGTTTTTTTCGCCGTGCGAAAATATCTTAGTAATATTTCGAATGAAGAGGATTGGCTCTACTTTTGTGATAAGAACGTCAAAGAGTGAGTTTTTCCCGATGGTTACAAACTTGGTGTCTTCAAATCAGTTTCTTCTAAGTAAGCACGCTCAATCGTAGACCGTATTGTCGCTTAGCATCAGGCCACTTGAGAACAAATGTCATAGGAATATTAAAAAAAACTAAACTTATGTAAAACTAGTTGACTCTGTATGTTTTACATGAAATTAAAATAAAATTATATCGTTTCCAAATTATAATTTTTATAGGACTTTCTGATTTCATGATTCAAATAAGTTTTTTTTTTGAAGTAGTTTATTTGGTTTATTTTTATGTTTTGAGTTTAGATGTACACTGACAATGCCAACTGTATGTACCTGTCGATTTTAAGTACCTATTAAGGCTGATATAAACTGAACGAACATAGAGCTAGAGCTGGAACAGGAGCATTCTTTTTCGATCTTTTTCGAAAGATCGTTCTAGATCGATCGTTTAGCTTTTTCCATATTATATATTCCATAGAATCTTTGCGAACGCAAACAAAACAACGAAATAATGCTCTACGTTTGTTTAAACCAAATGAATTTGATACAGTGGGGATAGAATGAGCATTCGCTCGTCTGATGTAAATCGGCGTTGAAAGCGTTCAAGTGACTAAGTGTAGTTAGTAAGTTCAGGCAGTAGGGTCCTGTGCCTTATGTGCTAGTCCAAAGATCGGCTCGCAGCCAAAGCCATCTGACGCCAATTTTTGCGAGTAAATGTCCTATATACATATACATAACATAGGTCTATCTAACCGCCGTACGCCAAACATTGGCGTTACGCTTATAGTCCAGTAATTTCAGGTTCAATGTGCCGAAAAAATCCTAGTGGACTGAAATTTTGTATCTAACTTTTTGTATACGCTGATTTCACTAATTTTTTAACCTTTACAACTTTTTTAGCCCGCACGATATCAAGGTCGATTTTTCAAATATTTAAATTACAACGTCTTGATAATCTGTAGACCTTCATTAGTCTATGGAAAATACAGGTCTGTTTAGTGTAAGTAGTTAGTTAGGTATATAGCGTAATATTATTGTATTTTAGTTACGTGTATAAAGGCTCTGCCCGTTAAGAAAAAATACATTGTATACAATACAAAAAAAATTACAGGTGTATATAAAAATTCAGCTCACTAGGACTTTTTCCGCAGATTGTGGCTTAATATGACTGGACTTTTCAGCGAACCAAAAACATGCCAAATTATGGTGTAAAGTCAAATCTGTACAAAAAAAAATATCTGACATTTGTGACTTTTAAAGTTTCGAAAGACTTGTAAGGTTTCGTGGTGCAGTCAGTAGTCAGTCTGCTCACTGACCGTGTGTTGAATTCCCACTCAGGAAACCAATTGCGCGATGAAAACAAGTGTTTGAGCTGTGCTTTGGTATTCTTATGTAGCATATAAATACCCAGGTATTTAGATATAACTCAAAGCACGGTCAGCAGTAGAGAAAATTGCGGCCAACTGCCACAGCCCTTTAAAAAATAGTCATATCAGGCTATCTGAAAATCTATAATGTCTGGTAAGTCTGATATGTAATGCCTAAAACTTAGTTTGGGGCTAGATGTTAAGTGATAAGTGTGGTGTATGTGTGTGTTTATCCTACTTTCTACTAATATTATAAATGACAATGTATGGATGTTTGGATGTTTATTGCTCAATCACGTCATAACGTATGAACGGATCGGGCTGAAATTTGGATCCCAGATAGATTATAGTCTGGAAGAACACATAGGCTACTTTTTTCCCGGAAAAACAACGAGAACAACGGGAATGGGAACTACGCGGGTAACACCGCTGGGCGCTGCTAGTGCATTATATGTACGCACGCAAGCAGTTACACCTCTTTAGTTTGAAGAATTATCAACTCTAACAGCTACCTAACTCTCCTTCGGCGGTAGCCCGAAGTTGGCTACGTGGTACCTGCACTTGAAAAAATTGCCATTAGTAGCGCGTTTTTTTATTCCACGGGACCCCTTTGAAAAAACACACGTTACTAACTTCAGTGTGTCAAATTTGGGTGTCGCTGTGCCCCCGTATCGTAAAAATTCACTCTGAATTTCTCTTCCGATGTCAGCCAACTTCATCTCATTTCTCATTTGTCGATGTGCGCGTCATCGCTCTTTCATCATTTTTTCTAAGCACGCCAAAAGCCGAATAACTTCAAGATGTCGATCAATTTCACAAAAATCATACATAAATTTTAACTCAACAAAAATTGCAAAGACGTCACGACCACACCCGTGCTCACCATCGTTTGTAAGATCTGTATGGCGCCTAAAACCTTGCATAACCCTAGACGCCTAACGCCAGACTTTTGACTAATACCTATTTTATTCAACATTATAAACGGACGTTATTGATAAAACTAGCGTCCAATTAATTATATTTAAACCTAGCTGTAACCTAGCCTGTCTCCGCCGACGCTGTTGCAAAAATTAATTTACTGAATATATTTTCCCAATAGATAGAATGGAAAGGGTAAGGCTACAGGCGACGATGTGAATGATCGTAAATACACGATATATAAGTTTTGTTTAGTAAATATTGGTGGACAATTCACACACAACACCATCTGACCCCAAATTAAGCAAAGCTTGTGTGATGGCGGCCAAATAGCTGATATAATACTTACATAGTTTTTAAATACATACTTATTATACATAGAAACACCCAGACACAGTGCAAACATTTGAATTCATCACACAAATATTTGCACTGGGTGGGAATAGAACTCACGACCCTCGGTTTCGCAGGCAGAGCTACTACCAACTAAGCCACGACGCCAGTCAAGACATAAATATTATTAATTACTAGTGGTCGCGAAGTGGTCGAAATTTGACAATAAAGCAATATTAATTTATTCTCAATTTGACCAAATACTTTAACAAAAAACAAAAGAGTATTTATACGTGTGAGTCAAATACATTTGTGTATGATGATTTTACTCTCAGGCAAATTACTAAAATGTTTTTACTACATAATTAAAAAAATTGCAATCTAGACTCTATATAAACTATAAGTGTGAAAAACTTCATACTCCTTCGTCCGCGCAATATTGTGTACAAAAGAGTTTACAAAACTTTTGTTTCACGTATCAAAATATAGATAAGCAAAACTTCATATGTGCCGATTAGTTTAATTAGATAATTAGTAGTACTTACCATCACAGATTAGTAGAGGAATTAACATAATTAGTCTAGTCAACAAGTGTTTTCTGGGTCAACATTTTTGCGCCTTCTATCATTATGATAAAGGTTTTAAATCTTATTTAAAATTGGAAATATCTTTAATAGTTTTTGACATATTGGCCAATAACGAAACACTATTTTTTATTTTCACTAAATTTATTATAACTATTATATTGTATTTTGTAATTTTTGCGAGCGGGCTTCGAATTTTCTCAAAAAATATCTAAAGTTCATTCCAAATCGAATGACACCTCAATCATAATGATAGGAGAAGGCGAAAAGATGTTGACCTAAAAAGCACTTGTTGACTAGACTAAATAAAAAAAATATCATTCCGAGCGCTTGCGACGACGACATCGACGCGATGCGAAATCAAAATGCCGTCGTTTATTTGGTCCAACGTAAAAGCGTTTAAGCCATTTAGCGTAATAATGCCGCCAACGCATCCAACATGCACAATTTAATTTAATTTAATGCACAGTTAAATCATCTTGATTATGTTTAGATATTTTTTGTTCTATGGATAACTCAGACGTGAGTAGTTAGATAGGTATGTACCAGGTATTATAGTGTAGTTCTTATTGTAACGTTGTAAAAGCTCGGCCACCAAAAAATTAATTAGGAAGTGACGACGACTGTGAACAAGATAAGAGATAGAGAATAAAGCAAGATGTGGTACAAATGGCACACTTATTGCTTACAGCGATCTCGTACAGGCAAAATTAGGGAAAATTAAGAATTATATCGAAAAAGAATAAGATAGGTATAGAATCGTAGATTACGTGGATATATATTTTTTGAACCTATAATTCATAAAAATATGTCATGGAAATTTATATTGTACGTACGAGTATTTCTTTAATAAACATCTAGGGCTTTAAACTAGGTAGGTACATGTATTTCAAAAATCCATTTTATTATAAAAATTGTGGAAATTTTGAATATTAGGTAAAGTGAACATTTTAACTTAAAATGCGGTCACAAGTCTAACTAAAATAATTTATAATATCAGGCTTAATCAGAAAGTTACACAAACGCAGACTGATTGATTAAATTATTATTAGAATATATGTATATTTGGCGCCGACGGCGCTACAGACATATTAAGCGATTTTTATGGAATATTAATTAATTTATCATTAAAACTGATGAAAGCATAGATTTGACTGATGCGAAAAAATATTCCTAGCTCTCTGGGTTTAGCCTAGGTAAAAATGTGGCAATAGTTATTTGTTGTACAAGAGTGCAAAGTGGCTTTTTAATCGCGTGCTCAATTTTGATGACCGAGCAAGCGAAGGATTCTAAAGTTGAATCTTGAGCGTAGCAGGGGAATCAAAAGAGCACAAGGTGAAAAATCTTTGCACTCGAGTGCAACACGTAATTTTTCATCCCTTACCTTAGGGAGGAAATTATATAACGCTTTGTGCATTTTCAGTTTCAGTCAATTCTGTTGGCGTCAAATAAACTTCTTGGTCGCTAGAATCACTTATTATTATGGTATTTTGGTTTTTCACTTTTATTCAATTTTACTGTTTTTAATCTAAGTTTTAGGCTTTAACTTTATTTAGCCATGGTTTAACAATAACAATACGACGTGAAAATACGGAGAGTTGACCGATTGAGGTAAGGAGTTTCATATGCGTACATGAAAAAGTGTCCGCCTAAATGCATTAAATTATAGTAGCGCTAAATTTGCATCAGGGAACATTTTCAAGGAAATAAAAAACGAACTATTTAGAACACATGAAAAAAAAAATTACAGTCATAGGCACTGCCGATAGAAGTGGTAACTTATAACTCTGGGCTGTTGGAGGTAGGTACAAACAATTTTTGTAATCGAAACTCTTTACTGTTTCTGTTGCCCTGGTACCTACCTGGCCGTTTTTACCGAGTTTACCCGAATATTTCATATCCGATCCGATCCATTATCATATCCAAGCGTGACGATTGATGAATCCATTTCACAGCCCACGAAAATTTTGTCTATAGCGCGCCAAAAGAAGTTTTCACTTCAAAAAATCCATTGCCAACATATGTAGTAAAATTGGTAGAACCTACCTTTCTTGCAGTGAAACAGATCGTTTTATTTTATTTATAAGTCATAAATGAAAAACAACAATTTATTTCTGATAGAATCCTTCAGACACCTACTGCCATTTATTATTTGGACAGAGAGAGAATAGACAAATATGTGATATTTCCGATCTGAAAGCTATATAGGTGTACAATATGTATTTTAGTAACATATACTGGTAACCTAGCAAAGATAGCTCTTAAAGATGTGTTTAATTCATTATTATTATTATTTTTTAATAAAGAATGTAAGTGTTTAGTTTATGCATATTTATTTAACAATAAAAAGTACATCCATCTAACTACCTCTCTAATTGGACTTAGTCAAAGAGCCTTACAGTTTCATAACCAAGTTTGCAACTCAACGACCCGTGACAACTAGGTAACAAATGACAGCCGTAAGAGCCAAGTAAATAAGTACATACTTAATAAAATAAACAAGCTTTCATATCCACATCAAGGATAAACTAAATCTGAAGACAGTTTAAAACGGTTTGAGCAAGAACATCAAAATGACATCTAGTACAAATACGTTGGTTACACAATCTGATTAGTTGGTGCAGAAGATATTTTAGTTAGATATTTTGTAATCGTTTTCATCTGAATAAGGCAGTTTTAACTGTAAACAACTAATCTTAATGAAAGTTATCAATTAATTAAAGTTAAAAGTGATAAAATAAGGAGGGCAGGAAAGCCGCTTTAATAGGATAGTACAGATTTCAAATTAAATCTTTATATCTTTGCAATAATTGTAAGAAGGAGAATAATAATAATTAAGAATATTTCACTTTTATAGCCCTTTTAAATTTCACAAAGAAAGACAACACTGATATATGAGGTAATTTCTGGAACCACTGAACATGAAAAGTTAACACTAACACATTAAGTTATCCACTAACCTCCGAAGATAAACTATTACTAACCATCGTATTTTAAAGATATCCTCAAGGCTTATGCAAGCCGAAAACCTGTAATGTTTTTCAGTTGTTAATTTAATATTTTTGTGACTTTAAATGAATTCAAAATTATAAGCTTCAGTCAAGTTTTGTATTAGGGCCGTTAATGTCAGTTTAGTCTCGTTGAGTCCGAAAATTTGTAAATCGATTTGATTTTACTTAAAAATGTAGCAGGTTTTTGGCTGGCGTACCGCGAATATATGGAATACAGCGGTAGAATGTAAACCTAAGGTCAGCTAACAAAAAGTACAAGTCTAATGTAATTTCCGTTCAAACCTGAGCATATTTGTACTGTTCCACTTGTCGTGGTTTTCGTGGAAGCGGTGAAGTAACCTTTCGAACAATGAGTGAGGTCGCCGTCGGTGCAAGGGCGGTGTCGCCGAGCGCACGACTGTCACAGGGTGAAGGCGGCCTGGGAGTTTGTTATTTTGGCATCTTAACGTAGAAGAATAACTAGTAATACTAAACTAGGCTGTTATAGATGGTTGTTATAGCCAGACGAATAGCTTTTCTCAAATCTTTCGAGGAAATACGTCCATTCGTCAACCCGTACCAGCGATATTTTGGCATATCAACGTAGAACAATTGACAACCAGTTTTTTTTATAGTATGACCAGAGTGACGAGACGAGCAGGACATCTGCCTGATGGTAAGCAACTGGACTCCCACATAACAGCACAGTGACACGCAGCTATTGGAACATGAAAAGGCCAAATCATTACCTAGCACTGCACTGCGCTCGTCCCGACGAATAGCTTTCATCAAATGCTTCGAGGAAATACGTCCAATTGTCAACCCGGACCAGTGTTATTTTGGAATGTTAACGTTGTTAACGTAGAACAATAACTAGTATTACTAAACTTTACTGTTTTAACCAGACGAATTGCTCGAATGTTTCGTTGAAATACGTCATACGTCAACCCGTACCAGCTTAGTGATGTATGCTGAGTGCAAATTTTGTCGAAAACAATACGTAAACGCGTAGATATGTAATTTTATGAAATACGCGCGCTCCGCTAAACGTGTTATACCTACATCTAAATTTCTTCATGCGAATTTCACGTGTACGCACTTACGGTAACGGGTTTTTTTTCGATGAAACTCGCACTCAGCAAACAGGATTCCTAATCAGAGAGAGCCCCGATTCCCAGCTGGGAAAAAACATGAAATATACTACTTATGCTATGCTAGGCTTACGTGTGCCGGGGGTCTACCGCCGAACGAAAAATATCATAGCTTTGATGTTACTCTCTCTTTTATTTTAGCTTGAAATGATAGAGATGGCAATAGCAACGCTAAAGCCGATTTAGTTAGGCGGTAGAAGACCTGATGTGTGTACTCTACTCTCACTCTACTTCTTCTTTATGTGTATCATTTCACTAATTGTTGCCTGGAAGAAATCGTTATAAACGATACGGTCGCCATTTATAGCACTAGGTATAAGTGGATGTTTTGTACTTTTTTTACTGGTCTGTATTATAAAGTGATTCTGGCTGACTGTCTTTCTGAAGCTTTACTGGGTTTATTTACGTCTTTAGTAAGAAATTTTAAACTGGGTTGTTTATTTTAACTAACGAGTAGATTTCCGTCCTTGAATTTCGAAATTTTAACATTAAATTTTGATTGCAGGGGTTTTAAATAGAAGATATTTTCTCAAAAAATAAACAACTCTTTCCTGAAATCATCGCAATATTTTATGCATTTTTAGGGTTCCGTAAAACGTAAAAACGGAACCCTTATAGATTCGTCATGTCTGTCTGTCTGTCTGTCTGTCCGTCCGTATGTCACAGCCACTTTTTGCCGAAACTATGAGAACTACACTGTTGAAACTTAGTAAGTAGATGTATTCTGTGGACCGCTTTAAGATTTGAACAAAAAAATTTAAAAAAAGTAAAATTAGGGTTGCCCCCCATACTGAGAACTGAAACTCAAAAATCTTTTTTTTATCAAACCTACACCTGTAGGGTGTCTATCGATAGGTCTTCAAAAATGATGTAGAGGTTTTTAAGATCATTTTCGTCTACACTGAATAATTTGCGCGAGAGACACTTCCAAAGTGGTAAAATGTGTCCCCCCCCCTCTAACTTCTAAAGTAAGAGAATGAAAAAAAAAATATGATGTACACTACCATGTAAACTACCAACGAAAATTAGTTTGAACTTGATCTGATGAGTAGTTTTTTTTAATACGTCATAAATACACTATTATTGAAACTTCGATCAAAGTTACAACGAACTACAAGAACTATGTGTACTATGTATATTATGTTACTTGCTGCAACGGAACCCTTCATGGGCGAGTCCAACTCGCACTTGGCCACTTTATTTGTAATAGGCACTCATTGACGGTCAAGTCGGAAACTAGAAAATAAAAGTCTCGACGTCTTCACAGTGCCTAAACGATTCTTCTGTATGTAAAAACAAAAAAAAATAACACGACCGTAAAATGTTTCTTTTAAACATAAAAAATCTACGTTTCCCATGCCAAAGTAAAACAATAAGAGTAATAAAACTGTTCCAAACCAGATCCAAGGTCCACGAAGTCACAATTACAATATTAACGAACATTCATTAAAGATTTTGTTGAAATGTGATACACCACATCTGGTTGTAAATGTTGAAGAGCAAAACATTTACTCGTCTATACTAATATTATAAAGAGGAAAGATTTGTATTTTTGTATTTTTGTATTTTTGTATGTATGTAATAAACTCAAAAACTACTGAACCGATTTCAAAAATTCTTTTACCAAAAGAGAGCTACATTATCACTGAGTAACATAGGCTACTTTTATTACGAGAAAAAATTAGAATTACTTTCATTTCTTTACTAAAACCAGCGCAAGGTATAAAAAAAACAGCCATAAAATGGCTTTCATCGCATACGCTGCGGAAAGTACCAATGATAGAACAAAACAATGTTCTACAATATTATAAAACGTATTAAAATCTACAAAAAACCTCGCGAGACCATATGTCTAACTACTGTAATTACGTCGCTACAACTGTTTTTTTATATTTTAAAAGGAGATAAAAATGCCGATCAAATTCAGACCATGTTATCCATACATTTGTATTAATTCTTATCCAAATAAACTATTTCGTATTCAAGATTGCTTTAATACCTACTGATTCCTTTTTGAATTATTAAAATCGGACATTGCATTCAAAAGATATTACGAAGTTAAAAAATTCCATCCTGTCGAAATAATAATAAACGACGCGACGGGCCGGCGTGGCGCGCCGACTGTAGCGCGGCGCGGCGCAACGTGGCAGTACAATGCCAGCGATACAAATCAATGGATGTGCCCTGAGAACCTTGAAATTGGTAATAAATTGCGTCTCTGTGTGTATCGTAAGTGGTTTACAAACAACCAATCTACTTGACCCCTATAATCGCTAGCGGCGAGATTTGCTGTGGTTCTACTTATTTTGGTTGTTGACAACGAATAATGATAGGTAAAAACGTCCGGCGTCCACCGCGTCCTGCAACCGACTAGAACGGAAAGAGTGAGCTCACTCTTCCCAACTTTGACATGATTACGTGCGCTCAAAGTTTGGGAAGGCCAATCTTGGGTTCTACGATCTATGGTAGATGTAGAATTAGGAAGAGTGTACAGCGTTCATCCTTCCCAGTCAGAGTGTTGTTATCTCAGAATACTTTTTTATCATGTACCGCGTTGGTACATGGTTCCAAGACTTTAAAATCGTGTAAAAGAAACTTACCAAGCCGCATGCCGAGACGGGGGTTTGTTACAAAATTATAGCCAATGGGAAATCCCTTTGAGAGAAGCTTCAATTTCCCGGTGTCCGTTGAGGCTGAGAGTTGTTTGTGGTAATATTCTTATTTTTTTTTTTATTTTATTTATTTATCACACAATACAAGCCACAAACATAAACTCAATATAAAACTTAGGCATAACTTAAGACTAGGATGCAGCTCAAAAATAAGTGTGTACATAAATACCGAAAAATATCGAAAAGAATAGACATATAAAAAGGACTAAAGTTACTAAAGTTACAAAATTGGACTAATACAATAAAGACATAAATAAAATAATGAAGACATAATTACGGATATAAGGCATAAGTAATACAGAAACATAGAGTGCACGCCCATACAGCGACTACGCTAGGGGTGCGCACACTCCGTGCGAGGACAGTTTTATCATATTTAGTTGTTATGTGCTTGGTGTGGCTGCCAGGCACAACTCTGATGTTGTACCCGACTTGGCGGGTTTGGTATAGAGGACATCTTTCAAATTATTTTTGTAAGCTGTAAATTTTGAACAAAATAAGTCTACCTCACTCTTTTTACTGACTAATTCATTATATAGTCGAGCCATTCTTACTAGAGGATTGTAGTACGAAATATTATTTTTGTGAATTTGTAAAGCAAAAACATTTATGGTGTTGGATCTACGGTCGCTGTACTTAATGTTAAAGTTAAATTGAGATAATAATTCGGGAGCATCTACTATGGAGTGAATAATTTTAAAAAGATACGTAAAATCAAAGTATTTTCGTCGAGTTTCAAGCTTTTGGACGTTGTACATTATTAGTCTATTATCATAACTCAACTTAGGACGACCCAAATGCTGACGATAACACAACAGTCTTAGACATTTTCTCTGTACTCTTTCAATTTCATCAATGTGAATTCTGTAGAATGGAGACCATATAGGACTGGCATATTCCAAGATGCTTCTTACTAAAGTGAAATATAGGTAAAGAAAAGAACTCGGTTTTCTAAAATTCTTAGTAGATCTAAAGATAAATCCTAGCAATTGATTAGCTTTCACTGTAATATGTTGGTAATGTGCTCTAAAAGATAATTTTTCGTCAAACAAAATTCCTAGGTCTTTAGCAACAACAGATCTGGTTAAGTTTCGGTTGTCAATTTTATACTTATGGATTATCTTCAGTCGTTTGTTAGAAAACGTTATTACAAAACATTTGCTAATATTTAGAAACATGTGATTACTTTTACACCAGTCCGAAATAGTATCCAAGTCATATTGCAAAAGGTCACAGTCACGCGACGATGAAATGGTTTTAAATATTTTTAAGTCGTCAGCGTACAGCAAACATTCACAGTTTAAAAGCTCTATTAGGTCGTTAATAAAAATAATGAACAGGAGGGGCCCGAGATGCGATCCTTGCGGAACTCCTGAGATCACTTGAGTTGGAGAAGACAGGAACCCCTTCAGAGCAACCAACTGACTCCTGTTACTGAGATACGAGGTTATCCAACGAAACAGGCTACCGTGAAAGCCGTAGGTACAAATCTTCTCACAAAGTAAACCGTGATTAACTTTATCGAATGCTTTCTGGAAGTCCGTATAGATAGAGTCTACCTGACCACCAGTAGCAAAGCTCTTACAAAGGTAGTTTTTATACTCCAACAGATTAGTAACAGTAGATCTGCCCTTAACAAAACCGTGTTGTTTAATAGAGAGGTGTGGCTTAACGTGACTATATAAGTAACTGTAAACTAGAGACTCGAATAACTTAGCTAAACATGACAAAATACTAATCGGTCTATAGTTTTCACAGCGAGACTTATCACCGCCCTTGAAAATAGGTACTATATGCGCCACTTTCCAACACCTCGGAAAGACCCCCGTTGCAAGAGATTTATTAAATATAATACTTAATGGTGCGGCCAATTCTCTACCACATATTTTAATAAATGAAGGAGGTATTTGGTCTGGACCTGCGCCTTTATTTTTATCAAGTTGTTTAATTTTTGACAAAATTTCTTCATTAGTTAGAGATACATGTGAAAGTGATTGTGTATCTCTGTTCTTATACTGTCGAGAGTGATGAGCTACATCGTTACGTAAGTCATTTTCAAAAACGGAACCGAAGTATTGTGAAAATAACTCGCATATACCATAGCCATCAGAAGATGTAGAGTTGCCGAAATTCATAACGCTCGGTATTGATACCTGACCTTTCTTATTGTTTACGTGTCGCCAAAATAGCTTAATATTATCAGGCATAGAATCTTCAATCGATGCAATATATTTTTTATAACATAGGCTAGCCATTCTTTTAAATCGCTCTCTAAGTAAAGAAAATGTATCGTAGTCTCTAGGATTATTGTACTTTTTAAATAGCTTATGAAATTTATTTTTTTCTTCGTTACATTTAATTAAGGGTTTGCTGTACCATATTGGATAATTATAAGATTTTGGGTGCATAAAAGGAGTATGTTGTTTAATGATTTTAAGTAGTGTATCATAAAATGTGTCAGTGCACGTATCTACATCAGGACTTGAAAGAATGTCACACCAATCTGTTTTATTTAGCTCTCGTCGTACGTCAGGATAATTACACTTGGAATAGTTAAGCCTTGTGTTATTAGTGGGGTTTTTTAGGCATTTAATTTTTTTGACATTTATTGGAAAATCAAGCTGGATAGCAGGATGGTGCCCATCCTTTGAACTAAGCGGCTCGGTTTCGGTAACAGTGAGCGATCCGACTGTAGATAGTACCAAGTCTAAAGTTCGGTCATTTTTATTAGTTACGTGATTACATTGATACAATTGACACAGCGACACAAATTCAGTCAAAAGCGAGAGTCTTTTACAATTTGAAATCTGCGTACAGTCGTCGTCATGTGAGTATTCAGGAGTATTGAAATCACCGACAATAAGGCAGTTGCTATCCTGACAATTATTTAATATAATATTTTGGCAGTTAGTGTAAAATTCATCAAACATAGTTAAGTTTAAGTCAGGAGGAAGGTAACACACACAAATGTTAAGTTTCGGAATATTACAATTTTCAGTTACAACAGTTAACCAGATATCCTCCATACCGCTATCCCAAGATGCCTGACGGATAACTTGAAATGATTTTTTAATGGCAATGAGAACACCACCGCCCTCGCTTTTCGTAGAGTTAGTTTCTAAACGATCTCGCCTAAAAATATTGTAGCGAGAATCTGCAATTTCCCCATCAAAAACGCTTTTATTTAAATTGGTTTCAGTCAGACATACAACATCATAATTTGCACTTAATAAATTTAGTTGAAATTCTGTTAATTTAGAGCGAAATCTATTAACATTTTGGTAATAGATATTAACCATTATTAACCAGTATTATTTACGAGATAACAAAACTGTTTTTATTGGTAGAAGGAGATAAATTCACTAATTAACGACACTTATTTAGACTATCGGTGTTTTTTACATGGATTGCAGGACTTTGTTCATCCTTACGTATGTAAATCTGCCCAAAGCGCACCCATACAAATTTATAGTCATTATCTTTACAAAATTTTCTTGCGCTCGTGTGTAGTTCTTTAGTTTCGGGGGGCAAGTGCTCAGCAAGGTATATCCTGCGGGTTTCCCCAGTGAGGCCGATGTGCGCCGTGTTCAATCTATCTTTAGCTTGGGACTTGTTAAATCGCGTAACAGAAGACAAAATGATATCGCGTAATCTCTGCGAGGAGAGAGAAACAAGAATATTGCGTGGTCTCTTAGATGTCGTGTCCATCTTCGCGACACGACGACATGCCCTGATGTCACCGTCCGACACCGCAACCTGCAAGCACTCGCAGAGTTTCTTAAATAGACCCTCCAGGTTCTCATTTTTGGCCTCAGGAACTTCTTGAATTTCAAGATTAAGGCTGCGGGAGATCTTCTCAACACCTGATATGCGAGCTTCCAATTTCCTAATTTTGTCTTTTGAGTTGGCCAGTTCGGACTCCATAGACTTTATAGTAGCATCTCTGTAGGTTAATTGAGATCTGATATCCCGCTGCTCCGCAGAAATGAAATCAGTTGTGGCCGTGAGGTCGCATTTCACCGCTTGAATGGCCTGATTAACCTCGACAGCCACCATCTTCTGAATATCCTTCTTCAAGGCGGATCTCAAGCTCATCATAATCGCGGCGTTCGGAGCTAACTTAGCATCAAATAGCATACTGATACTCTCCATAGTGACCGGTTCATGCATCAAATCGGCTCCCGATGACGTTTTTTGAGTGGCGGCGGGAATAGACTTGGTTGAAGCGCCTGCTAAATTTTTTATAGAAGCGCCCGGTGCATTTTTCTTAATAGCGCCTTGTAAGTTTTTAGTAGCAACTGTATCAACATTTTTCACCTTTGTAGTGCTTTCTATTTTATTCAGGAATGTCCCCAATGAAATTTTCGCGTCACTGGCTCCGTCCCCCTCCCCAGGCGGGCCGAGAGTTTTGTTGAGGGACTGCATCTGGTTGCCGCGGCATGGGGTATTGTCACCTTTTCTACGTCTGGTGATATTTTGGCAATTTGGGCAGTTTAGAGAAGCAGCTATTTCACTGGTGATCTCCTTTGTGGATGTATCTGCTAAACCTAAACATACATAACAAAATTCCGTGGTGCATGATCTACACCTTAAGTGACCAATATCACCGCCCAACTCCATGTTGCATCCGTGACAGTTCATCTTTGATTCACCAAAATGTAGAAGGCAGAGAGTATGTTGTAAATCTACAAATGTAGTAAAGCGCGGATAATATATTTATTGCTGCATACAATTGCTAATTTCGACGCAGCGCCTCACGTTCCCGTAGCTCAGTCGTACAAGGGGCAGGTCTGATGAGCATGCACCGCCGAGAGACCCGGGTTCGAATCTCAACACCGGCAATCTTTGTGCAGCCAAACAATTTTTCAAATCGAGCCCAACTGTCAGTCGCCGCAGCCCAGTGCGCAGGTAAGAGCGGGAAGTCCGACACTCACCACTATGGCCGCGGTGCGCTACGGGGAAGTCCTCAAGAGAGAGCAGGAGGCGTCGATGCACGGAGAAATCTTGAGCAAGAGGTCCGACACATTGCAATATGGCCGCGACTCACAACGGGGAAACCCTCAAGATGAAACGAGAGGGTCCGATGTCCGCAGATAGTCTTCACTTGTTCAAAATTCAAAACACAACACTAGTACAACAACGCGCCAGAGGATTTAAATTAGAAATACGTCCGTTCGGTTCAAGTGCAGATTGTAGATTGCAGTTTATTCATCGATATAAATCAATAGATGTGCCCAGAGCACCTTGATATCGGTAATAAACTGCGTCTCTGTGTGTATCGTATCTGGTTTACATAAAACCAATCTACTTGACCCGTACAATCGCTAGCGGCGAGATTTGCTGTGGTGCTACTTATTTTGGTTATTGACAACGAATAATGATAGGTAAAAACGTCCGGCGTCCACCGCGTCCTGCAACCGACTAGAACGGAAAGAGTGAGCTCACTCTTCCCAACGTTGACATGATTGCGTGCGCCCTGAAGTTTGGTAGGGCCTATCTTAGGTTCTACGATTTATGGTAATATTATTATTTTGTTTCCGCCGTATTACATTACAGCTAGCCGTTTTGAAAAATAGTGCCTTTTTGTAATGCGGCGGTTCAACGATTAGCCGCATTGTCATTGCGATACGTTCTTCAATAAGGCGGCCCACGTTCAGCCGTATTGTATTACTGCTTATATTATAGGGTGACCAAATTTAAAAAAACATAATTTAAATAAACAAAATCAAAATTAATTTCATTCATCCGAAAAAACTGACCGATTACTTACGGTATTCCTTAATATTTTTTTACAACATTTTACCTCTCTCATAAAGTTTGAAAGCCCATAAATTGATATCGGTGACGGTACACCTAAGAAACATGGTGCACTTCCATAGACAAGGGTCTATCATCCAGATTTGACTCCGGGTGGGCTCCCGCCAGAAGCTATGCGGTCAGCCCTGAGTGTCGCTTCTCCATACTCGGCCTGCGATACACTACGGCTACTTGCATGGCTTGCTCCACTCAGGACCTCCCTTGAGCTTCTGGCTCCCGCATTTTTTTAATACACTCCAGAGGTAGTAGCGCCAAGACTATATGGAGTCGGTGTGCTCCGAGTCGGATCTGGGTCTCATGTAACCAACCCGGTCCGATTTAGTCTTAACAAGGTGGACGGTGGAAACGAAATAGTTTCCAAGTAACACCCAGGGTGACAAGTGACACTCCAATAATATTGTGTACAATCCCTCCGAACTCCAGCATCCACTGTCACTTTAGCAATTTAGCAACACACTTGCAGTACCTATTCAATGCCATAGTTGTTGTTATGTCAGACAGTGCCATGAGTGTTAAGAATCGGAACTAAAAATTGTGAAAGAGGCGGCTAATCTCTCGCTTTATTACTTAACGGCTAGCCGTGTTGAATGACGTATGGCGTCGAATTCATTCCGGCGGTTTTTTAATCAGCCGTATTCAATCCGGCTGATCGTTAAACCGCCGCTTTACAAAACGGCCCTCAACCAACTAAGCCACCAGGCCAGCCAGTTTAATGTTTTTACTCTTTAAAGTTTTGGTTTCTAATTTTGATAATTTGGAAAAATTTGGTCATGTACGTTTCATTTAGCATACCTACTTAACAAAAAATATTGACCCCGTGCGAAGCCGGGACGGGCCGCTAGTATTTAAATAAATAGGTACCCAACGTATTTTTTTTCTCGTAGTTTTTTTTACTATGATGAATATAAATTAACATCAATTAAAAAAAACTTTAAAAAAAACTAAATAAATATAACATGACAAATTAAATAATCCCGAATTCGAGAGTTATCACGAATCGTCTCGCCCGAAGACTCGAGGAGTTTCAGCTTTCTGAACAGGCCGGGTTTCGTGGGCACAACACCACACATTCACACGGATACAGATTGTACAAAAGACAAAGGAGTACAATCGGCTACTTTGCTTAGCGTTTGTGGACTTTGAGAAGGCGTTTGACTCAGTCGAAGCCTGGGCTGGACTCCTTACAGCGATGCCAAGTCGATTGGCGATACATCGAGGTGGCGAGGTGTTTGTACGACGCCGCTACGATGGCGGTCCAAATTCAAGATCAGCAGACAAAATATTCCCCTGCATCGAGGATCTAGGCGTGAGGCAAAGGGATGTAATTTCTCCAAAATTGTCCTCAAAGGCACTAGAGAATATGTTTAAGACGCTGGATTGGGTTGGGCATAGCCTAAACATCAACGGCGAATACATCTCTCACCTACGATTTGCGGACGACATCGTCATTATGGCAGAGTCGCTGGAGAATATGCAGTGGATGCTGGACAGCCAGGCTAACGTTTCTCAACGCATCGGCCTTTAGCTGAATTTGGACAAAACCAAAGTCATGTGCAACGAGTCGTTGCTCCGAGGCTGATTGCTATAAATGGCACCACTCTTGCAATTGTTCAGAGATACGTCTACTTAGGGCAGACGCTCGAACCTCGAGCCTCGGCCTCGAGTTCGTTGAATTTGAATCTGCTCATCACCCATTCCACAAAGTCTCAAAACAAAAGTGTACAACCAGTGCGCCCTACCCGTTATGACCTACGGTGCTGAAACGTGGACACTGACAGTCAAAATGGTACGAAAGTTTAAAGTTGGAACGGGCTATGCTTAGAGCTTGGAGAGACTAGATAGCTGGTGGCGATTGGAAACGTAAGACCGAGGATCGGGCAGTGACGTATCATAGTAGAGGCCTATGTCCAGCAGTGGACGAACATAGGCTGATGATGATGATGAAATAATCCCGCAATCGTTAACTCCACGATCAAATAGTCCTATCAGGCTTGCAGTACTTCCGCGCTGTATTACCTATGTAGCCAGGGAAACATTTTGAGCCAAGTATTGACCGATATGTATTTTACAAGTAGGTATGTATTTTCTGTGCATCTTATTTATAAATGTTAAAAGTCGTGATGCCGTAGTGGCTAAAACGTCTAAATTCACAATCAGGAAGGCGCAGGTTCGGATCCCGCCTGCACTACTGAGTATTTTTTTTGTGCAGTTATACCTACAAGTTTTAGTACACTAACTTAATTTAGTCCCAAAAAAGATCCCTTTCGAGGCCGTGTGTCATCCTCCAACTCAAACTTGGCCAGTTTAGTCAAAATTTCCAAACCATACACATAGGTACTTATATATTTAACTTTTTTTTTTTTTTTTATTTAAATTAAACACTTCACAGACTCCGGGGTCCGTGACCTTTGTCATTACAATAATCTTTTTTTTAATTTACATAGATCTTGGATTAGGAGAAGAAGAGGAACATAAAGGGGGAGTAGGGGGGTGGTGAACATTTTACAGTCCGATTTCGTCTGTTGAGCCGATCACTACCGGTTAGGATTCCGATAGTAATCGACTCGACATCGTCTTTTGCCTAAGCCGCCTCCTCCTGGCCCAGAGCCTCCACAACGGCCGCATTTCTGTCTCTAATGGCCATCTGTAGGTTGAAATCTCGAATGGTCTTTGGTGATGCAGCCAACGCTCGCCGCACGAACCGACCGATGGCGTCGTCGACTTTTTAAGGTTTACACTTGACCACCATCTCGCATGTGTTACAAGCTGTTAAGCGACGATGCAGTCTACAATTAAGCGTGTTTGCCTAGAAGAAACCGATCCACTCTCGATTATAGACACCAAGATGGTTATCGGAATAACCCCACTCAGGCAACGCATTCCATAGCCTAGACGTTCTTATCACAAAAGTAGAGTCAAACCCACCGGTGTTTGTCATAATTATTGTCCTTTAATTATATTCTACATTACATCGTGTAACTTAATATATACTGTGGGAAAAGTGGTTCCTACAAGTCCCATAACTGCCAAACCGATAACCGACTTTTAAAGCTATTTGCTATATTAATGATATTGATATGCACATAACGGATCTGTAATTCAAGCCGTTTAACATTTTAATTACGTTTAGTGGAAGCATTATGTTACAAACTAGATTGAAATATTATTTACAACTCATATAAAAATAGAAATTAGTCGTGTTACGTCAAATACTCCGACTGATTTGCTTATTAATGTGTTATAGATATTATAATAACGTATTAAATTTCTTTTAAGTACCGGATTCCTGCATAAAATTGTGATTTCAATAAGTTAAATTTATTGTATGGAAATTCAGAAAATGCGAAACGTTTGACATAATAATTTGTAACAACAACAAAGAATGAACTGGAAATTTGGGCTAATGTGTGTTTTATCAAAATTTATTGTAAGCTCTAGCTGAGTTTTTTTTTTTTTTAATAAAGAGTGCCGAGACGAGCAGGACATGTGCCTGATGGTAAGCAACATGCCTGCCACATAACAGCACAGTGACACGCAGCTATTGGAACATGAAGAGCCAAAATCATTACCTAGCACCGCACTGCGCTCGTCACCCAGAGATCTAAGTTGTTATATCTCCAAGCCCTGTAATGTCTCTGGAAACATTGCCCTTCAAACCGGAACACAGTAATGTTTGCACATTACTGCTTGGCGGTAGAATAATTGACAAAGGTGTGGTACTTCCCCATTCGGACTCTGCTAAGAGTCCTACCACTACTAAGTTGAGTAAAGTTTAGTGTGAGTTAGTTTCTATAATACAATACCTAGTTTCCATAGTACAATCTTTGCTTAGTTTGGGGTTTGGGGTTAGATAGTCTGGTGTGAAAAACTGTTGATCTGTTTTTATTTTATTGTCACAGTGGGAGAGCCGCCTTTTAAACCGACTTCAAAAAAGAAATAGGTTCTCAATTAGGTTGTACCTATGTTTTTTTGTATGTATGTTGCGCGACAGAGCCGTCATTTAATTGTGAATCGATTTGTGGTCCTATTTAAATTTTATCTAAATCAGTATGGTTTTCGAAATATAAACGAAAAAGTAAAATTTTCTATCATGTATTTAGACGATATAGTGATAGATGCATATGAAACTTGGTCGAGTGTCTAAATTTAATTGTAAGTTTTGTTTTTTCGTAGAAAATCAATTATTTTTTAATAAGATCATTAGAAAACGTGATCTACCTGGAGACCACTTCACTAAAAAAAATAGTGGCTTTGCTAATGCGCATTTTTTAAGTTTGTACTGTTTTTAAGTGTAACAATGAGTGAATTCATCTATCTATTTATATATTTAATATCAAGCAAAAATATATACAGAAAAACATCAAAACGATCACCTTTAAACATATTTAATGTTAACGTAATCTATTAAGTATGTAGGTACAGTTTATAACTCCACACATAGACTCAAATTTTTTTGTCGGTTCCTCTGTAAACTACAATTTCAAAATAATCTTAAATTAAGCAAGAATTGCCACATTTACCGCCATTTATGCCATGTTGAATCAGTTTATGAGCCCGTAGTGTGTAGTGCTCGGACCTTCCATTATCTGTTTTGAATGTCCATAAAATATTTGTTATCGACTAAATCCTGTCGGAATAAAAACACTGTATTACTATCTACCTGATGTACCTTAATAAGGATGTTATTAACGTCCAACACATGAATGTTGATCACAATTTAATGGAACAATAAAATACCTTTTCGAACATCACTGGATTGCTTCCGAAAACCGATCTACATAAAATATAAATACGTAAGTACTACTACTCGTGCATGGCTGATCTTGTGGCTCGGTTAGCAGTAAGTCTGCAGACCAGGTCGTAGGTTCTTTTCCTATCTAGGACAAATATCTGTGTGATGAATTCAAATATTAGTTTTACGTCTAGGTGTTTCTATTACAAAAATGTTTTTCGGTAATATACTACTATGTATATAAATAAGCTTATAATATACTACTATGTATATAAATAAGCTTAGCTTAATTTCGAGTCGGGTGAGAAACGTCACAAATATTGTATTTTTTGGGAAATCGTACTTAGGTATGCTTTTCCAAGACCATTCACATTCGTAGACAAACAAAACAACAAGCACAAATCGCCCACTTTATGTTTACGTTCTCACAACTGGGACTACAAAGCTATTCTTACAAGGAGAGAGTAAAGGTCATTATCCACCGCACTGATCAAGTGCGGGTTGTTGCATGGTAGTTATATAAACTTGAAAAATGCCTTTCTTAGAACAAGCCAGTTTCCTCACGATATTGTTCTTCAGCGTTAAAACCAACGCCGATGACAAACTTGTGCATCTTCACTAAGACATGCCAACCTCAGAATTGTGAAATCAAACGTACTCGCTACTAGACTAGACCACCGCAATACGGCAAACAACACCAAAGAAGTCTTTAAGGATCCCTGAAGTGTCACCCAGAAAAACAAGACCGCATATATCTCAATGGGGCGTTTTCAAAATGCAAAAAGACCTAGCTAAGACAGTTCAGAATTTCACCATAGGGGCGCCATTGTTTTATTTTGTAAGAAAAAAATCACAAAAACAAACAGTGGTGCAACACTTGGCAACACTTAGAACTATTTTTGACAAGACAATTGGCATCTGGAAAACGCCTCATTAAACCATTATAGTGAGATCCTCTAACTTAAAACGGTGAAGGAAAACATCGTGAAGAAACCGACATGTATCTAGAATATTTCGAAGTCATGTGTCATCCACCAACCCGCACTTGGCCAGCGTGGTGAATTATGGCCTTAACTCTCTCCTTGCGAGAGAAGGTCCCGAGTCCCAGCAGTGGGAACGTTTAGTGGAATGTTGATGTTGATGATGAGTGAGATCCTAATGTTACCAGTTTACCGGTTGAATTACTATCAATAATAGTAAAGTTACTTATTTATGATACCTACTTTATTTAGCAAGTGAGATCACAGAATAATCTCGATTCGCTTTAATTTTCTGTTACGTATGAAATTACTATCTATAATTGGATCTTTTAACTCAAAACAAAATAATGCTAAACAAAATACCTCAACCTACTTAAAGATCGTCGCCCCGTAACGAATATCCTTCGGAATAAATAAGAATTGGTGCAGTTTTATAAAATATGTATCATTTGCGAATATCATCCACATTACAACAACAAACGACATCCATCGCTTGCTGCTTTACTGTTTCAAGTTTAACCACTGATATTTCGCAGTTAATCTATGTCACACTATCCGTCTTCTTAAACGAAACCTCGCATAGCAACGCATACATCGCGTGTTTTCTATGCTTTCAAGTTCAATAGTTCGTGTTCCGCCGTCAATCTACGTCGTGTTAATCAGTTGTTCCGCATCGGTCGCGGTTTTCGTAACTCTCACGCAATAGTGCACGCGGCATGTTGTTGCGGATAGATTTGCAATAAAACGCGATAGGTAGTGGGTTTCTGTGATGGATCGGTTGGTGTTATATTAACATGAGTTATGCTAATAGATCGTCTTTTGTTTTAATTTCTAAATTGCTTTTTTCTCGGAATCTGCTGTCATCGTTCTTCTTTTTTTTATTTAGGATTTTGTTTTCCACGTCTACTGTTTATATGTATTTTTTTATAGCATAGAGTGACGAGACGTGCAGGACGTGGCCCTAATGGTAAGTAACATGCCTGCCACATACCAGCACAGTGACACACAGCTATTGGAACTTGATAGTCCAAATGATTACCTAGCACTGCACTGCTCTCGTCACCCAGAGATAAGATATGGTTTTATCTCTAAGCCCTGTAATTTCTCCGGAAACATTACCCTTCAAACAAGGGAACAGTAATGTTTGCACATTACTGCTTGGCGGTAGAATAACTGGCAAAGTTTATGATTTATTTAAACAAACATTATCGATTGTACATTACGACAAACATTACGATTATCCCTAAAGAAGATTCTGAGTTTCCTACTGTATAATAACCTTCTTAAACTCATATAGTATTTTTATTATTATTAGTTCTGCAAGCAGAAGCTGTTTACGAGCCATCTGTTTATTTTCTCGAACAATTATACATATTTATGGGACTATATGCTATTCTAGACTATAATCTATGTCAAATCGACCCATTCAGACTTTCCCACGTGATTGAGCAACAAACATCTGTTGATAACTTTCACATAATTATAATATATGTAGGATTATTAGGTATATTAAATAAAAATTATAGAAACCAAAATTCCACAAAATATGTACATCGACCCAAAGAGTTTACATGTAGTACAAATACTACGTATAGAGTTAGAGCAAACGCTTTACACCGAAAGCACGGGCCTGATCGGTCTTGTCTTGTGGAAGTATCATACTTTTGTCGCGGCACATCACTACGTTGCATTACAAACACCTCATCTGCTTACGAGTACAAAGGAACCGTGCGGAAAAACCTGATCTATTTACTTATTTTTTTATCTAAGCGTCGACCTTTCTCTCGATCTCCTAAAGAGGTTTAAAAAAATAGGACAGACTTTTTGGTCTTATGTCAAGTTTTCAGATAGATGACGGTTAGCGATACAGTGCTAGAGGCAGCACTAGGTGCTAAGTGCTAGATGAGCTATGCGCAAAAACCCGACAAGAGTATCCAACAACAGGGTCGAAACTAGGTGCTGGGCGGCGTTCGACGCTAGACAATGACTAAAATATTAGTCATGGCGGACTCGGCCATTCGTCGCGCATTGGTTCCACACCCCCGCTGTGACCCAAGGACGAATTAAGGATGGTGACGGTAATGGACAGCGCATGAAACGTACTTTTTGCTCGCTAGTTTCGTCGCCATTAAAAATAAAAACCGTACCGGCTGGTTGAAGATTGTATATTGACGCCTACTGAATTTTGAAAATGGTGACAATGAAACATTTATTACGATTTTTTCACTGTTTTAGTGATTTATAATAGTAAGTAATAAAATGTACAGAGTTCGATAGTTCTATATAGTATTGTAGGTACTTAAGTAAATAGTAACTACCTAAGTACAATTTGGTAAAGTTCCGTTAAATTTAGATGAAATTATTGGGTTATCAGATTAATTAACAATCTAAAATCCCACAAAGTAAGTCTATTGCTTCCCGCTCCTTTAATGAACACTTTTAAAAAAAAAGACACAAAATATTTTTGTTTGGACCGCGCCTTGGACACCTTAACTAGTTTATTTAGCCCCAGACTTAATCAGATCTATACTAATATTATAAAGCTGAAGAGTTTGTTTCTTTGTTTGTATGTTTGTTTGTTTGAAAGCAAGGATCTCTGGAACTACTAGTCCGAATTGAACGATTCTTTCTTTGTAGGATAGTCCATTTATCGAGGAAGGCTATAGGCTATTTAACATTACGCTACTATCAACAGGAGCCGAGCAGGAATGAAAATTGTAACAAAAACGGAGGGAAATATTGCTTTTTAAGAGCTTTCGTTGCGTGACAGCATACGTCATATTTTAAAGGTTGCGTCATCAGAACCTAAAGTAACCGAATTTGTTCAAAATTTGAATTGGTACGATCGATTTTCGATAGATGGCGTAGCAACGCGCGCGCGTTCAGCTAGTCTGAAATATAACTACGTTAAAGTTGAACAATTTATGAATTTATTGGGAGAGTAATAAAAGCTATGATAAAAGGTCAGATGTGGACGATCTTTGACTTAATTTGAAGATATATATTATGCAGGTTGTTTTCTGCATAATTATGTATATCTTATATCATAAACTACTGAATATTTACCGTAATTAGGATTTCGAAAACTATAATAAATTTTTGAAAACTGTATCAAAATATCAGAATTATTACCTCACCAAACAAACTATAGTAAAAATCTATTAAATAACAAAAAAGTAACAAAATTGTACTAGTGCCAGTTTGAAGTCCTGTGTGAGCCCAGTTTATAATTTGAGCGGCAATGTCTGTCGTGTAAGTATACCTTTATGGACAATGGAACTTATTCCGAGTTGTAGGTAATGCGTTTCGTTACGCTGTCATTGTGTAGTGTTTATTGAACTAAGTCTTTGTTTAATTGCATGATGTGCAAGCGTGTTGCCAGGTTTACTGTGTTTTCCTTATTTTAGGCAATACCGCAAAAACTGAGATTTTGACAATTATTTAGAAATAGATTAAGTGGAGTTAGCATCCAGTTTATAATAAGATATATATTTAGAAAATCGTAAAGAAAAGTTAATAAATTATGATAAAACAACGATTATTAAAATACCTATCATGAAATACTAGTGCTGATATAGTAAAATATAATACTGACAAATCATTTTTAGCCTATCGAGATGTGTCGGCGAAATTCTTTATAGTGCGTGTCGAAGATGGGACGATCGGCACTGGACTAAAGCAGATACGAGTGACATGGTACGAGAGACCGGTGCCCGCTGTATTTAAAAAAAATCCTTGTCTATACTAATATTATAAAGCTGAAGAGTTTGTTTGTTTGAACGCAAGGATCTACTACTGGTCCGAAAAAAGATTATTTCTTTGTAGGATAGTCCATTTATCGAGGAAGGCTATTATAGGGTATTTAACATTACGCTACTATCAATAGGAGCCGAGCATGAATGAAAAATGTAACAAAAACGGGGAAAAAATATTGCTTTTAGAGAGCTTTCGTTGCATGACAGCATTTGTCATATGTTAAAGGTTGCGTCATTAGAACCTAAAGTAACCGAATTTGAACAAAATTTGAATTAGTACGACCAATTTTCGATAGATGGCGTAGCAACGCGCGCGCGTTCAGCTAGTTTTCTATAAAATACTTCTTTAAACATGAAAATCGGCCACTGAAAGTCCTGTTAAAATAAGACTGTCAGTTTTAAAGATTAGCCAGAAGAAACATTGTTTAACAAGCTGTTTACTTTCATAGACATTTGCTAAAAAACTGTTGATTAGGGATTACAAATACACTCTAATATTTTTATATGCTTAGATTAGTTTTTCCACCGTTTTACAAAGCTTAACTAGTCTAATTTTGTCTGACTTTGTCAATTACAATATGGGTTACTTTACTATATTACTAAAAACATTATTTGAAACGTTGTCAGCCTTTTGGCTCGTGTAAGTCTTGAGCCAAGATTCGGAATACGATATTAAAGTAACTACTTTTTAACTTACCAATAAAATAGTTCGCAGATGTAAGCTGAGTCTTTTCATCTTCGTTGCCATTGTGTAGGCTTATATTACCTGAAAACGAAATAGATTTTGAGCACAATAATTATAAAACAGACATGACAGACAGCATCACACAAATCTATAGGTAAATATTACATCTAGGACAATTAATGCAAATTTGATAATCATACTCAAATGCAGATCGTCACATCATTTCAGACGACAGGACTTCACAAACCCACCAACAGAATCCTACGAAAGTTATAATAATGCGAATGTTCGGATGTTTATTGCTAAATCACGTCGAAACGGCTGAACAGGTCTAGTTGAAATTTTAAACACAATTGGATTCTAATCTAGAATAATAAAAAGGCTACTTTTTATCCCGGGGAAATAACGAGAACGGGAAATATGCGGATAAAACTGCGAGGTATTTTCAGTAATTAATATGGCTTATTAATGTTTATAATGGCATGTTAATGTTTGCTGGGTCAACTTGTACTTAAAGCATTGAGATAGTATTACTGTAGTAATAATTTCTCAAAGAGTTAAAAGTATGATATCAGTTATTTGATTCCCATAGTATAACAAGCGCAATCTATCCACTAAGCCACACTCATTCGCAAATTTCATCCGTAGATACTTTCTTCGATCATTCTCTATCACTGACCTATTTTTACTCTCAAATTAAGTACCTAATAGTCTTTTGTTAGGCGTCATCTCTTCTCATGACCAAACCTCGATTATAACAAGGATAAAGCCACAAAGTACAGTTACACAAATCCTCTGGGTCACCGTTACAAAACTAGACAATGTTCTAAGGGCACGGTTTGGTAATACACCATTATATCATGGGAGGCACGTTGTACTGCGTAACTTACTTTAGTAACTTTTTTACTACGCCGCGCTTGTCAGCTCTGTCCTTTTAAAATTTCTGAGATAGCCCAATGCCGTTTCGACTCCCATATACTCTGTTTACCTGCTTAATAAGGAAAATAACAAACAAAATGATTTTATGTATTACCTACCTACTTAAAAAATACAAAATGCATTTTACTTACAGATGGTGTTGTGTGTGAATTGTCCCCCAATATTTATTTATTTACTTCACGAAACATCTGATTTAAGGTCAACGCCATCAATCTAAGCTATTTAGGCTATCTAAGTATACTAAGCACATCTAATTAAACTCACACACAGTTCAATGAATCTAGACTTTTGTCTTGATGCTAGTCTTCTGCATTACCACTTGACTAACGAATGTAGTTTTTAGTAGTGGTAGGACTCTTGGCAGTCCGCCTGGGGAAGTACCACACCTTTTCCAGTTATTCTACCGCCAAGCAGTAATGTGCTAACATTACTGTGTTCCGGGTTGAAGTGCAATGTTTCCAGAGAAATGACAGGGCTTAGAGATATAATATCTTATATATCTGGGTGACGAGCGCAGCAGCGCTAGGTAATGATTTGGACTTTTCGTGTTCCAATAGCTGCGTGTCTCTGTGCTGTTATGTGGCAGGCATGCTGCTTACTATCAGGTACATGTCCTGCTCGTCTCATACTATAAAAAAAAATCATTTTGAAAACCTCCGCTGGTGTAGTAAAAGTTTCATCCTTTTGGTATTTGGTAGAAAAACAATTTCTGTAATTAAATATAGTGAGTCTTTATCTCACGACCATAGTAATTTAATTCCATGGATACAGATAGATGACCTTTTGAAGACCTATTTTCGAAAACTCTTTTGCTAATTTGTTTGCTTTATATACTTGACAAAATGTTCTAGAGAAGCGAGTAGCGTGTAAAATGTTTTTTTTTTTTTATAATATGACTTCACCGTTTATGATCTAATGAGTATTTTAATGATTGTTTTCGATGTGGGGGGTATGATCAGTTACATGAATGTATCTACCAATTGCTTTTAAGTTAGTGGACTTCATTGATGAGTAAAGTTTATAAATAGTACAGACATTTGACGAATTTCGCACTGGAAGGTTGTACAAACACTATTGTAACTATTAAAATTGCATACACAGGGAAATTAATGTATTTTATTTTTAATGCGGAGCTTTCGTTTTTGTAAATTTTCCGCAATTAAAAGTAGTCTATGTGATTTGCCAGACTATTACCTATATTCTAAATTTGAACCTGATCCGTTTAGGCGTGATTGAGTACCAACCTCAATTTTTTTGCCTTTATAATATTTATAGGATTCGGCATAAATATGAGCTATCTTGCTTCCTAAAATAAAATGTAAAGAAATATCGACCGATATTTATTTTATTTATTTAACTGCTACGCTTATTTATTTATTTTATTTATTTAGTATTTTTATTCTTTATAGTACCTATAGAGTGACGAGAAGAGTAGGTAACGTGCCTGGTGATAAGCAACATAAGAACATAGTGAAACGCACCAATTGGAACATGAAGAGTCCAAATAATTTCCTAGCACATCACTGTGCTAGTAACCAAGAGATAAGTACATAGATGTTTCATCTTTATGCCCTGTCGATGCGCTCGAAAAATTCCCTTTCAAACTCAGTGGTGTTTTCACATTACTGCTTGGTGGTAAAATAACCGGCTTTGTGATAATTCTCGAGGTGGCCAGTCTTCTGA
Source organism: Ectropis crepuscularia (assembly GCA_963693475.1). NCBI lineage: Eukaryota > Metazoa > Arthropoda > Insecta > Lepidoptera > Geometridae > Ectropis > Ectropis crepuscularia. The sequence goes on from OY856340.1 coordinate 5,712,512, forward strand.
TCCTACTAATGTTATAAATAGGAAAGTTTTGATGTTGGTTACTTCATATGCAATAATATTATCTCAATTACGTTGGAACACAACAACGATTCGTGTTGAAATTTATAAAACAGTTATATTCTAGAATAGCACATATCAATTTAATTGCGGAAAATATAGGAACGCAAGCGATGCGGGCAAAATAGCAGACCACTGCTATTATTTGAAACATTAGTGACTATACGCAGCGTTATGCCACTAACATTTAATTTTGTTTTTCTCATACTTTTATCTCGAATACGACATATAAATATGTTCCCGGTTATTTTTCGATTTATTTGACCTTTGATATTTTTCAGCCTTGTGTAATATTATTACTGTAAACTTATTACTATACTTTTAGCCTTTATTACTACTACTAACATTACGGAATTCAAGAAATGCACGGTCATCACCACGACACAGCACTAACCATAATGTGAGCTCAATCGCAATAGTTTAAAGTGAGTTTAAAGCTACTCGTATCTCGTATATTTTTTACCATAAGTGAAAAACAGTTACGTAATAAACAATAGGTTTATCTGTTATCAATTCAAATTTGGAACTAATCCCATTATTTTACATAACATCTTTAAACGCAAATCATTTTTCTGTACGTGTGTTGACAGTGAACTCCTCCTAAACGGCTGGACCGATTTGAATGATTTTTTGTATGCATTCAGGTGGCGCTCTGGAGGGTTTAGATTCACAAATCAGCCCGGCAGATGGCGCTGCAGTCGATGCCTAGGTTATTATCGGAGCGAAGCCGGAACGGGACGCTAGTAATATAAAATTGCTTTTATTATTGTTTTTTTATTCTTTCCTTCTCTACAGTAATTTTTAATTTAACAAACTGATATATGTAATTACAAGTCTTTCAAATTGTACGGTGTACACGTATGTCATTACCAGAGGCTTTAATGGAGCAGGAAGACAAAAAGGTATCGATTAATTCCGAGGAAGCCATCTTTTGAGGATATGTGACATCCGCAATCCAGGCTAGGCCAGCGTGGCAGATGTACTTGACCCTTTACAAGTGAAAAAGGTTTCAAGTTTCAACAGTGCATATTATTATTTTTTAACGTAGTTTCATCGTTATTATCATGGGCCTTAGCACAGATCAGAAAATAGTTACGCCTTAGCTTGTTAATTTATGAACATAATGTATGTAGGTCTGCGGAATAATACGTTTTACCACTGAGTTTGCTGTTAAGTTACTGTAAAACTATTTCGCAACACTACCACAATATTTTCTAGTTCTTTATATTAACAAAAAAAAATGTCAGAAGGATATTTTCTAAATTTTTTCGAGATAAAAAAACATCAAATCGTTCCGTTGTACAACATCAGTGGGATGAACCGGAGTGGCCTAGTGACCACTCCGATTTTACAATCGTAAATTCGTAGGTTCAAATCCCGTCCGCATTTCTGAGTGTTTATTATAAACGCAAATAAATTTGTAATTACCACCAGAGCAAAGGTTGGCCATTGCCATTTAGCGTTAGGGAGCAGTTAGGGGTGGGTTATTCGGAGATTAGTTTTTTAATTATTATTTTGTATTTTCTTAAATGTAGTTAGCCTTGATTTTCCAAATTTTGAATTTCACTTATCACTAATCGACGTTTATAAATTTACATGAATTACCACTGTAATTTTCACCTAAATAGTGATACAAAACGTAAACAAGACCTACATCTTTCAAGAAAATGCGTTATACGCCTATCCACACTTGGCAAGGGTGGTTTATTACTTTTCTAGAGCAAAAAAAGCCACGAGTCCCATCAGCTTGAGAATAAAGTTGGCTGCTTATGCATTACAACAAGTTACTCCATCACATATATCTTTAATAAATTAAATGTTACCACCACATTGGGTTTCATGGTAAAATATACTTTTTTTGTAGGGGTCTCCTGGGGAATTATCATACCTTTGCCAGTTCTACCACCCAACAGTAACATGCAAGCATTATTGCGTTTTGGTTTAAATATTTACGTTCCCAGAGAAATTACGGGGGAAAAATATCTATTTAGTCTTTCTTGCAGAGAGCTATGATTTTGTCTCACCACATTCAAAAAGCTGCCTGGAGCTGTTATTTACCATCAGCGGCATATCTTGCTTGTTCCATCACCCTACTAACATATTAATATTTATCCGTTTGGATGTTTGTTGCTCAATCACGTCTACGCATCTGAACAAATCGAGTTGAAATTTAGAACATAGTTAGATTATAGTCTGGAATAACACATAAGTTAACTTTTATCCCGGGAAAATAACGAAAACTACTTACCTGAGTAAAACTACGGGGACTGCCAGCAAAAAAATATTATAATTCAGATGAAAGTAAGTATGGTGCATTCTTCCTCGCTGCCATTCTGTAAAACTTCCGGTACAATTGAAAAACGAAGGTGAACCGAATGATTCAGAGTTGATTCACATTTAATTAAAGGCTGTGCGGTGTCAAATGTAAAGGTCTCGGTCACAATTTCGAGTAATGCCACCGGAATGTAGTGACAAGAACCTGTGTGCTTGCGAGGCACAGACGATATGTCTGTCTCTGTTTGTAGCTTTTACGTGGTTACTACCGTATTCCAAACTCAAGGCTCAGTTGAGTTAAATACCTGTTAATTACCATGCCATTTTCTAACTTATATGTGAACTTCAGAAGCGATTACATACTGGAACTGTTCAGACGTTGGGGGCTGAATGAAAGCTTATCGATTTTTTTCTCAACTAACCAATTTTCTCAAACACTTGGCGTGATAATTCCGATAGCATGCTGGGCATACGCAACCAGTAGTGGGTATGATCACCTGGATTACGTGTAGACCTTCATCGGTCTATGGATAATTCAGATGTGCTTAGTGTTAGGTTTGAAGTAGGTATATGTAATACGGCAAACATGAACCTCCCGGAAAACATGTCCAGTGCGGTCGTTGCAATTCCACGGTAATGCTGGGAACTTCACGTACTACGCTGACGACACCGACGATGCTATCGGATGGTTCGTAGGGCGAGCGTTTGCTGCAGCACTAAAGATCGTTTGGTCTTTAGGACGCATACAACATACAGATGTTCATCAGGGCCAGATATGCAGCCCTAACATTGACCTCTATAATAGTTTTCTAGTGAATCTCGATAATCGCTGGGTCGGGAACGAATGGAACGGAACAACGCGATACCATCAGTCCAGTATTTTCTTTAAAATATCGTAAGTCTCGTATAGAGTATAACGAAGTTAAGTTGACTTGCAACTTGTACTAATACACAAAAATTACAATAGGTTTACGATTAACGGAAATAAAAACAAGCAGGTAGATCTGTTATTACAAAGTTGGTTGAAATCTATTTCTAATTATAATGATTTCAGTTCCTAATTCATCCGAAAGACACTTGCCCACGCAAACAAAGCAGCGGGTTCAACTAGTACATTCTTCTTGTCCTACTATTATAATAAATGGGAAAGTTTGGGTGTTTTTTGCCCAATGATGTCGGAACGGTAGATATAAATCGTATATCGAATTGAGAAACCTCCTTTTTTTGAAGTCGTTTAGTAAATAAATTAGGTTAAAAATTGAATACATGTAGATTATTGTCTAGAATTTCACACAGGCTATTTTTTACTGCGGAAAACTAGCTGGAGCTGCGAGCGTGAAACCGCAAAGCACTGTGTTAATAATAAATACATATATTAAGAATGTAGTGCAAAAAAAGATAAAAAATAAATCCTAGAATGTCTCCTAACTTCGTATTATTCACATATCTAACAATGGATAATATATTTCTCACACAGAAGCATCTCGGCGCGTCAATACCTACTCATTTTACATAGATACTTGCCCAATGCTACGTATTTTACATACTCTTTGCAATTATTGCTAAACAAATTCCTTTGCATTTTACAAAACTTTATATTGCAATATTTTAAAATTTACACGATTCATGGTAATAGAATTGTCGTTATACGCTTACCGCTGTATTAAGCGTAAAACATCAGCTACAGACTAAATATTCTTACAGCTGGAGCTTACAAGAAAACAAGGAAAAATGCGGCAGTTTCTTCACCATGTTTTTCTTTGCCTTAAAAGCTAGTGGTGTTAACTAACTAATAAATACATTTGCACTTGGAAAAGTACCCTGATGTATAGGCAAGATTCGAACCTAGACCCTCGCGATTATGAATCGCACGTGCTAGCCACCGTGCTAGACCACCACGGTGCTGAGCACCGCTATCACCGAACGATGTAAGCTTATAAAATAGCTCAGAGTTCATTAACGACATAAATGTCGAAAATGTCTACTTCGATCTGATTTTGCTCAAAAAACTGTTACTAGGTTTTTGGCTCGTGTAACCCCGAATATTAGTTTTAAATACCACCAAAATCGGTTTTTTTTATAATCGTCTTATAGGGAAATTTTAATTCCTATTTTTTGGTCTATATCATTTTCTACAGATGATTGCTGTATTACAATCTCTAAAGCGGACGGTTTAAAGTCCAATGTAGATAAACTACTCTAGTTTTAGAAGGATTTAAATTTGTCCGCCACTTCTACTGTGAACTATTCATGAAAAGTTTCTGCATAATTTGTTCGAGAGACATAAAGTAGTAAATGTTCATAAGCTACTAGACTATACTCTATCAGCGTTCCAAATTTCAACCCTAAGACATTAACATTCATAAATGTTCGAGTGAACATTTTCATTGGTTCATTAACACCGGGTGAGATGGCGGTCAACCTATGTATAATCGATTTAAAAAATCCAACGTAATAATGTTAAAAAACACCTAATTCCACACACATACCTCCACATTACTAACAGTAGTACGGTTTCTACTAAGTAGAAGCTTATGTACATTTTACAGATGATTACAGATGATCACCTTTAAAACCGCATGTTCATAATCCCAGGATTGACTGGCTTGGTGTGATGCTAAATCGCGCTGTAGTCAGATGGTGAAATATTGTATTGAACGTAACCGCAACAAGCTTCAACGAAGGGAATCGAATCATATTTGGTTAACTTTTAATAGTCTAAGAGCTGAACGCCAAAATATTGGGGTTCATTCAAAATAAGATTAAATTTGTTCTAGTTGTAAGTGTACCTAATTTCTCATGAATGACCTAGATTTAACTTCATTTCACTGCTTATAATGAGTAGTTTGACAATTTTTAGTTAACATGTTCCAAGAATAATAAATAAATAATAATAAATACTGACGGACATCTCTCACATCATATCATCTAGCCCTAAACTAGGCAAAACTAGGCTTTGCCTCCAGGGGTGCCTGGCTCGGGAACTTCCACGTGGTGCACCCTGTGCATCACACAACAACTTGCCTCGGCAGCATGTTGTTGTGTGATGGCGAATCCCGGCCGGGGCTGGGAACTTGTACACGCGCTCTTCACCCCCTTGAGCAGTGCATGTGGAGGTTGAGGAGGGAAGACTTGGGAAGATTATTCGGCTGATATATCATCATCATCAACAGCCCACTAAACGTTCCCACTGCTGGGACTCGGGGCCTTTTCTCGCAAGGAGAGAGTTAAGGCCATAATCCACCACGCTGGCCCAATGCGGGTTGGCGGATGACACATGACTTCGAAAGATTCTAGGTACATGTCGGTTTCCTTACGATGTTTTCCTTCACCGTTTTAAGTTAGCAGCATTACGCACATGACTTCGAAAAGACAGTGGTGCGTGTAGGGTTTGAACCCGGGGTCTCCGGATCGGCAGCCGCCGTTCTCCCGACTAGACCACCGTAACTTATATATCGAATTATATCTCGTAGGCTAATATATCGACTAAATAAAATTCCTAAGTCTTCCAAATGAGGGTCCTCCACGAACACTCTGATTACCAGAGTGCTCAGTCAAAGGACAAGGGCCACGATGCGGCCATAGAGACGGAACCGCGGCTATCCCTAGCCGCGGTGGTGAGGGCGGGCATCTCGCTGCCGATCATATTCGCCGTGAGAGGTGAGATGAAAGTCTCGCGACAGTGAGAGGTCGTGTGAGTTACAGGAGCGAGAATTGGAAACTTCTTGCTCCTTAACTGAGGCGGAAGCCGGCACGGGTGCGAGTCTAGAGAGTCGCCACTCTGAGATCGTACCCCGTCTCCATAGGAAGACCTGTGGCGTCGGATGTTTAGGGCCGTCTGACGCCCAACCTAGGGATAGGCCTTTGACCCTTTGAGGAGGTGACTGCGATTTCTGGCGCGTCACTAGAGCCAAATGTAGGGATACTAACGCCCCCAGCGAGGCGGACTGCAAGGTTGGTGGTAAGGGTCCGGGTCGTTGACGGGAATGCGAAAAGTGACCCCGCGACCCTGACCGCTGGCCATGCAGGAAAAATCTATGGGGCTTTTAGTCGCCATGTCGTCTCCCGTGGTGTCGAGCTCGACATACACCACCATGTCCCTGCATGGTACGTAATACATGGTACATACGTAAATATATTTCCACCACATCAAAAACCGGCTTTGTCTCCAAGCCAACGACGAAGGAGCCACGTAAGTTGTATAGTTTATGACGTGTTTTAAGAGGGCCGAGTTGTATTCATAGTAATAATCACATATAGAAAATAATTTTGTTATCAGTTTTAAACGTAAATAATTTTAAAGTTAACAATAGTTTCTCGCCAGCCACTCTCTGCCTATAAAACATCTTCTGGAGACATAAATATTATAAACGAAACCGTTACTCATAATATAACGTTATCTAACTTTCGTAAGATTTATCAACTTACATAACGTGTTAGTATTGATGAGTTAAATTTTAATTAGCTAATTTCACCATCGTAACTTCATATTAGAGATTTGTGACGATACAATCTGATGTAGATATCGATGCTGTGTTAACAAAAATGTGAAAAAATAACAGGATTACTAAATGTGTAAACGCTAACGTTAAAAACTCAATATTATATGCACTAGTATTTTTAATAACTAGATATTTTGCGTCGTTGAATGGTGGTACATGTTAGGGATACATTTAACGACTGTCACGTTATGTAAAAAAAAAGGTTTACGTGATCGAGTGAGCGCTGGAGGTGGGAATCTTAGCAGCTAGGTCTCCAACCTAGCACGGCTGATAATGGACTACTAACATAATATATTAAGTATTTATTTGAATTTAGTAAGTAATAATTTTGATGTTTTGTAAGAAGTTTTTAATCAATAAATAAAAAATAAATAAATTTAACAAATATCCGGAACTCGTTTCACTAAAAAATGTAAACTACAAACTAAACATAAATACAAATTACATGTAGGTACATCAAATTGTACGGGACACACACACACTTACACAGTACGAGAAAAGTGCATTCGCAAGGGCCATTAAAACTCACAATAATTTATCATTACATATGAAAACTTTCCATGAAAATACGTTTAAATAAATACAATCTAAAGAAATTATTGTTCTCTTAAAATGTTTTAATAATGTAAATATAAATACGCGCCTAATACTCCTTGCGCCATTCTATTTAATTTCTATAATAATGGTAAAAATAAAAAAATTGGATGGACCATTGTACATAATTATGTTCCTAATGGACCAACACTTGTAAGTTTATACTAAAGATTGTAACGTATTGCACGTACACAGTTTATACAATAAAACATATTCTGTTATATCCCGTTATTATTAATACTAGTTCTTATATTAATACAAGTGTAGTGAACAATCGTGATAACTTGAAAGAAATTTAATCCCACTATCCCGTTTCCCACTAATATTATAAAAGTCAAAGTATGGATGTTTGGATGTTTGTTGCTCAATTACGAAGTAACGTATGAACGGATCTGGCTGAATTTTGAAATACACTTAGATTATAGTCTGGAAAAACACATAGGCTACTTTTTATTCCGAGAAAATAATGGAAACAACGGGAACAGGAACTACGCGAGTAAAACCGTGGGGCACTGCTAGTCAATTATAAGAGTTTTATTCATTTATGAATTAATAGTTTTTGCCATATCAGTAATTTCGACTACACTGCAAGCGCCAACTCCTACTCAGGCACCTAACACAGTGCAAACTCGACTATTATTACCTTCTATTGCCTTGTCAAAACGGTTATGAATTTGATTTCTCTTTTTGTTTTCATCTGAAATTAATGTAAGAACTATAACAATGACATTAGTATTTTATTTAGGTTGTAACTCTGCTTATAAGACAGAAGTAGCCTAGTTTGGGATTAGTAGCCGAGCTAACGAGGGAGCTCGGTAGGTACTAAAGTCTTTTGAGTCTTGAAAACATAAAAATCCTTTCTAGGCCTACATAGTTTGGCATGTAATACAGTTTTGTACAATATACTCTAATGTTATAATATGTGTTTACTACATTCTGTTTTGTGTTCTCATTGAATAAATAGATTACTGTTATTATTATCTTTAAAGTCATGGTACCTTAGCCCATAATACCTCTTGTGCCTGAAATCTCCAACTCGGAGCAGTGGAAACATACAGTGAGCTGTGTATGTTTAATTATATAATATCATATCAGATATAATAATATATCAGAAAAATAAATCCACCACATTAGCAAACTTCACTCTAATTAAGAACATAACAGAACATATAAATTCCAATAACCCTGTCGCAGCCATTTATTTTGACATGAGCAAAGCCTTCGACTTAGTCTGCCATAAAACTTTACTTACAAAACTTGAAAACTATGGCATTCGAGGACTTGCTCATGACTGGATTAAAAGCTACTTAAGTAATCGAAAACAATGTGTCGAAATTAAAAATATCGATGAAAATAACTGTTTGAAAAGTTTCTTTTCAGACTACGAAAGTAGCAACATAGGTGTCCCACAGGGTAGTATATTAGGACCTCTTTTGTTTTTGATATACATTAATGACTTACCAGATGTCATTTCCTATAAATGCGTCCTGTTCGCAGACGATATTTGCATAATCATTCCGAAACAGAAAAATACTAATTTTGAACAAAGCATAAATAAAACTATCAAAACAGTAATCGAATGGATGATCAGCAACTACTTAAAAATAAACATAGAAAAAACACACTTTATGCAGTTTCATAACATCAGGACTAAACCACAAAATCTCAGAATAGTATACGAAGGTAATGAAATAAAAGAAACCACTACAGCTACATTTCTTGGTATTATAATTGATGCGCATTGTAAATGGAAAGCTCACATTGAAAACGTATGTTTAAAACTGAGCAGATTTTCATTTGCTCTTCGCAGACTAGCACGTATATCTTGCAGAAAGACGTCATTAATGGCATATTACGGATACGTAGCCTCAGTTCTGAGGTATGGTCTCATCGTTTGGGGCAACTCGGTTGAATTGGAACGAGCATTTAAAGCTCAAAAAAGGTGTATCCGGGCAATCTGCTGTGCTGGCCCCTTAGATTCTTGTAAACCTTTATTCAAAGAATTAAAAGTGCTCCCACTTCCTTCTCTGTATATTTACGAAATGTGTGTATTCGTTAAAAAATATCCAGAGCTTTTCTGTAAGTTAGGAAATAGCCGCCACTACAACACTAGATACCCAAATAGATTAGTTTTCCCTCAATGCAATAATGAACTTTACCGTAGAAACTGTTATATAGCCGCTTTAAGAATTCATAACAAGGTTCCAGAATATATTAAATCACTTTCATACGAAAAATTTAAATGCGGATTATACAGATGGCTAACTGTTCACAATTTTTACGATGTCAAACACTACCTTGATTTTAATGCAAACAGGTATAGTCCCATATAATTTCTAAAATGTTAGCGTGAACCTAATTACTTAACTTACATATTAATTGATGTACACATCACATAGTTTTATTTTTCCTTTTCTATTGTATTAACCTGTTATATTGTATTGCCTTTAATATAAGTAATTTTTTGTTGTTTAGATTATAACTTTCATTTTAAAATGCCTTAGATATAAAACTGTTATTGTAAATTAAGAACTCCTTAGATATATAAAAATTGTTATTGTAAATTAAGATCTTTGTTTTGAATATTTTATAAATGTGTAACAATTTTTAATAATTTCGCATGCCTTTTAGGCTGAAATTGTGCAGCACCAAACCATAGTATTTTAAGACCTTATTTGTAACCACAATTTTTCGCGAATAAATTACTTTGACTTTGACTATATTTATAAGTATAATGGAATACTTGCTTGGTGAAATATCAGTCACACCTACGTCGTACCTCACTTACAGTTTCTCAATTTCTATGAGAACTGAATTAAGCCTTAACAGACGAATAATTTGTAATGTTTATACAATTAATGCAAAAAATCGACGATTTTTCGGTAATCAATAGTTTACAAATAATTTGTTATTATACTGCACACAATTTGTTTACTATTTGAAACTGAAATTTGTGAGTTTCTTTCAAAATAAAATTACACCGCTGGACGCAGCTAGTATACATTTCACCGTGAAACTCTAAACACTGTGAGATTATAATCCAACGGTAGGTTAGGTTGCTCCGAAAATTAAAATGCCATACAATAATTTGAATTTGAATATTGTACTGGATAGGTATATTCTCGTTAGATATTATTAGAGAAGATTTACTTTTTTGTGCTAAAAATATTCACTTTTATCCGATTAAGACAGCGTCTGGCCACCAACTCGCCTGTCGGTACGCTATGATGTGGCCATAGAATAAGCACGTAGACTTAGAAGAGATTTACCTTCTGACCTTAAAAAGGCTTAGGTTAAAATTTGACTATTTTCGCATAAAAATCTAAAAAGAAAGAAAAATCTCGTCACGCCCGTTGATGTCTTTTGAATCACAAACCACAACATTACAAACATGTTTCATCATCATTAGCCAGCCTTAGTCCAACTCTGTGCATAGGCCTCTCCCATGGCACGCCACTTAGCCCTATCCTCGGTTTTTCTTCTCAAGCCAGTGCCTTGCTGCCTTACGTATATTGTCCCTCCATCGAATTTCAAGGCGTCCTACGCTACGTTTGCTTATTTGCGATATCTAGACGACGTATACCCCAACGGTTATCGGCCCTACGGCAGATAAGATCAGCCTATTATCACTAGCTCGCTAATACGATGAGCTATGTTGATATATTTATAGAAATTCAAACAAGGTGAGCAGGTCGGGCGTTTTATGATAACAACAAACTCGACCGAAATAGCACAATGTTGTAAAAATAATCGGAACTAGAAAAGTAATCATATAACTTTAAACTTTTCTTAACGGCAATTCAAATGATTTTTAACTCCTGAGTGTTCGATCGTGTTACGACCGTAGTCACCCGAAGACCAATAAAAAGAAGAGGTAAGCAAAAGTCATTTTGATCACAATTAAGCTCTATGAAAAATGTATTTATGATTATAAAAATATACGTGAGTAAAGTATACGGTGGACTCTCAGAAATGTGTTCCTTGGTTCTTTTTCTAATTGTCCTAAAACAAATTAAAAAGTGGTCTGAATAATAGTTCAGTCACACTAGCTTCTTTTCTCAGTAAAATATCTGATAGGTATATCATCACTTTCGAAGTGGAATTTGTGCAAAAATCGGAAAAGTTGTCGTCACCTCTGCTTGTATCACTTATATGCGGTCGATACATCGTGTCTGTTTGCTCCATTAGTCATTCATTCATCAGGGTTCAACCTTTATTATTCATGTACTCGTTCACATAATCCATCGTCACTCTTTTTTCAGACCCATTAGTTACTACACAAGTTTTACCTTTAAATTTTCCAACCTAGATCAATTTATCAATAAATAAATTAAACATGTTAATTAAATCCTAATAAAAGTGAAATTGAGTATTTTATTGCCAAATATGCATTTCTAAAATGACTTTTTGTGTTCGAATGATTTAGAGTTCTGTGATTCCAAATGTCGGCGATAAATATTCGAAATATTTACACAATATTACCTTGATAAACTGCAATCGAGTGTCTATAAGTAATATTAGTAGTTAATTAGACGTTCTTAAAAATAATTTAAAAACGGAAATGAGAGATATGAGAGAATGATGTTTCATCGCTGTATTCTTAACATTTATCAACAGTTACGTGACATTTTTTTTGCGTTATTCATAAGATATATTTTTTTTTAGAATTTGCAACGTAAAGGCCGATTTAAACTGAACGAACATAGAGCTAGAGCTGGAACAAAAGCATTCTTTCTCGATCTTTTAGTGTAAACGAAATATCGTTCTTAGCGTTTTCCATATTATATATTCCATAGAATCTTTGCGAACGCAAACAAAACAACGAAAGAATGCTCTACGTTTGTTTACACCAAATGAATTTGATACAGTGGCTATATAATGAGCATGCACTCGTCTGATGTAAATCGGCCTTTAAGCGAAGTTAAAAACTGTTCCAAAGTCAGAATTTGTTTTGAGAAACGCTAAACTTTGACATAAGTTTCACACGTTCGTACTTCCGAACTTTCGAAACGGCTCGGCTAAAATTAATGGAATGGAATGTTAAATCTGTTTTGATAGGGTTGAAAATAGGTCGTAAAGTATTACTTTTATTTGTTATTTAACTGCGATTTGTTTATGAGCAATAGGTACCTAGATTATTTAACCGTTGGTCATTGACGTGTGATCTTTTAAATAAAATGTCGCGTCTTTTTTTTAAATGTCTTTTCATGTAATCATTTAAATGACAGACCAACGTTTGCAGGGATCATCTAGTAATTTACATACATACACACAATTTCATACGCACGGCAGAAAAAAATCTTATTTAAAAATAATTTTTTTATTTGCTTAAATAATAGTAGTAATTATTCAATAAACGTAAAATTGTATGTTATATTATTTTATTTTAATATTGTTTTAAAGCTAAGTGAGTAGAAAACGGATGCAAAAATTAATAGCCGTGAGAACTTCATGTCAATAGCGTAAAACCCGTAATGGTATTATTATTTGGTTTTTAATTATAATTTAAAATGTTTAAAAACTTAATTGACTTGAAAATAAACTGCAACAATCAAATACCATAATATAAGTGGTGTGTTTTATATGTAGAGTATAGTTTGGCAAAATAGAGTTCAAAATGATTGTAAAATCAGCTTACTTTGTGTTCCTACTGCTCTATTTTTTCTTTCTCTGGTCTCTGGTGGTCTTTCTCTGCCAAGGGAAGAGTAAAGTCACTAATCAAACTGACCAAGCGCGGGTTGGAAGATGATGAATGACCAACTAAGAAGTTTTTCTTTTATTACGCAGGTTTCCTTACGATGTTTTGTTTACCGTTACAACCATTGCTACCAGCTTGTTCATTTGCACTTGAAAAAATATTAAGAAGTGCTGGCAGGACTTAACTAACTTAGGAACTTACGACTACACGAACGTAAAATAGGACGTTACAGCAAGACGGCTTTTGAAAAAACGATGACAGCACCATGTACACAAATACTTTTGAAAATATAGATTCTACTACAGCCCCGTCCTGACTTCGGGTTGGCCTACCTTACATAAAAAAAAAAACAAATTATGGCCAGTAGCTTTTTGAAGTGAAAACTTCTTTAGGCGCGCCTAGACAGATTTTTCGTGGGCTGTGAATTGAATTCATTCGTCACGCTCGGGTATGATAAGAAAGCTTCGGGTAAACTCGGGACCATGGCTATTGGCCATCTAGAAGTACGTCAGCCAATGGGAAATGCTGAAAGGGCGTGGACAGGCCATCATGGCATGGCCATCTAGAAACGCATCAGCCAATCCCTCCGGTTACACCTGTGTAGTTTCCAAGGTAAGCTATCAAATTCTGAGTTATAAGTTTTCACTTTTATCGGCAGTTCCTATGACTGCCAATTTTTTTTTTATTGTAGGTAGTACAGTAACGAGACGATCAGAAGTTGTGCCTGATGCTGATGATAACCATCACGACAGCACAGTGATATGTTTTGTAGGATCGTCCATTTATTAAGAAAGGCTGTAAGCTATTTAACATTACGCTACTGTCGATAGAAGTGGACCATAGATGAAAAATTTTATTCAAACGGGAAAAAATATTCCTTTATGTGAGCTTTCGTTGCATGTTTGTTCTAATTCTTAGTTGGTACGATCAATTTTCGACAGGTGGCATAGCAACGCGTATGGTATAGCTAGTGGTCTTATATTAATTTAGTCGGTAGGTGTCCTTAGATTAGACCTTTATGTGCAAATTTGCGATTTTCTTGTTATTTTTTTAATATAAATTATATTGGAGTCGAATTTCTTTCTTTATTATTAAGCATACCTAGTTTTAAACAATTGCTTTAGTTTTCTGCGGAATCTTTGTTTTGCCGAATTATAACCCTGAACTAAATAAGAAGAAAACTGAACTCTCAAAAACCTTTTAAATATTAGCTACAATTTTTACTTAGGGAGCAGCATACATAGATTTACACATGGTTTAGATAGTAAGACGTAAAAATAAAAAAAAACAAAAGTCATGAGGTTCAATAAAAAAATCCATGGGGACGTTTCCAGAATACATAAAGCTGTAAAAAAAAATTGACGTTAACGTTTAAGTTTTTGTTCTTTTATCTGCACTCAAAAGAACTCATCACATAAATGGTGTAGCTGAGTAACGTTTGTTTATTTATATGACATGATTTGTCAATTTTGGACCCATTACAATAATAATTGGGCTTACGGCATGATCTCTACTGCCTAGAGTCAGGCTCGTTTTTTACTAGAAGGAATGATGCCAGTTAATTTTTACTGCCTACTGATAAGTAACATGCCTTTTATAAAATGGAACATCAAAATGAATATTACACCTAAACTAAATTTATGGACGTAATTTTTTTTATTTGTTGCAAGATTTTACTTTAAAAAAAAAGAGATTTGTAGTGTTTACAAGGATAACGTTGTAGGTATAAGCATCGTGATTTACTGTTAATGTACTTGTTATTATTTATTTTTCTCATTAGGTATCTTGAGTGATAGCACTTTCAAATTCACTCTTGTTATATAATTTTTTTTCGGACGTTTTAATATGTAGAGCAATGGTTTCAGTGTATTGTTAATCGATCTATCGTATTTTTTTGTCACGAAATTAAATCGTATATTGAGCCCTTACATGTTTCAAAATATTTAGTTTTATTCCACACACAAAACTTTCCGATTCATATTCTTCTTAACCCTGATACACCTGAGTCTAATAAAAGTATAATTCGTGTCAACACGAAACACACCCACTGTGACATAAGCAAGCGCAGTCAAGAATTTAGAGATGAATCAATTGGGCAATTTTTTTTGTGGCAAAATACTTTAACCTTATTTGTTGAATAAACTTGGTAAAAGAAAGGGTCAAGTTCACGTACCACACTGTTGCACCAAAGACCTTATAAACGCAATAAAAATATGCAGGATAAATTTTAGTCTAAATTCTTTGATTATTAAAAAAATATAGTTAGTAATTTTTTGGTTGTATACAGAGTACGATTAGGAAAAAAAAACTCGTAAATAATTTTCGCGCCAAAACTAAAACAATAAAAAACCTACCGTATCCAAACACTGGTTGCACCTTTTAAATAAAAAAAAACAATTTAAAATTGGAACACCTCGTAAATGTCAAGCACAGATCTCACAAAGTCAAATTTTTGAACTGAGAACGGTTTGCGATGTCGCATCGCTGCATTCGCGGTGCGGTTTCGGTGCGAGCGTACGGTTCGGTACGTACGCTCCGCTCGCTGTTGCGTACGCTACTGCTAGTCAGCTGGCCGGCCGGTCCAAAACGTGTGCTAATCGCGACAACACACATCGCATAATCAAATAGGAACACTATAGAGCTGTTAATTTGGTTAGCAAAAATGTGATGTTTAATATCGTTGACAGCAGTTTTCTTTCTGATAAATTCTAGTCGCTTGTTTTATTTTAGAGAATCAATTTAAAAAACATTTTTTTTGTTAATTTTTATCTGAACTTTCGTTGGTTGTCAATTTATGTATTAATTTTATGCTTGTCGTTGTACTGTAGAGGACTGTAAAAGATAAAAGCAGTAAATTTTCAGTACAAAATTATAGTTTTGAAAAAACTAAATAAATGCTCTCCAATTATTTGAAATAGTGTTGTAAATACTTCGTTGAATTCAGTAGGGTTTGTATGTAATGTTTTCTGTTTTAAAATCGACATTTATCACACGTTTCTAAACGCGATGTGCATTTCTAAACATATTTTACACCTTATTTCAATTAATGTTAGATTAAAATGGATATTTTCAATGGTAATACGCAGTTTATAGACGTACTATAAACTGCGTACTATTTTTAGTTACGTTTTTTACGTTGGAATAGGATTTTCTATTTCTATTTTTTTTTAATAGGATTCAATTATTTTTTTATGAGATGAACATTAAATTTCTTATTTCATATTATTTGATTAACGTAGTAATCATATTAAAGTAATATTTTATCCGATTTAAAAGTCGCACAACATTTTCTCTCGTCGAAATTCACAGACGATCAGCTCTATAAATATTTGCACCTGACATAACATAGCAACCTACTTACAAGGCAAAGAAAGCAATACCTGCAGACGATATTGTCCTCATCGAATCTGTTGCTATATTTCGTCCCTTTCGCTTCAGCCAGTTCTACAGAGAGAGGGAAAGAGAGAGGAATAGTTTTAGGAAAATGCGACATGTTTCGGTAATCGTTCAATAAATCATTGATGATCGAGTTTTTGCAATCGAATGCGCGGTCGATTTATGGTCGATACGCGTACATGGTCATAGTGTCTTATTCCAAATTCGAACATTTAGCCAAAGATTACGTTAACTAATTATTTCAAAATACATACCTATTACAATTTTTAGAAAAGTTACATTGGTCATATAGATTTACTGTGTTTGTGATGTCAGACAGACTCGGAAAGAAATACATCACAGAGAAATTATGTTGAATTGAGGTGTTCTCAGGACATAAATAGGTAACTATACCGAGAGATTTTAATGTGGGCACGCAGGGGCGCGCAGTTTCCCCAAAGACGCACCGGACCGGTGGCACACCGATTTCTTCAATAAATTATAGACTTACAATTTTCGCGAATTAGCGTACCCCAAAAAAAGAGTTGGTGTGCCCCCAAAAACGAATTTACAAAAAAGCCCTGTCAAATAGTTCTAAATTTATCAAAAGGAGCGCCAATGTTTCGTTTCATTAAATCCCTAAAAATAAACAATGGCGCCAACTTCGGCCAAACATAGAACTATCTTCACATGTGGACCATGACGTGGTGTATTTTGTTAATGGTTCATGCCTCATTAAGTTAGTCAGTCTAATACAGAATATTCAAGGTGGGACCTTATAGGTCTTTCTCCATTAAGTGTTAATCTTTTGGTGACCAAAGCACAGAATAAATATTAGTACAACCAAAGGCTTAAGTGGCAGGCATGAACTTTGCCAATATAGTGTGCGACTTATGAACGACACACGGATTCCCGTTCTTGTAGCGTCGTTTTAAAAGGTCATCGAATTAGGCAGTCATGCAATTTTAGACTTCTTTTGGTCAAATTGATTGAAGAAATTGAAGCTTTTCTGACCTAGTAGTGGCTAGAAAGTGCGATTCAAAACTTTGAGTACAAACTCAAACCTACAAAGGTTTGAATTCAGCTGTCACAAAGCTGCAAAACTGCAAAAAGCGACTATCGCGCCCGTCCTATTCCTCTGCTCCACCACCGCTCCAACGCTACGCCGCTACATTACCGTGATGGTGACGCGAACCCATAGAATTTTCCTATACCAAAAGGTATATAAGTTTTTAGTTCAAAAGTAGAATGAATAATGTTGAAAGAAATGTCGACCAAAACCTTAATACTTACCGGTGAAAGGTGGTACGATTTTATGTAATTTATGAAGTATATTACTGTACCGATTGGCCAATACGGCCTTTAGCACTCGAACCCTTTGCGGCGCCGGCGCAACTATTATGTCAGCCTAAAACTCTACAATTATGATAATTTGTGTACAAAGTACGCGACATACTATTTAGACTCCACTGTTTTACTTAGCGAAGTGTACATGAACAAACAACGGTGCTGTCCAGTGTATGCTTGTCCATAAGTAAAGTTAGTTCGTAAATCTGAAGTCAAAACTTTGTACCTCTTTATATGAAGTCAAAGTCAAAGTACTTTATTCATAAATGTACAATTTACAAGTCAATAAATAAAAAATAAAAACAAAAGAAAGAGCATACAAATTGTATACATTTTCAAAGTTTGAAATTACTACTTTACTGTATTATAATAATTATTGTACCATTGAAGTCTTTAATGTTATCAAAGTATTGTACAGAAAACAGTCAAGCATTATATGAGTATAATATGTTTTTATAACAATTGTACTGACCCATGTCAAATTTTTGTATACATTTTTATAGGACTTTGCCATCACTCTCTAAAAATTCGGTGTAACTATAAACAGTTTGATCGATAAGCCAGGACTTTAATTTGTTTTTGAAGCTGCCGAAACTTGCGTCAGATTTTGGGAAGAGTGGTATAAACTTCCCATAATGTGAATTATCTTCCGTGACCTTGTGAGAGAGTGTGATATGACATCCAGCTTGTCCGCGTTACGTATGTTTCGAGAAGAAAATTGAGTGGACGGAAGAGTATATGACATTTTGCACACTTATTGTAATACTAGCTTTTCCACACTGTGTTACCCGCGTACCCCCTTTCCCTTTATTTTGCCGAGATAAAAAGTATGTGTTCTATGCGTTCTTCCAGACTAATAATTTACCAGTATTCCAAATTTCAGCCCGATCCATTCATCTGTAACAACGATTGTGGTTGAGCCATAAACATCCATACATTGTCATTTGTAATATTAGTAGGATTATAAACTAGTGGTCCGCCCCGGCTTCGACCGTTGTCACGTACATATCAGAATCTTTTAAATCGGTCTAGTAGTGCCTGAGGTTACCATGTTCCAACGAAAATCCTCTTCAGCTTTATAATATTACTCGTGACCCGCCCCGGCTTTGCACGGGTGCAATGCTGATATTCAATATACTAATAAAAATGGTTGTTGTGGGTTATCCCTAAGAGATAGACATATACCATAATGAGTAGACCTTTTTAAGGTGTACAATCTTGTAGTACATTATTTTCATCTATCTTGTAGGGTTCAACCAGCGTTTGCAATTTAAGCGCAAAAATTGTGCTTATTTATGACATCGTTTTAGAAATCTTTAAAGTTATCAGTGTTTCTATAATGTACTATGCATGTCTTCTACATAAAAACCTTCTTTGAATCACTCTATCTATAAAAAACCCGTATCAAAATCTGTTTGGCAGTTTTTGAAGATAGGGAAATAGGGACAGAGAAAGCGATTTTGTTTTATACTACCTATGTAGTGAAGTATAAATAATGCAAATATTTGGATCTTTGTTGCTGTAAATCTGTAAAAAATAGTTTAATAGGTTCATGTTCAAAGATAGGTAGAGTATAAATAATGTAGGTAAGTATAGTAGATATATCCTACGAATATAACAAATGTCGATGTTTGGATATTTGGATGTTTGTTGCTCCATCACGTCGTAACGTATGGACGGATCGAGATTAAATGTGGAACGCAGTTAGATTATAGTCTGGAAAAACACCTATGCTACATTTTATCCCGGAAAAATTACGGGAATGGGAACTATGCGGGTAAAACCGCGGGGCGCTGCTAGTATATAATAATATATACTACGAGGGTAGGTAGGAAGGTAAAATAGGTATAGACATGTATCCTACGAAGTGACCTTAAATCCCCGTTGAAAAGTTTCCAGACACTATTATGCATTGTTCTGAGTCCAGCGGAAGCGGGAGTAGCCTTCCGTCATCAGGAAGCGTCTGATTAGCACGCTTTGTTAGTCACTGTAGTTCCTTTCTTCAAGGTCTTCCTACATTTCTCGCGGAGCTAGGAATATCTTCTTTTATCATAGAAACTAGCGGCCCGTTCCGGTTTCGCTCGGATATCCTAAATCGTATAGTATATTAGCTCGGATAGTAAATTACGCGACACGTTGTTTGTCCGCTATTTGATTTGCGCACGTCAGCTCGCGCAACGAAAGCTCTCAAAAAAGATCTTCATCCCGTCCGAAGGGAGGAAATCTTTTTCCCGTTTTTGTTACATTTTTCATTTATACTCCACTCCTATTGACAGTAGCGTAATATTATATAGCCTGTAATCTTCCTCGATACATAAAAAAAAAAACATAAAATTGGACTATTCAACAAAAAAAATATCTTTCAAACAAACAAATAAACTTGCGCAAATGCCTAGCGTATTTTTAACCGACTTCGAAAACAGAGAAGGTGCTAATTTCGGTATTATATATTTTTTGTATGTTACGAGATATTGTGAATTTGGTAGACCAGTTCAGAGGTGATATTAGATACATATAGAATGCCTGCTAGCATAACGTGTTATAAAATTTGGTTTGGTTTATGTTTTTAGGAGAAAATAAATGATTGAAATGGGTTTTGGCGTGCTTGGAGAAAATTATGGCTTACTTTTTAAGACGCTGACAAGAGCCAAATAGCACTTTTTTGGTGCAAATTTAGCAAAATGTGCGTTGGCTTGTGTTTGCCAGTATCAGTCTTCAAACACTGGTGCTGCCAAATGCATAGATTTAATACCCTGGTATAAAATGGGTATATTATTGTCTTTGGCCAAATAGGTACCGATCCCGCGCGTGCATTCTCCTTGAAAAAGACCGCAGGATGCGCTTGAAACTTAAGGCGGACAGGACTGACCATATCACACGTGGGTAATCCGTGCATTTATTATTTTAGTTAACGTCAGTTGTCCCACTGCTGGGCAAAGGTCTCCCCCATTTCCCTCCACTTAATCCGTTCCTGAGCTTCCATCGTCCAATTTTTGAAGTGAAAACTTCTTTTGGCGCGCCTAGACAGATTTTTCGTGGGGGTGAAATTGAATTCTAGCGTCACGCTCGGGTATGATAAGAGATCTTCGGGTAAACTCGGGACCATACCCATTGGCCATCTAGAAATGCGTCAGCCAATGGGAAATGCTGAAAGGGCGTGGCCTGGCCATCATGGCATGGCCGTCTAGAAATGCGTGAGCCGATGGGAAATGCTGACGCATTTCTAGATGGCCATGCCATGATGACCCGGCCACACCCTCCGGTTACACCCGTGTAGTTTCCAAGGTAAGCTATCATATTCTGAGTTAAAAGTTTTCACTTCTATCGGCAGTTCCTATGACTGCCATTTTTTTTAAAACGCTCCCAGCTCGTCTCGACCTCGCCATTTCTCGCCTAGTCTCTTTACTCAGGCTGAGACCCCACCAAAGTGGAGACGTGCGGAGATGTCTGAAGCGGAGACGAGAAGAGACATTTTTGACTTCACCGAAGCTGTGCGGAGATGCGTACCTATTCCCGCGAAGACGCGTGAGGAGATGTGAGCTGGCTAGCGTTGTAGCGTTGCGGGTGTGCGAGGCGTTGAGTGCTCACATCTCACATCTCGGCTTTCATCACGTCATATAAATAACTAGCTGAACGCGCTCGCGTTGCTACGCCATCTATCGAAAATTGGTCGTACCCACAGAAATCTAAATAATAAGGTAATAGAAATGGCATTACTCTCAAATTACTTGCAAAACGCTTGTCGCCACATTTCCCCTACACCCGCGATCACTACTACATGGCCGTAGTATTCAAATAGAGATCCACTCACACACCAACAGCTGCACATTATCAACCTCGGTCTGTGATTGCACCACACACATCCATAAACGCTTATCAGTGAACCTACTAATACATTGAAAAATAAAAAATAAAACACATATATATACACTAGTGCTTGACAAAAATTAATACATATCGATATTTCAAAGTACGGTCTAATTTTAACATTCGATAAAAAGGTTATTATTGATTTTATTAATTAGGTGTATTACACTACAACAAAGTCAATATGCCTATAAAATAAGTGAGTCACACGGGGTATACTATTGTTTCGAAAACTGAACTATGTAATTTTGACACCACATGGGCTTAGCTATAGTTGAAAAACAAAGGTTGTTGTATATTTTGTACATCGAGCAACTCGATCTTCCGCGCAAGCACAGAAGGGAAGTAGCCTTAGCTAAAAAATATTGTTCAAATCTTTCTGTCATTTCTTGCGTAAGGGGAAAGTTGCACACTAGGGCAAAGCCGCACTAATACATACAAAACATACCTGTACCCACAGAACAGAAATCAAGAAGAAGTAGCAAGTAGGCGGGGCAATCGTAGTACTAAGTAAGCGCAATCTCCGCATACTTCGAGAGTACGCCCACTTCCGAATACTTAGTCGTGCTCTGCCACTACTGCAGTACTCTTGAATCCGCGATTTTGAATAAAAAGTAAGCAGTCATGCCGTATTGTGCAGTTATTGAGTGTAAAAACGATAGCCGTGCCAAAACTTTATCCAAAGTAGGCATATCGTGCCATAGGTAAGTCCTATTTTATTTATTTTTGATTTTATTGTAAAAATAAATTAATATTAGCTTAAAGAGAGAAATGATTTAAAGGAAGTCAACTTTAAAGTCATTCTAATAAGGTCCATTTTCATTCAAACTATATGTGATATTCTAGATCATTCTATGCATGCGAGTAGCGCTACTCAGTAGAGCTACTCAGTAAAGGATGGGACACAAGCTGTTGAAATAGCTAATATCGATATTTCTAACTTGTACAATTATTGTGTGAAACAAATATATTATCTTTTATTACTTGGTATTTGAATAATTTAACGTTTTATTTGAAAAAAAGTACATTTTATCATTTCAGTTTTCCTAAAAGTCCCGTTACTAAGGAGAAATGGATAGAAGCTACAGGAAGGCAAAATTGGTTTCCTTCCAAAACAAGCACGATTTGCTCTGAGCACTTTTTAGACAGCGATTTTATAATTAATAAAAATGAAATAGGAAAAGTTGAGTGCGTCTACAACTCGCACTTGGCTGGTATTTATTTTTTAAAACTATAGCGTAATTGAGAGGAATTCAGGAGTGAAATTGAAATTTGTATAATTTTTAAACGGTTATGTTGCCCTGTTTTTGTTGTTGATTTTTATGTATAAACTTTTATCAGTTCGAGTATTGTTTTTACTGAAACCCTGTTCCTTTTCTATATCCCTTTTGTTTATTTTAGTCTCCTCAAGTTTCTATTCATGGTTATAAAAACATCTTGAATTTTTACTGACAACAACTTAAATGACAAGGTCGTCCCTCAAAGAAAATAACTATTTCCTTACATTGTGGGTTCGATTTCCACCCAGTGCAAATATTTGTGTGATGGATTCAAATATTTTGACTGTATCTGAGTGTTTCTATGTATAATAAGTAAGTATTTATAACAGCTATCTGGCCGCCATATTACAAGCTTAGCTTAGTTTAGCGTCAGATGGTGTTGTTGTGTGTAAATGTTTCACCTATGTTTATTTATCTTTATCTCACTCAAGAAAAATATAATTCGACTAAAATACAAATTTTAGTGCTACTTGCCAAGACCAATTTCATCATTACTTTATTTACTTAAGATATTTATTTAGTTTCCTCCGAGTATTTTTGTAATTTCATCCTAGTAATTACGTTCTTTTACAAAACTCTGTTACGCTACACTCTATAGTTAATAAAATTAAGATGGTACATGAACAAATTTAATCATAATATTATGATTAAATTATACGATAGGTACGTAAACTGAATAACGTAATATCGATAATTTAATGAAAATGTTTCAGCATTGTCTAACATCACTATTAGCACGACCGGCTTATATTTACGAATCCCTTATTTTAAAGAAGGTAGCGTTCATAGTTGCATAAATTACATAAAGTGCCATCTAGTATGAAGTAGCAGAACTAGTGAGCACTAGTGAGCACTAATTTTAAGATTAGTGACATCTAGTGCTCACTAGTTCTGCTAGTTATAAATCACCCGGATATGATCTAATCACGAGAGACATCATACGACATCTACCACGTAAAGCTATAGTTAAACTTACCACACTTATCAATGCTGCCTTCAGACTGAGGTATGTGTCTGACTTATGGAAAGTAGCTGAAGTGATAATGATAGCAAAACCTAGCAAGCCTCCTCAGGAAGCAGCGTCATATAGGCCCATATCTATGTTGCCTATCATTTCAAAACTGTTTGAAAAACTTTTGCTCAAGAGACTGAAGCCAATCATAGAACACAAAAACTTGATACCAGATCATCAGTTTGGATTCAGACAAAAACATTCTACGATAGATCAGGTTCATAGAATCACTAAAACCATAGAGCAAACCCTTGAAGAAAAAAAAGTGTGCTCTACAATATTTTTAGATGTAGCGCAAGCATTCGATAAAGTGTGGCATGAAGGGCTAACACACAAATTAAAATTACTGTTACCTAAACAATTTTCTGATATTTTAACATCATATATTTCGAACAGATTATTTAGAATTAGAACGCTTTCAAAACAAAGTACTCAGGGATATTGTCAATGCGCCCTGGTATGTGAGAAATGCCGACATTCATCGAGATCTTGGAATGGATCTTGTCGGCAAAGTGATAAAGAAGTACGCAGAAGCACATGAACGCAGGCTTCATCATCATCTGAATGTCGAGGCTATCCAGCTCCTTGATAACACGGACACAGTGAGAAGACTTAAAAGAACAAAACCTTTTGAGTTAGTATAGTGCAGTGTCAGTGCAATACAATATAAAACAATTAAATGTGCTAAGTCAAGTGAAAGAAGTGACTTCCCCTTAACAGTGTCAATAAGAAAAGTGCTGATGGGCACCTTCTTATGTATAAACTATGTAGCAATTTAAGTTAGATATAAATTACTCATTAGCCTAGATTGTAATAAGCATTAGGATCCAAGGATACTTGGTGAATAATTTTAGGAAAAAAAAAAAAAATCTAGTGCTCACTAGCGAAAACAACTTACATTTTTAAAAGATGATAATAGTTACCACCTTATTCTATTCTACTAAGGTTGAGTTTAGAAAGTTCGTAGCACTGATGTATTCGATACGCCCTAAAAGTCCTGATAATGGTACAAAATAAACAACTTAGTCACATTCAAGATACGGTACTTTTTCTTGTAATTAGACAAAATTGAGTTATCCAAGAAAGTCGTAACAACATTTTGAATAGTTGACAATAACAGATTTATTGTGCAATAGGGTTCATTTTTGAGTACGTAACTAAATGCAATACATCATTTTAGGTTCGTCACTATGGGACAAATCACTTGCATTGTTTCAATGTGTTTAAATCAAAACCACGTTTGTGTGCAAACGTGATACGGTGGTTTTCCTAGTGAGATTCAGCTACGAGCCTTCTACTTGATTTCTGTTCTGTGCCTGTACCGATCCATTGCCGACTATACTCACACAAGCCAAATCACTAACACATAAAAAATAAAGCACCATTCACAAATCTAGCCCCGCCCTCAGTGTATTCCACGCCACAGTATATTATCAAACTCCATGGTCCACGCGGACTTGTACTTTGACAGAGGGGAAACGCTGTGTATGCCTACTCCCTTCCGTGTTGCTCGCTGATTTTGTATGAAGACTAATAAAGTCTTAAAAATAAAAGCTTACAATAGCTAAATCTTACTCGTGGCCTCGTGGCTTAGTGGGTAGTAGCTCTGCCTGCGAAGCTGAAGGTCGTGGGTTTGATTCCCACTCAGTGCAAATATTTGTGTGATGAATTCAAATGTTTGCACTGTGTCTGGGTGTTTCGATGTATAATAAGTATGTATTTAAAATTATATAAGTATTATATCAGCTATCTGGCCGCCATCATACAAGCTTTGCTTAGTTTAGGGTCAGATGGTGTTGTGCAGTGGCGAACTGGGCAATCGCCCGGGGCCTCGCTCTTGCAGGCTCATTTATTTGTTCAAAACATGAGTAAATTAGAAACACACATAATGCATAATATATATTATATTTATAATAGATCACAAAATTTCGAAGTAGCTTGTCGACATGTTTTGCCTGATATGGTAGTACAAATATTTATTCCCATTCAGTAATGATTGATGACATAGTTTACAAGTATAGGAGTGACAGGATGTTTTGTTTACATGTGATTGGGAATTTTTTGTCCGATACCCAATCCCGACCAGGGCGCATCACGTGGGCGTTCTCGAATTTCGCACCCCGAATACCAACTGCATCTAGTATGTATTCAGCTGTTCAGTTCTACTAACTACTATATATGATAGAGATGCTACTCTTAGAGAAGCTCTCTAAGGAGGAGTGCTGAATCAGCTTTACAACTGATTAGATAATATTATTAACTCTTAAGATTAAGAGTCTACAAAAAATACTCAGCGAGAAGCTGAAAACGTGGAGGAGCTTTTCAAGAGTCACACAGAGTCACAGAGTACATTATCCATGGGAATAAATCTACACCGCGAGGTAACTTCCTGCTACCGCCATCTAGCGGTGAACCTTTCCCAATCGCCGCTCCCGCGGTTTTACCCGCCTAGTTCCCGTTTCCGTGGCTTTTTTCGAGATAATAAGTAGCCTATGTGTTCTTCCAGACTTTTATCTTTCTATGTTCCAAATTTCAGCCCGATCCGTTCAGTAGCTTTTACGTGAAAGCGGAACAAACATCTATACTTACAAATTTTCGAAATAGATGAGAGAATCGAGAGCGATCATGTTCCATCGTATTAGAGTATTAAATATCCAGGGTGCTCTTGGTAAACAAAAGAAAAGTGGGTTTCTGTCGGACGGCTCGTAAGTCGAAAAAGGAACATCGTTTCATGGTTGACAAATAATCAAACGAGGCAATCTCACTCCGCTTTTGTGCACTGCAGTGCTTGGTAATGATTTGGATTCTTCATGTTCCAATAGCTGCGTGTCACTGTGCTGTTATGTGGCAGGCATGTTACTTACCATCCTGTTCGTCTCGTCACTCTTCATTAAGAAAAAAAAGTTACCATCTTGGCGTCCATATTAGATCGAGAGTGAATTAGATTCTTTCAGATAGAAATGCTCTAGCGTAGACCGTATCGTTGCAAAACGTCAAGCGAGATGGCGGTTATATGCAAAGCTATTATTAATAACAAAAAAATAATTAAACACGGCTAATATTTCGAAAATTTTGAAAACAGCTCGGTTCACCCGGATATTTCTGCACAAAGTATCTTCTAAACAGAATAAAATTACTTCATCCTTCAAGATACTTAGGTAATATCAGTAAAATTTGTTATGTTCCCAAAGTATCAAATAATAATTATTTTCCTCGTGCAGACATCATAAAAGCAAATATGTCGGCTGAGGTATCCGCTTTCATAGTTTATGTTATGCTTTATGCTAAACTTGTCTGGTCTAGTGTTCAAACAGACTCTGTTTATTTCACAAATACTTATATTTTAAAACTACAACATTTACATTTAAAATAACTGAAAACTACATTATATACGTGACTGGGGTTCTGTTTTTTTAATAAAGTTAAAGTTTCATCATTATTATATGAGTCACTAGCATACCCCCGTGGTTATACCCGCGTAGTTCCCGTTACCGTAGATTTCCCGGGATAAAAAGTAACCTATATGTTGTTCCAGACTGTAATCTAACTGCGTTCCAAATTTCAGTCCGATTCGTTCATACGTTACGACGTTATTGAGCAATAAATATCCAAATATACAAACATAACAAAATACATTGACATTTATAATTTAGGATTTCATTCGAAGATATACTCGTAATTACCAGGTTGTCTTTACTTTATAAAGGCAGGCGCTTATTTACTAGCATAACAAGGTTAGGTTAATTATAAACTAAGTTCTCTCCCTTATGACACAAAACATTTAACATTAACAAATTAACATATAACATTTAAATTTACATTACATTAAATTTCTCGGCAAATATGACAAATAGGTACCTAAAAACCCAACAACCAGACCTATTTTCGCAACACATACTTTTCACGAAAGTCAAAGGGCCTCGCAAAGACCTGCCGCCCGGGGCCGCGCAATGGGTAAAGCCGCCACTGGTGTTGTGTGAGAGTTGTCCACCAATATTTATTTATTTAACATTTTATTTATAAATACTGCCTCAGTCCCCTAATATTTATTTTGCGACGAACAATCGCGCGTTATAGCTAGTATGTATATACTAGCATGTATTTATATTTTGTAGTGGTAGGACTCTTAGCAGAGTCCGCCTGGGGAAGTACCACACCTTTGCCAAATATTCTACCGCCAAGCAGTAATGTGCAAACTTTACTGTGTTCCGGTTTGAAGGGCAATGATTCCAGAGAAATTACAGGGCTTAGAGACATAATATCTTAGATCTCTGGGTGACGAGCGCAGTGCAGTGCTAGGTAATGATTTGGACTATCATGTTTCAATAGCTGCGTGTTACTGTGCTGTTATGTGGCAGGCATGTTGCTTACCATCAGGCACATGACCTGCTCGTCTCGTCACTCTATGCTATAAAAAAAAAACCGTTGTTAATAATTCATGAATTATGAAGTAATGTTTACCGCGGATTAAAAGATTTTACGTATGGGTGTTAACTGCGTACAATTTTTTTATCGATATGTTATGTTAATTTAAGGTATGTGCCTGACTTATGGAAAGTAGCTGAAGTGATAATGATAGCAAAACCTAGCAAGCCTCCTCAGGAAGCAGCGTCATATAGGCCCATATCTATGTTGCCTATCATTTCAAAACTGTTTGAAAAACTTTTGCTCAAGAGACTGAAGCCAATCATAGAACACAAAAACTTGATACCAGATCATCAGTTTGGATTCAGACAAAAACATTCTACGATAGATCAGGTTCATAGAATCACTAAAACCATAGAGCAAACCCTTGAAGAAAAAAAAAGTGTGCTCTACAATATTTTTAGATGTAGCGCAAGCATTCGACAAAGTGTGGCATGAAGGGCTAACACACAAATTAAAATTACTGTTACCTAAACAATTTTCTGATATTTTAACATCATATATTTCGAACAGATTATTTAGAATTAAACAAGAATACTCATATTCGTCTCTAAAACAAATTAAAGCTGGAGTACCACAAGGAAGTGTACTTGGGCCTGTACTTTACTTGTTGTATACTAGTGAATAGAATAGAATAGAATATGCTTTATTGTATAAACTGTGTACAGAGTAGGTATATGATGTTACAATTTTTATAAGTTCCAACAGTTTTGTCCATTACGAACATACAATATTTTGGACCGTTGAGAAAATACAATAATTACTTAATCTAACATTTTAAACTCTTAATTAACATTACGACACAAATTTAAATAGAATATTTGGTCGTGGCTATTGAAATACAATTAAACATGTTCATGACTCTTTACAACATTAAAACACAGCATAAAAACAACATACCAACAACATACAACATTAAAAATATATTTACAATTCTAATTTTTCAAAATTTGTCGATCTTTTGGAACAAAGAGTGACTGTATTTTTACTATTTATACTATGTTTGCGTTATTAAAATATTCTTTGAGATCATAATATGCTTCAGAGATCAACCATTTTTTAAGACTGTTTTTAAATGCATTACCCGTTATGGTTTTCAGGTTTAGTGGTAAGTGATTGAAGATCTTAATGGCACTTGCGAATGCACTTTTTTCGTATACTGTGTTGTTAATTTGATGTACACATAAATTATATTTGTGTTTTGTGCGTAGATTATCTGAACGAGTCGATTTGTCGTTGAAATAAATTTGTTTGTTATTTTGAACAAACGTGCATAATTCTAAAATGTAAATACTGGTTAAAGTTAAAAAATGATTGCTTCTAAATACCTCTCGTAAAGTGTCAGTATTTTTCATTCGAAATATGTTGCAAAGACACCTTTTTTGAAGTACAAATATGGACTGCACTTCAACAGAGTTTCCCCAAAATATTATCCCATAGCTTAATATGGGGTATACATACCCATAATACGCATTTATCGCGACAGTTTTCGATGCAATACCACTTAAAATAGATAGTGCGTAACATGAACTACTGATTTTGCTACTAATTTTACTCAGATGAGCTTTCCAGTTTAGATGGCGATCGATAGTGATGCCCAAAAAATTTGCCTCATTTACCTCGTTGATGTTGACGTTGTTATGCTTAATTTTTAACTTGAGTGGTTTTTTTTTACGACTTCCGAATTGCATATATTTAGTTTTAGTAGAGTTTAATGTAAGATGAATAGAACCTAAGAAATCATATGTTTTTTGTAGTGTTTTAATGATTTCATTTTCAAAATCTGAAGACATTTTGGCATTTTGCGGTATAAAAATCGTTGCATCATCGGCAAACATGACACACAAGTATTCAGTAATAGACGGTAGGTCATTTATATATATTAGGAACAACAAGGGCCCAAGTATACTACCTTGTGGGACCCCTAAATTGGTGTTTTCAAATTCAGACTGGATTTGCTCGATAGTTTTTTTTCTTTTGTCATAAGATTCTATAACGGTAGCTTGACATCTGTTTTTCAAGTAAGATCTTATTAATTCCAAAGCTTTGCCTCTGATTCCAATTTTTTCAAGTTTCTCTAGAAGGGTTTCGTGAACGACGCTGTCGAAAGCCATGGATAGATCTATAAAAAGGGCAATGCCAGTTTTTTTATTATTTATTTCATCCCAGACTTGTTTCAGCATTTTAAAGATTGCTGAAGTTGTGTTTTTGCCTTTACGGAAGCCAAACTGGTTAACATCTAAAATATTATTTGTATCTAGGAACGAAATAATTCTGCCATATAAAACTTTTTCCCATATTTTTGAAAAACTCGGTAATATGGCTATGGGTCTGTAGTTTCCCATCTCAAGTGTTGAACCTTTTTTATGCAACGGTATAATCAATCCCTTTTTTAACTTATCTGGAAAGCATGCGGTCTCTATGGACATATTTATTATATAAGTTAACGGTTCCACAATAAAATCAATGCTATTTTTTATTGCTTGGACAGAAATACCGTCATATCCGGCTGTTTGTTTATTTTTTAATTGTTTCACAACATTTTTTATTTCCTGGCAAGTGACTGGCTTAAGAAATATGCTTTTGCAGCTAAGATTAGGTGTTTTATGTTTTGCAGTATTATTATTTTGAGTTTGCTTGGCCTTATTGATGAAATAATTGTTGAATGTTGAAGCAATTTTGTTAGGATCTGTTATTTGTAAATCATTAATTTTTAAGTTTTCTACTGACGTTTTTATACAGTTGGTCTGAGATGTGTGTCCTTTAATTATTCCCCACGTTGCTTTATTTTTGTTTGTACTCCTGTTTATGTACTTAGTATTAGCAATCTTACGAGACAACCGAGTTACTCTTTTAAAAGTAGATGAATATTTTTTGTATGCTGTCAAATTATTTTGGTTTCTATTTTTGCGACATTTTAAATACATTTTGCGTTTAGTATTGCTTGCTATAACAAGCATAGTGATATCCCAGCTTTAGACAACAGCACTATCGCAACCTTCGCAGATGACACTGCTATCCTGGCAATAGGTGACACCCACGCAGAAGCCACAGAGAGGGTGCAAATAGCAGTTAATAAAATACATGACTGGACAAAAATGTGGCGTATTAAGCTAAATGAGTCCAAAACTGTTCACATAGACTTCACAAACAAGAAAAAACAATATCATCCAGTATTCATAAATGGACAATGTGTACCATACGAAAATAAAGCCAAATATTTAGGCATGACTCTAGAAGCGAAGTTACGCTGGAAAACTCACGTCAAAAAAAAGAGAGAGGAACTAGCTATACGCTACAAAAACATGTATTGTAGAAATCTACTTGGTAGAAACTCCGTGCTGTCAATACATAACAAAATATTATTATTTAAACAAGTCCTAATGCCAGTGTGGACTTATGGTATACAGTTGTGGGGCTGTACCAAAAATAGTAACATCGAGATAATACAACGCTTTCAAAACAAAGTACTCAGGGATATTGTCAATGCGCCCTGGTATGTGAGAAATGCCGACATTCATCGAGATCTTGGAATGGATCTTGTCGGCAAAGTGATAAAGAAGTACGCAGAAGCACATGAACGCAGGCTTCATCATCATCTGAATGTCGAGGCTATCCAGCTCCTTGATAACACGGACACAGTGAGAAGACTTAAAAGAACAAAACCTTTTGAGTTAGTATAGTGCAGTGTCAGTGCAATACAATATAAAACAATTAAATGTGCTAAGTCAAGTGAAAGAAGTGACTTCCCCTTAACAGTGTCAATAAGAAAAGTGCTGATGGGCACCTTCTTATGTATAAACTATGTAGCAATTTAAGTTAGATATAAATTACTCATTAGCCTAGATTGTAATAAGCATTAGGATCCAAGGATACTTGGTGAATAATTTTAGGAAAAAAAAAAAAAATCTAGTGCTCACTAGCGAAAACAACTTACATTTTTAAAAGATGATAATAGTTACCACCTTATTCTATTCTACTAAGGTTGAGTTTAGAAAGTTCGTAGCACTGATGTATTCGATACGCCCTAAAAGTCCTGATAATGGTACAAAATAAACAACTTAGTCACATTCAAGATACGGTACTTTTTCTTGTAATTAGACAAAATTGAGTTATCCAAGAAAGTCGTAACAACATTTTGAATAGTTGACAATAACAGATTTATTGTGCAATAGGGTTCATTTTTGAGTACGTAACTAAATGCAATACATCATTTTAGGTTCGTCACTATGGGACAAATCACTTGCATTGTTTCAATGTGTTTAAATCAAAACCACGTTTGTGTGCAAACGTGATACGGTGGTTTTCCTAGTGAGATTCAGCTACGAGCCTTCTACTTGATTTCTGTTCTGTGCCTGTACCGATCCATTGCCGACTATACTCACACAAGCCAAATCACTAACACATAAAAAATAAAGCACCATTCACAAATCTAGCCCCGCCCGCGCCCTCAGTGTATTCCACGCCACAGTATATTATCAAACTCCATGGTCCACGCGGACTTGTACTTTGACAGAGGGGAAACGCTGTGTATGCCTACTCCCTTCCGTGTTGCTCGCTGATTTTGTATGAAGACTAATAAAGTCTTAAAAATAAAAGCTTACAATAGCTAAATCTTACTCGTGGCCTCGTGGCTTAGTGGGTAGTAGCTCTGCCTGCGAAGCTGAAGGTCGTGGGTTTGATTCCCACTCAGTGCAAATATTTGTGTGATGAATTCAAATGTTTGCACTGTGTCTGGGTGTTTCGATGTATAATAAGTATGTATTTAAAATTATATAAGTATTATATCAGCTATCTGGCCGCCATCATACAAGCTTTGCTTAGTTTAGGGTCAGATGGTGTTGTGCAGTGGCGAACTGGGCAATCGACCGGGGACTCGCACTTGCAGGCTCATTTATTTGTTCAAAACATGAGTAAATTAGAAACACACATAATGCATAATATATATTATATTTATAATAGATCACAAAATTTCGAAGTAGCTTGTCGACATGTTTTGCCTGATATGGTAGTACAAATATTTATTCCCATTCAGTAATGATTGATGACATAGTTTACAAGTATAGGAGTGACAGGATGTTTTGTTTACATGTGATTGGGAATTTTTTGTCCGATACCCAATCCCGACCAGGGCGCATCACGTGGGCGTTCTCGAATTTCGCACCCCGAATACCAACTGCATCTAGTATGTATTCAGCTGTTCAGTTCTACTAACTACTATATATGATAGAGATGCTACTCTTAGAGAAGCTCTCTAAGGAGGAGTGCTGAATCAGCTTTACAACTGATTAGATAATATTATTAACTCTTAAGATTAAGAGTCTACAAAAAATACTCAGCGAGAAGCTGAAAACGTGGAGGAGCTTTTCAAGAGTCACACAGAGTCACAGAGTACATTATCCATGGGAATAAATCTACACCGCGAGGTAACTTCCTGCTACCGCCATCTAGCGGTGAACCTTTCCCAATCACCGCTCCCGCGGTTTTACCCGCCTAGTTCCCGTTTCCGTGGCTTTTTTCGAGATAATAAGTAGCCTATGTGTTCTTCCAGACTTTTATCTTTCTATGTTCCAAATTTCAGCCCGATCCGTTCAGTAGCTTTTACGTGAAAGCGGAACAAACATCTATACTTACAAATTTTCGAAATAGATGAGAGAATCGAGAGCGATCATGTTCCATCGTATTAGAGTATTAAATATCCAGGGTGCTCTTGGTAAACAAAAGAAAAGTGGGTTTCTGTCGGACGGCTCGTAAGTCGAAAAAGGAACATCGTTTCATGGTTGACAAATAATCAAACGAGGCAATCTCACTCCGCTTTTGTGCACTGCAGTGCTTGGTAATGATTTGGATTCTTCATGTTCCAATAGCTGCGTGTCACTGTGCTGTTATGTGGCAGGCATGTTACTTACCATCCTGTTCGTCTCGTCACTCTTCATTAAGAAAAAAAAGTTACCATCTTGGCGTCCATATTAGATCGAGAGTGAATTAGATTCTTTCAGATAGAAATGCTCTAGCGTAGACCGTATCGTTGCAAAACGTCAAGCGAGATGGCGGTTATATGCAAAGCTATTATTAATAACAAAAAAATAATTAAACACGGCTAATATTTCGAAAATTTTGAAAACAGCTCGGTTCACCCGGATATTTCTGCACAAAGTATCTTCTAAACAGAATAAAATTACTTCATCCTTCAAGATACTTAGGTAATATCAGTAAAATTTGTTATGTTCCCAAAGTATCAAATAATAATTATTTTCCTCGTGCAGACATCATAAAAGCAAATATGTCGGCTGAGGTATCCGCTTTCATAGTTTATGTTATGCTTTATGCTAAACTTGTCTGGTCTAGTGTTCAAACAGACTCTGTTTATTTCACAAATACTTATATTTTAAAACTACAACATTTACATTTAAAATAACTGAAAACTACATTATATACGTGACTGGGGTTCTGTTTTTTTAATAAAGTTAAAGTTTCATCATTATTATATGAGTCACTAGCATACCCCCGTGGTTATACCCGCGTAGTTCCCGTTACCGTAGATTTCCCGGGATAAAAAGTAACCTATATGTTGTTCCAGACTGTAATCTAACTGCGTTCCAAATTTCAGTCCGATTCGTTCATACGTTACGACGTTATTGAGCAATAAATATCCAAATATACAAACATAACAAAATACATTGATATTTATAATTTAGGATTTCATTCGAAGATATACTCGTAATTACCAGGTTGTCTTTACTTTATAAAGGCAGGCGCTTATTTACTAGCATAACAAGGTTAGGTTAATTATAAACTAAGTTCTCTCCCTTATGACACAAAACATTTAACATTAACAAATTAACATATAACATTTAAATTTACATTACATTAAATTTCTCGGCAAATATGACAAATAGGTACCTAAAACCCAACAACCAGACCTATTTTCGCAACACATACCTACTTTTCACGAAAGTCAAAGGGCCTCGCAAAGACCTGCCGCCCGGGGCCGCGCAATGGGTAAAGCCGCCACTGGTGTTGTGTGAGAATTGTCCACCAATATTTATTTATTTAACATTTTATTTATAAATACTGCCTCAGTCCCCTAATATTTATTTTGCGACGAACAATCGCGCGTTATAGCTAGTATGTATATACTTTTGTTAATAATTTATGAATTATGAAGTAATGTTTACCGCGGATTAAAAGATTTTACGTATGGGTGTTAACTGCGTACAATTTTTTTATCGATATATTATGGTAATTTATCGATAACAAAATGTAAAATTTAAAATACAATTTTCATCGTTTATTTTTGGGCAAGTAAAATTGGACCGTCACAGCACTAACTCACGATCGCTACCTGCGTTTATTTTATAAAAAAATACAATTAAAATAAAATACCTATCAGTGAAATATAATCTCATTATTGGTATAATTGCAAGTTGTGGAAGAACTTTCACAGTTGTTCATGCTGCGTAACACAAGTTTTTAAAGATGATTCACGCCTGCCGGTTCGAAGAATACTAAACTACAACTCGAGCACTGGTGGCCTACAAGTCACCTGTGCGGCAACAATGTCACGCGGTCATGTTACTTCTAGTACCTTATTATTTAGATTTCTGTGGTCTAATGCAGTGCAATTAAGGAAATAAATAAACATTAAATTATGTAGTTTGGGGACTATAAAGGATCGATAGGGGGGTGCATTCTGAGCATATATTCCAATTTGAGGGATTCTGGCATGGTCAGCTCAAGGTCATTTCGATGAAAACGCGTTTAACTCGATATTTCGAGAACTGTTAGTGTTAGGCAAAAATTGTGGAGACCTTTTCTCTTCTACATTAAATTTACTAACTTTTATAGTAACCACTTTTCTTTCTTTCATCAATATTTTTCAAGTTATTGCTTCCGAAAGGCAAAAATTTTACTTTTTTTCCTCCCTTTCGCTATTTTCTCCCCAACCGTTCAATTTTATGAAACTTTACCGATAATCAAAAGTGTAGATCTTTTAATAATGAACAACTTTGTCCTTGCACTTTTTTCAGTAATGGCAATACCTTCAGAGTTATGTTACTTTACCGAGCGAAATCCGCGCCACTGCGACACCTCCGCGACACTGCGATAAATCCGCGACACCTGCGGACTTAGGGCTGAACCCAAAATTCATTGTTGGATTGTGTCGGTGGGTTTCTTCTACACAAGCTTATGTGGGACAACCACGTCACCTACTCCGATATATGCCAGAAATACACTCAGACACACTCAACCAGACATAGAGGTGAAGCGAGCCGTAGAGGATGCGGATGGTCTGATTATCAGTACGGCTAAGAGAATTTTGCCGGACTCTACGGCTTGCTCCACCTCTGTGTCTGATTTGATGAGAAAAGTTTTCAGTAGTTAGATGAATCTGGTCTTATTGCTCTCGTTGCCTAAAAACTTATCTTGAGTTGTGGTGACGGTCATATTGTAGCTGAAAATGATATCCGCACATGGCTTCAGCTGGGATCGGCGCAGCCGTTTGGCAGAATTGGTGCCAGAGTTGGAAATACCTTTGGGATAGCCATCGAATACAATTACCACGTCTGTACCGTAGTGTTTTTTATGTATGTTACGTATTTCTGGCATATGTTTAAGTAGGTAACTTTGTTGTCCCACATAACCCTGTGTAGAAGAAACCCACCGACACAATCCAACAATGAATTTTGGGTTCAGCCCTAAGACCGGAGGTGTCGCGGATTTTTTGCAGTGTCGCGGAGGTGTCGCAGTGGCGCGGATTTCGCTCGGTAAAGTAACATAACTCTGAAGGTATTGTCATTACAGAAAAAAGTTTAAGGAATAAGTTGTTTATTATTAAAAGATGTACACTTTTGATTATCGGTAAAGTTTCATAAAATTGAACGGTTGGGGAGGAAATCGCGAAAGGGAGGAAAAAAAGTTTAATTTTTGCCTTTCGGAAGCAATAACTTGAAAAATATTGATGAAAAAAAGAAAAGTTGTTAAAGTAAAAGTTAGTAAATTTAATTTAGAAGAGAAAAGGTCTCCACAATTTTTTGCCTAACACTAACAGTTCTCGAGATATCAAATTAAACGAGTTTTCATCGAAATGACCTTGAGCTGACCATGCCAGAATCCCTCAAATTGGAATATATGCTCAAAATGCACCCTTCTATCGATCCTTTATAGTCCCCAAACTACATAATTTAATGTTTTTTTATTCCATTTTTTTGCTTACCTAAATGCATTGGGCTAGTCGTACCAATTCAAATTTTGTTCAAATTCGGTTACTTTAGGTTCTAATGACGCAACCTTTAACATATGACAAATGCTGTCACGCAACGAAAGCTCTCTAAAAGCAATATTTTTTCCCCGTTTTTGTTGTTAGTAGCGTAATGTTACCCTATAGCCTTCCTCGATAAATGGACTATCCTACAAAGAAAGAATCTTTCAATTCGGACCAGTAGTTCCAGAGATCCTTGCGTTCAAACAAACAAACAAACAAACATACAAACAAACAAACTCTTCAGCTTTATAATATTAAGTATAGAAGTATAGATTATTAATTTACATCTCCGCTTAGTGGTCTCCTCTGGAACTGAGCGGAGACGAGATGTGGGAATAATGAAATTCTATGGGTTGTTAAAAAAACATCTCATCTCCGCTTCGGTGGAGCCTCAGCCTTAGTCTGTGCCACCTAGGTCGGTCCGCAAAACTCGCCGGGAATGGAAGGCAAACCCTATTTTTTTATGACAACTCTTTCCGAAAACTATTTCCTCCTCTCCACTCAGCTATTTCCCGCTCATTATCCTTTCGCAGTGGATGGCGGGCATCAAACCTGACAATTGAGAATTTTACTATTGTTAGGTACCTATACTATTACCTAATACCACTAATGG
Organism: Ectropis crepuscularia; assembly: GCA_963693475.1. Lineage (NCBI taxonomy): Eukaryota > Metazoa > Arthropoda > Insecta > Lepidoptera > Geometridae > Ectropis > Ectropis crepuscularia. The sequence goes on from OY856340.1 coordinate 5,750,821, forward strand.
AGTAAGACCCCAGAGCTCCCAGACGTCACCTGTTTTCTGATGAATGAAATGTGGACGATTGACTAGAGTGAGTAAGTACTAAGAACACATGCTTACTCGCTAACTTGCTTAGACGGCCAATTTTGAGATATGGGGTAATGAAGGTACATAGGTCAAAGGTCAGTACAAAAGTGATACAATACTCCCAGACAGTTTCCGTCGGCCGACTTAAATTATCATATTTCTAAATACGTACGTCAGACAACTATTTTAAAGCTTTTTCCAATAATACAGACCAATCTTACCTTAAGTGTTTTAAATTAAGTAGTTACCTATGTACTTATGATTCTGCTGCTCCAAAACTTGTAGTGTAATCGGCTTAGTCACCGGCCATAACGGTGCGGAAGCATGTTCTTAGCGACTTTGCAAGCGATGCGCGCGCATGTTCCCACGACAGTTGCGCAAGAGCACACTTCAATAACTCAAGTACAGTTTACAACACTCTTGTTGCCTATGACAAGGCGCCACTTTCGCATGAACTGGGAAATTGTTGTAGTATACGTAGCCAGAACGTTATCGTAGCGTAAAGCCAGCCTGAAGTGCGTTTATCCTGGTAATATTAAAACTGCTGGATGTTGTTGGATGCTGGATGTTTAAATGTTGGATGTTTGTTACTTTTTCATGTTGGAATGTCGGACAGCAATAAAAAGCAACAATCAGTCCACCTACTTAGATACATCTTTTGCAACATAATCCTCTAAATGATAAGTCAACTGACATCAGATAGTAATCAAAACTAGTAGGTATACCTATTAACCGTACAGGCCGGCTCAAAGTCGGCAGATACTAGATGCCGTAAGTAACCCCACTGGGATGCCAGATCGTTCCTTCTTGATTTTCCGTGCCGTCTAAAGTGCCTTTGTGCTAGTCGTCGTATGAGATGTAGTAGGTACTCGTTGAGTACGAATTAGGTTGGCAGGGCCCTGCGCCTTCTCCATTTACTACTACTACCTACTCTACTACGACTACCGATCCGGAAAACCCGGGTTCGAAACCACGCACATGACTTCGAAAAGACAGTGGTGCGTCTTTTCGAAGTCATGTGTGTAATGCCGCTAACTAAAAACGGTGAAGGAAAACATCGTGAGGAAACCGACATTTACCTAGAATCTTTCGAAGTCATGTGTCATCCACCAACCCGCACTGGGCCAGCGTGGTGGATTATGGCATTGACGCTCTCCTTGCGACAGAAGGCCCCGAGTCCCAGCAGTGGGAACATTTATTGGTATGTTTATGCTTATGCACCTTATGCGCTAACCTAAGGTTCGGTAGGCCACTTGAGACCAACTAAGTATCATAGGTCCCTTAAAACAATGACGCGAAAACGTTACATTTAAAGTTTTGCTTACCTATACCTACAAAAAAAAACGATTTTAATGTTAATCAGAAACCAAAGCAACTGTATTGTATGCATCGCATCGTCACTCATGGCCGTTTATTACGTCACTGGATACCGGGATAAACAAAAATCGTGACAAACAAGCAAAAGTTCGAAAGTTTCAACAGCCGACTCTCTTCAACGGCATACTCTACCCAGAAAGCACGTGCTCAAGTGCCGCGAACTAGATTTTTATTTGAATTTAAATCGTTGCATCAAATGTGATTATCCAATTTTTTTGTGAGATTCCTATAAGTAAGTATACCTATGTTCATTTAGGTATGATTTACCCAGTAAGTGTATAGTAACCACAGTAAATACATAACTGTCTCAGGGCCAACGCTGAGTGGGTTCAGTGAGAGCGACATAGGTACTATAGGGCACGGGTGCATCAGACGGTACCTTATTTCTTTTAGCTTGAAATTATAGAGACAGCAATAGCAAAACCAAAGTCGATGTAGTTAGGCGGTAGAAAGGCTGGTGTGTCACCAGTGCAATTGCGCAGATCACACCGATCAACACGCATTGAAGATGTACCCGGGAGAAGTGGCGCACCTCTTACTGCCTACTACCTTAGCCAAGATGTTTAGCAGTGAGAGGTCATGGGAGGCGGTGGTTTCCTTTTGAGGAATCATTATCTCGCAGAAGTCGCAGATAAAGATAGCTGAGGAGCAAGAAGGAGGTAGACTCTCGCTTGTCCGCGAAGGAGGAAGTGGTGACGAGAGCGAGCCACTCTGGCCTACACCTACACCATCTCCACTCAGCGAGCCTGAGGTGTCGGACGTTCAATGCCATCAGCAAGCACCCTATTTCAGAAGGCGAGGTGGTGGCCCTCCCGACAAGGTGACGCTAAAGTACTGCTGGTTTCCGTTGCATGGTTGGTGTGCAAGGGTTCTGTCCCCCGCGACAGGGTCAGTGACAGCTCTACGATAGAGTCAGCGATAAGGTCGCTGTCGAGTGTGAGAGCGCTCTCGCGAATCAGTCACCAAATCACTGCCGGAGAAACCCGGGGTATACTTTCGAATCCTTTGAGGGTACTGTAGGCTCTCGCGTGCCTCCTCAAAAAAGCCCTGGTATAAATCAGGTTTAAATTTGTACACTAGGAAACAAAGTCATAACTAATATACTAGGTACTTTTTAGGCCGACCGTAAGATACCTGCCCTTCTACTGCTAAACTCAATCGGTTTTGGCCATTGCTATCTCTATAATATCAAACGAAAAGAAAAGAGAGCAATACTAAAGCTAAGACTTCTAAGTTAAGCACTTTCCGTTTGGTGGTAGACCCTCTGGTGGGGGCGCGTCCTCATAATTAGCCTAGGGCGGTCAGAACTCTTAATCAGGCACTGATAGTGGCCTATCCACTAAAACCGGGTGTTTCATGCTAGAGCTACGGGGAATGTTGCGCAATCCCCTGCGGCTCCGGCTGAAGACTAGTCCCTGACAGAACGTACGTCGTACCTACGTTTGAAAGTAGATCCTACTCTACCCCTATCCTACTCGATCCCTAGGATGTTTCCTCTCTTACTACGAAAAACGTAATTTCTAAATAAACTCGCGACTTTACTACTCCGGTTTTCCACTTCGTTTCGTCCGATCGAACATTGTTAGACGTTTAAATGTTTTAAGCCTACGCTAATTAGAGTAGTATTAGAACATTTAAATGGACAAGACGACGAACGATCGAAGTATTACCGGTTTATTTCGAAATTACGTTTTTCGTAGAAAGAGAGTAGACGTCCAAATTCACGATTTTACGATTTATATGGTGATTGCTGTATGCAAATTGAGCGATACACAACAGTTTACGGAGAACATGTACCAGAACCTTCTCGTCAACAACACACATCACGAATACGTCAATAGGGAATTAGTTTTAGCGGATTTTACAAACTTTACGACCTACTCTTAACTACTAAATATGTAGGTATACTACTTACTTAAAAAAATTGCCGTCATAGTCATAGGGACACCCGATAGAAGTGAAATCTTATGAGCTTATAACTAAACTTAGTTTGGGGTCAGATGGTGTTGTGTGTGAATTGTCCACCAATATTTATTTATTTAACAATTTTACACATATAACAATATCTTACAGAATACCTACGTCACTTGTATAGCTACATATATATATATATATATATCTACCTACTTTATTACGTATATCGGAAACGCAAACCTATTAATTTTAACTATATTTTTGTTACAGTGTGACAAAATTTCGCTTCTCTGTGATCAGAAAGGTTGTTCTTCTACAATTATTCTACAAAGCGTGTCAGTGCAGAATACTGATTATAATGATAGGTGTTGATCCACCTGAGTCATCATTGTTCCGCTTTCACGTTTGTGCAATAGGAAATAAGTAGGTAAAGCGATTTTGGTATGATTATATTAAAGATTACTAGGTCACAGATTTAGTGCCAAGGTGATTCATCTAATAGGTAGGTACTTACAATTATGATGAGTAGGGTTCTTATGTAGGTACTCATCATAATGGACTTTAAATGCCTTATGTCCAACGTTAACTTAATTATGCTTATGTAAGCGGGCTAAGTCACAAATTAAAATCTTCGAGAAAAGGCAAGTCAATACAGAATATAGCAATCAACTTATAATCACTCTCTTTTACCCGCCTGAAAGAAGGGTTATGTTTATCGCGCGTGTTTGTAAATTTCTTTATTCCCACGTATCATCCAAATGGCTGGATAGATCTTGATAATTAAGATATCGTTAGATTTGTCTCAATCACCCAAAAATGTTGATGTTTGCAGTCGAGTTTTTTAAATGAAATTTATTATTTAAGTTACTCACGTTCCTAGTATAATGGTACTGAGAAAAAAATGTCTTAATACCTGTTTCCATATGCCAGATGGTCGAACTAGGTAGAAATAGCTTTGAGAGTGAGTGAGTAAATTTAGCAGGGCTGGGAGCAGGGTACCTTCTCATCACCCATCCCACGGCACCAGCGTGGCGTCGTACCTATGTGTTTTGCTTCATGGTAACTTAAAATTGACATTTAATTTAGGACATCTTTTTTATATTCATAATAATTTAGTTTAATTAATTTTGATTTGCCTATTCATCGATTGATTATTTAAGATGTGTAATTAATTAGCATGACATAAATATTGTTCCAATTTAATCTTCATTTAAAATTCTGTTACAAAAAGTAAAAAATTCCAACCACTCTACCAGTAGAGCTAAGCGGTAGTGTCACAGGAAATAAACGAATTTATTTGTTACATCTCGTTGGTGCAATTGGCGATATGACGTTCTGACTGATTATAAAAATAAATAAATAAATGGTACATAGTTCTTTGGTGCTACTGTTCAGTAGATAGGCTAGTCCCAGCGATAAACACGTTTTTTTCCAAACAAGGAATATATTTATACCGAATCTTTAAAGAAGATTCAATTCGCAATTAAACATTCGGTAAGTATAGATGTTTCTGTTTTCCGGTTCAAAGAGAATTTAAAAACTTCCGGTTGGAGCAATGTTTCCGGAGAAGTCGCAGGGCAAAGAGTTAAATCGCCTTTTTTATCTTTGTATGACGATCACAATGCGGTACCTACTCGGCAGCCGTTTGAATTCTTCGTGTTCAAATAGCTACCTAGTTCTGTTTATGGGCTGGCATGTTCACTTGCATGTTGCCTCTAACTTAGAAAAACCGTGAAGGAAAACATCGTGAGGAAACCGACATATACCTAGAATCTTTCAAAGTCATGTGACATCCACCAACCCGCACTACCCAGCGTGGTGGATTATGCCATGACTCTCTTCGTGGGAGAGAAGGCCCCGAGTCCCAGCAGTGGGAACATTTAGAGGGCTGCTTAATGTTGCTTTTACCTTCAAAAGTTTTGCTTATTCGCTGTATAACATGAGTATGACTACGGCGTAATATAAACAAAATGTTACGTTTAGGAATCCATTTATTACCTCAATAAAGTCACATAAACAATAAATAATTTTATGTTAACACGTCTAGCGCTACGAATTCCACATACAATTTACCATTAACCATTTTCTTTTCTTTCTCCTACAGTCGATGAGTAGACTACAGAGGGTTCCATTGTAAGACCCACAAAAAAAATGTAATTAAAACTTTGAAACATCGTTTCGTCTCACATAAACAATGTAGTGTGAGAGATAAAGAGTACGATGTTTCAAAACTTTCAACAACACGACTAGTAGCACTGGGGTAAGATCACTTCAAGTGAACCCCCTATTTTCCACTGGATTATGAAATTCAAGTTTATTCATATATTTTTAGGTGGGAGATACTATCACCAGTAAACACCAGACCAGCTATTATTTTATATTTAAAAAATGTCACGTTCTTTTTATCTAATTAATACAAAATAGATAGCTAGAGATGAACCCAATTTTCAGTATAACATTGAAAATGTATACAAAAGGGATTTACCTTTTTTATTATCAGTGTTTAGTTAGTTATTTAAATAAGAAAATAAAAATCTGTTTTGGGGTTAAATTGTTGATAATTTCTTCCACTTACACATGTGTTAAAACTTCAATTGTATATAATCTAGTGGAAAATATTAATTCACTTGATGCGCTTTTACCAAGTGGCCGTATTACCCTCTTGCTAGATACCACAGTATCACCGACTATCCTTTCATTCCACATTTAATTCTAGCCATATTTACCACGATAAATTGCAATAATTGTTTACCTAATTTTTTGATGACATAGTTTTTAATTAACTTATGGAAGAATACATATAAATAATTTATAAATCAGATTTTACACTAAATACTTACATTGTAATGTTTGGGACACGTAGGTAATATCTTAATTAAATACAATTGATTTTTTATATGAGGTTAATGAACATCCAAACGAATCAGATAAAATATCGAATAGAAAATAATAGTTAGTATTTCTATCACTTTTTTATGTCGCGCAGAGTTATGCAGACCGCCTGTACCGAGTCGAAAAGCATCGTGAAAATATACAATAGTATTAAGATCCTCCTTCTATTTGAAGTCGGTTAAAAAAAGATGTATGGTAGAAAAACTTAGGAATATGTCTAAATCAACGAATATTGCAAATCAAAAGTTGATTATTATGATGAGTATGCCTCTCTTTCAGCTTAGTACAGCCGATCTGCCTACCACTGTACAGGCGAAAGGTTAATCTGTTGCAGAAACACTTTAAGAGTAGCACACATCTTTATCCTTTAATCTTATCGTGTTGTCACGATTTTAACTTCATATTATTTTCTATTCATATCAAATAATTATTTCCATAATTTTCTATCACATCAAATGATAACACAACGTGTATAATTTATATATTTATCTAAATCTTACTTAGAAACATCAATACTTTTAAACTTTCTCGATTTTAACTCCTGTTGAAAACCTCATACAGAAGTAACCTCCGTATTATAAAACTAGACTGAGCACAATTTTAACTCTTGGACTTCGTTTTACTTTAACAAAAAAAAAAACTTGAAACTCGTGAACTTTTTTATTCTTATGCTCTACAACTACATGGTAGAGCGAGTTTCTTAGAAGAAACTTAAATACTCTAGAATTGAAGACACTCGGACTATATCCACGATGAAATGCCCACTGCCAAATGCCGAACGAAATCCAGCAGTAAGTATGACACGTAAACCTTGAGTAAATACTAACGGCGACCAGTCTAATCACTGGATTTCTTAACACTTAAGGCAGACCAAAATAGACGAATATAAAAAATTTGATCGTACAATTTTCGTCATTTGTCAAATGGTGGCAAAGAGTCAAGATTGTGCTCATGACAAATTTTGTATTACATCGGTTAATTTTTTAATTGGTTTTCAATATCAATACTTATAATACGACGAAGACAATACAGTAACATTTTAATAGAAGCGAGTGCATACTTTAACTTAATTGAAAGTGTACATCTTACAGCTCCGTGCAATATATGTATACAAATAAACAGAAAATAATTTAACAGTACACATATATAATTTTAATGTGAATTAAAAGTTTTATTCATTGTCCTATGGCAAATAAATATTTATTTGAACACCTTAATTTTAACAACGAAACATTAGTTGGTCCTTATCAAATACGTGTTTCGATTTACACATTAGGGTTGGACAGTGATATTTAATTGTATTTTTATATCGGTACACGTATACGTTATAGATAATTAATGGACATGGTCATAAAAACTATTTTTTTTATTTATTTATCTTTGTTTGGGACAATACATTTTAGGAACACCTGGATCAATGCTTTTAATTAACAGTTACATACAACTAATAAATAGACATATCTATTTAGGAGTATACATACATTAGGAAGAATCTAATTATCTTCATTAATCTAATTTATATTATAAGCTGTGAGCAGTGCAACTTCCGCAAGTAGAGCTCGTTCACAAAAAAAATAGTAACTAACAGCACCCCGTGTGGTTCCCGGTCCCGTTATTTTCTCGGGATAAAAAGTAGCCTATGTATTATTCCAGAGCATTATCTATCTAGGTACCCAATTTCATCCAAATGTCTTCAGTAGTTTTTACATGAAAGAGTAGCAAACATCAATTCATACTTACAAACTTTCGCGTTTTATGATATTAGTAAAATAATATAAAATAATAAAAAATATAATGCAGCCTCGTCATCACCTCGACCGTATTTTAGGAAAAACTACCTGATACGGTGCCGTAAAGATCACCTTTAAAAATGTATACTCTCTGTATGCTCTTTTTTGTTTTTTAAAATTCACGTGTTAAATTGTACATTTATGAATAAAGAACTTTAACTTTGACCTTTTCAGTGAGCATATATCAATCATGCACACAATTCCGATGATTGACAGCGTCAGCACAATTTTAAACGCTACCTCTAAAATAGCGGAGTGGTGTACCCAAACCATTTCGTAGTGCTGGCTATAACCTTATCATATCATCATATTATATACAACATTGTCTCATACATATACATGAGTAGAGAGCGTAGAGCTGTCTGATCGTATTTATGTCGGCATAGCTATAACTATCGAACAATACGGATAATTGCCTGTAGTGATTTTTTAACATTTATAGGTTTATACTCGACCGCCATCTCGCCTGATATTAAGCGACGATTTATTAGCACAAAGTTTTGCATTGATCTAACGCAGAAAATGAATGAATCAAAAAGCAATTTTAAGAGTTTTTATGACCATGCCGCTTTTATAATATAGCAGATATTTTAGCAGTGAGTATCCGTAGTGAGAAAAACACTAAAATTATGATAAATACTTGTTGCAATTACTTTTTCAAATATTCATATATTACAGTGTATTTCAGTTCATCACACAAGACAAGGACTTTTGTAGAATACATATTTAAACAAAAATCTTTGGCAACACGCCTACCCACAACAGAATAGTAGCACGTAGCTATTCGAACATGAAGAGTCCAAATAGCCACTACCTAGCACTGCACTGCACTCGTTACCCCAAGATATAAATTGATATTTGAAAAAGAAAATGCAACAATTGTATTAGTATCTACTAACACCGAAAGACACAGAAACACCAACTAGTATTTATTTAAATACTAATATGAGATATTCACTGCATGCTACATTGGTATCAAACGTTCTATTGCAGAGAATATTTACAAATGGCAAAGCCTCGACAACATTTTGGAAATTTATTAGAATTAAACTTATTTCCAAAGATACGATTCATACGAGTATTTTCGGTAAGAAATATATGACATTATTTTGCTTTTCTTTGTAAAAAGGCTCCATAATGGCGCTATTTACCGAACTCAAATCCAAATAATTAATTTCGTCCACTACTGTCATTAATTACGGGATATTTTCTTTTAATAGCAAATTGGATACATTTAAAAAATGAACATAATAAATATGTCCATAATGGACATAATAAATATGTCCATTTTTATTTTGGTAAATAAAAGATACGAACAACTTGAAATACAAACTTATGATTTTCGAAATTATGATATAGGCATAAATAAACACCCATTGTAAATGGCCTACCATCAAAATGTTTATCGTAGTTGTGTTGTGTTGCAAGAGTACCCGATATTTCGATGCAATTTCACGCACCATGTCTACTGGTAAACAGTTCACTCGTACACCCGTAATTAATGTCAATGTTGTAAACAACCGTGTGATAGCTCATAAAAGCAATGATTTCATGCAGTAAATATACTACTGTTCATTTATATCTAAATCGGAAACCTCTTAATTTAATAAAAAGCTGTTTCGAAGCACAAACACATACATACAATTTTATATCCTAAAAAATGCTATTCCGAACCTAATCTAGCGAACGAATACGGCAATAAAAATATAAAATTATAAACTCAACATTAGAATAGCAACGTAACGTAAAATCACATGATGATCACCAAACTTAACAAAAACTATTTAGCAAGAATAAGGGGGACTGTATGGCCAGGGCTGTCACAACATTAAAGATTTCAAAGTACATAAATATAAACTCACTGAACGACGATATAATATTTATTTATGTATGTTTTTTTTTTTTGTATAGCTGCTTTCATTCAGTAATTGTACAACTTCAAAAATATGTTAATCCAGAAGCGAAAGCCCGACACCACAAATATCCATTCAAAGGTTCCGGACAAATCAGTGACCATAGTCATTTTTGCGACCACCCCAACTATAGTAATTTTATAAATAAACCATTGTAGCATATTGCTCGATACCGTTAGGAATACATACGCGAGCCAGGTTTTTGGAACCCGAATAAAAAATAAAGATACGCTGATATTTCCAACAAGGCTTTTTCAGAAAGTCAAATAATGTATAAAAATTGCTAAAACAGTACTCATTTGTGCCACTAGTGGCGTCGATGTTTCAGTTTCTTCTAGAAATTAGATGAGCATCGACAAATGATATGACTTTGATGTTTTCAACCATCAGCTATGTAATTTTTATTATTGATGTAAGATTTACCACCGGCCGCTAGTCTCTAATATGACCATCATCACTTCACATTTGTTCAAGCCTAAAATAAACAATAATGTGACCATTACATTAAACTAGCCGAGCGAGAGAAGCGGTGGCTTAGAGGTGAGAACAGACTTTCTTTCTACGATCGTGTGATCGTGGGTTCGTACCCCGTTTGCACGTCACTTTTGACACATGTATAGATGCATAAGTTTGTCATAATGGCTTTTAGATTTTAGAGATGAAAGAAAAGATCGTGAGGTAACCACCTCGTTTCCAAAAAGGTATTTCATGGACATGTGTCATATAACTACACTCACTTGGCCAGCGTGGTGGGATAAGCCATGATTTTCTTGTGAGAGACCCTTAGCCCCAACAGTGGGACAAGACGTAGGCAATTTCCATCAAACTAACTCATTAGCACGAAATGAAAGGTGGTGTATATAAAATACCAATATGGTATATCAATGTTAGTTTACGTCGTGTTATCAATTTTACACAATAAATAAACAATAATTCGGAGACATCGAATTATGATGAAAATGTAGGGTAAACTCTCAAAAATTTAGCACATAAGCAGTCAATAGGTTTCAGTCTGAAGCATGAAAAGAAATGCAAAATATTTCCCTGTCATTATCGACTCCGGTGATTCATTTCGTTTGTCAAAGAAATATAGATACAAGCTTGTTTAATATACATTTAACACAGCATAAGTGTAGAATTTTTCGTGAAAATGTACTGCTTGCTAATTATATTTCTTTGACACAATCAGTGAAACATTACACACACATACATTCGAGATTTAAATAAAAAAAAACAATACACACATAAAACTATACGTTTCAAACATACCATAACCACCCATACGAAAATAAACTAAAATTCGAGTAAATTCTAGCACTATAACATTAATTACGCATTTAAACATTTTTAATTATTTAAACAATAATATAATTTGACAAACTTTTCTAAAAATTCGTAAGTAATAATTGTAGGTGTAACATGCTCAATAAACCCGCGATGTGGATATTAATTCACCTAGGATATTGAAGACAATTAATTGATAGGAAAGTATTATCAACGTACATTTTTAATCCAAATATTAAATAGTAAAGTTTCCAAATTCCTCATTCACTTTTATCTTATTTAGAATAACATTGAAACTTTTGTTTACATTATCATTGAAAACTTTATTCAGGACTAAATCACGACATTTTTTTACATTTATATCTTCTGACGTTTCGGACGGGTTACAAAACCCGTGGCCAATTTTGGCCAAAATGGACGAATTTGTGGGTAGTTGACAATTAAGAAATGCGGGGATAGCCAGGTAGGTGGCTACATCCGATTAAATTTAGGCGGTATTTTTTTAAGTTACGGAGCGACAGGAAGAGCAGTAGAAGTGCCTGATGGTAAGCAACGCGCTTGCCCATAGCAGTACAGTGTAAGCAGCCATTTTAACATCACGTCCAATCATTGCCTAGCAGTACGCTGCGCTCGTCATCTAGAGATATTTGAAAAAATAAATATCACGATAAACCGCCATCTTGGTTTCTTGTCTCTGAGTCAGTTTGACACAAACGTGTAAAGTACGCCATACATCTGTCACATTGATTACAAAGATTGATATAAATTTTACAGATGTATGAAGTTGGCTTGGAGAAAATGTTTACGGCGATAAGTCTTAGATAACGTTTTCAATGATAATTCTTTAAACATAAATGCAACTTTTTTGTTAAAATTTGATAAGTAGCAGGATCTTATCGATTTAATTATTTTAACTTATTACTAATTTGTATAGTAAATACGGTAGTATTTTCGACGGGTGACGGATAGTGAAGATAACTATTTTTTATGTCTGTCATTAATCTATATTGTTAATCTTTGGTATTTAAATTCGCTCATGAGTATGAAAAATGAGAGCAATTCTAATATGCTCTTTCAGAAAAAGTTGTAATTTGTGTAGTTCTAATAATATACAAGGTGTCACAAGAAGGGTCAATGCTTAAGGGGATAATACTAACCATCATGAGCAACAACTTTTTCACATACTGAACTTCGAAATATAGAAATTAACTCTTCCATGTGATTTTCATGATCAGATTTTATTTTGATATTGTTAATTTTTATGAGTTTTCAATATAAATCACGTGAAAAAAAAAATTTTTTTTTGGGTAGAATTATCTTCTCAATTATTTGATCTTTTTTGACACCTTGTACATGGACATTTTACCGAATAATAATGTATAATTAACTTCGTCTCATTATTTTCAATTTATTCAAATGAAGTTTTTTTGCTATAAATATATTTTATATTTTACAGTTTCATAATTTCTTCAAATAAAAAAAAAATCCTCATACATGAAAAGATTATACGAGTAAATGTTATTCTTCTCATATATATTCCTCAATATATGATTTATTCTCAATGGAAGTCTAACATTGTAGGATACTTCATAGGGAATTTAGATCACGCACGGTATCGATATTATTTTGTTTAACGGATCTAAAAAGGCCACGTTAAGGTGATCTACGTTTATCAAAATAGCGAAATACATTAAAATACCACACCCCTAACACGAGACGATGACAACCCTAGTGTTGTATGTATTTACGAAAAGACGGTACGTCTGCGTATAACTTTTTTGTATTAAAAAAACCATTTTAATTTTTATTGAATATTATTTTTTGTATTCATACATTATTTATTATATGTGTTTCTATTTAAACTTAAAATTGTATGTTTACTTATAAGTTTGATTTTGATGTTGAGTCAAAATTTTACCTGTTTTACAATAGTTGTAAAGGCGAAATATCATTGGTATATTTTTGAATAACTTTCTCTAGGATTACCATAAAGCAGCCTTTTTAGGTCCAACGTTGGGAATGATCGAATAATTCAACATTGAGGCGACTAGATTTTTTTTTCGAGGTACACAGGATATATTTCATAAAAACTTTACTTTGCTGGGGAGATGATATTTAATATTTCGTACATCGCTACCGTTAACCTTATCACCAAACGTTATGGTTCATAGTCGCAGTGCACGGATTGTTAAGCGTTGATCGAACTGGAATTAGTGATTGTTATATAGCAAAGCCTCGATAATCCAGACTTGAAAAAAAACAGTGAACACGAAACGTTCGGATTATAGAATGACAGAAAATTGTAACAGTATTCTGAAAAGACACATTCAGTGAACTAATTATATTTGCAGGAAATATGTACAAAACAATGTCTGATTTAATTGCGAATTTTATTTAAAGACTTTGTTGAGTTGACTCATTAGTAACTATTAAATACAAACATAAGGTATGTGATGCCGCGCAGTGTGGTAAGGAGAGGGGGTCACTCAGTACGTCGAATTACAGTAATATTTCGATTAATGGGAGTACAGATTATCGAGAATCTACTATTGTAGAGATCGTTTTCTTTCTAATATATTTTTTTTACGTTTAAAGTAGAGACAAGGACTAAGAAATAGGGCTTCGTGGAAGAGCCATTGCATAGTACACTTGACGCGAAACGTACCACGAAACATAAATTAATAAAATTATATACGCAGAAAGAATGTACCATGCCGACAGTAATACAGTATTTTTGTTATTACAGAGGACTTTTAATTTGACTGTCTTTGAGTACAGATATTATGAGACAAAAGACTTAAAAAAATCTTGCAATAAGGAATGCAACCCGTAACTTTCGGCTCAGTAAACTCTTTCTGTGTAACCCGTGCACACAAAGAAACAATACAAACAATGGCTTGTGCTTATACTTATACATCTTCTAAGATTACAATTTTGTCATACGAAATTTTACACACGTATACACTAAATAAAAAGTAGGAATAAGTACAAGACGCCATTTTGTATTTCTTTCTTAATTTACACGAGTAACACAATAAAATTAAAATACGACGCATAATTTTCTAGTAAACACGTTCACATAACTATAATTAATATAAATAACCATAATAGGATAAAATAAAATAAAAAATCGAATCAATCGATTCCAATTTCTCACTCGTATAGAGACAACAAAATAATTACAATTCTAAGAAATAAAAAAAAAATTAGAACTCTAGAAAACTATGTACACGCAAAAGTATAATAAAAAAACCCACCATTTCGCACGTCAAGTGCGCATCACAAAATTTTTGACATTGCACTAATACCTCGGAAATTTGTCTAACGCTACGCTCAGACGGACACGAATGCGAACGCGGTCATTTATATCACGGCCATTTCGCTAAGTTTTTTTACCTATATGCGAATGTATCATTGAAATATTCTCCATAAAACCAGGAATAATCGCACAGTCAAAATAATACAACATTTTTATGTCTTATTACACATGTGACGCAAACGATTACATCATTTTTTTACATTTTTTATGTTAATTTTGAGTTGGTACGGACTTTAGGTTGGAAAGTCACTTAAAACCTAAAATAAGTGTAAGCTGCTTCAAAAAATGAGATGTTATTCAATAATGATCACCGATTAACAAATTCTACCATATGTAATAATCTTTAAAGGATAAAAAAAGTAATAAGAAAGTCCGTTAACATTTTTGTTTTTGTTTTTTATCTTGATGTGACCGCGTCCGTACCCGCACCAATGTGCCCGTAGCCGATCGCCACTAGTTTAAGGTATCAAGTTAAGTATATTGCGGTGTTCCAGCGATTCCTTCAGAGCGTAAAACATTTGCAATTGTTGCTCCGGCTTCAAGTTGTAAACCTGAAACATTCAGTTAAAACATTTAACGTTTTATTCAAAATTTCATTAATGTAAGAAAATGTAGTATTAAGCATATTAAATGAATCTCATAACTAATTCTCATGTTATACGAACTATTACCGACGCAAAGGTGCCCTGCGTCTCGCCGCTTTCCTAGTACGTTGAATCTCAATGGCCTAATGTTTTTTTAACTAGTTAAGGTTTACACTTGACTGTCACCTCGTCTGAGGCTAAGCTTCGATGAATCGTGATTACCTACATAGAAGAAACCGATTCACTCTCGATTTGAAGGTTGTAAACATCGGAAAAACTCCCTCAGGCGACGCATTCCACAGCGTAGATGTCCTTATTACGAAAGTGGAAGCAAACCTCCTCTTTCACGAGTCAAACGAGTCTTTGGAACATCAACTATGAAACTGTCTCGCTTTTTCGAGCTCCGAACAGTCCGATAGCAAATAAAATAATCTCAAATTAAGCATCATCATAATCAGCCGCAAGACTGCTGAACATTGTCTTCCCGACCCTAGATTTCTACTTCGAAGGGTCCTGTGCAACCTGCAACCAACGGTGTCCAGCGACCTTTGTGAGGTCATCTGTCCATCTAGTGGGAGGCCGTCCAACACTGCGTCGAGAACCTTTCTTCCCCATCGGTTGTCAGTTCTGCGAGCGATGTGGCCTGCCCATTACCACTTCAGCTTCCTTACTCTGTGAGCTATGTCTACTTTCGTTCTTTTGCGCATATCCTCATTTCGGATTGTACCGCGCAAAGAGACATCGCACGAACAGAGAAAGAGACAAATTAAACATAAACTCATGGAATAGACAACGATTGTAATATCAAATTCAAGTACTAGCCCCCCTGTCATCAAACACGGGTACTACATGATCGACCATCGTCTTTGAGTATGTACAATAGAAGAACTATTTGCGGTGCCCGAGCAGAACGTGTATTTCACACATTCGTAAACTTGAACTCACACAAAAGAGCAACAAATCTCTGTTTGTACTAAGACAGATGCTACACACCTAAACAAAACATGCACACATCTATGAAACGCAGTTGACCATTTTTGACATTAAAGCTAATTGACATTCATAAGGGCACGAAAGGGGTATGTTGGAACTAGGCTCGTGCCCTTAGAATAGTTGGTCTGAGACCGTCGTATATAGCGCGATGTTACCTGTTGCAGCAGTTTCTGCGGCGTGGGGGTGCGGATGAAGCTGGTGATGTAGACGTTGACGAAGGTGGCCATGAGGAACTGGCAGTCGAACCGGTCCATGATGCCGCCGTGGCCCGGGATCACGTCGCCGAAGTCCTGCCGAACGATTAAACAGGGGATCAGACGATGAAAAACACTAACTAAAAAAACTATCACTTGACAAAATAAATTTAGTCACTCCCTTGGATTTCAAATGTATCATTGTATTCTACTAGTCAAGCTAACGATTTCTGTATTTCATTGGGAAAGTTGTAAAAAAATGTTTTCCGTCATTTTGGAGTGGCGGCCATCTTGGAGCGGTTTGTATCAAACATAGCTAAGAACACAGGTTGCTTTAGTGTGTGTACAGGTGTACACATGTTCAGATACTTTTGTGTACATGTGAATTAGGTACTAGTTTTTAGGGTTCCGTAAAACGGAACCCTTATAGATTCGTCATGTCTGTCTGTCTGTCTGTCTGTCCGTCCGTATGTCACAGCCACTTTTTGCCGAAACTATGAGAACTACACTGTTGAAACTTGGTAAGTAGATGTATTCTGTGAAACGCATTAAGATTTTTACAAAAGTTAAAAAAATTAGGGGTTCCCCCCATACTGAGAACTGAAGCTCAAAAATTTTTTTTTCATCAAACCTACACTTGTGGGGTGTCTATCGATAGGTCTTCAAAAATGATGTTGAGGTTTCTAATATAATTTTTGTCTACACTAAATAATTTGCGCGAGAGACGCTTCCGAGTGTAAAACTCGACGCTTAGAAGTGGTAAAATGTGTCCCCCCCCCCCCCTCTAACTTCTAAAGTAAGAGAATGAAAAAACTAAAAAAAATATATGATGTACATTACCATAAAAACTACCAACGAAAATTAGTTTGAACTCGATCTGATGAGTAGTTTTTTTGTAGTACGTCATAAATACACTATTATTAAAACTTCGATCAAAGTTACAACGAACTACAAGAACTTTGTGTACTATGTATATTATGTTACTTGCTGCAACGGAACCCTTCATGGGCGAGTCCAACTCGCACTTGGCTACTTTATTTGAATAATGTTTTAAACTAAATTTAATTTCAACACTCTCGATCTCGACTAAATCACCTTTCAAACAAACAAAAAATCGGTTCATTCGTTCGGGAGCCACGACGCCATACAGATACGTTAAACTTATAACATTCCGATTTTTTTCGACTGTGGCTGTCGTCTGGCATAACTGCTAATAATTTTCGTCTATGCCAAATAACTGCTAATAAGAAGTGGGCAAATGCATCTATGAAGACATTTTATCATTTTGTTTCCAGCGGGATGGACGCTGGGCAGTTTCGCTGAGGCGATAGCGCTAATTCGAGTTATGAAGAAAAATGGCAGCTACGCTCCGGCGTGTACCTACTTGGTACAAAGATCGTTGATCGCTATTCAGCTAAAGCTAAGGGTTATGCTTCCAGCGTAAAGGGACCGAAAGGGGCAGTTGCCTCCACGGCGATCACATATCCGGGGCCCGAGACCATTTTTTTTTTTTAAATAAAGAGTGACGAGACGAGCAGGACATTTGCCTGATGGTAAGCAACATACCTGCCTCATAACAGCACTGTGACACGCAGCTATTGGAACATGAAAAGTAATTTCTCTGGAAACATCGCCCTTCAAACCGGAACATAGTAATATTTGCTCATTACTGCTTGGCGGTGGAATAACTGGCAAAGGTGTGGTCCTTCCCCGGACGGACTCTGCCAAGAGTCCTACCACTACAAAATCTACTATCACTACCTTATCCTACGGTTGCCGTATGGCCCGCAAGCCAGGTCCGTGGGGGCCTGCGTAGGTTCGGGTCCGCTGGCAAATGCCACCTCGACTATATGGCCAGTCCGACGCTGGTGCTGGATGAAACTGAAGCTTGTCTCTCATTGCCAGTACGTTACAAGTATATACAAGTTTTATAAACTTAATTATTTTCGTTTTAATAGACATCTACTGTGTAAGGAGGAACGGTACCTTAATCTTGAAGGCCCTCTTGAAGCCGGACGCAAAGAACCCGCCGAAGGGCCCGATCACCGAGCTGAAGATGCTCAGCGCCAGCGAGTGGATCATGAACGGGTACATCGAGAACTTCTCCATGCCGATCTGGGGACAGGACAAAAAAAATAACATGTGGGATGATGACCGAGTCAAAAACATACCATCCTAATTGTTCGTCACGTAGATTATGGAAATAATAATTATGGGAAAAGTATTTTTTATTTTTTCAAATTAATTAAAAGCAATGATGTAGATCATCAAACTTTCGGTGAGGGGGTTGGGATTGTGACGTCATGTTTTGGTAAAAATCGCACAATGAAGTGAGGTCACTGGAAACTGCACTTTATATATATCTTCGTAATTTTTTTATTACAATAAATAAAGTTCAAATTCGTTTAACGTCACTTGCTATCTTCATCAGCGGTTGCACAAATTGTGCCGGGGTATATTCCTAAAGGCCTCAACCACAGTACGGGCCTAAGGCGGGCGCGGGCGCGGGCGCGGAAATTTCAAACATAAAGTCCGCGCCATCACTTAAGTTCTCTGACGAAACAGTTGAACTACTTTTATAAAATCAGTTTTGTTTATCGTTATCATTGTAGAATGCAACAATGGCTCCACTCACGATCGGTCGTGAATGGAGACGCGGATCTACGAAACGCGCCTTTGTGTCCACAGTGCAGGCGGCCTAGCCCGGCGGGCTTGAGCGACTATAAGCGGGCGGAGATGTCAAACGTTCATTTGTTCGCGCTAGACGTGGGTAAAAATGAGTCTTTGGCGAGATTGAAACATTTGCATCTGGATCAGTCGATCAGTTGTAAAATGATGACATGATCATTTGTGCCATTTGGAACACTGAGTCAAAATAATTATTTAGATATAGATAGATAGATATGATATTTATAGATAGATTTACTATCTAAATCTTTACTATCTCAATCACATTTACAGTTTTTTACGGCCTTCTAAAAAAAAGGGGTATAGTAAGGTAGACGCTGATGTCAGTATGTCTGTCTGTAGGCGCAACAGACAGTCTGGTGCACCAAAGTTCTCAAAAGGATGGTTCAATTTTGATGCGGTTTTTTGATTTGAAATTCAGTGTCTTTGCGGTGGTTCTTAGTAATGTTTGATTAATATGAGTTTAAAAACGTTCGCCTGCATAAAATAGTGGACCAAAGATATTTTCACAACCTACTTCAATATGGATATCAAATGAAATGGAAAGTAGTAGAATTCTATAACAAATTCTATCAAATCCACGATATCAGGTGGAAATCTGAATATTTAATTATGTTCTTGTTATATTTTAACATTACTGTAGATTGTGTAGATACATACTATCATATTTTTCATATTCGTAGAAGTTTTATTTATAACGTAAATAAGAACAAACGATTTAAGCAATCTATTCAAACTTCGAAAACTTGGTTCTAAAACAATGAAAAACTTATTATTTTAGTTTGCAAGTTGCAACCTATGCGATACGCACGACGTTAATTCCGTTTTGTTTCTCAATCTTATTACTACACAACGCAGTTTTATTTTTTTCACGCTTTGCCGCGACTTGATACTGCATTCGTAAATTATTGAATATTGTTAGCAATCATACAACATACAATTCATTCAAACAGTGACTGCTAACTCGTGATTGTGAACTGATTTCGTTCCAAATTAAACACTTTTACCAGGGCATCACCACTCGCTCAAGGTCGCGCGTTATTAGCCTACAACTAGACAGTCGGTTGTCGGACACACGGCTGAGCGCTCGCGCAACATGTTTCCCGTGCAAAATGACGTCACGTGCATATTGTATTGTATATGGATGCATGAGTCAAAAATCAAACAAATAATTATATTTTTTTGCATTGCCTTTATAATTATATTAATATGTGCTACAATGCTGACTACCTACATAACGGAAGGTTATTTTTTTTTATTATATATGTCGACAACCCTTGCGCATCATTCCGCGTCAGACAGTGACAGAGTTACGCTTTAGAAGAGATCGCAAATGTTTAGGTGAATATCGCGATAGGCATTGAGCGCTAATGCGAGCTGAATTGCACTTTGTTGTGTCCCAACAAGAGTCGCTTTTTATAAAGAAACTTTCGCTAAGTGAGTTTGCTGTACTTATACTAATTTTTTTTTTGTGCTTTTACCATCCAACTGTTCCCAATCATTCGGATCACAGTGATATTTCGGTTCACTGAGTCGTTTCAGTAAATGAGCTACTTACACACGTCTAGTTCAAGCGTTTCGTCCTCACATCTAGTTGGCGAGTGACCTAATGCGCATGTGGCGGGGGTATCAAACCTTTTCAGTCTTGTCGCTTGGCGACAAGATTGACGTTTACGCGGCTGGATATAGTTTTTGGTACAATTATGATAAATACTAAATTGAACTGTTTAAAATCTGTTTCATTTTTCGCAAATTTATAAATAATTCCTTCTTAGAACTAAAACTATACAAAAGTTTGCATTTTCTTTGATGTTTTAAGCTATATTTTTTTCCAAGGATCTATTAAAATGTTGTAATGGACATGCGAGCGTACTAAAAAAGCTTGGGTGTTTTCCTGCATTATTTCATTATTTCATGTACGTCATGCAAATCGTCGCCTATAGTTTGCGACACCTGACGTAGGTCGCGCGCCCGCTGCTCACTGTGGCCACCCACCCGCACCCGCGCCCGCGCCCGCGCCCGCACCCGCGCCCGCGCCCGCCTTAGGCCCGTACTGTGGTCGAGGCCAAAGGCGGAAGAGAAGCGACGACGCATAGTCTATAGCAATACCAGTAATTGGGTATATTACTGGTATTGCTAGACTTTGAAGAATCTAACTACAGGCAATTCACTCTTTTGCTGCAATAAATAAAGTACAAATTCGTTTAACGTCACTTACAATCTTCATCAGCGGTTGCACAAATTGCAGCGGAGTATATTCCTGCAGCCGGAAGAGAAGCGACGACTCTGTATTTTTTAGTAATATACTTACCCAATACTACGATGGATCCAACTACAGGCAGGTATTCACTGTTTTGTTGCAATAAATAAAGTTCAAATTCGTTTAACATCACTTACTATCTTCATCAGCGGTTGCACGAACTGCGGCGGGGTATATTCCTGAAGACGGAAGAGAAGCGACGGCTCACAGTCCATCGTCATGCGGCCGAGACTCTCCGAGTACTCGATGGGGCAGACCAGGTACGGGTATTGGGACATCATGTACGAAATCTGGAATAACAAAATATAAGATAATCAGAAAAAATCCAAAAAACAAAAGTTAAAGACTTTAACCAATGCGTGTTGCCAGTGATGGCTTATGGAACTGAGACGTGGTCCTTAACTGTGGGCCTTATAACAAAGCTCAAAGTCACACAGCGAGCTATGGAGAGAGCTATGCTCGGAGTCTCTTTGCGCGACAGAATCCGTAATGAGGATATTCGCAAAAGAACGAAAGTGGCCGACATAGCTCAAAGAGTAAGCAAGCTGAAGTGGCAATGGGCAGGCCACATCGCTCGCAGAACTGACAACCGATGGGGAAGAAAGGTTCTCGAGTGGCGACCACGAACCGGAAGACGCAGTGTTGGACGGCCTCCCACTAGATGGACAGATGACCTAACAAAGGTCGCTGGAAACCGCTGGTTGCAGGTTGCGCGGGACCGTTCGATGTGGAAATCTAGGGGGGAGGCCTATGTTCAGCAGTGGACGTCTTGCGGCTGATGATGATGATGATGATGAGAAAAAATCCTAGTAATATTACAAACGCGAAAATTTGTATCGATATCTACTCTTTCAAGCAGTAATCACTGACGGAATCTAGAATCATAGGAATCTAGAATCATAGGAATCTAGAATCTATGTAAATTTGGTACACAATGTAGACAGAAAATAGTGTGGAATAAAACATAGGCTACTTTTAGCTAGCGAATGAAACTGCGGGATGATAGATGCTACTAGTAATTGATCCTAATCCTACTAGTATTATAAATGTCGATGTTTGGATGTTTGTAGCTCAATCGCGTCGTAACTTATGAACGGTTCGAGCTGATATTCAGAACAGTTAGATTATAGCCTGGAAGAACAAATATGCTACTTATTATCCCGAAAAAAAAAAAATACTGGAACTGGAACTACGCGGGTATAAGCGGAGTGCTGTAGAAATATTATAAATACGAAAGTCTGAGTGTTTGGATGTTTGTTGCTCAATCACGTCGGAACATCTGAACGGATCGTGTTGAAATTTGGAATACAGTGAGATGTTTATAGTTTGCAATAGCGCATATGCTACTTTTTATCACGGTAAAATAACGGTATCGAAAACTGCGGAGATAAAAACGCGAGGTTGGTACTGGTAAATAATAATTACCTAATTTGTCTTGAGTAGGTAACATTCATTCAATATCAAAAACGTATTAATTTTATTCAAATTATATTATCGATTTGTGAACAAATTGTGAACGCGTGTTCGAATAAATTTATAAAATTTGTTTGGCATTCGAGTTCAACGGACCATTTATTGAACGTTGATGTCCATAAATTGATGCTAATGATTATGTATGAGCTACGCTTTTGAACCCTTCTTTCACTCTGTTGGTGAATGTAGTTCCAAATTAAGGTCACTTATTTATTGTGATGGGCTTGCCATATTCGTCAAAGAACCGATAACTTATGGGATAGAAGGGTTCTGGAGTGAAGACCGCGAATTAGTTAATGATTCCCTGAGACTAAATGAAGACGATTTACGAAATGGAACTGGTGGCGGTTGGAAAGGCAAAGCCGAGGATTGAGCTGAGTGACGTATTTGGAGAGGCCTATGAACAGCCGTGAATGTGTATGGTCCATTATAATCGCCCATTTGATGATAAGGTATTGTGATAACTAACAGGTAACTGAAAAAATATAAAAATACAAGTGGGGTAGGCAAAATAGTGGCTGTCCAAAATCAAAATCAAGGAAAGGTTATAATAGGGTAGGCTAGTTTTTATTTCGATTAATAGTTTTTATTTGACAATATCCGAAACCGGAAAGGGCCGTTAGTTATAATAAAATATAGAGGCGGACATTTCGCGGGTAGTAAGTTAGAGTGCTTAGTTTGGGGTCAGATGGTGTAGTGTGTGAATTGTCCACCAATTTTTTTAAAACCTAGAAGCGGTCGCACGCGTTCCATTCTCCTTGGAAAATGGCACCGGATGCGGCTGTAACTTTTTTTTTAAACCTAGAAGAAACCGATTCACTCTCCATTTGAAGACACAAGGATTGTAACCACCGGGGAAACCCTACTCAGGCAACGTATTCCACAGCCTAGACCCTAGACGTTCTTAACATAAAAGTAAAGTTAATGAAACGATGTGGCTTTTTCGAGCTACGATCATTCCGATAGAAAAAAGGGGAAGGTGGTATTAGATCATGCAGATCAGTTTCACACTTTCCGATATGTATCCGATAAAAACCGATAGACTAGCAATTTTGCGGCGATGTTCAAGACTTCAACAGTAACTTCAGTCGGACGGGACCGACCACATCACACGTGAGTTACCCGTGAATTGATTAAAAAATAAGTTAGTAGTTGAAAAACTTACCACTAGTCCGAAGAGGACAGTTGAGAATCCTCCCCCGATGAATCCCTCCCAGGTCTTCTTAGGGCTGAGCTTGATGAGGGGCGTCTTCCCGAAGAAGAATCCGAAGACATAGGCCATCACGTCGTTGCAGATGATCATCGACACTGGCACGATGAACCAGATGAGACCTGCGAACCGACACAAGAGACTCGTTATTTCTATTCCGTCGACACAATATATAATTGACTGCTCTAATAGCTTAGTTGGTAGTAAGTTTAATAGTGTTGGTGGATTCGATTCCCACCCAGTGCAGACATTTGTGTAATGAATACAACATTTGTTCTGTGTCTGGGTGTTTCTATATATAATTAGATGTCAGCATAGAATAGATAATACAGATAGAACGGACACTCCCCACCCCCCGCCAATTTCAAGCTGCCTCCCCCTCGCGGACGCGAGGCGGATTCAACGAAGGGTTATATCGGACGATAATTTTCTATGAGAATACGACCATGATGCTGTATTATTTCACAAAATGGTACCAAATTTTTCGTCTATTATACGAAACAAGAATAAGAGATATTTGATTTCATAAGAATTTCTACAAAGATTGAATCATTTTTATAAACTGTGTTAAGCTATTCTGCGTAGCGATTCTGAAACCATTCGGGTCGGGCTGATCCACGGAAACTGGCCTCTACCGACTGGTTCGGGCAATTTGCGATTCTCAACACCAATTCCGATTACTTTTGACGTTTGCAACCGACTACCAGCTGTTTTCTAATCGGATGGGATTCGGACAGCTTTTTTGTCGTGGATAGCTAAATACGATTTTCAGATTATTGTATTTACTTGATTTTTCTCTGTTTTTCTCAATATTTCTGTAAGATTATGGACAGTAAACGAGTTTTTATTAACTTTAGTGTGTAATATGTGTTTAGTTTTTGGAATTTTGGGTTATGAAATTTTCAAAGTTGGCAGTTTGTCCTCAAAAGAATTGCTAAAAATAGATTATTGCCACATTTGATTTGTTGATATTGTTTATTTTTTGAGATGAAAATATGAAACATGTTTGTTGTTTGAGCAAAAAGCCAAGAAACCACAAAGAAACATTGGAGATACGAGACATCACGTCAAACAACGATATAACAGCAAGAGCGGAAACAACTTTGGCCCCAGTGGTCAATGGTGGTCACAAACATAGTCGGAGCTAACTAAGTAAGAAGACCGTGTGATAAGTGCGTGCGTCTATAATATTACTTAGTGCCAGCCCAAAAGGGGTGACCCACGAACCCCTCTGGTCCTTGTATAACAAACAGTATTTTCGTACCTATCTGTTTGACTTTAGTTCTATCCATAGATGAAGGAAAGGTTGCTTAAATGTACTTCTGCCAGAACTTATTGGTCCCCAATCCCTATAATGACAACGCAGACCCCGTAGGTGTATATAAAAGTAGCACTTTGCCGGTGTACGGCATGTGATTTAACAAACATTAAACTTACTTAGATATAGCTAGATATGTGGGACAAAATCCCCAAAGTTATAGGTACTATGACAGGTAGGTAGGAGTCTTGGTTCAGATGACCGATCCACTTCAGATAGTCTTCAGTTTGATGACAGACTTCTGGCATATGTGCAATGAAGATGTAGGATTATTGATTCAGATGATCGGTGGAGTGTAGATACTTTTGTTAGTGGTTACTTTTAGATATGTTGTATTATATAACTGTAATGGACAAACACTATGAAGCTATTACTTTTTGTTGTTATTTGGTTATTTCCAAACAAAACAAACAATAGTTCCGTTGACTTTGACAACATCAACAGATTGACAAATTGAAGGTAAAACGGAAAATGTAAACTATGATTCATTGTGTTGCAGATGCAAATTTCCAGAGGTTATTGTTCGATTTACTCGTTTATTATACAAATTCTATGTAAAAAAGTCATTCAAAACCACAAAATAAACCCGAAATACAGTTATTTGACGATTTGTATATTCCTACCATGAGTTAACTTTTCTACCAAATTTGTATCTGTATTCGAAAACTAGGTGGGATAGCTTGTCTTTGGTCTGGCCAAAAGACATTCCTACGCCAATCCGATTGGCGTTGTGAATCGCAGATTCCGAACCATTCGGTAGCGGGACCGCTATCGGATGAGTCGGTTCGGGTGCAACCGACTGGTTTCAACATAAGCAAACTGATTGTTGATGAACGTTATATTTACCTACATTAAAGATCGAACACTAACTAGGTAAGATTATAGGACACTTAACACAGGCAGGTGAACTCACGGGTCACAGCTATTCCATAATATAATTTAGTAACCCTAGATGACACGCACACATGAGTAAATGTGTTCGAACGACATATGCGTAGTTGTGTGAGTGTAGGTATGTCAACTGCACCGTCTGTATAGATTTTAGGCCGAGTGTCCGGGGTGTGATGTCAGTCAGTCAGTCAGATGCTGTTTTGTGTGAAACGTCCACTAATATTTACATATAGCTGTGATAAAGCACTTTTAAATATCGAACCACTAAATCTATTTAATACGAAAATATTCTACAGATTTGTACATAAATGACGGAGGTTACGCCTAGTTTTGCGTACAAACGAATAATCATAACTAGTAAAATTATAAAGCAAGCATAGAGTTATCTTACATCTCTTGAGTGACGAGCGCAGTGCAGTGCTAGGTAATGATTTTAACTCTTCGTATTCCAATAGCTGTGTGACACTGTGCTATCAAAGGCAGGCGTGTTGCTTATCATCAGGCACTTGTCCTGATCGTCTCGTCACTCTATACTATGCAGAAAACGTAAATAAATGTCGTTACCTACAAACAAATTCGCAAATACTTCGTCTAATACATTCACCTGAAGCTCCAGAACACGGTCTAAATATATCCCCTTCAATCTGGCCTCCTCGTGCATAAATAAACATTTATATTGAAGTAAACTGGGTCAGGTTTATGTTTACATGTCTCCGGTACGCAAAAAACAAGCATTTTGCAGGCGAAGTGCGAATATGCAGAGTAAATGTTATCGCCAAGTGAAGTTAATTGATTGACAAACATGTAGTCCACCGATATGTCACAATAGGACAGACGACAAAAAAAAAGTAATTATTCCGTCAGTTAGATAATTAAAAAACATTGTATACGTATTTGTTCTTATGTTTCACAATCAAAAAACAACGAAGATACAGTGCTTAGAAGTTTCGAGTCACGTCACGATATGGTACGGTTATTTACGATAGTGTGACGTCACAACCCCCTACTCCGGAAGTTTGATGATCTATAAATATCTTTGTAAATCTTTGATGATTTGATAAAACAAGCAATACGTGTCCCATATTTTTCCACAACATACCTGACGAACTAATTAAAATGGTATATTTTTGACTCTGTCGTCATCCCAATTTAAGGTCCTAATATTGTATTTTTTAGAGGACGCAATTTTATCTATGGGACATGTGTCGACTGACATGTGGGACAGGTGTAACGTATGTCTACGTATTCGTACGTCTACGTATTCACCCTAATCCTACTACTTAATATTTTACGTAGATACGAATTGTTTTTCTATGTTTAGATGTGTGTATGTTTGTTGATCAATCAAGGCGGAACTCCTGAACGGATCGTGTTAAAATTTCGAACACAGATGGATTATAAACTCTGGAATAGCACAGGCTACTTTTTATCGCGGGAAAATAACGGGAACGGAAACTAAGCGGGTAAAACCACGGCACGCCACTAGTGATAATACATTCCATTCACGGAATTCATATTACTGCGGAACGTTATAATTATGTTAGTCGCATTGTTGTGTCCGAGCTACACGAGGCTAGTTTTTCAAGCTAGGATAGCAAGCTAGTGTTAGCAAGCTACTACCTACTTCTAGCTTCGTGTAAACAACGCTACGCAAAGCTAATTTTGTCTACACGAAGCTAGAAGTACTAGCTTACTAGCACTAGCTTGCTATCCTAGCTTGAAAAACTACCCTCGTGTAGCTCGGGCATTAAGGCCTGTTTTCATTTTGATTAGTCCGAGTGCGAGTGAGTAGTGCAGGTGTTGAGTGATTAGTAGTAAACACGTGTGGACACCGATTGATTATTGCGAGTGCATAGTAATCAGTCGCGAATACTCACTCGGACTCGCAATCGCACTCGCACTCACAATCGCACTAACCAAAATGCAAACCGGCCTTTAGGGAGCAAATAAAACTTGTAGGTATTTCATTTAAATTGAATGTTTACATTTTATGTTTGACTAGATGCTCCCCGCGGTAAAACCCACGGCTTACTCGAAATTATAGAATGTATTTTTTAACCTAAATTACTCCCTATAACATAAGCTATCAGCCAGTGAAAGTTCCGTTAAAATCGGTCCAGCCGCTTCAGAGATCAGCCAGAACCAACAAACAGAAAAAAAAAATACTTATATAGATACTTAATTTGGAATTACAAATAGACACATTAATTTTATTTTCATGTATAGAATATAGAATGTAAAGATACATATATCATTAAATTGGATTTGCTAAATTTATAACACTTGTTTAAATTTGTTAAAATTGTTATACAAAACTGGTATGAGTTTAATGGCCAGAAATAAATGAGTATAACAACTTCAATTAGCTGAAATGCACATCGAATTCACTCCTTTAAAACTGGCGTAACTTATTAACACTAAACCGATTCAGGCATCTCAGGCGGGATCTGTATAGGTACATCTACCTAAATAATCTTTACATTATATCGATATACTAGCGGCCCGTCCCGGCTTCGCACGGGGTCAAATTTTTTGTTAAGTTACGCTAAATGAAATGTACATGACCAAATTTTTCCAAAAGATCAAAATTAAAAACCAAAACTTTAAAGTTCAAAAACATTAAACTGCCTGGCCTGGTGGCTTAGTTGGTTAAAGGCCGTTTTGTAAAGCGGCGGTTTAACGATCAGCCGGATTGAATACAGCTGATTTAAAAACCACTGGAATGTATTCAACGCCATACGTTATTCAACACGGCTAGCCGTAATGTAATAAAGCGAGAGATTAGCCGCTTCTTTGATAATTTTTAGTTCCGATTCTTAACACTCATGGCGCTGCCTGACATAACAACAACCATGGCGTTGAATACTGTGTGTTCCTAAATTGCTAACACGGCTAGCCGTAATGTAATAAAGCGAGAGATTAACCGCCTCTTTGACAATTTTTAGTTCCGATTCTTAACACTCATGGCGCTGCCTGATATAACAACAACTATGGCGTTGAATACTGTGTGTTCCTAAATTGCTAAAGTGACAGTGGATTCTGGAGTTTGGAGGAATCGTACACAATATTATTAGGGTGGCACTTATCACCCTGGGCGTTACTTGTTTTGTTAAGACTAAATCGGACCGGGTAGATTACATGAGACCCAAATCCGACCCGGAGCACCCCGACTCCACCTAGTCTTGGCGCTACTACCCCTAGAGTGTATTTAAAAGAATGCGGGAGCCAGAAGCTCAAGGGAGGTCCTGAGTGGAGCGAGCCATGCAAGTAGTTTTAAAACTATAATAGGTCGTAACTTGACCACCATCTCACCTGATGTTAAGCGACGATGCTATCTACGATGGAACATGTTTCGATAATAGACCCTTGTCTATGGAAGTTCACCATGTTTCTTAGGTGTACCGTCACCGATATCAAGTTATGGGCTTTCAAACTTTATGTGAGAGGTAAAATGTTGTAAAAAAAATAGTACGGAATATCGTACGAAATAATCGATCAATTTATTCAGATAAATGAAATTAATTTAGATTTTGTGTTGTTATTTTTTTAAATATTGTCTTCCTACAACATAAGCAGTAATACAATGCGGCTTAACGTAGACCGCCTTATTGAAGAACGTATTGCAATGACAATGCGGCTAATCGTTGAACCGCCGCATTACAAAACGGCCCCGTTTTTCAAAACGGCTAGCCGTAATGTAATACGGCGAACTATACAATCCTGCTGCGACATATACACCATAATCCGGATCTCCTTGTTGGGCTGTATGTTTGATGTCTTGACACAAATTGTCTTCAAAAATGTGCCATAATTCCGAGGGAAAACAAAATAATAACATTACCACAAACAACTCTCTCAGCCTCAACGGACACCGAGAAATTGAAGCTTCTCTCAAAGTGATTTCTTTGATTTTGAGTACCTAGTCTTGGAACGATGTACCTACGTGGTACATGATAAAGAAGTATTCTGAGATAAAATCACTCTGACTGGGATGAACGCTGTACTGTATGTACACGCTTCATAATTCTGCCGGCCGTCGCGTCGTTGCAAATATTTAGGATGGATATTTTTAATTTCGTAATATATTTTGAATGGAATGTCCGATTTTAAAAATTCAAAAAGGAATCGATAGGTAATAAAGCAGTCTTGATTGAAAAATAATTTATTTTGATAAGAATTAAAACAAATGTATGAATAGCATGGTCTTAAGTTGATCGGCATTTTTATCTTCTTTTAAAATGTAAAAAAGCAGTTGTAGCGACGTAATTACTGTAGTTAGACATATGCTCTCGCGAGGTTTTTTGTAGATTTTAATACGTTCTATAATATTGTAGAACATTGTTTGGTTCTATCATTGGTACTTTCCGCAGCGTATGCGATGAAAGCCATTTTATGGCTGTTTTTTTTATACCTTGCGTTGGTTTTAGTAAAAAATTCCAAAGATCACTATTTTTTTCTTGTAATAAAAATAGCCTATGTTACTCAGTGATAATGTAGCTTTCTCTTGGCAAAAGAATTTTTGAAATCGGTTCAGTAGTTTTTGAGTTTATTACATACATACAAAAATACAAAAATACAAAAATACAAATCTTTCCTCTTTATAATATTAGTATAGATTAATACGTGAGCAAAAACTTTGTACCCCTTTTTATGAAACTTGCGAGGATTGAAGATTATGAAATTTCGCAGTCTTGTCCTATTTAATATTATAAATGGCAGTTTGGATGTTTGTTGCTCCATCACGTCGTAACGTCTGAATGGAACGGAAAAATGAAGACTACTGTATTTATTTTTATTTTGCGTCAAATATAGATTAAATCAATAAATAACTTTAATTTAAAAAACCCGGATGCAAAAAATTTACAGGTAAAAAAACATTATAAATATACCTACTATCATCTAAAGACACTTGGGTGATTGAGACGTATCTAATGACATCTTAAGTATAAAATCCACCCAGCCGTTAGGAAGATACGTGGAAATAATGAAATTTACAAACATACAAGATTCACGTGAAAACGCCCTTCTTTCAGTCGGGTAAAAAGACATTACACACGCTCCCGTGTATTTGACACACACGCATAAAAACTCTTTGGTTTATTGTTGTTAAAATCTAGTACCTAGGCCCGAAAAGTAACCAAATGTCTGTTGAACGATTAGTAGTAGATACTAAAAATAGTCGCACATAATACAAGCACCACTCAGATCGTAGAGTAAACAAAACAAGCGAACATCTCAACATTTTTCCAACATTCCTACACCTAAAACAACAAACCCGAGGGCAGAGATCACCAACTCGACGCTAATAATATACGCGGCGCTGGACACAATGGATATGTTTCAGACTTCTGCATTGTTTACATTACCATACGTTACCACTGTGTTTCTTTGTGTCTTTGGGTAAATTCATTTTCAGCCGGCGATTATTTTAATACACGTAAGTAACATTTCACTACCACAATAAGAATAAACAGACCATTTTTTGTTCCCTCTCGTGAAAGTTCTAATTTTGGAAGGTCAAGACCATAATTCACAACTTTGATAAAAAGCGAATTGGCGAATATAATATAGTCTTTTTTACACAACGCCGTCTAGCAGAGCATTAAGCAAAGTTTGTTCTATGACAACACTTATTAAGTACACATACAAATATATTATTTCTACTAAAACTGACTTTCAAAAAGGAGATTCTGAATTCGCCTGTATTTTTGTTGTTTGTAACCTCCGAGTGTTCGACTGAGTGACCGATTTTGATCATTCTATCGCAATAGGGCAGGAGCGGTTTTTGTATTATCAACAAAAATAATAAATGTGTATATCGATGATACTATTAGTATTAATTACATATTAGTAGTGAACTGCGCGAGTTTCGTTTTTAAATTGAAGCCAGTTATTTAGTGTCATGTAGAAGACACAGAGTTTTGTCAGCGTAAACATTTAGCATAACCACCCCATGTTTATGCTAATTATTTAGCCATAAAAATAATTAATAGCTATTGAAAGCTGTAATCGATTTTGACCCAAGTGATATTTACCATTACCGATGCATTCTATAAGTTTGGCTCAGGGCTTTAACCCGCAGGGCGAGCCAAAACCCCCACAAATTTTTGAACAAGTGAAAATCGATACAGAAAATTTCAAAGTTCGACACAATCTCTAAAAGCAATGTAAATAAATGCAGTAGAAGTTTAAACGCCTGTGGTGGGTGAGTGATCTCGAAACCAATTATTCATCGTTTCTATCCAGAGCATCGATCAATAACAGCCCCGTAATTTAAAATAGTCCTTACTCCCTCAATTTAGAACTCTATTTTGTTGTCTTTGGTATAACTTTACGCTGTTTCAGGCGGTAATCTATTTCAGGGTTTTTCTAGGTAACGTGCGAAAGCGTGGGATGTATTTACTGGTGAATATGCGCTGGAAAAATGTAGCCAACACCGTGGATATGAAGTATAAGCAGCCTACTTTAAATTTCCACTGCTGAGACGTTTCCCACCGTTGAGCTTTCTCAAAGGGAGATAACCAAAGCCATAAAATTATCCAACAATAGCGTACATTGTACAATCCTTCAAAAAACGAATTAGTCCGTCAGATAGATTGCTAAAAAAAATATTACACATATTTTTTCTATTGTTTCACAAACAAAAAATTACGAAGATACTGTGCTGTCGAAGTTTCACGTGACGTCACTCGTAGGTACGATTTTTACCCGATTGACATCACGACCCCCACTCTCGAAATTTGATGTTCTATATCTCTGTCGATTTTTAACATATTGAAAACACAAAAAATACGTGTCCCATATTTTTCCATGATCTAGCTGACGTGACGGACTAATTAGAATGGCGTATTTTGACCCAGTCCGATACCCTATTATCCACCAATCCACCATGCTGACCAATTGGTGCTTGGCGGGTGATACAAGTTTTCGAAGTAGATATTTGAACATGCTGATTTCCTCACGATGTAATAGGGTACAATCCTCAAAAAAACTAAGTAGCCCGTTAGTTAGATTCCTAAAAAATATTGTACACGTATTTTTTCTTTTGTTACACAAACAAAAATTGACGAAGATACAGCACTTCGAAGTTTCGTGAGACGTCACTTGTAAGTACGATTTTTACTCACGAGTGACGTCGCGACCCCCCACTCTCGAAGTTTAATGTTCTATATCTTTGACGATTTTTAATATTATGAAAAAACAAAAAATACGTGTCCAATATTTTTCCATGCTCTAGCTGATAGACTAATTAGGATGGTGTATTTTTGACCCAGTCCGGTACCCTATTCACCATTAAAACCAGTGTTGACGATAAATTGTACATCTGCACTTGGATAAATAGATAAATACTCAGTAGTGTGGGCGGCATTTGAACCTACGAATTCACAATTTTGAAGTGTATAACCATGGAAGTTATAATCACTAAGCCACCACGGCTTCATTAACTATCATAATGGCTAAAATGTTGTTTTATTATTATTTTTATTTTGGTCTGGGACTTAAGGCACAGTAAAGAACAGTAAAACATCTTCATACAAACGTGCCGCTCTCGGCTTGGATGTGTGCGTGCGCGCCGCGCGCCGTATCGGCACGCGATTTCACGCACACGCTAGCATAATATATGGCGCGCTATGGCGGCGACAGTAGGGGCCGTGCAGCGCGACTGTGAGCACGTCCGTAAGTTACATGACCGCTCGCGTTCGTCAACTCTCGCCGGCCACTTACCATAATATTAATAATTATAACGAGTATCATGACTTCAAAAAGGGGAAAAAGATATTGTGGTGTTTTCGGGTGCCTCAATAACGATTTCGCAAACCCGGATTTATCATTCTTCATGGTTCCTACTGAAACAGAAATATAAGTACCTACTTATACTTAAATCTTATTAGAAAATGTGGTAGGTATTGTATATTTCACAGTTTATTTGCTTTATTAATAGCGTAGCCGAGTCAACGAGCAGGGCATGTGCCTGATGTTAAGCAACATGCCTGCCACATAGCAGCACAGTGACACGCAGCTATTGGAACATGAAGAGTCCAAATCATTACCTAGAACTGCACTGCGGTCGTCACCCAGAGATCTAAGATGTTAAATCTCTAAGCACTGTGATTTTTC
This sequence comes from Ectropis crepuscularia, assembly GCA_963693475.1. Taxonomy (NCBI): domain Eukaryota; kingdom Metazoa; phylum Arthropoda; class Insecta; order Lepidoptera; family Geometridae; genus Ectropis; species Ectropis crepuscularia. Next base: position 5,785,102 of record OY856340.1, read on the forward strand.
TGGAAACATTCCCCTTCAAACCGGAACACAGTAATATCTGTACACATGGACGAAAATCTAAGATTTTGTATCTCTAAGCCCCGTAATTTCTCTGGAATCATTGCCCTTCAATCCGGAACACAGTAATGTCTGTACATTACTGCTTGGCGGTAGAATAACTGGCAAAGGTGTGGTACTTCCCCAGGTAGACTCTGCCAAGAGTCCTGCCACTACAAAAATGATTAAGTTACTTATTTATTTGAATAGAGTACCTATAGATGGACCATTCAATTCCACGAACAATTTATGGCAGGTGCGCAAGTAAATACAGCTGGGTTGGGTGCGAGAAAGAAAAGGGAAGACCGAGACATGGTAAAAACCTTTCTACAACAAGACGAAAATGATAGTTACAAAGTACACGCTATGAATTTAGAAATGCAATGTGAGTGACCATAGGTTAACCATAGGTGAGTTTTGTATCTGATTCTGATTCTGACCCGGCACCCGCACGGTGAATCCATGGAATGCTAAGAAGTTCGTCTCTCTAATAAATGTTACGTGAATAAAGGCTTTTTATTTTTACTAAATGTATAAATTGGTAAAATATTCAATCATAATATGCTTTTTGTTGCATAAATTTAGATCAAGTGCTGCTTGTTTGAAAATATTAACTAAAAGTAAAAGTGACAACCCTGGGGATGAACGCAAGAGTAGGCTAAAAACTCGGCGGGCGGCTTTAGATAACCTACTGTTATGTATTTACTGTGCTTAAGGCCTGGCCCTAGAAACTATACCTGAGTAACAAGATTCTTGTGGGTTTAGAATGCTATGTATACTTATTTCCTATAGTTATTATTGTCCTGTCATCTAGGATTTTCGGCCACGGAATGTAACGCGGAACAAGCAGAATGTTCGTACACTCGTTCAGGCCTTTGTTAGCATTACAGATGTCTCAAGAGTGCATATGTTAATGTGGCAGCTTCCTTAGACATTCGAGGTCAAAGGGCCAAAACGGCAGTGTTTTTTTCTGCTTGCTATAGGTACATTTTTACAAATTATTATCTACACCTTTTATATAACTGGAAACAGCGCTCAAAAACAGTAAGTACACATTTATAAGGATACTGGTTTTAACGGCTATCTCCAGATATGTTTCGCAACATTTCCCCGCTTCGCCTCTTACGAGGGTAAAATCCTTAATACGGCGACCCATTTACTGTCAGTTAAAAGGTTTCCCCACCCTTGACAACGTTATCTAGCCCTTGTTATACATCTATATCGGGTGGAAATACCCGCGTCGCAAATAAAACTACGGACATTTTACAGCTCTACATATTTTTCCCCCTGAATTTTGTCTACGAATTTAAATGTTGTACAGTGCACAATTTACGAACAAAGTCATTAAAGTAGTACTGAATGCGCTCTACAAAGAAAGCTCTCAAAAATAATATGGCCGTTTTCAACATTTGAAAATGACTCGACAATCTACAACATAGTTTGGGAACAAAACCGAAAGAAGCAATGAAATAATAATAATTATTTATTACTAGTAGGTACATAAGGTGATTTTGAAAAAATACCTACATGTATTGGCGCGGAACCTAATACTTCTAATACTGTTCCTACTAATATTATGTCACACGAAAGAACACACAGGCTACTTTTGATCCCGGGAATATAACGAGAACAGGAGAATAGTAGACTCTTAGCAGTGTCCGCCTGGGGAAGTACCACACCTTTGCCAAATATTCTACCGCCAAGCAGTAATGTGCAAACATTACTGTGTTCCGGTTTGAAGGGCAATGATTCCAGAGAAATTAAAATAAATAATAATAAATAAATATTGGTGGACAATTCACACACAACACCATCTGACCCCAAACTAAGCAAAGCTTGTATGATGGCGGCCAGGTAGCTGATATAATACTTATATAGTTTTAAATACATACTTATTATACATAGACACACCCAAACACAGTGCAAACATTTGAATTCATCACACAAATATTTGCACTGGGTGGGAATCGAACCCACGACCCTCGGCTTCGCAGGCAGAGCTACTACCCACTAAGCCACGAGGCCAGGCAATTACAGGGCTTAGAGACATAATATCTTAGATCTCTGGGTGACGAGCGCAGTGCAGTGCTAGGTAATGATTTGGACTATCATGTTCCAATAGCTGCGTGTTACTGTGCTGTTATGTGGCAGGCATGTTGCTTACCATCAGGCACATGACCTGCTCGTCTCGTCACACAATGCTATAAAAAAAAAGGAACTACGCGGGTAAAACAACTGGGCGCTTGCTAGTATAATATATTCCGTATTTTTTAAACGTTAGAGCGGGCCTTTTTAGGGTTCCGTAGCCAAATGGCAAAAACGAGACTCTTATAGATTCTTCATAAATCTGTCTGTCTGGCTGTCTGTACGTCCGAATGTCACAGCCACTTTTCCGAAACTATAAGAACTATACTGTTGAAACTTAGTAAGTAGATGTATTATGTGAACCGCATTAAGATTTTCACACAAAAATTGAAAACGAACCATAAATTTCAAGGGTGCCCCATACTTAGAACTGAAACTCAATTTTTTTTTTCATCTAAACCTTACGTGTGAGGTGGGGTATCTATGGATAGGTTTATGGTAGGTCTTTGAAAATGATATTGAGGTTTGTAATATTCTTTTTTTCTAAACTGAATACAGGAGAGACTATTCCAAAGTGGTAAAATGTGTGCGCCCCCCTAAATCTAATCTAAAATAATAGAACGACAAAACTAAAACAAATCTGATGTACATTACTATGCAAACTTCCACCGAAAATTGGTTTGACCAAGATCTAGTAGCAGCAGTTTTATTATAATCGTCATACATACAGTATTTATTATTAAAACATCGATCAAAGTTACAACGTACTACAACATTTTTTATATTATACTATTTCCTGCTATGGAACCCTTCATGGGCGAGTATAACTCGCACTTGCCCACGCACTTTATTTTTCGCCTATAGCTGTTTTCTCATACCTTTTAACTCAATAAATTTCTCAAGTTTAGCAGATATAAGAAAGATACAGTATATTTACTCCGCTATGCTCGTAATGGTTCGTATGTATCCGGCGCCCTAGTTACCGGCCGTTGAAAGGATTCCCGCCCGTGACAATGTCGGCACGACAAGAATAGAGCTAGGACAATGATATCGATGTAACGTCCACGTTCAACGAACACATAATAATACATACGGATAGTTCTGGCGTGTTTATAATTCAGTTTGTCAACTTATACGGTATACAATGTCCTCGCAGTCGACGAATTTACTATCTGTCAAATAGATATTCTATTTGATGAAGTGAAGTCACCTTAAACAAAAATGAACGCACACGCATACATATTACACACCCATACATCGATATAGATTAACATATGACTGCACTGATTCAAAACAACAACACGATCAGAAAAACCTAGAAGTAAACTAATCAGGGAAACTGTTTTTTTTTAAAGAGTGACCAGACGAGCAGGACATGTACGTGCCTGATGGTAAGCAACATGCCTGCCACATGAAAAGCACCGTGACACGCAACTATAGGAACATGAAGAGTCCAAATCATCACCTAGCATTGCACTGCGCTCGTCACCCAGAGAGAGATCTAAGATGTTATATCTCTAAGCCCTGTAATTTCTCTGGAAACATTGCCCTTCAAACCGGAACACAGTAATGCTTGTACATTACTGCTTGGCGGTAGAATAACTGGCAAAGGTAGGGTACTTCCCCAGGCGAATTTATCGCCAAGAGCGATTTATTTCATAAATGTAGGTATCCTAAACACACGCGCGCATTCATACGACATGTTTGAAATGTGCTCAACTCCCCCTACTTTCCTTTTCTTCTCCTAATCCAAGAAATATGTAAAAAAATTAATGTATTGACAAAGATCACGGACCCCAGAGTCTGTGGAGTGGATAGTTGAAAGTAAAAAAATAAAATCATACGACATACATATCATACGCACTTACGTGCACGGTTTTCGGTGTTTATGACAAAAAAAATATTAATTACCTACAAATGTTAAAAACCTCCAACGCAACTGTTTAAATTTTCGGTGACACGTACCTATATTTGCGAAAATATAGGTAGCAAAATTAGCGAAGCAAAATTACGCGTCTAAGATTCCTACTCCACCTAACAAAAGATCTGACAACTTTTTAACAGCTGAACCAACTTTGTTGACACATTCTTAAGAACAAACCCGACTAATTCTCCTTTCGTACGAAGAAAAAAATCTGTTCATCCGTTCCAGAGCTATGATGTCACAGAGAGCGAGATATATGTACATAGACACGTCATACTTATGTATAACACCCCGTCATATATGTGGATTAAAAGCAACTATCCATAAAACAGATGGTAACAAATTACAAACAACACACTTAAAACACAATACGTATACCGAATGTCATTTGTCACTACATCGGTATTTTATCTAAATATCATTGAACCGTAACTCAGGTTGAGATAGTTCAAACGTGTAACATTCATTACGAGAGACTAGACAGTGAGACAGACGGTCACCCTTATCGGAGCTGATAGCTGAGAATCAATGCGGACTGACCGAGAGCAATGATGCGACCACAGTACAAATAGAAACTACCAGTAGGACATCTTTGAACTTGCGAGAAATTCCGATATCACAGTGACGCGTGCAGGGCTGTGACAAATACAAATGCTCAGCGATTAATATTTTTTGAAGTGAACATTTCTTTTGACGCACCACAGACAGATTTTTCGTGAGCTGTGAATTGAGCTCAAGCGTCACGTTCGTAAAAGAAACAAATCTTCGGGTAAACTCGGGACTATGGTCAGAGTATCATCACTCGCTCAAGGTCGCGCGGTTTTAGCCTACAGCTAGACCGTTCCTCCCAGGGAACAAGTGCCAGTCGGTTGTCGGACGCACGGCTGAGCGCTCGCGCAACACGTTTCCCGCGCATATTGTTATTAGATATGTCGACAACCCTCCGCGCCAGACAGCGACAGAGTTACGCGTTAGAAGAGAGCGCAAATGTTTACTTGAAAATCGCGACAGGTATTGAGCGCTAATGCGAGCTGAATTGAACTTTGTTGTGTCCCAGCAAGAGTCGCTATTTATATAATTGTTTTCGCTAAGTGAGTGTTCTGTACTTGTACTAATATTTATTCTGTGCTATGGTCATGGCCACGCCCTCCGGTTTCACCCGCGTAGTTTCCAAATTCTGAGTTATCAGTTATCACTTCTAGCGGCAGTCCTAGGCTGTATTTTTTTTTTTACTAATATTGTTATGTATCAGCAACATAAAAGCAAAGTTATGTATTAATTTTAAATAAAATAAAATAAAAACATGCGTAATATGTCAGTCCCGAGCCGCGCTCCCAAACTGCTAACATGGTCGTATTCGCACCTTGGGAGCGCAATTCCCGCGTCTCGCCCCGCACGATTGTCTCGTCTAGAGTCTAGATGTCTTCGTCGAACGACTGTATGACAGGCGCGGTCCCAGCCTCGAATTTTGGGGGGGGGTCACCAGTACGCAGCCTCAGATTTTGGGGGGGGGGGTCACGAGTAGAAATACAACAAATCGAGTAAAAAAGACTTTACAAGTAGCGCCCCACGTATGATTTTGGGGGGGGTCATGTCCCCCGTGAACCCCCCCCCCCCCGGAGCCGCGCATGCTGTATGATTCATTAGACTGTGCTGTGACACTGAACGCAAAGTCTGGCGGTAAGCCGGCCAAGTTCAATGTCCGATTACTGATAATTATAGTTGCGATAAATTTAGTTATCAGTACTTTGATTGGGCTTTGATTGCTACTAATGTAGGCGTAGATTGAGAATGATTTTACGATAGTAAATAAAATATCACGCGATGTATGACGAAATCGATAATCAGTTTTTTATAAGCCGTGATGGCCTAGTGGCTATAATATGCGATTGATAATAATTATCAGGTCGAAGGTTCGATTCCCGCATGCACTACTGAGTTTCCAAGTGTAGATCCTCAAGTTTATCATCACGACTGGCATTAACGGTGACGGAAAATATCGTAGGGAAACCGACATGTCCTTAGTCCGACAAAGTCCAAGGACGCTCCAGGAGGATTTCTTTACAGAAATCTCGGCACTTTTGTAATAACTAAGGCAATTTTACAATATTTAAACATGAAAAATCAATTTTTTACTGCCCAGTAGTAAATTACGATCGTCACCGAGAGAAATAAGATATTCTAAGATAGGCATTCAAAACTTTACCGATTGACGATGATACAATAACTAAGCATTTAAACAACCAAAGGGATTTTTAGGGTTCCGTAAAACGTAAAAACGGAACCCTTATAGATTCGTCATGTCTGTCTGTCTGTCCGTCCGTATGTCAAGGCCACTTTTTGCCGAAACTATGAGAACTACACTGTTGAAACTTGGTTCGTAGATGTATTCTGTGAATCACATTTGAATTGAATTGATTTGAACAAAAAAATTAAAAGAAAAGAAAAATTAGGGTTGCCCCCCATACCTACTGAGAACGTGAGAACTGTAACTCAAATTTTTTTTTTTCACCAAACGTGTGAAAAAACCTACACGTGTGCGGTGTCTATCGATAGGTATTCAAAAATGATTTTGCGGTTTCTAAAATTATTTTCGTCTACACTGAATAATTCGCGCGAGACACACTTCCAAAGTGGTAAAATGTGTGTGTGTGTATCCCCTCTAACTTCTAAAGTAAGAGAATGAAAAATCAAAAAAAAATATATGATGTACATGTAAACTACCAACGAAAATTGGTTTGAACTCGATCTGATGAGTAGTTTATTTATTTATACACTACTAGCGGCCCGTTCCGGCTTCGCTCGGACATAACCTAGACACTGTCTGCAGCGCCATCTGCCGGGCTTATTTGTGAATTTAAACCATCTTCTAATACACACACAAAAGAAAAACATTCAAATTGGTCCCGTCGTTTAGGAGTTCACTGTCAAATGATTAAATTACTAAAATGGCTATAAAAAAACAGAGGTTGCTGATAAAAGGGTAAAAAATTATGGTTGTATGTATTTTTTAACGCCACATTATAAAAAAATAAAAACAAAATTTGGGGTGAATAACCCCTAACACTTAGGGGTATGAAAAATAGCTAGTAGCCGATTCTCAGACCTACTGAATATGCATATAAAATTTGGTAAAAATCAGTAAAGCCGTTTCGGAGGAGTAAGGAAACAAACACTGTGACACGAGAATTTTATATATAAGATATTGAAACTTCGATCAAAGTTACAACGAACTACAAGAACTATGTGTACTATGTATATTATGTTACTTGCTGCAACGGAACCCTTCATGGGCGAGTCTGACTCGCACTTGGCCACTTTATTTAACAACAGGTTTTGATTTGACGGCCGTCCCATTACCTAGAACTGTCTGCTTACGCAGTAATAACCGATTCACTCTCAAATATATACATAAGCACTGGAATATACACGAAGACAATACAATGACGTAACAATTAACACCTATGATAATTTATTTATCTTTTATCATTTGCTGACTATATTTTGGTTATGAAGCATGACATTAAAACAATTTTCAAATTTGTATAGTTTCAGAAAGCTCTTTTGACTTTTTTACATGACGAGCACGTTGTGGGTATCAGCTATTTTTTAAAATATAATAATAGGTTTACATTAGACCGTCATGAAACATGGCTTGTTTCAAGAATCTTTCGTGGGTCATCCGTCTACCAGCATATATGGCCTGGGCCAGTGCGGTGTATCTCTCCTTCCAAGAGAAGGTCCCGAGTCCCAAAAGAAACATTTAGTGGACTGCTTACGATGCTATGCTATATTTTGAGTATCTTTCGACATTGACGTCATTTTTACGTCACACAATACATTCATGATAATGCTAATTAGTCACTGATATTATCGCTTCCGATACGGTAACGGTCGATCATACTTATTTGCTTTTTTGGCCACATATTGTCATAAACAATTATATTGAATCGTGAGACTAAAAAAATATTGTACAAAAAGAATATAAAAAACTAAAAAAGTATATCATCAATCTCCATCATCAGACCCATCTTGAGCTTTTGCAAACGAAAAATAGATGCAGAGTGAATAAATGTCTTCGTTATTGAAGAATATAAATTGACCTTATTGTTTAGAGCAATCCACCAGACAACCGTGCTTTTTGGCCCTAGTAATGTGCAACGTTTTTGCGTAATACATAATTTAAAAGTATATTATAAATAAAAATATTGTACCCTAACTTTGTATGTAAACTAAACAACATACAATAAACCTTCCGCTACACCGTACTGCTCTACTCAACTAGAGTGTTGTTCGTTTGGCTCCTATGTTTTGTAATAATTACATATCTACCAAAGTGCTAATACTTGACATAGATGTAGAACACATCTTCAAAAACAAACTTATTATGTATTATCTCTAGGGAACGCATACTATATATAATGTCAAGGGGTACTTCAATGATAAATATTGTTTACCTGACGGCGTTTAATTACTGGATATTTCATTTATTTTTTAAAAGTTTAACTTAACACAATACGAGATATCTTCTGAATCTTGGCATGAACAGTAATTAATCCTACTATAAGTAAACAATAATAATGTAGTTTAATAGCGAAATTACTAAAGAATCTTACGAGGTGATGCCTCATCTGCCAACCTACACAAACCAGTGAGGTGTATTATGGTCTTGGCTATCTTATTATGGAGAAAGCTCCGAGTCTAAACATTTTGAGGAGTGCTTATGCAACAGATTTAGTGATACCCCAATGTGAAAGAAGTTTGATATAATTTTAGGCTGCCTGTTTGTAGCTTAACTTCTAAGTTAAAGGACTGAGGTCAATCTGATTCTACGATGGAGCAATGCGACTATGGTTTATGATTTTCAGATCATTTCACCTTCTCGTATGTCCACTGTGCCCTAACACCAGCATACTGAGTTAACTGATTCACGCAAAACAAGTCCTAGTCTTTTTAGCCTCCTCATCGTTAATTTCAGCATACATCGTCAGGAAACCGGACATGTTCAAAAAATCTTGCGATGCATCATCATCATTCGCCAACCCGCAAAAACCAGCCTTAACTCTTCCCTTGCGAACGACGGCCCCAAGTCTCAGCAGTGGGAACATTTAATAGGCTGCTTATACTATGATTATGCATCAACTATTCACCTAACATTGCCCTACTTTATGTGGGGTAGGTACAACATGTCTGCTTCGTCTTCGTACCCCGAGCAAATGACCTTGAGTATTTCTTACCTTATCGCACACCGCAAGAAAGAGCAAGAGAGAAACAGTAGGATTTGTCGCTGTTTTACGCTCAAATTTTAGAATAAACTCTTTATAAAATCAGATTTTGGTCTTTTGAAAAAAATAAAACTACCAAAATGTTCGTAATGGAATTGTCTATCCGTTGGTGTAAGTACAAAATCAAAACAGTGGACGATTTTCGAGGAGATGCATGATAACTACAATTATTTAATTTTTTCATGGTTTCGTTATGAGGCGATTATTTAAACGATCTATATATATAAAAGCGAAAGGTCACTCATCAAGGAATCTCAGAAACTACAAATGCTAGGAATCTGAAATTTTGCATGGAGGTCCCTTTTAGCACGTAGGCGCTCGCTAAGACGGGGTTTTTCGAAATTCAACCCCTAAAAGGGTGAAACAAGGGATGAACGGTTGTATGAAAATTTATTAAGTATTGTATCTAGACACTTGACACGAAGCAATTAAATGTTTGTTTTATCAATTTTGTAATTTCGAACTGTACGGGGGTGAAATGGGGGATGAATGTCAATATGAAAGTTCCCAACCTTTGAAGATAAAACCATGACACTCTCTATATAGACACTTGAAACGAAGCAAACGAATGTTTGTTCTAGCAATTTTGTAATTTCGAACTATACGGGGGTGAAATTGGGGTTGAAATGGGGGATGAATGTCAATATGGAAGTTCCCAACCATTAAAGATAAAACCATTAAACTTTGTATATAGGTATTTGACATACGGTTATAAAGTTACGGCTGGTCTAGTCGGGAGAACGGCGACTGCCGATCCGGAGACCCCGGGTTCAAACCCCACACGCACCACTGTCTTTTCGAAGTCATGTGCGTAATGCCGCTAACTTAAAACGGTGAAGGAAAACATCGTGAGGAAACCGACATGTACCTAGAATCTTTCGAAGTCATGTGTCATCCACCAACCCGCACTGGGCCAGCGTGGTGGATTATGGCCTTAACTCTCTCCTTGCGAGAGAAGGCCCCGAGTCCCAGCAGTGGGAACGTTAAGTGGGCTGTTGATGATGATTGATGATTTGACATGAAGCAAATAAATGTTACATCTAGCAATTTTCTAATTTCGAACTGTACGGGGATGAAATTGTGGTTGAAATGGGGGATGAATGTCAATATGGAAGTTCCCAACTGTTGAAGATAAAACCATGAAACTCTGTATATGGTCACTTGACACGAAGCAAACAAATGTTTGTTCTTGCAGTTTTGTAATTTCGAACTGTACGGGGGTGAAAATTGGAGTTGAAATGGGGGCCGAATGTCTCTTACGATTTCAGATCTAAACAACTGAACCGATTTGCATGAAATTAAATGAAATTGTTCTTTTTATAAGCTGTTTTTAGTAACCGTAAATGTGTCTGGGTATAAAAATAGGTACTGCCTGAGTTAACTTAGTATTTATTTCGCGCGGACAAAGTCGCGGGTAACAGCTAGAAAGTTCATAAACAAAAAAATAAAACTACCATTTTGAAGCCAAGAAGTTGTAGAAATTTAATGTATTTTTTACCAGTTGATATTTGTTGCGGTAACGTAGTCTCGTCGAAGCCCGAGATTTTGGAGGAGATTGAGAAGTTCTATGAACAGTTATACACCTCTACACAAGCACAACCTGTCGTTAGCATGGCAAAAGACCCCAGAGCCAAGCTGACCCGGCACTTTACCGAAGATATCCCGGAAGTCAGCCTGTATGAGATTAGGATGGCCCTCAAACAACTTAAAAACAACAAAGCACCTGGCGATGACGGAATTACGACTGAGCTTCTGAGAGCGGGTGGAAAACCGGTACTTAAAGTCCTCCAGAAGTTGTTCGCCTCCGTCATACTTGACGGTAATACGCCAGAAGCGTGGAGCAGAAGTGTGGTGGTGCTCTTCTTCAAAAAAGGTGACAACACCTTGCTGAAGAATTACAGACCCATCTCACTTCTGAGCCACGTTTATAAGTTGTTTTCGAGGGTAATCACGAATCGTCTCGCACGCAGGTTTGACGACTTTCAGCCACCCGAACAAGCCGGTTTCCGAAAAGGCTATAGTACCATAGACCACATACATACGCTCCGGCAGATTATACAGAAAACTGAGGAGTATAATCGGCCACTATGTATAGCGTATGTGGACTATGAGAAAGCCTTCGATTCCATCGAGACCTGGGCAGTGCTTCAGTCTCTACAGCGATGCCGCATCGACTATCGCTATATCGAAGTGTTGAAGTGTATCTACAGCAAAGCCACAATGTCTGTCCGATTACAGGACCAGTGCACAAAACATATCCAGCTACAGAAAGGCGTGAGACAGGGAGATGTTATATCTCCGAAACTGTTCACTGCTGCGCTGGAAGACGTTTTCAAGCTACTGGACTGGAACGGACATGGCATCAATATCAACGGCGAATGCATCACTCACCTTCGGTTTGCCGACGACATAGTCATTGTGGCGGAGTACTCTGGAGGACCTCGGTGCAATGCTCAGGGACCTCAGTAGAGTATCCCAACAGGTTGGTTTGAGGATGAACATGGACAAGACAAAGGTCATGTCAAATGTGCATGTCTCACCTGTACCGGTTATTGTTGGGAATACCACACTCGAAGTTGTTAACGAATACGTCTACCTGGGTCAAAAGATCCAATTAGGTAGATCCAACTTCGACAAAGAGGTCCAGCGAAGGATCCAACTCGGATGGGCAGCGTTCGGGAAGCTTCGACACATCTTTGAGTCCAAAATACCCCAATGCCTAAAGACAAAAGTCTTTAACCAGTGCGTGTTGCCAGTGATGGCTTATGGAACTGAGACGTGGTCCTTAACTGTGGGCCTCATAACAAAGCTCAAAGTCACACAGCGAGCTATGGAGAGAGCTATGCTCGGAGTCTCTTTGCGCGACAGAATCCGTAATGAAGATATTCGCAAAAGAACTAAGGTGGCCGACATAGCTCAACGAGTAAGCAAGCTGAAGTGGCAATGGGCAGGCCACATCGCTCGAAGAACTGACAACCGATGGGGAAGAAAGGTTCTCGAGTGGCGACCACGAACCGGAAGACGCAGTGTTGGACGGCCTCCCACTAGATGGACAGATGACCTCACAAAGGTCGCCGGAAACCGCTGGTTGCAGGTTGCGCGGGACCGTTCGTTGTGGAAATCTAGGGGGGAGGCCTTTGTTCAGCAGTGGACGTCTTGCGGCTGATGATGATGATGATGATGATATTTGTTGTGGCTAATGAGTAGATAGCTCTTAAAACTGGACAAAAAAACTCGTTTTGCCGGGGGGACGCACCTTAACCTCTATCATACGTCATCGAGTGTACCTTTTTCTAATTCATGACCTCTTTCTCACAATCTGTCTGCACATTTTGTTATCGCCCTCTACAACAGCATCCATATTTACATTCATATTCAACGTTTTTTGGGTTACGTGTTACGTGATATTCACTCCTATGCACTACAAGCCCGAAGTATGATAACCTAGTCTTTAATGTCAATGACTTATCTAATAAGTACGAATTTAAGACAATTGTTGGCAGAACTACTTGTGGGAGTGTTTTATTGGAGATTATTCGGACTATGGGATTATTTGTTATCATAATAATGTAAACATTGATAGCGGCAATCTTTGTTGACATAGAACTGTGGACGAATATCGATTTTACTCGGTTGCACTTATACTTGGTGTTCCCACTGCTGGGACTTGGGGTTTTCACCCACAACTCAAGGCAAAGACGACATGTTTTTATTTTTTGCTTTAAATTATAATGATCTTTTCTTTAGATGATCTATTGGCTATTTGTGCACGCGTAGCGTACGCTCACACATAGTAAATAATCACAATAATGACGAGGTTTTTTGTGACTTTAATTTCAATTGAATAGGGGACGCGACTTTATGTCTGGGCAAAAGTCAAATAAATTAAGTGAGCATTTTAAAAACCAAAATAATGAACAGTATTGAACCAGTCAATTAACAGTAGGTACAGAACAGTTTTGTGTGTATTTATGGTCGACAAATGCTCGACAGATATCAACACATTTAACATAGTAGATTAATAATTTATGAATTCATTTGGGCGTGGTTTGCGCAAGCCGTAGTACCGGTTCCTTTCGAAATGGAATTATCTCAAATAGTTTTTGGCATTTTGGCAAATAGCACACACTACACCATCTGACCCCAAACTAAGCAAAGCTTACTTACTATGGCCGCCAGATAGCCGATATAATACTTAGATAGTTGTAAATACATACTTATTATACATAGATACAGCCAGACACAGTACAAATATTTGAATTCATCACACATATATTTGCACTGGGTGGGAATCGAACCCACGACCCTCGGCTTCGCAGGCAGAGTTACCCACTAAGCCACGAGGCCAGTAAAAATGATAATAGCACCTGTAGGATATCTTGTATTATTATCTCTTGTACATCCTATTAATTTAATACTATTAAATGGAAAGGTTGAATATCTGCTGCTCAATCACGTTGTTGGATCAGAAGGGGTCAAACTTACATTTGAAACTTAACTAGATTGTAATTTGTAATAAAAACAAAGGTTACTTGTAATCCTGAAAAAATTGGGGAATAGCCATTTTCTATTCTACGCAGACGAAATCGTGCTGGTTTGCTACACATAGATTATTTTTAATGTTGCCAATGTTGAGGAAACGCCTTCCTATCCTCCTTCCAGTTTTATCTGTCTTGAGTCAAAGTAGCCCAGTCGACGTCGTCCCGCCAACGCCTTTTGGTCTTGCGGCACCGTGGTTCCCATATTATGTGATTTTTGCCGCCAACAACAGATCTTACCTTCAAATATGTTCTGTATGATGAGGTAGCTCTGCGTCACCACGATCAGCAGCGCCACGTGGGTCCAGGCGAAGAGGCTGAACTGCCGCATGTAGTAGCGCTTCACGAGGGACAGCACGAACCACACGAAGCCCACGCAGTACAGACTGAACGAGATGAAACGGTGGTAGGTCACCAGGAACTTCAGGTAGTCCTGGGGAAGGAAACCGTGAGGTTGAGCTTCGAAGGCGGAACGGCAGACGGTGTTTGGCTGACGGTAAGAAACAGCCGAACATCACAGTGTCACGCACCTTGAATGAAGAGTCATTGCCCCGCGCTAGTCGCACAGTGATATAGGATGATTTATCCGTATGCCCTTTAATTTAGAGACATTGCCTTTCAAACAGGAACACAGTGATGTTTGCACATTACAGCTTAGCAGTAGAATAACTGACAAAGGTCCCTAGGCGGACTTTGCAAAAAGTCCTTCCACAAAAACAGTGGTTCGAAATGTTGATTAGTATATTTTTAAATCCCATCGTTGAAGCATTTTGAGCAAATATACAATTGTGGATATAATGTGGCGGCGTGATACTGCAATACATGACGTTGTACCAGATATGTATGGCTCTAGTCCCAGAGACCTAAACCCATTTGCGACGAATTAGTTCAAGAAGTTCAAGATATAAAGAGTATAGGGCTGAGCGTGTATAATACGCGTCATGGGAGATGTCTATGTCCAACAATGGATTACGATAAGCTAATGATTTGAGTAATGATGATAATGAAGCCTCAACGTGACGTCCTGTTTATATACGGAGTACGACCATAATTACGAAGGTGGATACAGGCTTTATAAAATCTAACGTTGGAACCATTTACGCAGATGTGTATTACTTAGATTTTATCCACGCTATAAAACCTAAGGTTGGAATGGTGCGTCACAAATTAGTGGATGTCCATTGAAAACTCCAAATCACTGTCTTACAATCCACTGTGCTTATCACCCTGAAAAATTAAGATTATGTATCTCTTCGACCTGTATTTTTTCTGGAAATTTTGGCCTACAAGCAGTGTGCCGCGGTTTTACCGCGTAGTTACCATTCCCGCCGTTCCCTTTTTCGGGATAAAAAGTATCCTATATGTTCTTCCAGACAATGATCTAGGTATCGTCCAAATTTCAGCCTGATCCGGTCAGTAGTTTTTACGTGAAAGAGTAACAAACTTCCATCCATCCATACTTACAAACTTTCACGTTTATAATATTAATAGGATAAACCGCAACACTGTAATATTTGTATATTACTGCTTGCCTCTAGAAAACTGACAAAGGTGTAGTACTTTCCTACGCTGTCTCCAGAGTCCTATCACAACAATTTATTTACAAGCGTGCAGAATAAATTACGTGGTCAACGATGTTCGACCAGCGAAGCCGTAGATGTGATCAAAATGCATATTTTGGAGGTACCCCAATCAGAATGACAAAAGTGCATCAACCATCTCATCTCATTGCGGCTATTTTATAGTGAAGAGAGACAGAACGAACAAGGCATTTACCTCATGCTAAGCAACACGCCTACCCATAGCAACACAGTATCACTCAACTTTACGATTATGAACAATCCAAATCTCAATCATTACCTAGCACAACACTGCGCACGTTATCCAGAGATTTTAGATGATTTTTCTCGAAACTCTGCAATTTCTCAGAAAACATTTTCCATCAAATCTGAACACAGTAATGTTTGCACATTACTGCTTGACAGTAGAAAAACTGGCAAAGTAGTGTGACAGTAAGAAAAAGTACCAAGTCCTATCACTATCAACTGCAATTTTGAAAAGACCTTTTGAAAAGTAATAAAACCACATTGAAAAATTTGTTATTTTTCGCCGGATTATAAAATTGCAGCCTTCGCAAGGCATCTTTATGCTATGCAATAGTAATCAAATTAAAAGGGCAATTTGTGACGCGAACACTAAATTGGTATATGCTACTCTAATCGCGTAATTGGATAAGGCTAACGTTTGACAAAGTGGTCGTAACCTGGTTCCGTTGTTTTCGATAAGTGATTAATAAAGCATATTGGTTTGTATTTGATCGTCGCATGATTTTAAGCAATCGTCCGGTCTGTATGCGGTTAGGCCGTTGTAACAAGCACTTGAATTAGCTATTTGGGAGCGGTTGGAGTTATTCTTTAGGATTGCCAGCCGTCTGGAACTCTGGATGTCTTGGTGCACGGATCCCTTCAGGAATCAGGGAGATCAAATTGAAAATGTGTGCCCCTACTAACTAGTGTGACACAAAGGGTTGCATGTACAACATAGTGACAATCAATGGCGGATCCAGGGGGGTCATCGGAGTCATGACCACCCCTGGGCTGGGTTCAGAACCTAGGTGTTAAACCTTGTGACTTGATGACCCCGCCTGGCACCAAAGGTGGATCCAGCCTTTGTGACAAGGAAGGAACTGACACCACGATATGAGATTTAACATCCACTTTGGTGGATAGGGTAACAAAAATTGTATAACGAATTAATAAAAATGCTTTTTTCAAATTGTTTCAATTGGAAACATCTTTTTTCATCAGGAAACTTTGTGTTTCAAACTGGGGTACGGTAATATTTTCACATGGCGAACGAATGCATGTAGAATGTAGTGGTTTATAATACATTACCACAATCACTATTTGCTTAGGTTTTCATATTAAAATGCACATGTCACGCTAACAGCACGTTCCAGGAATACCCCGAGTACTAACAGTAGGAACATTTACTTATTCTTATGTATCTTTGGACAATAGTTATTTGTTATACAAGAGTGCAAAGTGGCTTTTTAACCGCGTGCTCAATTTTGATGACCGAGCAAGCGAAGGATTCTAAAGTTGAATCACGAGCGTAGCGAGGGATTCAGAAATAAGAATCCTGAGCGTAGCAAGGGAATCAAAAGGGCACAAGGTGAAAAATCTTTGCACTCGAGTGCAACACTTAATTTTTCATCCCACCTTAGCGAGGAAATTACTAAACGCTTTGCGCATTCTGTTGGCGTCAAATAAACTTCTTGGTCGCTAGAATCACTAATTATTACGGTATTTCGGTTTTCCACTTGTATTCAATTTTACTGTTTTTAACCTTAGTTTATTTAACAATGGTTTTAAAGTTTTAACAATAACAAAATGACGTGAAAATATTGAGAGTTGACCGATTGAGGTAAGGAGTTTCATATGTGTACATGAAAAAGTGTCCGCCCAAATGCATTAAATTATAGTAGCGCTAAATTCGCATTACATTTTAAAGGAAATAAATAAACGTACTATTCAAAAAAAAAATTGACAGTCATAGGCACTGCCGATAGAAATGGTAACTCAGAATTTGATTGCTTACTTTGCAAACTACGCGTGTGAAACCGGAGGGCGTGGCTATGAGCATGACCATCTAGAAATGCTGACGCATTTTAAATGGCCAATGGGAAAGGCTGAGGCATTTCTAGATGGCCAATGGCTATGGTCCCGAGTTTACCCGAAGATTTCTTGTCATTCCCGAGCGTGACGCTAGAATTCAATTGACAGCCCACGAAAAATCTGTCTTTGGCGAACCAAAAGAAGTTTTGACTTCAAAATATATTGTACCTACATGCTTTCTTAAAATAGTACTTAATTATTTATTTGATGTTATATTTACTACATTATTTTGTACGGCACAAGTAGATGAAATTATCTATTAGTTACTATTTTAGTGGTCAATAATATTTAATTATTTAACTCAGCCTTTCAACCAACCAACATCAATTCGATTACAATTGATTCATTCATAGCATTTTAAAATGTTCTGCCATTTGAAATAACATTATTTACCTCTTCCTCCATACGTGAAAAGAAAATTGCGCGCAAAGCATTTAAAAATAAAGTGGCCAAGTGCGAGTTGGACTCGCCCATGAAGGGTTCCGTTGCAGCAAGTAACATTATATACATAGTTCTTGTAGTTCGTTGTAACTTATTTGATCGAAGTTTCAATAATAGTGTATTTATGACGTACTAAAAAAAACTACTCATCAGATCGAGTTCAAACTAATTTTCGTTGGTAGTTTACATGGTAATGTACATCATATATTTTTTTTAGATTTTTCATTCTCTTACTTTAGAAGTTAGAGGGGGGGGGGGGACACATTTTACCACTTTGGAAGTGTCTCTCGCGCAAATTATTCAGTGTAGACGAAAATGATTTTAGAAACATCAACATCATTTTTGAAGACCTATCGATAGACACCACACACGTGTAGGTTTGATGAAAAAAAAAATTTGCGTTTCAGTTCTCAGTATGGGGGGCGACCCTAATTTTTCTTTTTTTTTTAATTTTTCTGTTGAAATCTTAATGCGGTTCACAGAATACGTCTACTTACCAAGTTTCAACAGTGTAGTTCTCATAGTTTCGGCAAAAAGTGGCTGTGACATACGGACGGACAGACAGACAGACATAACGAATCTATAAGGGTTCCGTTTTTACTTTTTACGGAACCCTAAAAAAGTACACCAAGGAGGTTCCGAGTATGAGTTTTTAACAAATTAAAATTAAATGTATGATAAAGGACAATGCCCACGTCCCATACATTGAAAACCCTGTCAAACTTTTTTTGATACTGAAAGTGCATAGAGATGAATAGTGTCTAATTAGGATTGTTCATGCTTCTTAAAACGTCTGCTGTTGGTGTTTTTTATTTTCCAAATACCAAAAATGAGTTACAGTTAAACCAAAAGTAAGGTTATGTTTACTGTCAAAATACATTAGAATTATGTTTTCTTTCGGATTAGAAGAGAAAAGAAAAGAAAGAACTATGGTATTATCTTTCAAAACATATTTCTTATCAGAATAAATAGGAATAATAGTACTGCTCAATACCAACTGATTACCATACGTATGAACACTTCATTTGCATATAAATATTGTCACAGAAGGGAATATCTTAATTGTGATATAAATATCTCATTATTTTGATATTCGAGTTAGAGGTTTCCATCAGACAAGACAAGCATATATGGTTTTATGTAATTATTACCACAATTATGTACCTAATTAATAAGGAGCACTGAATCACATAATTCCCAGTTTTGTTAAAACCAATATAAATTCCGTCACAAAAACTGAATGAGTTGTCGTTGACGTCCGATTAGGAATTAATAATATTCTTCTAATTCCTAATATTTCTCTACGCACTGCAAAGAAGCTCAAAAAATCTTCCTGGAGCAATCTCTTTTGAACAATCGGAATAATTTTACTGTTTCTGAAATCCGACATTGAAACATTGGTAATCGGAGTTTGTTGTGGTGAATAATGCATAAATATTACACCGCTTAGAAAACACGAAGAAAACTATAATATAGGACGAAAACAATAATTCATTTTGCTTGTTTACTTTTTGATTTGACAACTTGTCAATTTGACATTAATCAAACACAGAAAATTGTTTTACCTCTTTGTTTGACCAATTTGGTTTGGTGAAAACGTTTCGTTTCACAATTGCATGCCAACTTCTTTCTCGTTTACATTGCTATAAAATGCAATGATAATTTCTTTGTCGCCGTAATTACATATATCGTTATTTAAATATGTAAAAGTAGTAAGTAAACGACATTGTGAAAGAAATTGACATACATAACACCTACATTCAATCTCAATCTAACGCGGATCAATAAAACGAAATGCAAGTACCGATTCGTTATTGCAATATTTTCCAAGTCAGCTTTGTTGGAAAATGGTAGGTTTAATTTAAAGAAATGCAAATTATTTTATTTTGTAATGTTAGAAAGTTATATAACTTCGCACACGAGTACAACAAAAAAATCGCCGATTTTTTAATATATAACTCATATGTCTACACGACAAATATTTTGGCGAGTCAAAAATGGACATTGTCCTTTGGCACCAAGGAGGTAGAAATAATTAGGTTAAATTATGTTTTGAATTCAAAACCTCAGTACACACGATGTTCTAAATTCAAATTTACTTTGCTCCCTGATATCAAGGAGCAAAAGTACTCTTTCCGAGCTGGTGGGATGAAAAATATGTTAACCGTCAGATAAGTGCCATCGGTTATAATATTATTGAGTCAATTTCATGTCTCGTCTGCAAACACCTCATTCAATACAAACCGCTGCAATAACCAATCAAGCCTTCGATTGTATCAAATACGGTGCCTGCGTCTACCACATGACATAACAATGACGCGTTAATATAACTAGAATAGTACGATCATTATGACGAATCAAATATGTAATACTCGACATGTAGGTGTCTCCACAGCGTACCATCGGTAATGATAAATGTGTACATATGATCTTGTAAAATGCTCAGCTGTACTAAAGGATACATACAACATACATAGATAGACATAGATAGATCACATGCATAGACATAGCTCAAAGAGTAAGCAAGCTGAAGTGGCAATGGGCAGGTCACATCGCTAGCCGGCCAGGCAGCAGGCCACTGACAACCGATGGGGAAGAAAGGCGACCACGAACCGGAAGACGCAGTGTTGGACGGCCTAACATTAGATGGACTGTTGCAGGTGGCGCAGGCCCGTTCGTTGTGGAAATCTAAGGGGGAGGCCTATGTTCAGCAGTGGACGTCTTGCGGCTGAAGATAATGACTAAATCAGAGTCGTGAAATAGGACGTTCTCAGCATACTAGGGCTTTCGTTTATTACACCGAAGACATCGAAGACGACGTGATATGTAGTTTGTGTTCTGCGAACGTCGGTTGCGCCACCGATTCCTATCAGCAAGTACAATTTTTGTAGTGGTAGGGCTCTTGTAGAGTTGGTCTGGGGAAGTATCCCCAGTAATGTGCTTTACTGTGTTCCGATTTGAAGGCTAATGTTTCCCAGTGAAATTACAGGGCATAGAGATAAAGGATCTTGCATCTATGGGTGACGAGCGCAGTGCAGTGCTAGGTAATGATTTGGACTGTGTTCCAATAGTTGCGTGTCAATGTGCTGTGATGTGGCAGGTATGTTGCTTACCATAAGACACAGTCATGTCCTGCTCGTCTCGTCACTCTATACCTACAATAAAAACAAATCAAATCCGCATAGTCAATTTCTCTTGTTAGTATTATAAATGTCAAAGTTCGGATGTTTGTTGCTCAAACACGTCAGAGCGGTTGTACGGTTTGGGTTGAAATTTGGAACGCGGGTTATAGTCTGGAATAGCACACATTTTTTATCCCGGGAAATAACACGAACGGAAACTACGCAGTTAAAAAAACACCAGGATGTCTACTATAATTCAACGAAAACGTAATTTCGCAATAAACTCTGACTGTGGGAATAAGACAACGATCCTCGGTCCGGTTCATTCTCTACCCAACAATTTGGCAAATATGGCAGCGATATGGCAATACCACGAACCTAATGGGTGACTTTCGATGCAGGACGTCTACTCTCTTTCTACGAAAACGTAATTTCGCAATAAACTCGCGACTTTCCAACTCCGATTCTACTTCGATCTGTCGTTTTGTCCGTTTAAATGTTCTAAGCCTACTGTAATTAGAGTATGCTTAGACCATTTAAACGTCAAATAATATTGTATCGGACGAAACGAAGTAGAACGAGAGTAGGAAAGTCGCGAGTATTTTTTCGAAATTTCATTTTCGTAGAATCAGAGTAGACGTCCAGGGCGCTGCTAGTGGATCAATATGTAAAAAATACTCAGCTACTTCCAATTATTAAAAAAAAGTGCAAAACGGACTGTTGTCCATATGGTATTTTATAGTCTCTAATTCAAACTATTTGGTGATCACTGACCTAAATCTTTCTTGAAGTATGCTGCTGAATATGTGTATGCTGTATAAATGGTAATGAAATTATAACCACTTGTCTAGTCAATCTAAACTTATGCATAATTAAGCAAGTTGGGTTTTGTTTCAAATTATTGTGTAGCCAAGTTTTAGTTATGTAGATACACATCTACATATCTTCATTTGCATCTTAATAAATACGAGTATAAAGAAAAAATATTTGAATATGATGTTAGTAGTTTTTTCTTGTATTCATACAATAATGTATGGTTTGTTGTAACAAAAATATTGGGTTACGCAGGATGCTTGTACCTTTTATGTCCTATTACTGCAGTAAAAGTTTATAAAGAGTCACCGCACATTTATTTAAATCCTAACATTATTTTATAACAATCATGACAACAAAAATTAACCAAATTTGTTGTTATTTTCTGAAGTTGTAATCACACATACAGCAAACTACAACTTTAAGGTAAAAAAAAATCCAGCATTATCTTCTATCAATACCAAATCTATTAAGAAGTATTTGAAAAACTGTGGTACCAACTTGCTGTTATATTTGTAAATATTATATTACACATAGAAATACTCTTAATATGTGGATAAGAAAAAATAATAATTATAAAATGTTATAACTCACTGTTCGATCGATGACGACTCCGAAGTAGTCGATCAGGTTCTCCCCATAGAAGAAGTAGTTGGAAGTAAGCAGGAAGTACCAGGAGAGGGAGCGGAACCATGGCAACCCGTGCACTCGGTACACAGCGTACCCGATGTTGATGATTTCTTCGAAGCACTTCACTTGGACACACAGCACCTGTGGCATGAAGGTTTATTTTAAATTCTATAAAGAGATGTACTTCTTAGCATTCCATGGATTCACCGTGCGGGTGCCGGGTCCATCGTGTGACAGAGAGAGAAATCTCGAGTAGACCCCAAGACTTGTGACTCGGGCGTAGGTTTAAAAGTAAAAAGTCAATACTATGAAATACACCCCGTATTTCAATGTCCCAAAGAAGCTCCACCCCGGGGCCTCCACACCTCTAAATCTGGCCCTGGGTTACACTGAAGGGCTCAGCTAGTAATTGTCAAAAGACAACACCAAAACAAAACCCTGCCACTAGAAGCAATCAAATGGAGCAAGGCCCAAGTTACTGGTAGTTAAAAATTGCAGAGTGAGAATGATATCTAGGTTAAGTTTCTTGATATGTTGGTTGAGGCATTTCACTATCCAACCTGCGCAACAATCGGAATAATGGTCCCAAATTATGTGTTGCTGTTTTAATGATCAATGGGTTTGCTAATATTGTCCTCACAAAATTATTATTATTTTAGCTTGTAATATTTTAACATTTTAAATCAATGGTGTATCTTTCTTACTTTAAGTTTCTCTCGATGACGATTGAGTGTCAGTCTTTTTTGGTAATGAGGTCAATGAGAAAAAACATTGATTTTACATAATGAATGGAAATATTGTCATTCAACAAGGAGACAGTAATGTTTGAACATCAGTGCTCGGGAATAGAATAAGTAGCAAAGTTGTACTCCAAGTGAACTCTGCAATGACCCCTACCGGTACCACTACAAAAATTACTATGGATAAATTAATTTTAGTTTATACCGTAATCATAAGTGCCAGAGGTCCTCCGTAGATAAGCAGACAGAAAGCTCCGATCATGAGCCAAGTGAAGATGCCTCGAATTACCCAGTTTCTCCATCTACATGCAAAATATTTAAAATAAAGTATCATATCAGATTAATATCACATTTTATGTTAAAGCTTATTAACCAAATAAACACTAGAACTGTAATTCTAAACAAAACATTTGTTACCTAACCAATGAAAATACTTAATGTGCTTAGTCACATCTATTTACACATTAATAATACAGAACTGTTGCTTTCATTCTATATTACATAGAATTTACTCGTTTTTGTTGTCCAAGTTCAAAATTTTCATGTATGGAAATGCCAAGACTAAAGTGTTCACCAACATCCATTACCTAACTTTATTTCTTGAGAAGTTTCTTAATTTTTGTGGAAAACAAATGTGATAAAATATAGTGAGATATAAGAAATTATTAACCTTGCAATAATTCAAATATGCTCTGTGAGTGACAGTATGTAAATGTAATTAATTAATTATTGATCAAGGTCTTTATTTGTAATAAATATCTAGCTTTATCAAGCCCAAGCTTTAGGCAGGTTGATTTAATATGAGTTAGAATTGAATGTAAAAAAAAAACAGGAAGTTACTTCCTTATAAATCCAACAACTAATAACCATTTAGATATTACCTAATTTATTATGCATACAGTTTACACTAAGCAACATTGAGGTACCACCTAATTTATAATTCAAGGTCTTTGTAAGTCCGGTGTTGTTGCAAAACGATAAAAAGAACTTACCTTGAAGATAGCCCAGAAAGAGCCGAGTCCAGAATTTCGGGAGTCTTGTCCGTGCCCTGAGGCAAATTCTTCGCCATTTCATCCACATACTTCTCTTCTAACACCTTCTCCTCCTCAGAATCCACCTATCGATAAAGCGATGTATAGTAATAACACCGAATAGAGTAAAATAACTTGGTTTTAATATTTAGCATTATTTACGTGGTCGGATTCTCCAGCGGTTTCCATCCTATCGTTTCCGTCCCCGTCGCCTCGTCGGTGCCTCAGCTCGCTCATCTCGAATCACAACACACAAATTTCACTACACAATTTAGATACCACACGAAAACACCACGATCCTGCGATTTTTAATCCATTTATGTGAGAAAAATAGACGATGTTTTCCAGTGATTGTCAAACGGAAAATCAATAATGTTTTTTTTTGGTGTTGCTAGTACAGAAGTTTCAATTGGAAAAATGGTAGATTTTATAGAGGCGTAAGTAACATCAGGATGTAGCGGCAAAATCGAAAAATGTTATCAAAATGTTGGTGTCACCTTCGGCAAAATTGAGAAATATCTGTGACAGGTTGATTCACTAATTTGCATTCCATAAACGCCTGATTGGAGTCATTATTAAATTTAAAATCACGATCAAAATAAAATGACGTGTCATGAGTGTCATGATCTTTTATGTCACACTGTAGTGTGACATAAAAGAGCAGAAAATAAATGAGGGCGCCACCATCGCTCATGTGGCAACAGAGTCAGTATGACCCAATCAATCTTAATACTTGCATGTTTTTATTATTGGCCGACATAGATTTTATAATATTATGATACATTTTATTTTTTTGTTAAAAGCAAAACAGATATACCTATGCTTACTGCTCCGTTTGAATAAGTCATATACCACAGTTATAGATGGTGACGCAAATTAATCGTTTGTTACTTTGCTAGTCAAAAAAAAAAATTGGATAGATAACTGTCATAATCACAGAAATCTAAATAATAAGGTAATAGAAGTCGCATGACCGCGTGACATTGTCGCCGCACAGGTGACTTGTAGGCCACCAGTGCTCGAATTGTAGTTTAGTCTTGTTCGAACCGGCAGGCGTGAATCATCTTTGAAACTTGTGTTATGGAGCATAAACAACTGTGGAAGTTCTTCCACAACTTGCAATTATACCAATAATGAGATTACATTTCACTGATAGGTATTTTATTTTATTTTAATTGTATTTTTTAATAAAATAAACGGAGCCCAATGATTCACTATGATAGTTATAAATTTTTGGTGTGATCGTCATTTTGCATACCATTGCTGCATACATTAATTAACATCTAAAGTGGTACAAGCATAAACAGCAATGTAATGTAAAATTAAAGATATCCTCATAACCTCTAATCTTCCATGGTACAACCGCAGGTAGCGATTGTGAGTTAGTGCTGTGACGGTCCAATTTTACTTGCCCAAAAATAAACGATGAAAATTTTATTTTAAATTTTACATAGTTTTATCGATAAAGTAACATAATAAATCGATAAAAAAAAATTGTACGCAATTAACATTACACCCGTACGTACAATCTTTTAATTCGCGGTAAACATTACTTCATAATTCATTAATTATTAACAAAAGTATATACATACTGGCTATAACGCGCGATTGTTCGTCCGTGCAAAATAAATATTAAGATAACTGAGGCAGTATTTATCTATTGTAAGCTTTTATTTTTAAGACTTTATTAGTTTTCTTACAAAATCAGCGAGCAACACGGAAGGGAGTAGGCATACACAGCGTTTCCCCTCTGTCAAAGTACAAGTCCGCGTGGACCACGGAGTTTGATAATATACTGTGGCGTGGAATATACTGAGGGCGGGGCTAGATTTGTGAATGGTGCTTTATTTTTTATGTGTTAGTGATTTGGCTGTGTGAGTATGGTCGGCAATGGATCGGCACAGGTATGTTTTGTACGTAATAGTGCGGCTTTACGCTAATGTGCAACTTTCCCCTCCCGCAAGAAATTACAGAAAGATTTGAACAATAATTTTTAGCTAAGGCTACTTCCCTTCCGTGCTTGCGCGGAAGATCGAGTTGCTCGATGTACAAAATATACAACAACCTTTGTTCTTCAACTATACCTAAGCCCATGTGGTGTCAGAATTACATAGTTCAGTTTTCGAAACAATAGTATACCCCATGTGACTCACTTATTTTATAGGTAAGTATATTGACTTTGTTGTAGTGTAATACACCTAATTAATGAAATCAATAATTACCTTATTGATCCTATATCCTATAACCTATCGAATGTTAAAATTGGACCGTACTTTGAAATATCGATATGTTTTAATTTTTGTCAAGCACTAGCGTATATGTGAAAAATTGTTTATTTTTCAATGTATTAGTAGGTTCACTGATAAGCGTTTATGGATGTGTGTGGTGCAATCACAGACCCAGGTTGATAATGTGCAGCTGTTGCTGTGTGTGTGGATCTGTATTTGAATAGTACGCGCATGTAGTAGTGACCGCGGGGGTAGGGGAAATGTGGCGACAAGCGTTTTGCAAGTAATTTGAGAGTTATGCCATTTCTATTACCTTATTATTTAGATTTCTGTGGTCATAATCGACTTATTTAAATTTCACCGCTCGTAATTCGTAATATATCGTATTGTTAATATGCAAAAACAAACAACTAAATTAAAATATTTCCTACTATGTAATCTATATCTATACTAATATATAATATTATAAAGAGGAAAGATTTGAACCTATTTTTGTATGTTTGTATGTTTGTAATGAATAGGCTCCGAAACTACTGGACCGATTTCAAAAATTCTTTCACCTTTGGAAAGCTACATTATTCCCGAGTAACATAGGCTACGGCAGATGGTGCTGCAGTTGATATCTAGGTTATTATTCGAGCGAAGCCGGAGCGGGCCGCTAGTATATTACATAATGATGTCACATAAAAGCCCTTGGACTTATAGAAAATTGTAGGTAGATTGGGACCAGTCAGGCTTAATACTCATGCCATGCTCATGCCATGTTCCACTATCCGATACACTGTACTCTCAGAACCGCGTAAAACAAAACAAAAAAAACATTGTATCCATTTAACTATTATATTACAATATAATATTCCTACAATATTCCACTCACCTAGCATATTATACAACGTATTTCAACTACTATGATTACAATATTGTTCACATATTGATTCAAATTTCAGTTTTCTTTTAGTTTTTTACAATAAATATTACCAAACAATTGAGATTGTAAAAAACTTAAAAACGCCTGAATGCCTGCAAACTGAACTGAAATGCAGTGCCGAAGCTACCGGTTGTTAAGGCTGCATACTGAGGAATCTCTTGGCTATGAGTGCCGTGTCCAGAACCGTGTGTCCGTGTGTCTTTTGTATCTGAGCCTTGACCCAGTCGTCTAGCGAAAGCCTCTTAAGATGTTGGTCGAGGCTTTTCGCTTTAAGACCGTTTACTGACACGACTATCGGGACTATGCTCGTCGAATCAACATCCCACATGGCAGTAACCTCGTGAGCCAAGTCCAGGTATTTGCCAAGTTGAGTCTTTTCGTCTTTAACGAGGTTTTGTGGTTTGGTGATAATAATGAGCACAGCCTGGCGTTGAGACCGATCTACGAGCAAGATATCAGGCTTATTGGCGGCAATTGTCCTGTCTGTGATGATAGATCAGTTCCTATGGACCAACGCACGACCATATTCAAGAACAGACGCAGGCTCGTACTTGTAGTACGGCACCTTGGACTCGACAAGGCCGTATCAAAGAGCAAGTTGCCGATGGATGATTCTGGCTAATAGGTTGTGTCTGTGCAAGTACTGGACAATAATATTGTTATTATTTCTAACTGTTTTATCGAAATGCACATTTTACTTTAATGTAATATTACAGTATATTTTTTATTTTATCAAATTTTTATTAATCATTTACTCATTAAAAATCTTTCGTAATATGCATAATAGGTATATACGTAATTTATACACACGTTGGTGCATTAACTATTTCCTATACAAAATCTACTTGTTTATTGCTTACCTATTTCATTGCGTGATAAAAATAAAAATGCTCATAACGCAGCAGTCGCACTATAGATGGATGGCGTTTGTTTATCTTAGCATAACCTCAAAAAATAAGTAGTAGTGTAAAATTTTGCTGATAATCGTAAGAATATACATATATTATCTGCATACATTAAAAGTTCATGTCAATGTTTCGTACAATTTTCTATAGTCACTTACCAGTAAAATCAACTGTACCTACGAATGTAAACATCGTCTAGTTCCTAGTTCGGATTAAAGCTTTCCGGCTTGATAATCTTTCACAGGCACCGCCACAAATGACTTTGTTCTTGACAACTATTGTACACAATCCGTAAATTAAAAACGCACGATTGTACGATGGTTTTACAATTCCGGTTTTCAAGTCCTTTTTTTGTGTTGCCAGCAAGATTATTTGGTTTTTATCGTTCCTGATTAATTAATTTCTACTCTTTAATGTCGCACTGTACCAGGGAGGAACAAAATCTTTTAGTTAACCTGTAATTGTCACCCATCAAAAAGTGGCAAAAATGGTCGCGTGTATTTTGAAATTGAAATAAAAAGCCATCCGTGGTCAAAATATTTATATATGCTTCAAAATCCTTACAACTAGGCAAATTTTAATTGGAAAAAATTAATAAAGTTAAAACACAACCCCTGTGTAACAGTTCACTATAAAAAGTACAAACATCTCTAATTTGGCGGTAAAATTCAAAATTATTCATTGTATTCCTAATATGACAGACATTTAAATATGTCACAATTTATGGGTAACGGTTTTTTCTGTGTAAAACACTAATTATCGAAGAAAATAATAAAAGTAATCAAAAAAGTCAAGACAAAAATACTAACGTAATTGGTCACACGGCTTACATTTTGGCACACCACTTATAGATTTTCCCTGGACTGTGAATTTTACTCAAGTTCGTATGAATGAAATCGTAATGAAAGAAATCTTCAGGCAACCCAGGACCAAGAGGAAAGCGAAAACTTATGGCTTAGAACTTAATGTCAAACAGCAGTTAGTAGGTACGCATGCAAATGACGCGAGCTTTCAAGATTTCACGTATCCATAAAGCCTCTAACGCGCATATTGCACTCCGACACTTCGACGCTACTCCACTGCATTTGCACGTCTGTGATACTAACCGCGTAACCGCTAAGAATATCCCGCATCAAAAAGTTATCAAAGCGGCGAAAAAGTTTTCGCAATCCTTATAATATTATATTACTTGCCTACTGAACTAAAATATAATTATTTTAAACAGAAGACAAAAGTACTAAGTAGGTATTTAACTTTTCATTTTATTCTATTAATTTTCCTTGTCATACTTTTTTAGTATATAAAATATTGAGCTTGGTACACCGAGGTAACTAATAACTATACTTCACCAAATGACAAAAACCAACAAAAACTTTTACGATCAATTCGGGTTTTTATTATTTTTATTTGGAAAATTATACTTATAAACTTATGTAAAGTGGCATCTACTTGAAGCGGATTTTATAAAGACACAAACCATATAAAAATGCTCGGTAAAAGCTCGGTAACATAGCCAAATCGTTAACTTAAAAAACATTATTTTTTGCAGGAAAATGGTTCGAAAGTACGTATAAAAGCAATCTAATGTATGCAGCATTTTTGTGTTTTTTCGTGATTGTTATATCGTATACTCACAATTAATTTAAAACATAAAATCACTCAGTCTTCCTTATAAATAATATAAGCAACCCTTGCGGTTACCCGCGTAGTTCCCGTTCTCGTTATTTTTTCGGGATAAAAAGTAGCATATATGTTCTTACAGACAATAATCCAACTGTATTCTAAATTTCAATCCGATCCATTTGTATGAAACGACGTGATTGATCAACAAACATCTAAATACCCAAATATCCAAACATTGACCACTACTTTATAAATAATCGGAGACTAATATAAATAACTTTAAACTAATGATCCTGGTTGAACGGGACCACATTGTAACTGAACGCGACCTCATCACATTGTACTGGCTCGGAGCGCCACAAACCGATTTATAAGCTGAAGGCTTTAAAGAAAATTTATAGATTGAATATAAATTGAATATAGTTAATGAAATTAATGAAAGAAGATAAATAAAAAGAAGATAATTAGAGAGGGTAAATAGTTAGATTTGAAGATAAATAGATTGATTGTTAGATTAGAAAGATTGGATAGATTAATAGATGGTTAGTTGATATATTGAATTGCCAACGTAATTCTGTCTAGTGTGACCTATAGGACCCACGTTGTATCCGTATTACCCGAGGTTCTACGAGAAGACCGGTTACCTACATATTATTCCTAAGAAATAAAGAAATGTGACATCTTATAATTTACTAAAATGCAGTTCGATAAATACCTAGGATCCTGAAAAAAAGGTGATAATTCTATCTACAAAGAGAGTATACAGAGTATAGTTATTTTAATATCATAGATTAAATTCACAAAACAAGAGGTTTGGGATTAATAGGTATTTGAAATTGAAAATTACAGTTTACCATAGATACAAATTGATTAGACTTAACCAACCTACCTGCCTATAGATTTATACGAATTTTAGTTTAGTTTATTATTCTTCATAAACCGTATTAGTCGGACTCCACGCGGATGCCCTCGCTTCAACACTATTTCGCAATCCTAGCCGCGAGCAGAGAGACATAGTTCTTAGCACTCTATAGATTCACCGTGCCGGAGCCAGGTGTCCATCGTGGAACAGAGAGAGAAAAACAGAAAACTCGAGTAGACCCCAAGACTTGTGATTCGGGCGTAGGTTTAAGGGGTACCCCTTTCGATGATCACCAACACTCACCTGAATTACTCTCAGACCTCTCTCTGTTCAGCCAAATCTGACAAAAACCCACCAGTGCAGTTTTAGATACTCGTTATGGCATAGAACGTATTGCATTTCTGGACAAGCCTTTTTTTTTTTAATATTTTATTACACTCCACAGACTCCGGGGTCCGTGACTTTTGTCATTACTATAACCTTTTTTGTTTACATAGTTCTTGGATTAGGAGAAGAAGAGAAAAATAAGGGGGGGGGGGAGTAGGGGGGTGGTGAACATTTTAAACGTAATTCTAGTCCTAGTCCGTCCGATTTCGTCTGTTGCGCCGATCACTACCGGTTGGGATTCCGATAGTAATCGACTTGACATCGTCTTTTGCCTAAGCCGCCTGCTCCTGGCCCAGAGCCTCCACTACAGCCGCATTTCTGTCTTTAATGGCCATCTGCAGGTTGAAATCTTGAATGGTTTTTGGTGATGCAGCCAACGCTCGCCGCACGAACCGACCGATGGCGTCGTCGGTGTCGTCAGCGTTGTATGTGAAGGTGTGTCTGGACAAGCCAAGATCTTTCAGATTATAGAGAGATTTTGATCTAAATTTATATAGATTTGGTATAGGTACCTCTCGCTCCTACTTCTACAGCAACTTTCTATGTGGAAATTAACTTCATTACCGTTTTTGTTAATTGTTTTTAACCTTCTAAAGGTTATAATACTTATTTTGTTTCATCGCGTATTCTTTAGAGATTATATGTAGTCTAAATCTACGTTAATTTGTTTAGAAAGTTATCATACTTATTCTGTCGCATCGCTTATTCTTTAGAGATTATAGTCTAAATCTGCAATAATTTGTTTAGAAAGTTGTGATACTTATTCTTTCTCATCACGTATTCTTAAAGATCATAGTCTAAATCTATGTTCATTCAGACAGTAATAAAATCAGAATTTTGCCCTGAAAGTCCGGAAGAAAAGTCTCTGTGTCAAATTCTTGTTCAGTATCAGAAACAAGTTTTCGACGAGCACTGCATTGCCTGGCCCAAGGACCAACTTCCTGCTTGCAGAACAAAACACTCATTCCATTAGAGCCGAAGAACGTTTTAAGAGTTCATAAACCCCATAGAATAATCTACATACTAATACAAAGTGTTAGTACAGATGACCATGTTCTGTATAAAGTTCAATACATTATTGAACAACCGCTGACGTTTTAAATGGAGAACATCAAGACACAATGTGAATCAGAATAGACTAACAAGATTACACGAAGTTATTAATTTACTTTAAAGCCGCTACAGGATTAAGAGTTTTATAAGTTGTCGGAAAACCATGAAATTACGTGTATTAGATAGCTAGTATGTTTCGCGCGAATCAAACGCGTCTGGACTTGAACCAGAGTTCCGGATCAAAAGTTAATGCAATTATAATATACAACGATAAAACTTATATTTGAGGACTTGCTTTTTTTTGTACCCTTTTTTACTGTCAAATTTCTATGATTCATTTATTGCAAAATCACCTGCTGTATATAAGGGAGCCAATTCTTCTTTGAATTCCCTGTATTTCCAAATATATTTTGTAATTAACCACTTTTTGCAACAACATATTTGACATCAAGTTTTTTCCTTCCGTCAAACAAAAAAAGAACTCCAAAAATGCCAATTTTTAAACTGCAAATTTTAAAATAAGTTTTTGCATTTCTTTCTGTAAACGAGGTTCTACTAGCCCGTTACAGCTTGAAAACTCAATACCCTTCCAGTATCAAACTAATTAGTTTACATTTCAAGATTCAAGTATGGACACCAATTATATACAAACAATACTGGTAGAAGCGTCTCGAAACGCTTAAATAATAGGCTCAAACAGGTACAAGTTAGGCGAAACTCAACAAGCCGAAGCGTAAACAATGCACTTACGTCACCTAATCTGGTAACCTGACATCCGCCTTCCCCCAAAATGTGGAAACATGAATAGACGGCAGTGTAGTGAGGAATTCAGCTATGAATTCTCGGCAGATAATGTGACTGACTTTTTTGATGGCCGCTTTCATGGAGTATACGTGTATACTGTTTATTATAATCTATACTAAAATTATAAAGCTGAAGAGTGTGTTTGTTTGTTTGTATGTTTGTTTGTTTGAACGCAAGGATCTCTGGAACTAATGGTCCGAATTGAACGATTTTTTCTTTGTAGGATAGTCTATTTATCGAGGAAGGCTATAGGCTATTTAACATTACGCTACTATCAACAGGAGCCGAGCAGGAATGAAAAATGTAACGAAAACGGGAAAAAATATTGCTTTTTGAGAGCTTTCGTTGCGTGACAGCATAATGTCACATTTTAAAGGTTGCGTCATTAGAACCTAAGGTAACCGAATTTGTTTAAAATTTGAATTGGTACGATCGATTCTCGATAGATGGCGTAGCAACGCGCGCGCGTTCCGCTAGTATAATATATACAGTATACACACAAGGTTCTTGACATCCTGATGTGACACAATAATAACATTAAACAAAACAAAACAAAAAGTACGGCACGCTCGCGATACACCACTTCATATAATTTTTATGGAAATTTTTTTTTTTTAATGATGTATTTTTGTTAATGGTGGAGATTACACACAGCACCTTATAACTCCAAATATTAGGGCACTAAAATACAGAATAAAAAAATCTTTGCAGCTTTTTCTTACCTTAGTTAGTGCATCATCACTCGCTCAAGGTCGCGCGGTTTTAGCCTACAGCTAGAACGTTCCTCCCAGGGAACAAGTGCCAGTCGGTTGTCGGACGCACGGCTGAGCGCTCGCGCAACACGTTTCCCGCGCATATTGTTATTAGATATGTCGACAACCCTCCGCGCCAGACGGGGACAGAGTTACGCGTTAGAAAGAGCGCAAATGTTTAGTTGAAAATCGCAACAGATATTGAGCGCTGAATTGAACTTTGTTGTGTCCCAGCAAGAATCGCTAGGTATTTATATAATTGTTTTCGCTGAGTGTTCTGTACTTGTACTAATATTTGTTCTGTGCCTTAGCTTTGGTACCTTATATTTGTGTGAAACCTGGTCATACCCAATTCTTAAACACACATTTTAACGTTACTGTCACTGTCATTTAAATCTAAAAGTCATTGACATATGAATAAAATCAATAGCCGTGCTTAGTCTCGTCCATGCTGCCAGCACAAATATAGTATAACTAGATCTAGCAATAGGTGAGAAACCATAAGCTACATCTTTGAAATTTCATGTAGCTCTACTTCTTTACTTTCTGAAGCAAGTTTTAGTAGTTATTTCATATATTCAGGCATCAAATAGTGGGCAAGCATATAAAAAATGAGGATCGATTTGGTTACTCGTTTCTAAATAGTAAACAAGGAGTTCTCAGATTAGTAAGTTAACTGAAAATATTATAAGCATTAAGCACTTTGGTTAGGCGATGTAGCACTCAAAACGTCTGTCAATGTTTTAATAGCCGCTTGCTACACTTGTGACAAATCGATTTTACAATTTTGGCGGGAAAACGGGTGTCAGGTTACCTAAGTGCGTTTGTTTACGCTTCGGCATATGAAGTGGCGCGTTACTTGTACGTGTATAAGCCCATTATTCTCAAGAGCGTTTCAAGACGCTTCTAGCGGTATCGTTTGTTTATAATTAATGTACTTAAAATGTAAACTAACATTTTTGACACTTGAGATTTTTTTTGCGATTTCTCAAGTAGTCGATCAGCTATTATATTAATAATTTATAAAGGAGACAGTGGTTTTGTGGCTCAAATGTGTTGTATACGAAATAACAAACTCGAAAAACCAAAAATAACTGCATTCGATAGCACAAATTATTTTTTAAAATTTTTTCAATACTTCGGGACCATTTTCCCGCCAAAAAATTTAATTTTTGTTTTTTTTTTAATTTTACGATGTTTTTATGTAAATGAACTCTAATTTTAATGTAAATTATATCAAAATAAAGACCAGTTCAAGTAGACGCCATTAAACCAAAATTTTTCGATATAGCCTCCGAAATAAAAACACGAAATTTTTTTTTTTCCGCCTAAAACCCGACCGCAAAGTTCATTTTGTATTTTTTCGTCATTTGGTGTAATATAGTTACCAAAGTGTATCAAGCGGATAGTGCATTATGCATTATTGTGGTATCAGTGCGCTAAGTTGATAATTACAGCCGAAGCGATATTGCTATAATTAGCAGAGGCTGTAATTATCAAAGCGCACGTATGTCATACGACGTTTTATGAATTCTGAAGTCAGTTTCAAATAAAAAAAATTGGCAGTCATAGGAACTGCCGATAGAAGTATAAACTTATTACTCAGAATTTGATAGCTTACTTTGGAAACTACACGGGTGTAACTGGAGGGCGTAGCCTGGCCATCATGGCATAGCTATCTAGAAATGCGTCAGCATTTCCCATTGGCTCACGCATTTCTAGATGGCCATGCCATGATAGTTAGGCCACGCCCTTTCAGCATATCCCATTGGCTGACGTATTTCTTTTTCACAGATTAACAATGCGCGCGCATCAGCGCTTTTTTTTTATTGCAAAGGCACAGAACCAGCCAGTATGACATTACGACATTAGTAATAAAATAAATTAATGTTTTTGTGTTTTGTTATAGATAAATTGTTGTAATTTATGGTCAAAATTAATACATTAACAAATTAAATAATTTTAATTATATATTCTCTCATAAAATGTTTACCACTTTTCTGATATAAAAACTCTTTACTAAGATTTAACAAGGTACCGTTCATTTCAGACGGAGCATTTGATATTACATTACCTCACAAGTACGTAATAAGATGCTTTACGAGCAAATATGTTATAAAACATATATTTTTCTCCTGAAACCGGCTCAATTTGATTCCTGATACATTTATTTACATATTTGGCTATCTAGTTTCTATTACAGTTGGCAACAGTGACAACTAAACGTTAATATGGCGAGTGATGCTGACGATTTAGATTTTGATAAAAATATTGAAAATGTTCGTAAAATATCATATACTGTGATATGTAATCTGTTAAAAAAAAAAAATAATGTCCTCATTTTCATTTTCAGATCAGAGATACCGTGAAAAAGTCTTTCGCGCGAATTTATGCCACTTTAAAAGCGAGGGAACTGAAAACTTTAAGGCAGCTGGACGCTATACGTAAACAATGCGAAGACGATAGAGATGTGATGAGGAATTGTGTTCAGAATCTGAATTTACGTTTTGATAACGAATCAAATTTATTAGAAAATATTTACAAATATGGTGCTATCGAATTCGAAAAAATTAAATTTGATAGTAAAATATTTTGTTTAGAAGAGTATGTTAGCCCTGAAAATGATCACATGTATTCTTATAAGACTATTGAAGAGTTGACGAAGATGGAGCCTGACGCGGAGATAGAAGAAGCGGCATTGAGGCAGGTAACATCTAATGATAACTGTGTATGTCTCGTTAATATTAGACCAGAGGATGTTGCAAAACAATTCCGAGATCCGCCTAAATCGCCACTAAAGAAAGCATTAGAAACTAAAATATCTGAGAGTAATGAAGTTGAATGTACAAATGTAATAGAAGAGGAGAGAAGCACAGAAGAAGAAAGGTCAGAGTCTGATCCCGATGTGAGAAAAATTGAGCCAACTGACGAGTGGCTGAATAGTATAAAAAGTCAAATAGAAACTGAGCCTATTCAAGTGACAGATGTGATGGAACATAGTACTATAACTTGCACCTAGCTGAATGAATGGATATTGCCACAATTTATTTATAGTAGAGGTAATAAAGTTTTATATTTTATGATAACAGTCCCTATTATTGATTTTGTTATTTTTATACTCCAAATAAACAAATTCTATTCATGCTACATCCTACTAATATTATAAATGTCAATGTATGGATGTTTGGATATTTGGATGTTTGTTTCTCAATGACATCCTAACGTATGAACGGATCGGGGTGAAAT
Source organism: Ectropis crepuscularia (assembly GCA_963693475.1). Classification (NCBI taxonomy): domain Eukaryota; kingdom Metazoa; phylum Arthropoda; class Insecta; order Lepidoptera; family Geometridae; genus Ectropis; species Ectropis crepuscularia. Next base: position 5,822,212 of record OY856340.1, read on the forward strand.
TTGGTAAACAGATAGATTATAGTCTGGAAGAACACATACGGTACTTTTTATCCCAGAAAAACAAAGGGAACGGGAACTTCGCGGGTAACACCACGGGGCGCTGCTAGTGCTACAATAAAACACTGCTTGCTAACTACATGGTCATAGCCCTATGTGTGATATTATATACCTACATGACCTTAGATGTTTACAACAAATGATTCAAGCAGTATTTGTGGGTAGTTTAGAGACACCTCCTTTGGTGGTCACAAATCCATCAACACAGGAGCAGCAGGCTTGTCCACTGCAAATAGTAAATGCAACAACAGCTGATGGATTTATATCCATAATTTACACCAGTACAAAACTTGTGTTATGGGAGCCATGTACCTGATATAATAAATATATAATTAATTGTAAATACATAGTACACCCAGAACAAATATTTGTATTCATCACACAAATATTTGCACTGGGTGGGAACCAAATCCACAACTTACAGCTTTGCAGGCACACTTACTGCTAACTGAGCCATAATAGCTCAGGTGGCCTGTGGTGTAATTTTTCAGCTAACTTTTTTTTTTGTTTAGTCACTATGTTACAGATAGTTCAACTCATCTGTGCGCGCGGCGCTATGTGTGCGTGCGCTTGTAATTATACAACTTTCATTTGTGTGGCAGTGGCGCGGCAGTCGTCGTCCGAGCAAAACGTGACGAGCATACAAAGTAACTGTATTTGTACAAGCTTACCCACACATAGGCCCGCGCGCACAGATGAGTTGAACTATCTGTACCATGGAGAAGCTCTTATGACACTGCTCTTTCTACATCATACAAAAGATGTGTATTTATCTCAATATTTCTTAATTTGTGTGAGGTTTGAATCATGCTTTAGTCATAGTGACTTTACCAGTTAAGGTGATCTTTTCATGACCCTTTCTTCTATGATTAGTATTCCTGGTTTGGGTACTTATATGCCTATGGTAGTTTTATTCTATAGATCTTATTAGGGGGCGTCCATAAATTACGTGAGATGATTTAGGGGGGGAAGGGGGTCGAGTCAAATCTCATGTAATCTCACGTTAGGGGGAGGGAGGGTCTCGACAAATATCACGTAATTTTTGTTCTGATTGAAACAAAAAAAGATTATACTGTTTTGTTCCATTCAATCCAAATTGTATGTACATGCTCAAGATTAATCTTGAGCGTCATCGTATTAATACGATTAAGATTATTCACTACTAGCTGTTACCCGCGACTTCGTCCGCGCGAAATAAATACTAAGGTAACTCAGGCAGTAGGTACTTATTTGTATACCCAGACACATTTACGGTTACTACAAACAGATTATAATAAAACAATTTTACACAATTTCATCAAAATCGGTTCAGTTGTTTAGGTTTGAAAGCCTAAGATACATTCGTCCCCCATTTCACCTCCAATTTCATCCCCATACAGTTTGAAATTACAAAATTGCTAGAACAAACGTTTATTTGCATCGTGTCAAGTGCCTATATACAGAGTTAAATGGTTTTATGTTCAACAATTGGGAGCTTTCATATTGACATTTATCCCCCATTTCAACCACAATTTCATCCCCGTACAGTTCGAAATTACAAAATTGCTAAAACAGACATTTATACAGAGTTTCATGGTTTTATCTTCAACGATTGGGAGCTTCCATATATACTTTCATCCCCCATTTCAACCCCAATTTCATCCCCGTACAGTTCGATATCACAAAATCGCTAGAACAAACATTTATTTGCTTCGTGTCAAGTGCCTATATCCAGACTTTCATGGTTTTATCTTCAACGATTGGTAGCTTCCATATATACTTCCATCCCCCAATTCAATACTAATTTCATCCATATGCAGTTCGAAGTTACAGTATTGCTAGAACAAACATTTGTTTGCTTCATGTCAAGTGTCTATAAAGAGAGTTTCATGGTTTTATCTTCAACGGTTGGGAACTTTCATATTGCCATTTAACCCCCATTTCAACCCCAATTTCACCCTCGTACAGTCCGAAATTGATAGAACTAACATTTGTTTGCTTCATGTCATGTGTCTTTATTCAGAGTTTCATGGTTTTATCTTCAACGGTTGGGATCTTCCATGTTGACATTCATCCCCCTTTTCAACCCCAATTTCACCCCCGTACAGTTCGAAATTACAAAATTGCCAGAACCAACATTAGTTTGCTTCATGGCAAGTGTCAATATACAGAATTTCATGGTTGTATCTTCAATGGTTGGTAACTTCCATATTGACATTCATCCCCCATTTCAACCCCAATTTCACCCCCGTACAGTTCGACATTACAAAATTGATAGAACAAACATTAAATTGCTTCGTGTCAAGTGTCTAGATACAAAATTTGATAACTTTGAAAATCACGAATTTTCATACAACCGTTCACCCCTTGTTTCACCCTCTTAGGGGTTGAATTTCGCAAAACCCCGTCTTAGCGAGCGCCTACGTGCTAAAAGGAACCTCCATGCCAAATTTCAGATTCCTAGCATTTGTAGTTTCTGAGATTCCTTGATGAGTGACCTTTCGCTTTTATATATATAGATTTCGAAGGAGCAGATGATTTTACAGAAAATCATATGGACATGTTGGTGCCAATAGTCTCTCTTGAGACCGCTCATAATTCTCCAGTACCTGGGTAACCGAGCTTTGCTCGGTTTAAATAGTAAATATACTTAGATACGTACAGATAAAAGAAACCAAGAAATAGATTTTCTTATAAAAAAAAGAAAACATGAAAAAAATGATCAGCCGTCTGGATTCAAACCCGGAGCTATTAATTCGTGACCGCTATGACCGCCCGACTTCCCATCTGAGCTACTACGCTGTCGCGTCACGCGGCGAAATTTACCTTCACATTCTAATGTCTAATGTGACAGTTTTTCATTGTCTAAAAACGCGCATAATATGCGTTTATAAAAAATGAAACCTAGTTAGATTGATTTTTCGTCCCCGAAACCCTCTGCATACATGATTTCATCAAAATCGTTCGAGCCGTTTCCGAGATTCAGATTCTATATATATATACATATTTATATAGGTACAAGAATTGCTCGTTTAAAGGTATATATATAATAAGATGGACTGAATTAGAGTAGGTATTCTTTTCTTTTTATCATAGTAGATTGTCAAATTACTAGTCTAAACTAGTCGTAAATAAAAGCACGAAGCAAATTGTTTTTTTTTCTTTCTACAATAACAACCCATCGCGTTTACGTAAGAAACCCACATTCTGAAAAATCTCACGTGAGATTGGGGGATGGGGGAGGGGGTTGAACAAAATCTCACGACATCTCACCAATGGGGGAGGGGGGGCCAAAAAATTTAAAAAAACACCTCACGTAATTTATGGACGCCCCCTTAGAGGTCTAGAAGTCCATATTATCATGTGACTTAAGTGAGTGTAGTGTTAATCGGTTAATTGGTGTGCACTACAATTACCACATTGTACATTACAAAAGTGAGGCTATGAGGATGATTCAGTTGGGCTGGGCAGCGTTTGGGAAACAAGTTGAGTCTTCACATCACCCATCCCACGTGAAGGCAAAAATGTTTTATTATTGTATTTTACCGGTCATGACTCATGACCTACTGTTCCAAAGTGTGGAGACTGACAGTTAAGACCGCCTTAAGGTCGCACAGGATGCTATGGCATGAGCTATGCTCGGTCTCTTTGAGGGATCGTATTCGGAACAAAGTTATCCGTCAGAAGACTTAGTTATCGACATAGCTCAACGCAAGCAAGCTGAAGTGCCAGTTGGCTAGTCATATCTGTCGTAGGACCGATAACCATTGGGGTAGACGTGTTCTCGATTAGGCGATTAGGACGCCCTGAAAGCCGATAGAGTGACGGTACATAAGGCTGAAGGCAGTGGTTGGGGACAAAAAGCTGAGGATAGGGCTGAGTGCCGTATCATGGGAGAGGCCTACGTCTAGCATTTTTTTTTAACTTTTGTAGGTTTACACTTGACCGCCATCTCGCCTGATGATAAGTGACGATAGGGTCTACGATGGAGCGTGTTTACCTAGAAGAAACCGATTCACTCTCGATTTGAAAACATAAAAATTTTAACCATCGGGGGATATTCCACAGCCTAGACGTTCTTATCACAAAAGTAGAGTCAAACCTCTTCGTTTGTGTCTTTGGAACATCAACCATGAAACGATGTCGCTTTTTCGAGCTACGAGCATTCCGATAGAAAAACGGGCAAAGTGGTATTAGAGCATGCAGATCAGTCGCACACTCTCCGAAGTGTACCTATCCGATAAAAAACCGATAGGCTAGCAATTTTTCGGCGATGTTCAAGACTTTGAAGTCTTTTTTGCACAACAGTGTTCTTGCCAATGAGCATTTTAGTACGTCTCTCGAACGATTCCAGAGCCACTAGCTAATACTTAGCCGATCCATCCCAAAGGTGCGTACAGTACTCCATACAGGAGCGAATCTGTGCTTGGTACCTATAATGTGAGCAACTGAAGTGATCGACTTGAAGTAGGTTCACACCTTTGACCACAAAAATCTAGGTGTCCCCAACTAGATTTTTGGCAGCTAATTTAGCCTTGGACTCGATACACGAGCCAAAGTTGAGCGTAGATGACAAAGTAACCCCCAAAAGCTAGAAATGGTCTTAAACCGGCATGGATGTCACCGGAAAATAACAAGATCAATTCACTAGGTAGTTGATCAACTTTCGGAAGATAACAAACGGCAGTGAATGTATTATTGAACGTATGTATTTTAGTAAATTGATCTTTTTACGGCGTCTTCCCGTTAAATAACCCGACGACGGCGAAGTGTGCTCTGATTGGTCGGATTGAAATCGGACCGTTTAGGTTACATAGGACCCAGATCCGACTCGGAGCACCCCGACTCCACCTAGTCTGGTGGCTACTACCCCTAGAGTGTTTATTGAAAATGCGGGAGCCAGAAGCTCAGGTCCTGAGTGGAGTATGGAGAAACGACACTCAGGTCTGACCACAGAGCTTCTGGCGGGAGCCCACCTGGTGACAAAAACTGCACCTATATCAAGTTAGGGGCTTTCAAGTTTAATCTGACAGGTAAGCCGTTGTAAATAAAACTGCTCACGGTTCTCCCAGGTGGTCTCAGGATGTAGATGGTAGGTAAGAACTCTGAATAAACACTTGCCAAATGCTTATAATTCATTCCATCGACCAATCAGAGAACAGTTTATTAATTGACGGGTAATAATGTACCGTTAAATAGTACGCTGAGCAACGATTGGCTCATTTGTGGATGATTTTACTTGCGACAAAATCGTAATTTAGTAAATGACCGCCAGGCACCGTTAGTTAATCAATTAACGTAAATTCATTGCCTTAAATAATACATTTCAACCGCCGCCGCCGTTTGTTATTTTCCGTTAGTTGATCAACTACCTAGTGAATTGATCAACTAACGATTCTTGTTATTTTCCGGTACATACCACTATAGGATACACCTATAGGATATATACATATAGGATACACCTCGAAAAGTAGGTTGTATTGGACTCCTTTTTGCGGAGAACAGGCACGCCTGCGTCTTTCCCTCGTTAAACTTGACCAGATTGGCATCACCCCATTTAGAGACTGCCTTGAGGATAAAGTTCAAACACTCGATGAAACTCTCAGTAGTCTGAGTCTGCTGCTGAATTATTATTGTCCCTATTGATGTCTCCTGAGATTGATCCCTAATATCTAACTATGGATCACTATCTTCACAAAATGCCTGCCAATGTGACTGAAACATGTTGAGCTTATTAGATTATAAATGGTCCTTCATTTATATTTGAACGACCCATTTAAACATATTGAAACTAGATACATTTTAACACAACACTGTCTAGCTGTCAAATTAAGCAAAGCTTGCATTGTGCGTGTGTGAGTTTGAGATATCTATTTAATTATATTCTACTTTGACTTAACCTATCTAATAAAATAGGTTTCGGCAACTACGTAGGTACTAGTTGAGTAACCCTGCATAATAGTTTAAACTACCTATAAAACAGGTACCTACTCAACTACTAAGTAAGGTAAATATATTAAGTTACCTATCAATTAAATGAAACAAACACATAAAGCATCAACTTATATTGTTAATATTTTTACAGATGGCGTTATATGATATATTAAACTAATATGCATTGACTTTCGATTATAATCCCTAATGAATAAATATACCCTTTGCTTCGATACATTTTACAGAAGAATTACTAATAATGTTACATTGAAAGTCCCAATGTCGAATTGCGAGGCTTGCGTAGCTTGTTAGGCTATCTGTACACTGGCTAGATTGATTTGAGCAATCTGTATTATTTATATCTAGTTCACTATTACCTGGCATCGAAAAAAGACATAAAATTACCAAATACAAGTTACAATTACAAAGTAGGTTTAAGGATTGATTTTCTATTATAATGTTTTCGCCATGTATTATAATATTTTTGTTTTTTTTACCTCGTTTGAAAACGGCTCACTATGTGAGGCTTCATGGAGTTTATCTAAAGCTTGTTTAAATTCTTGCTGTAACATTTTTTGTGTACCTCTACTAATGATAGGCTCACTTATTTTATGTCACAGTTTCTGATGATGAAGGTAGGACGATACTTGTGCGATGTTATTTTACAAAGTCAAAAATCATTTACCTACAAAGATAGCGTAAACGATCCCAATTTAAAAAAAATATTATCTAGGTACAGATTCATGCGGAAGTCGGAAGCCTAATTTTTGGAAGATTTTCATAACTATAGCCAGTGTACATGGCCAAAAATAATAATCGTTTTGAGTTTAAACCTTACTACAAAATCACAAATATTACTACGTTTGAATACCGACTTGTTGATTACAAGCAATATTAGCAGTGCACCTTAAAACTTGAATTTTATGCTTGTTTCTCAGCGTTTTCTTATGGAACACAAATGCAGACAAAAATCTCGTATATCAATGCCCACTAAGGACTGAATGCTTCGCTATGTTTTAAAAAAAGATACGGTAGGTAGGTATACGAAGGTGTCTTAAGACTGAATGTTGTTTGAAACTATTTCTTTATCGTATGATAATATTATACCATTTTGTAATTAGCAGTATTTTATCTATAGAGCTGTATGTCGTCGCAAATATACCTACTCGTGTGACCAAGCCGTAATCTAGGTAGGTAGCAGTTGTGATTTGCTCATAAAATTATACATTTCACTGCCAGATATGACCCTCAACAAGAACAAGACCGCCTACACAAGCCTGCAGTTTTGTTTAACTTCGCCCACTTAAAAGCGTAATACTATGGTTTTATGGCACTAACAAAATGACATACACATTTTACAATTCCTAATAATTCCCACATCTGGATGGAATCTGTTATGGATACAGGTATTCTAGTTTGTACTCGACTTTTTCACTGGGTTATGATGGCACATGAAATAGTGCTATTGAAAAATGATTTTTATTACTAATTTAATTATTAAGATGTGATGAAATAGCTAGGGGATAGTGAATTACATGACTACATGGGGTGTACGGGGTAACTTGAAACAATTTTTACACAGTTTGGGTGACTGTGTTTTATTGTGTTCAACAACCTTTTGAAATTGGTGTATTACGTACTCGAGTAATTGTTTCAAAAAACTGTTAAGCGACCAAGTTAATTATTTGTTTCGTTTTCAGCCGTACACCCAATTACATGACTACTTTTAGGCACACAGGTGTTTAGGCCACTGTTAGTTTTCAATAAAATTATTGTCACGAAAGTGAGCTACAAACTAAGAACATTTCCGAATACATGATTAATTTATGAATATTGCATTAACATTCGAGTCTACATTGATATTTTTCCAACGATAAGTTAGTAAAGTAATTTTTAAATGGGAGATAATGGTAAAGATAATTCCGTAATAGGGAGTACAAAACCTTAAAGAATATCCAACTTAACGTGTTGTGTATCTAAAGCGTATAAAATAGTTATGAATAAGTTATAGACTACCTTACATTATGTTATGTCTACTATTGTACATTTAAAACAGGGATTAAGTACTATACAAGGCCGAAGTCCGTGCAGACAGCTGCCACGTCTCGATTATTCTGCTTTTCGGCGCCGTTTGCAGCCATGTTCAACTCTACCAGTGTGTCCACACTGTTTATACTGACCCCTTTGAGAATCTTTTGAGCGGCTAAACTCGTAAAATTGAAACTCAAGTCGCTGAGACTCGGGAAATTGTAAAAGTCTTGGTTCTTTGTATCCTGACTCAAGCTGTATCTTTTCTGTTTGTTTTCCAGACAGTTTATCTTCTCCGAAGATGTGTTGATGTCCTTTATGTGCTCTTGGTTCTTCAGTGCCAGGTTCGGTTCGGATCCCAGAACCGTCGGTTTCTGGTCGATCGCTTTCGTCAACAGATTCGCTATGGAGTCCGTGCTCATTCTGTTGTTGACGTTCGGTAGTCCGTTCAACATCTGCAATGCTGCCGCTTTCTTCAATAGATCGACGCTTTTCAATTCGCTGTTAGAGTTTATATTCGTTTGTAGTCCGCTATTCGCTGAGGATAGAGAATTCTTCTGGTACCGGAGGCTGCCCAGAGATCCGATGATATTGTCATAGCTCTTGGTCGGTGTGGAGGGATTGCTGTTGGCAGTGGATTCTAGGTTATGAATATTGTTGTGAATAGCCGGAGAAGCCGGGTTCGAAGCCACCTCGTTCGTATTGTTCAACTGATTTTTGTACACAAAACTATTATTATTAGTGGCACCTCCTATTTGTAATGAAAGCTTACGATTATTGTTCATACCCGTATCGTTTATAGAATTCTTATTGAACTTGTTCTCTTGTACTTTTATAGGCTCTTGCTCTTGGTATTTCTGCTTGTTTTTTTCGAGAGAGACGTCGAACGAGGTTTCAGTCGGGTTTTTTGTCGTTTGGTTCGTACCTCCGTTTTGCGAGACTGACACGACTTGCCTGTCGTCGTTGATAATGTAGATGTTGCTCCCATTACTGGTCTCCGTGACCTTACCGTTCTCGAAGGTGATGACGGACCTTACGGGCGAATTCTGTACATAGACTTTGGTGTTAGTGCCGCCACCGTTCTGAGACATGGTATTTGTGGTAACTTTTAGTGTGATGGAGTTGTTAGAATTGGAACTCGCTAGCATCGTCGTCGAAGGGTTGTCCATCTTTGTTCCTAAGGTTTTATTATGCAAAGGGGTGGCGGTTTTTTTGGGTGTGCTTGGACAGTTTTTTGGAGTGTTTTTGGGTGACGTACTTTTACCGTTTTTTACTGTTTCTCCTCCGATAATCGGGGGTTTTGTTCTGTACTTGTGCAGACTTTTTGGAGAGCTTTGAAGACTCTGCACTTTCACGAGGGATTGCGCTCTGCTGAGGCCGGGTGTTCCTTGCGGGGCGCTGTGACTAGGCGAAGGTTTCAACGTTCTGTCTGAAATGTGGGATTCGAGGCTGGAGTGACCGCTGCTACTAGTTTGATAACTCCTCTTCATCAATATGTCTGACGTACCGTGTTTTAAATCTTTCCGTGGCGTACGATGCGTGCCTGTGCTCTCTAAACTTGACGGCCCGCTGGTAGACATGATATGGTCTGAGTTGGAATAGTCCACCCTCCTGAGGCTTCCACTAGAACTGTCCCTAAGTTTTGGTTCACTGTTCCTTTGGGGGGACCCGAAATGGTCAAGGATAGTTTTGTTGGTAGAACTTCTACTCAGGGTTGATCTTGGGAGGCTTCCGGAGCTTGGGCTGGAGTTCCTGATTGGTGAGTGGTCGTAGTTGCCCACGGAACCAGCGATGCCAGACTCTGTGGAAAGGTGCCGCTTGTGTCTTCTCGGTAGTGTAGAAGACCGATTACTGATTTCGGAACCGTCGTAGTATGATGAGACGAATGATGTTTGACTCTGCAGTGACTCCTGGAAATAAAAATATTTTTTTTAAATTTAATGTTGTTTTGAAAAAAAATCTACTACCACTACTAGTAGATTTTTTAGTAGTTAATTTAAATAGTACTAGTTAATAAAAAAAACTGATAAATGGGGATAAATCTTACACCTCATTCAAAGATGTGAATCTGTCTAATGGTAATGATTTGGGTGACTGAAGTAACGTTTAATTTTTAGAAACAAAATAAAGCCACGGTTGAGCAGATCACTGTAGGTACTACTATTTCTTATTTAAGTTAGGCAATTTTTTATCCATCTGAATGCCCTCGAGCTTAAATTTCTACCTTGAAATTTGCATAACAATTATAACATTCAAATAGGTAATCTACTTTAATCGAATATCAAGTAACGCTTTCACAATGCCTTTCATTATGAACTGACATAAGTAAATCCTGTATTTTCAAGAAGCTAAACCGTTATAATCATGTAAATGGGTTTCAGAGACCTCATGAGTAAAATTTTGTCACAATCACATGTGAAAGAGCGCGCTGCCTAGAATTGATCACTGTTCTTAAGCTAAGAGTGAACTGAGTTCATGTAAACCTTTGAGTTTAGTTACGGCCTGGTCTAGTCGGAAGAACGGCGCCTGCCGATCCGGAGCCCCCGGGTTCAAATCCCACGCGGACCACTGTCTTTTCGAAGTCATGTGCGTAGTGACTAACTTGATACGGCGAAGGAAAACATCGTGAGGAAACCGAAATGTACCTAGAGTCTTTCGAGGTCATGCGTCATCTGCCAACCCGCACTGAGTCACCTTGACTCTCTCCTTACGAGAGAAGACCCCGAGTCCCAGCAGCGGGAACATTTTTTTAGTGGGCTGCTGACTGCTGATGGCTACGATTTAGAGCTATGGATGTGCCCTGAGAATGCTGAAATTGGTAACAAACTGCGTCTGAGTCTGTAGTAGAGGAATTTACACACCATCAGGTATGCTGTGGCTCTATACTTAAGTACTTAATTTGGTACACTATTTGTTGACAACGAATAGTGATGGGTAAAAACGTCCGGCGTTCACCGCTTCCTGCAACCGACTAGATCGGAAAGAATTAAGCTCACACTCCCAACGATGACATAATTCCGCTTGAAGTTTGGGAAGGCTTCTGTGGTCTAAATCTATGGCTGATACTAGGGCACATGTAGTGGTTTATATCGATGGCTGATGGTACCTTTGAGTTGGTTTGCGTGGCGACGCAGTGCAGGTGCACCGCTTTGTTGTTGAACCACTCGGTGGGCGGGAACTGGGCAGAGAATGTGCTCATCGCGCGCGTCTGCTTGCTGCCGCCGCTTCGTCTGAATAAGCGGGAGAGCAGGGACACTTTTTCTGGAATGACACAAATTGCAGTTAGCCATAAATTGGTTACAAGGTATTCATTCAAAATAAACATGTTTTTCTAATCTGTGTATGGTACGGGAAAAGGTCAAATTATGTTTTATCTGTGGTCAATTGTCATGTCCTCCTCTTCTCGAATTTACATTCTCTTCCTCTTCTCCGTGGGAGGTTGAGGCGGACGGTTGTATCCGAATTAAATCAATAAATCAGTGTTCAAATGCAATTTCAGTGGTTTTCATTAATCTCAAAAGCCTTAGATTAGTCAGATCGACATAGTCCAGGTCTCAGTAACAGGGACCGCATTATCAGCAAGATCAAAGCCACCACTGCATGGACCTACACGTTGTCAACCACAGCAGGGCGTCTACTCTAATTCAACGAAAAACGTAATTTCGATATAAACTCGTGACTTTACTACTCCGGTTCTACTTCGTTTCGTCCGATCGAACATTGTTTGACGTTTAAATGTTCTAAGTATACTTTAATTAGAGTAATCTTAGAACATTTAAACGGACGAAACGACGGATCGAAGTAAAATCGGAGTCGAAAAGTCGCGAGTTTATTTCGAAATTATGTTTTCGTTGAATTAGAGTAGACGTCCTGATCGCCGCGCCGGTTCGAACCCGCCGATCGTCGCACGTCTGGTTGCGCACACAAGGTTTTTGTCATATAAATATTAGGGTCATAGTGACTTTTTAAACCTTTATAGGGTTACGATTGCCCGCCATCTTGTCTGATATTAAGTGACGCAGTGGTCCACGATGGAGCATGATCCAGAAGAAACTGATTCACTTTCGATGTGAAAACACTATTGTAAACATTTGAAAATATCTACTCAGGCTACGTACATACCTACAACAGACGTCCTTATCAAAAGTAGAGTGAAACCTATACATTCGAGTCTTTGTGTGACAACTTTTGTTATTTTCTTTTCGACGTTATTGAACTGTTAGGTATATAACACAGAAAATGCACTATAATTCATAATTATGATCCGAAACAAGTATTATCCGGACAAAGATGATTTGGTGAAACTACTATAGAAAACAGAAATTCGGAATTAGATAAGTTTTAGTACTCTTCGAACATGATTCGTTTATTGATATCTAGTGCAATCTCACTGCGCAAGCGCTGATATATTCCTGTCGCTCGCACACGTACATCAATCACTGACTGACGTCGGCTTAATACAATGTCTTTGGCTTTGCGTGAATTGAGCTATATCGATAGCAATCAGTACAAGAAGTTCGAAAGGTAGGTATCAATCAATATAGGTAACTGTTGTAGTGGTAGGACTCTTGACAGAGTCCGCCTGGGGAAATACCACACCTTCGCCAGTTATTCTACTGCCAAGCAGTAATGTGAAAACATTACTGTGTTTCGGTTTGAAGGGCAATGTTTCCAGATAAATCACAGGCCTTAGATATATAATATCTAAGACCTTTGGGTGACGAGCGCAGTGCAGTGCTAGATAACGATTTGGACTTTCATGTTCCAATAGCTGCGTGTCACTGTGTTGTTATGTGGCAGGCATGTTGCTTACCATCAGGCACATGTCCTGCTCGTCTGGTCACTCTATATCAGGGGTGGCCAACAAGTCGATCGCGATCGACCGGTCGATCGCGAGACCTAATTTGGTCGATCGCGAACCACTTTTTGTTGATCGCTTACAAGTTCCATTTACTGCCTTACGTTTCTAGTACCTGTTGAAAACATGAACAAGAATGTAATTGTAGGAAGCTTTTTCTATGATTAAATATATCTTAGCAATCGTTTCATGCACCGTGCACATTTTTTTTTCATTACGTTCGGCTCTCACAGGTATATTAACTGTGTTTCGAGCTGCCGAATTAAAATGTTTATTTACTTCCCCGCAAATACAACGATTGGATCTTGTGTAAAATTGTAGGAACAAAACAAACAACTGTGAAAAAGTAGGTGAATTTTTTATCTATTTAATTTACAGACGAGACGTACTTCTTAGCATTCCATGGATTCACCGTGCGGGTGCCGGGTCCATCGTGTGGCAGAGAGAGAAATCTCGAATAGACCCCAAGACTTGTGACTCGGGCGTAGGTTTAAAAGGGGCCCCTTATATTGACGTACGTCAACACAACGACGACGTCGATAGCGTGTTTTAGTTTACTAGTGGCGCCATTTAGTTTGCTTGGAACGGACTAATCGAGCAAGAATTTTTTTGCTGTTATAACGGCAATAGAAATACATCATCTGTGAAAATTTCAACTGTCTAGCTATCACCGTTTGTGAGATACAGCCTGGTGACAGACGGACGGACAGCCAAGTCTCAGTAATAGGGTCCCGTTTTTACCTTTTGGGTAGGGAACCCTAAAAAAGAACTCCAGCTACTCACTTGGCGACGCAGATTCGACGCTCGGCGGGTAATCGGTGGACGACGAACTGTCCGTGGTGTTGGCGTTCTTGTGATGGAGGCTCCTGGTGGATGCGCAGCGCTGGAGGTACTTGGTGGAGGAACCGAAGATGCGCAGCGAGTGGCGCCGGTCCAGCGACCGCGGGGCGGGGAATGAGGCACTTCGACGCTTGTTTGGTCGACCGTATAGGATCTTGTCGTTGGGGTTCCCTGTAAAAGAAAGTTTAATATTCAGTAATACGTATATTATTACTAAAATACTTTAATATGCCACAAAACAACATAAAATACTTATTAATCTTAAAATTAGATCTTTTTGGCACAAAAGGCGATCTTATCGCTACTAGCGATCTCTTCCAAATAACCTTTTTCGTGCAGTAATTAAGTATCTATATATCTACTCACTTTATTAAGTGCCGACGCAATGATTTGATGTCAATATGCCGGACATAGGTATTAACTAACTTAAGTTAAGTCATAGAATAGATAATACAGATAGAACGGACACTCCCCACCCCCCGCCAGTTTCAAGCTTCCTACCCCGCAAGGACGCGAGAATCACTCAACGAAGGGTTATATCGGACGATAATTTTCTATGAGAATACGACCATGATGCTGTATTATTTAACAAAATGGTACCAAATTTTTCGTCTATTATACGAAACAAGAATAAGAGATTTTTCATTTCATAAGAATTATTACAAAGATTGAATCATTTTTATAAACTGTGTTAAGCTATTCTGGTTAGAAGTACGCGCCAACACTGAAGTCCTGTGACAAAATTATTAAAATCGTTGTTTTTAAACTGCGGCTTTCGTTAATCGTTGTGAAATACGTCAGTGGCGCCAATAACGTATGGTAACGAGTGATGGCGCGGAATTCACGAAGTCACTAGTCACTAGTGTTGCCAATTTAGTGGATTTTTGTACTAAGATTGCTACTATTCAGATTTATTGGTAAGTGATTATTTCTTAGCATTCAACCGACTCAAATAAAAGAAAGAGGTTCTATATTAGACTATCTGTACTTTTACGTGCGTCCATGTATATATTATGTCGGTTAGTAGTGAACAATGAATATAGGATTTCATCTAGTAGTATGCTTATTTAAGATTTCGCAACAACCGTTCATTAAAAGCAGTAAGAGGATACGAGTACATTGACTATTTATTGGAATGGATAGTTCCAAAAAAAAAATAACGATATTTTTAAACTAAAACTTATTCATTAATTAACGGCTTTGACATTGACTTATAAACTTTACCGGTTCTAGTACGACCGGTACTACTACGATTTAGTTTCATTTTTAACCAACTTCAAAAAAGGAGACGGATCTCAATTCGTTTATATGTTTGTTACGTGATAGCTCCATTTATTGTGAAACAAAGGACATAAGCCCAAATCACATTGAAAAAACCCAGGTGCCACGCCTGGGTTTTTTGATGTACCTCGGATTTTAAGTTATTAGTAATAATATTCTAAACTATCATCATCATCCGTTTGAGTGGCTAACCTGCGTTTTTTTGCCTGTAGAAGTTCGTGTCAAAAGCTCGTTTTATGGAACAAAAGATATTGTATAATTTGGTGTTAATGATATAAAAATAATATATACCGGCTGAGTCATAAAGATATATATCAAACAATGCACGAATATGCTTAGGTTCTTTTCGCGATGGGTGGCCTTGGAATTGAATTCAAATTTAACGAGTGTAAGTAAAATAATTCATGATAATACGCTTATTTTTGGTAATGTACTTTGGACTTTGTATTCAATTATCAGTATGCTTACATCGCGGGTCAAATCTGGACAAGTGCTAGCACAAGCACAGCACTAGCATAGGCCTGGGATATGCGGCGTACTTGAAGAGAGGTATATGCTAAGATGTTATGATGATGATGATTACATCGGATTGCAAACAGTATTGGTGAACTTTAAAAAAAAACGCCTACAAAACTACACTGATAAAAAAACATGTTAGCCACTAATTTGGGTTATGGGAGTGGTGTAATTTTTTTTTCCTAAAATATATTTGCATACAATTTATTTTATTATTTATTTTAGATTCAATTTATTATTAGATTTTTTTGAGATTAGATACAATTATTTTGTGCCGAGGTCAGGGTACGATTTGGGCCATGTCTTCTATGATGTTTCTTTTTTTTTTTGGTAGATCATAGTTTTGAAATATGAAAACAAAACTAAAAATTACTTTCGTTTATTTTTGTTCAAGTTTTTTATGATCGTCGTTGAAATTTGGTTAAGTAAGTTTCTGAATTTAATTTAAAATTGAAACCGATTTTTGTTTATTAGGCGCAAATTCACAATATTTAAAGTTTTATGCGATCCTTACTATAATGCGAATAAATAAATCACTATTTATCAACATACAAAAGTAATATTCTTTTAAGCATTAGTAATAAATTAAATCCGGAACTAGCAACATTATCGGCCATAGTTGATAACAATTCGTAATGTTTGTTTACAACATTTAATTTGGAGTTTTGAGTTGAAAAATCATGTGCTTTCTCTTTACTGGTCGCTGACATGATGTGTTAATAATTAATAAGTAGTTTGTGCAGTGTATAATACTCTGATATAGTAAACTGTGATACCGCTTTTTAATGCATCTTATGAACGTAGTTATAGCTAATCTAATGTTCTGTGACTAGTCTATAATGAAATACGCGAAATATGTGGAGTGATTAATTAATTTATTGTCAGAATAAAGTTTTCTCTTTGGGTAAGTGTACTTAACTTACTAAAATAATTTAGTAACCCTAGATGACACGCACACATGCGTAAATGTGTTCGAACGACATATGCGTAGTTGTGTGAGTGTAGGTATGTCAACTGCACCGTCTGTATAGATTTTAGGCCGAGTGTCCGGGGTGTGGTTAAGTGTCCCAAAAGTGGAGGACCGATTTCGGTTGATTTTAAACTTCTTTGCATTGGACAGAACTGAAAAGTACAAAGGAATGAAGAATATAGATCCTCAGATACCTATAACAAAACAGGTTATAGTCTACATTCTTTATTTCCGATCACATCGTCGTTTTCGCAAAGGCGAACCTATCAGGTGGTCAAGCGTGGGCTTATTTGCGATATTAAAATAAAAGTCAACATGTACCTACTTCTCTATTCAATGTACTTACCTACCTACAATAAAACGACTAAGAGAACTCCAATTTGTTAACGGTCTGGACTTCTTGGGCATGCCTACTAAGAAGAATTTGGACTGTACCTACTTCAGATGTTTTCCAATCATGCTTTCCATTTAAGCATACGGCCGGTAGTTGGAGTATCATTGTGTTGATTCAGAATAAGTCAACGGTCAACGGCCTGATAACGACGTACTTGCAAAAAGTCGCGAGCTCGCAACCAAACAAATACTGGAAACATTACGCGACATAAACGTTTCCTCGCAAAGTTTTCAACCAACGCTTTCTGTGGTCACGTAGTGTAGATAAGAACACGCGTACACGCTGTTTTCTGAAAGTGTGGTACAAAAGCTGCCCTTGGAAATCTTTGCCTTGCATTCTTTGCATTGCCTTTTAATGTATCTATCTGTATTAGGTCAGGTTGGTACGTCACAAACATGCTTTCTTCAATTCTATTCATAAGTAGTTAAATTTACCATCCCATAAAAAAATAGGTACTTACCATAATACCAACGAAATGTGTTCCTAAAACGTATATAGAGCCTCCAAAAATAAAATTCACGAGATACATTCACGCAGACTGTATTGGTTTGTTTTTTATTTGTAAAAACAAAGCCAATAAGATATATATATATATATATGTCATATCGCCAATAAGTAGTTGAACGGATCGGATTGAACTTTGCAACACAGTTGATTACAGTCTGGAATAACAAATAGGCTATTTTTAGACTACAGGCCCGTGAACAAAATGTCCCATACATGATGTATAGAGTATAGATAAATCAAATGAACCACCAGGAACCAGAAGACCTATGTAGGATGATAGAAGGGTATAAAGTAATAAGATTCAGCACTATTCCGTCACTTGTCATCCTACATCATCCTACATAGATCTCCTGGTGGTTCATTTGACCCATACATTTTGTTCACGGGCTACAGGGTCTATTTTATATCGGTAAAAGACGAGAACGCAAACTACACGGGTGAAACCGCGGGGCGCTTCTAGTTATTGCTAAAACTGAAGGTATCGGTCACACTTAGTCTGAACTATCTGGAGTCTAGAGTGACATCAAAGAACTACATACTTACCTACAGACTATTTTTATAGTCTGGCTTTGCAAAGCATTAAGTTAGCAGCGAAGTTCATTGCTTCATTAAGTTTGTAAGATACAGTTTGCAAGACATCGTCTGGAACGTTTAATTGTAAACATTACTTGTGGAATTTACTAGCGACTGCAGACAACTGGTGTTTTGGTTTTGCAAGCGTATTTTCACTGTCAAGGTTTAAATTACGTTATGCGGTAAATAGAGACGCGACGTGAGTAAATATTTATAGAAAATGCCGGTTTTCGTGATGGATCGGTTTTCGTAATATGTGACGAGGACGTCCATCTCATTATCGTGAGGTCGTAGCTTCGAATCCCGAATGCAAATCTGAGTATTTTTAAAGTGGAGTATAAGTTTGTCATTACTTTGCCTGTATTTCTTTCCCCTTGAAAAATCTCATTAGGTACCTACTATAATTTTCGACTCTGAATGATATGGACTGTTAAGATTAAACTGATTATTTTGTTAAATAAACAGATAGGTAATATAATTAAACGACTATGGGTATTGTTATCTACTACATATACCTACCAACCTGTCTAGTATTCGTAAATTTGGTAGTTTATACCATTTCATATTTTTCTGTTTTCGCGGTTTCAAGGCGAGTATACTCGTAATAGCAAAAGCAAAGCGTATTAGGTAGGTAATTAATTACCTACCCTGACGCTATCCAACCTCCAATAGAAGAGGAATTAGAAGAAGACTAGGTACTTAACGATACGTCTATCACCTTCTTTTGCGCATAGGTACAGGTTTTCCTCGTAGCTTTGTATAATGATGACATCGTAAAAAAACATTTAATATAATTTACAGTGCCTTTTGAGCATTGTATGGAGGCTATGGCGCTGCATGTAAGAAAGCAGTAAACCTCAGGTCATTCCAATCGCGACCCGGAAGGGCTGGTCTTTGATTTCCTTAATGAAGGTGTCCGTCTCTCAAGATTACTTCCGTCTTTTCCACAATCGTTAAAATACCGAACCGTAAATAACATTAAGTGGAGTGAGAATAATTGCAGAAGGGAATGCAAACCGAACCATTCGCCATTATCAATCGATGTAATACGAGTGATATGGGTTCCCTCGGATTATCAGATGCAAGAAATATAATTGCACAAAAGCTTAGATAGGTGCAACAATATTCTAAACATTAACTCAATGCTCGCACGAGCCAAAATTGCGATGAATATTTCAGTACAGATCAATTGGTTTACAAATTTTCAAGATGTGTGAAGTCAATCCCACTAATATTATAAATGTCAAAGTATGGATGTTTGGATATTTGTATGTTTGTTGCTCAATCACGCCGTAACGTATGAACGGATCAGGCTGAAATTTGGAATACAGTTAGATTATAGTCTGAAAGAACACATAGGCTACTTTTTGTCCCGGAAAAACAAGGAGAATGACGGGAACGGGAACTACGCGTGTAAAACCGCGAGGCACTGCTAGTCTTTTATAAAGTCGGTTAAAAAGAGAAAACATCGATTTAAAGTAAAGTTTTTTTGTTATGGCAGTAAATTCCAGAGATAAGCTAGCACACTCAAACATTTTTCTCATCTTCGTACAATATAATTTAATACTGATTAGTATAGAATCGAATAATAAAGATTAGAAATAAAAATAAGATTATAACAAAAAAAATAAAAGGATTACCAACACTAAGAAAACGACAATAAATTAAAATATACGGTTTATAAATAAAAGCACATAACTTGCGTTAAAATCTCTTAAACACGCTAAATCTCATTATTCAGCTGATGGTGACGCATAAAGACAAATATAAATCAAGAAGACGTTGCAATCACAACGTTCCCGATGCGAGAGATTGCTGTTCCTCCTTTTGTAAACAGGAGGCGTGATAATTAACATAGTTTATTAGGCTTCAATGGATCCGACGCGTTTGCTTATGTGATGCTTATTAGTTACCACATATTTAGCTTCAATTGCTGATTAGATAGGTACCTACTCATCTTAATTTCAAAATATTAAAATGTTTTTTTTTGTGAGCCATATACCTAATATGCGCCTACGACCGAATCCAAGCGTTCAATTTTAGTAAGTAGGTATTAAAGATATGAGTACAATAGATGCGTCAAAAACTATGTCACAGCGTTGACGTAGACGTACCAACCTATGTTTATCCAATTCCTCGAACAAAATGAAATATTAAAACTACAAGAAGCCTACCGACCAACGCAACGGCCCAAATCAATATCTTCACTTCATCTTCACTGAATAATCTTCAGAACAGTGTCTCATCAACAACTCAAGACACGCTGCATGTGGCAACGCTGCTTACAGAAGCCAAATGTAAAAATTTAACATATTTATTTTTTCCAAAAAATTACAAAATAGTAAAATCGGTTCAACGTCTATCTAAAAACGAGATAAGTACTAGACATTCCTAAAACCTTTCCTTTTGCATATGTCATTCGTAATCATGACGTTAAAATATGCTCGCAACATATTAAGCACTTATCTATCTGTCAAGAGTTTAAAATGATATCTCCGTGCCGCGTGCCTATAAACTACCCATGTATTAATAGTATCATCCAGCAAAACATGACTATCAAGATCCTGGCACGGACGATGGATATTTACATTGGAATCCTTGTCCATTAAAATACCTTGCAGGTCGTCCTGGTGTTACACATACGTAAATAAAACAAGCAAGTCATGCATAATTTTAGAGCACCTTTAGATCAGCGGACGGTTTCTGAGAAATGCAGTTACCGCATTTTGTCATGGAGCTTGGAAAATGAGGGATATTCTTCATTTTGATAAATTCAATTTGCGGCGGGTTGTACGAAATTTATTGACGTAATAATGTAAATGTTTATTGATATGATTGTGACTAATGAATTACATCTTTATACCTTACTAGCAGCGCCCCGGGATTTTATCTGCGGAACTCCCGTTCCCGTTGTTTTATCGGGATAAAAAGTAGCATATGCGTTCTTCCAGACTATAATATAATTTAACTGTGTTCCAAATTACAGCCTAATCCGTTCATACGTTAGGACGTGATTGAGCAACAAACATCCAAACATTGACATTAATTTATAATGTTAGTAGGAGGAAGTATAAGAGAGATTTATGTTATTCATTCGACATGTAGGTACCTATTGTAGATATGTATTAAAAAAATATTCCAGTCGAGTTTGTGCGAGTCAAACCTCTTCTTTTGAGTCCTTGGAACATCAATCATGAAACGATATCATATACCAAACTAAATTCAAAATTTCATACCAAGGAATTGTATTTTGATACTTTTGTTACCGAGCAAATTTGTTTGCAATTTCGGAAAATATTTACAACGCTTTTAGAATCACATTAAACAATGCAATAGAACGAATGATAGACATTGCAGAGCACACTACATAATAAATATTAACTACGTCTGATTTGCCAGGTTTGCTAAAGGCGTCTATCTCCATAAATGAATACACCTTATGTTGAGCAATCGACGAACCCAACAATTTTGCACTTATCGACTAAGTGGATTCTTATCGAGCAGAGTATACAGCCGAGGGAAGTCAACAGCCTGGGGAATGCTGCATTGCAGCGCGTCCGATGCTATGTAGGTAACATTATTTACAGATCTGCATACGACTGAATATTTTGGTATTATGGTATTTGGTAGTATGCTTACTAATAGCGGGTCCCTTCCAACCTTCGTTCGGGTCTAACAACGAATATGTGTATAGCTTATTGATACGCCGCCTGTTAGAGATTGATGAAGCTTAACAAATAACATTAGTACTTCATATATAATAATATAATTTATTATTGTTAATAATAAATTATTGAGACCATTCATCGAAATGAAAACTATCAACTTCACAAGTTGGACCAAATAACACATAAATGGCAACTTTCGTGAATGTCGGTTGACTTGCTGAGAGAGAAGAGAAGAGAAGAGAGTGTTTTTCGAGGAGAGTGCGGGCGCGTTAAGGTTGCTTGTTTGGCACTGACCATATCAGACGTGAATTACTCGTTGACTTAATTAAACACATTTATCTATATTGGTCTACTTTTGACAAAAAACCCATAAATATCTATAAATCTATCTATATAAATTATAAATACACAAATTTACTATCTGTCGCGAAAAATTTGTCGTATAGTTTATTAATGTAATAATTTAACTTGATATAATGTAGACTCGTCATCTAAGTATGCCTACCTAATAAAGTTATGATCGTTATTTTCTATTTCCTAGAATAACGTTACAATATCTTCAATAACAAATCTAAAACCTGTTAAACTCGATCTACAACAAAACTAAAACATCGACAATAATTTTTACAAATCAAAAACTGCAATAAAAACGGAAATTATTCAGAACTTAAAGATATTTCTTGAATACATTTTAAAGTTGGAACAGAAATTGTATGGAATGTTGAGTATTATGGTTATTGGTGCGCAGACGCAGCTTGTTTAGAACCAATTGGCATCGCGACAGGGACACGTGCGCCTCGTTAACGCTACGTCGATAATGTCTGCGGTATGCGACATGCGCCCGCGCAGACTTTGTTTAGGATATTCGTAAATTGATTGTTTTGGACAGCTTTCTTTTAAGATTCGAATTTAAGTATATGCTAAGGAGTTGCTTATTTGATTGTCTTGTTATAATTGTTTGATTTAGTGTATCTTATGTCTACTTATACCTACCTATCTTCTACAGTGAAGTGAGAAAACGTGGAGGCTCACAACTTCAATAAACTTATTGTACTCACTAAAATATGGTTTTAATGTAAATATAATATGTTAGTACTAGCGGCCCATTCCGGCTGCGCTCGGATATTGTCATTTTTAATTACTACTCATCGAAATAAAAACTATCCTATCTCTTAAGTTGGACCAGACTGCTCACGGTGTGCCAATTTAATTTAAAATCGGTCAAGTAGTTTATGAATCCATCGCGGACAAACATCGTGACAGGAGATTTATAAGTAACACTATTTTGCAAAATATATCATCGATGAGTATCAAGTGAGATAGTGGCTAAGTGAAAGTATTCCTTAAATATGTAAGTTCACCAGTGGTAAGGACTCTTTGTAGAGTCAGCCATGGAAGTAGTGGCAAATATTTTGTTGGTTGTCTAATTGTCTATCAACAAGTTGCAATTTGCAAATGTTACTAGAACACACTACAGTTGTTGTTAAAGTTTAAAGTGAAATCAGGGTTTCAGAAAATCACAGAGCATAGGGATCTATCACCTTATATCTTTCAGTGGAGAGCTCAATGCAATGCTAGGCATTAATTTGAACACTTTTGTCATACTCACGTAGGTACACTGTGTGTTATGGGCGTGTTGATTACCATCAGTCATAAATTTTTGTTGTAATTAAAATAACGCATTTTCGTAATTTATTCCGATTGATCTTTCTTGACAATACAGATTTGTATTTTGTATTTGTTGTACCAGGAGCGTATCTTCTTCGTCTAGTCAGTCTATCTCTAGAATCTAAAAAAATAATTTGTTTAAAGAATTATTGCAATCGATGAGGTTGGTCCGCTAATACCAAACATATTGATCTAAGGTAGGGTATAGTATTTTTAGTAAGAATGAGTATCTACTTATAGGAATTTGCAACCCACTTAATTTTTTTATTTCAAGACTATTCCCCATAATTCTAAATTTACTTCCCCATCGTCTATTCTTTATTCGTTCTATTCGTTCTATTTTAAAGTACCTATATTTTGACGTTAACGGCTACAAATTTGAATTTAAAATTCTTTTTCGAAACATAAATTAAAATATATACATTTTCCAGTCTCTTTAACTCTTGAATCTTCCGAAAAGCGATGTTTACATCATTACGTGCATTCTATCCCACTCGACGCCATCACAAATCTTCCTCTCACATCTCCCACGTCTAATTAAATTAGGGAAATTAAAATAGAAGCTGACTGAAACGAACCCTCCTCGTTATATAAATTGAGAGAGTAAATGCATGCATTCCAAAGCTGACCTAGATACTGGCTTACTGCAGCTTACCTACTCTGGGAACTGAATGTATATAGACAGTATATCAATTTTTGGCTGACCCTTTCACTCGTTTATGATAACTTTTTACGTCCACCTTTGTTGGTAATGTCTTTGAATGCATGTAAATGAGTAAGTTTCTCTATCACTAGTCATCTCCAGTCCTTTATCCCTTAATTGATTGTAAATAGATTTTAGCTTTCAAGGCCGGGTGCCATTATCATTATTCTCATATCCTTATTTTCTTCATCATAAACATTTTACATTAGTCCTAATAGTATTCCATTATATTTATACTAGCAGCGCTCCGCGGGTTTGCCCGCGTAGTTTTCGTTCCTTTATTTTTTCGGAATAAAGTAACCATAGGCTACTTTAGTATAGCCATGACCATAGGTTCTAAATATGTTCTAAATTTCAGCCCAATCTCTTCATACGTTACGATGTGATTGAGCAACAAATATCCAAACATTGTCTTTAATAATATTAGTAGGATTAACGTTTAGCTAAATTTAGATCTATGATACCGTCTCCAAGCAACCTAAACTCTCTCATTGTTTAGGTGCCTTTCATAAATATGTGCTTTTAACTCTATAGTTTTTAACATTATCATCTTTAAACTCACAATGTTTGTTTACTCTAATGCTGGATAAATAATACTCGTAATTATTATGCCTCTCTTGTGACGCTTGCTCTACCGAAATCTAGATCTTTGCTTTTGAATTTTCTTATCCTTATGCAGCTTATAATTTCTTACCTTTTCAAAATGTTTATTCACTTGTCTACAGTATACAGTTAGCTTAATATATTGTTTAATAACGTTAGATGCCCTCTTATGTTCACCTTACCTACTTGCCTTAACAAAATGAGAAAGTTTCGATATCTCTAGTCAACTCCAGTTCTCCAGTCCTTTATCTTAGTTAACAGGTAGGTAAATACCTACTCTTATTAAAATTATTGGGCACCTCTTTAACCTACATGACTTTTCATACTGCTGTTTATGTGGTAATGTTGCATAGCTGAAGTATATTTAAAAATAGCGTTAATTAAAACAATATTAATAAAGATTCATGCATCGATCTGCCACTTGAATATTGATATTTGTATCCATCGAAATGGTTGTGCTCATATGAAACAGCATGGATAATTTAAAACGTACTATTGAATTAAAGCGAAGTTCTTAAAACAAAATCTATTTCAAACCAAAAATAGTGGATCTAACTGCACATAATGAAGTCATTATGAAAAGGAAACAAGACGAACAATCTCCTCAAATTGTACACTTCCGATCCCAAATTGTTAAGTTATTTATATTATTAATAGCAGTAGTCGCGTGTGGCCGGTGGATCGAATTGGATAGAGACGATCAAAAGAAAGGAAGGACTAATTCGATTTCCTGATACCGTAACTCATGCTGTTGCAATAGCGACGTCTAGAATCAAAGTAAGTATCTGAATAGCTACTAATTATTTTAGAAAAAAAGGTAAGTAAAATAAATAATAATAATAAATAAATATTGGTGGACAATTCACACACAACACCATCTGACCCCAAACTAAGCAAAGCTTGTGCGATGGCGGCCAGATAACTGATATAATACTTATATAGTTTTAAATACATACTTATTATACATAGAAACACCCAGACACAGTGCAAACATTTGAATTCATCACACAAATATTTGCACTGGGTTGGAATCAAACCCACGACCCTCGGCTTCGCAGGCAGAGCTACTACCCACTAAGCCACGAGGCCAGTCTAAATAGATAGAAATCTTTTTTATTATAATACTTGTAGATAAAAGAACAAAAAGCAAACTTCAGATAACGACTAAGAAAATAGTAGCAAATTGCGACTTTAATTATTCGTTGGGAGTGAAATAAAAAAACCTTAAACGTTTAAGAACTTAAAAGACATGTTTAACACATTAAGTTACAAAGTGCACTTAGGAACACTAAGTGTCATTCAGTACACTCCTGAAAAAAAAAATGTGATTGCTATTTCCAAGAAAATGAAAGAAAACGGAAAAATTGCACCTACCAGTTTTGTCTCCAAAATTGATTACAAATCGAGTTTACTCAGTAAGAAATAACAGATTTAGTGAACAACTTTGACAATTGTAATTTTGTACTCATTGAGATGGTGTAAGTTTAAGGAATTCTTTCAGCATATTCCACGTATGTGCGTAAGTATAGTTGAATATTAGTAGGACTCTGCACCTTCTGCAATACCCCAAAGTTTGGTAGGCAATAGAGACCATCTGGTATAGATCTCTTAAAAAAGAAAAGTCCTACTTTCTGCTGATTTGCTATTAAAAGCATGAAACTTTTACCCAACCATTTTGA
This sequence comes from Ectropis crepuscularia, assembly GCA_963693475.1. Classification (NCBI taxonomy): domain Eukaryota; kingdom Metazoa; phylum Arthropoda; class Insecta; order Lepidoptera; family Geometridae; genus Ectropis; species Ectropis crepuscularia. The sequence goes on from OY856340.1 coordinate 5,848,470, forward strand.
ATCACCATTCACAACAGTCTCCACTCATTGACAAGACGAAGTGCAGTATCACTACCGACTTCTATGTCATCATTCATAGATCCTTCACGCTCGATTAACCAACTGCAAGCATTCTCTGTTCCGATATTGTAACTCATTTATTACCTTATTTCAAACCCTATAGCTTTAGGCATAAGGTTGTCATTGTCTACAACTGATGATGCGTGCTCGACTTAGGAGAAACACTCAGTCATCACAACAAATTATATGAGTATCAAAGTGTGTTGCTTTCGTTTTCTTCTCGCTTTCCTATATTAGGAACTGTTTGTTTTCTTGTTTAGAATAGTTTCATAGAAAATTATCGAGGCATGACGACTCGATTGGTTCAATGGTAGAATTCAATCTCTACATTTCATGTTTTGGTTTTGCCATTGCGTCTGTTGTGTACTTGTGTAACAACGGATTGTTGCGTTAAATAAAGTGACAATACATTCAAAATGAATCAAATCCCAAGGAATCCCAATGAAGGCTTTTGTTAATCCTACTAATATTATCAATGCAAAAGCTGGAATGAAATGTTTGGATGTTTGTTGCTCAATCACGCCGGGGCGGATGAACGAATCGGGTTGAAGGTTGAAATTTGGAGCACAGATAGATTTAATCTGGAATAATATACTACGTATGCTCATTTGAAAATGCGAGAAAGGAACACGGTCGGGAACAGTCTGTGCCCCCGGTTCTGGACAAATTTCATAATTTACTTTCCCGCTACATTTTTATTTTAATAACAATCCATTCCTCATAACAACGCAAACGTAACAAATCGTGCATCTCAAATGTAATTGAGATCTAGACCCAAATACCACGAACATAACGTGTGTAATATCCATACAAAACTGTTTTATAAAACGAGGGTAAAGAGGAAGTGGTCGTCACGCGACGCTGTGACGCAATCGGAGGCCTAACCTGAATTTATTAGCCTAGATATAGGTAATAAAGTTGGACCTGAGCCTAGTAGGTTTGTCCGTATGATACTTAGGTCTAACACGCAATGCCTTGCCCAGTGGCCTGGTTGCATTTATGAGGCTCTTTTTGTGCCTCGCTGCCCTAAAATAATGATGATTTTTAGGGTTCCGTAAAACGTAAAAACGGAACCCTTATAGATTCGTCATGTCTGTCTGTCTGTCTGTCTGTCTGTCCGTCCGTATGTCACAGCCACTTTTTTCCGAAACTAAGAGAACTACACTGTTGAAACATGGTAAGTAGATGTATTCTGTGAACCGCATTAAGATTTGAACAAAAAAAAATTAAAAAAAGATAAATTAGGGTTGCCCCCCATACTGAGAACTGAAACTCAAATTTTTTTTTCATCAAACCTACACGTGTGGTATGTTTATCGATAGGTCTTCAAAAATGATGTTGAGGTTTCTAAAATCATTTTCGTCTACACTGAATAATTTGCGCGAGAGACACTTCCAAAGTGGTAAAATGTGTGTCCCCCCCCCCTCTAACTTGTAAAGTAAGAGAATGAAAAATCTAAAAAAAATATATGATGTACATTACCATGTAAACTACCAACGAAAATTGGTTTGAACTCGATCTGATGAGTAGTTTTTTTTTGTACGTCATAAATACACTATTATCGATCAAAGTTACAACGAACTACAAGAACTATGTGTACTATGTATATTATGTTACTTGCTTCAACGGAACCCTTCATGGGCGAGTCCAACTCGCACTTGGCCACTTTATTATTTTTAAAATAGAACCACGGGCCGAGTAAAACATTTACCTTATGGCAAGCAACATACAACATCGCGGTGAAACGTATTTTTAACTTGAAGAGTCCAAATCACTGCCTAGTACTACACTGTGCTCGTCAGCCGGCGATATAAGATTATTTTTTTCTTTGCCGTATAATCTTTCTGGAAATATTGCCCTTTAAACTGAAACACATGTTTGCACTTTAATACTTGGATATACTGTCAAAGGTGTGGTACTCACCAAAGATCATCTACATTAGTTTTGTTACCAAAAATTTACTCAAGCTTTACGTGATCAAATTTTTTAGTCGAAGTCAAATTAGTATAAACATTTTCATAGTTTGCTTTACTGAACATGAACTTAAAACACTGAAATTAAGTTCAAATAATGTTTTAATCCATACTTTAAAACATTATTTGCCATTTGAAAAATGCTATTTTACGTACTTAGGCTATGAAAACAAAGTTAGATACAAAAAACAATGGTTAAGTATCTAGGAAGAAATATTTACTGCATTATTAAAGTGCAAAACCTACAATGTAGGAAGCGATCTGTGGCTTACCACATTTGATACAAAAAGTAACAACTATCGAATCTGAGAATAGCATTATACAGAGTTTGAAATAAGAGCATACACATACATGACAAGTAATTTTATGAAAAATTATGTATCATTTTCGACAACACTGCTTAGTAAAAATCTTGAAAGAATAATACTTTACTTATATTTTTCAATTACAATGCTCACGGTCGTATTTCTCTGTCGATATTCTAATGGGCATGATCGGAATATAATCATGTAATGGTTTCGTAGACCGCAACGCTAGATAAAATTTAATCCAGACCGGGCTGTAATGTACATAGATTGTTTATAGTGAAAATTAATTAAGAATCTTTTCAATTTCCGGAGCATACCGGGTTACGCAGAGCACATATTAAGCTGAAAGGTTAGCGTTCTATTTAACATTTCACACATTTTAAAAGAAATAAATCTGGGTTGTTTTCTGTCAGTTGCACTACTCAGTTGACCCTGAAATACTGAAAGATGGGCTAGAGCAAAAAGCGCAGGGCCCCAATCTACAATTTAAAAGCATATATTTATGTAAGTAAGTTATGAAATTTGATTCCACTTTCGTAATAAAAACGTCTAGTTTACTCAAAATTATTTTCATAGTTTTTTTTTTATAGAGCCTAGGTTAAGTTATAACAATTTAATTATTGTCGTAATAAGTACTAACTAATTCAAAATTTTGATAATATGTATCATTTGTGTAAACCATTCTGATTATTTTGTAGCCTCATGCCAATGAGGCCTTGTTTTTGCATGCCTGCAAAGGGTAGAAATGTTGTTTCTATATTCTGTGTTTATATTATTTATAACATCACCTCTATACACCGTTTTTGCAATAAATGATTCTGGTTCAGAAAGGCTGTGGAATGCGTTGTCACTCAGACTTTCCCGACGATTACAATCTTGGTGTCTTCAAGTTTAGAATAAATCTGTTTCCTCTAGGTAACCACACTCTGTCGTGGACCGCATCGTTGCTTAACTTAATTTAAGTGGTCATAAGTAATCCTATTGATGAAAAAAATAACTCGAATAATATCTAAAAGCATTCCAAATACTTCGCCTACTTAACTTAATGTCCTAATTAATAAATCTACCTCTCTATATATCGACAACCACGTGTTATTTTATATCATCACTCAGAGAGACGTGTTATACATATTGTAAAAAACAATTTAAATGAGGGTGCCGTGAAATACCGAAAAAATCTTCAAGTCTATTTCATACAAAATGATCTCCCGTTCAACAATTAAGTAAATTTCTTACAAAGGCACACAGTATAACGTCACCCCACAAGTAGTGCCCATATTGTATTTAGTAGGCGCATTAAATTCTATCTTAGCGATATCGGCAGAGATCGCGGCGGTCTCAAAGCGATCATTAGCGTCTGTGCCGCCCCGATACTATCGAGCACCTGAGCTAAATTGATTTACGAAGGAATTTCCTATAGTCCTTGTTACTTGGGAAAGTGAACTATCACTATTTAATATATTATTGTCAGGCGGATGCATAAATACTAGGAAATTACGTGATCTTACTGGCGTCGCATTTTGAACTCTAATACAATTAAAATACGATGCTCTTCATATATTATTTATTCATACTACGCAAGCCACACAGTGTATAACCCATGAATTAATAAATACTAACGTTAGGTTAAGATAACTCATGTGTTAATTCAAGAAATGTATCTAATTTAATTCCTCTTTTCCTATTCGAAGTTTGATACTAGGACCGAATTGGACGTCTACTCTCTTTCTACGAAAACGTAATTTCGAAATAAACTCGCGACTTTCCAACTCCGATTCTACTTCGATCCGTCGTTTTGTCCATTTAAATGTTCTACGCCTACTCTAATTAGAGTAAGCTTAGAACATTTAAACGTCAAACAATGTTCTATCGGAAGAAAAGAAGTAGAACCGGAGTAGGAAAGTCGCGAGTTTTTTTTCGAAATTACGTTTTCGTAGAAAGAGAGTAGACGTCCAGTTCTTTTTACCGGACTGAAAGAAGGCGTATCTTGTACGTTTGTAAATTTCTTTATTCCCACGTATCTTCCAGCCGTTTTAAAGATACGTGGGAATAAAGAAATTTACTAGATGGATACTCGGGTGATTCGTCTCAATCACCCGAGTGTCCTTAGATAGTAGGTATATTGTATTACATAGTGTTTTTTTTACAGTCGGGTTTTTTAAACTTAAGTTATTTGGTTTATGTTGACACTAATAATCCATATTTTACTCATGTACAATAACAAGCTTCTTTTAAAGAAACAGTCTACTCGAGACAGATCATTATATGAAGGTGTAAAAGTGAAACCAGTCCGCATTGATTGCCTTCGAGTTGCCATATACAAACAAAAAACGGTCAAATAGTAGTAGACGCTAAACACATAAGATTTTCTCGGGAAAGTGTAGAAAGATGGTATGGATGACACTTTCCATACATTACCTTGCTACTTGAGGCTTCTGTGGACGGTTTGCCGCGGTTTTGAAATTAAAGTGTTATTTTCACTTCCTAAAGCGAATGTTGCATTGAAATAGGAACCTAGGCGACAAGAGTTTACCATTTATCAATACTAATATATTTAAAACAGAGAAAATTTGTATTTTGTTTATACGAAACAAAACAAAACAACTACCAAAAATTTGTAAAAATGATTAAACCAAACAGATTTTCTATAAAATCGGTTCAAGTTCAAAGGCTACCTCCAAATCTTAGATCTCGCTCGTGTAAAATTTTTTATTTGTGCCAAAAAGCACAGACCCTCGGGTATGAATGGAATTAATAAAAAAATTTATTGCTAATTAATAAATCAGCACTCATTTCATATAGCAGCACTGTCCTAAACTCCATATAATCAAACAAAACAGATTTTCCTACCATTGATAGCTATACTACTAAGGCCACAGATATTGGTCAAAGAACCATGCCAATGAGATGCAAGTCCGGAAGACTTGAGGAATCGAGACCGGAAGGCGGACCTTCCCAGGGAACAGAATGCTATTCCCTTTAGCCATAAGCTTCAGCACTCAATCTAAATGCAACTGATACGTCATTTACATAAACACTACTGAGAAATTAGCGAAAAAAGTTATATGAAGCCGCGTTCAGAGTATGTATCCTTAAACTTAAGTAACACTTGCATATGCAGCTCGATAAATGTTCTTCCCAAAAAATGTGACTAGAATGAAAGAAAAGAAATGGGTCTTCTCTCCCAAGGAGAGTCAAGGCCGTAATCCACCACGCTGGCCCAGTACAGGTTGGTAGATGACTCATGACCTCTAAAGAGTCTAGAAACATGACGGTTTCGTCACGATGTTTTCCTTCACCGTTTTTAAGTTAACGGCATTACGCGCATGACTTCGAAAATACTAAAAAGCTTGGGGTTCGGACCAGGGGCTCCGGATTGGCAGTTGCTATTCTTCGGACTAGATCAGTAAGTTACTAGACCAGCCGAAACTTAACTAAAATACATTAGACAGTAGCTTAATATGAATGACCACTGAGAGTAACATCGCCTTTTCCAAACAAACTGGTATAAATATCGCACTTTTTGTTTCCTCTCATGTCTACAAGTAATCACACTTAGGATTGTGATCAACTATGAAGCTTATACGTTTGAGTTTCGGTTGAAATTAGGTTGCAGAAGTTCTAAGAAACGTGGAGCGAGTGATTGGGGCAGTTTCCTTTGCGGACTTGCTTTCCACTGATCTCTTTGCTAACATACTCGTCAGCTAGTTTTACGTTGCGTTCATAACAATCATTAATTGAAAGAAAATAGAGTCCATTATGAGATAGCTATGTGTAAAATAAACTGGTTATAAATCCAGCCTTCACTAGATTGATCTAAGTATATCTAAGTATACCAACTTTTGATTGGAAGTAAGATTAATAAGAGTGTAAAATGGTTTAAATACAGGTAGATATTTTACAAGGAGTTGCAGGTAAGAATCATGCAACTCCGCCGGTTCGGCACATCTGGCTGTAAAACAATGTCACCCAAATTTGTTTGTCATAATAATATAGTCTACACTGTCTACATCACTTATCTAGTTGCGATACTGAGTTGAATATTTTTCGTCAAGCAGATAGATGGTCAGGATATTTTCCTTCAACGTTTGACGTTAACGTTAGACATAAAATATAGAATATTATATATTCCGATGTACGTACGTAACGTAGTTTCTGTTTAGTTGCATAGCATATCCCGAGAAAAACGTCCAGCCTTCATTTGATCATAAGCGAAAAATAAAAGACTCTCCTAATCGCCTTCTATTATTTATTGTTTTTACCACTTAGCTACTACCAAGCACTTAACTTATTATAGCAACAACCACCTATTAAATAGATGACACCAAAACCAGTTTCAATACACCACGATAATAATCTCATAAAATGGTATCAAAATAACTTTTTATGACCATCTAAAAGCATCGCAAAAAAGTCTCGTTTCACGTGAGAATCGAATGATCAATATTAGGAATCTGATACAATATTGATTCGATTTATTATAAACTATCGTTTAATCGATTACTATCGATCACGAAGAATCGCTGCAGTTTTCTAAATCTATGGGAATCAAAATATTGGATAAAGAAACCAAACAATAGAAATCAAAATTATTGTACTAAAATTTGGACTCACCTAAGCGATTCGCACGACTGCTGAACTTAACGAATCAGAACCGCGGGAAATTTATATCGTCTTGAAAAATATTTGTTTGATTAATAAAGCAAAAACGCCACAAACAAGTACTTTTAAATGTCTTTTGATTAATTGAATTCGTAATGAGAAACATAGTTCTTTTAATTTATATTACTATCTATAGCATTAGCGTAGCGTATCTATTTAAAAAAAAATCATCCAAATAATGGTTCAAGTAATATCAATATGATACATAATATGATATATGATGTACCTATATGATATAACCTTTTGTTGAGACAATCGTCATTGCTTCTAAATTATGTTGATTAAAAATAGTAAAATATGTAACTATTTAAATCATTAAAGTAGTCCAACAACTTCAGATATTATCCGCAACTATAAATAAAATAATAAATAACCTTCTTAATAATTGTTTGAAAACATAATATTGGTCGATAATTTTTCGTGCAGATAATGAAAATTATAAATTGGATTGTGTTGTATGAGAAATGAAAACACCGAAACACAAAACCAACACCAATATAATCAACATAAATTGCCTTTTATGGGAATAGAACTCACGGCTCAGTGAATAGACTCACTACCGACTGAGGCACGAGTTCAGTCACAATAATAACAATTGTACTGTGTCATACTGTTGTATGTAAAAGTCGCGTTCGCTGCGTCGGTGTGCCTGGTCCTCAAATCCGGACCGTGGAGACAACGAACGTGTCCATATTCCGCCGTTTATCTACCGTTAAAAACTTAGTTTCCTAAACAAATCGGCCGAGTCACGAACCGGCGTGCGACCGGCCTGACCTTTAGAGGTCCCTCTTTCGCGGAAACCGACCAATGTCAATTCGCGTCTAAGAGTAACGACAAAATGGCACTAACGGAAATTACTGCAAAAAAGATAATGCAAAATTACGGCAGTATTATAAGATTATCTCAGTGAATATATCCTTACATGTTTGAGTCGTCGTGAATAAGTGTAAAGAACTTTTATGATGATACGATTGTTCGAAGAGTCTTCCAAGGAACCATACCATAACTTTGACAGATATGTGAAAATTTAGATGTTTAAATGTCTGTGCTCAATTACATCGCAGGAAGGTATGAAACTGAAAATAAAACAGAGGATAGTCTATTATCAGATCATCCCTAAAAAATTGAGCGTCCCTCAGGTAATATCTATTTTTAAACGCTACGTCAGCGGAGTCAAAAGTATTTGATAGTAATAAATAAACAGCTCCCATTCCGTCGTGCAAATCTTTATCAGAACAAGCATCATAATGAAATAAACTGTTACAACATTTAGTAAAGTTCAATTTGAAGTAACAGGCCCTCAATTATGACCTGACTTTCGGTGATCTGGTTGAAAGATCAACAGGTTCAGTAGTTCAAAGTTTGGGCAAGTCAAGGTCCTAAAAATAATGCTATATTTTATTACTGACGACTAGACCAGATTACGTTTGGATTGACCAACTAATATTTAGTGTGAGCAGCTCACTGTAATGTTCTCACTGCTGGGACTATAGAGTTTCTCTCACAAAGAGACTGTCAAGATCATATACCAAGCCAACAAACAGTGGCGTGGCGGATGTCGTATGTCCGTTTTTTTGTCAGGTTTAAAAAAAACCTTAGGTATTTTAAACCCTTTTCATTTCTTTACGATATTTTTCTCCGAATGACGACTGAACTCTTTTTACAAAAAGCAATCTCATAAAGAATGCACATTCTTAAAAAAAAAAGCTAAAGAAAAAATGTTAAGTAGTAGGTTAAGTGAATAAGTTTAAACTCTCATTATTGATCGGCAAAGAATCTTCATGCAATTATCCTAACTTCCTATTGGTAATAATTTAATTACGATGATCCAAGAAGTGGACAAGCTATCAATCCTACAAATTACTGCAAATCCTCGCTAATCTATCGAGGTTGATTGATTGTAAGCCCACGAAGCTGGAATCAGGCGGGTTGCCAAATGCAAATGCATCGGGGCCGTAATCCTGAAATATGGAATGTCACGTAACATCCTCATGTGCATAGCGACAGACTTACACGGTATTTGATGAATGAACGTCTGGAGGGTTCAGTTTTGGAACTGAAGTTTATCTTCAGTTTCAATAGGTTTGCCCCAGAAAGACCAGAATACCATTTCCCTACACTAGTACTATTCATTACGGGACATTTACCGTCGTTATTTGGTGGAGTGTGTCGCCGATGTCTCGTTGGAGTTTCGTGAACCGTATTCGGGTTGAAGGGAAATATCGGGGATTTGCTCCGGTTTTTTTTTAAATAAAGAGTGACGAGACAAACTGGACATGTGCCTGATGGTAAGCAACATGCCTGCCACATAACAGCACAGTGACACGCAGCTATTCAGCTTGTCACCCAGAGATCTAAGTTGTTATATCTCTAAGCCCTGTAATTTCTCTGGAAATATTGCCCTTCAAGCCGGAACACAGTAATGTTTGCACATTACTGCTTGGCGGTAGAATAACTGGCAAAGGTGTAATATAACCTTGGTAAATATACCGTAATTAATTAATACCAGGAAAAACATGATAACTTAAATCAAACAACAATTTTCCAGTTTTTATTATTTCTTCTTCCGGTTTCCTTTTTAACCATTATGATACTATAGTCTAAAAGAACACATAGACAAACTTTTATCCCGGGAAACAATGGAAACTAGGCGGGTTATATATTAGTAGGAACTTGAATTATTTTTCTCAAAGACAATGGACTCAGGGTCATATTTATCTGTGGTTTTTCTATATGTCGCATTGATGGGGCAAACTTTTCTCTCCATTTCTATATTTCGCTTAGGTTGTTATTAGTTGGTCACTATTTTTGTTGTGTCATAAAGTGTTTTTTGAAGTGAAAACTTCTTTAGGCGCGCCTAGACAGATTTTTGTAGGCTGTGATTTGAATTCTACCGTCACGCTCGGGTATGATAAGAAATCTTAGGGTAAACTCGGGACCATGCCCATTGGCCTTCTAGAAATGCGTCAGCCAATGGGAAATGCTGAAAGGGCGTGGCCTTGGCATCATGGCATGGCCATCTAGAAATGCGTCAGCCAATGGGAAACGCTGACGCATTTCTAGATGGCCATGCCATGATGGCTAGGCCACGCCCTCCGGTTAGACCCGTTTAGTTTTCAAAGTAAGCTATCAAATTCTAAGTTATAAGTTTTTACTTCTATCGGCAGTTCCTATGACTGCCATTTTTTTTATTGTTGTGTTGTAGTGAAAAGTTCTCTGCTAGACCTCGGGCCTATTTTACCTGTTTTCTAGTTTTCGCTAAACACGTACCACTCCCAACGTTTCTTGGAAACTAAGCTCGATAACTCACTTCTAAAGAAGCAAAAAGCTGAAAGCACATCCGCACCACCACTCTTATCACGAGTTTTCGACAGAAACTTCATTGCCATCTTCTAATCTTTGTTCGGTGAGATGGCGGTCAAGAGCAAGCCTATTATTATCGATAACAAACTAAACTAGCGTAGCCTCATTATTATAAACATTACTAGTTCTTCAGTCAGATATGTCTTTTCCAATTTTGTTTCATGCAAACTGTTTCAAATGTATGTCGCTTAGCCCAATTCTGCCTTTTCGTTTTCCATAACCAGTTGTCTTCCGTATGTCACCCTTCTGTTGAGTAACCGCCATATTCATAAATTGCTCCAAGCTTATCCAAACGAAAACAGGTCAGTTTCAGTTAATTGTGTAATCCATGTAAAAAATCGACTATTATGACGTGAAATTAATTCAAAACAGACTATACAGATTTTATGACAAGACGACAAACGTTTGGAATTCTGCGCTAATTGAAGTATGAATTCCATAAGAGAAGAGATCATTTTTGAGGTGACGACATCTTATAAATCGATGAACGCAGGCTGCATGCACGAAAAAGTGTCCCGTTATGTCCCGTTACGCTCATTGTACGCTTGCGCCGCATCTATCAATGTTTTGTTATGACGTTGTGACTTGTGACGTTAAACTATTGTCCGTAAACCAACCGTCGCGTCGTTAGACCAATTTTTTTAAAGAATTGTGCTGCTACTGAAATTCGTATCAGCAAACTAAGTTTAGACTCTACGTAGTGATAATATGATATATGTAAACTCTTTCGATATTTATATATTTACCTAAGTATTTGTTGTTTTTTACTGCCAATTAATTAGTATTGTATACCGGAACATAATGTGTGTGCTTTGGCAGTAATCTTGATCAATGTTAAACTTACAATATACTCATGCTACATGAACACTGTATCGGTTACGTCATCTTTTTTCCGGTTTTTGTTTAACCCTTAACCTTTTATTCTTTAATTAATTACAGTTTGATTGTCATTTGTCAAAAACAACAGGACGCTTTATTGAAAATTAATGATCCGGGTTCTCAAAGGTATTCGGTTCCGGCATTGCTGGACTTTAATCCATGTACTTCGACATCTGATTTGCATCAACAACATCGAGTACAAATATTCTGCGTTTATTCGATTCAGATTTTGCGTGAGAATGTCATACGTTTGACCTAAATAGTTCCAAGAAAATATTCATGACATTGTGATTGCTGTTATTTTAAAAACGAAGTGATTTCTGAGAATGGTATTCCAATTTTTGTTAAACCCGTGATCCAATTTTAAAATTGGTTTCACAAAATCGTTATGACGAACAACTTTTAAAATTGGCATTTGCGAATGGTTCCGTGGTACAGCTCGAATGGGACGCCTAGAATCAGGGCATTGCAGAGCTGGCCTACATAGCTTCATGCTTTGTTTTTCAGTCGCTTTCATCAAGGGAATCTAGCCTTTATCTACTTACCTCACCAGTGGCTTTAAATAAGATTTTCCTTTGAAAACTACGAGCTCTTTTCAAGAGTTTTCTTCGAATCGTGCTTACAGGAACTTTGTAAGCAACCCAATTTTGCGTCAACTGAAGTTTATTGAACCTAATTTTACGGGTAATTTTGTCGTGTTCAGTTCACGAGGTCAGAAGTATAAAAAGAACGGTCGATAACTGACCCAGAGGTCATAAAATTGCAATAGAAACGGGTTTTCTTTAATTGGTTGAAAGTTGGTTAACAATGTCTACCTAAAACTTTAGAATGGCAGAAGCGCCGTTACAAAGAGAATTGTGTATCGTGGGAATTCGACAATTATCCAGGCGACTGTAATAAATCTTCAAAAACAGTTATGTATTTGAGTCATACGCGCAAAATATCCCTCTTTGTGAAGTTTGTTCGTTTTGCGTAACAAACATAATTTACACCTTCGCTAGTACAGTTGAGCATTCTAGAATGCTGGTGACATTTAAGAGACAGAATTTTGAGGTCGCTAAAATTTTAAGATCTAAATAAATATAAATAAATAAATAAATATTGGTGGACATTTCACACACAACACCGTTTTACCCCAAACTAAGCAGAGCTTGTATGATGGCGGCCATATAGCTGATCTTATACTTATATACAGTTTGAAATACATACATAGAAACACCCAGACACAGTGCAAACATTTGAATTACTCGTGGCTTAGTTGGTAGTAGCTCTGCCTGCGAAGTGAGGGTCGTGGGTTCGATTCCCACCCAGTGCAAATATTTGTGTGATGAATTCAAATGTTTGCACTGTATCTGGGTGTTTCTATAAGTCAGTCTAAAGGCGAGTCAAATAAATAAACAAATAAGCAATATTTGAATTTTTAGTATTTTTTGCATAAAACAATTTAAAATTTCGTTAGTAAAAGTTTACAAACGTTTAATGAGAGATAGAGACTAATGAAACAGTACCATCGGTAAAGCTTATGAAGTTACTGTAGAAAGTAAGTATAGAAAAACCAACAATTCTAGTAGAAGAAAAAGCTACGTTTTTCTCATTGTCTACTTCTTCCTCCCTTCTTCAAGTCACTCAAATTGATAACTTTAATTGACAATCAAATAAGTAAACAGGTATTACATATGCAAGGTGACTCAGCCGAACCTACGAAGGGCATCAGCTGACTCACAACTCAAAACATTTCATTAACATAACAAGGTATGTATTTAATTCTTATCTACGATCACAGTAACGACTAGGTTGACCTTCTAGCTAGAGCATGTCATATAACCTAACGGCCTTAACCTATGCCCTAGAAATAGGCACTTACGTGGTTATGTGACCTGGAAAAAAATGGGTGGAGTGTTCTATAGAGGTATAATACTCCAATGATTGGCATGTGTGACCACATGGGTGTGAAACTGTATTTCTCGACAATATTCTGGTCTGTTTCTGCCTGGGGCTACTGTTGTATGATTATCCCTTTTTTACAATATAATATTTAGTAACATAGGGTTACACTTGGCCGCCTGATGTTAAACGACGATGCGGTCTACGATGCACCGTGCTTACCTAGAAGAAATCGATTCACTGTCGATTTGAAGACACCAAGATTGTAACCATAGGAAAAAACCCACTCAAGTAACCCATTCCACAGCCTAGACGTTCTTATCACAAGAGTAGAGTCAAACCTCTTTTATTATGGATGCGATCATATAACTACAATTTGGGAGCCTTTGACTGTTTACTTTAAAACATTGAGTAAGTGACTGACTTTAGAAGTGAAAAGATAATGATTGGTGACAGATTATCCAGGAACATGTTTCGGTTAGTTTTCATTTATTCACTACTTATTTGATGATATAATAGTTTGATAGATAAATATTATTTTTCAAAAGTTTATAATTTGTTTAACTTTACTATTTCTATTATCATGAAACTGATTAATAATAATAGTTGTTAATTTTTGGACTCCTTCCTCTCTTATGCATTTTCTTTCTACCGTGCGATTTTTGTATGTTAATGTTCCACCTAAATGCAGGCAGTCGTCCTATGTTTTTTAGTACGAGGAATCCGTTCTAGAAACCGTCTACCCAGTGATTATAGTTTCCTCGAATGATGCAACTACGATGCTGACTAAATTACCTCACAACTGTACAAAACTTGACTATTGCTCTAATTACTGGAAATCTGCCGTTGGCGTTGGCTCAAATTCACTCTATTTCAATGCACTATGCATATAAGCAGTCCACTAAATGTTTCTACTGCTGAGACTTCGGGCCTTCTCACGCAAGGAGAGCGTTAGGCCTTAATCCACCACGCTGTCCAAGCACGGGTTGGTTGATGACGCGTGACCTCCAAAGATTCTAGGATCATGCCAGTTTCGTCACAATGTTTTCCTTCTCCATTTTTAAATTAGCGGCATAACGCACATGACCTCGAGAAGCCAGCGGTGTGCGTACTATATTAACTGGTAAACTTACGCAAATATAGATAAAACTACGATAAATATGTCGTAACTAGCGTTTTGTCCATAATAGGTACATAATATACAGCCTATACAAATCAGGAATCACGTACATATCCAACGGTGAAAAAAATTTTGTAATCGGTCCAGTAGTTCCTGAGATTAGCGCGTTCAAACAAAAAACCTCTTCAGCTTTACAATATGGGTATAGATGAATGATAATTAATAGTGTAGTAAAAAGTAGTTCAGTTATAGGGACTGGCGATAGAAGTGAAAAATAATAACTCAGAATTTGATAGCTCACTCTGGAAACTAAGCGGGTGAAACCAAGTTTACCCGAAGATTTATTTCATTTACAAACGTGACGCTTGAACTCAATTCACAACCCCCGGAAAATCTGTATGTGGTGCGTCAAATGAAGTTTTCACTTCAAAACACCGTGTAGGTTAGAAAGAAGCTTACCTCCACAAATGACATCGGCGAGGTTGGTCTGTACGCACTGGTGCGTGACGGCGCCGTCCCTGACCGTGGTGATCTCCCCGTAGAGCTGGTGCAGCGCCTCCTGGTCAGACATCAGGATGGTGCGGGGCGAGGGGCACTCCTCCTCGAAGCTGCTGTGGTGGCGGGAGGACGACCGCGATCTGGAGCGCCGGCGTCTGCAACGGCGAACGGAGACAGTTTTAGTGTAGAAGAATAAGGAATAAAAGAAAACAAAATAAATAATAGAGAAAAAGAAATAGAGGAGAAGAGAAAGTTAAAATAAGAGACAAAAAGGAAAAAATAATGTTTGAATAAGGGAGAAAAAAGAATAAAGGAAAAAAGAAAGTTCCACGGAGAGAGAGAGAGATAAGGGAAAAAAGAATAAAGGACAAAATAAAGTATAAATAAGGGAGGAAAAGGAATAAAGGAAGAAAGAAAGATTAAATAAGGGAAAAAGACAAACGAAAACAAAGTAACGGCTGGATGATACTCAAGATCAAGATTTATCGTCTGGAAAGATTTGGGAAAAAGTTGAAAGAGAGGAAAAGGAAAGTAGGTAAATGTTTCAGAATGAAGAACTCAACAAGAGCCTCAACGCCTGGAAGGAGATAAAAGAAAGTTACTTGAAACGAAAAAAAGATAATTTAAATGTCGCCGAGATAATAATATTAATCCAAAATGCACTGTCTGGAAAAACGGGAAGAAAGCAATAACATGAGAGAGGCATAAGTCTGTCTTATAGTAGTGTAGTCCTACAGTTCGTACAATATTTCACTTATTTAGTAGTGAACTAGTGTACATAGGAAGATTGTGATAATTAAATAAATACGAGAAATCCAACTCTTGTTACGGTACTCAAATTGAAGTCATAGTATAATAAACATAGTTTCTTATGCTGAGAACAACATATATATTTCTCAATTATCGATACCTGTTTTACTCATTTTGGTTGCTAATAAAATAAATTACAAAAAATATGCAACAGAAATCTTTGCCAAACAAGTTTAGCGTTCATTTTATAGTCGTGTTCGTAAACGTGGATAAAACAAGAAAATTATAGAGTTAAATTGTGACTTTAAGACATGTTAATGATTACCAAGAAATCACCTTTTTTACTAAAGCAATATTGTCCCTTAGTTTGCCTAACAGCGAGCCATATCGTGCTATTTTGAGCCTTATAGAGAGAATGTTAAGGTTGACAAATTAACTAGTTACAATGATTGGTCATCCTCAACCGGATTTCGTGTTTTGATTTGATGGCGTTAAGTTTTTTACCTATCATTAGAACATCTTGTTTTTGTTTACGATTTGACAGGTGATCACAAAAACGTCTCATTTCATGGGTATTTTTCATAATAGTTCTTCAATTACTGAGATTGGTAGGTGAAACATTGATTAGAGGCAGTTCCGGTGTTCGCAACCTTCGGGCCTAAGCATTTTTTTTTGTTTTTATCAACTGAAAAAATATGCTACTGAGTTGTAATAACGTAGTCTTCGAAAGATGAGATGTAAATAAATTCAGATATTATTTTGTGACAATGCATATTGTGGTTTAAATCATATAGCAAATATGGTACAGGGGTACCGCTGAGTTTCCACTAGGATGTATTTATTCCATTAGGCCAATATGTCCATAACTATGCAGCGTATACATAAACCATCAATTGGATTCATACAATTGTCCGCCATTTTGCATCAAAACACGCGCAATGTCAAGTTTGGCGCCAAAACGCATTCCATATCGGGTGCGTTCATTTCATACGCAGAGTGCGTTCAATTTAACAGAACATAACCTCAAATGGAGATTGGCTACGACTTGAAATGGCAATGTGAGTCATGTAATTGAAGATATAATAAATATTGAACACGCAATGTGCGAAGATTCTTGTTCTGGCTCGTTGAATGACTTGATGAATATGTTTTGGTTACGATTAAGATGCAATCGTAAATTACTTTTAATCCAACTCTATCTCGACTATGTTAAGATGCTAGAGGTACGTAATATACACTAATTATTCGTACTTAGCAGATTGTTTCCTTTGAGTAATTATTCAACACTTGCTTGTAATTTTTTAATGTCTTGTGGCTAGTAGTAGTGGTAGTACCTAACTCTGCCTGCGTTAGAGGCAGAGTTAGGTACTCAAAGTCGGGTTCGATTCGGGGTCGGGGTCGGGTTCGGGTGACTGGCCTTGTGGCTTAGTGGGTAGTAGCTCTGCCTGCGAAGCCGAGGGTCGTGGGTTCGATCCCCACCCAGTGCAAATATTTGTGTGATGAATTCAAATGTTTGCACTGTGTCTGGGTGTTTCTATGTATAATAAGTATGTATTTAAAACTATATAAGTATTATATCAGCTATCTGGCCGCCATCACACAAGCTTTGCTTAGTTTGGGGTCCGATGGTGTTGTGTGTGAATTGTCCACCAAATTTTTTTTTATTTTTTGTTTTTATTTATTCCCACCCAGTGCAAATATTTGTACGATGAATTTAAATATTTGTACTGTGTTTGGGTGTTTCTATGAATAATAAGTATAAGTATGTATTTACAACTATTAAATAATCAGCTATCTGCCCCCATAGTACAAGCTTGCTTAGTTTGGGGTCAGATGGTGTTGTGTGTGAATTGTCGACCAATATTTGTTAATTAATTATTAATATGGTTACTTATATACTAATTATAAATGTACACTTAACATGTTGCTTTTAAAAGTAAACAATATTTCTTAACAAATTAATTAGGCTTAAGTACCTACTAAGGACTACCTAAGTTGATCTGCTAGAAATCATATATGATCTCTTAAATAAATGATACTTGTTCGTCTTGATCGTCTAGTTCTTCTTAGACTATAACTAGCATTGCCCTTGGTATGGCAGGTTTGCAGGACTGGAATAGTGATTGTGTTACCTTCTCCCTTTATTTAATCTTGCTTTAACATAATAATATTATCTTCATGGACAGCTGCTAAATATTGCCTTTCTATTCTTGCAACAACATCAATTAGATACATAATTTCTGGATGATCAGGCTATCATGGTTTTAGTTAAAGCTGGCTGTTTGGAATTTAAAGTCACTTTTTGGCGCGAAAAATGTAGCGCTCTTGTAGATTTTGTTATTTGAACTGGCAATGATAGTGGATCCGGCATATCATTGGATAGCCGTATTTGTGGTAGTATTTTTGTTGTTATGGCTTATTGCGTATTTCTGTACTTACTCTGGCGTAACGATAAAGAATCCCCTGGAGGTCTGGTAGATCTTCCCCTCTTGCATGAGCTGTGCTAGTGTGTCGTACACCACCTCTGCTGAAGGGGTCTGCATGGATGGGAACTTGGAAGACAGCGAGCTCCGTACGCTTTCGAGTGTCGCTGACTGACCCTGGAATAGGAAACTAAATTGTATTATCCTTTGCATGTAATTAGTTAATAAACATAACCTTTAGGGTCGGTACATATCTGGCGGAAAATGCGCAGCGTATTATCGGTTGCGTGACGCCAGAACAGAGAAATATATAATAAAACATCCAACCTTTCACACTTAACCGATGATGTGTTACTACGATCGACGATATGCTCGACGTATTTACCGTCAGATGTGTACCGACCCTTACAACTGAAAATAAAAGCTAACACTGTAGAACCTTCTGCAATCGATTTCTAGAACAATAGATAGAAAGGGTTTGAAAATAACACAGCAAAGTTTGAATTTTATTTGAAAGTGGAAGAAAGTAGAGATAGACTCAAGTTTCTTCCACTTTAAAAAAAACCCCATTTACAACGCTTACGTCCCACAGCTGGGCAATCTATTTCTAGAACAATTGATAGATAGGGTTTGCAAATAACACAGTGAAGTTTGAAAATGTTATAAAAGTGAAAGAAACTAGACTTCATTTTTACAATGCTTACTGTCTTACAGTTGGGCAATGGTATCATCCAAGGAAATGTTTCAGAACGGAAATATAGAAGACTAGCAGCGCCCCGCAGTGTTACCCGCGAAGTTCCCGTTCCCGTTGTTCCCGTTGTTTTTCCGGGATAAAAAGTAGCCTATGTGTTCTTACAGACTAAAATCTGTGTTCCAAATTTCAGCCCGATCCGTTCATACGTTAGGACGTGATTGAGCAACAAACATCCAAACATCCATACATTCACATTTATAATATTAGTAGGATGATGCTCAATTTCATCAAAAGTGGCACCAATATTTGATTTCGTTAAATTTGTCGAAATTGAAAACTGTCTTTGACTGATAAATGTTCCAAGTCCACCTCAGAGTTAAAAAGCGTGAGTCTATTAGCTAATTTTATTGCCAGTATTAAATGTATTTACTAATAAGATTAACATTGAGCAAACACCTAAAAATCTGATAGAGATCTGAACATTATTTGAGTGCCTCTAGCTACCATTCATCATTTCTCATTGCCACAGTCGACCGTAGCTACTCTTTTTAGAGGCATGTTGGAGTCATATAAATCAACCTACATTGCCACATTCAATGATTTACATCGTACGTGTAATATAGATGTCAATTCATGATGTGGATTCAATAAACGTGTATTATTCAACCTTATAAAACTGACAAATAAATTTTATGAACGCACTCTTGTCTTGTACTCGAACGATTTTGATGAAATTATGTATGCAGGGGGTTTCGGGTACGATAAATCGAACTACCTAAGTTTCATTAAAAAAAAAACGCATAATATGCGCGTTTTTAGACAATGAAAAACTGTCACATTAGACATTAGAATGCGAAGGTAAATTTCGCCGCGTGACGCGACAGCGTAATAGCTCAGATGGGAAGTCGGGCGGTCATATCGGTCACGAATTAGTCGATCCGGGGTCGAATCCAGACGGCTTCTCTTTTTGAAGTGAAAACTTCTTTAGGCGCGTCCGCCAATGGGAAATGCTGAAAAGGCGTGGCCTCGGCATCATACCATGGCCATCTAGAAATGCATCAGCCAATAGGAAACTGACGCATTTCTAGATGACCATGCCATGATGCCCAGGCCACTCCCTCCGGTTACACCCATGTAGTTTCCAAAGTAAGCTATCAAATTCTGAGTTATAAGTTTTCACTTCTATCGGCAGTTCCTATGACTGCCAATTTTTTTTTCATGTTTTTTTTTTTTTTAATCTACTTCTTGTAGTCTTTTATCTGTAGGTATCTAAGTATATATAAACCGAGCAAAGCTCGGTCATCCAGGTACTCATATTTATTGGTCCACATAACATAGCACTGGTGGTGGAGGTTATCCGTCAATTCTATTCGCCTCACGTTTATCGAGGTCCATATATAAATAATGATAATACAAATAAAAATATTTTTATTTTATTTAAATAAAGAGTAACGAGACGAGCAGGACATGTGCCTGATGGTAAACAACATGCCTGCCAGATAACAGCACAGTGACACGCAGCTATTGGAACATTAAGAGTCCAAATCATTACCTAGCACTGCACTGCGCTCGTCACCCAGAAATCTAAGATGTTATATCTTTAATTCTAATTTCTCTGGAAACATTGCTCTTCAAACCGGAAGGGCAATGATTACGTTTTATTCAGAAATGAAACGTAATCTATTATTTCATTGAGTCCGAAATCTATTATTGAGTCAGCGTCGAAGACTTTCGATTGTACAGACAGCGTCAGTTCCTATTTTGATGGTTAGTATCGCGGAATCTGCACATCAATCACTTCGATCTAGATATCCACATAAGGCAGGATCTCCGACCTTCGCTACAGTTCGACATTTTGACATTGAATATGTTATTCTCTGATAAAAATCGCTGTCCGGTTTCGGGGCAATAGGAAGCTAAGATTGAGTTAGGGAGGTATCAAGTTCCGGCTTGGTTTTATAGACTTTCTTTGAAAGTTGTTTCAATTTGATATATATTTATTTTAGATTGCACTGATAACTAAGATTGCGGTCTAAAATAGCCCGTGCCTTATATTCACATATTAATTACAAATATCGATTTACAACGACCAGTTTTTTTGCAACACTGTGTTGTTGTATAACACAAAATCATTTTTACAAAGCCAAGTCAAAATACTTGAATAAAAAAAGGTAGCTTTGAGTTTAATATAACTAACGGAATAGATGTGTAACTTTTTTAATGTTGAACTATTGACTGAGGTATCATAGCCCATTATAACATATTTCTTGGAAATTTGTCGAAAAATTACTTTTGCCAAAGATATGATAAGCATACATTTTTTTGATCTGTAGTTTTCATCGATAAAAGGTTAACACTCGATAGCCATCTCGCCCAATGTTAAGCGACAATGCGGTCTACGCATTGTCGCTTAACATTGGGCTGAGCGCACTTAGCCAGAAGGAATACCTAGATTGTATCCATTAGGGTATACCCATTCAGGCAACGTATTCCACAGTTTAGATAGTCTAATATAAATTAGTAATGTTCTATTTTGTGTAAACAATTATTTATTATATAGTACCTAAAGTTGCCCTAGTTTATTATTGATTTATATTCACCCGTATCGATAACTTTTGATAGTAATATGATCCAATATGCAATAACTGAACCATACTATCAACGCAGCGTAGTTACAAGCGACCCACTAAATGCGTTTAAAATGCCTTCTCATGCAAATTTGATCTTGTTATTTTATCGAGGGCCGATCTAAGACATTGTTCAGTAATAAACAACCTTCGAGCGATGGAGTTATGAGACAGTGATGATGTTTTAAACGAGAGCATAGGCTATTTTAAACGGTTTTATTTCGCTTGACCCATTTCTTACGTCAAGTTTAGCAATTAAAATTTGCATAAGCAAGCTCACTTCATGTTCCTGTTACTGAGACTCGGGGCTTTCTTTTATGGAGAAAGTGTCAAGACTATAATCCACCACGCTTGTCAGTGCAGGCGATAAGTAGCCACAAGTGCAGGCAGGATTCCAATCTTAACAAAACTAAAATACAATGAGAACTACACTACGCTACATACCTAACTAAGTACTTACACTAAGCACACCTGAATTATCCATATACCAATGAAGGTCTACAGATAATCAAGATGTTCAAGCCCACTAGACGACTATGAAATTCGAAGTTTTAGCCACTAGGTTACCATCATCAGTCCTTCATCGTCCACTGTTGAACATTGGTTTCTCCCAATTGAAGCCTCTGAGCTCGATTGACAGATGCTGTCATCAACTGTTTCCTCGCAACTTTATGCAGATCGTTGTTCCACCAGGATGGGTGCCCGCGTGCTTGCCTAAGGCGCAGTCTCCGCTCAAGAACCCGTCTACCCCAACTTATGATATAAAACACCAAATGAATTAAATTTTACCTCTTAACAATTTATTTGAATAACTTAATCACCAAAAGTAGTGGTTTCCAATGACTACAAAATACGTTTTACAATCGTAAAGTCATAGGTTCGAATCCAGCCTGCAACTCTGAATATTTTTCCAAATGCAGGTGTATAAATTTATTATCACCTCGGGATTTAACGGTGAAGAAAAATATCTTGAGGAAACCAGTATGTTCCAAGAATCTTTCGGGGTCATGCGTCATCTACCAACCTGCACGGCCTGATTATGACCTTGACTGTCTCCTGACGAAAAAAGGCACCGAGTCTCAGCAGTGGGAATGTTTAGTGGGCTGCATACGATTATCTATGTGTGTGAGAGATTATAGTAATCATAAAAAGAAACGCATCGATGCTTAATTACCCAATTCTTGCATTTTTTTACTGAAACTATACCATTTTCCTACCCGTATGTACACATGCGCACTCCCTTCTTCCATAAACTGTTCGGGTAATGTTGGGAATGATTCTAAAACCGTTCGAAATGTATAAGCTGTATCACTGTTCTTTCCGATGTGGGTAGAGCAAAGAATGTCGTAGATAATGCAATACAGCAACGTGCGTAAAGATTTATGCCCTAAAACTCTACTGGATACACCGGTCCCATTTAATTGGGTATGCTAGTTGAACAACGTGGGTGTTAACTGCGCATGATCGAAATTACGAAATTTAGACTTGCTGGGCGATAAAAGGCTTGTACATTGACACCTGATATCTAAGTAATACGCTGTTGATACATAAGCCACCTTGGTTTACCGAAACATTTTCAAACATTTACCCAAAGCATACACATGAATCATTTGATTGAGAGTCGTGCGAAAAGAAAATGCTCATTTTTAATATAACACCATCTAGCCTCAAACTAAGCAAAGCTATATGAGATTTTGCTTAAAAACAGTTCCAACCAACGTCGGTATCCAAAGGAGTCTTAATTTCAGTCGGGATCTCATGGATACGCGTCACCGGCATGCTAATGCAACGACCAGGGATGGTATAGATATGATAATGGCTTTGTAACCAAAACTATCGGATATCCGAAATAAAAATGAATCCGTTGCCGTATCCGTTTCAAAAGTTTCGGATAGGTAGGTAGGATAAGTTTCAGGTGATAAGGCTACAAAATAGCTTTTTGTTATATCATGCTATGCTTGCTTTCCATATTATAATCTTCTTCTGCTCAGTTTTGACTATTAAAACTATATTTCATCTAATGTCCATATCTGAAACTATCCGAAACTGACGGATAATCTGAAATTATTACGTATCGATTCAGTACAGATTCGAAATGTCAAATCCATATCCATAACATCCTGACGTAGCATTGGAGCGGCGACCCAGGATCGGGGTGAAACGTTTGGATGGATGAAATCTTATGAGTTCACGATTTACAATTAATTAAAATGGAATTATTCCTCGCTTCAATGTATTAATTAGTTTCAAAGGAAACTTCAAGGACAACAATGACCTAATAACATTAATAGCATCGTCGAACTAGTTTTTCTATGAATATGTAACATGACAAAAGACCTCACGAAGACCTTTAAAATGTACGAGGTTAGCATAGGCGGGGCTTGCGGCTTATGACAGTACCAATCTTTTGTAGACCTATCTACGAATAATCTTGTACGTTGTCAATTCATAGAACCAATTTGAAGTGGTAGGACTCTTGGCAGAGTCTGCCTGGAGAAGTACCACACTTTTGCCAGTTATTCTACACCCAAGCAGTAATGTGCAAACATTAGTGTGTTCCGGTTTGAAGGGCAATGTTTCCAGAGAATTTACATGGCTTAGAGATATAACATCTTAGATCTCTGGGTGACGAGCGCAATGCCGTGTTAGGCAATAATTTGGACTCTTCATGTTCCAATAGCTGCGTGTCACTGTGTTGTTATGTGGCAGGCATGTTGCTTACCATCAGGCACATGGCCTGCTCGTCTCGTCACTCTTTATTAAAATAAAAAGTATTTAATAGCGGCAAGTGGCAGGTGTAGCTTACTGTGTTCAGAAAATACATAAGTGCTGCTGTCATTTCACTTTTTCAATCTTGTTGCGATTTAAGACGATGACACAATGCATCGACAACTGGTATTCAGATATAGAGATAGAGTGGCACTTGTTTTACAGACAATTACAGATCAGCCAGAAGAGCCAGTTTCATTTATCAGATTCAGAACTATACATATTTATGTATGTCTGTCGTGGTAGGACTCTGTGCAGAGTCCGCCTGGGGAAGTACTTACCACACCTTTGACAGTCATTCTACCGCCAAGCAGTAATGTGTAACCGTTACTGTGTTCCGGTTTGAAGGGCAATGTTTCCAGAAAAAATACTGGGTAGTTATAGATATCTCAGATCTCTGGGCGACGAGCGCAGTGCAGTGCTAGGTAATTATTTGGACTCTCCATGTTCCAATAGCTGCGTGTCACTGTGTTGTTATGTGGCAGGAATGTTGCTTACCACCAGGCACATGTCCAGCTCGTCTCGATACTCTTAATTATAAAAAAAAAGACCCAATTAGTATTTTGTTAAATACTAACTGTTGCGGCAGGCGGCAGGTATTCTGTTTAAGACGATGACACAATGCATCCACAACTGGTATTCAGATATAGAGAGAGATATGATGGCACTTGTTTTATAGACAACTATACTATAACTATACAACTATTGAACTATAGGTAACAATCGGGATAATCTGCGTCATGTGTATGGTGTATAATTTGTTAATGCTCGACAACTCAATATAAATCTTAGAAGTTAGGTCATCACACAATGATCCTAGCGACTAAATTCAGAGATTGACTCAGATTATCCTCGGTCGGGATTCTGAGTCGGTAACATTAATTATACTCATTTTAAAACGAATACTTATAAAACAACTAGATTATAAACATCAGATATTGATCGAAAATACAGTAAATGTATATACGTATAATGTATATAACGGAGATATGAAATTTTTATATAAACAAAAGTATTGCAATTAAAATAACAAATGAAATAATCTACTTAGGACAACAATATTTGTGAAATCTTTGGTAGTCCATAATAGACGAGCAAAGTTTTAATCGTTGAATATATTCAACTTAAAAATGTATGTAGAAATAAGCAGATCCTTTTTACAGTTAGATCCATTTCGTTTTATAACATAATGCAGACAAGAGAGCAAGACAGGTCGCAGCACAGCATTCCTGCCCACATTCCATGTGTTCGTCTAGATCAGCATTCCTTGTCACAGATTGCAGAATTGGGTTTGTCTTATTGGGCAAGAATGGCAGTTGACAAATTAATCGGATAGGTTGTTCGATTGTCTGTGACTTATTTTGCAACAGTGTAAATGTGAATAAAATTATCATTGTTTGATTTGAATTTGGCGGTTGGTTATTAATTTGGTGCAACATTTATTTATAGAACGATCAATTTAAGTTTGTAATCAATGATAAAAATGTAAGTAATGTATTATTTCAACAGAACTTATATATTGATAAATTTTCACTTGTGCGAGTGTCACTTGCACCTCTGATTATTATTCGTAGTGCAGATTTATATGTTTTTTGTCACGATCAGCTTTAAAAGTGAAAAAAAAGGTCTTAAGGAAACCGCCGTGTTCCAAAAAGAATATCTTTCGAGGACATCCGTCATCCATCCCAAAAATCTAAATACCTAATATGTATATTTAGATTTGTGTGGTCATCCATCCACCTGCACTTGATTAGTATGGTGGATTATGGACTTTTTTCCTTGTGAGAGAAGGCTCCGACTCCCAGCAGTGAGAACATTAAATAAGATCTTTGTGCTAATAACTTTGAGTTAAGGTTATCGAAATTCTTTAACAAAATGAAAACAATGACGCCACATGGGGCGGGCACAATTGAAAACTATTTTGGACAAAGATCTCATAATCCATTCTAAAGACGCCTACTTTGGATTACTTAATTTTTTTCATTTTGTCCTTGTATTCTGCTAGTTCAATCTGATGTTTTTAAAGGTCAGGACCCTACATCAAACTTATACAACTCGTCACGTTTAATGACAAAATAACAAATTTAACAAGGTCTTTGATCTCTATCAATTTCAACAACTCAACTACAACACATCAATATAATGTCTAAATCAACATTGAAACTAATTGAATCATAGTCAACAATGTAAATGCCATTAACGTATATGAGATCAGAAGTTCGCTATTTTTAGGAGTGTACCAGAATTCGTAAAAGACTATGACGGTCGAGAATTTCTTAACAACTTGGATGACCTGAAAACGCTACAAGCTACAAGCGGTAGCGATTATTAATAAAATGAATACTAACTACGATTAATGAATTTACAAAAAATATCACTTTGTATTTTTTATCGATTTGATTTCTGGAAGTACCCGGATGAGCTTTTTGACCTGACTAGAGACGGAATTTCACTTTTGCGCAGATGGAAACCGCCAAAAACATCATGCCCATATTCTGCCAAACTGGAAATGCCAAACAATCCACTACTCCTGGTCGACCTGCAAACTATAAAATACCCTTTTTCTGAAAGTTTTTTCGAAGAACTTCGATAAGAATAAATTTAATTAATGCATATTTGAACACCTCTCCGTGCTGGCAACGTTGTCAGCTTGTTTTGACAAACTTTTGTAACATCAAAAGTTTATAAGCAACGCCTACCGCTTACCATTAGGGAAACTGTGTGCTCTTTGTCACTCGTCCTATAAAATGGAAAAGGATACAAGAGTATTGTAATTTTTAATTTTAATTACGTTGTATCTAAAATAGTTGATTTAATATTTTTTAAGTGTGCTTCATATTATAAATATGATCTGCCATGTATGTATGTCACTACTTACTCCAAATGTATGAGAGCCTACAATCTGTAATTTTTTTGACACCAATCGACTCAGGAGTCGACAGTTGTTTCGTGCAACGATTTAAAGATACCAAATTCAGCTTAATATGTTAGTGTAATACAGCGGTCAATTTTATATTTTGTTGGTGTTAGAAAGTAATTTAATTTTGCAGTAAAATTTTTACTTTAGAATACTGTATAGAAAACTGTAAAATAATCAGAAATTACTTAAATGAAATGTGCTTTTGGTGAGGCTTAAGACTTCTGTTATTAAGTTGTTCTATTTTTTTATCATCAATGTAAATTAATCAATTAGTTATACTTAAAAATAATCCGGTTAATATTTGAATAATTCAACTTATATTTTAAATGCGCGAGTTTGTGAGGATGTATGGATGTTAATTTTTCAGGTAAAGACTTTTAAAGAAATTTGGATGTAATTTGGAAATAGGTAACAGTCGGGAATAAATTATATTACATAAGTTACATTGGCTTTTTATCCCAGGGAAATCAAGAGATTGGCAACCAAACAGGGGAAACCACGGCTGCTAGTTAAACATAAAGGTAAATATCATTTCCATCTATTTTGTACCATCCACACGTCGAGCCACTCAGACCCCACATGTACGGAATATTCACCATAATGGAACTGGTTTTGCACACTACCAAACAAGCGTGTTTTTCTTACTTCATGGTCAAGAACCAAGAACCATCACACCGGTATATGATCATTAGGACAATTTGACCATTCGACCATTTGACGGAAATTATTCAACATGTAAATGTTAGTCATCTTGCACAGTTTTATGATTTAATTTGACTAACGATCGCTTTTTAGGCAGATTTGTATTCATTAGGTAAATTATGGAATAATTATTGTAAACTTTCTGTTAGTTTTAGGTAGGTACATTTCGGTATAGTTTGGTGAGTTTGACCTGTGAGTGAGTTTGTTTGATATTAGTTATCGGTCCATGGCTGCATAAACAACCCACTATATAAATAAATATTGGTGGACAATTCACACACAACACTATCTGACCCCAAACTAAGCAAAGCTTGTATGATGGCGGCCAGAGAGCTGATATAATAATTATATAGTTGTAAATACATACTTATTATACATAGAAACACCCAGACACAGTGCAAACATTTGACTTCATCACACAAATATTTACACTGGGTGGGAATCGAACCCACGACCCTCGGCTTCGCAGGCAGAGCTACTACCAACTAAGCCACGAGGTCTGTCATTGTTGTCGGGTTGGAGGAGAACACATGTGTTTCAAAAATAACTTTCTTGAAACATGTTGCCTTCAAACTGGACTCGGGCGAAGGTGTGGTACTTTACAAATAGTTCTACCACTATTAAAATAAAGTTCATCTGTTTATTTTACTGTGTCGATTTTTTTGGATTTGTTTTAAATGCCATAATACTGAACTGGGCTAGCAACGATTGCCTTACTATTGAAACTTTTCAAAACATTTAAGTATGTAATAAAACATGTAAGTAGTTATTATAACGTTGTGTTTGTTAGCAATGTTTGGTGTACATACTGTACGTCACCTGTTTTATCAATATACTAGCGGCCCGTTCCGGCTTCGCTCGGACATAGCCTAGACACTGTCTGCAGCGCCATCTGCCGGGTTTATTTTTGAATTTAAACCATCTTCGCATACACACACAAAAAAAACATTCAAATCGGTCCCGTCGTTTAGGAGTTCACTGTCAAATGATTAAATTACTAAAATGGCTATAAATAAAAACAGAGGTTGGTGATAAAAGGCTAAAAATTTAGGGTTGTATGTATTTTGTAACGCCACATTATAAAAAAATAAGAACAAAAAAATTTAACCAAAAATTAAAAAAAAAATGTTTGTGGTGAACAACCCCTAACACTTAGGGGTATGAAAAATAGCTAGTAGCCGATTCTCAGACCTACTGAATATGCATATAAAATTTGGTCAAAATCAGTAAAGCCGTTTCGGAGGAGTAAGGAAACAAACACTGTGACACGAGAATTTTATATATAAGACAATGCTTTTGGTATAAACACAATATTAAGCAATTATATCCTAATTTCTTACTGATATGTTCCTTAGATATTAACGATTGACTATTATTATTAGCCTAAATTAACCCACAGCTGGTCAAACGTCTGTCTATGTACATTTTTGCTAAACAAATAAAAATACTAGGGAGGAAGTGTAGATCATTAAGAAAGTAAGTTTATTAACATCTGTTTTACCATAGCTCTGATGTCGCTTTACAACTCTGACTTGCATTTTATCAAAATTTATTTTCTAATGGTGACCATGATTTACACATTTCTTCGTAAGTATTGTACCAGAATTGTGTCAATTTACTAGAAAGTTGAAAGTTACAAATATGTTGTATCAATCTAACCTGATTCACTTGAATGTGTTTCTGATTGTGATCCAATAATGCTTGAAGATAATTTAGACGATAATATGCTATAGGAAAGTACAGGATTTCATGCGTTAATTGATTAGCGACATTTCTTTAGAATTAGTGAGATTATTTTAAATTTACTCTTAGCACCGACTTCAAATAGATGAGTGAGTAGCGCTTATAATAATTAAATCAGTTTGTTTTTCGCTTCTCAGTGCCTATTTGTGGTTTTGAAGTCGGTTTAATTTTTTGTAGAAAATAGATAGTTTATTTTAACCTTTTTTTTTTAAATAGGGAGTGACGAGACGAGCAGGACATGGGCCTGATAGTAAGTAACATGCCTGCCACATAACAGCACAGCGACACGCAGTTATTGGAACATGAAGACTCTAAATCATTACCTAGCACTGCACTGCGCTCGTCACCCAGAGATCTAAGATGTTATATCTCTAAGCCCCGTAATTTCTCTGGAAACATTGCCCTTCAAACCGATTATAAAAAAGAAGACTGATATTTATTTACTTATGAGTATTATTTAGGTGCTGAAAACAACTGAAAGAAAGGTTTCCAATCGAAAACAATTTACACTAGTTTATGGACCATTGGTCTTATCAAACTAGTTATTTTGACAGTAAGCTTTGGCAAAACGCTCTATTATGTAGATTGCTTTTATTTATGGCATAGATAGATACATTTAAAAAAAAGTAATAATCTATTAATTAACTTTAGTTTGAGTTTAAGTTGCTTCATTAAATGGTAGTCGTGTTGTCAGTTTAGAATAGCTTAGATAATATATTTACCTGTGACGTAAGGTCCATAATGCAGTCGCAGAGGGCTTCGGGCAGCGGTGTGAACTGGCCCTGGTGAGCCGGAGTTACGATGCAGTCTTCGATATCACCTGGTGACAAGGGAAATTGTTCGTTAGTACAGAAATATTAAAATATAAGTTAGGAATATCAACAAAAAGCAAATTTTTGTTTTTGATAAAGTTAAAGCCCTATGGATGGTTCCATAGGGCTTTAACTTGTGTCAATGTGTTTCCAAAGAGGGCTCAGCAGGGAATGGAATAAAAACTATTACCATGATCCATTAGATAAATAATAAGTAAACAAATAGGTCATGTTTTTCCGCACTGTTCTTTTGTACAAATCGTAAACAGATGAGGTGTATGTTATGGCGACGTAGTGATGTGCCGCGACATAAGTATGAAACTTCCTTAAGAGCGACAAGACAAGAGCGATCAGACCCGTGCTTTCGGTGTAAAGCATTTGTTCTAACTCTATACTTAGTACAATTATGTAAACTCTTTGATTAAGCCCATTACATAACTAACGGCTATATTACTAACAAGAACCTAGACAGAGGTGGTCGACCTCTGTCTAGCTTCAACCCCCCTAACATCAACACAAGCAATCCTAAATAAATGGAACAAAAAGTAGAGCTTGAAGCTCATAAACAACTAAGAAAGACAATATAAAATGATGAGATCTATAAAGACACAGATCAGACATAATGTGCGTGACAAAAAGGTATCTGAAAATCAGGAATTTATATAAACTACAAAATAAATATTCTAGTAGTGAATCCCTGGAATAAGGCCGCGTTTACATAAATTGCTGTAGTCCTCCGGGATACGGCCATTGGACACTTTCCAACAAAAACGTGGCGCAAAATATAGGCTGCAGTGATATAAGTATCATAGATAAAAGAAAATGGAACAAAAATTTAAGCTAAGTACAAACATCAAAATATTACTTAATAAATTAAATATTATAATGATACAAAAGCCATTAGATTAAAGTTAGATTTAGTTAACTACGAGTATGTATATAGAGTTTAAAATATATACATATCAAGATAATACATGCAGTTTGCAGTTATATTATACACTTTCCCTTTCCGGGACCCTTGTATTGTTTTATGTGATGTTTTTGTCGTGTAACATTTTTGTAATATCCTTCATAGAAGAAGTATGTATTTAAAATATTATAAACTTGGCTATAATTTGCTAGCCAGGAAAAGTGTTTATGAAAGAAAAACTCCATCGTCTTTTATTTTTTTTATTTATGGGTTATTTTTTTAATTGACTACGATAACATTACAAGACAACAAAAGTTGAGTATTCCTACTCTTTTTTTCATACTTTGCTTTCCTTTCCAACCGCGTTTGGAACAAAGGCTCTTAAGATAATGTAACCTAAAATCCTAAAATCGCCGCTCAGCTACATATACTTGCAAGGGTATTCGCTATTTTTACAAATCGACATGTGATAACCAACGTTACAAACTCACGAGTAGTGAAATGATTATTAATGCAAAAAAATATTCAACAAATTAATAATAATAAATAATAAATATTGGTGGACAATTCACACACAACACCATCTGACCCCAAACTAAGCAAAGCTTGTATGATGGCGGCCAGATAGCTGATATAATACTTATATATAAGTAAATTTTTAAATACATACTTATTATACATAGAAACACCCAAACACAGTGCAAACATTTGAATTCATCACACAAATATTTAAATTGGTTATATTTTGTTGGTTATATTGGCTCAAAGTAATTATTGGAGAAACTTTCATTCGTTAATGTACTATTAGACAAATATGATTCTTTTAATGTTTTTGTTAATGTTTAAATACAAAATCAACACTGAATACATTTTATTTTTTACAAAATGATGGTTTGTAAAATAAAACATTTGACGTCAGATATTTTTGTAATAGATATAATACAAAACATTATTTGTAAAATGGAACATTTATACATTGTAAAGTTTTTACGATGAATATTATACGATTAGTTGGTTTTAAAGTGATATTTGGTCAAAAAATGTTTGTGAAACATTGTGAACTACTTGCAAGCTCGTAGCTTGTCCCACGAAACTTCTATGCGGATGTGCCCTGTTAAAACACCCGCAATATCGTCCCGTTCGTTATGAAGTGGCGACGATATGTCTCTAATATCTTCTTCTGTCAAGTTTCTCTTATTTTTAAACTTTATTTAAGAAATTTGAGGATTTAATCGTCTTATATAAATGATTATTGAAAGAACTGAAAGGTTTATTCACGTGGTCTTAAACTTATGGGATTAATTAAAAGGTTTATTTGATTTTGGGAATTTGTATTGCATTTCCGTCATGGTTTTGATGACACTTTGACGTGCCAGCTGTGGTTTTAAAATTAAAACTTTAGAAGTCAGGTTTAAATGTATTATATGATTCAACAACTTGAAGTTGACTACACAAATTTTACTAACTATTTCACAGTCTTTCCTTGCAAGAAAAGGCCCAACAGTGAAAACATTTAGTAGGCTGCTTAATATGTAGGCATGATAAATCTTTTCACATAAAATAATGTTTTTATTGCAAAATTAGATGTATTAGATACCTACACCAATGATATAAGGTAACTGTTTTAAGAGTTCAATGATCTACACAGTAAGTATTCATTCCGTTTGCATTAAAATTACACAGAAATACACGACTAACAATAGGAATATTAGCCTTATCGTGGCCATGCAGGCGCGTTGGCACCCTTTCATTCATTCACTGGGAACACTGGCAATTGTAGGGCTATATCTAGGTCATAACTGGTCGTCCTGAAACGGGAGGACAAAGGCTTAAATACCATTATGACTATGAAGTTGGTACACTGTTACTGGATTACTGGTAGCTGAGTTAAACTCATCAAATGGACAGATTTACTGTAGAGATATTAGCAACACTCTACGGTTTTACCTACGTAGTTCTCGTTGCCGTTATTTTCCCGTCAAAAAATTAGCCTTTGTGATATTCCAGACTATAATCTAACTGTATTCCAAATTTCAACTCGATCCGTTCAGAAGTTACGACGTGATTGATCAAATAACCATACAACCATACTACCTTCTACCTTGTAAAATAGTAAAATCGTAGTGATATACCTTCTACCTAACAAATAACCATACTATGACATTTATAACGGTATTTATTATAACCTAAGTTACGGTGGTCTAAGTTACGGTGGTCTAGTCGGGAGAACGGCGGCTGCCGATCCGGAGACCCCGGGTTCAAACCCCACACGCACCACTGTCTTTTCGAGGTCATGTGCGTAATGCCGCTAACTTAAAACGGTGAAGGAAAACATCGTGAGGAAACCGACATGTACCTAGAATCTTTCGAAGTCATGTGTCATCCGCCAACCCGCATTGGGCCAGCGTGGTGGATTATGGCCTTAACTCTCTCCTTGCGAGAGAAGGCCCCGAGTCCCAGCAGTGGGAACGTTTAGTGGGCTGTTGATGACGATATTATAACCACGACTGGCCTCGTGGCTTAGTGGGTAGTAGCTCTGCCTGCAAAGCCGAGGGTCGTGGGTTCGATTCCCACCCAGTGCAAATATTTGTGTGATGAATTCAAATGTTTGCACTGTGTCTGGGTGTTTTTATGTATAATAAGTATGTATTTACAACTATATACGTATTATATCAGCTATTTGGCCGCCATATCACAAGCTTTGCTTAGTTTGGGGTCATATGGTGTTGTGTGTTTTTGGGGACCGAGTCACCTCCGTCCGTGGGGAAGCACCTGTATATTGAAACCCCACACGTGGTCCCTGGGTGGTGCTAATCAGGTGACAAATTACCGGTGGTAGGCTTCGGCCGTGGTTGGTGACCACCCACTAGACTAAGTCACGACGCCAAGCGGCCTAGCCGTGTTCCGTCGTGTTGTCTAGTGACACCATTAGGGGAAAACGGGTCAGAACAGTTGCTGCACAACTGCAAGACCGGTCTGTCACACACCAATACTGTACATCGGGAAGCTAGTCATGGAGGGTAGCGGGATCCGAGGCACGGTTTGCCGCACCGACCGCAGATAGTTGGGGGCCCAAGTAGTGAGCTAGCCACTCATGAAAGGCTGCCCCGCCATCTAGCGAAAAATCCCGGGATGCGCTATCCTGCCGGTTGGCGACCGGATGACAAGGCCAGATAGACATCCCCGGGGGGGCTCGGGCGTCCCCGCAGTCTCCAGGCTAGCTGCCCACTGGTGTATTCGTGTTGTGTGTTGTGACCAATGTTCAGTAGTGTGCAGCCTCGTTCTACTGCCGTTTTCCCACCGATCCCTCTCTCAAAACAAAAATGAACAAAGCACACAATAGAAACAAGGTTAAAGAGCGGCTGCACGCCTTGTCGGTAAAAGTGCACCTCACAAATATTCGAGGTCTGCACTCCAATCTCTCAGCAGTCCACCATCACCTCGAGACTGAGCAGCCGACACTCTTTTTTCTTACGGAGACGCAGATAGGTTGTCCCTCGGACGTGGCGTACCTAACGTACCCAGGCTATACTCTGGAGCACAAATTCCGGCCTCGTGCTGGAGTGTGCCTGTACGCCCGTGACGACATCTGCTGTCGGCGTCTCCGTAACCTTGAGGATACTAGATTTTCGGTTCTTTGGGCACTGATAGACACAGGCATAGACAAAATTATCTATTCCTGTGTATATCGGTCGCACAGCGGAGACCAGGAGACGACTAGGCTCATTGATTATTTAAGTGAGGCGGCGGACGCGGCTCAACAGAAGTACCCTTCGGCTCAATTAGTGTTACTGGGGGATTTCAACGGCCATCACAAGGAATGGCTGTTCCCATACCGGGACACTGACCACGCTGGGCAGGAAACGAGAAAGCTAGCTTTATCGTTAGACCTAACCCAGCTGGTCCAAGAGGCCACAAGAGTACCCGACGTTGAGTCGCATACACCTTATTGCTTAGACCTTCTGCTGACAACAGATCCAGACCGTTATTCGGTGGCGGTGTCTTCGCCGTTAGGCAGTTCCGACCACTGTCTGGTGAAATCTGTATCTGTCTACCATCCGCCTGATCCCAGCCCTAGAGGCAACCGGCGATTGTGGCGATACAAGTCAGCAGATTGGGACGAGATGCGCTCTTTCTTCGCGTCTTACCCATGGCAGTCATTGTGCTTCACTTCTGGTGATCCTTCAGTCTGCGCGGATGCTGTGACTAATGTAATACGTACGGCTATGGAATATTTCATTCCATACTCCGACGTCCCATTATCCAGCAAAGCTCGCCCATGGTTTGGTTCTCAATGTAAAAGTGCTGAAGCATTTAAACATGAGACCTACCTAGCCTGGGTTGATGCTCGACAGCGTAAGGCAAGGGACATACGCCAGAAGAAGAAAGCGTTCAACAAGGCTGCTAAGGCATGTAAAAAGGTTCTTCAGAGGGCTCGATTTGACCACATTAGTCGAATAGGGAACAAACTAGCTTCATACCCTGCGGGCAGCAAAGCGTTTTGGTCCCTAGCTAAATCGGTCGAATCGAACTTCTGCCGCCCCTCACTACCTCCAATGCTGAAACCTGATGGGACACTGGCTCACACTGCAACGGAGAAAGCAAACTTGTTTGCAACTCAGTTTGCGGAATCTTCTCGTCTAGATGCTGGTAGCGCGACACCTCCTACTCCACCTGGCTGTCCGACTTTTATGTCAGATATTCACATTCGCCAAATGGAGGTTCGCAAAGTGCTACGCAATCTGGACGTGAATAAAGCCAGTGGCCCAGATGGTATTCCTGCCCTAGTATTGAAGGCTTGTGCGCCTGAGTTGTCTCCGATACTGACGCGCCTATTTAGACTCTCTCTCCAAACTGGGCTAGTACCGAAGTCTTGGAAGCTTGCTAATGTGCAACCTGTGCCCAAAAAAGGGTAGTCGTGCTGACCCTGCCAACTACAGGCCCATCTCGGTCACGTCCATACTCTGCAAGACTATGGAACGTGTCTTAAACCACAGGCTCCTCACGTACCTAGAATCAAACGACCTCCTCAGTGACCAGCAATACGGATTTCGCCGAAACCGGTCCACCGGGGATATTCTAGCGTACGTCACTCACATCTGGAGTGAAGCTATTGAGAAACACGGGGAAGCACTTGCAGTCTCCCTGGATATCTCAAAGGCTTTCGACAGGGTTTGGCATGATGGCCTTATAAGTAAGCTTTCTAGGTATGGTTTGTCTTCTGGGTTTATTGCGTGGATATCGGACTTTTTGAGGGATCGATCCATACGAGTCGTCATTGATGGCTGCTCGTCTGATCAAATGGCTATTAATGCCGGAGTCCCTCAAGGGTCGGTACTCTCTGCAACGCTCTTCCTGCTACACATCAATGATCTGTTGAAGCCTGGTATCTTTGGGTACGCAGATGATAGCACCGTTGTAGAGAGTTACATATCTAGCGCGAGAGCCAGTGGGCAGCAAACTCAGGTACTGAGAGAGAGTCTGATCGAGCGTTTGAGCTTGACCCTTGAGGCGGTGTCTGAATGGGGCGATGCCAATCTGGTCAAGTTCAACGAGAGTAAGACGCAGGCGTGTCTATTCTCCGCTAAAAGGAGTCCATTTGAACTGACTCCAACTTTTAGAGGTGTGTCCGTGCCGGTTTCTGACCGTCTTGAGCTTTTGGGCGTGACTTTGACCTCTACGCTCAACTTTGGCTCGTATATCGAATCTAAGGCTAAACTAGCTGCCAAAAAACTGGGTGTCCTTTCAAAGGTGCGAAGGTACTTCAAGTCTGAACAGTTGCTTACATTATATCAAGCACAGATTCGCTCCTGTATGGAGTACTGTTCGCACCTTTGGGATGGTTCGGCTAAGTATCAGCTGGAAGCTCTGGAATCGATCGAGAGACGTGCCAAAAGGCTCATAGGCAATGCTACTCTTGTGCGAAAAAGACTTCAAAGTCTTGAACATCGCCGTAAAATTGCTAGTCTATCGGTTTTTTATCGGATACACTTCGGAGAGTGTGCGACTGATTTACATGATCTAATACCACCTTGTCCTTTTTTCTATCGGAATGCTCGTAGCTCGAAAAAGCGACATCGTTTCATGGTTGATGTTCCAAAGACACGAACGAAGAGATTTGACTCTACTTTTGTGATAAGAACGGCTAGGCTGTGGAATACGTTGCCTGAGTGGGTTTTCCCCGATGGTTACAATCTTTGTGTCTTCAAATCGAGAGTGAATCGGTTTTTTCTAGGTAAACACGCTTCATCGTAGACCGCATCGTCGCTTTACATCAGGCGAGATGGCGGTCAAGTGTAAACCTATAAAAGGTAAAAAAAAAAAAAAAAAAAAAAAAAAAAAAAGTGTGTGAATTGTCCACCAATATTTATTTATTATTATTATTTATACGTAACATGAGCCAAAAAAATCAGACATCGATGATATATTAATTCTATTAAAATTAATGAACTGTGTGATTTTAATTTTTAAATTGAAATTGTTTCGTTTTTTACTTTTGTTCTAATTTAACATTTCCAGTTAATTATTTATTAATTCTTACTTCAAGCAGACCATAAATTTCAGTCCGATTTATCAATTAACCTATCAGGCACTCAGTAACAAACAAGAGCTTTTGCGTAACTGTCACCTAGTCGAGCTCACTTACCGCAGCTTCCTATTGTCCAGTCGAGTACTAGGCGCGCAGAAACGCTAATAGGTAGAATAAACTAAAACCTAGGAGCTCACAAACATAAACAGTTCCACGGCAAACACTTCGAACTAAACTCGACAGATTGTTTAGTTCAAGGTTTCCAATTACGGCGCCACGTTTGGGGTCACCTAGCTTCTTGTATAGGACCGAGCAACACGACTAATGAGGAAGTACCGGAACACTGAAGTTAACGGGCTGTAGGTGTCCATTGTTCACGCGTTAAATTGAACTTAACCTAGTAACGCGTAAACAGTTGCCTATAAAACTGAAATGGGCACATTTTGTTGGGATACAACTTTTGCAGTCTTCGTTTGGGGAAATACTACACTATTACTAGTTATTTTACTGTCATACGGTAACATGCATGCATCGATGTGTTCCATTTTGAAGGCAAATGTCTCCAGAGACACTAATGTGAAGCAGTGATTTAAATTCCACTTGCTCAAAATACTGAGTTACATTGATTGACAGATAGACCAATACTGAATATTGACCGCTAAATGTAGAGATTATAATTTTGTATTTTTTTGAAGTGAAAGCTTCTTTATGGCTCCCATATTTTTTACACACGTATTTTTTGTGGGCTGTGAATAAAATTGAGTTCAAGCGTTCAAACGCTGGTGAAACGCTGGTGAATGAAAAAGATCTTCGGGTGAGCTCGGGACCATGGCCATCTAGAAATGCTTGTTATGTGTGTTACCATGGATACCATAGCACATTTACACAACTAACCATGCTATCTAGTCTAGATGGCCATGCTTAGAAGACTTATTTAGACGCCAATGTTTTGAAGATTTATCTCAGACTAGCAGCACCTTCCGGTTTCACTCGCGTAGTTACGAAAGTGCGCTATCAAATTCTGAGTTATAAGTTTTCACTTCTATCGGCAGTCCCTATGACTGCCATTGTTTTCGGAAACTGCGTTTAAATTATGTTGCGTTCATGTTTTGAATAAATCATTTTTTATAAGTAACTAGTAGTGTCCCACGCTTTTATCCGCGTAGTTTTCGTTCCCGTTATTTTCCCTGGTTAGCCTATGCTAACTAAACTATGTGCTATTCCAGACTACAATTTACCTGTGTTCTAAATTTCAAACCCATATTTTCAAACCAGAGGTTTATAAATCTATACCAGGTAATATATATCTATCTATATCAACCCAATAGACATAGAGGTACAATGTAGTATGACAAAATAATATTTTTAAAGTGAACTGTTCACAAAACTTAGATGTAAGAACTAGTAATAAAAAAATTAGCAGTCATAGGAACTGCCGATAGAAGTGAAAACTTGTGACTCTTTTGGGGACCGAGTCACCTCCGTCCGTGGGGAAGCACCTGTATATTGAAACCCCACACGTGGTCCCTGGGTGGTGCTAATCAGGTGACAAATTACCGGTGGTAGGCTTCGGCCGTGGTTGGTGACCACCCACTAGACTAAGTCACGACGCCAAGCGGCCTAGCCGTGTTCCGTCGTGTTGTCTAGTGACACCATTAGGGGAAAACGGGTCAGAACAGTTGCTGCACAACTGCAAGACCGGTCTGTCACACACCAATACTGTACATCGGGAAGCTAGTCATGGAGGGTAGCGGGATCCGAGGCACGGTTTGCCGCACCGACCGCAGATAGTTGGGGGCCCAAGTAGTGAGCTAGCCACTCATGAAAGGCTGCCCCGCCATCTAGCGAAAAATCCCGGGATGCGCTATCCTGCCGGTTGGCGACCGGATGACAAGGCCAGATAGACATCCCCGGGGGGGCTCGGGCGTCCCCGCAGTCTCCAG
Source organism: Ectropis crepuscularia (assembly GCA_963693475.1). Taxonomy (NCBI): domain Eukaryota; kingdom Metazoa; phylum Arthropoda; class Insecta; order Lepidoptera; family Geometridae; genus Ectropis; species Ectropis crepuscularia. Next base: position 5,888,039 of record OY856340.1, read on the forward strand.
GCTAGCTGCCCACTGGTGTATTCGTGTTGTGTGTTGTGACCAATGGTCAGTAGTGTGCAGCCTCGTTCTACTGCCGTTTTCCCACCGATCCCTCTCTCAAAACAAAAATGAACAAAGCACACAATAGAAACAAGGTTAAAGAGCGGCTGCACGCCTTGTCGGTAAAAGTGCACCTCACAAATATTCGAGGTCTGCACTCCAATCTCTCAGCAGTCCACCATCACCTCGAGACTGAGCAGCCGACACTCTTTTTTCTTACGGAGACGCAGATAGGTTGTCCCTCGGACGTGGCGTACCTAACGTACCCAGGCTATACTCTGGAGCACAAATTCCGGCCTCGTGCTGGAGTGTGCCTGTACGCCCGTGACGACATCTGCTGTCGGCGTCTCCGTAACCTTGAGGATACTAGATTTTCGGTTCTTTGGGCACTGATAGACACAGGCATAGACAAAATTATCTATTCCTGTGTATATCGGTCGCACAGCGGAGACCAGGAGACGACTAGGCTCATTGATTATTTAAGTGAGGCGGCGGACGCGGCTCTACAGAAGTACCCTTCGGCTCAATTAGTGTTACTGGGGGATTTCAACGGCCATCACAAGGAATGGCTGTTCCCATACCGGGACACTGACCACGCTGGGCAGGAAACGAGAAAGCTAGCTTTATCGTTAGACCTAACCCAGCTGGTCCAAGAGGCCACAAGAGTACCCGACGTTGAGTCGCATACACCTTATTGCTTAGACCTTCTGCTGACAACAGATCCAGACCGTTATTCCGTGGTGGTATCTTCGCCGTTAGGCAGCTCCGACCACTGTCTGGTGAAATCTGTATCTGTCTACCATCCGCCTGATCCCAGCCCTAGAGGCAACCGGCGATTGTGGCGATACAAGTCAGCAGATTGGGACGAGATGCGCTCTTTCTTCGCGTCTTACCCATGGCAGTCATTGTGCTTCACTTCTGGTGATCCTTCAGTCTGCGCGGATGCTGTGACTAATGTAATACGTACGGCTATGGAATATTTCATTCCATACTCCGACGTCCCATTATCCAGCAAAGCTCGCCCATGGTTTGGTTCTCAATGTAAAAGTGCTGAAGCATTTAAACATGAGACCTACCTAGCCTGGGTTGATGCTCGACAACGTAAGGCAAGGGACATACGCCAGAAGAAGAAAGCGTTCAACAAGGCTGCTAAGGCATGTAAAAAGGTTCTTCAGAGGGCTCGATTTGACCACATTAGTCGAATAGGGAACAAACTAGCTTCATACCCTGCGGGCAGCAAAGCGTTTTGGTCCCTAGCTAAATCGGTCGAATCGAACTTCTGCCGCCCCTCACTACCTCCAATGCTGAAACCTGATGGGACACTGGCTCACACTGCAACGGAGAAAGCAAACTTGTTTGCAACTCAGTTTGCGGAATCTTCTCGTCTAGATGCTGGTAGCGCGACACCTCCTACTCCACCTGGCTGTCCGACTTTTATGTCAGATATTCACATTCGCCAAATGGAGGTTCGCAAAGTGCTACGCAATCTGGACGTGAATAAAGCCAGTGGCCCAGATGGTATTCCTGCCCTAGTATTGAAGGCTTGTGCGCCTGAGTTGTCTCCGATACTGACGCGCCTATTTAGACTCTCTCTCCAAACTGGGCTAGTACCGAAGTCTTGGAAGCTTGCTAATGTGCAACCTGTGCCCAAAAAGGGTAGTCGTGCTGACCCTGCCAACTACAGGCCCATCTTGGTCACGTCCATACTCTGCAAGACTATGGAACGTGTCTTAAACCACAGGCTCCTCACGTACCTAGAATCAAACGACCTCCTCAGTGACCAGCAATACGGATTTCGCCGAAACCGGTCCACCGGGGATATTCTAGCGTACGTCACTCACATCTGGAGTGAAGCTATTGAGAAACACGGGGAAGCACTTGCAGTCTCCCTGGATATCTCAAAGGCTTTCGACAGGGTTTGGCATGATGGCCTTATAAGTAAGCTTTCTAGGTATGGTTTGTCTTCTGGGTTTATTGCGTGGATATCGGACTTTTTGAGGGATCGATCCATACGAGTCGTCATTGATGGCTGCTCGTCTGATCAAATGGCTATTAATGCCGGAGTCCCTCAAGGGTCGGTACTCTCTGCAACGCTCTTCCTGCTACACATCAATGATCTGTTGAAGCCCGGTATCTTTGGGTACGCAGATGATAGCACCGTTGTAGAGAGTTACATATCTAGCGCGAGAGCCAGTGGGCAGCAAACTCAGGTACTGAGAGAGAGTCTGATCGAGCGTTTGAGCTTGACCCTTGAGGCGGTGTCTGAATGGGGCGATGCCAATCTGGTCAAGTTCAACGAGAGTAAGACGCAGGCGTGTCTATTCTCCGCTAAAAGGAGTCCATTTGAACTGACTCCAACTTTTAGAGGTGTGTCCGTGCCGGTTTCTGACCGTCTTGAGCTTTTGGGCGTGACTTTGACCTCTACGCTCAACTTTGGCTCGTATATCGAATCTAAGGCTAAACTAGCTGCCAAAAAACTGGGTGTCCTTTCAAAGGTGCGAAGGTACTTCAAGTCTGAACAGTTGCTTACATTATATCAAGCACAGATTCGCTCCTGTATGGAGTACTGTTCGCACCTTTGGGATGGTTCGGCTAAGTATCAGCTGGAAGCTCTGGAATCGATCGAGAGACGTGCCAAAAGGCTCATAGGCAATGCTACTCTTGTGCGAAAAAGACTTCAAAGTCTTGAACATCGCCGTAAAATTGCTAGTCTATCGGTTTTTTATCGGATACACTTCGGAGAGTGTGCGACTGATTTACATGATCTAATACCACCTTGTCCTTTTTTCTATCGGAATGCTCGTAGCTCGAAAAAGCGACATCGTTTCATGGTTGATGTTCCAAAGACACGAACGAAGAGATTTGACTCTACTTTTGTGATAAGAACGTCTAGGCTGTGGAATACGTTGCCTGAGTGGGTTTTCCCCGATGGTTACAATCTTTGTGTCTTCAAATCGAGAGTGAATCGGTTTTTTCTAGGTAAACACGCTTCATCGTAGACCGCATCGTCGCTTTACATCAGGCGAGATGGCGGTCAAGTGTAAACCTATAAAAGGTAAAAAAAAAAAAAAAAAAAAAGACTCAAATGTTTTCACTTTTAATTGAATTGTCTAATTTATGTACCACCTTGTCAGACGACAAATTAATTGTTAAACCATCGTAGGTCTATGTACATTCGCATAATTTCAACACCGCCAGCTAAATCGATGATCGCCATCTAGTTTTATATCAACGTAATTATACAGAATATTGCAACTCTTTACAGTTTCTGTTGCCCTGGTACTGGTACCTAGGGGCAAACGCAACTCTTTTATATTTCTGTTGTCCTGGTATCTGGAGATAAACGCTGGGCTGTTGGAGGTATGTAATCAAAACTGTTTCTGTTACCCTGGTACCTACCTGGCCGTTTTTACCGAGTTTACCCGAAGATTTCATATCCGATCCGATCCGATCCGATCCGATCCATTATCATATCCAAGCGTGACGATTGATCAATCCATTTCACAGCCCACGAAAATTCTGTCTATAGCGCGCCTAAAGAAGTTTTCACTTCAATATCATTAGTTTATTAAGAGATAGCCATAAAATAAACAGTAAAATAAGGAAGATAAGAAACCCCTGACCCACCACATGTTAGCGATAAGTCAGAGAGCCCGGTCTGTATATCGGGACATTTAAAAAAAACAAGAGGTTTAAAGATCTTTCGACGTTATTGAACAACAAACATCCAAAGATTAAGTAATATTAGTTGGATACTAATGAAATATAAATTACTTATTTTAATAACAATAAATATTTATAGCTCAGCCAGACAGTCGTGTCCACAATTAAAATCAATTATTTCAACAGCATTATGCACAAGGCATTTATACCTGAAATAGTTTCCTAGTTCACATCACGAGCTAGAAGTGGATAATAAATATTAAATACTATCTAATTTGGTAAGAAGTTTAGTGTGCACTAAATCATGTGGTACGATTAGTAAGTACGAGTACCTACTCGTTACTCGTACTCGTACTATATTGAATACTTAGTGGGTAAATCTAGGTATTGTTTGCTTTAAATTTCTCGGTTTGTTTTCGGAAATATTTAAAACTAGACTTCTAGATATTTTTAATTGATATTTGTCCTGTTCCACGGGCGATGCCGGGACGGAGTGCTAGTGTATAGATAGTTACTATATGCCCAGTCTAAGTTGTTTGTTAAGTATGTAGTTTAGTTTTGATTGTAATTTAGTTTTGGTTATTAAGATTCTCCCTCACAGTAAAAACTGAATTATGTGCAATTAATATTATTTGACTACTAGCAGCGTCCAGCGGTTTCGGCCGCGTAGTTACCGATCTCGTTATCTTTCCGAGATAAAATATAATTCCAGACCATCATTTATCTATGTACCAAATTTCATACAAATCACCTCAGTCGTTTTTACGTGAAAGAGCTACAAACTTACGAATGAATAATGTGTGAATAACATAATTATGGAAGTATGGATTCCATACATTCTAATCTTAGTAGGATTTTGTTGAGATGGTTGCCGGAACAAGATTAAAGTAATGTAACTCGAAGGGTATAGTTTCTATCGAATGTAATAATTTAAACAATGTTTTGTCAGATCACTTGTTTATTTCTTCTGTGATTATTTATTATCCCAGTTTGTGACATTGTACGAAAAGCGTAGTAAATTCTTGAATGAAAGCTTTACTATAGCATAATGTTAAAAAAAAGAAATAATTGTACTTGCAACTTGCAAGCGTGCAAATTGAAACTGCTGGCATTGCTATGACTCTCGACTCTCAACCCTCGATTCAGTACTATTTCGTTTCACATCGGATTCTGATACCTATCTAGGACCTATTAGGTCGTGAGTGCCAATTGACAATATCGATCTAACCGATACTCGACGATACTAATACCTAAATACGAGTTAGATAATTGAATATATATCTGTTGTGATATCGGTCGTTATACCTTCTAGGGATATTAATACTTTCCTGGAGTTTGGCAACATTTCAGCGCATTTTAGTTTCATTAACAATCTTAGGTAAGTATGTGTGATCACATGATAATATAAAATAATGAATGCAGCTTAAAATGATGCTCGTTTGCTCAATTTATTTGAATGATTTGAAGATACCAAGATTGTACGAAGGTGTACCCGAAGGTGTCTGTTGGGGTACACTTTGTTCCGAATATTTTATAGTCTAACCATTGCATACCAAAAGAGCCCTAACATTAATAAAACAAAATTACAATGAAAAGTACATTATTTTAAAGGACCTGTGACAGTCAGTTCATTCAGTCTCGAAAGGCAGAAATCAAAAACAATTTACGTACTTACATATGTACGTTACCTTAAAATAGTTTCGTAGTAGTGTTGCCATACAAAGACTTAATTTACGTAATTAAATGAAGAAGGGTAAACGGTTAACAAGTTTTTCACACCATCGACATACCAATATATTAACATTTTAAAGGTCCTTAAATTAATTTAACTGCACGTAGCGGTATTAAGTGCAGGCGCGTTCCTTAACTTGGACTGGTCCTACAAATTATTATTATTTGAACAGAATTACACATTCAACGGCTGAGTTCGCCTTTTTATAATATAAACTGACAGTACGAACAAGACTTCTGCCTGAAGGTATGTAATATGTCTGTCGTTTACAACACAGTGTCACCCAGCGATTTGCGTTTGAAGAATCCAAATTACATCCTAGCACTGCACTACGATCGTGCTTCAGAGATACAAGATTACTTATCGCTTTGTCATGTACTTTTAATTATTTTGGATATATCGCTCAAAAATACCGGGTAATCAAGCAGAGTAGCAAGCATACATTGCTGTTTTCCAGTTTGAACGGCAATGTTTCCAGATAAATTACAGGGCCATGAGATGTTACATCTTATATCTCTCGTTGTGATGAGCTCAGAGCTAGGCAACAATCTGGATTCTTCATGTTTCAATAGCTGTGTGACATTATGCTGTTATGGGCAGGCGTATGTCTTACGACAGGCACATGTCCTGCTCGTCTCTCCACTCAATGCAAAAATAAATCAAGATGTTGAACAAGCTTACTAGCAGTTTGAAGGCTGCTCAGCATTTTTTATAGTTAAGTACAGAGCGACAAAACGAGCAGTTCATGACGGTGAGCATTATACCTACCCTCATTGAGCTCGTCCTGGCAGCATGACTGCGCTGAATGAGTAGTCTAGTAGTGGTAGGACTCTTGGCAGAGTCCGCCTGGGGAAGTACCACACCTGCCAGTTATTCTACCGCCAAGCAGTAATGGGAAAACATTATTGTGTTCCGGTTTGAAGGGCAATGTTTCCAGTGAAATTACAGGGTTTAGAGATATAACATCTTAGATCTCTGGGAGACGAGCGCAGTGCAGTGCTAGGTAATGACAATGTAAAGTGTAAGAGTCCAAATGGACTCCTCGTGTTCCAATAGCTGCGTATCACTATGCTGTTGTGGCAGGCATGTTGCTTACCATCAGGAACATGTACTGCTAGTCTCGTCATTTTTTACTTAAAAAAAAAACAATGTTTCAACGTTGGGCCTAATAAACATCACAAATGATAAAGCCCCAACATACGGTATTACTTAACCGTGTCCAACCACAGGCCAAGGTCTACTCAATCCTTAACGACACTACATAATTAATGACACGAAAGAACCAAGATTATTATTAAACTGAATCATTATCATTATTAACGCAATTATTATATCAATGAAGTGAATAAATCGATTACACGGGAATGATTAATTTCGCAATAAATAAATTGGTTGTTTATTAATGAAAACTGTATGCAAATCATGGTTAGTGATGATGAATGATACACCGGACTGATCTATTGTAATGGGATATACATTACGACAACATAAATCGATTTGTCAAATGGTATTTTTGAAGTGAAAATGACTTTAGCTGTAGTCGGAGAAAACATTGTCAGTTGCCGCCATCGACGTGTTTAATAGCAGTTTGTACTCGTAAATCTGTAGCTATATTGATGACGTATTGGTCCTATTTAATTCTAAAATTCCAAGTTATAAGTTTTCAATCCTTTTAGCAGTCCCTATGACTGACAATGTTTTTGTACCCGACTTTAAAAAAAGTAGGAGTTTTTCAATTCGGTAGTAGGTATGTTTTTTTAGGGTTCCGTACCCAAAGGGTAAAAACGGAACCCTGAGACTGATACTGAGACTTGTCCGTCCGTCCGTCCGTCCGTCTGTCACCAGGCTGTATCTCAAGAACGGTGATAGCTAGACAGTTGAAATTTTCACAGATGATGTATTTCTATTGCCGCTATAACAATAAATACTAAAAATGAAATAAAATAAATATGTATTATAAAATTATAATTGGGGCCATATAACATAATTCCCATACAACAAACTTTGATTTTTCACCGTTTCTGGCTCGATTAGTCTGTCCCAAGCAAACTAGATGGCGCCACTAGTAAAAATAAAACGCGATATCGAATCAAAATTTTATAAAAACTTTTTGCCTGTCTGCGGAAATTACGATGTAAACGGAATTCCGAATATAGCCAAAGAGGTTTTCGCCGTTTATTTGCTAATGGTATGGAACCCCCTTCGTGCGGGAATCCCACTCGCACTTGGCCGGTTTTTTATTGTATGTACGTTACGCGATAACTCCGCCAATTGTGAATCGATTTTGATGGTTTTTGTTTGTTTAGTAGATAATAGTGCATCTTCTCTAAGTGATATCATTATTTTTTTATCGTAATCTGTGGTTTTTGAAATATCACCTAATAACTAAAATTTTCAATGTTATATCTGGAAGACTTGATAGTGGATCCCACAAAAAATATGAAATTTAATCGAGTGACTGAATTTAATTTTAAATTGAAGTAGATTTATGTTTTTTCGGAGTAAATAAATGATTATAAAATATTGAGTGACGGGACGAGCATGACAAGTGCTTGATGGTAAGCAACACGTCTGTCCTGCGCTCGTCACTAAAAGACAGGTCGATGGTAGTTATTGTTGCGTTTTTATTTTTGTTTGATAACGATGGTAAAACAAATGCCAGCCTGTTAATACTTTACAGGATACATTTTTAAGAATGTGCTTCAGAGCTACACAACTGTCAGCTGTTGTCGTTTCTATTTAATTACAGGCCTGCTGTTAATGCATCACCCTTTTCTTGTTGATCTCCCCAAAATTCGAAAGAAGCGATTTAAAACATCCTTACATATTCCTACAGTTAAAGAAAAAAATGGCGTTAATGTCTTCAAGTCAAGAGTAAACCGATTTCTTCTAACTTACGACGCTTCTTCGTAGACCGCATCGACGCTTAACGTCAGGCGAAATAGCAGTCAATTATATACCTATTATTGTTAAATATTAAATATTTGTTTTCGCACACCTACTGATGTTAAGATCAAATGGTTAGATAATTAAAAGGATAATTATGACAATTATATAAATAAGTACCTACTGACAATCAGTGCCATCTGTTAAACGCCTAACACCTGTTTGAAGACCCTAAAACACGATTATTGTACAACTATTGTACTCAAATATATAAGGACGTCCATGGGAATATAAACCTTGTATCATAACCATATAAAGAACATTTCTGAGATTGAATTCGAAGTAGTGGGAAATCATTTTGGAAAATCAAGGTTTGATAAGAAGTAAACGTTTATGAATGAGCCTACTTATTATTCTTCGTAAGGCGAGTGTGGGCGTGAGAACGTAAACTTATGGAAAATTATGTTTTATACATGAGGCTGTGAGGTAGGTCATGGTTTTACATTATAATTAGGTACGAGTAATGGTTTTGCTTGGATATTATTTCGGCGAAAAATTTGTTTTTCCTTTTTTGTAATTTTTTGCAAAAAACTTGTTATTAGAGTTCATTAAAAGTACCAGTGGTTAATTCGTCACGTAAGAGGTATCTCTATATACTAACAATATAAATATGAAAGTTTGAATATTTGGATGTTTGTTCCCTTACCACGTCGCAACGGATCGGGTGGAAATTTGGAACACAGAATATCTGGAGTAACAAATAAGGCTACTTTTCATCACGCAAAAATAACAATAACAGTTACTAGGCAGACAAAACTGCAGGGCGCTGATATATACTGTTTGTACCGTAATTTCAGAAAACCGGTAGGTAGTAGATGTAATTTGGGCCTGACTGCCATTGATCCGTAAGTTATGGCTGGTCTAATCGGGAAAACGGCGCCTGTCATGTAAGTAATACTGCTAAATAAAAAAACGGTGAAGAGAAACATCGTGAAGAAACCGGCATGTTCCAAAAACCTTTGTAGGTCATTCACACACCCGCACTGGGCCAGCATAGTGATATTGGGCCTTGACTCTCCTTGCAAGAAAAGGCCTCGAGTCCCGGCAGTGGGAACATTTAGTAGGCTTATGCTCATGCCATGGATCGTTACAAAAACTTGTAATTTCTCTGGAAACTTGTTACCTTATCAGTGTTTCTGCCGCTCACATGCAATTTCCACTTTTTGACGGGCGGAAATGTTGCACGAAACAATTGCCCTTCTCGAATGCATAAAGTTTTGCCGCGATTATTTTCCAATCCTGCCTCGTTGGCTGTTATTTCATTTGCATTTACCGTCGGAGTTAACGAAACAGTTTGCGTGTTTAAACACAATGGTTAGCGCTCGGTAATATTTACGATTAAACTGAAACCAAACTGCCTTTTATAAAACTTTATTGAATCTTATTTTTGTGTTTCTGACTTTGTTTTACATTGACGTCGAATTTTGTTTTATACAATAATACAACAACTCTTTATGAAAAACTAAAACATAGAATATAAATAACAACATAATTTAGTTTCTCCAAAAAAACAATAACCGATTTCAATTTAAAATTCAATTCAGACACTCGACTAACTCTCACAAGCAGCTATGACGACGTCGTCTAAATAAATGTAAGCAAATATTAGTTTTTTTAAATAATAATACCACGCGAATCACACTGTGGCCCAGTGTGATTGGCGTGGTGGATTATGATGATTTGGACTCTTCATGTTCCAATAGCTGTGTGTCACTGTGCTGTTATGTGGCAGGCATGTTGCTTACCATAAGACACATGTCCTGCTCGTCTCGTCACTCTTTACTATAACATTAAAAAAAATGCCTTTTGGTGATTATAAAAGATGGTCATAATTAATAGAACACGACCCTTTTAGGTTAACGGTGGTATTCTATGTAACCCTACATTGCCAAACAAATACAAAGTCGCGTGCATCCTGAACATCATTTACGCTGAAGCCGCCATAAAATAGCATTTCTTTATTAATATTTTAGACATTTACGAGTTAGTCGTACCTAATAATATGCACGTCAAGTGTTGAACTTAACGTTTCAGACGTTTTATATTAACGAGTTATGGAATAACGTTTGTGTGAGTTATTGTGGACATAATAATATACGCTAATAGTTAATAACGAGGTACCAGCTTTTTACTTTGTTGTCTGACAAAATGACAGCGACAGGTAAATTTTAGTGGAATAAAAAAATATAACGCTCAGAAGAAATAAATATTTGTGTGTTGAATGAAAAATAAAATAAATATCGGTGTATATTTTCCACACACCACGGAAGAAAATATTTAATCTGTGTCTGTGTTTTTATGTAGCATAAGTATGTATTTCGTCATAAATTATATGTAATTTTCCGCTATCTAGTTCCCATAATACAAAAGCTTAGTTTGGGGATGTCCACCAATTTTTATTAATTTACTCAGGGCGTCTATGACCTAAAGTCTCATCGTTAAAATATGACGTCAAAACAACTCAAAGCCATAAACAACATTATGATGAATTCTCTATGGTTTAATTGCAACCATTATGGCACATATTCTGGTATGCAGAAGTCTTGTTTTAGAGTGCACAGGTAATGAACCAAAGAACTAAACTGCATAGGATTGTATTACCTACTCTGAGACTCTGACATGATTATAAATTGCGTAACGGCTTTATTTTCTCTCCTTCCTTATATCACTCGTAGGAAATCCGCGAGGCTCTCTTATTTCTAGGCAAAGTTATTATGACATTTTCTCAACGACCCGACGTAACTTTACACATTCTTTCATTATTGAAATATCCGTGGACTTAGCTAGTAGCGATGGAGCGAACTGGTTTACGAGTATGAAATTTATCTCAGAAAATGTACTGTCGGAAAGTACATCATTGTATTATTTATATTCCTGACACACTAGCTAACTAGTTCATAACTATTAAAAACTTGTATTAGAGAGACAGATAGCTGATATGTATTAGACCTTATAGCAAATTGTTACTCGTAGGTATATCAGGTAAGTCAATACAAAAAATATTGAAATTAAATGTTCTGGAATACAAAGATTAATAATTAAATGTTCTGGAATATAAATGTTCTGGAACAGATTCGTCTAACTATGAGTACAATCTGCCTGTTTGCTTGTACCTGCTATATTTAATTCATAACCTTACTCTTATGCATAATAACAAAAAAATACAACACAAAGGCTAATTTAAAGTTATGGTTAACCGCCGTATTAACAGTTAAACTTCGCATAAACTACAAAGCAAATTGATGGACAAGCATTGAAAAAGAAGCTTTTATTGCCATTAAAAGGGCATCATGTAATTAGTTGAATAGTCACATGTTTAATGACTTCCACTCTTTGTCTGTTCAGCTACGTAAGATTGAGATAAGTTTGTTTACAATATGGTAGTTTTCATTTCCTTTAAATATCATCCGTCACTGCAAACGAAGTCCGGTAACTACAAGTTAATAAAGCTTATAACAGCGTCTCTTAGCATAAAATATAAGCAAGTTTATTTTTTTCCATACATAAATTTGCTAGTGTGACGGGACGAAGTGACGCCACGGGCGTTTACGGAAAGATAAACCAACGGAGACGGTAGTATTCATAGGTACTTTTTAGGGTTTCGTACCCAAAGGATAAAAACGGGACCCTGTTACTGAGACTTTACTGTCCGTCCGTCCGTCCGTCCGTAAATATTTAAGGGGGGCTCTCATACAACAAACTTGATTTTTTAACGTTTCTTGCGCGATTAGTCCGTCCCGAGCAAACTAGATGGCGGCACTAGTAAAATAAAACTAGATATCGACGTCGTCGTTAGAATCATAAGGTTAAATCAAATTTTTAATAAATGATTTGGATGAAAGCCTGTGTAGACACTGTGATAGTCTATGTAGGTAAACGGAATTCGGAATAAAACAAAAAATAAATAAATAATTATGTAGTATTATTACCTAGGCAGTTTTTATTTTGCCGCAATAAATAATAGCCTATGTGTTATTCTAAACTATAATTTAACTGTGTTCCATATTTTAGCCCGGTCCATTCGGACGTTCCGACGTGATTGAGACCGAAACATGGCCAAACTTTCGCATTTATAATGTTAGTCTGTACCTACAATACACGGGGCCTCTTAACTGACGTTAACAACCCTTAGGCAATAAGGGTAAAGTACTGCCTTCCACTCGACAGAGGAAAGTCACGTTCCTAAGATTACCGTCGTCAATAACAATCCCACATTTCACACTACCACGTATGACTTTAGAAAATTAAACTGTTGTGTAACTATAGGGTAGGTCTGTTGTGGTAGGACTCTTGGTTTAGAGATATTTCTTCTCAATTAAGACATTCTCAACAAGTTCACACTTCCATGAGAATATTGTTAGTGGATTAATACTACTCTTTTAAATGTCAAAATTTTGATCATTTTTGCTCAATTACTTTGAGACGGCTGAACGGATCGAGTTAAAATTTCGAACATAGATTGTAGTCTAGAGCACTTAGCTTACTTCTTATTGCGAAAAAAAAACTGAAATGGGAATCACGCGGCTAAAAATCGCAGAGCGCTGCTAGTACCTATGCTAGCATTAAATAAAAGCTCGCGATGCTAAGAAAGATAAACAAACGAGTAGGAAGGATTACACAGACATCAATTGAACTATCCCTCATTTACAAAAAAATTCAGTACTGTTTTGATACCCAGATGTTTTGCTTTGTGTGTTTGAATGAAATAAAGTAGGTATATGAATTTAATATGTAGTATGTAGATACTTTTAAACATTTTATTCGCCCCGCGTTATTTATTCGCGTAGCTTGTGTGCTTGTGTACTATGCTATACATCAAAACTTTCACGTTTATCATTTCAGGAAGTTTTATTTTGTGTTAGCCGAAACAAAGGAAATTTGATATCCTAACATTACAATGTGACACGGTCGACGATAGGACACGGCCGCTATAGCGTGCTAAATTAGCCCTCTAGTGGCACAATAGCGCGGTATATAGTCAAAAATATGCCCAGCAGTTGATTATGCAAGGCTGTGGATGAAGATGAAAATGACATATATAAGCAAACTAACGAGTGACATAATTTTCGAAAACGTTTTATTAAGTCGACGCAGTTTAAGATTGAATAAATTGCACCAGAGTTCGTTACCTACGTCAAATATTGTTACTCAAAGAGAGCACGGCAGTTGTTTACACAAGCGCACATAGATAGAAAGTGTCGATGACCGGACAAATATCAAAACGAGCGAAAAATATAACCAGTCGCCTCAGGTAGAGAAATTGATTTAGATTCTTGTTAACGACGCTCATTAGACACCTCTGTGACCTTTCCCGCTTAATTATTAGGCCCATCATTGTCTGAGAGTGAAATGTGTTACGTAACAGTTCCGCTGTCGTGAAGCACATCCCCAATACGACGGATCCAGAAGATAACCTTTGCGGTTAAAAGGCGGAATTTAATAATTCACAGGGCTTGAATGAGATCCGCGACACTATCGATGACGAATATCACGACGTGACGGGATGTCGTGAAATTGTTATCGTGATTCCATTTCGTGATGTGCCGTAACGGACCGTATTTGAATACACAGATGGCCGTCCTGCGACAGATCTCCGACCCGAGGTCGCGTCTATCTACAATGGGTTTACTTTCGTTTCGCCATCAACAAGGTCAACGGCTTAAAACCGTAGTTTCCGGAGAAAGATCAGCCGATGCACATGTCCGAAACAAAAGAACCGCGGCGTACTCGCTGACAGCTCGATCGTTCTCAGTCGCATCAGTGTTTTTTTCCAACTAATGGATGTAAAGTCGAGTGTGTGACTATGGTAGGCTCATTATGGTTTAGAATTAGAAACTATCTACGATAGTGAGAACTGGAGCGAAGTGTGAGGTGCATTGTCGGAGCCGAGTTCGTTATCAACTCTTGGCTTAATAGAAACTTCCTCTTTTTTATTGAATCCGCTCTTACTTTCTACGGCAATAACAGCACCCGGTGATGGAAACACATTCGTCGTTACGCTTTTGGGTCGCATTTGTCTCCATTAAGAAAAAGCAATTGGATGCGACTGAAAAAGATGACTACAGATTCAATTAGAGTTAGCTTCCTACATGGAAATGGAGACCGTATTTTTTACGCGGAGAGAAATCTAGTTAATGAACTTGAATCAAATTGTAATGACTCGGTTGCGACTAATACATCCGATGAAAGTAATTACTAACACACTAAAGGAAACTGTAACGACCTAGCGTTAGACAAGTTGGGGACTGGGTCTCTTGGATTCACGGCCAAGGTTTGTTAAACGGTGTTGGTTATTGTACGCAACCAGTAGCACTGAACGGTATGGAAGCCTAGAAATCTATTGTGATAGTAACAAAGGAATGACAGGTCTTGGATGGGTGGGTAGAATGGGCCGTCAGTTCTCATCATGCGAGTGAGGAAATCGAGACTATCGCGGTGTAATGCAGGCTATTTCGAAATGTTTTACTCCCAATGAAGTCAATTTTGTTTTATTTCTAGTTTTGCGTACGCCCACAAATCATGGACTCTAATCTATACTAATACTAGCTGACCCCGCAAACGTTGTTTTGCCTTAGTGAACAACCCTTGTCACTTAGGGGTATGAAAAATAGCTAGTAGCCGATTCTCATACCTACAGAATATGCATACAAAATTTGGTTAAAATCAGTAAAGCCGTTTCGGAGGAGTAAGGAAACAAACACTGTGACACGAGAATTTTATATATATGAAGATATAAAGCTGAAGAGTTTCTTTGTTTGAACGCAAGGATCTCGAGAGCTACTGGTCCGAATTGAAAGATTTTTTCTCTGTTGGATAGTCCATTTATTGAGAAAGGCTATAGGTTATTTTACATTACGCTACTATCAACAGGAGCGGAGCATGAATGAAAAAAGTAACAAAAACGGGAAAATACTGATTTTTGAGAGCTTTCGTTGCGTGGCAGCATGTGTCTATCTTTTAAAGGTTATGTCATTAGAACCTAAGGTAACCGAATTTGTTCGAAAATTTGAATTGGTACGACCAATTTTCGATAGATGGCGTAGCAACGCACGCACGGTTCAGCTAGTATCTAATAACTGCAGATCGAACTACAAATGCACCCAAATATGTTTATTTATTACATTGAATATTTATGTAGTTTTCTCCAAAAAAATACGTGTGAAACTGGTTTGATTTTATAATTTCATCAGTGTGTCTACAAACTATTAGATAGCTTAGATATTGAGCATCTATTTCGTGTATAATTTGGTTACGAAAGGCGCAGCTCTCGAGGTCACTGGTTAGTCTAACTGCTAAGTTCTATAACTACTGACAAATTGGTATCGTAACTGACAACAACTATTAATCCGCCTCTATCATCTCGTTACGAATGTTATTTAATTTAATGTCCAAAGGAACATTAATGTTACAATTTGTTTAATTTAATGTGATATAACTCGAACAGTACGTTGAACGTCTGTTCATATTTATACGTGAATGTAATACCTAGTTGCAATAATAATTACTCAAAATACATTTTTGATTTCATGTTTAGTCAAAATTATGGAATTTTATATTTATTTATGAAATATTATTTATGTTCGCTACACAAAGATGAACATTTAATTTACAAAAGCAAATTTAATTTTAAATGTTTAATGTAAGATTTGTGTTTACTATTCATTAAGATGTTATTTATGTCAGGTCTATGGAACGTGGGTAGGGAATAAATCTTTTGAAATAAAAATTCGTCGACATTATGAAGAAGAGACTAAAGACAAATAAATAAATAATAGGTAGTTATTTAAACTGGTTCAAAATGTATCACTTTTTAACCGACTTCAAAAGGAAGAGGTTCTTAATTTTGTTGTTTGTATGTTACACGATAGCACCGACAATAATAATTGTGAATCGATTTTAATGGTAATTTATTTGTTTGGTAGATTGTTGTGCAGAGATGGTGCCATATAGGTACATTTTATCGATATCTATGTGGCGGTTTTTGAAATATGATCAATAAACTTGCTTTCTTGATTTATATCGATGATTTAGACGATACAATATGGTGATTGTTTTTTATGAAACTTGGTCGCGTGTCTGAATTTAATTTTAACTAAAGTCGGTGTTTATTTTTTTTCGAAAAAATAAATTATTTGGTAGATGAGTTAGGGAATATGAAGCTGATCTGCATAACGTAATGTAATAGCATAGTGATGGTTTACGTTCCTGTGGCTTGCACTTTGTTTGGTTGAACTCTTTTTTTGTATTTAACACATCTGAACTATGGAATACATTACCTGAGTGGGTATTACTCATATAATATCATGCATACTCATATAATGCTTGACAGTTTTCTGTACAATAATTATTATAATACAGTAAAGTAGTCATTTCAAACTTTGAAATGTATACAATTTGTATGCTCTTTTTTTTTTTTTTTTATTTATAGACGTGTAAATTGTACATTTATGAATAAAGTACTTTGACTTTGACTTTATTCTCGTCGGACACACGGATATAATCTGAGTGTCTTTAAGTTGAGGGTGTATTAATTTTTTTATCAAGTAAAGGACGCCATTGGACACCGTATCGACGTCACAGGCGTGATAGCTTGATAAATATATCAAGTTATTTTAAATAACTGAACAAAAAAGAAACAATGCTACAAGTTTGACCTTATTATAGTGAGTAGTGATACACAATTAGACTAAAAAAACTTGCATACAAGTTAATTGGCCTCGCATTATAACAAGCGGCGAAGTCAAGCAGTAGCACAAAGAAAGGCACGGGTCAACGATTCAACTGCTAACGGTCTCCGGATGTCAAGCAAACTCGTTTCGAGACCGTAAGCACCATAAACTTAGACGATGACAGACATGAATAATAAGATACGGCTATTTATGGTGCTAAAAATTCCGCGGGCATTAGTTTCACACGAGCTTTAGCGGATTAAGATTTGACAACAGATTTGCCAGCGCTGAGTTCTAAAGAAGTTTCCGTGTGCTTTGGTTTAACTTTGAACAGCATTGGTATCTAGAAAAACAATGACGTGTAGGATATTGTATTTAGATACAATCTAGAAACTAACATAGCTGTTGTCACGTTCTCGAATGCTCTTGTAGTAAAATATTATCACCTTCTTGGCCCAGTTAACATCTCAAAATACACAAATTTGAGAAAAGCCTTCGCGCGCTACATAACAATAATGAAAACAAAACATTTTAAGATTTTGATGCTGATTGTTTTTTTACATCACAGAACGCGTAGGCTGACTTTACGTAATTCAATAAAGCTCTGGCGTAGATTAATATCATTGTCTATCATATTCGCGAATACCATTATTTTTACGTGACGGGACATATTACAGTTTTGCAACGTTGATATATCTTAGAAACAAAAACGACATTTGTCAAAAGTCCGTATCAGATGTGCATGTTAATCACACGACCGCTTTTGCTTTCTTTGATGTCTGTTCAAATTTCACATTCACTTTCGTCAAAATCGATCACAGCCTACTCGTCGTCATGTTGAGAGCTATCGAGATCATTAGACGCGTCATGCATTACTGCTATTACAGTCACATGCGTGTCTATGTCGTTAGATGTAATCTATTCTAAAGCAATACAGTCCAATTTGTTGGTTCTGTTTGCTTAACGGTCGTCACTGTCGTCAGCCGCGATGTCGGCACACGTGTTTACTTATGTCCGTTCTGTCACAACATCGTCTCGTGACAATCATTGACTGGTGAAAATCTACAACATGTTCCCGAGAACACTTCCTAAGATCTGCATCGACCGCATTTAAATACCAAAGTTGTAGGACAGGAAAAGCTCAAGGGAAAGCGTGCCGTAAACTCGCAGACATGACGTATTGAATGCATAATAAACCTTAACTTTTTAAAGAGTTAATGATGGAGTAGAGTAGATTAATGATTTTAACTGCTCATTTAAAGTCTATTGCGGTGACATTTTCCCAGCATAATCGGATTCCTCTCATCTTATGGTTGTAAGTGAATTCCATACAATTACCGTACTTTCTCGCGTTCAGGGATTGCTTTCAATGGTCGAGTAAAAGCCAGGGTCACGTGTGATCATGTCGTGACAGTCCCCTGCATTTATGGAACTAAGTACTGGTTGGAAACACGGGTTATTGTTTACGTTTGTAGAATTCAGGCTAAATGCATACACTTCGGGAATTATCGGTAAGTGTACAAAATTGTGCTTACTGCGTATCATAAGGCTTACTTGTAAACTTGATATCGTAAGTACTTGATATTTCAATTTTATTAACAGCGGCATATTTATCAAGGCTCAGATGAATAAACAATTATGAGTGATTGCATAAAATCTAATATAAAATAGAAACGACTCCTTTCTTTTGAAACAAACGATCCAGTTTGATAATGTGTATGTTATTTAAATGTGAATTAATTTTGATGAATAATTGGCTAATTCTGACCTTTATTTGTTTTATATCTTCAGGTGATGTGAAAGTGACCGTAAATAAGTCATTGTGTCTCACAATATACGCTCGATTAAGAAAGTTTCACTAGTTAACTCACATTGGGTAACAGCCAGTCATATCGGCTATATAATGCCATTCATACAGTATCAAATGAACTGCTTAATTGAACACCGCGTCTGGTCGTCTTATCTGAACTCTTTCAATCACCTATCACGGCTAATACGTCCAAACTAGACAAAGGCATTGGCTAATTTGCTTGTCAGTACAAAATAATCAACATTGATCTAACGCCGTCAATGGCTTTTATTGCACCAAACTAATTTGAACCTTATCATTCGATATCACAATCTAATTTAGTTCGGGTTTCATTTAATGAATCGGCTCCGTTGCGGCTGCTGTTTCGATACAGAGCCAGGCGATATTCTGGCTTGACGGTTAGCGTTACGTCTCATTGTTGGTTGGAGGTGGTAACAGAGCTTCTTCTAGTCGGAAGAGTGTGTCAAATGGAGGCAATTTGATGTTTGAGGTCGTTGTATGGCGTCGATAGCCCGAGGTGCAACTCATTAAGAGTACTTTCGCTGTTCTCGTGACGTGCGTTACTTGTTCTTTTATCGTAACCGCCTGATATAATATCTGTGATTCGGAAATAAGATCACGGACCGTAACCGTTCAGCCGTTGCTTCCTGTCCGCGACTTTTGAGACGGCCAAACTTCAACCAACATTGACACTGACATTTGATTGAAGAAGAAAAATAAAACTTCACTTAATCGTGACTCCGAATCCGGACACAAAGGGAAATAATATCTAATCATGTCTGTTTGATGAGAAAATAACATCTCTTTAAGGCATAAAAGAGCTCCCAAGTTCAATAAACCGCAACGCTTTGATGAGGCAAATTAACATTTTTTTCTAATGACTCGTGCACGCAGTAATTTCAAATAGTCAATCAGTCTATACAGAGATCAAAGAAACGGTACATTGTGTCCAGGAGTCACGATACGATGGTATCTTTGAAGTAAGATTTGACGCGTGATCATCTACTGCCTTTTATTCCTAAATTCTATTTGCGGTTATAAACGTTGGTTTTATCTCAAATTTAAACTTTATTTCATTTGAAATAGAAAGCAATAGTTATATGAAGAATAGTATGAGTATCTGGAGGAGATTCAGTTGAATCTTGATGGATGAGTTTGCAATACAAATGACGACAGGTGATGTATGACCAGTTTTAGTGGAACACAAATTGCTAATCAAGATATTCTCAACCAAAAGCCTCTATGCTTAAATCTCAATTTCGTTATTTCGAGACTGCATTTTGTTTTGAAGCTGGCTCGATTTAAATTTCTGTTATTTTGTTTTCGTAACGATTTTTTATGTAACTGATTTTAATTTAGAAGTGTTATACAAATTATTAAGTGCTTCCAGCCAGGAGTTTAGTGTGTAATTAAATCACTATGTAATATCGTTAAATGGTAAAACCATGTCAATTTTAACGGTTCAACAAAATGTGTTCAAATGAATCATTGTTATATTTGAGTAATGCAGGTCACCAACACGACTTTTATTGATGTCTAAAATGACTGTCATTTTTTAAATTTTGACGCTGGTGATCTAAGTACACTGTCAACTTAACCATTTATTGATTTCAGAACCATTTTCATCACTTCATCACTCAGGTATTTGAACACGAAGACTCCAGAACACTAACTAGCGCTGTACTATGCTCACCCAGATACATATATAAGATGGTTTATCACAATGCCCTGTAATTTATCTATAAATAGAATTCCTTCAAACCGAAATATAGTATTATTATCATATTACCACTTGTCAGTACAATAATTAATACACATGAGGTACTTCCACAGGTGGGCTCTGCAAAGAGTCCTGCCACAACAAAGAATCAACATTCATTTGTTTCATTACTTCATCATCAACAGGTGCATGTTACTCGTTCATTCATAAGTCGTCACTTTCACTCATCACAATCTCCATGACCAATTCTCCATATTAGTTGCCATGAAGCCCACGTGCCTTTTCTGGAATAGTGAAAGTAACACTTTGTCTCACTGTCCTTTTGAACATCACTGTCCTGTTATGGCGAGCTGTGGAGCTTGAAAGAGCTTTAGCCTCGTAAATAGTAACCAATTATGATATGTCATGTCAGAGACTAATTGGTTTTTGTTTGTAGTACTTAAGAGCGTGTGAATTATGGGATCTTATGTAAGTGATAATGATATGATCTGTGTCCTATTTTGGTATTCGTTAGTATTGCGACATTGTAATTGTTTTTACACTACGTAATTTCTAGTTATTTATAACTGACCGGCTACAACGTATGTCTAGAGTAACTGTTTAGCTGTTTTTAAAGGCTGTGGGTTAACAACGTATAAATTACAATCAAGTATAAGCCGTATACTAACAGATTACACTACACAATTACTCATAGATATGTCACCGTAAAACTGTAAACATGGTCAGTTTATAATAAAACGCGTGAAATTATGTATGTACCCAAGGCAGGTAATGTTAGGTAAGCTCATTTTCAAATGTTCAAAAACCTTTGATAAAAAATTGGCAGTCATAGGGACTGCTGATAGAAGTGAAAACTTATAACTCAGAATTTGATAGCTCACTTTGGAAACTACACGGGTGTAACCAGAGGGCGTGGCCTGGCCATCATGGCATGACCATCTAGAAATGCATCAGCATTTCCCATTGGCTCACGCATTTCTAGATGGCCTATGACCATGATCCTGAGTTTACCCTAAGATTTCTTATCATACCCGAGAGTGACGCAATGAATTGAATTAATTCATACCCCACGAAAAATCTGTCTAGGCGCGCCAAAAGAAGTATTCACTTCAAAAACCTAAAAACATAGCCTTCAGTGACGTTAATGGGGTAATAAAATATGTCAATTTACCTATTAAATGATGTCTTTTATTGATGAAATGTCCCGCAAGGTATATATGTTTATTTTCATTGCTATATTCATTTTTTTTTTCAGAGATTTTGAAATGCTTATTTTGAGTGGACAACTGCAACTTTATGCAAAAATGTAAAATGCGTTGTATTTAAGACTGAGATAATAATGAGTCTGGATACCGTTTTAATATAGAGGTATAAAATGAATATTCTAATGAACCATTATGGTAAATTTTATTAATGTTTTAGTGAGTTTGTCTAGACATTAGCTTTGAGACAGTTGTGGGTGGATTATGTCAACTCAAGAATGCAAATAGAAATACGAAGAGGTAACATTAGGTTAAGCTTTCTAAAGGCTTGTGTTATGATGTGTCATTTGTGACATTTACACTTTCGAGCTTTTTATTTGTTTTTTTAAGTAGTTGGTCAAATTTTAATAAGGATAGAGCAACTTTCAGTTTGGCTTTGTTGAATTACCAAGTAAATTATAGCAAACGTGTTAAAGCTATCTTTCCTGTGAAGTACGTTGCTATATCTATACTAATATTATAAAGCTGAAGAGTTTGTTTGTTTGTTTGTTTGAACGCTAGGATCTCGGAAACTACTGGACCGATAGGAAAGATTCTTTTTTTGTTGGATACTCCATTTATTGAGGAAGGCTATAGGGTATATAACATTACGCTACTATCAATAGGTACGGAGTATGAGTGAAGAATGTAAAGAAAACGGGGAAAAAATATTGCTTTTTGAGAGCTTTCGTTGCGTGACAGCATATATGTCATATTTTAAAGATTGCGTCATTAGAACCTAAAGTTACCGAGTTTGTTCAAAATTTGAATTGGTACGACCAATTTTCAGTTAGATGGCGTAGCAACGCGCAAATAGTCAATTATAATGGTAAATATCACATCTAATATATAAGGTAAGATAAGGTCGCCAATTGTTACTTTATTTTATTAAGTTTTTGTAACTTTGTTTACTTTGTTAAGTGCAATAAAGAGTTAATCTATCTATCTATCTAATAAGAGTGTTTTTTTTTACCCAAATAGAAGAAAAGTAATGTTACAAAGTTAGTAAATTTTTCGAGGAGAAACTTTATACGGAGAATTTACGATTAAAGGTTTTCTAATGGCTGGTACAAATAAAACGGCAGTACCGTGTGGAAAGAGACTAGTGTGATAATGATAAACGTACCGTAGAGTTAAGTAAAAATAATTTGAGTCACATTCTTAGGCTCAAAAGTAAAAATTTAAGCTTTTTTTATAGATACATTTAAAACATCTATAAAAAAGCTTAAGCTTAGTAAATATTATGATTGATTCTCTATTTACTTTTACAATCTGTGGTTCCTGTGACTTTTTTTTACATACAATTAAGTAAGCGACACATTGTAGATTATAATGTGGTAAGTACTGATATCCAAGTCTATAGGTACGTAGTATGGTGCTATTTTGGATTCTTTTAAGCTCATTGTAATGAATACTAATAAGTACTGATATCCAAGTCTATAGGTACGTAGTATGGTGCTATTTTGGATTCTTTTAAGCTCATTGTAATGAATACTAATCAAATAAAATATTTCAACAGTAATAAGTACTAAACAGTAAACACGATTGTTCTATTCCACTTGTCCCGTAACACTGGATATCGATCTATCCATAGACTTATATATATATATATTTTTTTTTAAATTAGTGGACAATTATATATATCTATCCTATACGCACCTACACGTGTGTCTTAGATTCATGCGCGCCACAATGTTGGGTCGATGTGACAGCCGATTAATTTGTATAACAGCATCAGAAGAATAGAATTAAATTGAATCGATACCATGTACTGTAAGGTTTTTGAAGTTAAAGGTACTTCTTTTGGCCCGTCTAGAGTAAATGATGAGAGTAAATTTTAACAAAGCGCGCGAACACCACCACGTGATACCAATTTCCTCAAGTTAGCTTTTAGTTAACAATTTGCACTACTCATTTTGACGTCATAGCAAACATTGTAACATACTTCAAGTTAATAAGTACTTCTTGTGTTGAAGATATTGTATGTACTATGGTTGAGGTTAGACTTCTTATCAAGAGGAATACAGGGAAGAAGTATTAACTAACTACTTGCGTGCGAATAAAAATAAAACACATACTTCTTTAAACTGAACGATCTGAGATGACTCTGCTTGTTGATAACTAACTAACATCATCATATTTTACAATCTAATTCCGATGTGAAAAATTAAACTTCAGATCATTGTACCGATTTATTAAGTAACAAAGCCGTAAAAATACAAAAGAATTTTACCCTTCTTTCCAAAGTCCAAGCAAGTCAAGGCCGAATCAATTGACAATTGTCCATTCTTGCCAATGGTCGCGTGGTCGCGTTTTGCAAGTTGCGGCATTATGCAACTTGGAAACATCACGCCGCGTTCAAGATGTGGGATAATTAATGTCAACTGTACATAATTCTGCCATAGTTATAGAATAGCTGGTAAGAATTAATTTTACATGGTCACAATTTATAACCGTGATAATCTTTAATAAGTGGTAAAGTTGTAGTTGTAAGATACGTGCAACAGACGACAGGACTTTTCGCTGGATTCACCTATGATTCAGGAGAAATCACGCATTTGCTGGTTATGCTCTCACTAAGCATTTATGGGCAAACAAGACTATGTTGCGGTTTAATGGTAAGTTAATATTCCAAGAAAAAGTATAGGTGTATATTTGCTGCGACAAATGGTGATTAGGCAGTTGTGTTTCTTAATTTTGCGTTTGAATGGACTCGTTTTTCGTTCGAAACAATACGTAGTGACCATTTAAAAAAATACGTAAAAATTCATATGTGGTATCAGCGATAATAGTCCAAGATCCTAGAGCCGCCAGACGTCACGTATTTTCTGACGAACGAAATGTGGACGATTGTGTAGTGTTAGTTTGTGCTAAGAACGCATGCATATTCGCTACCTTGCTTAGACGGCCAATTTTGAGATAGCAGGTAGTGAAAGTACACAAAAAAATGAATTAGGTACTTCGCGTAAATTCTCCTGACTGATTTTCACGTATATTATAGAAAATATCTTTAAAAATATGTCGACATTACTCCCAGACACATTCCGCGTGCTCGTTTTGCTTTGCTTGCTTAGTACATACTAACACTACTCAATCGCCCACATTTCGTTCGCCAGAAAATACGTGACGTCTGGCGGCCCTGGGATCTTACTCTAAAAGTACTCTTGCGCTAGTGACGGGTGCTTGTAATTGCACCCTAAGTACATGTAGGTATTTACAATACTCCTCACATCACTATGTTGGCTAAAACATAACAACGTCATCGCCATTTTCAGCCCGTTATCACTCACTATAGAAGTCCTTTGTCTTGAAATAGTGATATACTAATTTTGGAAAATTTGCCATAATAAAAATGAAGTAGGTATTATTAGTTTTTTTACCCAAAGAGATTGCAACTTAACTTAAGTTGCTATAGTTACAGACAGCGACAATGATACAATTTCATAACCCATTATCTACTCAATCGACCAATACAGACATTTTGATTGAATCCAGCCAAGCAGACGGAAACCAGAAACGTTCGTGCAAAATCATCGCTCATATCACAACAATTATATCATCCATATAAATGACAACATCATTTATATCATAAGTTATCGTGTCATACCACGGTTAATTGCATCCTATTCTTTGGCAGTGACATAACTTGATTGCTGGCACCTTGAGACGTAGTTAAGGGAGTGTATTATGGGGCAATAGCACCTAGCCCTTTTTATTAGACTATTCGAAGATTTAGAAAACGATACATTCATTTATTTGGTAAAGTTAGTTTATACGGTCCAAATATTTGGAAAAAATACGGTAAGTTATGAAAAGCCCATCAAAATTTGTCTTAAATACGAATAATTCGGTTAAAATACGAAAATTACAGGCAGTGATGTTGGCAAATATGTACCTACTTCGGATAATCGGAGATGCAGCTGGAATTCAACGAACGACCTTATCATTGTGAAATCAAACGTTCTCACCACTGTACCACCACAGCTATTCTAAAGGCAATAGTGGAACTATAAATACTTGTTTAGATTTAGTTGTGTGTGTACGTTTGTATAAATGTGCCAATCCTAATGAATCCTAGCTCCGGCCCTGCCAGTACCTTTAGAAATGGAGTTGTAAATCAGTTGGGTGATAGAAGGGCTTGTTAGAGGCGTTTAGTACCAGTTGCAATTAAACTGAAATTAGATAAAGCTGTTACGTGATCCGTGGGATGAGATCTGCGATTGTTCGAATACTTGGGAAATCGAGAAAGAAAAGTTTTGAAGTGTATAGAAATGCGTACGTAATGAAAAAATAACGATTTCGTTATAAACTATACGTGGGTTTTATAAAGATTACAAAAAAAATACATTAATGAGGTTTTTTTAACCGACATATTGCCGCATCGACTCCACTTGATTTACTCGGGACATATGATTTGATAAACTGAATATTGTTTTAAGTAAATTAAATATAATTTACTCAAAACTAGTTTACTTTACGAACTATTCGAATGTACCTTGGACCTAATTTAATATTTTTAGTTATGAAGATGGAAGGAAATATTTGAAATAAAAATCCATCCATCCATCCATATAAATAAAATTGAATTATTTGAAATTCCAAATTAATAGCTTTTCATTAAATAAATATGAATGTAGTACATATTGTTTGCTTTAATCTACTTGTCGATAACGACAATACTAGTACGACTAATCTTTGAAGCTGGACATATTTTAACGGGACTATCACTGACAGATAGCTGATGTTTTAAGGAGTAATTTAAGCTATTTCAGAAAATAAATATTTATTTCCATGAAAACAAAATTGAACGGGTTTATTAACTTAAAAATAAAAACGTGTTAAAAATGGAAACACAAACTTTGCCGCGTCGCAATATGTAAAATACTAGGTACTTTATTGGATATTGATAGCATGACGATAGTATTCCTACAATTCAGTATTTACTACCGTACAATGTCTGTTGCTCTCAATCCAGGAAAACAGCGTCTGTCGTTCACATTTTGATTTATTCGTCCGGATACAACTAACCTACGGATACAGGTAATTCACAATAATACCAGCATTATACCTGGATACGCTTCCTTACGTACCTTTCTCACGAGTGCGTTACGTGTGTATGATCCTTATTATATAAAACCGTCATAAAAATGCACAGGATGTGCGTATTGAGAGAGAAATTTTAAGGAAGTTGGACTTACTTTTAAGCTTTCGTAATTTGAACTCATAGGTATTGAAATAATGAAAAGACACTAAATCGTGAGGGTTAAATCACTTTTATTACTCCCATCGTTACGGTTGCGTATAGGGTTGCCAACAGTACTATAATATACGTAGTATAATACAATATAATAGTACTATTTAAGTAGTATAATACAGCAGTATTGCACTATATTTCGGGTTTGCGTACTATACACTGTTGAAGAAATGTATTATTGTAGACAAAAATACTACATTTTCGACACCGTATTAACTATAAAAAAAATATTCTTTAAAAAAAAAAATTACACAGCTTTTCATTAGGGACTAATGTTACGTAACCCAAGCAACCAAAAAGTAGGCGAAGTGGTAATTAAACATATTTTTACGTTGCGATTAAGTTCTGCTTAATGTTTTCAGTATGAGTTAGACTTGGGTATATACCAAGTGAGTATATATTTTCTTATGACAATTAGCAATATGTATTAATTTATTTTTGCATTACTAAGTATGTACATGTTTCACAACCAAAATCCTGACTACACTCACAACTCCACGCGCCTTTTAACATAAGTACCTACAAATGACGACGACGGGGCTGCCGTATAAACACTATTATTTTTTCAAAGACTTTCATAGTCTAGCTGTTCGTATAACAATAAAGTAGCCAAGTGCGAGTTGGACTCGCCCATGAAGGGTTCCGTTGCAGCAAGTAACATAATATACCTACATAGTACACATAGTTCTTGTAGTTCGTTGTAACTTTGATCGAAATTTAATTATAGTGTATTTATGACGTACTAAAAAAAAACTACTCATCAGATCGAGTTCAAACTAATTTTCGTTGGTAGTTTTCATGGTAATGTACATCATATATTTTTTTTAGATTTTTCATTTTCTTACTTTAGAAGTTAGAGGGCCCCCCCCCTCTACACACATTTTACCACTTTGGAAGTGTGTCTCGCGCAAACTATTCAGTGTATACGAAAATGATTTTAGAAACCTCAACATCATTTTTGAAGACCTATCGATAGACACCCTACACGTGTAGGTTTGATGAAAAAATTTTTTTTGAGTTTCAGTTCTCAGTATGGGGGGCACCCCTAATTTTTGTTTTTTTTTTATATTTTTGTAAAAATCTTAATGCGGTTCACAGAATACATCTACTTACCAAGTTTCAACAGTGTAGTTCTCATAGTTTCGGCAAAAAGTGGCTGTGACATACGGACGGACAGACAGACAGACAGACAGACAGACAGACAGACAGACAGACATGACGAATCTATAAGGGTTCCGTTTTTACGTTTTACGGAACCCTAAAAATGAAAAAATGTAGCTCCTTAATATCAGCTCTATTTTTACGTTTTTACATTACGCATTTAATTTTCTTGGATCTACACTTAATATTACAAATTTCTAGACAATTTCCATTTGTGGCTATTATACTAGTTCCATAAGTATCGGTTTACAATTACGGGGGAATATCTTCATTTTTCTTTAATGGTACTAAGGATACAAAGTTGTGTCATTTGTACCATCAATGGTACAAATCAATGGTACTACTGACATTAAGGCATTATTTCGATCTTCGCAAATATTCTTCGTAATTTTAAATAACAGGACATTTTTTTTTTGGCTTCTAGCATTTACTTTATTTGCCAGATCACGTATATTTTTTTTATCAGTACCTACAGCGCACAGTAGCACCTTATTGAGTTGGAAATGGCGCAAAAATAACAGTTACAGCAAAATCAGTAGGCACATCGGTAGCGTCCCAATGGCAGTCGGGTGTTGCGGCACAAAGCGGTATTGCCATGTGTGATCTAGCTTTTATGAGTACTGCATACTAACCATGGTCTGATTTACTTTTTATTCTCTTTTGGCACGCTGGGAAAATATAAAGTAGACTAACTTAGGAACGTTTAATTGCTAACAGAAATAACACTGTAATGATAAAATAACGGATTTTTGGTACAATTCTGAATTTAGATATAAGGTGATCGGATCTATCTAGGTTCCTGTCAGAGATGTATGAATATGTATTAGATAATAAAGCAGGTGAATCAGAAAACACAAAAAAATGTTTCATCATATATTCGTAATAAGTAATTGGGCGCTGTGGCATGCGTTGGCCTGAATTGTTTTTTCTGATGGTACAATCTTGGTGTTTTCTAGTGGTGACTGATTTCTTCTAGGTAAGCACCACTCCGTCACATTGTCACATAACATCGGGCGAGATGGTGATCAAGCACAAATCTACAAATTGGCAGCATATCACGTATTGACGCGAGCTGACAAGATTTCATCCAATCCAAAAAGAGACTTAGGCGCCGGTCCCAATCCGCTGCTCCCCCACCGCTCTCACATTACGCCGCTACTATAGCATGGATTCGCGTTTTGCTATTACCAAAAAAAAGAAATATTTTCTTTTCTATAATCCTACTGATATTATAAATGTCAATGTTTGGATGTTTGTTGCTCAATCACGTCCTAACGTATGAACGGATTGGGCTGAAATTTAGCACACAGTTAGATTATGGTCTGGAAGAACACATAGGACATTTTTAGGAACACTTTTTATCCCGATATAACAACGGGAAAGGGTACTACACGGGTAAAACCACGGGGCGCTGCTAGTAAAATAATATATTGTACACTAAGATGGGAGGTAACAAGCCGGCGCTAACACGGGCTCCACATTTCGTAGTACTTCCTACATTTGTCAGGGAAGTCATAACACCAAAGTTCAAAGTTCCCGTCTGAAAACTAAATGCCACGACTTTCTAAACAAAACGGCATCGTGTACTTATGACAAGCAACAATATGTTTGGATCTGATGAGAGAAGTGATAAGCGTGGTAATGATAATTTTATGCCAAACTTAGATTTAACATGACATCGTATACGAATGCTGTTAGTGAGAAACGGAAACTTTGCAAGTCATTGTTTAGGTGGACCAATACATTGAGTAGTGGTCAGAGTACGCCTGGGAAAGTACCACTTCTTTGTAGTGGTAGGACTCTAAGCAGAGTCCGCCTGGAGAAGTACCACATATTTGCCAGTTATTCTACCGCCAAGCAGTAATGTGCTAACATTACTGTGTTCCGGTTTGAAGGGCAATGTTTCCAGAGAAATTACAGGGCTTAGAGCTATAAGAACTTAGATCTCTGGGTGACGAGCGCAGTGCAGTGCTAGGTAATGATTTGGACTCTTCATGTTCCAATAGCTGCGTGTCACTGTGCTGTTATGTGGCAGGCATGTTGCTTACCATCAGGTACATTTCCTGCTCGTCTCGACACCCTTTATTTAAAAAAAAAAGTTATTCTGCCGTAAAGTATCTATGTGCAAACATTAAGGTATTCTTGTAATCTGGTAATCTTTCATGTGTAAATACAGGGCAAAAAGATATATCATCTTATGTCTGGGTAACATGCGCAGTGCTAGATACTGATTTGGACTGTTCGTGTTTAAAAGCTGCTTGACACTGTATTGTTACGGACACATGTTGCTTACAATTACGCGCATGCCCTGCTCGTCTCGTATAAATAATCGAATTTGAAAACGCCTTTACTATAGCATTAGTAAAGACGTTTTTGTAACTTTACTAGGAATTAAATCTTCAAATATCTTATCTTAGATATAAAAAGACGTGTGGCACTCGGGGACTGCCGCGGTAAAGCTATTGCATGTATTTTTTATCAACTTATGCAATTATATTTTTTTAAATTTGATTTCTACAGTATTTTTGGGATAATGTTGAGTCTGAGTCACATTTGTTTTTATCATAATCAATCTATTCTATGTCATAATGCTGGAAAGGTTGAGTACAAAATAATATAAACTCATTAAGGTAAAATTTCTACAAAAGATTTAATACAAAATGCTACTTATTTACATTAAGGTTAAAGTTATACAAAGAGATTAAGTACAAAATATCACTTATTTACAGCAATTATTCAAAACAATCTCAAAATCAAATGAGTCAAACAAACTCTCTTACATCATCATACTGTCATATACTTCTCTTAAAATTAATCACACTAACTAAATAAATATTGGTGGACTATTCACACACATGAAAATCTGACCCACATGAAACTAAGCAAAGCTTGTACTATGGCGGCCAGATAGCTGATATAATACTTATACAGTTTTAAATACATACTTGCTACTAGCTTTACCCGCAACTTCGTCTGTGCAAAATAAATATTAAGGTAATAATACAATTTCATCAAAATCGGTTCTGTTGTTTAGATGTGAAAGCGTAAGATACAATCGTCGCCCATTTCAACTCCAATTTCATCCCCATACAGGTCGAAATTACAAAATTGCTAGAACAAACATTTATTTGTTTCGTGTCAAGTGTATTATACAGAGTTTCATGGTTTTATCTTCAACGGTTGGGAATTTTCATATTGACATTCATCCCCTATTTCAACCCCAATTTCACCCCATACCACCCATACAGTTCGAAATCACAAAATTGATAAAACAAACATTTAAGTGCTTCGTATCAGGTATCTAGAGACAAAATTTGATAACTTTGAAAATCACGAATTTTCATACAACAGTTCATCCTTGTTTCACTCTCTTAGGGGTTGAATTTCGCAAAACCCCGTCTTAGTGAGCGCCTACATGCTAAAAGGGACCTCTATACAAAATTTCAGATTCCTAGCATTTGTAGTTTCTGAGATTCCTTGATGAGTGACCTTTCGCTTTTGTATTTATAGAAGACTAGCGGCCCGCTCCGGCTTCGCTCGAATAATAACCTAGATATCAACTGCAGCGCCATCTGCCAAGCTGATTTGTGAATCTAAACCTTCCAGGGTCCTACCCAAATATATACAAAAAAAACATTCAAACCGGTCCAGCCATTTAGGAGGAGTTTACTAACAATGAAAAGTGGTATTGATTTATATTTATATAGATAGATAAAATATGAAGAAACACCCAGCCACAGTGCAAACATATTTTTTTTATAATGTGACTCATCACTCTATATTATAAACGAGCAGGACATGTGCCTGATGGTAAGCAACATGCCTGCCACATAACAGCACAGTGACACACTGCTTTTGGAACATGAAGAGTCCAAATTATTACCTGCAGCACTGCACTGCGCTCGTCACCCAGAGATATAAGATGTATTATCTGTATGCCCTGTAATTTCACTGGAAACATTGCCCTTCAAACCGGAACACAGTAATGTTTGCACATTACTGCACTGGGTGGGAATCGAACCCACAACCCTCAGCTTCGTAGGCAGAGCTACTATACCCACTAAGCTCATGGCTTCTAATTCGCTCGCCAGTCTAATTCACTAACATAAGATTATTTTTATTAGTTTATTATTACTTCATTATACAACTGTTAATGTTTAATTTTTTTTATTTTCCTGTTCAATTCAATTCATTTATTCGAACCATAAATTCATAAGAACATGTGGTAACGTTATTCACAAAAAATCAAAGAATCTGTGTACATAATAAGATAAAATAACTAAGGTAAAAATTAATATAAGCAGCTGTAAAGGAGCCTCAGCAATTTAAAGCAGTGAATTGTGTGTGAATTGTCCACCAATATTTAATACAGTATACTAAGTACATGATTGAGTACAAACAATGTTGCACCAAAAGTTTTATAAATCTACTATTTTACCTTACTACAAGATTCCAATTTCAACACATTTCTCTTCCATATGTTATCTTTAACTTTGACTAACACTTGACTTTGTTGCCTTGCTCAATAGGTTTTTATTTTATTTTTAAACTTGATTTCATTGAGAGCTTGTGCAGGGATTGCAAAAATATAGAAGCGTAGGAAATACAATTTTGTGTTTATGGTGTGCTTTAGGATTCAGATTTAATTTCTGCCATTGACTTTGATTTTTTCTTACATACATTATACAATTGATAAATATAAATATGTACAATGATCCCTTCATTGCTATCATACTAAAGTTGTTATGTGGTGAAAATCTACCGTACTGATTCTCTAGCTGATAAATTATATAAACCATGGATTGCTTTCTTTTGCAATATGAAAACATAGTTCCTGTCCGCAGCCTTTGGCTGTACCTAGCTTCTTCCACAGATTTATGATAGGCACAGGTATTTTCAGATGAAGCTGCTCCTTATCCCATATCCAAGGCTGTTTCATATTTTATTGTGTTCAGGACATACGCGACACTTGACAGTACACACATTTAGATCTCTTTTTATTTGGACATATTCAACAACATCATTGCATAAGATAATCTAGATCTGAAACAAGCAAACAAACGCTTATTATATTTTACGCACATAACCTAACTTTGTAAACAGTGTTAAAGATGAAGTTCTAAGCCGAAAATCATCTATTACATATTTATGTACTAGGCTGCTTTATGTATTATACATAGGTAAATAGTATCAAACGTAAAACTGTACTTACAAAGTTGTTTTCACGTTCATGAATTATTCTGAACTACAAAAGTCTTTGTTTCTTGATTGCAAAAAAGTTTGCCTTCTTTGGTAAATTGGAACTACCTATTCCCTTTAGTAAATCCAGATTCCATATTGTTAAGCCAAAACATCTCAATTATAGCACGCTTCTTGGAACATGAAGATTTTCAGCTTTTTCACTATAACTTGCTTTTATGGCACTTTGTTTTTTGTTTATTCATATTTAGTGACATTGACATTCATGTACATCCAATTTTAAACGTCGCGATATCAGTGTTCCATCTACTCAAAATATTTATCCCTAAACTTAAGTTAAATTAAAAATCCCTAAAATTGATTAAATAGTGAGCTAGTGAGCTTTTACGCTGACATTATTGCTTAATTGATATACCTATTCCAAAATATGCTATGATAATAGCCGTTAGAAAGTTATTTTCCCGTTCTCTACGTACTCAAATCCACTACGTATCACGGGAAATCCGTTAAGTTGGCAACACTGCTAAGAGCATTTAGTCTGTAAATGTAAAGCCATAAGATTGAAAGTCGAATGACCGAGTGGGGAGGACGGCGTGACAGTCTTCCCTCCCTCTTTTTTTGTGAACATAAGAAAGAGATGCACCATTAGTAACAATCGGTCTCCAGGCCCGCGATAAAAGCTATGCAATAGCTTAATAACAATATATATAAATCTCCTGTCACGATGTTTGTCCGCGATGGACTCCTAAACTACTTAACCGATTTTAAATTAAATTGGCACAACGTGAGCAGTCTGGTCCAACTTGAGAGATAGGATAGTTTTTATTTCGATTGTCTTTAAATGACAATATCCGAGCGCAGCCGGAATGGGCCGCCAGTATATTATATATATGTATTATATTCGTCACTCTTTATTTAAAAAATAATATACCTAACTGCCTTCTTTCTCAGTCTTTTGAAACTGCGTCCAAGAAGATGAGAGTCGCTCCATCATATTATAACCACGGTAAATCCCCTCTCTAATGTCATTTAACTCTAAAATTACACAATCTATAAACCTCTGTGATACGGACGGTCCTATCACGCTAAAGTAGCAGAATACTACAGTTTTTTTTTTTCAAGGAGACTGTACGCGGACGAGTCCTACTCATCTGGCACTCATTTATAAATGTGATTTAATTACAAATGTTTGTCATACATTTGTAATTTACATTATAATAACGTATTCACGTTAATTTTCCTTCTAAAATTTCACAACAAATCTGACTTTACTCGAAAATTTAGCGGGTTGATACTCGCCTGAATCTTGAGTTAATGTTCGAAATAAGGCAAGACACATTGTTTTTTAATGTGTCATAAACATTCTATAGACTTTTTTATTTTAATCTCTAGACACACCGTCAATAGCTACTAAAGTAATTTGACCCTTGCACATTTTACAACCGGTATCCATTCCAAAAGATGTCTATCATTGTGAAATGTTGCACTACTAGGAGAGATGACCTATGCAACTGCAAGATGAACTTGCAGTTTATTTCTAGTTGTCACAACAATGCCGTAGGCTGTCTGCTTTCAGAGAACTTTTGGCTTTTACTTTACCTGATCTTGTGACAGTTAGGAGAAACTGCAGTTCTAACTACTTACTAAATACACTGACTCAGATTATGGGACCGAAAGTTTATGACAACTGTCTTCCTGAAATATTTAAATCGGCCCGAAGTTTCGGTAGATTTTAAAATAGATTAAAATACTGGCTTATCGATTAAATTTTTTATAGTTACAGGTAATTCTGCTAAACTAAAGAACCGGGGAAGATGATCAAGAGAGAAACCCAGTAGTAGTAAGGCTGCAATGATGATGTTGTGTAAAACATTTATAGATAAAATATTTAGTAAAATGAAGCTCTAGTGGCTCCGTGGTTAGAAGGTGTGATTCATTATTGTGAAGTTGGAGGTTCGAATATCGTCTGCACTTTTGAGTAACAAAACTAAAATAAGTACAACGAGAAATAATGGAAATGAATTCATTTACTTGGGATAATACTTAATTTCTTAAAATGTAGATTGTTAAGTCATTTATAACTAGCATAAATAGTGAAGGAAAAACATCGTGAGGTAATCGGGTTCTTCTAAGAATCTTTCGGCGTCATGCGTCGACCGACAACCTGCGTTGGGCTAGTATGGATGCCGCATGGATGGATGGAGCATGGATGGATGATGGAGATGTATGGATCCTTTGCTCTCCCGTTGTTTTATCGGGATAAAATGTAGCATATGTGTTCGTCCAGACTATAATCTATCTGTGTTCCAAATTTCAGCCCGATCCGTTTATACGTTAGGGCGTGATTGAGCAACAAACATCCAAACATCCATACACTCACATTTATAATATTAGTAGGATATTTGGCCCTAAAATGACATGGCAGAAGTGGCAACGGACGTCCATTCCTAAGTCATTAAAATTGTAGTAATACTCATATACATACAAATTATCTTGCATAGACTTTATAGCACTTCAACTAGTTACGGTATGCTTTGCAAATGAGATAAAGATAGACCGTGTCTTAGGTTATTACTAGTATGTACAATGTACATCCCAACGCACGTAACTTGAATATTCGCATCGCGCTAAACACTGAGGCTTTTTGATACACATCTGTTATATGGTTGAGACTAAATCTAGATGCCATCTTGTCTTTGCATTCCCACAGTCATTTGCGGAGGAAATATTTGCGGCATCGTGATTGTCAAGAACATGCTATTGTTGGCTAAGTTTATCAGCACATCATTATTATAACGAAACGGTAAAAAATAAAACAGTATAGCAGTTGTTTTTGTCGTGTTCTAAATAAGCAAATAATATGTCAAATACCTAAGTACAGCAAAGTCTGTGGGTTCTATTCTCACCCAGTGCAAGTATTTGTGTGATGAACTCAAATATTTGTACTATGTCTGGGTGTTTATATGTATAATAAGTATGTATTTACAACTATATAAGTATATCACCTATCTGGCCGCCATAGTACTTACAAGCTTTGCTTGGTTTTGGGTCAGATGGTGTTGTGTGTGAATTGTGCACCAATATTTATTTATCTTATAGGTAGGTATGTTTTCTTCATGATCAATACTGTGTAGTGGTAGGTTATGTCTAGACTCATGTTGAAAGTTGAAATAGTGTGATACTCCGTTGTTTTGGATAGACCTCCACTTTCTATCAGGCCTATGTTTTGCTCGTCCCGTTTACTGTGTGTTGTAAAAAAAAATGTACGTAACAAACTCTTGATTGAGATGTATTTCAAAAGGTATAGTTTAATTAATATTATGCAATGTTTATTCAGTACTAGGGATAACTTTGGAAACTATAGAAACTATTTTATAATTACTTTTTTTTTGTATTACTTCACGTTTAACACTTACTGCTCCTGTGATACGTAAACATACAAATTTATAGTTTTTGCCGTAAAAATACTTAGTTTGTCAGTAAGATAATGCCATATTAAACTTGAAAGCACACGCTGATTTTTAAACGTAGACCCATTACCAGTTTACATGCTGTTATACTCGCCGAATAATTCGGACTTATTTATACAAATTAAATTAATTACCGTAGCCTGTTCAAAAATCTTGTTTTATCACATTTTAATTATTAAAAATTATTCTCATTCAGCGCACGTCGGACATTTCGTCACAGCTCGAAAGGGCGTTATCGAAAGAAAGTAAAAGTATTGAAAGGTAACCCGTATCTTTCTGCTTCACGCACGATTGCCGTAAAAGTGGGTTTCTTTACCAATCGGATATTATTTCAAAGGTATCAAGCCGCAGGTGCATGTATAATTTTACGAGTACTTCGGTACCTAGATACCTACTTTGATAGCTTAGTAAGTAGGTAGATCTTTTGATAGCTCCCTACATGTGTATTTCGTAAGGAAGTATTTGCCTTTCGAATTGAAAATAGATTAATAGTAGATATACCTAATGAGTGGTGAGTACAAAAGTGATCAATATAGATTTAAAAAAAAATAGCGACAGTGACAAACCGAAGTGACAAACAGGTAGCAATATCTGCTGAATCAATAACCGCTGGAGAAGCTGGATTTAAAAGACGGGCGGTTTATTGGTTAGTTTTGACCAGGGCATCAGGTAGCTAAATGGAGAGCATTAGGTTAGGTATAGATACATAACGCTGCTGGCTGAAAGGATGAGCAAAGCAATTAAGCTCAGCTTTTGGCAATCTACACGTTAGCTTCTCACGTGCAACAGTGGCCGATCGTTGGATAGACTGATGACAATCATAACTCCAATCTTTTAAATCGTGTTAGTAAAAAAAAAAACAACAACAACTCTCTAAAAGGAAAATAAATCGTTTACGCGATTTTGAAGGTAGGTATAGGTTGTTCCTTTAATTACATACTCAGTCGTGTTTCGTGGTGTTTACGTAGTGTATCAATTTTCATAATTTTCCCGTGGACTTTTGTTGTGGTAGGTATGGCTCTTTCGTTTGGTAGTCTGGTCTACAGTACCATTCCTATGACAGTTATTTTTTGACGAGCAATGTTTTCATAAAAAATACAGGGAAAAGAGATACATCTCTGGCTGATGAACGTAGTGCACTGTTAGACAGTGAGTAGAGTGACTCTTGGTTATCAAATTAATGCGATGCAACGTTGGAATGTGTTGCAACCCTGTGCTATTATGAGCAGGCATTGCATACAATCAGTGGCATGATATGCTCGCTCCGTTTCTCTATTTCTTAAAAATAAGACACACAGGTACAAACGTTAACATTTTGACTTGAAACAAATTTTTGTCTCGAGTAGTAAGTTTTTCGTGGGTTTTGGAACACGGCTGTAAAATCATCGGAATATCGTTCATAGTACATTTAATTTTTTATTGTTTTCGTAAAGTTTAGTCAATTTAAACAACTCTATGATACTTCAAAGGCTTACGTGGATAAGTGATACGTGGCGCAACTTTCATTGATATCACAAAAAATAAACAAGCGTAAGAAAAATTGGACTCAAAAAGTTAAGCGAAATCGTAAAACCACCGCAAATTCTCTTCACGAAATTAACACAAAAAAGAGTGAAGGCGTAAACTTAAAGACGTTGAAGCTGAGTACAACAAAAAATAGTTTTTGATGGTGTATGTACAGGAATGTGCAGATTACTTGGCCTAAGTCAAAGGGGTCGCGTTTTATTGATTATTTTCTAAACCCGCTACTTCATTCGCATACCTAAATCTTGCCGCCGTCTTTAGTATTAGTAAAGTAATTAGTAAGACGTAAAATTATTTGGATGGATGGCTATTGAAAACACCGAGTCAATTTATTTTTCCATTCATATAAAATATGTTTTATGCAATTTTATGTTAGATGTTTTAGCCAGACTAACAATAGGAAGGAAGGATAGTATTGAACATAGCTGTCAGTGTTACCTAAGTTTATAAGGTTTTTATAGGATACATTACGAAGAGTGTGTAGCTGTTCCGTATGATCTACTTACCTATTTTTGTTCAGTACTAATTGTAACTCGAAAGAACTACATCGTTTCAGGGTTAATACTCGTTGTAATAATTATGTCGGAAATATAATCAGCTATTCAATAAAAAATACGTCTAAAGCCGTACTTCGGAACAAAGCTTATTTAATATTTACTGAAATTTAAGAAGCCTAAAATCTAATAATTTACTTTCTGTGCAAAAACAAAAACCTATTTAAATTGAAATTCAGACACGCGACAAAATTTCACAAGAATCTATTACTCTCTGACGTCTAGATAAATGAAAGGAAATGTTTGTTTTTGTTAATATTTCGAAAACCGACACACTGATTTTGATAAAATTTATTTAAATATTAACTTTAATAATTAAAAAAACCAACTGCAAAACATCAACAGAAAAAAGATAATGTGATACAATATATAATATACACTTGGGACACCTGGGTGGTTAAGACGAACCAAACGAACAAAAATAACCATCAAAATCGATTCACAATAAGCGGAGCTACCGCGTAACATACCTACATAAAAAAAAAACTGTACGAACGAACGAATTGTATGTTTTTTATTTATATCATAGTACCTCTTTCTTTTTTGAAGTCGATTAAAATGGTTCAAATTAAATAATTGAATCGATACAATATTTTTTTTAAGATATTTTTTATTTTTCGGGATTTCAAGAATGACATGCTAAAAGTTCGGTACATTTTTGTGTACAACTTGCCCTTTCCAGTTTAGTACAGTTGTTCTGAGTAAACCTATAAAAGTTGTGAGTAAATATGTTGAGATTGTGATAGCCTTTTCAAAAAATAAACTTAAATTTAAAAGCAGCGTTAAAGAATTTTAATGGAGTTTCTCGCGCACAGATAACATTCAAAGTAACTTTTGTAGCGAATAAGACATATAATTTTAACAATTCTCGGCAACTGATATCAACATTGCTTTATTGATATGAACTTTAATCTCCTTATTTGACCATGTTCTTTCACAACACGTAATTTGCTTGCAAGGACTTTTTAAAACCTTCCCAAAAATTACAAATCGATTTAAGTCATTAACCATTATAGTCTGTATCTAGAAAGCATTTTTCTTCTTAATTCACGCGTTTTAGCAAATTAACTCAGTTGTAATAAAATAGTTATGGTCAGTTCAGTCTGGCATAAGTTTCAGTCGAATCCGGCTGCTTTTTAAAGGAGAGTTCACACGCACGTTTTCTGCTCGTTCAACACACCCTATGTAACTGTTCTCTTCTACCAGGCTCTCTTTTAGAGAAAATAAAATCTACCACACGATACCGCCCCCTGAAAGTACCTTGATTGTTTGTCAAATACGTTTAAGTTACACACATTATCCTTATTTCTAAACTATTTGTAGTATTTAATTAAAGACTTCCCACCGGCGCACACATCTCTATAATTCATCGCGCTGCGGTCTTTTATGGTATCCTGGTGTATGTCATAGCTTAATTTGTGTCGATTTCATTCGATTATGTAGATCATATATTCATAAACAAATAATTTCAAAGATACTTAGTATAACAATAGGAGACAAAACGCTTGTATGATCAATTAAAAGACATTTATCTTTTCGTAAAGTAACCCACAAATAGAGCCGCTAGTACTATAATCCCCAGCTTAGATAAACCGTTCCAATATTTCTATATTACTGTCGAGCAATTTTGTAAATAAAATAAGTATTGAAAGCACGACACAAAAACAACAAAACAGTATTTACCACTAATTCTCATTTGTAGATCCACGAAAACGAAAGCCTTTGTAAACTTTCAATGTAGCGACAGCTGTAAAAACGTAAGTCAACATGACCTAAAACCCTATTTTTTTGTAAAGACTAAAAACCGGCGCCGGCGCCGCTTTGTCCAATGTCAAAGTTAAAAATGCGTGTGACATGACACATCGCACGAATTTGACAAATTGCTTGTTCTTACCCGGAAATACATTGCAGTCCGAGTAAAAACACAAGCTTCAAGAGAAAGCTCGACTTGCCTTTGTCTTTGTCATGACTTGTCTTACTCAAGTCGTCACTGACAGCTCCTGTCACAATAATCAATCACGTGACCCCTTTCTTGAAATAAGAAAGGGATGGGTGATGCGCAGAAATACTCTGTAAACGTGCAACCTTGTGCTTGTTAAGCCGCGTATAAATTAAGCGCGGCAAACCATCGAACATTGGTGCGCGCGGCGGCCGCGCTCTATGTAGACGGGACCGCCGCGCGCGGCGACGCGAACATTGCCGCGCTCGAACGTGCCGCGGGGCGATCCGCTCGCTGTCGGTTTTTTAGACCGCATCAAAGGAGCTTCAGTCGTTCGCTCGCGCGCAGTGGGGACGGTTGTAGTTTTGGTGATTTGGCTCGCGCGGCGAATACGTAAAAATGGACAACGAAAAGTGCCGTTTACTAATACAATTGTATAGCGCAAAAGAATTTTTGTGGAACAGCAAATCCTCCCAATACCACAATAAATCGTTGAGGTATGATGCGTGGGTAGAAATCAGTAAGAAAATGGATATACCTATTCCTGACTTGAAAAAAAAAATGACTACGCTTTTGGCGTCCTACAGAAGAGAAAAATCTAGAATAGCTAAAAGTTGTCGTACTGGTTCTGGTAAGTACCTATTTATTTTGCATTTACAACAAAAAATAAAACGCATTATTGTAATTACGTAAATAATTTTTATTTTTATTACAGCGACAAATGAAGTATACGTTTCGAAGTGGTTTGCGTTTGATGATTTTAATTTCATGAGGGATAAAGATCTACCCAATGAAACATTGGACACAATGTCTGAAAATGTGAGTACAAGTTTTAATATCTATTTTGCCAAGATATTGCACCATTGGTAACAAAGTGATGGGCTAGGTGTGAACGTATTTGTTGTGCAAAATTTCCCGCTCTTCTTGGGATATAGTTAAGAGGCAGTAGTGATGTAGGGGCAGTTTCATTTCTCCAAGTTCCAGGTATAATTTGCCCCTCGTTTCCTTCACTATCTATACATCCTTGCGGCGTGTACTGTGATCTTGTCAGAGTTCTTTTTCTCAAATAATTATGCAAATGTATTGTTGCTAAAACAATTTTAGTAGCAATCTTTGGTTGCAGTAACATAGGTTTGCGTAGAACTCTAAAAACTGAGCTCAGAATCCCGAATGCATTTTCCACACATCTACGTGCTCGAGATAACCTGTAATTAAAGATTCTTTCCTCAGAACCCCTTTCTAGATCTCCTGGAAATGGTTTCATAGTATATTCATTTAAAGCAAAAGCTTTGTCAGCTAGAATCACATACGGTACTTTGAAGGAATAGGGCACTTGAAGAATGGATGGAGGAGGAAGTCTCATAGATTTTTCTTCTAGTTTTTTGTATAAGTTTGTATTTTTGAAAATACCTCCATCAGATAGTCTACCTTGACAACCCACATTTACATACGTAAAACAATAGTCTGCATCGACTAAAGCTAGTAATACTAAACTAAAAAACTGTTTGTAGTTGAAAAATTCTGTGCCACTGTTTATAGGTGCTTGCAACACTACATGTTTGCCATCCAATGCACCTACTGCATGAGGAAAGTCCCATTTGTTTTCGAAATCGTGTGCTATCTGCAACCATTCTTCTTCTGAGTCCGGTACCTGCAACAATTAATTAAACATTCGTATTTTTTTTATAGTTGGCAACAGCACAAATAGCACAAAATAATGATACAGGACCAATTACACCTTCTGCTATGGAACAAGAAATAGAACCACCAAGTGACATTATGAACGCTCCAGATAATCTGAGAGTAAAGAAAAAGAAAAAGGTAA
Source organism: Ectropis crepuscularia (assembly GCA_963693475.1). Classification (NCBI taxonomy): domain Eukaryota; kingdom Metazoa; phylum Arthropoda; class Insecta; order Lepidoptera; family Geometridae; genus Ectropis; species Ectropis crepuscularia. The sequence goes on from OY856340.1 coordinate 5,930,785, forward strand.
ACGCTGAAGAAGATTCCCCTATGCTGAAAAAAGCATTTCAGGTTCTAACTGAATCCGCTGCATCATCTGCTGACCCATATTTTTCTTACGGCCAGCACATTGCTAATGAACTCCGTAAATATGATTCACGCACTTTAATTTACGTCAAGCAAGCGATTAACAATGTGATATTTGATGCTGACCTAGGAAAATATTCGAATTATGAGTATTGTACCCAAAATTATTCACAGTCACACTACACCTCAACGCCGTCTCCTCAGACTTCGACTCCGTCTTCTCAGATTCCAGACACTACTCCTACTGATGAACGTGAACCAACGCCATTGCCTATGGATGATTTTTTCCCCTAAATAATAATAAGAATTATATCAATAAATAAATATAATAATAAAAGAAAACTAGATATTTTATTTACTCACCTTTACCCAGTCTTTTAGTGCATCGCAAAGTGCATCACAAACTTCAGGAACAATTCTTGAAATTGACTGTTTTGATACTCGAAAAAGGTATTGCAGGCTAGTATACGAGTCTTACAGAGGTTTACAAGAGTGAACTGGTCTGTCTATCCGCCGCGGTTTGTTCGTGATGGATCGCCTGCCGCGCGCGCCTGCCACGTCCAACTAAATTTATATCTACATATTGGCTCGCGCGGCAAATGAACGTCAACTCTGGTCGAACATTGGCTCGCGCGGCTGCCGCGCTTAATTTATACGCACCTTTAATCTTGTTTGTGACATTGTTCATGCTTTGTTTTGTAATTGGAAGTAATAAAGAAACATGTTTTAAAGTCTAATTTTCTTTTGGTGTGATAGAAAAAAAATGATGACAGTAAATTTTTACGATGCGCGCGTACATCATTACAAAAATCCGTGCTACCCTGAAGCTAGCAAGTCAACATTTTAGAAAATATTGTAACTAACTTCAGGTTAGTATTTCTTGCTTTCTTCGACCAGAGACATAAGATGATACCTATGTGTCGTTGCCCTGTAATTACTCTAGAAACATTGTCCTTCTAAATGGAACACAGTAATACTGGCACGTCACTGATTGGCGACAAAATAACTGACAAACATGTGGTAGGTATTTCCCAAGGCGGACTTTTCAAGGACTCCTCATACTACAAAGAATTTAATTCTAATTAATTAACAGAAGGTAGGTACCTATTACGAAAATGTTCAATATTTTTTTATTGTCTACAGTCTTTTGGCAAAACTAGTACACACATAACACATAAGTAACTAAGTACTCATTTCATTACCTAAGGCAATAAAGCGAACTACCTACACCAACTATAATTGAATTAGGTAGGATTAAGATCTTATTTGTATTAATTAGTGAGTATATTTGTATTAATTAGTATTAGCTACTGAGTGGAGTGGAGACCGCGAATCGGCGAACGTAGTGTAGGACGCCCTGAAACTAGGTGGAGTGACGATTTACGGAAGGCAGCTGGTGGCAGTTGGAAACGTAAAGCCGAGGATCGGGCTGAGTGGCGTATCATTGGAGAGGCCTATGTCCAGCAGTGGACGAAAGTTGGCTGATTATGATGATGATGATGATGAGCTACTGAGTAATTCTAAAATTTAGACGTACTTATAATAGTTCTTGGAGATAAAAATAACAGTTTTTATCTTGTATTTGTGTGTTATATACCTACAACTGCAGTATTGTCAAACTCAATCACATTTTTTTGTGTTTATTTGACTTCAGAAACGCCAAAAAATTAGTCCTGAGTAAAAGTTTGGAATACAATGGCTCGTTACCTTTCAGTTGGAAATATAATGTTATCTAGTATATTTATAGTACGAGCATATTATTATTTATTTGTCAAAAGCGAACTATCATCGTTAACATAATTGATATTGTTATTGATATCACTTCCAACGCTAGATGCAACAACTTCCTCCTGACCTTAACCAGCTAGTAATATAGCATTATGAATACCAGATCCACCATCATCAGTACACGCATTGTCATTTCAATGTCACACATGACCTAAAGTAGAACTATTATCTTGTCTCACGTAATAGGTGCCTACAACAATGCATTGACTTGGCATAATTATCGCCTTGACGCAACCTGCCTCAGAATGGTGGTGATTTGCATGATTCGTAAACAAATTCTGCTATGGCGGCGTCTTGTTGACATCTGTGGGTGTTTTGTACGCTCATGAGTTTCTTTGAAAATGAAAATATTCTTTACTTTATTACAACTCTCTTTTGTTGCGATATTTTGTATGGTCTTTAAATATCCTCAGTTCAATGCCTCTAACACTGCGCGTTTTGACGATTTGATATTTAAGAAATATTTTTATATGTTTGGTATTTTAAGGAAATAAAAACAGGAAATAACTACTTACTAACTATAAACGTTTCTTAAGCTATAATATAAAATTCTATAAAATATAATTGATTAATTTAACAGAATGACTTTTATCATTGCGATGATAATAGTCATAATCATATAAAGTTAAGTAAATAAAATTTACGAGACAGCGTCATAACGCAATAGTAATAAAACATGACATTAACAAGTGGTAGATAGCTACTGATTCTTACCAAAGCTAACTAAAAGGTCTCTTAATGCTTCGAGATGTAAACTCTGAAAATTAAAATTTTGAAAAATGTGTTATTATATTTTTACTCGATTGAAGGAAGGGTTATGTTTACCTATTAATTTATATCTTTGTTATAGTCTTTAATTGTGTGATATATTAATGTTTTGTGTGTTGCGTTGTCTTTAACGAAATTAAGATTTCCATAATTATATTATTTGCCGTAGCTTTTACATTTTTGCTGTATGTATACCATGTTTTGAGTGTAGTTTACGTTTTGTGTATTTTTATGTCAATAAATTGCATAAATTATTGTAGCAATTAATAATAATTTATTTCATTACAAAACAGTAGGTATTCGTTCATAAAAAACAAGACACTGTGCAAGGGCTATCAATGACAATCCATTTTTTTAAGTACATTACTATGTACCTACAATTTGTGTAATCTTTCTTTTTTATAAAATAAGTGGCTCCATCTCAACAATCTAATTCAAGTTCCACATAACGTTTCTCACCGTAGACGTTATTTGCCATAAGTAATTCTTCATAATAACATTCTTCTATATTTTATTCATGAAGCCTTCCATCATCTCAATCTGCAAAAACTCCAGTTCCTGTAGCGAGCTCATTACGTTCTTTGTTCCCACGGTGCGCACGTACAAAGACACAATCTGTATGCATCGCGATGCGCCTACGCCGCGGCTCTTTACATCTATTGCAGGGTTATCTGCAGCCTACGTGACGATAACTATTTGAGGGCTACGTTTGAGGTTAATATCAGGTTGTTATAAAATATACTTATGATGTATGCAGTTATGTTAATCTTAATCGATCTGTCAAATGTTTAAATTATCAAAATGGTCGCATCTCGAATCGTTTTGACAATACGTCTCTTCCTCGTTTGGTTCCTCCAAGAGATGTAACTGTGAAGTGACATATTTTTGTGCTATATTATAACACTCATTATAACATTACTTTGACGCTATACATTTTATGTTCGTAGTTGAACTTTTCATGGAATTATGGACGAATGTGCCATGATTATACAACAGCACGTGACTTCAAAATATGAATTTTGAACTATACGCTTGAAATTCTACACGAAACCATATTATAACTCAATAAAATGTTCAGTATTAGGTGAAGACAAATCTTTAAACGTAAGTGAATAGAGATATAAATTAATAACCATATTCCGCTGTTTGACTCAAATCTTACACAAGCCGAAAACATTATTTTTTTAACAATGTCATTAACTACAGAAATTGTCATTAAATGAATATTGGTGAACATTTCACACACAACACCATCTATCCACAAACTAAGCAAAGCTAGTACTATGAAAGCCGATATAATACATATGTATATATTTTTTAATACATGTTTTTTTATCGGGCAGAACCTTCATTAACAAAACTAAAATATAATGAGAACTTCACTACGGTACATACCTAACACGTGGTTGTTATACCTACATGGAAAATATCCAGTCATTAAATTAAAGTCAAGTGTACTGAATTCTAACATTCATACATTAACATTTATAATATTAGTAGGATAGCAACATAAAACAATCGAATAAGTGAAGTAAGCGGGTGACAACCCTACCGAGCTCGTTAGCCGTGCGCCTGCGCCGCTCCCACCCGCGGCCTTGCAAGGACGTATTACATTATGTAACCATTAATCCGCGCCGCAGCCTCTTGAGCGCCACGACGCTATTTATTGTAATCACAAAGTATAAAAACATTCAGCCCACCGGGATTCTGCATTCAATGACTCGAATGATTCAATGTTAATGTTTTTGTTTATCTCATCGCATTTATAACTGAAACTAATTACAGTAGTTACGGTTGTAAATTAAACAATTGATTATGGTTATATATCTTTATCTCAATGGAGTAAGTTTTTAATTGTTCGGAAATCAAAGGAAGGAAGGATCACAATGGTAAAAAATTTGCATTTCTGTATTTATGCAATGTTTACGATTTATTGCGAATCATTGTTCTTAAGTAATATATCAGCTATCTGGCCGCCATCATACAAGCTTTGCTTAGTTTGGGGTCAGATGGTGCAAAGTCTGAATTGTCCACCAATATTAAAAAAAAATTAAAAAAATTACGTGCTCCGTAATGATCTTTTTTAGACTTTATAATCGATGTCTTGAGACTGTTGTAAATAAATAAAAAATACTTTAAAACAGTTTGAGACTGGAAGGAATATAATATACAATATAGAAAATGTTACATCTTGTTTACTATGCAGCTTTTCTTTGTTAATTGTTGTAAATACAAAACCTTTCAACAAAATCAGCGCAAATCCGGGCAAAGTCAACGTTATTTATTCACAAACGTACTATTTGAACACGTCGTAACGGTTTTATATACCTATTTTAAAATGTATTGATTCAGTACCAAAAACATACAGTGATAACGATAAAGGATATTACAAAAATCAATATAAAAGTTACTTCGTATAGATTAAACTGTGGGAATAAACTAGTTATAGTACAAATAGTTACGAAAGTCCCTATTACAAAAATAATACTTGTATTTGAGAAGCGGGTCAAGAATAATCTGGAAGTCAAAACCTATCAGTTGCGCAACTTGCGCTTCTGTACACAATCATTACAGAACATGAACAGTAACTTTAATTTAAAGTCAAGTGCCAATATCGACGACAACATAAACAAACTTGAACCAAATGCCGAGTTAAGACCACCTTCAACATTCTTTATATAAGCAAATATATCTTGAGCTGAATGCCAGTTTAAATCATCATTAAATAAAGTCCTCTCGTAATGAATGTCAAGTCTTGATATCGTTTCCAATAAATAAAAACATTCGAAACTTTTACAAGCACAACTGCAACGCTTAAACATGTTAGCTTGCAAAAGAATTGTGTAAAAGATCTTCAATGTTATATGTGGGTTAGTTACAATGACACAGCATATAAATATAAAGTATTACTTTTGTGGTGAAATAGAGCTTTAATTTTTATGAAATTTAAATTAATGATACCGATATCTTCAGAGTATAATTTAGGTGCACAGTAATGCAAAATGAGAGATGCAGTAAAAAATGTCCTTGTATAGTTTCTTCATATTGATTCGTTGGTGTTCTGCTACAATGTTGCTTACTTTTATCATTTGCTTTTTACGACACTAAATTTATGAACAATTCAATTACAAAAAGCTCTCCAGCTCGTTGGTTCTTTAAATTATTTATTAATTATTCTGAACCTATTACAACATTATTCGAGGAATGTTAGTATTTACTTCAATAAATTCATTTCAGGAATTCCTAGTCGATTAATTACAAAAACGTTGCTGAAACATACGGTTTCATCGCTACATGCAATTTCTTCCTGCGTACTGAATATCTTGTTGCTTACTTTGATTGATATTTTTTTTAGAAACAAAATATACTATTATGGATAAAGACTACAAAGATGTGAAGAAATAAACCATACCATGTTTAATCTTCTATTTAATGAATAATAGTGATCTCGTGTCACAGAGCTAGTTTTCATCCTCCACTGACCAATTTTTATTATTTCTTTGTATTTGGTATGTGTGAGAAATAGGTCGCTGAATATTTTTCACTACTTTTTCATTTTTAACCGACTTCAAAGTTTTATCGAAATCGGTGTGGTGGTTTTGAAATATGAACAAAAAAATTAAATTTACTTTCATAATTATACGAGTACTTCCCTACTTCGATGGCTTAGTGAAAGCTCAATTTAGTTTTATATTGAAGGCGGTTTTTGTTTTATTGGAGAACATAATATATTATTTTTAAAAAAATATAGAAATAATGTTTGTACATTATCCAGGTAATTAAATTAAACCATCGATCATTGTCATGAATTGTCGCATCACTAAGACATTTCATTGGGTTGATAATTTATATGTTGGAATAACGTAACAAATACTTTATTTGTCAAAATGACGCGTAAGTACATAAGCTTGCCGATGTATATAGTATGTGATAATATTGTGGTGAACTCACCCAGCCCGCATATGAGGTAAGTAGGCGGCGGCTTGAGCACGGAGCGCGAGTATGCGCCGCGCACGGTCTCTAGCGCGCGCGGCGCTCCGGCCACCAGCAGCACCCCGGGCGCCACGTACCCGGCGTAGCGCAGCTCCGCGGTCGCCGCCGCCACCGCGCCCGACCACCAACATTTGGCGTTCGCAGCTAGGAAACTCTGTGGAAGAACGAGAATGTCTTCGTTAGATTCTAGACAATAAAACATTCATATTACCCACTAATATTAAAATGTTAAAGTTTGAGTGTTTATTGCTCAATCACGTTGTAATGTCGCTTATGATCGTCGTTGTGTCGCTAATGTCGTTGTAATTTGTTTCACTAGTTTTAAGAATGTATCTTTTTGGTTATTTATTTTTGATTTTGTGTTGTGAACAATAAAGTGTTTCTATCAATCTAACGTATGAGTAAAAAGCGTCATGACTGACTTCGACAAATGTATTGTGCAGCTTGCGATAACTTTTGTTTGACTCAAGTTGTACTGACCTCAGAAGGACTATAAGTTTTAGAGCTTATGATGATTATTCAGAACCCAATATTTTGTTAAAATTATTTAAAAATGGCAATGCATATTGTAATTAAATAATGATTTATGGTACCTCAAGGGAGACTTATTTACTCACAATTCTTTAATCCATTTCGGATACAGATTTTACAGGGTTGCAGTGAATCCAATGTGGGTCCATACGGTTTAGGGAGCAGAAATCACAGGGGGCAAATGCTCGTCAACTTTCTAGAGAGCCAGGGGCTCTTTTTAATGAATTCATTCTTTAAAAAGAAGCCCCAGAGAAGGTGGACGTGGCAAAGCCCCGATACTGTGACTAAAAATGAGATCGATTTCATCATGACGGACAAAAGGCACATATTCAGAGATGTATCTGTGATCAATAGGTTTAAAACCGGTAGCGATCACCGACTTATACGAGGCACTCTGAATATAAATTATAAGCTTGAACGAAACCGTCTGATGAAATCTACACTCCGACCAAATCTGCTCCAGACCGTTATAGGATCCAAAGAATTCCAGTTAAAACTGGAAAATCGTTTTGCTGCATTGGGACCCACCGTTGACGTAGATGAGAGCCTTAATAAAGTGGTGGAAATCCTCCGGGAAGAAGGTGCAAAATTTTGTCAGCTGAGGCGTAAGGGAAAGAAATCTAATTTCTCGGAGGAGACTCTCCGACTAATGGATATTAGACGAGAGCAAGATCAGGCCACAACTTCGTCAGAAAAGCGGGCTCTCAATTCCAAAATTAGTAGCATGGTACGACGGGATCTCCGGTGCGCGAATACGCGACGTATTCAACTCGCGATAGAGCAAAACCGGGGATCCAAAGTATTTGCTCAACAATTGAGGAGGCCCCATCTGACGAAGTTAAAAACATTCAATGGCAACATCGTTGATTCCAGGTTGGGGGTCCTCTCTGAGATAGAAGATTTCTATACCCGGTTATACGAATCGCAGGCTTTGCGCCCAATGCCAAGTAAGGAGGACTCACGAGCACCACTGACGCGCCACTATACAGACGAGCTGCCAGAAATTAGCCAAGGCGAGATCGAGATTGCTCTCAAACAGCTTAAGAATGGAAAAGCCTCCGGTGAAGACGGTGTCACTTCGGAGCTCTTGAAAGCGGGTGGAAAACCGATACTTCGAGAGCTTCAAAAATTGTTCGACGCTGTTCTCAGCTGTGGGAGAACTCCAATTTCGTGGCACAGAAGTGTGGTGGTTCTGTTTTTCAAGAAAGGTGACAAAACTCTTCTGAAGAATTATCGACCCATCTCACTCCTGAGCCACGTGTATAAGCTGTTTTCGAGAGTAATCACGAACCGTCTCGCCAGAAGATTTGATGAGTTTCAGCCACCGGAGCAGGCTGGGTTTCGAGGAGGATTTGGCACCATAGACCACATTCACACGGTGCGGCAAGTTATACAGAAGTCCGAAGAGTATAACCAGCCCCTGTGTCTTGCATTTGTGGACTATGAGAAGGCTTTTGACTCCGTTGAGACCTGGGCTGTTCTGGAGTCTTTGCAGCGATGCCAAGTAGACTATCGTTACATCGAGGTGCTGAGAGGTCTGTATGACGCCGCGACAATGTCAGTCCAAGTACAGAATCAGTCGTCTAAGCATATCAGGCTCTGCCGAGGAGTGAGACAGGGGGACGTTATCTCCCCCAAACTGTTCACAAGTGCCTTGGAAGATATGTTTAAGGCACTGGACTGGAAAGGACTAGGCACCAACGTTAACGGCGAGTACCTCTCACACCTCCGATTCGCTGATGACATAGTCCTAATAGCGGAGTCACTGCAAGACTTGCAACGAATGCTTACCGACCTAGCTGATTCTTCAAAGCGTATTGGTCTCGGGATGAACATCGACAAAACTAAAGTCATGTTCAATAGACTGGTTACCCCGGGACCAATAATTGTGAGCGGACAAACCCTCGAAATTGTTCAAAAGTATGTCTACCTCGGACAGCAGTTGCAAATGGGGAAAAACAATTTCGAGGGAGAAGTCAATCGAAGAATTCAGCTGGGTTGGGGAGCATTCGGTAAACTTCGTCGGATCTTCACGTCGTCTATTCCGCAGTGCCTGAAGACAAAGGTCTTTAATCAGTGCGTCCTACCCGTAATGACCTACGGTGCCGAAACGTGGACACTCACGGTGGGACTAGTCCATAAACTGAAGGTTGCTCAGCGAGCAATGGAGAGGGCTATGCTCGGAGTCTCTTTGAAGGATATGATCCGTAATGAGGTGATCCGACAAAGAACCAAGGTTATCGACATAGCTCTCAGAGCAAGTAGACTTAAGTGGCAGTGGGCTGGTCACATCGCTCGTAGAACCGACCATCGCTGGAGCAGACGAGTTCTAGAGTGGAGACCGCGCTTAGGCAAACGTAGCGTGGGGCGCCCTCAGGCTAGGTGGAGGGACGACCTGCGGAAGATTGCTGGCAGAAATTGGATCCAAAAAGCGCAAAATCGAGCCATTTGGCGTTCATTAGGAGAGGCCTACGTCCAGCAGTGGACTGCGATAGGCTGATGATGATGATGATGGATACAGATTACGATCTACATTGTTACTTATTTTGGTTTGACATTAGCGTCACAATTAACTTTGCAACGTCTATCTTACGTCCATCTACCGACCCCCATTTACGACGATATGACTACGACATTAGAAGAATACCAATTACTAACGTAATGATTCAATACCTCTTTGAGATAATAGAGTTTAGTATTGACTCAATCTTTATCTCGATTTAGTATCTAAATGTAATCTTCATTTAGACAGTTGACCTTTCTATTGATATAGTCTAAACATTGCGCTGATATTAAATTGTTCCAATGTAAATGTCTAGTCATTATTTCACTTACTTACTACTAGCTGTGTAATATTATCTCCAGCACACTTTACAACCAATTACTTCTTAATACAAACGTAGGCATCTGTAATTCTACATAATTTTCTGTAATGTTTTCGTTAAGACCGAAAACAAATAGCTTTGGATAGATACACCTGCTACGTAAACTATTTGACAGATATTTGATATCGGGTAGGTAGGTTGATAGTTATTTTAACATTTTCGCAATTCTTATTACTTTCTTTAAGCGTAGATATGAGAGTTAAATTAGAATAGAATGTAACAAAATACTGCTAGTTTACTTTTATACTACAGTTACAATCACACATAGTACTGTGCATTGAATTGAACCTAGTGATATGCAGATATTTTTCACCACAATATTATCTTATTAACACTTTTTGTTTACACTGATTCGTCTCGGAGCTTTCGGGTCAAGGAGAGTTAAGGCCATAATTTACCACGCTGATACATGGCACATGTCGTCAAAAGATATCTTTCTTGGAACATGACGGTTTCCTCCTGATGTTTTTCTTCACCGTTCAAGCAAGCGGTGATAATAAATTAACTCATCTGCACGTGGAAGAAACACTCAGAGGTGCTAGCGGGATACGAAAACACGATCTCGCGCTTATGAAGTCGACAGTCGATTACACTTTACTCATTTATGAGGTTAGCAACATTGTCAAGGAATTCCCAAAACATACGACATGCACTTAACAGCTCTCATACAAACATATATAGGTATTGTGTAGTCCTTGACCGTTACAATATGGCATTTCGAATTTCTCAACCAGGTCTTTATCTTACGAAACGAGAGTAAGGAGTTAAGGTTATCGGAAATTAAGCGGTAATGTTTAATGCATTCGTTTAATTTGAAACGGCGAGACGTTAATGTAATTTTTGATGTATGAGAGAGGATGCACGATTTGGTTCTTGATGAAACAGATATACTCCATATCGGTTTTCGTGACTGGTAAGAGGTCGTGGAGTTGATGATTTACGGTATCATGGCGTTAAGGCGTATTATACGATTGAGAAATTTGTTGCCAAAAATAAAAGTATATTTAAACTGAAGGTAATTTCGAAACTCTCTTGGTAACTAAACTAAGATAAACTACACGTAAAATTATGCGCTTGTCACCTGAGAATTCAGGATAGTTTATCGTTCTACTCAGTAATTTTACAGGAAGGACAATCCCTTCAAAAAAGAGTACAATAATATTTGTTCATTAATACTTGTAGCACGGTCGGGGCAGACATTGAAATAGAAAAAATTCCGGGGAGCGATTTTTTTTTATGAACCTTCGGGGAGGGTTGTTGGAAGTATAAATCTCGATTTTCTAACTTATCCCGGTAGAGGGTTCGCCACCATCTTGTTTTAAAGTTTTTGTGAAATAACTCGTTCATTTTCAACTTTAGAGCAAAAATGATAGTTACCAAAATTGTTGGAAATTTAATTTCTCACAAGTTTGCTTCATGTAAGTTTTACGCTAGGATCAATATTTGCAGAGTTATACTATCAAGTTTATCAAAAAAAATCGTAAGGGGTGGAATTTTATTTTCTTCTCGCACTTTTTAGGGTTCCGTACCCAAAGGGTAAAAACGGAACCCTATTACTGAGACTTGGCTGTCCATCCGTCCGTCCGTCCGTCCGTCTGTCACCAGACTGTATCTCAAGAACGGTGATAGCTAGACAGTTGAAATTTTCACAGATGATGTATTTCTATTGCCGCTGTAACAACAAATACTAAAAATAAAATAAGTAAAAAATGTGCGAGAACCAAAGTTGAAGAAAATAAAATTGCACCCATTACGATTTTTTTGATTAACTTGATAGTATAACTCTGCAAATATTGATCCTAGCGTAAAAACTATATGAAGCAAACTTGTGAGAAATTAAATTTCCAACAACTTTGGTGACCATCATTTTTGCTCTAAAGTTGAAAATTAACGAGTTATTTCATAAAAACTTTAAAACAAGATAGTGGCGAACCCTCTACCGGGATAAGTTAGAAAATCGAGATTTATACTTCCAACAACCCTGCCCGAAGGTTCATAAAAAAAAAACGCTCCCCGGATTTTTTTCTATTTCAGGCTAGTTTTATGTCTACCTCGACTGTACTATTGACATCATTCTCAATGTTCGTATTTTTTTTAACCTTAAGGCACGTACACAACCTCTTGCCGTTTGTCACAAGTTCGATAATTTGTATTAAATAAATAAATAGCAAATGAATTTCTCTTATCAAGTCTTATGATTGTCATTCCATTCTTATATCTAGTTATAGAATCAAACTAAATAAAAATCAAATCAATTCCGTAGCAGTGTACAGAGTAAATACAGTCTAGACATAAATTAATACCTAGACTCGCTAGCTGCAGGCGGTAAAAAGTGATCAATTGAAATGTACAAGTCATTGTAAGCTGTGTTTTCACTTACTTGATAATATAGGGGCTTTGAATGTTCATTTTACGAGTAGAGACTACGAGCTAGTGGGAATATTATGTGGGTTGTTTCTAATTATTTCTAATGTTTTTGTACTCGTATGTAGTGATACTTTTTTGGTATACACAATGACTGTTATGTCTTAATTACATCAGAGAAAATTGCAATATAATTGAGGAATGTATTTATAAAGGTCTTTTTTAAATAAATTATATGCTTGAAAAATTCTATAATATATTAAATTTCGATTCAACGCAATTCGACAAATAAATTCATTACAGTCCAGGAACTTAACTAGATACAAAATTTCTTCATCTTTTACTCATTGAAAATAAATAATACCTATTTATTATATGTGCACAATTTGTCACCATATTTATGTGTGTTTGGCGTACAAATACTGAAATGTCTGAACCACAGAAATCTGAATAATTATTATATTTAGATTTATGTGATCCAGACATAAATTATCTAATGAATGATTGAGATTTCTGTAGTCTGAATAGATATAGTTTGTCTTTACTCAAAAATCTTACAAGTTTTAACGGCAGAAAGAGTTATTTCTTTCCACTTCCAAGATTATATAGATTGGATAGATATCCAACAGGTGAAGTGATATAGTGGTCAAGTCAACATATAATTTGTATCTCTAGTACTTATCTAATAGGTGTTATTAGTGACTAGTTTGTCCATCACCAGAATTGCCTAAGGCTAGTTGCAAGTTAATACATAAGTACGTAGAGAAAGTACTAAAAAACTTAATAAGTTGCTGTTCCCACGTACAACTAGTCTAATATTATGCAAAGTCTTACATATGATATTAATTTGTGTGGATAGCCCACACATGTTATGATGTACCTATTTCATTTGATACTTAAAGAGCTTTTGAGAAACCAGTCTTTTTCAATCGTGAGAAAGAGATTTTTGTTTTTTTTTATGACAAAAATAACAATTAAACATTTGACGATCTTTGAGGATTTGGTAAGAGAGACTCTCTACTTAGTCTGTGGTCAGAGTTGATGATAGATGGATGTCGCGAACGTGGTTTGATTTTTTTAAATCGCAAAGTTGTGTCAAACAAATCAATTTGGAATAAAAGCATTTTACATCTGCTTACTGTTGGATTTAAAACTTAAAATACTAAAAATTACAATAATTGTATGTACAAAAGGAATTGCTGGCGCCTAAGTCTAAACAGCAATTCATACATCTTCGCTGGCACTTTGTCAAATGCTCAGTGACACTAGCTTACTTCTGAGAGGTTGTCTCAATGATACAATTGTATTTTTCAGAGTGTATTTCCATGTAACATAACTTAAACTATAGACTTTTTTTTCATCATTGATAACCAATTAATTATTTATCTATCAACATTCACCTGATCATCAGATAGAAGACGTCAAGCAGGTTTTATCCATCGTGAAAAACCTACCCAGGCAAAGAGTTTCACAGCCTAACCATTTGTAATGCCGATGTACCTAAAAAAAGGCTATTATTATAAACGGATACTGTGTTGAATTCGCGTGGAACAAAACCTGTTATCAGTTAAAAAATGTTATAAGTTTCTGAACGATTTACGTTTGTGTTTTTCTCATTTTCGCAAATGTCCTGAAAACATTTTACTAAAAAGGTCAGGTTAGAACCTTATCATCGATATTCAGCCATCCACACATCAGCCAGACAGGCATCTCGTCAGGTATTCAGCGACGACGCAGTCTATGATAAAGTGCGTTTAGCTACGCGAAACTAATTCACTTTTGATTCAAAGACATCAAGATTAAGAAAATCGTGGAGAAAAGATCACTTGGACTAAATTAGTATTCCAGGCGAAACAAATTCACTCTCGATTTGAAGACGATGCGAAAATTAAGAAAATTGTCGAGAAAAAAATCACTTGGATTAAATTAATATTCCACCCAGTATAGCTATTTGTATCACTAAAGGCCGATTTACATCAGACGAGCGAATGCTCATTCTATCCCCACTGTATCAAATTAATTTGGTGTAAACAAACGTAGAGCATTCTTTCGTTGTTTTGTTTGCATTCGCAAAGATTCTATGGAATATATAATATGGAAAACGCTAAGAACGATCTTTCGTTTACACTAAAAGATCGAGAAAGAATGCTCTTGTTCCAGCTCTAGCTCTATGTTCGTTCAATTTAAATCGGCCTTAAGACAGGATGCAAACGTAAACACTTTTGTGTCCTGTGTCAGATAGAAGGAATCGATGAATTTTTGCTGGCTGTAGAACCAGTATGAGATCATCCACTCCTTGTGAAAACAGGTAACTGTCTCTGATCATCGCTACAGGATGCATCGACTATGTTCCCAGTGATAGTGTGCCGTGTCGGCAACAATAAAATCGAAATTTGTGCAGCGCCAAAAGTGGCAGCAGACCACTTCGTTTGAAAAAAATAATTGCTATTTTAAACACAGACTAGGTGGAGAGATCCATTAAACTGTAATTTCTAAGTATCACTTCAAAATGCTATTCACATGTCCATATTGAAAGTCATTGACTTTGCGAATGACGATCATTGACAGTAGAATCAAAGAGTTCAATTCACAGTGTTTTTAATTAGAAATGAACAATAGTATTAAACCGGCGCTTGATTGAGATATGAATGACGAGATAAATTTTCAAGCAAGCACTTTGATGTAATGAAATCAATGCATAGCACATTCTTGAAGATAAGAGATACACACACACAAACCTATGAAACAATTTTATTATAGTACAGTGTTCTAATCGCCAATAGGAACAATTTTAGCATGTTTTTATCAGTTTAATAACGGAACATTTATTTTAAAACAATTATTTTTATTCGTGTCCAATTTTATGGAGCTCTGTTTTTTAGACATTAGATAAAACATTTATATTTACATAGAATTATAGAAAAATCATAATCGTTCGTTCAGATTGAGTTACATGATTGGATTTTACGTAGAGTTAGTTAAGTTAACTTGATTAAAATTACCTTTTTGTTACTGTGTGGCTTTTTACCATTCTAATAGCGACCGAAAGTTTACAATATCTCCAATAAATAATCATTTAATTTATTGATAACAAACAACAATGTAAATCTTTTCTTTGTAAACAATCTACCTAATTGAAATGTCATATCACGGTGTTTGAGTACATTTTACACAAACGCTTTATTTGAAAGGTATAATAAAATGTCATACAGTATTTTTACCTTCCTGCTTCTCTTTAAATTTTTAATCACAACTTTAAAAAAATGTTTTCACAAATTTTGTATGAATAGTTCTCAAAGAATTTAACCGTCATTAATTGTTGTGAAATAATTTAAATGTTCGGTTCATGTTCGCGTCCCTTTAACATTTCACACTGAATTTGATAGTTTGTATGGTAAGGCAACTTTTCCCGAGTATAGGTAGATTTATCGAAAGTTGACTTCTTTATGAGCCGTACGTGATATTCTTCAATACTGTCCCATTCAGAAACCATGGAGTCATTACCGCTGTAGAGTATAAAAAGTTATTTAATGACAAAATACGCAGTCAACGCGAATGTATCTTTAATTGATTCCGGTGGCATCAAGGCAGACTACATAGCTCTTCAGTTCCGACCGATCTCCGCATAGCTCGAAACAAGTAAACCGCAGATTGATGTCATTCTCCAATCCGTCAGGGTTTTGACCTTTGGTGATGTCATGTTCAAGTTTAACGGAGTTAGAAGATTGTATTGAATATAACACAAAAGCTGCGATGTGGTGATTGATAATTCATTTTACGTTATGTGAAACATAACTTGTGAAATTTCGCAATTTGAAGATTGAAAAACTTGGGGTTAAGTTCAGTATAAATATCTTCAAATTGCGATCTATATTTTTAGCTAATTAAATACCTTCTGGTGTTTTGGTTGCGTCACTACCGCCAATGTGAAAAGACTGATAATGATAAATCAAAGATTTTATAAAGACGTTTATAAAAATGCAGAATTGTTTACATTTACAGAAATCCAGCTTAAATATCAAATAGAAGTATAAAATAAGACAAGTATTAAACATTTATTAAGAACAACCAACACAGTGATATTTTCTTATGGGAAAACATCAAATAGGTTTTCTTTTTGTTAATGAATCAATCAATTTCAATAGGCTTCTGACGTGCGTGCACAAATTATATTAATTATGCGTCAAAGTGAGCCGAGGTGAAGCTTGTACACAGCCGCCTACTACAAAATAACGATAATATAAGATTTGTTATGAAGTATGTATTTATTCACTCTAGGACATTTGTAGAGACATAATTAGTATTTTTCCGGAAAAATCGAAGCAGGTTAGGATTTTTTCAATTATCACAAAAAATAAATGTCTAATGGCTCTTTTTTTACCTTATAAGCTGATCTGAATACCGTAAAAAAATCATCAAACCAATTTATTGAATTTCAAGTTAAATTCTAAGAACCCTACCGCTACAGCGTAGGACCAATCCAAATCACGTGACTCGGTAAACTTTGTATCTTTTTAATTTCTTTATTGTCTGGCGAGTCAGACGAATTACCATAATAAGCTAAGTACCCACAGTCAAACGACATAAACGCTTTTTATTCCCCGCATTACGCTTGCACACATAAGTACATATTTACGGTGCATTTGTCGGGATTTGAACCTACACTCACACGGGAATGAGCGGCAGAGCGTGACTGCATAGCGTTTGTTTACTTTTTAAGGAATCGCTCAGATATTATTGTCTGTGATTCTCACGGGTTTGGAATAATGAAGGCGGTTGATATGTTTATTTGTGAAAATTAGGGGGAGTTGTTTTATTTGTGGTGTATTTTAACTGTGCTCGAAATGAGACAATGTCCTCTATTATTTTCGGTTTTTAGTATACAAAATTGGGACAAAAATGTGTACATAGAGAGCCTCGTGACTCTGTCGATGTGAGTGACTCTGTCTGATCACTAAATACTAGGTAGTGGATTCGATACCCACCCACGACAAACATTTGTGTGATGAGTACGGATGTTGATTTGGTGTTTGGGTGTTTTATGTACTTATTATAATGTATTTGGAATTATTATCAGCTACTTGGCTCCCATAGCACAAAGTTTTGCTTAGTTTACGGCTTAAACAGAGTTGTGATTGGGCAATAAACATCCTAACATCTGAACTTTTGCTCAATACATTTATTCGTAGGACCATTATCGTGTTGCCCTGCAATTTCTCAGAAAACTCACAGTTGCTAAACATTTTTTTTTAAATTATTAGTACCTATATTACTTAATTACAAAAACTACTTTTACGAGAGAAAATACGCGTAAAAACCAATCATATTTCAAAAGCATATATGTATATGTATAATTGTATATGTAGATGAGCATTACGAGATTTCATATAAAGTTAAATCAGCGCATCCAAAGAGTAAAAAGTTGAACGTGGGCGTACGTTCATCAAACGTCAAAGCTAGACTTCCCCGCGTGTCGGCAAAAACCTATATCCTGTTAGTTTCGTATTTTTGTTTCTTTACTTTCGGCTGTAGTCTGTAGTGCTTTCGTGTACACATCATTTAGGCTGAACTTCCGGTCCAGCTCTAAAAGACTTGCTAGGAGAATATCATTGAGGAGTATCTAAGAAGAAGAATCGAAGTTATTTTACCGCCAAGCAGTAATGCGCAAATAATACTGTGCTCCAGTTTGAAGACCACTGTCTGAGTACATTTTGTCTTATAAATATCATAATTACCAATACCAATTTGAATTCAAAATTTGAAGAAATATAAGGTAAGGAACAATTTTTTTTTTATAAAATCTGTTATCACCATGGATAGTTCTTTGCTATCAAGTAAGCTAAACCTGAAATATTTTAAACAAATACATAAATTCTATAAACGCACACATAAACTGATATTGACGTTTGTGTAAATACGAAATTGTACCAGTTTTGTAAGGAAGGGCTTAAATGTCTATATAATCGCCGCAAACAGCCCGAAGGTTTGTTCGAATGGTGGAATAGCTTAGAGATGTAGCGTATTTGTATGATATTCGAATACAACTTATCAGAAGTTATAAGTGTTGATTCTAAACTAAATACATTTCATAATCGAAATACATTAATTTCGATTTAAGTTTAAAGTTTAATACACAAATTTTGCTTTAAATCAAATAATGAAATCTGAATAAAATCAAAATATTGTTTTGAATAAAATAAAAGTCATTATTATATCTAACTTATATGTAAATGTGACACAAAAACTGAGGAAAAAAATGTTTTTAGATTTTACTCTATTAAAACACTAGCGTCCAGTTCTGGCTTTGCTTGGTTATTGTCATAATATAAAGCCGCCAGAAACTTTATTTGGCTCATCCACAACAACTTTGCCAAATTACGTCATTTGATCAAATGCATGGTATACGATTCTATCAAGGACAAACATTAATTTTTAAATAAATAAGTTTTATCTCTTTCTGTGTGCTATTTTTTTATTATTATTGATTTTTTTATTATTTGAAATATGGTGGTTGCTATCAAAATACAATTATTGTAAAAGATTAGTGTCGATTCCGTTGCGCCGCTTACTAAACTTATTTATGGTTCTGAGATTATCTGAATGTCGTTTGCAATTTGTGAGCACAAATTTCTCATAGGTTATTTTATTTTTATCTAGGTAATTACGTTAAAATTGGAACAATACCATTGACACAAGTACATAGAAAGTTGATAAAATAAATTTGTAAGTCTAAAAGCATAAAATGTTCGATAAAGTATAAAGGCCGATTTACATCAGACGAGCGAATGCTCATTCTAGCCCCACTGTATCAAATTAATTTGGTGTAAACAAACGTAGAACATTCTTTCGTTGTTTTGTTTGCGTTCGCAAAGATTCTATGGAATATATAATATGGAAAACGCTAAGAACGATCTTTCGTATACACTAAAGGATCGAGAAAGAATGCTCTTGTTCCAGCTCTAGCTCTATGTTCGTTCTGTTTAAATCGTCCTTAAGATAAGTAAAGTGTTAATTAAAAGCATATGAGAGCATTTACAAAATAAATTTTCTAGATTAGAGCTAATATAAAGCTTTCAAGAAACCTGAGGTATCAGAGTTTCTAAGTAACAGGTACCAAATACCATCAGATGCTCGTGTTCATCAGATGGTATAGGAAACGTCTAAGACGTTCCGTATCTCTGAAATATTGCTATAGCCATCGGAAAAAGTAATAACTATGCCATAGATTAATCTGTTAGGCTTTTACACCCAAGCGGCTAACAAAAGCAATACAATAATGATACTTTTTAACAGCACTTCTAGTTGCCAGAATATCTAGGTCTGTAGGCGGTCTATGCTAAGCCTACGTGGTCGAAACTAGATTACGCGTTGCGATGCGATAATCCGTTTACGATCCATCATTCTGCGTTGAGTAAGGTATTACTGTAAGCACTTACCTGATCTGACTAACAGCAGCGCTGTGGAAAACCCAACGTAGTCACTTCTATCAAAAGCTTTCGAAAGATCCATTAGTGTAGCTGGCATGGTGTACAACTTTGTTATAAAATTTAACTCGATTCTTGCGATTTTTACCACTGATTGTAAATAGTCTTAATCATTTGGTTACCCTTATTCAACTCTTGTGAGTTCGGTGCATTGTGTACTTTTTCCATATATTATGTAGGTTGGTAAAATACGCATTTTTTCAAATTAACTCTATCATTCATAATGGATGGCACTGAATCTCAGGACACAGGCAATTACCTAGAGTTCCTAAAGTGAAGTCTCTAACTCATACAGTCATAAACACTCATTACAAACCGTTGGTATTTCACAAAACATGGTTTAAATTCATAATAAATTTCATTTTATTCATCAACACCCGACATTACTGTAGCTTAGGTAGCTTACAGTAATATTGAGTGATTACTGTGATGATAGCGCTTTAGATATTTTGATAAAGAACCACTGTGAAGTAGCATCCAAATCCGCTCTCTGAGTTTTATGTTACACCATAAACATAACCACTATATTTTCCCACTGCTCGGACTTGGGATCTGCTCTCATGAGAGTCAAGTCCATAATTCACCACGCTGCCTAAATGCGGGTTTCGGGATGGCGTATGTCCTCAACCGCTATCTTAAAAACGGTAAAGGAATACATCGCGAGGAAACCGACATGTACCTAGAATCTTTCGAAGACATGTGTCATCCACCAACCTGCACTGGGCCAGCGTGGTGGATTATGACCCTGACTCTCTCCTTGCGAGAGAAGGCCCCGAGTCCCAGCAGTGGAACATTTAGTGGGCTGCTTATGCATTTTTTCTTATTTTATTTTTTTGCATGTCTTCAAAACATGACTTTCTTGAATCACGCCACTTTTCCTTCGCCGTAAATCCAATCGTGATGATAAGTCGTATAATAGAATTTGGAAAAATTAGAGGAGCAGACGGGATTTAAACCAACGACCTCATTAATGTGAAATTGACCGTTTTAACTACTAAGCTACCACTGCATTTTACAGTCAGGTCGAATTCACAATAATTCGATACTAGAAGACGTTAAAATTGATACAATGCTAGAAATTTCCATTGCATGTCTGTCTGTAGTGGCTTTATTGAACTTTACTACTGAATTTAATTTTATTGGAGTCTTCCATGCGATGCAATATTTACTTTGATTGAAATTTACTGTCTCAGATTACTGTAGCGTACTTATGCTAGATTGCTGGCGTCCATTCAACTATTAGGACCATGATAAACTGTGGGAGTCGAATTTCGAAATTATAGGACGGCGTGGACTGTGGAGCAATGATGGCCCACGATGTACCGATATAAAGGCGGGTGTTAGAAGTTTACGTATTTATATATTGTTTATGTCTGCGTATTTCTTTGTGACATCGTAGCACCTAAACGAATACCTAAACTGGTTTTGATGTTTTCTTTAGCGCTAACATGGTCAAGATGTTTTAGCGTCAGCTATATTTTTGGTCGAAGGATACAAATACAAATATATTTTTACTACAAAATGCTACAATTTGTTAGTTAAATGGTTATGACAATTACAGAAATGAAATAAGGCAGAATTTGTGTGTATTATGTATTTTATTGAATATGAAAATGTAATTGCTGATCGGATTAGAATAAAATTGAATTTGAAGTGAATAGATTACCTGAATTAGCACATCCACTATTTTTCATTCCATTATAGTTAGTGGTTTTCGTCGTTTATACTTAATGAAATGATTTGTTTGTGTGATTACATATATTCCTATTATCGTGAAAAACGGCTAAGCCGCGGGCTACACTGCTGGTAGCAGTTACCTTTCACATTTATAATATTAGTCGGATAGCATTTATCTAGCGGTCGCCAAGTAGACTGAAGTAGACGAAATATAAGCATAAAGCAATATTCATCTATTCTCAATTTCACAATAGACTTTATCTATAAACAAAAGAGTATTATTAACTAATAACTATGCGTGTGTTTTAACATAAGGTACTTTGAGAATTTACCATAGTTGGTCTGAGACATGGTAGTGTGACTAATATATCTTATATATAAAATTCTCGTGTCACAGTGTTAGTTACCTTACTCCTCCGAAACGGCTTTACTGATTTTTACCAAATTTTATATGCATATTCAGAAGGTCTGAGAATCGGCTACTAGCTACTACCCCAAACATTTTTTTTTAATTTTCGGACAAAATTGTTGTTTTTATTTTTTTATAATGTGGCTTTAAAAATACATACAACCCTAGATTTTTACCTTTTTATCACCAACCCCTGTTTTTAAATAGCCATTTTAGTAATTTAATCATTTTTCATCCCACTATAACT
Source organism: Ectropis crepuscularia (assembly GCA_963693475.1). NCBI lineage: Eukaryota > Metazoa > Arthropoda > Insecta > Lepidoptera > Geometridae > Ectropis > Ectropis crepuscularia. The sequence goes on from OY856340.1 coordinate 5,952,987, forward strand.
GATCAATTATCGTCTTTTTTGTCAGCATGTAATAGTTTGCCATATAATATACCATATAAATTATAACATCATGTAATAATTATTTATATGGCAAAACAACGTTTGCGGGGTCAACTAATGTTTATATATTAGCATTCTGCACTTCTTTGTATCACACAACCACATAAAGTTTTGCAGCAACTGTCTATTTGCACAATATGTACCAAAAATGAAAAAAAAAAAAAAGTTACCGACAATTACACTGTACAACAAAACAGGCAAACAAAAGCACAATCAAATAATTATTATTGATGTGCGACCCGATTTCGAACCAAAGTGTCAACATATCTGACCCCTGCTCTCTGAATTAAGATTCATTGTGGACTAACAATGTTTGGACCTAATTGTGTTGAGCAACGCTAGTGACACGCGAGTCAATTATTGTTTTGAGAAAGTGTAATTGCATTGTATGCAATGTCTGTTGCACTCAATTGTGATAAGAGGAAAGCCTAACTGCCAATAGAACTTTTAATACCTGTTTTGAACGGTGTACTGTTTTTATATGATCTGTAATGTTATAGAAATAAGCTGTTGAAATGACAGCGATAGTTCGTCTCAACATTTAGTATGGATCAGTGCAGATTTGACCTGTAAGTGCATCTTGATTGTATGTAGTCTTATAATCTTATTATTTCACTAATATTACAAATGTGTGTGTGTGTGTTGCTCAATCATGTCGGAACTCTTAAACGGATTGAATTGAAATTTGGAACACAGTTTTCTTCTTTTTATCAACAGATTAAAGTCTAGAATAGCATGGCTACGTAAATGGAAGGGCAATACTAGTATACTTTATACCGTGTAGTAACCTTTTAAGCAAATAATTTCCTTTACGTGTAGACCTAAACTACTGCTGGTTACTAGGTAATGTAAATTTACTCAACAATTTTTTTTTTAATTATTTTTAATCTTCTGTGGCTTCTTTGTCTTCAAAAATACACCTAAACATAAACTATTATACTGACTACAAATTCGATGACATTACCAAGCATATTTTTATTTATTCAGTGACGGAACGAGCACGACTAAACCTGGATGGTTAGTAACATGTCATAACAACCCAACACCACTCAGCTATATGAACATGTAGACTGCGAAACTTTACCAAGTTATGTACTGTGCTTGTCACCTATAGCATTATTATGTGCCTATAGCTCTCTTGAAACATTATAAGTTAACATTAATTTTTTGGATGATTGAGATGTCCAATAGGTTCAAAGCAACAAACAGACGCTAAATAAAATTTTGTAATAAAAATATTTATACAATTGTAATAAGAATACATTAAGAACGGTTTAAATAAATATAATTCATTTATTATCCATTATTAAGTGAAAGGGCTCTCAATGAAACCTATCAATGGTAAGATATGAATGAACCGGACAACGACAACATAAGAAAACTTAGTCAACAGCAACATTCCAATGTAAGCCAAGAATTCTCGATTACCTACAGATATTTATTATTTACGCTCTCTCCCCATATTTAGCGAACTAGTAGCAGATTTAGGTCTTAAATTCATTAATTTCATAACTCTCGCTACTGGATATTGAATATTTTATGTGACAAGTAATTATCTAATAAGCTATAAATTAAGTAGTTTATAAGGTGGAGGGAGTAGGAAGTATTATATCCACTAGAAAGTACCTTGAGACCTTAATGCGATCATTGTTTGATTCAAAGTATGCATGGCGTTTTGTGTACAACAATTGAGAACCTTTTCATAAACATAAGCAGCATACTAAGTGTTCCTTTAGCTGGGACTCGGAGCTTTCTCTCATAAGGAAAGAGTAAAGGTTTTAATCCACCGCGATGGCCCAATGCAGGTTGGTTAATTTTTTTACAGTGAAAACTTCTTTTGGCGCGTCACAGATAGATTTTTCGTGGGCTGTGATTTGAATTCTAGCGTCACGCTCGGGAATGATAAGAAATCATAAGCTATCAAATTTTGAGTTATACGTTTTCACTTCTTTCGGCAGTTCCTATGACTGCCAATTTTTTTGGCATATGATGGTTTTCTCACGTTGTGTGCCTTCACTGTTAAAACCAGTCGTGATGATATTTTTTTAGCGCTAGGAAAAATACTCAGAGGCGCAAAAGGCATTCGAATCTACGACATCATTCTGAAGTGTATGTTTTATCCACACGTTTTAGCACGGATACGAGATTTGTTGTTTCATGTTTTTATGTTCATATTTGTGAACCTTATCGCTACAATTTTAATGAGAAAAGTGAAAAAAATTGCAAATCGATTATTTTTTACTATGATGAAATGGATTAGATTAATAGCTGTAAATTAACAGAAAACCACGTTTTGGTCTGAGAGCATGTGATTCCTTCGTAATTCTAATTTAGATACAAACACATTTACAAAAATCTTTATGGCTCTTTGCAGGTAACACAAGATAAGATATTACAAAACATTTTAATATTTTAAAAGTTGATCCTGGACTGGACTGGACTCTTCGAGGGGCATGTAATATATCTGGCAAAACAATTTGTACTGGTCTGAATAAAATTAATAGAATGATAAAAATAATAATCGCTGATAAAAGTGTTCTTCTTCTATTAATTTCTGGCTTCTATTCGGTTATGCTAAATAAGTGAGATAAAATATGATCGTTGAGGACAATTAAGCTATCGTTTTGTGTTTCAGCAGGATGTTTGAGTATTGAGAGTATAGTTATTTTTAATGTGCTAGGATTGAAAAGTACTAAAAATAGCCTATTTGGGCGAATAGTTGTTTTGTGAGTGTACATCGATTTTGAAAATTGTGGGTTTTAAATCGATAGTACGGACAAAGTATTGCAATATCGCACCTACTAAGGAAGCAGTAGTAGGTAGGTGTTAAGTTACTAATGCTTATTTGAAATTTACTCTATTGATACTGTAAGATACTTTATTTAGACTTCGCTTACACCCGCTAGCCTTAATTTGAAATTGCTTAAACATAAGTTATACGCTGTGATGGAAACTTATGGTTACATAAAATCTAATTCCACTGGCGCTGAGAAGCGTTGTGACAGCTAGTATAAAATAGTACAGTGGGGCTTTCTAAGCAAAACATTTAAACTCGAATTCCGTATAGACCAGGCGCTGGATGGATTTGAGTGTGCAAAATATGAGGACCGCATTCGGCGTACGGTTTTATGCAATAAAACATGCAAAAGCATGCAAATTATGATTCTGAATATTGCCAGGAGGTGTATGGATATTGTTGCCAGGAGGTTATGCTTGGTTGTATACGCTAGGTGCCTGGACATCTCAAACGCTGCTCTATTTATGAATGCTAAAATTTTAGTACAGCTGGAATCGGGCTGACAATATGGCTGATGTCACCACAAGCCAATATTGTTGACTTACCACTAAGATGTACACCTTAGTGGTTTGCTAGGTAGCATAACTTAGGTAAGTAACTAATCGAAGTAGTTAAGCATTTAGTAGCAAGAAGTAGCTAAACATAAGTAATGCTATAATATAGCAACTTAGTTGTAGCTTTAGTACGAAGTTCTTATTTCGTGGCTCTTTAGTTTGGAATGACAATGTTTAAGAATCCAATAACAAAGTGCATTGTCAGGTTACCAGGTCATAAGGTCACACGAAGTCGAGGGTCGTTTCATCAGCAACTATTGTCACCAGTTCTTCCAACCCTATGACGCAATTAAGGCCGCACATAAGTTTCACTTTCAATTTGACTAGAGTACTTATTCACGATGACCAATATGTAGAGCACTAACACATGTCAGTGTCACTTTAACTACGATTGTCTTCTCTTCTCGAGTATTCTTGAAGCCAGGTTAGTCTAGCAACGTGCATTGCTTATTGGTTGTTGTGAATCACAGCCCTGATTGAACTCTTAACTGCCGTAGTACGTAACTGCGACAATACTAGCGAAGTAGGACATCAAATTGGTAACATGACTATTGGTCTTTGTATTGTCGAGCAAGTAAATCACAATTGCCTGGATCGAGGCTACGGGTGAATTTTGTGGGTAAATTGCTCGTTGAACTCGAAGATGCCTTTGTGATCTATTGATGTCAGTAATTGTCTTTCATAATTTGACTACAACAAATTGAATGTGCAAGCGTTATAGTCCCTTGAAGAAAACGTATTCTTCCGTAAAGGCAATATTTATATTTTTAGTTAGTCATAAACGGTTGAAGAATTTAAGAAAGAACTTTTGAGACGATCGTATCGTGTAAAATATAAATCAAAGAAGTTCCACGTTTATGACAATACTAGCAGAGTCCCGCGGTATTACTCGCGTAATTCCCATTATATAGAGGAAGTCGATGGTTTACCGTAAAATAGTAGTTTTTTTGTATCTTGAATATGGGATATATTCATTTATTCTCACTAATTGACAGGCAACGTGCAGTTTACAAATTTTTGCAATATATATAAATAAACTACGTACATGTGCGTATTATAAATGTATAAATTCTAAAATGTAAAATACGAAATTTGATAAATAGCTTCGCGAATAAGACATTAACTCCGGAATTCAGGGTAAAACTTTGTTACAAATAAGATGGATCGAGATATCGCTTCTGAACGTATCGAACAAATAGATCGTTACCACCACAACAGATCGAATAAATAATCCAATTCGAGTCGACAGCATTCGGCGTGGGTGAAAAACCCGATTGGTTCCTTCATTGCCGATAAATTACCACTGTAATTCGAAGACTGCGACTCGATAGGAAGAGTTCTAGAGATTTATGGAAGCTTTGGCGGGATTGCAATTTTATGTATTGGCAATAGACGTATGCCTCAACAAGTTATCGAACATATCTCTGTCGAACTTCGTAAGTAGGTAAATACAACGCATTTATCTAATTGCAATTGCTAAATATTGTGAATAATAATATATAATATGTGCCCCCCGGTTTTACCCGCATAGTTCGGGATTAAAATTAGCCTATATGTCTGACTATAATCTCACTATGTTTCAACCCGATCCGTTCAGTAATTTTGAGGTGATTGAGCAAAAAAATCAAAACATTGACGTTCGTAATATTAGAAAGTCGTAGTTTTCAAAAAAGTAGACTTTGGAGTTAACAGTCCTATTTATTTTAACGCTTTTTGAGTCTGCATACTTCTGAAGTATCAAACTTTGCAACAAACGACCGTTGTGGTCTAACAATCGAATACCCAGTACCCAGACGACCCATTGACAGCCGAGACAGTTCCGTAGAACGTCGAAACTTAAGCGTTATAGTCCTGACAACGACATTCGACAACCTATAGTACCACCCCGTCCGTTCCACCATCCGGAATGGGTCCGACGATTGGCTCGATAACGTGTTACTGTCATCGGAACTGCAATCACACTCCAATGACATGTTTTTCAATCTTAATCCTTTGAAATACGGACTATTTTTGGTTAATAACATTTTGCGATTTTCTTTTCCAAGGGGCAATTCCGCGTGAGACAAAAATTGCAATCAATATTCGCAATCAGGGACTTTTAGGGGCATAGTGATATTCACTTATTTCGAATTTACTAGCGTTTTAAGCAACAATAATAGCGTTATGACCCAGATTCGGTTAAAAGCAGTTTTCCCTTCTTTTGAAGCGTCTCTATTAAGGGCTTTTGTTATACTTATCTGGGCCGGCCCACGTTTGTAGTCTTGTCAGTGGTAGTTATGTCCATTCGCGTGGCTCTTTGCAGACGATGACTTTAGGAAGTACTGAACATTCAATATTTTTACTTTTTATTAGAATCCTACCAATATTGTAAATGTGAAAATTTGGATATTTGTTGCTTAATTAAGTCGGAACAGCTGGTTGAAATTTTTGGTTACAATTACCGCTTTAGGATAATTGCATTTTTTTTAAGTATTATACCCCGTTTACATTATTCCAGTCCAGCGATCGAATCCAGCGCTGGATTGCTTACTGGAATAATGTAAACCGGCACTGGAATGCATTGGCACTGGATTGATGCTTTCCAGTGCCGTTTTCCATTATTCCAGTAAGCAATCTAGCGCTGGATTTGGTCGCTGGACTGGAGTAATGTAAACGGGGTATTAAATTGAATATAGGTAGTTATCGATAGACATTATATTATGTAATTGTGGATTTTGCTGTAGACCTATATAAACAAGATATACAATTCCAACACACAATTATTAGTTTGTTAATTATCTTAAAGTGTTTGGGCAGCGTTTTCTTTGAAAGCTCACAGATGTCTTACGTTTTTACGACACCTATAACAAATATCATTTTATTTCAGCCAATGTATACAAAAACTTAACAAATAATATACTGAAACCTTCCTCGAGAACCACTCCATTCATTGGTGAAAACAAGTGATAGATGATGGAGGAAATTAGAGGATGGACGATGGAGGAAACCGCTTCACTCTCAATTTTACTTTACTTTACTTTCAAGACATCAAGATTTACCAACCATAGGAAAAACCCCACTAGGGCTACATATTTGTTTTTTTCTATACAAAATGCTTCATTTCAATACATTTTTAACCGCCAAAAGCTGGGACGCACCGCTGCCACTGGTGTGTTTTAACATCAAATTAGAGCAAACACGTTTGCTACAAATAAAAGAAGTAAAACCCATACAAAATCTACTCAATTTAACCAGTACCTAGTCAATCAACGAATACAAAGCGAAGTCAATGAACTATTTCGATTACCAATTACACATCTTCAGAAATGGCTTAATAATCTGACCAATCTATGTAGTAATGGCTCCACGGTTCTGCCTTGATAAAGAAGTGGAGTTTTTGTTTGTAATTTCGGTAAAATAGATATTTTCCGGTGTTTTTATCAATAACATTGACTTTGATTGTTGAAGAGCTGAACGAATTATGAATTTAATGATTGCCAACAAAATCACTACGATACAAATTGGTGAGACGAGAATGCTTGTATAAACAGAAGTAAAAAAAATGTAACGACACGCTTTCGTGTTTCATTTCGTCATTTGTTTAAATATTAGTTAAAATTAAAGTTAATAGAATTTGTTTATGAGTGTTACAATAATTTAGAATAAAGTAACCGAGAATCACTAACGTTATAAAGACGAGAATTTGTGAGTTTCTGAGTTCGCAGTTTTGTTCCCACAAATGCTTGTCATCATTTAATTAAATATCTTGATCTTGATATTATATATATTTTGATATGCATTTATGTTTTGATATTTTGCGATAGTATTGTCTCAAAATTGTTAGGACTGGGCTAGCGTGGTGGGTTATGTCCTTGACTCTCTTCTTGCGAGAGAAGACGCCGAGTCCCAGCACAAAATATAACGCGCACTGCCACGTAGGTACATTGTACATGTGTCACATGCGCATATACTCTTTTGTTTATTGGCAATAACGAACTAATATTGTTTTATGGTCTAATTTCGACTGCTTGGCTACCACTATATAGTACGCACTTACTCTAATCATATTATGACAGCCAGACACAGAATAAATCATGAATATTCTAACCTCCAAACTTCTCCATCAAAACTACTAAGATCCCGTGAGTTCCGAACTAGCGGAGGGATGTTGTTGATTGAAGACGGTAACGATGTAACGCCGACCCGTCTACCGCCTAATGCTATTATCCGCCCTTTGCTGGGGTGAGATACTTCAGATGCTACTTGTTTCACTCTATCGATTGAATCGAAGAAAGAGAACTGACGAATGAGAGAATTCATTTATTGATTTGCCACAGAGAGTTAAGTTTTTTTTGACAATACAAAGGGAACGAGAAATGCGCGCGTTTCATGAAAAGCAACGCAACGCCACGAAACTTGTTAAATAAAAAAAGCTCAAACTACTGCCTAGCACTGTGGTACGCTCGTTTGTCGGAGATATAGCGTGATTAATCTCTTGGCCCTGTATTTTTTCTGGAAAAAAGCCACTCTAAGTGTATCACAGTTATATTTGCGCATTGCTACTTGGCGGTAGAATAACTGCAAAAGGTGTTCTGTACCCGGCGTGGTCTGCAACATGACTACTACCAAACAACGAAGAATAAGCCTAAACCAATGAATAATAATCAATCTATAGCTTGTTGTAAACATCCCTGTTAGCCCAAATCGTATTAACTTTGGGACGAAAATGTCTTACTTCCAAGATTAATGTCGCAGATTCAAAACTTATCTACCTGATTGATTGTATTCCTGGTGTCAATATTTAAGTTTGTTCTTATCACTGGTTTTAAGCAAAATCTTAAACAGTTCCTCAAGATGTTTTTTCGCTAAGTGGGCTTCGCTTTCGCTGGGTTTCTAAGTGGGGTAACTACCCCACATAGCCAGCGAGGTTGAAAGCCTTGACTCTCTTTGCAAGAAAATGCCTGAAGTTTCATCAGTAAGTACCAAATAGAACATTTGGTGGTTACATAAATAAGTATTTTTAGTTACCATTACTATCATTTATATTATATACTGTTACTATAATTTTTAACGAAACTTGAACTTCAAATTCTTATTTAAATGCACACAACATTTTAACATTATTCTATCGGGATATCAACTAATCAAATATTTCAACCGTATTCTCCCAAACTCAGGCACAGATTGCTCATGTCCAATTTAAATAGATCTTTGGCTGCTCACTTTTTGTAGAAATTGCAGGTCGTTTTAGACAGATAACGGTCAACTTGGGAGGTCTACGAGCTTTGGTCTTGCTTACCTTCTTCAAGGGTGCCTCCCGTCTGTCAAATACAGAGCTCTCTAAGTGACTAATGTGTTAGACCCTCTGCGTTCGCGAAGCTTAGCCTTTTAGGGATATTCAAAACTAACTGCGACTTGTGGTTTTACTCGTTGTTCCGAAACAGTTTTTTAAATTAAATACGTAACGTTTTGGTACAGTTTTTATCAGTGATAGGTTTGTACTTGACTACCATTTCGCCTGATGTTAAGCGGCATTCTACCAAAGAGCATGCCTACCCAGAAGAAACCGATTCGCGAAGTCATCAAGATTGTTACAATCGGGAAAAACTCAATTGTGTATAAAATGTAGAATGTAAACAAAATTCGTACTAACTTTCAGCAAAAACGATTCATAAAATGACGCAGAAACATCAAAAGTTTTCACCCATTAATTTACCAAATTGAATGTATACTAATATTATAAACCTGAACAGGTTTTTTGTTCCAATGCGCTAATACTACTACTAGGGACTACTAGATCCATTTAAAAAAATATTTGACTGTTAGATATGACATGATCCCTAAGTGCTATAGGTTGAAGTGTATGTACTTCAGGCAAAGCCGGAGGGGACCGCTAGCAATATAAAAAAAAGGTTTTTGTGAATTATATCAAAATAAAACATTACTTTTAAGACATTAAGTGGTAATTTTCAACGCAGCGCCATGTATGACCAACAATTCGCTCAGAATCCCATTTACAGAAACTTTCTTCAGAAAGTCCATTGTTATCAAATGGTAGAAAACATTAATACAATGAAGTAATTAAAACTCCTAGAACAATAACAGAAATATGCATGCCGAAACAACAATGGCGTGTTCCGTACATTGCCTTTCACGGTGACGAAGTAATTAATACCTAAATGCTATTTGTTGTGAAATTTCAAAATAATATAAAAACTATAACAAATGCCTTGAGTAAATTTCCCTAAGTCACATGACAACTCTTTGATTGCCTCTTTATTTTTTTTATTACTACTTGTTTTTAGCTGTTCATTGCAGGTTGGTAGGTAATATATTATTTTGTAAGAAATGAATAAGTGTTTTATCAACTAAAAGCAAATTGGTTTGAATAAATAATATCTTAGAAAAATTTAGGGAATGTTATAGTCTCAGGCAAAAGTTTCCCCAGTTTTCCACGGTTTAATCATATTTTACAAATGTATTATTTTTATTTTGGGTTTGTTCATAGACCACGTTACGCCAGGCGCGGTCCCAGCGTCGAATTTTGGAGGGGGTCACCAGTACAGAGCTTCAGATTTTGGGAGGGGGTCACGAGTCACGAATAGAAATACAATAAATCGAGTAAGAAAGACCATTTTTTCTGTAACGTATTCGATTTTAGGGGGGGGGGATCATGTCCCCTGTGACACCGCCCCCTTCGGACCGCGCATGCGTTACGCTACCTATGTTAGTATCACAAACAAGCTTTGAATTGTTTATTAAAAGCTCTACATAGTGCAAAGCTCGTTCCGGGATAAAAAGTAGCCAATGTGTTATGCCAGACTATTTTCTATGTATGTACAAAATTTCGTCCAAATCCGTTCGATAGTTTTTACGTGAAAGAGTAACAAACATACATCCATACATTCTTACAAACTTTTGCGTTTATAGGTAATACTAGCAGTGCCTCGCGGTTTTACCCGCCTAGTTCCCGTCCCCGTTATTTTCCCGGAATAAAAAGTAGCCTATGTGTTCTTCCAGACTATAATCTAACTGTATTCCAAATTTCAGCCTGATCCGTTCATACGTTACGGCGTGATTGAGCAACAAACATCCAAATATCCGAATATCCATACTTTGACATTTATAATATTAGTCGGATTAGTAAGATTATGAATAGAAGTCCTCTCTAGACCTTCGGAACGATTCTGATTCGGACGAGATTGTTCTAAATTTTCTGGAATTTCCCTCATCAAATTAAATTTGCACAACAAATTAATAGGTATTTTCTTCATCTCACTAACAGAACATGTGAATTTAATAACTCTTATTCCGGGGTAACAAGGTAGCTAATGAACTGTCATGTGCTTTTGACAGCTGCAAGAATAAATTAGTTCGGTGGAACCAGTCCGCTTCACTCACGTGCCGTCAGGGCCGCGTCGGAACATGTCAGAATGTCAAGAGATGATTGCTACCAAACGCTGTCGCTTACACTGCGTGCCATGTTGACGGGTCTAATGTGTAAAATAAACAACAGAAGGACATAACATTCACATTCACTCTAAGTCACACCGATGAATAATGCTACTAATATTATAATAACAAAAGCTTGGATGTTTAGATGTTTATACAGCATATAGGATTAAAATATGGAACACAGTTATGTTTTAGTCTAAAATACCACATAATTAGGCTACATTGCATGCTGGGAAAATTATGGAAACGAGGAACTACGTGGAAAGCTGATGGCAATACTTAAAAAAAATGTGCTCGAAAACTAGAGTGACGCTGGTGACCTCTTATCTCATCTTTGATCGCAAAAAAAAGTTCTAAAATGTATCTAGCACATTTTTGACCCTGATAGACTCTGAAACGCATGATCAATTTGTCAAAATGTAAATCGTATCAAAAAATAAAACTGTCATGTTGAAATATAATTTAAATTAAGTTTTTCTCTTCTTCAACATGCTTTCACTGAAATTGTATACAAAATATAGAATTACAAGAGGATTTATAATTTCCCTGGAGCACTACTAGTTCAAAATATTAGTAATACTATTATATTTTTCTGATTTCGTTAGGATAGACTAGTTAGTTTATTGCTTTAACAATCATCTTAGTATCAAACGTAAGTAATATAACATATTTTGATTCTAAAAACAAACATTATACCTAAAGAGTTAACCAAACAAATTAATATGTACCTACCTACTTATAAAATGTTGAAAATAAAAACACAACCGATTTAGAAAAAAAACGTATCTTTCTACAAACGACTTTACGTTTCAATTCTATTTTCTTTACATGTATTCGTAATCCATTACGAATTGTCATTTTGTTTGTCTCGCGTTGTATGTTGAAGAGATTAAGCACAATGTCAGGCGCACGTTGACCGGAACGTTTATGCAAATCCGGCAAGTTTTACTTTCTTCAGTCGGCAACAAAGAATGTCCACGACGAGTATGACCGGCTGACCGTAGCATTTCATATCATACTGTTTTGCCACTAATTGACGTACAGGAATTTGGTAGGTGCAGTCATACGCGTGTTACTGTATGTGACAGATGGTTGACGGACCTGTAAGTCGTAACTCCTGTCTTATTATGTCTACCACCGAATCAGTCGATTTCTCGTCCTAAACATCAACATGTAGGGTTGTAGGGCCTTCAATACTCTGGAGTTCATTGTTTAGGAATTTTGTTCTAAATTCCAAATGCAATAAGTTTCATACTTCATCCAAGAAAACTGTTACGAATACGATCCTACGCAATAACAGTTTAATTCATTTCATCAAAGCTAATTAATAATCTTACATTGACCATTGAATGAAAGTAAAAAATAAACATTTTATTTCTTGGGTTTTCTAATTGACAATGAGAAAATACGAATACAGAATAGATTAACAGAGAGGAACTGTTAAATCTCAAGAGCTTATAATTTTATGAGATGTAAATATTATCTGAATGGTTGACACTTAACACTCATAACGACTGGAAAATCACATTATAATAAGAAGCCATGAAAATCTTACTGTAAAATGTAGGTTTAGAACCCTAAAGCTCTGCGCAGATGTACACACTTTTGTTGCACATATTATGATGCCATGATTGGTCGACACTTTTTGCACAAATCTTGTACTATGAAAACGAGAAAACATTGTAATACTTATATCATTCTTAAATATATATGTATTCGCAGAAACTTCCAAAACACACCTATGCTACCCACATGCGGTGCTAGTGAAAACACATAAATACATTCGTGCCCTTTACGGTAGACCATCACAGAAAATCGAAGTTGCTTGTAATTTTTAATTACAATTTTTTTTTGTAATATTTTTTTCGAGTCTTTAACTGACTACTTTAAATTTCTTGACCCAGACTAATTAACTTAGACAAAATAATGTATGTATGGTCTTTTGTAGCTCAAATTAGAATTGAGTAACAAAAGAGTGCAAGTAAACATGCATCGACTGTTGAGACGAAGTAAATATCATAATACACGTAGGCATTTGCATCAACAAAAGTTACTACGTTTGCCGAGGGCCTTAAAGGTCATAAAATAGTCGAAAGTGTACCAAATGAACTAGCAGTACACTGCAATTCACACTGGTTGACAAATAAACAGCAGGACACGGCAATAAAATATTTAGTACGCGGTTCTATTTACTCAGTGGACTTGATAAACAAGATTTCTAAGAAATCAGCATAAAAGATAATCATTTGAATTGTTTCTAAGAATAGTTCGCTGAACTTTTTTTATAGTGTACTGTGACGAGATGAACATGATATGCACCTGATGGTAAGCACAATGTCTGCCCATAACAACATGGTGTTACGCAGCTATTGGAACATGAAAAGCCCAAGTCACTACCTAGTACTGCACTGTGCTCGTCTCTATCATAGGTATATAAAATGATGTACCTCTGTGCAAAGATTCAAACCAAAAGTTTTGATTCCATTTTCGTACACACATTCATTAACTGTGGTATACCTACGTTACCCGAGTGAGTATTTCCTGATGAATATAATCTGAGGGTTTCCAAGTCGAGAGTGAATCGGTTTCTTTTGAATATGCAGCACCTTCCACCGTAGAATTTATCGTAACTCGAGTTTAAACGTGATAGCGGGCAAATACAAAACGATTATTGATAAAAAAAGGTTCACTGTTGGAACAACTTCTGATACCATCAAACTATGAGTAGATATCAGCTGATTATTAGGTACTCAAGTATTATTATTTATTTTTAAAATAAACCATGATAGTTTGGTAAGTGTTTGGCAATGAACGACGTAACATTTAATAATTTTCTAAAAAATATACCTATCTAAAAAGTATCTTCTAATTATTTGATGAATGTAGGCTCTTATTTACTCATATTTCGTATCCTTTACTATCCAAAGCCGCGATAACCCAATTTTGATGATGGTTCCTCATTTTTACTTGTTGGGAGCAAACAAACTCTCTAGACAACAGATGATTCCCGAAACCTTACGTTCTTTATGTTCTTCCACAAAACTTTACTTCGTTCAACAAAAAATCCCTTCGGTATTTAGTTCCATGTCCCCAGTTTCGAAGTCCACGTGCGTAGTAGAAAGCATGTGCTACAAACCTGAAACAATGTGGGATGTGGTCGCCGGTTGCGGCTAGCCGCAGTATGGCGGGCCCTGATAATGCGAGCTGAGCATAGTTGCCTTAGCCGCACCGCAGCCTTAACGAGGCGGGGAAATATATGAGAAGCTTTATAGTAAAAATATATACACACAACAGTTCAAAAAGATGTGGTGTCATGGGGTACTAGACAGGAACAAAGTTCTTTCCGATAATAGGTAGGTAGGCAACACAATTTGGCAAAAAAAAAAACTTAATTTTATTATTTATCGCACGATCATCTGAAAAATAAAGTTGGCGATACTGGTCATGGGCAGTTTTTACGCATCAGTTCCGTTACATATTTTTTTAACATTTTTAGTCTCACATTTTATTCATTTTCTCCTTTTAGGTAGGCTGCCGTAAAGAACTTCGTTCCAAAAGTAAAATATGAATTTCAGCGTTTATAGAAAAAACTATAATAGGAAAATAAATAATCATGTACTGATACCGGAAAAGTTAAATTTCGTTGTATTGTGCTCTTTATTGCACAGATTTAGGTTTTTTTCTTATGATCGTATTACTTGTCAGACATCTGTTTTTTGGGTACATATCTATTACAGTTAGCCTCAGATGGTTAGTAACTCAAGCTACCCCTCAAGTAAATATTGAACGGCTTAGTTAGTTATTATTTTATTTGTGTATATAAATATTTTTCGTGTTTTTTCTTAAATTTTGCCAATCTCTATAAAGAGGCACTTCTGCAAGTACAACCACCGCCAAAGTTGACTTCATTATGTTTGCAAACTAAACTTATACATATTAAAACAAATCAAATATCTTTGTAATTACTTCAAGTCTTGTACTTGGTATAAAATATTATTACATATTTTTTTTCTATTATAGGTTCGCACTTGACCACCATCTCACCTGATGTTAAGCGATGATGCGATCTACGATGAAGCGTGCTTACCTAGAAGAAACCGATTCACTCTCGATTTGAAGACACCAAGATTGTAACTATCGGCGTTGTTGCTATTGTTGTTTCTTTCGCTAACATTATATCGAAAGAAACAAAAAGCGGAATGTTGACTCGTACACAGATAGTACCAAACGGCGCGCGTCAATAAAATTCCACCAAAGAGATTCCCACTGAAAGTGGATAGTTTTCACGAGAGCTGGTTGTCAGCGTCAAAGGCAGGAAGTAGCGAGCCTTTATTGAAGACAGTTCATCTGGAATGGGGTTTTATGGGATTGAACGTCTGTTCCGATACGACGGTTGGATGGAGACTGGGAATATTGTAGCCCAGGAGAGGTCTAGACTGCGTGATTTGCAGCTGGGTTTTCCTAAAAACGAAATTTAAGAGGTATAAAAATAGAGTTTTTGTACTCAATGGGATTACTTTTTGACGTGATAACGTCTTATAATTCGATGAAGCCGGCTGCACGCCCACAAAACATGACGTCATGTACCGTTACCGCGTTACCGTCGGTCGTTACCGTCGGTCGTTACCTCGCCGCATGTTTGTTACAGTTGTATTAATTATTTCGACCAGTAGTTCAAGCGGGGATGTAGCTCAGTGGTAGAGCGTTCGCTTTGCATGTGAAATGCTCCGGGTTCGATCCCCGGCATCTAAAACCTTTTTTGCATTGTTTTGATTGAAAATGACTAAATTCTACTTATTACTTTTTACATACAAATCTATTAAACAAATGAAATTAAAATGTTCTTTTGAAAAATGCTACCATTCCATCAGTATTTTCTTAAGACGTTATCACGTTCTATCGTCAGTAAACCGACTTTACAGACAAACATTTTTTTAATGATATTTTTTTATATTGTTATGGAATAGCCTCATTACAACAGAAAAAATGCGATTGAATGAGATGTAAACTCAAAACGTTCTGTTTGGTTTGCTAACGAATGTAAAAGTCTTACTCTGCTTAGATTCAAATCAACAATAATTTAATTTCCAAAACACAATTTGATAATCATTGATAGGCTTGACTGCGTTCTTATTTAATTTAAGCGACGATGATAAGCATTTACTAATAGAAATCGGTTCATTATTCTAGAGGTAAATCCAACTAGGCAACGCAATTATTATTTTTAATTCACACTTTACCAAATTTTACAAGAATCGCTTAGCCATCGGGTATATATTATATTTTTCTGTTCACATTTCAAAAACCATCGCACCGATTTCGAACATAGTTTCTTATGTACTGGTAAAACACCACAAAACTTGAAACGTCCAGCAGGATCATTATTAAATTGTTTTTTTATTTTTGTTGGCATGACTAATTTTAAAAACCTTAGTTGGCAACGCAATTAAAAGACGAGATATAATAAGTTTAATACTATCAATGTTAATATTAAAATACTTCAACACAACACTCACTTTTCACTTAAAACATGCATTTCATTGGTAATTCTAGAATTTCAGAAGTGGTTACGAAACTGTTTTGATATGTATAGGTACACACATTAAAATAATAAATTAATATTAAATTAAATTAATAACATGAAAAATAAACAAGGAATGTTAATAACAAATTATTAAACACTATGAGCTCGCCTCCGCTTCACATGTTGTACATACTATACTACAAGCCTATTGTTGTGTGTGAATTGTCCACCAATATTTAGTACTCAAGGATCATGTACGTATTTGATGGTGAAATATTTTTTGAAATAGGTCCAGTAGTTCTTGAGATAAGAGCGTTTAAACAAAAACTCTTTTTCGGCTTTACAGGATAGATAATTACAATTGTCACACACAACAAAATTACCCGGCGTGTTTTACGAAAGGGTGAGGGCAAATAAATCTGTCATGTACAGAGTTTTGCACTGGGCTATCATAAGGGCATTGCCCTTAAATTGATTGAGCGATTATTATAAAATCTGTCAAGTCGGCATTAGGAGACTGCGAGGGGTCGATGGAAAAAGGGGCCGGGAAATTATACTGTGGTCTAAAATAAAGGTTTTTGATTTAAATTACCACTTAAAAAACGTACATTGATGTTTTATGGATCTGAACTGGTTGAAACTTGACTACGCCTTAATTATAAGCCTTTGTATGACATCATACACCTCAAACAGTTCTTCACCAATTTGTTGAACAATGATAGGTTATGTTTTCACTTGACTACCATCTTGCTTGATAATAGGGTCCACGATGGTGCATGGTTACCTAGAAGAAAATTTTCCATCCTCGACCTGAAGTCACCAAGATTCTATCCAACAAGAATAAGTAAAGATAAATAATTTTATTGTTACATAGGCACTGCGCTGATATATGTATCAGAATCAATTGTGAATTTCAATTATACATTTGTTATTATGACGACTAATATATTATTATTGTAAACTTACGATGGCCACCTTTGCGCTAGTTCTAATGTAAAAAAAATACAACCTACGGTTATCCGTACACAGAGACCCTTTGACTCTCAATTTGTGCAAAATATAACATTAAATTGATTAGTTGATTAAAATAATTATTATAAGAGCCAGTGAAACAAACCGCTTATTCCTTAACCCACCGTTAACATGGCGTTAAGTGGATGGCCTGACTGACGTCTTTAATTACTACGCAGTGACGATTAGAGCTCGGTGCCTCCTCGACGGGTTAATAACAACTATGAACACGCTGGAGCTTGGCTCAAACATAGTTGACAATTAGTAAATGAATAGGGTTTACTGTTGCCACACGGTTACGGGTGTTGCTTATTGAATTTAGAGACTATTTTTTCCCCATTTTACATGGAAACGCCAACCTACTTATGCAATAGTAGGACTAGCAAACTTTGTTGTATGCTATATTTGTAAAATGGGTAAAGCACACCATTTAATGTTATCTTTTTTTGTGTTGTGCGTAAGCACATCGGGGACGAGATTAGTCTGAGACCGAAGCAGTTATGTTTTTAAAATTATCTTTTTTACCCAACAAATGTAATATAATTTAGTCTATATCGGAGCAGGTAATACACCTACTCCTTACTTACATACTAATTTCACTTTAAAGTGTATCGAGTTAGCGGAGGCAATAGTGAAACATTGACATTTTAGGTCATCAACCAATTGATCGAAGTTTTAGGTAGATAAATAATTTTATTTATTAATTTGTTAATTTGTATTCAGTACGCGCAGTATAGGTTAGTTAATCTGCTGTTAAAGCCGCGTAAGCGTGTTGTTCATTTCATTGTTTCATCGACTTTTGCTAGTGTTTTTAGTATAATTTTAAATATTTTGCTTGCGCTTAAACTAAGTAATCTGAGAGATCCTATTATCCTAAACTCGGCTGCTGTTCCTTTAAAATGTAGTAAAATAAAATAACATTTCAAAAGCTTTTTGTTTAATTACAGAGTGATGGGCAACCATGTGCTGATGGCCAATAACACACACCTTAACAGAACTCGATCGTTTGGTATTTCAACGTGAAGAGTTCAAATCACTGCATAGCACTGCACTGCTCTCGTATAAAATAAGATGATTAAAGGGGTGGTACTTCCCCAGATGGAAAGCAGAGCCCTTCTTCTACACTGGACTACATAACAGTTATTTTAAACATAACTTACTAAAAATATGGACCGTTCCTAATTGGATTAATCGAAAAAACTTAATTATTTTTTCCCTATAAAAAATATTAGCACTTACGTCTATTATGTGATGTTACAACTTATAAATTTCTCTAATCAAATAAGTGCACAAATCAACAAATTCTCAGCTTAGTTAAATGTAATATTATCAAAACGAACCACGCTTAGATCTCAGATACCGAACGGTTATGAATTATCGTCAGTTAACATGCGATTTCGTCCGTGGCGTTAAATTGATGGTTTTTAGCAGATGTTTACTTAACCTACACTTAGTGCAATTAGTGGAACTAGACTGAACATTGCACGTTGGTTTTTTATGGGATACACTTCGGAGAGTGTGCGACTGATTTACATGATCTAATCCCACCTTCTCCTTTTTTCTATCGGAATGCTCGTAGTTCGAAAAAGCGACATCGTTTCATGGTTGATGTTCCAAAAACACGAACGAAGAGACACGAATTTGACTCTACTTTTGTGATAATAACGTCTAGGCTGTGGAATACGTTGCCTGAGTGGGTTTTCCCCGATGGTTACAATCTTTGTGCCTTCAAATCGAGAGTGAATCGGTTTTTTCTAGGTAAACACGCTTCATCGTAGACCGCATCATCGCTTAACATCAGACGAGATGGCGGTCAAGTGTAAACCTATAACAGTTAAAAAAAATTAATTGTTTAGTCTATTTTTAACATCATCTGAACAACAATAACGACAGGAAAATTACTCCAAGCAAAAACATCTGACTGCAAGACTTTACGACAACTTTCGACATTATGAAGGTCCAATCCCACTTGAAAGCTCGAATCCACAAATATTAAGATATATTATATATATTATATATGATAGATATAAATTTTCATACCTCCAGATGAAAATAAACGAGCATTTAATTGAACCCTGGTGACAATCTTTTGTCATAATTTTTATTTGCTATTTTATTTGTATTCGTATCGTTAAATATAATTACTTCAAATATGTAAGCCCGATACGTTCCCGATTTTTCTACAAAACTAAGCAATCGATCGAGCAATTACGATCTGCCATTGTATCTTTGTTACAACTTATATACCAGCCCCAATTGCCTGGGAGATTTATATATATAGCCTTTAGCGATAGTAATAGAAAAATCTCCGTGACCCATCCGTGAATATAAGGCGGGGTGATACATTTGATCGATCTTTATAAGTAACTAATTATTTTGAAATGTTTTATAGTTTTTTGCCTAAGCACTGAAATTTGCTTAACCATTTAAGCCTGGACACAACAACAGGTTGGGGGATCTTAGTACTGAAATGGGTACTTGAAGGATTTTATAAGCTGGATACGAGCGGTTAAAGGCCACCTAACACCGATAACCCCCATCGTGCACAGACCACAAGAGATAAGATGGACAACTTCCCACAGTACATACAGTTAGACCATTTTAGGAAGATCCGAAGATCCTTCCGCCCGTCGCGTGGGGTCTTTGAAAGCCTAGGTGTTACAAAAACGTAAAATTCATGTGTTTTAAATCATACCCGCGTTTCTACACTTTAGGTACCCTCCGAAGTTAAATTATAGTCGGCGCGTATTGTAGCTGATTTCAGCTCGTGCGTTAGCGGAGTGAGATATGGATTTGTTTTCTGCGCGAGGGCTGTGAAAGACCCCGTGCGACGACCCGCGTAAGTAATACTGAATACACAATTTTATGTTTGATTTCTTTTGTAACATGTATTTTATTTATTTTTCTATTATTTTAGAACAACATTTAACAACAACGTACTTCTAAAATGTGCGAAGAACAACAACGACGTATATTGTATTGGTTACAAGAAGAATGTGATGACGTTTACGGTGGTGAAGAAGAAGAAGATGATGTAACATGAAAAGAGTGAGCAAAATACGCAGATCAAGAAATATTCAGAGCAAGAATGCGAAGATTTTGTTCTATAATATATATAAGATGATTTATACCTCCGCTTTAGGATTTATAACCTGATATATATGTATAATGGGATGCGCATCTATCCCAATGAAGAAGCATTGCATTCATTGTTCGAGACAAACCGATAGAAAATTCAAATCCATCTACCACTTTTGCAAGGGTAACATTTGCCCAACACACAGTAAAGTGGTATGTACTGACTGTGTTGAAACAGAAAATTAGTCCGAAATAGTTTTGCAAAAGTTTATAGTTTTTTTGGTATTGCGATTCATTATTACTATTATAAGGTGTATTGATTCAAATTGATCTTATGTAGATAGAATAAATATGAAAGTTTAGTTATATTGAAAGAATTTTTTTTTTTTTGTTGTATGATTCAATTAATGTTCCTAATAATTATAGATTAACAAATTAAAGCAGTAAATAAATTAATATATTTGATTTACTTTTTGTATTTTATTGTTATTGAAACACTTTACAATAAACCATTAAGATAGGCCAAAAGATACAAGGTTTAATTGGTTTTACATGCGGTTGATCTTCGAGGTTTTCAGGGACTCCACGCGACGGCCTGGGTTATTAAAAACTGCGCGACGGATCGAGGGTTAAGAAGATGGTCATTGGAACGGTAACGCATAGGTATATACAGAACTTTGTTTTGAGAATAATCTTGTCCATGCGCAAAACTTAAACATTTTTTACCTATGCAGCCTTACTGAATAATTTTAAGATACTTCTACATGATCTGAAATTAATTATACATACATATTAATTGGTCAATACATACAAATTAAACAAACATATCAGCGCAAAATTGAAGCTCCATTTTATAAAATTGTTACTTGAGTACAATTTCTTTGATTAATTTTGAGTAAATTTGAATTAATTTTGAGTAAAGTCAAAAGTTTCGACCTGTGTCAAATAAATCCAACCATATGGTTGGAAGGCAAAAATTTGATATCGTTGGGATCGCGTCAGCCTGAGCAAATTTCTGGAAACGGCTGTAAGTTACTGGCATGAATCAGCGATATAAGATTTACGGTGTAAAGTAGATACACATCTACTAAAAGTTATCTCTAAAATATTATGTTTTCACGATTATTAGAAATATTTTTTTCTTTTAGGTCTAAAAATTAACAATCGTCACATTTGATCACAAAAGTTTCTGGAAGTGAAAACTTCTTTAGGCGCGCCTAGTCAGATTTTTCGTGGGCTGTGAATTGAATTCTAGGATTCTAGCGTCACGCTCGGGTATGATAAGAAATATTCGGGTAAACTCGGGACCATGGCTATGGGCCATCTAGAAATGTGTCAGCCAATGGGAAATGCTGAAAGGGCGTGGCCTGGCCATCTAGAAATGCATCAGCCAATAGGAAATGCATTTCTAGATGGCCATGCCATGATGGCCAGGCCACGCTTTCCGGTTACACCCGTGTAGTTTCCAAGGTAAGCTATCAAATTCTGTTTTAAAAGTTTTCACTTCTATCGGCAGTTCCTATGACTGCCAATTTTTTTTAGTTATAAAAATACCTGAATGCTTGTTTGCATTACTAGTGCTCCAAGTTCGAATTTTAAATAGATAATTAATGAGAAAAAATATTACAAACAATATTTTTTTAAACTTCTCCATCTATTTTTAATCTGTGGATTCGCACAAAGCCTGGCCACCCGGGCAGTGGGCGGGACTGCACTGGATATATCGCAGCCATTAAGCAGTCTGATGGCTCTATTTAGTTTTATTTTACTGGCAACACTTGCATTGCCGTCGGTTATGGTTTTTGCGACATTAAGCTGTTTTGAATGTGTTTCGCACAAACAAAGCGCTTTGATAGCAACTTGATATCCTGGCAATTATCTTTTTCTATAATAATAGGGAACAATTTTGCATCGTTTGTCAATTTGATGTAACAAAATAATGTTAAAAATTTGATAGAATTATAGTAGATCCAATCGTTTATTTTCTTTTTGACAGCACCAATATAACGTAACTGCGCCATGTTACGCAAAAGTTGTGGATGTTATGGCTATCAACATCACCCATAGAACGTAAATTTTTAAAAACGTTTGTTATTTTATGTAATTTATAAAAAAAACTACTCCACCTATGGACTCAATTTGTCCAAGATGATTATTATACGGGATCAAGGAGCAAATTTAAGCAGTTGTCATATTTTTAAAACCTCGCATTTAAAAATGAACTTTTGCGGAACATGACGCCGTTACGTTCTATTGGTGATGTCAAAAAGAAAATAAACGGTTGGATCTACTATAGCATAAGTACCTAACCATTTTTAAAGGCTGTTTTCGGTATTCCAATTCCTTCATACAAAACTGAATCTGAAGTTTTTGAATAGTTTTTAATTAAAGCAAAACACAAACTATTGGCTTTACGATAATAAGTGACATTAGTTGATATTACGTCTTCTATGTGGCACAGAATATAAAATAAAAAACTAAATAAATTTACGGAACGGAACTAACTTTCGAGATTAACCTTTTCTTCTCGCCCGTGGCGTTAGTGTAATGATACACCACACGCGACCACACTATCTCACCACTTTTGTACTGAGACTCTGTTTAGATTGACGAGAGAGCCACTATTGATTTTCTGAGATAACCAAGAATTTTGATAAGATTCCATAATATATAGTTCAGTCAATTGATCAACTGTGGAAAATGTGGTGGACGGAAACGCGAAATTGGCTATTTTTCGAATGGTGTGAAATGGATATTATGATATCACATATTTGGTAATATGTTTAGTTACAGTGAAAGTTCGACAGACCATTTGTTTTATAAAAAATATATGACATTGTTTGTCTCATTTGAACAGTTATACCACAGTATAAAGATACTAACAGTAGTTCATCGGGAGAACGGGAGACGGGTAGGGTTGTCGCAAACAAAAAAAACGTGGTACCAAAATAAAAGACGGAAGGAAGACGTCAGCCCTGAGCCGCGCTCCTGCAATACCAACATTATAATGTAGGCAATGCAGGAGCGCTCTTCTCGCGTCTCATCCCGCACGCCCCGCACGATTGCCCTAGACGGCTTCGTCGAACGACTGTATGATTTAATAGACTGTGTAATACTATTTAATTGCAAAATTGGGCTGGGATTTCCCGTAAAATGCAAATGTAACAACATTTAGCCTGTTAGATTAGTTGGGAGTAAGTCTGCCTGCGAAGCCGTGGGCCGTGGGTTTGATAAATATTGGTGGACAATTCACACACAACACCACCTGACCCCAAACTAAGATGGTACAATTATTTGTGTGCCTGGGTATTTTCTGTGTGTTTTATTTGTATAACTCCACCAATATTTATTTATTTATTCAGACTACTTACAGTCTTTCATGCTGGTTTGTGCCACTGGCCTAAGTTGGTTTTCCAATGAATACGTATCAACTGCTTTAGAAAGAGATAGCGTTATAAATAAGATTCTATCTATTAAGCAACATTTAAAATCTCATTAATCAAAGATAGACACGAATATTCGAAACAGAAACCCTCGTATTTCCTGTGTATAAAAAATAACTAACGTGTTACTTAAGAATATTATCTATCTGTGTACCAAATTTAATTCAGATCCTTTTAGCAGTTTTTACGTGAAAGAATAACAAAAACCCATACATCCTCACAAATTTTCGTATAGATAATACTAGTAGGTGCTCTTTTTGATTCAGTATAAGTGGCCCACGTGAATCAATATTTTTAGTGTCACCTAAGGCATTAGTATTAGCTAAGGTAGACATTTCATTAAAAAACTGCTGCCTCTGTTGAGTACAACATCAACATCAACATCAACAGCCCACTAAACGTTCCCACTGCTGGGACTCGGAACCTTCTCTCGCAAGGAGAGAGTAAAGGCCATAATCCACCACGCTGGCCCAGTGTGGGTTGGTGGATGACACATGACTTCGAAAGATTCTAGGTACATGTCGGTTTCCTCACGATGATTTCCTTCACCGTTTTAAGTTAGCGGCATTACGCACATGACTTCGAGAAGACAGTGGTGCGTGTGGGGTTTGAACCCGGGGTCTCCGGATCGGCAGTCGCCGTTCTCCCGACTAGACCAGCCGTAACTTTGTTGAGTACAGTATAATTACAAACAGTAGCACAATCTGACTCTACCGTCCAAGTTTTCGCAAGTCCAGAATCTCAAAAGCAACAAACAATGACCAGGTTCCACGGCCTGCAACGGCTAATGATGTCACAGTTCATCCGATTGTATGCAATTATGTTCTGCTATACAATTATTGCACAGACTATGGAGAACGAGATGGATAACTTGCATTCCAGACTTTCTTAAAGGATGAAGTGAACTAGTTGGTAGCTATATTTTTAAATTATGATAAAAAATATGAGCCTCTGTGTATAATAACATGTGTTCCTATGTGAGTACACTCACATAGGAACACATGTTATTATACTTTTTAATTTGAGTCTTTTAAAAATACACTCGGAGGAGACAGTAGTCAATTTGCGTGCATCGTAAAAAATCGTCAATCGCTCCAAAAGAAGTAGAACTTCAAACACTGAAACGAATTGTTTATTATTCATAGTGAAATTAAACAAAGTTAAACAAGCCTCGATTTAACATTTGGCAGGATTCTAACGCTATTTTTTTTATACCGTTATGGTAACGTTAGAGAGGTGTATAGCTATAAAACCATATGAATTATGCAGACTGAGGAATGTGGATGATAAATAATGACAATAAAAGATTTAATCCAAGTATGATTAAAAAAAATTTGTGAATGTTGTATACACACTGTTTGCGATGTTTTATAGTACAAAACTCAAACTGGTATGATTTTTCTAGTATTAACATATCTTCGAACAAATTTAATGTCGTAATGTACCTACCTACTCAATATTTATCATAGTCGGTTACGCTCCGGTTTTTCTCATAATCTCAAAGTTGTCCATCTACACGTCGTATAGTTAGTGATTGTGTGTTGCCAGTGCAATTATGTGTGTTCTCCTGCAATTATTCACTGTGCACAATTTATTACGTAGTGCGCTTTTCCCGCCGTGTCGTGACTTACCCCGGGCTTTCTACCGCGCCCGTGCCGCGGACTGCAGTTATTGTTTTTTTTTCGTATTGTTTGTTGGTGGCCAGTACACGAACAAGGTTATGAACATAATTATCATAATCCTTACCTATTTTGTGATGTGCTGAAAACTTGCTCAAATTAAAACCTCGCGATTTATTTGTTGCTTATTAACTTGAATCATGACTTATCAGAATCAAACCCATTTTAATGATTGTTCATTATTAATGATATTCCTTACTAAGTGAAATCGTGCGTATTAAGTAAAATAAATTATAAAAAAAGTATTGATAAGTTTGCCCCATTTTTCATCATTATTTTACATCCACTATGGTACACCTTAGCTAAACTTATTTATTCACTCACGTCATTTAATTTACTGACTAAACTAGCGGCATCTACGACACATATATTGAACTCGGGGCCTTAGAAAATCTTTAAGTTCAGTTCTACTACAACTAACAGAATAAGCCAAAAATCTCGGTAAAAGTTTTGAAATGTATTTTTTAATACAAAAACAAATAAGCAAGCAGATGATAGTCCGTACTACGTATCAAAGTATGAATTAAAAACTTTAGTTTTCACTGATTTGCTTAATTTGAAGCTAGATGTTGTTTGAAAAAAATGTAGGCAGATCAATATCTGCTTTTTCACTTTTTATTCAGAATAAAAAGTACGAATTTATTATAGCATATTTATTATACAGATTAACTACGGTTAGTAATATTACCAAGAAATTGGCAACCTACGCAGAAAACCCAAAGTTGCAACATCAAATCCCCGCGACGATAAATACAAAAGGTCAAACGTGTAACATATTATTTTCCTCCACCGAGTATCCACCTGGCGACCGCTGCTTATGATTGTAATGTTATGCAGAAAGGCTGCGTCCTTGCGACCAGTTAACCGGTCACCGTCCGAGCGCTCTGTCAATCCTAGGCACTTTGAGAAAACATGCATAAAGACCGCATCGCTCTTAGAATTGCGCCAAAAAAGTATCCGCACTTTATGCACCCTCTACTGACACTCTGACCAATTGCAGGTTGATTTCTGACCATAGACTTATATATAAGGACCTGGCCAAAGGTACGATTAAACAGCAAAACCGCGTTGGGCCTAAAATTGCATTTTTAGACTCATGCGACATGCGACTCAGTTCACAGCGGTCAGTGCACGGGAGGGAGAGTCAACGAGTTTTAGCTGGCCATTAAAATGCCAAAAAATGCTCAGGAAGCCACGTCCTTCCTTTGAAGTCATTGTTTCTGATGCATTTCTTCGTAATTAGTCTTTCTTGGAACATGTCGATATTTTTCTTCAGCGTTGCCACTAGTGATGACAAGCTACGCATGTGCTCTTGGAAAATTATTATTACTCCGAGACGCAGCAACGACCACACGACTGTGAAATCTGACGTTCTTCTCAATAGGCAATCATAGCTTAGAAAGTACTCATGTATATCAACCTTTTTTTTTAAATAAAGACATAGCAAAGCGGTACCTATAAGTTATTAAATACAAACATTTTGTTGAGTCCAAATGCTGTTTTTGTGTGGAAAAGTTTTTACGACATTAAAGACGGTATCAGAGTGCACGAGATTAATCATGAATATGTATAAAATTATGGGTACGCGAGTTGTACTCTAAGATTTCCTTCAAGATTTCTGTGTAGAATTTTCTAAGATTTTTTACACTTTAGGAATGCTTGTTACCATCAAAACGGCTTGGCTGATGTAGATAACTGGTAAAACATTTGTTTCCCTGGGCGTTATCACGAGTGGTGAAGTTTATTTTTGTTTTTCTGTCTTATTCACTTAATGTGTCTTTTTCTTTATATATGTATTTCTGTGTTGTATTCTACAAATAGCATATCCAAATATCTATCTACTAGACGATCCTAGTTAGTAAAGCAGTGCATTAGTTCATTTAAACAGTCAAGATTCAATAAATCAAGTAATACTATGTACGACACGAGAACGCGTAGAAATCTCGAACGCAAGCCGCCACTTGTAGAATATTACTATCAATTAACACCCTCTACAGCCAGCGGATAGAAAGCTCCAACTACTGGCGTGTGATTCATTGCTTTTGCAAATTTATCACTCTACAAAATGTTTGTTTATTTATTTCAACTATTGGTCGTCAAGTGCTCGAAATTTTGAAATGTTAATCTTTACTCAATTTGACCACAAATTTTAACAGTAAACAAAAGAGTATTTATGCGTGTGTGTCAAACACCTACGTAATAGCGTACTTTTTATTCATAATTTTTAAAAAGCATTAGTTTTCTTTCTCTAGGTATATAAATTACTAGCAGCGCCCCTCGGTTTTACCTGCGTAGTTTCCGCTTCCGTCATTTTCCTGGTATAAGTACCTATAAATATATGTATGTTTGTATTATACATGGTATACGTAAAAAGCCTGTGTTCTTCCAGACTATAATCTAAATCTGTTCCAAATTTCAACCCGATCCATTCAGAAGATTGAGCAACAAACATTCAAATATTGACATTTATAATATTAGTAGGTAGGATAAGTGTGCGATATTTCATACTGCTATGTCCGTGAAGTTTTCTTAAAAGGGGATACAAAGTTTTTAGGTCACGTGTTCATTTTTTGATAATGAGGCCTATTATAAACGTACACATATTTTAAAATTGGAACCATGTTCTTTGGACCGAAATTTAATATTAATATTGAAAATTAAATAAAATTACATTTTTAAATTTTACTTATGTTTTAGAGTTATGCAAGGTGTCAAAACAGGGTCAAACAGTTATTGAACTTTTCTACTTTTGTTACAGTAAAATAAGGAAGATTTTTAAGCTGATTTAAGGCCGACATTACACATCTAATTAATAATTTTTTTTTTTCATTAATTTAGATAAACACGTGTGTCAAATTAACGGATGTTAAATTAATGGTGATATCACCATCATAACAATTCAAAACCATCATTATGTCAAAGCTGTGTGTGGCTCTATTTCTCACTTTATTATCTGCTTTGGTTCAAAATTAATTAAGAATATGAATTTATGAATACAAAAGTGTTTTTTCGTATTCTTCGTATCACATAAAAACTATGAATAATACAATGGTGTTATCTCAAATGGCAACACTTAACAAAAAAATATTAACACTTCAATTAATTTTCTAATTAATAACGACAATAAACGGTTAAATCATAACGTTATTACATCACGTAAATAACGTTATATCTAACAGCTTATTGTGACGTAACGGTCATAAAACGTAAAGTATAATGCTATGTCCTGTCGGATGATTCTGTGGTAAAAAGTTAATATAACTCATAACGCAAAACAAAGTTAAGGATCACATGGTATAGGACACCCTAGAACTGGGTTCTTTTATTAAAAATAGGAGATAGGGGGCTAGCGATTGCTATCGAAATTATATGACGAGAGTCGCCGATCTAGCTCAGTGGCGTGTATTAGGAGAGTTCTATCTTATAAGAACAACAAAACGCTGATAACGTTGTTGACTACACAAAACATAAACTATAACTTGACTTTAGCACTCTACAGCTCTATGCTATTGCAGGTGTCTAAAAACGGTAAACTAACTTGAAACAATTTCATTTGTATGTATGTTCTAATAACAATAATGTAAATAAATTCAGCGTCTTAGCCCATCTTAAGTCAAGTTTAATTTGTGCTAATGACATATCTGTAAAATATATTCATAAACTAGAATCAATATATAAATAAAACACTAAAACCGTCTTAAATTCATTGGCCTCCTACAGCAAAGATCTGTAACGAGTCTAGGAATCAAGTTATGCTGGAGCATATTCTGTAGTTTTGTGTTTGTTGCTACAGAATCCAACACCTGGATGATACAATGGGTCCCACGAGCATGAGATATGTTGTTAAAAATGGTTACTGACTAAAATATCTAAGACCTCATTATTCCAGGGTGGACCAGTAGCCACGGGAAAGCTATGAATGTGGTAGTTTGTCGGGTAAACTACAAAAGTACAAAGTTACAACAGTACAAGCTACAAAAATTAACGACTATTTTGCGCATTTAAGGGCCAGAATAGTTTTTTTAATAAAATATGGCGATCAATTTATCACTCTATTTTAGTACTATGCACTGTAGTGTGCTTCTGAACCGAAAAATAAAGATTATTTATCTCTTGTCCCGTTTTTTTTTCCGGAAACATCACCTTTTAATTAGAAGCCAAGTATTGCGTGCATATTACTGTTTGACAGTAATGAAACATACCTACTGTTCCTTGCACATGGAACAATCTGCCCTCGTGGCTTAGTTGGTAGTAGCTCTGCCTGCGAAGCCGAGGGTCGTGGGTTCGATCCCCACCCAGTGCAAATATTTGTGTGATGAATTCAAATGCTTGCACTGTGTCTGGGTGTTTATATGTATAATAAGTATGTATGTAAAAACTATATAAGTATTATATCAGCTACCTGGCCGCCATCATACAAGCTTTGCTTAGTTTGGGGTCGGATGGTGTTGTGTGTGAATTGTCCACCAATATATAATATATAATGATATATAATAAATGGTTAAAGGTCAGTACACAGGAGCATTCTGCCAACAGTCCCACAATTACACATGTGTTTTAGAAGTTGCTAGTGTATCGAGTAGGTACCGGGTGGAGCTTATTTGATCAATAATATTAGGTGTATTTTTAATTGTCTACTCTGCTAATTATTTACTATGTTTTATAAAAGTTACTGAACAATTGACAAGCGTTTGGTGCGTTATGAGCGATGCTTTACTCTAAGTAAAGCTGTCGAGTCGAGTAAACTCGTAAACCAAGCGCTTAGAAAAGTTTTTGAATAGATATTGAGAATGTTTTTAAAAATTACATATCAACTCCGAATTTTTATATTTCAGAGTTAATAAATAGGTAATAGGTCAATGCGTAATTACGAGTAAATAATGAGAAAACTTAATCTTTTAGAACAGGTGTGTAACGTGAAACTGTGTACTACGAAAGTCTAAAACAAGTGAACTGTTTTATAGCATTAAATCATACTTAGTATTATTTTAACAGTTAGCTGAATAAGAATAAAGTTCGACGACCTCATTAGCAAGTTGTTAAGTAAGTACCTACTTAACAATTGAATTAAAATGATGGCAAAATTCGCAAGTTAACGGGCCGTTAAGTTTGAACTAAGTTTGCAGAGGTTAGGAACTTGTTTATTGCCTTTTAAAACGTGACTTAGACGTCTGGCAAGTTTTGATGTTTTGTGTTAAACTTATCGGAAGGTTTTGGTTTATGTAATACTATTTATGTAAAGTATTTTCCCAAGATGTGTTTAGATTGCTTTTATAATTTGGAATCGGTTTCTTCTAAGTAATTGAGCTTAATTTTAAAACGTATCGTAGTGGTAGGGCTCTTGGCAGAGTCCGCCTGGGGAAGTACCACACCTTTTGCCAGTTATTCTGTCGCCAAGGAGAAATGTCCAAGCGTTAATGTGTTCCGCCGTGAAGTGCAACGTTTCCAGAGAAATTACAGGGCTTAGAGATATAACAACTTAGATCTCTGGGTGACGAGCGTTGTGCAGTGCTAGGTAATGATTTGGACTCTTCATCCTCCAATAGCTGCGTGTGGCACTTTGCTGTTATGTGGCAGGCATGTTACTTACCATCAGGCGCATGTAGTGCTCGTCTCGTCACTCTTTACTTACAGTTTAAAAAAAAGTATCTTTTCTTAGTGAGTTCAATTACCTGACGTAACCATTTCATTTAACTTAATATCTTATTCCAAAAATAAATGATACATACAAAATGCAACACCCTTCAATTCCACGTAACCAGACCATCAGCTCCATCAATCAGACTTTCTGAATTTGCGTGCCGACTCCACACAAACCGCCAAAACCAACTGAAAGGCTCGAATTAATCACCGCTGTTGCCGACTTCCACCCTATTTCCATGTAACGGAAGTGTCAAAATCGCATAATGAGAACATTCCGTGACTTATGTTTGTTGAGTCTTTTTTTTTGTGTTGATTTTGGCCATTCTTTCTGTGATCTGTATTTGTTGTAAAATCGTTAGCGTTTGAGTTTTAACCTTTTGTTAATGAAATAAGTCTGTTACATAATTAAATTAGATATATTTTAATTGGAGCAGTTCTCATGATGAAGCTTAACTAACTTTTATTACATTTAAAGGCATCTAAAAACTAGGTTTTCATAAAAATACTCTTTATGTTCTCGACTCAGAGCCTTCTCTCAAAAGGAGATAGTCAAGTGCTAGGAAAGTGTGGGTTGACGGATGAGATAATTATGTCATTAACAAAATATCGTTATTGGAATACGCCAGTTCCCTTACGATGTTTTCCTTCACCGTTATAGGTAGTAGTGATGACAAACTCGTAAATTTTTGAAAATACTTAGAGCTGTAGGTTTTTTTTTTTTTTTTTTTTTTTATAGCATAGAGTGACGAGACGAGCAGGTCATGTGCCTGATGGTAAGCAACATGCCTCCCACATAACAGCACAGGTATGTTAAAAGCGGGATTTGACCTCACAATGATTAAATTACACGTTCTCGTCATGGGGCCACCAAAGTTAAAAAAACTAAACTTTCCATTCCATACACTTTTCCAATTTTACAGTTCAGTGTAGAAATTTGTGACGACTAACAAACTCAAAGAAACAAGAGTATAAATCTAGTTTTAAATCGGATACACTTCGGAGAGTGTGCGACTGATTTACATGATCTAATACCACCTTGTCCTTTTTTCTATCGGAATGCTCGTAGCTTGAAAAAGCGACATCGTTTCATGGTTGATGTTCCAAAGACACGAACGAAGAGATTTGACTCTACTTTTATGATAAGAACGTCTAGGCTGTGGAATACGTTGCCTGAGTGGGTTTTCCCCGATGGTTACAATCTTTGTGTCTTCAAATCGAGAGTGGGTCTGTTTTTTTCTAGGTAAACACGCTGCATCGTAGACCGCATCGTCGCTTAACATCAGGTGAGATGGCAGTCAAGTGTAAACCTATAAAAGTTAAAAAAAAAAGTTTAAAAAAGAAGATTAGGCCCTGTATGTAGGACGTTGAATTTTTGGTTGTGTTTTACGCTAAAGATTGGCATCCAGCGCTTTGGATGAATACCGTTACGTTAGTTCCACTGCCTGCCTGCACTAATGGGGGTCGACAGGATTTTCGAATACTTGTAAAATTTCATCATACATTGCATGACACGGTAACGTTATTCTCATTTTAAAGAAAGTTATGCTTCCTTGGACTTAAAAATTAAAACTTTTGATGCATAACTAAACTTCAATTTTGTTTAATTGGTTTTTTTTTAGTCGGCATGTGAATTTAGTAACTTATATTGGCATTTGAGAATGTCAACTGGCTTTGTATTGAACTACAATTATTTTACTTTGATTTGTTTAGACAAAATATAAGTCCAATGGTAATGTAACGGAGAAATTTGTACGTAACTTTTTTTTGATAATCGGACCCCATTGACTTATATGTTAATCGACAATGCTATGGTTATTTTTTTCGAAGTAAGCGTTTGTTTACTTGATGTGACATATTATAACAAAAACAAGTCTACCAAAACCGTAAATCTGGATATCTGGGGGTCTACTGCCGAACGAAAAATGTCATAGCTTAGGTGTTTCTCTCTCTGTTCTTTTCGTTTGAAATGATAGAGACCGCAATAGCAAAGCGAAAGCCGATTTAGTTAGGCGGTAGAAGGCCTGGAGAGGGAGAAGAGAGTTATTTGCCCAACATTGGGAAATTCAAGCTGATAAATAACAAACAACGTTTGTTTGCAACACACCATATACTTTGTGATATACATATTATTATATAATATAATTTATTTTACAAACTCTGGTCTAACGAGGAGCTACATACATTTCTAGTTAAAAATAAAATTTCCGACATTGTTAGAAAGTTTTGCTATCTTCAGTGGAAGTAATTTTTATCGTTATTTAATAGTTTTATCGCTAGTAAAGTTCACACGAGATAGTTATCGTCGGTTGCGTAACGCTAAAGATTCTTACGATTACTAATAAAAACTAGGAAGCGACTTTTTATCAATAAAATTGCGTTTACTTGGTAGCTCGATTGAGATGTGACCTATTTTATTTTAATTTAGACTAATTTTCAAAATAATCAGCACTACTTTTTGTTTTCGGCTCTTAAAATGATGCACAGATTTTCGCTTAGTGATGAGTAATTTGATACCATACTATATACATCGTAAACTTGGTGCATAGGATTTGTAAAATAATTTTTGGAAGACAAAACTCTCCTGGAAGAGAGAATCTACTCTCTGGAAGAAAAGAAAATCTTACATAGGTACTAAAAAAAATAACTGACATTATTTAAATAGTGTCCTATCACTATTTCTTTTAGCTACTTAAATCGAAAGGATTATTACCCAGATACGCATCGCTAAATTTTTTACATAGAATGTTTATCTATCTGTTTATATATTCGTCGTAGTATATAAGTGTTTTTAGTGTTAATACTCTAAATGCCAGTATTTATAGCAGTTTTCATACACATAAAACACATTTCTCGAGAATTACCATAAAACTATCAAACTAAAGTCGAATAGTATTATGTAGTAAACGGAATAAGTAGTTAGCAGCTATCAATTAAAATGTACATAACCGTCAAAGAAACACAATAATCAGTTGAGTTATTACCAACGCGGATCTATATTTCACTTCAAGGCTCTAAACATCACGTATTAGATCGCTTTATGACTGTAAATTGAATTGATTTAAGTGAGAACTAACGTGGTTGTAAATACTGTATTACGAGTAAATCTATACTAATATTATAAAGAGGAAAGATTTGTTTGTTTGTTTGTTTGTAATGAATAGGCTCCGAAACTACTGGACCGATTTCAAAAATTCTTTCACCTTTGGAAAGCTACATTATTCCCGAGTAACATAGGCTATATTATATTTTTAAAAAAATTAGGGATAAAACTAAAACTAAAACTCCAATAATGTAACATAAGGTGTAAAAAAATTACCTGAAAAATTCGTTACGTCGCGTGCGCTGCGAAAACTATTGATGATAGAACAAAATCATTTACTACGTCTTTGCAGAACTCATTATTATCTACAAAAAGTGTCGCGACAGCATATGTCTAAATATAATAGTTATGTCACAGTAAGCAGTTTTTTATTCTAAAATATTAATTTATATATGCCGCCTCTTGAAAAGGCTCTTCATTTGTACCTTGGTATTAATCCTCATCAAAATAAATCTTATCTTCTTAATATATATAAATCTCCTGTCACGATGTTTGTCCGGGATGGATTCCTAAACTACTTAACCGATTTTAAATTAAATTAGCACACCGTGAGCAGTCTGGTCCAACTTGAGAGATAGGATAGTTTTTGTTTCGATTAATAGTCTTTAAATGACAATATCCGAGCGCAGCCGGAATGGGCCGCTAGTACTACATACACTTTACTAACTATACTAATGATCACTATAACGCAATATTAATCTACTCTCAATTTCACCAAAGACTATTAAAATAATAAACAAAAGAGCATTTATGTGTTTGTTAAATACATGTAAGTGTGGGTAATGTTTTATAGTATTGATTCAATTTATTTTTTACGCGTAATTAAAAAAAAGATATCTATGATTTTATCTGCGCTACATAAACTATAAGTATGCGAATTTTAATACTCCTCCGTCAGTGTATTTTTTTTTTAAAGTTATGAAGATTTGGCACAATACCACGCTAAATGGCAACGCAACGGCTAGTCAAATATAGTGAAAGTGAAAAATTCAAGTCATAACCGACCCAAAGTTCTGTCAAATTTTTAAGGAACATAAAATCAGTATTTAAATTATTGACATTAAAAAAGTATATTTAAATTGTGACTGGAACAAACCCAATAAGACAAATATGGTCGTATCGGTTTTGTAATACGTCGTTACGTATTGACATATATCGATCTTGATTGAATTTAATTTAGTCACTTAATTTTCAAAGTTTATCGACAAATGTAATTTAACTTAACCCATTTTGTATGTAATTATTGTCATTAACCTGATTATAGCTTACGCACAACACTAACAACCTAATCAATATGCAGAATCAAGATTGCATTTAATTCTTCATATCTCAATTTGACTTATAAGTTTTTATCACAGTTTCAAAACTGCGATGATTTTAGATTAATGTTGAATTTTTTTATTCGTAAAATGTCACTAATAAAAAAAAGTCATGGTAAAAAATTACACGAAATGTGAAAAATCGATAGGTACTGGATAATTTCAACATTCACTATTTTTTTACTAAAACTTTGTTATAAGTGATATGATTTGCTTACTTACCATCAGTAGCACTTCCTGCTCATCTCATCATACAACATAATAAGCTTAGAATATTTTTTTAGCAGCCAAATTTCACAGTTCACGTCTATATAACAACTATGCGTAAAACCGTAGCAAATATCATAAAATACAACGCTAAAATTTAGCATCATGTTACATTATTTCACGAAACACCGCCTCCATAGCCAATTTACATAAAACCAGTTAACTAGCCAACAATGTTAATACCAGGCCAGTGCGAGCGCAAATGATTATAAATTAGCAGCTACTGAGTTAAACGTTGCAAGCTGAGAGGAAAGTAACTGGAAAACCAGGAAAAGCCGCTGTGACAAAATATGACGTCAGTTGCGCAAATCGTTACTAGCCTTTTTGAATAACGTTGTAACGTTAAGACCGTCCGTACATAGAGGGGACAAAAATTAAGGTATTTAGACGTGATGGCGTAGTGACGAGAACGTCCTACACGGAATCGTGAGATTGTTGGTTTGTCCGCACATCCGTGTACGTTTAAGAGTTTGTCATCATTGGTTTTAACTGTGAAGGAAAACATCGCAAGCAAACACCCCGCATGTTCCAAGAATTACATTTTTCTAAGACATGGATGATCTGCAAATCGACACTTGTCCTGCGTGGTAGATTATAGCCCTCAAGCCTTCATTCTTTTTTAGTGAGGTTCCCCAAATCCCAGCCGTCAGAACTTAAATGTTACGCTACTCTGTTTTACTATACTCAAATTAAGCTGAACTAGCTGCAATAATACTTATGTAATTGTAAATACAATACGTATGGTTCATAGAAAAAGAACAAATAGTCCAGATACAGAACAAATAATAATATGTGTGTTTTCATCACATAAATATTTCACTTCGAATCGTATCGACAACCTAACTTCACGAGCAAACTTACTGCTTATTAAGCCACAAAGCCAATCATTGACAGATCAGAACTCTTTGATAGTATTAAAAAGTGAACCAAAGTAATCTTGAAGTGACTTTTAGATCATTTGATGCCTTCTTGTACGAACAGCTCGCGTTTGAAAGGCAACAAAGAGCACTAATAAACGTTATTTGTTTTAGTCGTAGAATAAACGCTTACCTTCACGACAGAACGGTAAAAGGTATGTTAGTTAATAAGCTAACGGTTGTGTGCAAAAAACTTTATTACAGATGTAGAAACTTTACTACTCATAAAACAAAACAATGAATTGTTTCGAGTTTATTGCCCTTTATTTGAAAATTATGAAATAAACACTAAAAAACACTTGAAGAAGATAGTGAGTACTTATTGTAACATTTTTGTCGCTTTTGTGACATTTGACATTTGCAACGCCCGTAAAAGCCGGGTCACACAGAGGCGATCCGATAGCGATAGCGATCCGATAGCGAGACGATATTTTTTGTAATGTTCGAATTTGTATGCAACCTGACACACAGCAAGCGGGCGCGATCTCATACACGGTATTGGATCGCTATCGCTATCGCTACCGGATCGCCTCTGTGTGACCCGGCCTTAAAGTCGACTAAGTTGTAAGTTGCTATACCTATTATTATTGTAAGATCATAATGTACACTTAGTGGCAAATAAAAATTTGAATTTGATTTGTATACATGAATAACTACTATACATAGGTATGTATAGTTAGTAAAATTAGATTTGTAAGGCTTTATGACTTCTGAGCTACCTCAAAGTTTGGTAGACGCTAGCGGCCATCTGAAGCAAAGTGTAAGCATTAGGTACAGTTTGGAATCAAGTGGGCTTTATTGCCTACCGAGCTTTAGGATAACGCAGAACCGCAACGTCTTACAAAAACGTAAATATAATTTAATAATTATCAAATAATTTTATTATAATTAATCCTATTATTCATCCCTTTTTAACTCTTGATTCAGAATTAAGACTCAAATCCTTTCTTTTTAAAATAAAATGTATAATAATAAATTTTATTGTCAGTTGTATATTGCCATGCCCTTACAGAATAAATGCTTAGCTTACTTGTATTTTATGTTTATATTATATACTTATATTTAAATGTAAATTAATAAAAGTTAAAAAACAACGCTTGACTGCCGTTTCACCGGGTGTTTTATATGATGGTGTGGTTCATGATAGAGCGCGAAGACACCCAGATTACATCCTTACTCAGGCAAGTGAACTTATTACGAAAGTACACCTTGAATTGACTTGAATGAATCAAGTTTTTGGAACTTCAACCATGAAAAGAGTATCAAATTATTATTTTTTTCTGCCTTTTCTGTGGTAGACCAAAGTTCGGTAAGCAGTATAGACCACTTAAGACCAACGGCCACAGATTAATACATTGGGTCAAAGCTCTACCAGACTCTATTTTTAAAATCACTACTCCTAACTATACTAATTGACTAAAACAACTGCACATCTATTTTTAAACGACCTTTAGCAACAACAACAATTATATTATCATGCCGTAACAGTAACATGTATGATCCCAATTATCTTGTGTTACGAGTCGAGAAGTGTTGACTCAACGTAACGGTTCCCTTGGCAACAGACGATTCTCTAAAAGCTAAATTGACGCTACCTGCTGGACTCCAAATGTTTACCTAACTAGAAGTGCACTGCGGTATTATCCACATAGTTTCCGTTCACGTATTTTCCTGTCTATGTGCTATACAACATTGTAAAGGTGTTCTAAATCCCGATATGTTTGTTCGGCGTTTCGACGTGATTGAGCAACAAACATCCAAACTTGAACGTTTATAATATTACAAGGATTATCCAAGTTGGCACGGTTGATCACTACACTAGTGTTATTATCCATTTAGAGATATTACCCTGGTTATATGGCCTTAATATAAGTGTTTACCCGTGATGTGTTGCATAGAACTATATCGAAATATAGGGAAGGTGGTCTACCATTTAGCCATGATTAATATCCCGTTATTAGCAATATATTAGTTTTAGTTTGGGCAGTGCGTGATGTTTACAAATGTGAAGTGGAATGGAGTGGAGTGCGGTAAAGTGTAGTGGATAGGAGCGAATGAAGTGAAGATTAGTAAAGTATATTCCCTTACATATTGTATTATACTTACAAAAAATAGTTCGCGATCTGCTTTTAAGCATGCGTGAATTCAAATTCAAATTAATCTTTCGTCTGATATATCTTCGAATGAAATGACTCAAATAATAATGGCCAAATCTCACTTGCAAGTTTGTTGTTACAATTATTACAATGAATAACAACAAACTATTATCTAATTAATATAATAAATAATAATATTTATTGGTAACTTTGCAAACACAATCAGTCCTAGGCTCAAGTAATAACAGATATGAGTTTCAATTCAGCGACCAGTTTGTTTTTATTGAATAATCACATTAATTTATTGAATATTGAATAATTGACGATTCTCTAAAAGCTAAATTGACGCTACCTGCTGGACTCCAAATGTTTACCTAACTAGAAGTGCACTGCGGTATTATCCACATAGTTTCCGTTCACGTATTTTCCTGTCTATGTGCTATACAACATTGTAAAGGTGTTCTAAATCCCGATATGTTTGTTCGGCGTTTCGACGTGATTGAGCAACAAACATCCAAACTTGAACGTTTATAATATTACAAGGATTATCCAAGTTGGCACGGTTGATCACTACACTAGTGTTATTATCCATTTAGAGATATTACCCTGGTTATATGGCCTTAATATAAGTGTTTACCCGTGATGTGTTGCATAGAACTATATCGAAATATAGGGAAGGTGGTCTACCATTTAGCCATGATTAATATCCCGTTATTAGCAATATATTAGTTTTAGTTTGGGCAGTGCGTGATGTTTACAAATGTGAAGTGGAATGGAGTGGAGTGCGGTAAAGTGTAGTGGATAGGAGCGAATGAAGTGAAGATTAGTAAAGTATATTCCCTTACATATTGTATTATACTTACAAAAAATAGTTCGCGATCTGCTTTTAAGCATGCGTGAATTCAAATTCAAATTAATCTTTCGTCTGATATATCTTCGAATGAAATGACTCAAATAATAATGGCCAAATCTCACTTGCAAGTTTGTTGTTACAATTATTACAATGAATAACAACAAACTATTATCTAATTAATATAATAAATAATAATATTTATTGGTAACTTTGCAAACACAATCAGTCCTAGGCTCAAGTAATAACAGATATGAGTTTCAATTCAGCGACCAGTTTGTTTTTATTGAATAATCCACCCGTAGCACGCAGTTTTTCCATTTAATTATGTACGGTTAGCAGCCAAGGCTGAACTTTGAACTTGTAAAATAATCGAACATGTATCATACTGACTTAGCTGAGATTCTGTACATTGACGTTTTTAATATCAACTTCTTGTTAAAGATATAAGCATACTCAATAAAACGAACATTCATATAAACTATATTGTATATCAGCGTATCACAACACTTTTTAATTTGTCGACAAAGTGTGAAAGAGTATATATAACGTAAATATTAAAAAGAGTATTATTAAAAAAAGTAATTATAGTACCAAAAAACTTTGAAATAATAAAATATTCATAGTTATTTGGTTCAATTATTATCAAAAAATTTACAAAATGAGAATACAAACATGCACTTGATAATGCGCAGGAGCATCATCGTCCTCATCTTCTTTGTAATCGTTCGTCATCTTGGTAATTTAACTCGCATGAATATATCGCGAGGAGCACTGCGTTTACCTATTATGTATGTACCTATTACTTTTTTGTTATTTGCTATTATGTAGTGAAATTGAGTATTTTCCTGTCAAATTTTTAGATACGGAATCACTTACTCAATTCCCTCTGAAAATATATACTTTTATTACTTTTAGAACCTGTTTAAAATATTCAAGCATATTTAAATATGGGTAGTATAACATACATTTTAAGCATATTTGTCGTGCACGGGTAGTTTTCCAACAAATTAATCTTCAACATCACCTTATATTACTTTTCATTGAAATAAATATAAAAGTAACGTAATATAAAAGTAGTAAAGTAAAATCATACCAAAAGCTCGTTACATGTCTCACTTCTTTAACTATGTCTTACCTGAAAAAAGAAAAATACATAGTTAAAACAAAGCACACATGGTATTATACACAGATTCCAGAGGATGGATAGGTTCTTATAAGTCGTATAATTACATGCTAAGACGTCCAGACATAAAAACATAACTGGAAAAATATAAAAATAATACAAAAATTAGGAACTCTAACGTAGAAAGGTAGAAACTCATAAAATTCAGCTCACGCGTTTGTTATCCGAAGTTAATCGTAATTCGTCTCCAATAGTCACTTCAAAAGAGACCTGCCTAATTCTCAGTGTTCATGCATTAAACATATTTTGCTAAAACATGACGTAACTCAAGTCCGTGTCAAGTTCAGCTGTGACCGCAGACAAATAGCGCAGTGTTGCCTGCTTCAAGAAATCCGATTGCTACATTCAAACTGCTAAAAAGTAGATTAAAGTGATTTTCAAATTTCATATTTCAATTAAATTTATTCTATATAATTAAATTTATTTTATTTATTGACTTATTCAAGAAGCTTGCTGGGTTAATACTCCTGAACATTCTGCACAGCACAGGGGCTGTAACTTTCCAATTGCAATCAAAAGGGCAATTGCTGAGAGGAGAAAATTGAGAAGAGTTTGGCACCAAAGTAGACTACAGGAGGACAAGAACGACTTCGAAAAAGCTGCAAGGAACCTGAAAATTCTGTTGCAAACCTGGAATGATAGTACTCTCCAGGCTCAACTAGAATCGCTGACAGCTACTGCCTCTACTAATTATTCCTTGTGGAAATTCACAAAGCACTATGATAGACCTCAGACTGCTTCACCTCCTATCAAAACTAGCCAAAGCTGGGCTAGAACCCCCCAAGAAAAGGCGGATGCTTTTGCTGATCATCTCTCCAAGGTATTTTGCCCGAATGATGTCACAGATACAGTATTCCAAAGCCATGTCCACGAAACATTGAAGCAGGACTTACAGATGGCTCGTCCACCTCCTCCTATCACCGTGAGGGAAGTCTGGAGACTGATTGGCAATCTCAAAGATAAAAAAGCCCCTGGATTTGACTTAATAACCAAGGAGGTATTGGTACATCTCCCAAGAAAGGCGACGATTTTCCTAACATCCCTTTACAATGGAATTTTGAGAACCCAACACTATCCACTATCGTGGAAAGTTTCACAAATATTGATGGTACACAAGGCAGGCAAAACACCAACAGAGCTGACCTCCTATAGACCAATTAGTCTGTTGCCAATATTATCAAAAGTGTTCGAAAAACTACTGCTGGCAAGAATCCAACCAATCTTGGAAAGCAACTGCACAATACCTAGCCACCAATTTGGATTCAGGCAGCGTCACTCTACTACCGAGCAAGTCCATAGAGTGTGTAATAGAATTAGACAATCTTTGGAGGAAAAACAGTACTGTTCAGCAGTGTTCCTGGATATCCAACAGGCCTTTGACCGGGTCTGGCACGAGGGTCTCCTGTACAAGATAAAAAGCTACCTCCCACATAGCTACTTTCTGCTTCTTCAGTCCTACTTGTCCGAACGACTGTTCCAAGTCAAGGAGCAAGAAACTACTTCCAAGCTATGCGAAATCAAGGCTGGAGTACCCCAAGGTTCTGTGCTGGGTCCGGTTTTATATACGATGTTCACAGCAGATCTACCAATGGAGGAGGGTCTAACTATGGCAACATTTGCTGACGATACAGCACTCCTTGCCAGCAACAAAAATCCGGAGATGGCCACAAATTGTCTACAAAAAGGATTAGACAATATATCAGACTGGTTGCAGAAATGGCGAAGCAAAGCAAGTGCATCTAAGTCAGTACATGTTACCTACACACTACGTAAAGGAGACTGCCCCCCAGTATACTTGGAAGGGAACATGCTGCCTCACAGGGACAGCGTGAAGTATCTGGGCTTGCATCTCGACCGTCGTCTAACCTGGAACCAACACATAAGAAAAAAACGGGATGAGCTGAATATTCGGTTCAAGAACCTTTACTGGATCCTAGGAAGAAACAGTGTACTCTCCACTGATAACAAATTGTTGATTTACAAAACAATCTTAAAGCCAGTTTGGACATATGGCATCCAGCTGTGGGGTAGTGCCAGCAACTCTAATATCAGTATGTTGCAAAGAATGCAGAATACAATATTGCGCACCATATGCAATGTACCATGGTTCATTAGAAACACAGAAATCCATCAATTTGCAAATCTCACCACAGTGGCGGAAGAAGCACGAGCCAGTTCACAAAACTATGGGAAACGGCTATTGTCGCACCCAAACCCACTTGCGACTGCATTGCTGACGTTACCATACACTAAGCGGCTTAAAAGAAATGACATGTTGCTGTTGCCAATGGCTTGATGGCAACAATCCAAGAGCTATAAATATTGAGTAGTGGTCCTAATGGGGACCACACTAAATCCGCCTTCAGCACTCAACTCATCTGCTTATAGCACTGCTGATTGCAGATAATCCCGGGAAAAAAAAAAAAAAAAAAAAAAAATTAAATTTATCTACTTTGGAGTCAGGTTTTGTATCAAATTAATGGAAATGTTGAAAACATTTAATATTAATAAGTAGGGCGAAGTAAGTCTAGCAAAATGCTATCAATCAGCGTATTAACAGTACTCTTTAAAAACAGCTAATTAACCATAACTAATTCAAGATAACAACAATCATCGTCTAGTCACTGTAATACCAAAAGTTAATTAAGACGTTCGCGAACTATATAGTTTTCAAATTATTGAGTAAAGTAAAATCAGCATAGAAATTTTCGATATCTACACCGTAGAGTAAACAGGAGACAACGGAATTGCTTTTTGTTAATTTCTGGAAAACGTATGTAAGTTGAATTAAAATATCTTACTCCTCCTATCCTATCAAAGGTATAATATAAAAGTAGGTACACCTTACATGGAGTACTTACTTACTACTTTATACATCTAGCCCAATAATGGAATGACTAGGTCTTCCCCAACAAATACAGTCCTAGTGTTTGTTTTCAAATAGAAATATAACTGGATTCTAGCAGATGCGCGTAGGTACTTCATTAAAAAAATGTACATAAATATGTGGGTGTTATACC
Source organism: Ectropis crepuscularia (assembly GCA_963693475.1). NCBI lineage: Eukaryota > Metazoa > Arthropoda > Insecta > Lepidoptera > Geometridae > Ectropis > Ectropis crepuscularia. The sequence goes on from OY856340.1 coordinate 5,996,965, forward strand.
AGCTATCTAGAATAAAAGTTTTTCGTAGTTTGCTAGGTTAGGTTGGGGCTAGATGGTGTTATAAGAAAAAAAAACATGGTGCGATATTTATTTATCATCAATTTTATTGTTACTTTACATCAAACAAGATAGTAGTCAAGCACGAGCCTATTTTTTTTAAAGATAATGTACTAAGGACACTTAGCTAGCATTAATGTAAAATTTGCCATATCCAGCGTCTAACTACCAAATTGGCAACACTCGCACACAAGTATTCAATGCACGTACTTTTCAACTAAACTTCTAAGGCAATACTCTCATGCGAGTGACTCACCCGTGACCTCAAATTGGTCAGATTTGGTCAGTTTTGACTACAGGAGGCAAATTAATGCACCTATTCTTTACTGACCTCGTGTATCGTGAGATTCGAAGGTGTTAGTTGAATGAAGGCTTTTGAAGATAGACTACTTATTTGCTTACCGTAATGTGGGAAAATATTGAGTGATGCAATGAACCTAGAAATAAATTGTGCCAAATAATACGCCTTGATTTATCATTGTGTTAGATTTATTGGGTAATTTATTACATTTTGCGATTATCGCCATATTCCAAGCAGTTGCTCAAGATTTACGCGAACCTCATAAAGTTTTATATACAGTAGAATACAGAATTGATTTTGAATAGATTTACGAATTTTGACAAGTTCTCTATTATCATCTAGCAAAAGCAGCCTGCCTACCTAGTTTATAATATGAACATACACACAACAGACAATTCCAACCGACTGACCACGTGGCTTAATTGGTAGTAAGTCTGCCTGCCGAGGGTCATGGGGTCGATTCCCACCCAGTGTAAATATTTGCGTGATGAAAACAAGTATTTATTCTGTCTCTGGGTGTTTTTATATAAGTAAAGTAAGTATGTATTTAAAACTATAAAATTATTATATTAGCTATCTGGGTTCCATAGTGCAAACTTTGCTTAGTTTGGGGTCAGATAGTGTTGTGTGTGAAGTGCCCACCAATATTTATTTATTTACTTAACACTCTGGGCTTTCTCTCACCAGGCGTGAATCAAGGGTTAAATTCAACCCACAGGTAAAGCGTGGGTTGATAGATAACGTCCAGAAAAGTTGTCTTTAAATAAATAAATAAATAAATATTGGTGGACAATTCACACACAACACCATCTGACCCATTTTTCTTTGAACATCCCCATTTTCTCACATGTTTTCATTCACCGTAAAAGCCAGTGACAATGTATTAATTAATTATTAGTATATCTGCACTTGGAGAAATAACCAGAGGTGCTAACGGGGTTTGAATCGGCGACTTCACGGTTAATGAATGTATAATAATTGGAAGTTGTCGCAATTTCATCATGTAGAACTTTATAGATAATAAATATCATTCTTACACAGTTATTACATACAGTGATATTACATATTATCTGCAAAAAAATTAATCATTACGTTATCTAAAACAAATTATAATTGAACAATTTACGTATGCGAAATTCATTCGCAACTTGAAATTTAATCATTTAAGATAAGTACATGTCTTGTCAATATCTAAACGACAAATTATATTTCTACAATTCTTACCGAATGCTAATTTTATTTTAATATTTGCTAAGCCTGTCTAGTAAGGCGACCTTTACGAAACCTTCTATCTAATCGTCAAATCATAGCTTGTTAGCAAAACAAGCTGAATTCAATCGAGCATATATATTAACTTCAAATTATACTTATCAACGGATCACAGCGTAATCTTAACAGTTAATCTTTGCGTAATTATATTTCTATTTTGTGTAGTGTGCGCCGTTTCTCATTTTTGTGCCACTGTTAGTGATGCTCAAAGTTAGAGAAAGCTCGCTAGCTTATCAGTTTTTATCGGATACATTTAGGGGTGTGTGCAAGGTTTGATTTTACTTTTGTGATAGGAACGTCTAGGACGTGCGATGCGTTGCCTGAGTGGGCTTTTTCCGATGGTTACAATCTTGGTTGCTTCAAATCGAGAGGGCATCGTTGTTTTTGTAGGTAAACACGCTCCACTGTAGGCCGCATCGTCGCTAACAGCTGGCGGGAAGGCAGTCAAGTGTAAACCTTAAATTTGTATTGCAAACATTTGAATAGATTATAAATTAAAAACTAGATAGTCTGTATCTAAAGAAAGCTAGACAAAAGCACTCCATCGTCGATCGCATCGTTGCTTAACATCAAGTGAAATGACGTCCACACTTAGACCTTTCAAAGACTGAACATAAAAAAAAATTGTAAAATCAGTATAACTCAAAGAAATATACTAATACATATTGTGTAAATTATTTTTAATACGAAGACCAATTTTGCGAATGCTGAAATATTGATAAATTATTACTAGTAACTGATGAACGGTCATTATCAATTGCTTATTATCTGCATCGTGCAACTTTTATATTTACTTGCAGAATCCTTGATATATTTAAAGATAATAAAGTAACTTTGATCAATTACTCAATATTACTGAATTGTTACACAATTCTTCGTCTAAACCGTCGCCGGTAAAATAATATCGGACCTACCGTTAATTATAGTTAACGAAGTGTACAGGTACGTAAATCAAGGCGATTCAACTATTAAATAAGTATAAAAAGTTAATCTGGAAGAGATCGGTTTTAGTAATTATATCGACTTTTGTTCCCATTATCAGTTGTTATTTTGTGTGGTGTTTCATGTCGAGTGTGTTTTGTAGTGCCAATAAATAATTTTGGGTTTTATTGTATTTTACTGAAATATGACGCAGCCATATATTAAAAAGATCAACTGTTTCATACATTTTGTCAAGTTCAAAGTATTATTTTGTATACAACAGTAAAATGAAGAGCAGAACACAACTGTTAAAACAGGCTTCTTTTTCAGCCTTGTAGACTTTTTTTTTGTTTTAGTGGTATACATATACCTATCCTTTAATTTTAATACATTCAGAATTTGTAACAATTTCTCCATAATTCAGAATATTATCTTTCAATCTGCTGGCAATTTCAGAATATTATTTGTCGTCCAATTTCATGGCAAAGTTTGAGTACCGTGATGCATCGTAGATCGTAAAGACGCAGTAAAGTACTACTGAGGTCAAAATGTCAACATCACTCTCTCGCGGATGTATCGTTAGTATCGTCGTTATCTTTATAAAATTATATCTTTTAAAATCAAGTAATCGGCAATTATATGAGTAATAAACTATTATTTTATGTTTTCACTCTGTTTGACGATTAATTGAAGATATTAGACGAGTTAATCTTACATTTCAAATATGGCTTTTATTGCCCTCAGTTAAAATTTTAACGTATTTCGTTCTTGTGATTCGACCAAGCTGCAATCCTACTAATATTATTAATGCGAAAGTTTGGATGCTCAATCAAGTCGCAACGGCTGAACGGAAGGAGTTGATATTTGGAACACTGAGAGTTCATAGTCTGAAATAAAACATAGGCTACTTTTTATTGCAGAAAAATAACAGGAACGGGAACAACATAGATAAAACCGCGGAGCACCGATAGTAACTATTATTACTGTAACTTCATAAAATGGTATTTCTTTTTTAAAATGGTAGGTTTACACTTGACCACCGTCTAGCCTGATGTTAAGCGACGATGCGATCTACAATGGAGCGTGCTTAGCTAGAATAAACCGATTTACCATCGAGTTTAAGACACCAAGGTCCTGTGTTACCCAAACTTTTTTCTACCGACAGACTTAAATTGTTGAATTTTTCACTACTTTTGGTAAACTAACGATAGTAGAGTTAGCAAAAAAGCTGATAGCTAGCTCAATTTTTCAAGTTAACCAGCGACGGCTGGCAAGTTAGCAAGAAACTTGCACACTCGATTACACGGCAAACTTGGAGTGCTTCACACCACGGACAACTTAGATTGCATCGAGTGGGCAAAGTTGCACTTCGGCCGAATCCTTCAGTTAACTTAGCGGATAGGGAAACAAATCTTTGATAGACTCGCAATAAGTCTCAGCAGTTATCAGCAAAATTTAAAAAGATGCGGTAGTGTGTTTTGTCAGATTCTTTGAATATCCTATTCATAAGTTTGTATGTATTGATGTATACATGCAAATGTTACTAAATAAATTTGAATGCAATGTACATGGTAGTAAATATTCTAGAATTGCACATATTATATGATGTTACTAACACATAAAAAACTTAATGAAAAACAACATTAACATTTACAACATATAATTTTAATTAACTACTTTTTTGATTGTATTTTTTTTGATGTAAGTACGCAATAAAGTATTCCTGTTTGTCTGTCTACAATTTTTAGAAATCTTTCAGATATCAAATATTTGAATAAATTACAGTGTTAATTTGTAGCAATTTCATGCATGGCTACATCTGATGCAACATAAACTAATATAAAAGAAAGTCCAATCGTGAATGGTCTACCATAAAACTAGGTGATATAAAAATAATTAGGAAGCAGAAGATGATTAAGCAAATATTATCACATAATTATCTCGGCTTGCATAACCGCTCACCTATTAATTAAGACCTAATCATCTTCGAATTAACCCGTGAGTTCACGAATGGTTAATACATACCTAATACAAAGTATGTGGTGTAACGCAGCCGATTACGTGAAAAAATCCCGGGTCAAACTCACCCACCGGCGACAGAATATAACAACAGGTTAATTTAGGATCTCCTTTCAACATATCACGGTCAAATATTAAAAGCATAATAAGTTTTTTATCAAATGCATTGCGGAGAGTGCGCAGCGAATCTGCATGATCTAATACCGCCTGGCCTTATTATTCTATTGGACTGTTCATATATAAAAGTGGCATCGTTTTATGGTTGATATTCCAAAGCCACTAGAATTTATTAAGATGTGTACCTAATTCCACTTTCGTAGTAAGAACATTTAGACTGCTGGATGCGTATCCTGAGAGAGTTTTTCCCATCATCAGAGTCATGGTGTCTTTAAATTAAGGGTCAATCGGTTCTTTACCTATAGGTACCCGTGCAATTCCGAAAACGCTTATCTCAAGTTTTAACATCACGCTTATTTTCTGAAAATAAAATAAAACGAACTAAATTTCTAGCAATTCAAAATTTCTAAAATCTAACAATGCCTTATTAATTTTGTCAAACTTATGAAGTCTTGAGTGATAAGTAATAGACGGTATCGTCGTATATAAAAAAAACGTAACAGGCACCCGAAAAAATAACGATGTTAAAGAGCAATCCTTTCACAAATAATCCTTTGACCTTTACAAGAATATTTGACCCTTCCCCGAGGCTCTGATTAAGTCAATTGTTGCTCAAGAGACTTTAGAACGGCGAGATATTTCAATAATTTCTCTTTCAAAAATGTCATTCGCTTTTGAAAAGAAATTAAATTCGTCGATAAATCTTTGGCAATACTTAATTAACTTTCTTCTAAGCCACATTCAATGGATAATAATTTCACATGTTTGTTAAATCGCCCGAGGTGTTTTTAATTATGGCATTGTTATTTTGTTTGTAACAAGTGCAAAGGTCAAATTGTTAATAGGTCGTATTGTTTTTTGTTATAGCTTCATTACCTCATTATTTGTAGTTCACGTTGAAATATTACTATAATTTTATTGTCAAGAATTCAGTTTACATAATAATCACGGCGATACAGCTGTTACTGTTCTAGAAAATTAAGTGTACGTAATCTTTCTTCTTATAGATAAAATTCTCGTGTCACAGTGTTTGTTTTCTTACTCCTCCGAAACGGCTTTACTGATTTTAACCAAATTTTATATGCATATTCTGTAGGTATGAGAATCGGCTACTAGCTATTTTTCATACCCCTAAGTGACAAGGGTTGTTCACTAAGGCAAAACAACGTTTGCGGGGTCAGCTAGTATAATATATAAACTACTAGCGGCCCGTGCCGGCTTCGCTCGGATAATAACCTAGATACCAACTAAAGCGCCGTCTGCCGGGCTGATTTGTGAATCTAAACCATCCAGAGCCCTACCTAAACGTGTACAAAAAAAATCATTCAAATCGGCCCAGCCGTTTAGGAGGAGTTCATTAACAACGAAAAGTGGCATTGATTTTTATATATATAGATCTTTATTTTAGGCCAATGCCCATAATTTTCAAACATCTATACTGATCGCTAAAATATTAAATTGAGCCACGTAAGTAAAAAATCTAAATAAATGAAAATGAAAAAACGTTTATTGTGCCAATACAACATACACATAAAATAAAAACACATGAAAAAATATAAACGACAAAATAAACTAGGCAGTCCGGATTCAAATAGTGTTAGTGTGCACTGGACCCCACACTAGGCGAATAAAGCAGTGTTTGTTTCCGATTTGTACAATTTTAGCTTAAATGGACACCTAAATTATTTTTTCTACTACTTTGAAATATTACAGGTTTTAATAGTAACCTGGAACATATATAGACATATATAGTTCACTTTTTTAAAAAGCATTTTGAGAACTATTTGTCCTAGACAAACCTTGTTGAGGTTTTAAGGGCAAATTTATTCTTGTATGTATTAATTATTGTTTCTGAAATAAAATAAAAAAATAAAAAAAAATATCGCTCACAAAAATCCTCAAGGTTTCCATTTATTTTTTGTTGTAGACATTAAATATGTTTCTTCCATCTCAGTTTTGTAACAATAGTGAAGCAAGACTTCTAGCAGTGATATTAAAAACTAACTAATAAAATGCTTCCAGATACATTTGTTGGTGCAGATGGTTTAATTAAGACACATACATGTCTCCAAAAAACAACACTCCCAGTTTGGGGGCTGTCTTGTAAAACAAACATGCATTACGCAACGCCTTTCTCTGTCGGCCCATGAAAGCGATGCGGCTAAATGATTATGATTAATAACTATCGGCCAGTACACATAGTAGCGATGGCCCGTGCCAATCACACGTCACTGTTTTAGAGAATTATTGAAGGCAAGTTAAAGGTGAGGAAATGATGAGCCCGGAAAACTTTCTGTAATGAGACGATCAATTGGATTGTTGGGTAACTAACTAGCATTATGGTTCTTTACAAGCATGCGTTGAAGTAAACTCTGAGAGGAGTTCCGCGCCTTTAACACTTAAAAAAAAATTTGGACAAAAATACCACTATGTGATACTTAATTTAAGATAATAATATGATATATGTAAGTATTTTGTAAAATGTGGTTGTTAGCCCGAACCTAAAAGATTCGCTAGTAAAAAGGATTAGCCGAGAGCAGCGAACAACAGAGACCGATGCAATAAAGTCATACGACTATGAGTTTTTTAATTAATTTATAAAGTGACGAAACGAGCAAGATATGCCCCTGATGGTGAGAATAGCATCACAACACTGTTCAGCTATTTGAACATGAAGAGTCCCAATTACTGCAAGTAGTGTCAGAACACTACTACACCAAAGACAAGATGACATTTGCGCTGTCCTTTCTTTAGAAACATTGCCCATCGTATCAAAACACAGTCAAGCTTGCACACTACTGCTTAGCTCCAGAATAGCCAGAGCTAGAGTTTAGTAGGGTACTTTTCCCCGCAGAGTTATACTTGTTGTGTTGTTACTTTGTCATTTTATTTTCCACCCTGAGGTTGCCTGGAAGAGATCGCTTCAAGCGATAATGCCTTCAACTGTCGCACTAGTTAATACGTGACTGTATTTATGCATATCGTTTTTTTTGTTGAAGTCTGTTACACATGATATTTTGGTATAGTAAGTATTTTAAGTTTAATCATACACAAATTGTTTTGAATGTTCAGCTTACTTACAGCATTTATTACGATAAAAGTATTAGTATATTGGACATATCTAGAACAGTTTCTGAAGAAGCACTAGCGACCAATATGACGGCATTCATCGCTTCGAAGAAGTCGTGACCGGGGTGCTTTCTACCGATCGAATAATTGACCATTTCGGTTATGCGTTTGTTACTTAACATCTTTAATTGCGCTTGTAAGAGGCTGTAATTGTTTTCGATAGAGAAACGAAACCAGTAGTTTAACTTATAACATAGTAAGTCTGCGTCTGACCACAATTGATGTGAAATTATCGATATCTATACTTCTATACTAATCTATTCTTCTATACTAATATTATAAAGCTGAAGAGTTTGTTTGTTTGTTTCTTTGAACGCAAGGATCTCTGGAACTACTGGTCTGAATTGAAAGGTTCTTTCTTTGCAGGATAGTCCATTTATCGAGGAAGGCTATAGGCTATTTAACATTACGCTACTATCAACAGGAGCCGAGCATGAATGAAAAATGTAACAAAAACGGGAAAAAATATTGCTTTTTGAGAGCTTTCGTTGCGTGACAGCATATGTCATATTTCAAAGGGTGCATCATTAGAATTAGAACCTAAAGTCTCCGAATTTGTTCAAAATTTGAATTGGTACGACCAATTTTCGATAGATGGCGTAGCAACGCGCGCGCGTTCAGCTAGTGATTGATAAAAGTGATCAAGTGATGAACAGATGGAATGTGTCGTATTTGGCCTAAAAAAGTCAACTAGCCAGTATTTTTAGTATTAAAATTTACGTGGTTGTTACACATATTGATTAGGTAAACGGGTAACTCACGTGTAATGAGGTCGGTCAATCCGACTCGAGTTTCGGCCGCGTCCGGCGGCCTTTTAGTTAGGCGGCGGTTAGTGCCAAACGGGACCCCATCGAGCGCGTACACTCTCCTTGAAAAAGGCCGCCGGACGCGGCCGAAACTCGAGTCGGATTGACCGACCTCATTACACGTGAGTTACCCGTTTACCTAATCAATATAGCCAGTATTTCATTATTTTGTCGCATACAAACTTAAGCACCTACTAAATGGAAAGCATTGGGAACATTTAGTCAGAGCCTTCTCTCACAAGGGGAGTAAGACCCACCACAAAGGTCCAGTACGGATTAGCGGATGATGCATGACCTCGAAAGATTATTTGAACATGCCAGTTACTTCACAATGTTTTCCTCCACCTTTAAAGACATCCATTGTAGACCTCATTGTAGTTTGTAAAAATATCAAATCTGAGGTACTGTCGTGCGGTACACTACATAGGTAACATGTACGGATATAATTGCTTACAGATAGAGATATACGAGTACTATCGACCAGCCAGCTTACCCGAGGTTCTAATTTGACATCAACGCAGTTAATGATTCTTTTATCGGCCTGTTAGTGTTAATGGTAATAAATGTAATGGGTATTCGATATATAAACAAAATAATTTACGATGATGATCATGTAACACGTATCTGATGAAACGATTTATACATTTATGCTGGTTTCTATGCGAAGGTAGGCGCCATTTAGTCTGATTAAAATGGAAACTTTTTGATTGACTGGTTTTGCTTTAGAGCAGTGATATAGAGATACATAATGATGTTTTGACAAACTGTGTGAATAGATTTAGAGGTAAAGTATGTGCTGAGAAATGATACTAATTAATGCAAAAAACAAATAATGTTTTTTTTTTCCTTTTATAGGTTTACACTTGACCGCCATCTCGCCTGATGTTAAGCGACGATGCGGTCTACGATGGAGCGTGTTTACCTAGAAAAAACCGATTCACTCTCGATTTGAAGACACAAAGATTGTAACTATCGGGAAATAGCCACTCAGGCAACGTATTCCACAGCCTTGACGTTCTTATCACAAAAGCAGAGTCAAATCTCTTCGTTCGTGTCTTTGGAACATCAACCATGAAACGATGTCGCTTTATCGAACTGCGAGCATTCCGATTGAAAAAAAGGGCAAGGTGGTATCAGATCGTGTAAATCAGTCCCACACTCTCTTTTTTAAATAAAGAGAAACGAGACGAGCAGGACATGTGCCTGATTGTAAGCTACATGCCTGCCACATAACAGCACAGTGACACGCAGCTATTGGCACATGAAGAGTCCAAATCATCACCTAGCACTGCACTGCGTTCGTCACCCAGAGATCTAAGTTGTTATATCTCTAAGCCCTGTAATTTCTCTGGAAACATTGCCCTTCAAACCGGAACACAGTAATGTTTCCACATTACTGCTTGGCGGTAGAATAACTGGCAAAGGTGTAAACCTTCCCCAGGCGAACTCTGCCGACTGTATCCGAAGTGTATTGTACCGACTATTAAAAAATAAACCTTCGATTTAATTTTTGTAAACAAAGTCCACCTGGGAAAGTTTGCCAATTTATTCAGCCAAATTATTCTACCGAAAAGCTATGATGGGCGAATATTACTGTATTTTCGTTTGCAATAAAAGCAATGTTTCCAGAGAAAACACGGGGTATAAAGGTAAATCATCTAATATCTCCGGGTGACTTGTAAATCGTACTGTACATCGATTTGTATTCTTCGTGTTCAAATAGATGCGTAGTAATGTGCTGTTATGCTGCATGTTGCTTAAACAGGTTAATGTGTTGCTCGTCTCTTCCCTGTTGTAAAAACGAACAAATTTTTACACAAAATACACCAACGACATTTTTTGTGTGTTTTCAAATTAGAACTTTAAATATCAAACTTCAACTAAAATGTCCTTGCCCCGTATGGCAAATATTTATTAAAATCAAAACTATTACAATATTTAATGTAGTAATGCTTTGAGGAAGGTTAGTTATCTCTTTATCTGTTCCTCCACTGTGTTTACTGTTGACTCCCAACAGTAAACACAGTATAAGACAAACTGCCAGTGAAATCACGGTCACACCCCTTCCGCCGATAAAGATAATTTCGATTCGCACATAAATCAAATTAATATGCGTATCAAAATTACGAAGTTGTCAACCGCCTAAACGATCAAGAAAGTTGATACAATTTCTCCAAACTTCAACGTTATCATTATAGGGACAGGTTCAGTCTATTAAGTTTAGAAAGGGTTTTTATATGACTAATAAATTTTAATGCTGCAATATTACTACATAATATATTACTCATGTGCACTTTACACCTGATCGATTATAAAATTATGTAAGAATGATTCCAATGGCATTGCATTGTCTTAATTGGTAAATGCCCCGGTCGAGTAAAGAGTGAACTCTATCATGACTTGCCATAGAGCCTAAAGTAGATTGAGTTAAAAAAAATATTTTAAGCTACGCTGTTCTTCTACAATGCTACAATAATTTGTAGATAAGTACTGAACTGTTACTCAGATTAGATCCAAGCGCAAGTGACAAATTAATAGCTCAAGCATATTAACAAGTTAGATAAATGTGTTTTACTAGTGTATGTAGTTTGTCTAGAAACTCTGTAAATACAATTATTATTTTTTTATTTATATTAATTTATATTATTATATGTATTTATATTATTTTATTTTATTTATAAAATTCTTATGGTTCTATAGTTAACATTTTTTTTAATATCCACCTAAGTATATACATTTAAATTGGCATTATCTATGCTCAGTGGCCAGAAAAATATTCTGGGCCAGATAGAGGTCGGCACGTGCGTTACATTCCCTCTTCCCAAAAAGACGTACAGGTAAGGCAAGAAAAAAGGCTTAACTGTATTTGATCGTGTTAGTTGTGAATAGTTACAAGTACTGAACAATTTGGTACTACATGGTACTTGAATCGCTGTATGTCCGAACGGCTAAAGGTTGTCACACGTGTCAATAACACCAAACACCTCCGGAAGAAATAGTGTGGGCCATAAACGTAATCGTGATTATTTTTATTGCAAGCAATCACTAGCCCTTACATCCTAACCCTTGCGGCGTGACTGCGTAATCGATTCGTGTTAATCGGTTACATTTTTATCGATTACGCAACTCGATGTATCGAGTTGCAATTTGATAATGGGAATTGAGACGCGTTCGATTTGCATATCGGTCAACTTATTGCGATACGGCTGCAAATATAAAATAATGTAAAAACAGGCTGGATGTCGAAAACAAATTGATAATTTCTCGTTTTACATTACAAATGTAACAGTTCTGGGACCCAAACTGGTACTTGCCAAGGTTTACTTTTTCAAATTTTGTGAGAATATTGACATTTACATTTCAACATCATCTTTCATGCCCAACTGATTAAAATCAGAAAGTAAAGAGATAGACACCGGAAAACATCTTTAAAATGTCAAGATAGTTAAACTTATAACTGTAAAATTTGTCAAAAAGATGAGTAACTAACTCATTACGAATTCTACGAAGATCCAAGCTGTTTGAAATATTTTTCTTACACGTCGAAAAACATGGAGTAGAAATAATTTATTCACAAATCTCAGTTATACACGCACGCAAAGAAACATAGTAAGTACCTATATTTACAATGTTATCAATGCATCCTGTATTGCCCCTGAAATGTAAATTAAAGTTTCGACAAGTTCGGATGCAAACTAAATGTATATAATATATCTTAGCTTTTTGTATTGTAAAACAAAAGATGTTGTAATTTAAACATTGGTAGGTAAGCATACCAACAGTTTTAAATACATTTATTTATACAAGATACACACATAATACATCTATATATATAAAAGCGAAAGGTCACTCATCAAGGAATCTCAGAAACTGCAAATGCTAGGAATCTGAAATTTTGCATGGAGGTCCCTTTTAGCACGTAAGCACTCGCTAAGACGGGGTTTTGCGAAATTCAACCCCTAAGAGGGTGAAACAAGGGATGAACGGTTGTATGAAAATTCGTGATTTTCAAAGTTTCAAATGTTGTATCTAGACACTTGACACCAAGCAATTAAATGTTTGTTCTATCAATTTAGTAATTTCTAACTGTACGGGGATGAAATTGGGGTTGAAATGGGGGATGAATGTCAATATGGAAGTTCCCAACCGTTAAAGATAAAACCATGAAACTCTGTATATAGACACTTGACACGAAGCAAACGAATGTTTGTTCTAGCAGTTTTGTAATTTCGAACTGTACGGGGGTGAAATTGGGGTTGAAAAGGGGGATGAATGTTTGTATGGAAGTTCGGAATAGTTGAAGACAAAATCATGAAACTTCGTATCTAGACACTAAATGGGATACAAATAAAAGTTTGTTTTAGCAATTTTTAAATTCGAACTGTACGAGGGTGAAATGGGGAATGAAAGTTCAAATGGAAGTTCGTCATTGTTGAAGATAAAACCATGAAATTTTGCAACTTGACACTTGATATCCACACCAATAAAGTAACTCTGTCCATTATGCTTTGACGCTTTACGCCTGAACCACTGAAACGATTTTGATGAAATTTGGTGCACAGATAAACTAGACTCAGAAAAGAACAAGGTTGACTTTATATCACAGAAAAAAAAGTTGAAAGGGTGGACATGAGGTTTATGTGGAAGTTTGTCAATGGTAAAGAAACCCGTTAAGTTTTGCAACTAGACATTTGAAATCCATACTATAACCTACATAATGAATGTGAAAGTAACTCTGTCTGTCTGTTGTCTGTTACGATTGAACGCCTAAACCACTAAACCGATTTTGATGAAATTGTTTAAAAATGTTTTGTTATAAGCTGTTTTTAGTACCTAAACATACATTTGTATGGGTACAAATAGTGTGGCGTCAGTTACCCTAATATTTATTTCGCGCGGACGAAGTCGCGGGTAAAAGCTAGTATACAATATACACACAAATCAAAATAAATAGGCCAAAACTAAATAAAGTTCAGGCTTATCAACTTATTAAAATTAGAAATGTAATTTTAAATCATAAATTAATAAATAATTCAGTTAGATTTATATTCATACATATAAGTGACATCTCAAGAGGCGTGTCTGAATCTCATGGCATTATCGCTTAATTAGAGTGTAATAAGTGACAGACACAGTTATAAAACAACATCCACACAAAAAAAAAGCTATCACGCGAGCTATTGATAGAAGTCAAAACTTGTAACCTATTATTTTAGTATTTATGTCATTATATTCCTTAGTATAATATGTGATGTTATGTGGCAGGCATGTTGCTTACCATCAGGCACATTATGTCCTGCTCGTCTCGTCACACTTTATTTAAAAAAAAAGTATAGTTAGTATAGTAATAGTAGTAAGTTCATGTCAGTGACGTAAACCCATTAGATTTTCCCCTACAATCAAGGCGGCCAATGAAGTTTTCACTCCAAATTCTACTAATTTATTTTTGTAAAATGTAAAAGTGGTAAATATTTTTTTAACGTTCATTAATCCCACGGTCACCACGCAAATATTCTAAATCGCATACCTACATAGAAAACTTCCCACATTGGAAAGCGATGCGAATGTTACCGATATCTATCTAAGATCCAAGTATCGATATAATCGGTAATCGAATGCGTTATTACTCGCGACTAATCGAGTGGAGCTATGACAAATTTAAGGTACAATGGCTTAGTTTAATGGTCACTTTAACGTTGATCTTCATTGTTTTGTTCAGATGCAGTAAAGCTTGGGGTGCGACAGAAAAGAAGAAATAAAATAATAAAGTTTGAGCAACTGCAGTCTGAAGATTAAGATTCCGTACGATTTCCAACAAAAAATGTTCATAGATACCTATTTTAGTTCAGTTTGACTATCATACCAATCACGCGACTCACACTTGACCAGTTTTAAGTAAATGTAGTTATATTGCGAAGTAAGTTAAGGAAAGTAACTGCCGAAGCCATATTTCAAATGTATTTTTACTCAAAAAAGTTAACTTTTTTAAATAATATCAATTCGTTATAGATATGATCGCTCTTTTCGTTAAATAAACTTGGTGTGAAAAAATTGAGCTTAAGTTAAATTTGTACTACATATTTGTAATACAGCGGCAATAATTCTTCCAAATTTCACGATAATGATATAGATAATAATAATAATGTTTATTAAGCGGATAAAAAAATTGTCTCAATCAGAAAGTTATATCAGTTAATTTATCAATTTATCATTACAACATAATTTTATGAATATTTATTTATTAATACAACACAGTTAAATATGACACATAACTTGATACACAGATTATTGATCTAAAATAATGTTTATTTTCACATCTTGAGCCAGGCCATTTCGTCATAAAAACTCTTACGACCCGTAACGGCTTTGTTCTCATTAACGTAAAATTATTCAATTATTTTACAAAAAAAAAACAATCTTATTAGAAATGAAATGGGTTTCGCCCTTGTACTGATGCGGAAAGCGAGTAACCGGCTGAACTGATTGTGATGTAACAGTAGTGTCTGACCTTAGGATTATCATTAGATAAGGGTAATTATTCAAATTAGATATCAATTTTAGACATTTTTATGTCAAGGGAGATTTCAATAACTGATCAATGTGGATAGTTTTATTGTATTTTAATTACTTTTTTTCATTCATCGTGTTTGAGCATGGCCTAATATGCCAACACACTAGTACATGACACAGAACAAAAAATTTAAACATTTCAGAATTCAGACTACATGTTGAATTGAATTGACTTCAATTAATATTTTAATTCATACAAAACTAAACGAATATGGGCCCGCGAAGCTCCATATCAGAGCAGAGTCCAAATCTTAGACGTGGTAGTATAAAGTGGACTTTCTTTGCTTTTATTATTTGCTTTTATTATTTGAAGCTGAAAGTTTATTAGTGCACATTTCCAACCTATGTAGAAGCAATATCCTACTAAGAAAATGTGAGTCATTGTTGCTTTAGCATGTATATGGTACCTACAAGCTTATGTGGTCTGGTAACCAAAAATAGAACTAACAGTTATGATGATTATGCAATGGATGCATTCAAAGCAATATGCGCAATAGAATTAATTCTATAAGTTGACAATTATACTTTCAAATAAAAATCTACACAATTCTACAAGATGTCCGTCCATTGACGTACAAATTTACATACGATTGCACATTACAGCATTTAGGAATAATGTATCTGAGTATTGAACACATGCATTAAATAATTATCGTAATCGCTAGTTCTATATTAAAATCCCACATACCTGATTCGATTATTACATTCTTCAAATTGAAATATAATCCATTCAATCAAGCGACTCGCACGTTTTTATTTTATTTTCAGCCCAAGAGCGGAAATTACGCAAGAGAGGAAACAAAATAAACACAAACAGATAGACGGTGTCTGGGTCTGTCTCTATTGTTTCAACGGATTGCTGCTACAAACGGATGCGCTACTTCCAAACTAAGTAGGACAAGTTGGGTTTCCAGAAACACAAAAGAAATACAAAAAGTTGGGCCAAATTCAGAGATAGTTTTGATTTCAGCTGTAGCAGGAAAACTTACAGAATCACAGCAGATTTGTTTTAATCGACTCCAAATACGGAGGAGGTACTCAATTCGGTAGTGTTTATTGTTTTTTCTATGTATGTTACGCGATAGCACCGCCAATTGTGAATAGATTTTGAATATTACTTTTTTGTTAGTTAGATAGAGATAAATTGTATCGAAATCAGTGTAGTGGTTTTGGAAATACCTAATAACAATAATCTAAAATTTACTTATCTATATGGCGTAATCGTACTATTTCGTTGTTTCGTAACGTTTAGTCCTATGGAACCTTACGTATTTCACAAACACACGCATATAATATGCATACTATTTTTTTAAACTATGATCGAATTTCAACCACAGAGTGACCACTAGTTCATAGGAATCAAATTAAAGACGGGCAACAAACAAGACTATAATTCCCTTGTCTCAAAGTTTTCGTTGTATTCTTGTCTATTGTTTCGGCGGTGCTTAATCAGCAGCACTTAAACCTCGTCTAAATCCAGGCTAACAGGCCCAAATCCTGATGAAAGTAAGTAAACGTTCGACCTCACGTACCCGTTGCCGCTAGCGCGTAGAAAACATCGCATTTCATTGGATCAACGGCTTTGGAGAACAGTGTAAAACATTCGAATCGAGTAGATACTGTTTTGAATTTGATTAAAATGAAAAATGTATCTTAGTTTTTACTTCTTTGCTTCCCCAGTAAAGAAGTAAATAAAATAGTTTGTTACAAAATCGCGACAGAACGGCCAAAAGGATTGGATGAAAATTTAGAACGCAGTTAGATTAAAATCTGGAATAGCACAAATGTTTTCTTATCGCGGGAAATAAACGGATTCAGAAACCATGCGGGTAAAACTGCGGGCTGTTGTTAGTAACAAATAAATTATATGAATTTAAAAGACAATGTTTTGTCGTCTTAACTACTAAAACTTAAAGGTCAAAATAATCCGAATTCCAGCGCAGATAACTAAATCCCAGGTGCCAGACCAAAATCACGACGCGAGTAAGTAAACGTAGACCTGCCACTACCACCACTGCTGTGTTGAAATCACATTGAAATCGTTACATTTCGTCGGATCGAGTTGAATGTCGCCGCACAATCGAATTGAGAGCTTTTCGAATTTAATTGATCACAAGTATATACATTGTAATTGTGGATCTAACTAATACAAAAACTTTTCAAGAAAATACCTAAAATTTTATGTGTAAGCATAGAATAGATAATATAGAGATAGGTGTAAGTGTATTTAAGTAGTGGGCGGACTCTGCCAAGACTCCAACCACTACTTAAATACACACCTGGGGAAGTACCACACCTTTACCAGTTATTCTACCGCCAAGGAGTAATGTGCAAACATTACTGTGTTCCGGTTTGAAGGGTTATGTTTCCAGAGAAATTACAGGTCTTAGAGATGTAATATCTTAGATCTCTGGGTGACGAGCGCAGTGCAGTGCTAGGTAATAATTTACTCTTCGTGTTCTAATAGCTGCGTGTCACTGTGCTGTTATGTGGCAGGCATGTTGCTTACCATCAGGCACATTCCCTGCTCGTCTCGTCACTCTATACTATATTAAAAAAAAATGTTTGTTCTCACGCAACTCTAACGGTTGAACGGATTTTAATGAAACTTAACACACACTACTTGAAATTGCTTCGTGGTACTGAGTTATAATGGGCAGACGTCTTGTATACCGCAAGGTGCATATTGTTGGTTCGTTCTCTTTGCATTAAAATAAATACCGCAATCGTCTAAATACTGGCAAAAAGGTCTAAATCCCGGTAGAGGTAAGTAAACAGCCGAGCTCACCTAACTGCTACCGGCGCCGGCGCATAGAACATGGAAAGCATCGCGTTTCGTGGGGTCGAAGGTCGGGGCGGTCTCTTTGTATGAATCACGTTTACGTCACGTAGTAGAGCTTGTATAACGAGCAATGTTTGTAATTCTCGTTTGGGCTTGTTGGTATGTTTAATTGTACATTACAGTATTATTACAATGAAATTTCCTCCCTTAACATGGCTGTAGTGAACGAAAGGAGGGATTTCAAAGTATATATTGTTGGACATTCTTCTGACAACACTAATTGACCACAAACTAAGCAAAGCTTGTATATTGGGAGTCCGAGAGCTGAAAAAATACTTATATATTTGTAAATACACTTAAAACATAATAGAAGTCACAACTAATAGCTGTAATCCTCATTTAATATTTGTGCTGAATGGGAACCAAATACACGACTTCCGGCTCGCCACGACTAAGGCACGTGAAAAGTCGTACTCCCGAATAACTTAAGGTCGGATCACACAGAGGCGATCCGGTAGCGATAGCGATCCGGTAGCGATAGCGATCCGATACCGAGTATGGGATCGCGCCCGCTTGCTGTGTGTCAGGTTGCATACAAATTCGAACATTACAAAAAATATCGTCTCGCTATCGGATCGCTATCGCCATCGGATCGCCTCTGTGTGACCCGGCTTTTATCTATTGTCAAGCCAAGCCAAACAGTACTGTGAAAACATACTGTGCAGCGCAATTTTCCAGTGAAATTACAGGGCATAGAGATAAAACGTCTTATATCTCTGTGTGACGGGGGCAGTGCAGTGCTCGATAATGATTTGGACTCTTCATGTTCCTACAGCTGCGTGTCACTGTGATGTTAGGGACAGGCATGTTGCTTACCATCAGACATGTGACTTGCTTGTCTCGTTACTTTGTATTATAAAAAAAGTTAGATCAGTCAATAAATATTAGAAAAATGATTTGTCACTTACAACATCAACTGTTTAGCCTTTGCTTAGCAATCCCTCGGCAGTAAGTAAGTAAAAGGTCTCAGGTGTTTCTAGAAAACACAATTCACGTGAAGTGCAGCTAAGATAAAGAAACCAGCTAATTAGCAATGAATCTGACGTCCGATCGCATCCTTGTCAGGCTTTCGCTTAATTGCTAGGAACACTGGGTCAATGTTATTCTATAATACTTACTGAGGAGATTAAAGATTCTGATGCCTAAGAGATAGCTCTAGAAGGTTAAGGAAAAATCTAGAGCCAATCGGATATGGGAACGGATGCATTTCATTCGTATCACATTAGCCCTATTTATAAATGTTTCTGCTGCTTTGAATCCTCTACTAATAAATGAATAATACAATCCATTAAGGAATTTAGTTCTAAATAAATATTTATTTCGAAATCTGGCCATCCGCTTAGGGACTACGATGCCACAGAACAGATTCAATTCTTATTACAAAAAGTATTGAATACTAAAACTATAAACAAAAAAAACAATATTTCAATTTATTTTTAAGTTGTTTTTAATGATATTACAATACTAAAATGTGAACATATATTCAGATATTTTTTAACGCACGTACTTGAGTACTTTTAAGTCCGCTTTTACCGTCAGCTCGCCTGATGGTAAGCAATGGTGTGTAAGATGAAATAGTGGTGTTTCTCTAGTTAATAATGCTTAATCACGTCATAACAACTTAATTTATAAGATTTAAATTTAGATTGCCGATAAATAACAGTGTGGAATAGCAAATTAGCAATTTCATGTCTCGATAACATGGAGATTTTTAGCAACATTCACAAAATGCTACACTTGCCAAGTCATAGTTCTATCCTCTCAACTTAATAAAACCTATAATGTTTGTTTTTAAATTTTATATTATTAAATAGTTGTTTGTAATTTTTTTTACTCTTCACCAAGTCAACCGTTTTACACAAAAAATCGCATTATTATATAATTTCATCCAACTTGGGAGATAGTTTTTATTTCCATTAATAGTCCCAATCATTTATAAATAACTAGCAATAAACTGTCTAACAGATGGATCAATAGGCTATTAGATTAGTTGTCATCCAAACAATGTTGTAACGGGCTGTTAGTATTAAATACAAATTGAATGGATTAAATTAATCGTGGCGCCAGGAAGCTTGCACTGATATAAAAACAGTATCGGTGACTGCAGACTTGCTAAATCTGGGCTACAAAGATGATATTACATGCATCTGTATTTCAAACTCTATAGAATAACATATAAGGTTTAATATTAAGGTTTCTTCGAATGTGAATATGTTAAGTTGATCGCATCGAGCAGCCGGTGTTGAGTTACGACTATCTGCATTCAATTACTTAGAACGCAAGTGAAGAGGTTATATCGAATTATACGTGGGAGTGCTAGTTCTAGCGTATTAGGACACCAACGATGAAAATATAAGCAATAATTATATCTATATTTTATCCATTGATAATAAATACAACAATAATTGTTACTCAGTTTTGTGGTGGCAGGAACTCTTTGCAAGTTCCGAATGGGGAAGTACTACAACTGTGCCAGTAATTCTACCGTCAAGCAGCGATGTGAAGACGTCACTGTCTTCCTGTTTGAAGGGCAATATTTCCAGTGATATTACAGGACATTGCAGCAGGACATAGAGATAAAACATCTTTTATCTCTCGGTGACGAGCGCAGATCAGTGCTAAGTAATGATTTAGGCTCTTCATGTTCAAATAGCTGCGTCTCTCTGTATTATACACAGAAATCTAAATAAGTACCTTATTATTTAGATTTATGTTGTGTTATCATTGGCAGGCATGTTGCTTACCATCAGGCGTATGTCCTACTCGTCTCGTCGCTTTTTACAATAAAATAAATTGATAGGCTTACTCTATACAACAGTATTGTGTGATATTTTAAGTGACCATGCCATCTACGATAGATTTTATCTTAAATTATAAACCGAATCTAAAATTGGGAACGCAGATCATAGTTTCGAATAGCACAGACTTTTCACCACAGAGAAATTACTAAAACGGGAAATACACGGGTAAATCGTGCAGCCAGCTAGAAAAATAATTCACCAAATTCTCCAAAATTCGCCAAAGTCTATAAAAAAATAGCCCTGGATTTATTAGACCTTTATTTACACTTATTTTTTAGGGTCACCATTGAAAAGAATTATATTTAATTCAATTTGTAAATAATTTAGACAAAAACTAATCTATCCGATGCCCCAGTTTCAAGTCCGATCGAGTACTATCTTCTACCGGAGATGGCATACTTCCTCATTATCTTAAGGCTTGTGCTACATCCTTACATTACTCAGCAACTGAATTAGTTACACAGACGACTCGATCGAATTAATCGCCCAATGTTTTCGCTTTACTCTTCTAATTAATTAACTTTTCAAAATACAAGCTATTTCAATTAGCGAGCTTTGCAAAATATACACCTATTGACGTCTATCGGTATGCGATCATTTTAAAAAATCGCTATGCGATCATTTTAAAATTGATCAATTGGTTTAAAAAATATTGAATTACATTTTGATAAGTGTAAAAACCATTGACTTTGCAAATTAGCAACCAAATTAATAATCATATTAAATATGAACTGTAAATACTCTAGAACTAAAACTAGGCGTTCTCATTTCATTAAAGAACTAATTTGTTTATTAATTTTATAAAAATAATAAATGAATATGTTCAGCCTGTATTTTTGTACTTATATTCTTCTTTGGATTTACTTGGACCTATCTTTTGAAAATATAAATCTTCTGTGGATGGTTAATGTGTTTGTATGGGTAATAAATAAATAAATAATAAATATTGGTGGACAATTCACACACAACATTATAATAATAATAATTATTAATGTTCGTTAACGGCTAGACCGCTAGTACTTCCAAATTCTAGACCGATTATTTATAAACCATAGACCAATGAAGATCTAAAGATAATCAAGATAAAAAAAATGTTTTACAAAAAACACCAGTCATTAAATAGTATCCACTTGAAATGGACTCGATGTTGTTGAAAAATCGACCACAATGGTATTTAATTTATTAGTCTGTGGTGATTATGAATCAGTCCAAAAATGTGTAAGCGTTTTCGGCGCACGCCTTATGCAGCTCAATTTTTACTTACATCTATTTTTACTATTCCATCTCGTTTGATCTTAAAAACAGATAAGGAAGCTTCTAGTGTTTATATTTTGGTCGAGCTATGTGATTAATGCAAATTTATAGCCACTTCAGACCGCGTGTATGGGGTTCTATGGTTTGTAGCTCGTAAATGATGTTACTCGGTTTGGATTCCCGGTCCACGTCCGTTTGGGAAATGGGTTAACGTTGATGAGGAATGAGACTTGTTATGTTATTAATAAATATTATGCTAAAGATACTTATTTTGTTATGTATTAGATGGTTCGAAGAGTTTTACTTTCGTATCATAAAAAATATGGTAGTACTCGTGTTTAGTAAGCAAATGAAATAATTCATAGCTAAAATTATAGGTATTATAGGTGAGCGTGCATTTTTTGTCCTTATACACATGTTTTTAATATAGAGTGGATAGGCCTTAGAGTGTTGAAATGAGCAGGACATGTGCTTGAGGGATTACCACAGTGATATGCAGCTATTGGAACATGAAAAGTCAAAATGATTATCTAGTACCTACTGCACTGGCTCGTCACCCATATATCTAATGATATACGATATTTTGCCTCTATGCTCTATAATTTCACTGGAAACATTGCTCGTCAAACCACGTATTCTCGAGATGTTAAAATTTATTGAAACCCCATTTTTTTAATTTACGATGATAATAGTGGATCATGACTATGAAAGGTAAACGTAGACCTTTTAAAGACATAATCATAAAACCGAGCTCTTAACCGAGTGTCGACAGCGCACCGTCAGCTGTTCGTCCGTTAACACTTCAAACGCTCTCCTGAACGCAACGGCCGTCAAACGATTGACCAACGCCATTTGTGACTCGTCCATAGAACATTAAACTGTAGGTTTCATTGGAAGGATCCAGTAGCCGGATCCAGTTACTGACTTAACATACATAAGAATAATAAATAAATAAATATTGGTGGACAATTCACACACAACACCATCTGGCCCCAAACTAAGCAAAGCTTGTACTATGGCGGCCAGATAGCTGATATAATACTTATATAGTTTTAAATACATACTTATTATACATAGAAACACCCAGACACAGTGCAAACATTTGAATTCATCACACAAATATTTGCACTGGGTGGGAATCGAACCCACGACCCTCGGCTTCGCAGGCAGAGCTACTGCCCACTAAGCCACGAGGCCAGTCATAATACAAGAATTAGCAATTGGCCAGATTAAAAGTTGTATTACGCCCTAGACTTATGAAATGAGGTTCATAGAGAGCTGCTTATTTAATATTTTTACCACTCTTCACCTCCTAGAAGCTTTCAGTGAATGTTTAAAATACTTTATTTTGGTGCCAGAAACGTTGATAAATACTTCACTGGTCTGACTTTTCTTCGTTACTTTTTACTAGCAGTACGCCCCGGCTTCGCCCATAGTTCCGAAGCCTATATACCTAACACTCAAAGATCACGTACATATTCAACAGTGAAAGAATTCTTGAAATCGGACCAGTAGTTCCTGAGATTAGCGCATTCAAACAAATTAGCTCTTCAGCTTTATAATATTAACCCTACCTACCGACCCTAAGAAAATTTTGAAGCTACGTTGGCAATAGTGTCATAATTCTGCTAGCATCGTCACTTGGCAGATCACTGGATCGATGTAAACCGGCCGCGTATGACCGTGTTTACGTATCCGTGAGTTACGCCCGTCGCAGCTGCAACGCGTCTCGGCATCACGGGAAACAAACACGGAACATCGTAGACGGAAGGAGAGCTGAGGTGATCCAATTCATACCTTATCAGGGCAACAATAAAGTTAAAAATAGCCTAGAAAACGTTTGCTGGTTTTCAGTATACGATGAATCGTTTTTATCGGAAGAGGTTTTGTGATATTTACTTCTAATTCATACCTTATCAGGGCAAGAATAAAGCTCAAGTACGAGTATTGTCTAGAAAACGTTTGCTGGTTTTCAGTATCCGATGAAGCGTTGTTATCGGAAGAGCTTTTGTTATTTCAGTTCCGATTTAACAACTTATTGAATTGGCAGATGAAATTTATGATAGCGCCTGTGAATGGCACTGAGGCTTAAAAACCAATCAACATGTAATTTTTTGTTGTGTCGTATTAAAAAAAATTGTTTAAAACAATACAGTGATTTGACGAGCAAAACACTTGCCATTGTGCCCGTATCAATTCATTGCCAAGCATATATTTGAACAAGAAGAGTCCACCTCACTACTACTAAACTGATCTCATCTCCCATATCTACATCTATGATGGTTTATCTCTAAAGCCAAGATGAACTTTCGAAAAAGTCCTGCCAATATACATAATATGTAGCTTATAAGTACATACATGATTGAATAATTAAATATAGGTATATTTTTTTGTGATTTGCTAATTTTGTACTTCAAATTTTTAAATATTAAATTTGTCTACCCGTAATAATAATTAAACCAGTTAGGCTTTTGTTTTTTGTAGTACAATTTTTACACGAAGCGCAAAATGGTTTTATGTAAAACAGGTTTCTGGATTCCCAAGATACAGGCTTCCGCATGGGGTCCGCTGACAGAAGTTTCATATGCAACAACGAAACCTAATTTGTTTTATGTGAAATAGTAATTGTAATGTGAATATTGTTGTAAACTTTGTGTGTGTGCAAATAAACATGATTTGATTTGATATATAAGTGACTCCTATCTGTGCTAAGTAAAGTCAGTTTTCTATCAGTTTATAAGTATCCTACTATTATTAGGAATGTGAAAGTTTTGATGTTAGAATGTTTGTTGCTCAATCACGTCGCGACAGCTAAAAGGATGAATTTGTGATTTAGAACACAGATAGTTAATAGTCTAGAATTTATCACAGTAAAAAGTACCCCATGAACAATTCCAGACTATAATCTCACCATGTACCAAATTCTAATTCGATCCGTTCAACCGTTCCGGAACTTACGGCTGGTCTAGTCGGGAGAACGGCGCCTGCCGATCCGGAGACCCCGGGTTCAAACGCCACACGCACCACTGTCTTTTCGAAGTCATGTGCGGAATTCTACTAACTTAAAAACGGTGAAGGAAAACATCGTGAGGATACCGACATGTATCTAGAATCTTTCGAAGTCATGTGGCATCCACCAACCCGCACTGCACCTTCATGATGGATTATGGCCTTAACTCTCTCCTTGCGAGAGAAGAACCTGAGTCCCAGCAATGGGAACATTTAGTGGGCAGTTGATGATGATGATGATGATCCGTTCCGACGTGATTGAGATCAAGCTTTCATCAAAGCTTTCGCATTTGTAATAATCTAATAATAGTAGCACACGTACTAGCAGACACACATAGTAGCAGTACTTAGCACAGATAGGATTAATTTATTTACACACAAAAGTGGTTGTTACTGCACTATAATTATTTGTATTTATAAAAAATAAAGTGGCCAAGTGCGAGTTGGACTCGCCCTTGAAGGGTTCCGTTGCAGCAAGTAACATAATATACATAGTACACATAGTTTTTTTAGTTCGTTGTAACTTTCATCGAAGTTTTAATAATAATGTATTAATGACATTGAACTCTTAAAACACTAAGAAGCGGCATGCGCTCATCTACGATCTCAATGTAAAATCAGGTGACGTCTCCTGATTGAGTCTCAGTCGCAAAAGGAGCCACAAGTTGAGTGGACGTTCGCTAACAATTCAAAAAAATCCGATATGAGCCGTAATAATGTCTTATTCTGCTTTTGCAAGGTGCACAAACAGTTCAAAGACCAAGAACAAGTTCCATGGTATCACTTTTCATGCGTAAGTACACAAAATCTTTAATTATTTCCATAACAGTTCAATGATTATTACATCTAAAATTATTTTTCTGTTGGAAACAATTTTACAATTGGCCATTTCTAAAAAGAGACAGATATACATACAGCGTAAGAGTGCAACACGACCGGCGATATGTTAGTTGCGGCTATTTTGTCTCTTTCACGCCAGTGCATTTGTATGTCTTACTATTCTTGTCGAAAAAATATCTAAACAAATGTGATGTATAGCTATCTCATTTCCACCTACTGCCTACTTGTCATGATGTCTTTGTCATTCATTCAAACGTCTCTCACGATGCAAGTGAAGCTGTGTGCACATTGCGTATACTTGTGTGAGATTTTCGTTACATTATGCTGTCTTTATATTAGAGCGTACTTCGTTTACTTAGTTTCATCAAAGATTAATGACGTACAAAAAAACTACTCATCAGATCGAGTTCAAACTAATTTTCGTTAGTAGTTTGCATAGTAATGTACATCATATATTTTTTTTAGTTTTTTCATTCTCTTATTTTAGAAGTTAGAGGGGGGGGGACACATTTTACCACTTTGGAAGTGTCTCTCGCGCAAATTATTCAGTTTAGACAAAAACTATATTAGAAACCTCAACATCATTTTTAAAGACCTATAGATAGACATCCCACACGTGTAGGTTTGATGGAAAAAAAAAATTGAGTTTCAGTTCTAAGTATGGGGGGCAACCCTTATTTTTATTTTTTTTTGTAAAAATCTTAATGCGGTTCACAGAATACATCTACTTACCAAGTTTCAATAGTGTAGTTTACATAGTTTCGGCAAAAAGTGGCTGTGACATACGGACGGACAGACAGACAGACATGACGAATCTATAAGGGTTCCGTTTTTATGTTTTACGGAACCCTAAAAAGGAGTTCGGTATATCTTCTCCGGATGCTATTATAGATATTGATGTTTCAATGAACTGTGAGACGTACCTGGAACAGCAGGTACCCGGAGTCGTACATCCAGAAGTCGTCGGGCGCATTCCCCGGCTTGGCGAGGTGTATCGCGAGGCAGCGCTGCAGGAGCAGCTGACAGCGCTGCCCGCCCGGCGGGCGCCCGCTCATGCCTGCAAGGGCGGCGGCATGCTCTGCAACAATACAAACAATACAAATACAACACACTGCTATAAATCAGTTTTTTTTTAAGTGAAAACGTCTTTAGGCGCGCTATAGACAGAATTTTCGTGGGCTGTGAAATGGATTCATCAATCGTCACGCTTGGATATGATAATGGATCGGATCGGATATGAAATCTTCGGGTAAACTCGGTAAAAACGGCCAGGTAGGTACCAGGGTAACAGAAACAGTAAAGAGTTTCGATTACCTACCTCCAACAGCCCAGCGTTTATCTCCAGATACCAGGACAACAGAAATATAAAAGAGTTGCGTTTGCCCCTAGGTACCAGTACCAGGGCAACAGAAACAGTAAAGAATTGCAATATTCTGTATAATTACGTTGATATAAAACTAGATGGCGCAACCATCGATTTAGCTGGCGGTGTTGAAATTATGCGAATGTACATAGACCTACGATGGTTTGACATATAATTCGTCTTCTGACAAGGTGATAAATAAATTAGACAGTCCAATTAAAAGTGGAAACATTTGAGTCAAGTTTTCACTTCCATCGGCAGTTCCTATGACTGCCAATTATTATTTTTTAATAAACAGTGACGAGACGTGCAGGACATGTGCCTGATGGTAAGCAACATGCCTGCCACATAACAGCACAGTGACACGCAGCTATTGGAACATGAGTCCAAATCATTACCTAGCACCTCACTGCGCTCGTCACCCAGAGATCTAAGCTGTTATATCTCTAAGCCCTGTAATTTCTCTGGAAACATTGCCCTTCAAACCGAAACACCGTTTGCACATTGCTGCTTGGCGGTAGAATAACAAGCAAAGGTGTGGTAGGTACTTCCCCAGGCGGATTCTGCTAAGACTCCTACCACTACTCGAACTACTACTACTACTATCATTAGTAGGAACCTGCAGTTTCACTCGCGTAGTACCCCATTTCGTTATTATCCAGAGATTAATTGCAGCCAGGGATGTTATGGAGTTCCGTAATCGTAACCGAAACTATCGGATATGCGACATACATATATATCCGTAATCGTATCCGATTCACAAGTTTCGGATAATTTCGGATAAAATCGACTTTCACGTCCTGCGAAAATGCTTTTTTATGAAATATCGTCTTCATCTGCTCAGATTTGACTATTAGAACTATATTTAATCTAATATTCGTAACAGAAACTATCCGAAATTACCGGATAAACCGAAATAATTATGTATCCGTAACCGTATCCGAAACCGATAGTATTTTATTCCTACATCCATATCCGTATCCAGATCCGAAAAATCATAACTAAACATCCCTAATTGCAGCCTATCTATGATAGCCGTAAAAGTTACGGCTGGTCTAGTCGGCAGAACGACGATTGCCAGTGCACTCGGGTTCAAACTCTACGCGCACCACTGTCTTTCAAAGTCATGTGCGTAATGCCGCTAATTTTTAAACGGCGAAAGAAAACATCGTAAGGAAACCGACATAAACCTTCTAGAATCCTTCAAGGTCATGTGTCATCCACCAACCCGCACAGTTCTAGCGTGGTGGATTATGGCCTTGACTTTGTCCTTGCGAGATAGATCCGAGTCCCAGCAGTGGGAACGTTTAGTGGGCTGTTTGTGTAAGAGAAAATTTCGAGTCCTAGCAATGGCTCAATGTTGAAAAATATTCTAAACCCGATATTTAGTAACATAGAGGTATTACTGATATCATCAACTGATACCGATAAGTAGGTACAGACCCTTGACATGACAGTTTGAGCACAAGGCTGGGTATCGGTATCGCTTACAAGAACGTCTGCGGTCGAGTATTGCGATACCAATACTTTACCAATACGTCATTGTTGGGGCAGGATGCGCCTCGATCGCTATTCCAGATGATAGCTTGGGAGATCGATTACCCTCGACCACTGTGTTGTCTTGTTTGTTTTGCTGACCGTACAGAGATTATTTTTAAAAATTTTGTGTCGGTTTTATGATTAAGAGGGCGTAGGTACTCGTTGCTTTAGATCATACTACGAGTACAAGAGATTTGACTAAAAAGTTATGTTTGCTCTTCGGTTATTTATTTGAAAGTGTCTTTGACGAATGATCTAAATGCGAAACCTATTTTAGTTCATTATCGATCCATCACAGTGACGAAACTCCCTATTCATAATCATATAGGTACAATCACAGAAATCTAAAATTATTATTAAGGTTTCTGTGGGTACAACCATGTTACAAGTGTTGGATCTGTACAATGATTTATGGTTTATTTAATGAATTAATAGGATTACCCTTCATCGCTTTCTCGTCATGTTTATGTGAGTGAATTATAAAATTCAGTTGATCATTTAAAAAAAAAATACTAAATCCCATGTATTATCCCATCGATTATATTTTTACATACTCTCTTGCGTGTGAGTGAGTAAAGTGGTCTATCTTTATACATAATTATAACAATCATATAAATATTTGCTATTTTTAAATTGAAAATTAGTTGTTAAGTTTTCCGCCAAAAAATAATTACGTAGGTACTTAGACACAAAAATAGAATACCTCATCTTTCTCAGGTCTTGTTACAAATTAAAAGTCTCTACACAAATTAGCATAGCTAAATAATGGCTACTCCGACTGTCATGTACAGTTATACGATACTTTTTCCAAACTTTAACTAGATTAAAATGAATGTTCACCTCGCTAGATCTAAGATTAAGCTAACAATCACAAACCGACGACGAGTCTCAATCGAGATGTTCACAGCGATAGGTCTCTCATAGATTCAACTCGAATATAATGAGAGATTTCTACCCGGGTCGACTTCTCATGAAAGGAACCCAGACTCAACTTCTCATCAAAAGAATCGAGATACTTCCGTAGATAGCATAGTTAGTAAGTGGATTTGGATCATGTCTAGGTCAAACTAACAAGTACTTAGGTAAAAAAGAGCTTTTCTCAAGCGGATTTAATGGCATAGTGTATAGATTATTTTGTTATTGTACTTAATTTGATACAAAAAAAATCTACAACAAATGAAACAAAATAAAATTGCGATTCAGATGTTTTCACTAAAGGCGATCTCATTCAGGGAACCGTAGATGTACGTAGTGCCACTTTGTCAATAATGTTATAATCTGCTGAAGTACAGGTATTCTGAGCTGCAGTAGCTAACATTGTTCTGTTAACTTGACTAAATTCTGTTTATTGAGCTGCCGTATTTTTGTTTCTAAATATCTTTTAATAATAAGGTTATTTATCTATAAATATAAATCTGATGTCACTATACTCGTGTGTGTGTATTTATGTTGAGCGATATTCTTCCTAAACAATTCGACTACTTTTGTGAAATTGTGCATGTGTATTTGGTAAGTAGTTATGACAATGAAAAGTATATATCATAGTCCTATGCTTACTCGTAATTTTATGATGATAAGTTAAATGAACAACTTACGGGGTCAGCTAGTTGAGTTAAATAACTTTATGCGTAATCCTGAAACTAACAACTTTTACTCGAAACTTTACCTCATAACTGTACTATCCATTAGAAACATTCCCAACTTCAGGCAAGTACATATAACCTAATACTGTAACGTAAGTTATGAATAATAACTCGTCATTAGTAAACATCAAACTAAGTAAAGTCCATTCACTTTCCAGCAGGCTTGATAGCATAATGCTCAAAACATAAACAAACAAATTATCATAAAATAATATTACCTAGTATCTCTTCCAGGAGAGGTAAATCAACAGAAGTTACATAAGTTGTAAACACATTGTGGGTCCAGACTATCATGTCCTCAAGTTATTCACTTTGTAAAACTTTCAAAGAAGATATAACTCTACCACTTTAAGGTTAAAGCTCGAAATCGGATACAGAGTTTTATGTTAAGATAGAGTTTAGTATGGAAATGTCGTCTCAGCTAAAAGCATTACTTCGACGCTGAAATTGTTTGTTTTATGTAATTATTCTTCTTCCGTTCAAGTTAATTGGTAGTCATTTACTCAGTTTGTGTGGAAAGGTTTGTTGAGCCAAACAGTAACTTTATACCTATCAAGCACAAATTCAATATATCATGTTTTTTTTTTTATAGCATAGAGTGACGAGACGAGCTGGTCATGTGCCTGATGGTAAGCAACATGCCTGCCACATAACAGCACAGTAACACGCAGCTATTGGAACATGATAGTCCAAATCATTACCTAGCACTGCACTGCGCTCGTCACCCAGACATCTAAGATATTATGTCTCTAAGCCCTGTAATTTCTCTGGAATCATTGCCCTTCAAACCGGAACACAGTAATGTTTGCACATTACTGCTTGGCGGTAGAATATTTGGCAAAGGTGTGGTACTTCCCCAGGCGGACTCTGCTAAGAGTCCTACCACTACTAAAATGTAGTAGTGTTAAAGCTTTTGGGAAGGATAGTTTTGTTTTTAAGCAAGCGCGTTGACCACATTGTCGCTTAACAAGAGGCGAGACTGCGATCCACCACACCTATTTTATTATCGGTAAAAAGTACGCATTATATCAACTGTTCTGAAAATATATTTGTTCAAAGAGTATATAATTATACGAAAGTTTATAAGTAAGGTTTATAGTCGCAACGTTTTTTTATTTAAAGCCATTATTGTAAGCTAATATATACAACTAGCGGCCCGTCCCGGCTTCGCACGGGGTCAAATGTTTTGTTAAGTAGGTATGCTAAATGAAATGTACATGACCAAATTTTTCCAAAAGATCAAAATTAAAAACCAAAACTTTAAAGTTCAAAAACATTAAACTGCCTGGCCTGGTGGCTTAGTTGGTTAAAGGCCGTTTTGTAAAGCGGCGGTTTAACGATCAGCCGGATTGAATACAGCTGATTTAAGGGGGCGCCTAAAGCCAGAAAACGAAAAAAGGACATTTTCGACGCCGCTCACTGAAGTTAAGAAACTAAAAACTATGACAAATAAAATATTGACGTGTGGGTACAATCAAGAAGAAGCACAATAACCGAATAGAATTTTAAAAATAGATCAGAGTTTTTACAATAAAAAAAAATTGGCAGTCATAGGAACTGCTGACAGAAGTGAAAACTTGCTGTTGCCCTGGTACTGGTACCTAGGGGCAAACGCAACTCTTTTATATTTCTGTTGTCCTGGTATCTGGAGATAAACGCTGGGCTGTTGGAGGTAGGTAATCGAAACTCTTTACTGTTTCTGTTACCCTGGTACCTACCTGGCCGTTTTTACCGAGTTTACCCGAAGATTTCATATCCGATCCGATCCGATCCATTATCAAATCCAAGCGTGACGATTGATGAATCCATTTCACAGCCCACGAAAATTCTGTCTATAGCGCGCCTAAAGAAGTTTTCACTTCAAAAATAAAAATGACGCCGAAAAAACCCGTTTTAATTCGAGTACTCGAAATTATCAGCGATGACCCCACTGATTATTTTTTGGTAATAAAATTTCTATTTGTACGTTCTAGTAAAGTAACCGAACACTTTTTTAAATTTATGTTTAGTTATTGAGTAATTAAATAAAACTTGGTCAAAAATGGACTCCTGATTAAATATTGATTTTTCCTCCAAACTGTGTCATACTATTCTCGACTTTATGTACATCACATTAAGAAACGCGTCGCGCGGGTGAAATCTGTTTTTTTCCTGGCTTTAGGCGCACTCTTAAAAACCACTGGAATGTATTCAACGCCATACGTTATTCAACACGGCTAGCCGTAATGTAATAAAGCGAGAGATTAGGCGCTTCTTTGACAATTTTTAGTTCCGATTCTTAACACTCATGGCGCTGCCTGACATAACAACAACCATGGCGTTGAATACTGTGTGTTCCTAAATTGCTAACACGGCTAGCCGTAATGTAATAAAGCGAGAGATTAACCGCCTCTTTGACAATTTTTAGTTCCGATTCTTAACACTCATGGCGCTGCCTGATATAACAACAACTATGGCGTTGAATACTGTGTGTTCCTAAATTGCTAAAGTGACAGTGGATTCTGGAGTTTGGAGGACGTACACAATATTATTAGGGTGGCACTTATCACCCTGGGTGTTACTTGGATACTATTTCGTTTCCACCGTCCACCTTGTTAAGACTAAATCGGACCGGGTAGGTTACATGAGACCCAGATCCGACCCGGAGCACCCCGACTCCACCTAGTCTTGGCGCTACTACCCCTAGAGTGTATTTAAAAGAATGCGGGAGCCAGAAGCTCAAGGGAGGTCCTGAGTGGAGCGAGCCATGCAAGTAGTTTTAAAACTATAATAGGTTCGCACTTGACCACCCTCTCACCTGATGTTAAGCGACGATGCTATCTACGATGGAACATGTTTCGATAATAGACCCTTGTCTATGGAAGTTCACCATGTTTCTTAGGTGTACCGTCACCGATATCAAGTTATGGGCTTTCAAACTTTATGTGAGAGGTAAAATGTTGTAAAAAAAATAGTACGGAATATCGTACGAAATAATCGATCAATTTATTCAGATGATGAAATTAATTTAGATTTTGTGTTGTTCTTTTTTTAAATATGGTCTTCCTACAACATAAGCAGTAATACAATGCGGCTGAACGTGGACCGCCTTATTGAAGAACGTATTGCAATGACAATGCGGCTAATCGTTGAACCGCCGCATTACAAAACGGCCCCGTTTTTCAAAACGGCTAGCCGTAATGTAATACGGCGAACTATACAATCCGGCTGCGACATATACATCATAATCCGGATCTCGTTGTTGGGCTGTATGTTTGATGTCTTGACACAAATTGTCTTCAAAAATGTGCCATAATGCCGAGGGAAAACAAAATAATAATATTACCACAAACAACTCTCTCAGCCTCAACGGACACCGAGAAATTGAAGCTTCTCTCAAAGTGATTTCTTTGATTTTGAGTAGTCTTGGAACGATGTACCTACGTGGTACATGATAAAGAAGTATTCTGAGATAAAATCACTCTGACTGGGATGAACGCTGTACTGTATGTACACTCTTCATAATTCTGCCGGCCGTCGCCGTCGCGTCGTCGCAAATATTTAGGATGGATATTTTTAATTTCGTAATATATTTTGAATGGAATGTCCGATTTTAATAATTCAAAAAGGAATCGATAGGTAATAAAGCAGTCTTGATTGAAAAATAATTTATTTTGATAAGAATTAAAACAAATGTATGAATAGCATGGTCTTAAGTTGATCGGCATTTTTATCTTCTTTTAAAATGTAAAAAAGCAGTTGTAGCGACGTAATTACTGTAGTTAGACATATGCTCTCGCGAGGTTTTTTGTAGATTTTAATACGTTCTACAATATTGTAGAACATTGTTTGGTTCTATCATTGGTACTTTCCGCAGCGTATGCGATGAAAGCCATTTTATGGCTGTTTTTTTTATACCTTGCGTTGGTTTTAGTAAAAAAATCCAAAGATCACTATTTTTTTCTTGTAATAAAAATAGCCTATGTTACTCAGTGATAATGTAGCTTTCTCTTGGCAAAAGAATTTTTGAAATCGGTTCAGTAGTTTTTGAGTTTATTACATACATACAAAAAAACAAAAATACAAAAATACAAATCTTTCCTCTTTATAATATTAGTATAGATATAGATAGTATAGATAAAGCCAGATCGCAAACGACGACGCGGCAGACCAAAGAAACGATGGCAAGACGACCTCGACGAATATCGGCAAGATTGGACTGTGTTAGCCGTTGATAGGGAAAAGTGGAAGGAGGGTAGGGAGGCCTTTCCCCAACATTGGGACAAGACAGGCACATAATAATATATACACACCTACCGATGGCAAGCTGTGCAGACATTGGTAACATCCATCGTTAGCAAGTGAGAGATATGACACGTGGCACATACATAAACGTGAGCATTGCAGGTAAGTACGCGTCCACCTGCGATATACCTCACTAAAGAAGATAAAAAACTACAAAATGAATTAGTGCTACATTTTATCAAATATCAGAATATAAGCATCAATAAATAAATAACCTAAAGCTTAACTTTACTTCTGGTGTTACTTACTAATTTTAACAAAATAGGTCCTTTTCCGGCACACCCTTACCGGGTTACGCATTAAGGTTACGTTTTGTAATGATGAAACTTGTACGAGGAAGCTTTTAAGTGTTTGCATTAGATTGGGTGTTCTACGCAGCAGATCTAGTTGTTAAATCAAGCGTAAAGTGACACTACTACCCAAGATAGACCAAGCGGCTGTAAAGATAACGTTACTGCTTGCAGATACGTCAAATTTATCAAATTTATGCCGGAGTAATTGTTAAATGAGTTATGATCTAATGCTTTTGTTTGGTTATGTATCTAAACTTTAGTTTAGAACTGTGGCGTATAATGAACGTCTGATTTATTAGGATTAACTGATTTATTATTAGTCTGATTTATTAGTTGCCTATTATTGTTTCAAAATTGATCTATTGTAGTAAACAGTTTAAATTTTATTTAATTATGTTGGCTTTAAAGCAGCATCAAAATACTTACGACGCTATTGAACGGCTGTATAGTAAACTTGCCCCTTCTTTCTTTTTGAGTTAATTTGCATTCATGACGGTTTAGTGGCGAAAAGTTTTCAAAATCAGGAGGTAGTAGGTTCGAACCACGCTTGTACTTATAAATATCGTTCCAAACACAGATGCACAATTTCGTCATTGCATCTGACTTTAATTGAGATTTTTTTTGAGGAAACATCTTATCCGTGATCCCGCACTAGACAGGTGTGATGAACCTCTTTTTTTGAGAGCCCTAGAAATGCTAACTTAGAGTGGGGTATTCATATTGACGCTATGTTGACTATGCTTGACACTGTAAGTGAAGAAAATGTGTATACCTAATTTACTTTACTCAGAAATCAGAAAAAAATAGACACTTACCTATTTTAACAACATTTCAATAATTTCTTGCTACATGTAGACAAGATGTCAACTTTTATCTGTTTTGTGACTTCTTCGAACAACACAGCTAAAGCTGCACAATACACCCTTAGTGCACAATACACCCCTAGCGGGACGTCAGTGCAGGTCGATCACCCCACCCTGAATAGGGTACAATCCTCAAAAAAAAACTAAGTAGCCCGTTAGTTAGATTGCCAAAAAATATTGTACACGTATTTTTTCTTTTGTTTCACAAACAAAAAACGACGAAGATACAGCGCTTCGAAGTTTCGTGTGACGTCACTTGTGAGTACGATTTTTACTCACGAGTGACGTCGCGACCCCCCACTCTCGAAGTTTGATGGTCTATATCTTTGACGATTTTTAATATTATGAAAATACAAAAAATACGTGTCCTATATTTTTCCTTGATCTAGCTGACGGACTAATTAGGATGGTGTATTTTTGACCCAGTCCGGTACCCTATTAGACCCTGAATTAGAACACAGCTAAAACGCGTTTTCTGAAAATCTATTGAACTTCTATGGTGATGAAATTCAAATTAGCCGAAGACGAACTTAGTTAAAGGCAACTTTGTCAGCACCAAGACATTTCCGCAGACATAACTGCTTAGACATCGTAAAATACGAACGACCGAGACAATATGTCTGTAAAAATTGTGAAACATCCAACAGATGTTCCCAAACACGGAAACATGAATGAGTCACCGACATTTCCGGTTTCCCTCTTCATAGATCACCAAAAAAATTAATAGCGACATAAATGTGCTATAGCTACCCACACAGGTACTTCCTTTTACTGTTAACGTGTTTTAGAAAAAAATATAGGTACAATCCATTTTGAGAATTAAGGCCGTGCCACACTGGATTCATACTGTTGGTCATTATAACGGCATCAGCGCCAATTTTAGTGTTGTGTAACTTGCCTTAGAGTTAGAGTTACGTACGTGAGGTTTAGACTGCGTTTTGTGTGACAGCGTACAATTTTGCGGGAATAGCGAATAGGGATATAGAGATGGTAGCGTATTTATCTAGACTGTTAACAGTGCCTAACATTGTCAACAACAAAGTCAACAGGCTAAAAAATGTTTATGCTATGTTTATGCTTGATCACCATCTCTCCTCATATTTAGTATGGTTCGTTGATCTGGAAGAACTCGGTATACAGGAGAGACGTACTAACAAAACTTCTAATTCACAAATATTCTAAGGAATTATTCTATCGCTAAGAGCCTGAATTGTCCCAATGTTGGACAAAAGCTTCTCTACTCTCTCTCTAGTCGTTTCCATTTAGAGACATTTCAGATCATTTCTGCAGTTGTTGATGTTAGCAAAAATGATACATTACTATAAATGTTAGCAAAGAGATAAAAAAAATTGGCTATTTTAAAACTGTGTATTTAACTACATTCT
Organism: Ectropis crepuscularia; assembly: GCA_963693475.1. Classification (NCBI taxonomy): domain Eukaryota; kingdom Metazoa; phylum Arthropoda; class Insecta; order Lepidoptera; family Geometridae; genus Ectropis; species Ectropis crepuscularia. Next base: position 6,034,270 of record OY856340.1, read on the forward strand.
GATACTTAATACATCCAGATTAGATCTAGACACTGGACAGAAACGTGAAATTTGAATTTTTATATTTGATTCTAGGAGATTATAATTTCTAGAATTATAAATAAAAAGCAATCCATCCACAAAATGTTTTCATTTTAAGTTTTTCTGATACATACATTTGTTATTATATATTGATAGAAATATCACTACAAAATGTACGCTTAGCTCAAAGGCACGGCCTTAAATTTTACATTATAGCGATCTTCCATTTGTCTTATTGTATTTGTCGGATTTTACAGTAAACAAACCGTTTACACTCTTAAGTCACTATTACGAAATGTCCAATTAAATTAAATTCTCTGTTATGTAGGTTTATCTCAACCGTACTTAGTAGTGGCGAGAACATCTGATTTCGAAGCGTGAGGTGATAAGCTCTAAGTTCATCTACTCATTTTGATATTCTTCCGAGAATAGATTTACAAACCCTACTAATGTTATAAATGCGAAACTTTAGATGTTGGATATTTGTTGCTCAATCATGTCAGAAAGTTTGAACGGTTGAAATTTGGAACACGATTAGATTATAGTCTGAAAGAACACATAGGTTTTTTTATCCAGAGAAAATACAAAAAAATGGCACTACACGGGTAAAACTACAGGGAGCTGCTAGTTTATCAAAATCACTGTATTTAACAGCAAAAAATTAAATCTTTAAAAAAATCTAGAACTTTTAAAACATCTTCCAAGAGCGTGTGATATTTGCCAACCCGATCTAAGCATGATGAATGGCCTTAACTATCTTCTGACTGATATAGAAGGCATCGATTCCCCGCAGTGAGAACATAAAATAGGTTCATACTGAAAGTTTATATCTAAATCATGTAATTATAGTTGCCACCTTAAGATGCTTGAAACATATTTTATAGATGGCAAAGGCTAAAGGTTGATTCGAACATTTTCGTAAGACCAAAGTTGCCGACATATAAATTGTATCTGCATCTTTATCGAATGACAGGTCAAAATTAACATTCGGATTTATGTTGTTTTCCTACATCTCTAAATTCACGTTTATTTCTGGGCAAAATACAAGTTTCACTATACAAATAACTGCATATTGACGTGATCTGTTTCCTTACTGTAGATATTATATTTACTAAGTAGACATGTAATAAAAAAACAAGTTACCAGCATAAAATACTTCATAAATAAACCTTCCGTGTAGTAATGTAACTGCGCTGTATTCCTGTGCCAAATAGCTTTTCTTATAAAATTTCGACAATGCAGACTGTTTTCTTGTCATGAAATTTTAATTACATATTTTTAAATGAAATGTTAAAAATTGACACATTACAGGTGTAGGGTGTACAATATTATTTAGTGAATATTCTGTAAACTAGCTATCAAATAAAATGTTGACTTGTCACTATGTCTATGAAACATTTGCGCTGTAAACATATACACTTCCAACTATGTATTCTATTATTTTAACGTGCTCAGCTAAGTAATTTTCAGTCAGACTTGTAAAATTACTTTAACTTCTGATAGCCCCCATTTACGGGAAAAGTTAAATAACATTGACAGATGAAACTGTACAGCACAATACTGGTAAAAATTTTAAAATATTAATATGATATTATAAATGAAAGCTTAGTACTTAGGTACTTATCCAAAAAGGGATGTCCTTCGGAGTGCGTGAAGCTAAAAAAAAAACAAGGGACACTAAGTACTTGCATTCTATTAACGTTATCATTTTTGGTCTGTAAGGACCCACTGTTGCCATACGCCTCTTCTCTGTTACGCCATTGATCGCTGTTCTGAACCGATCTCAACCACATAATCCCTGTGATACGATGTCACCGACTTACCACGGTGATCTGCCAACGCAACGGTTATCAATGGCTGGTAGCCACTCTACCTGAGATCTACTCTATCTGCCGTTACCACGTCTGACCAAGTAGCCTGATGACGTACCGCTCAGAAACACAGACTAAAGTAACTAGCTTTGTGCTTCGATCCTAGGCATTAGTTTGAGACACCGAGTATCAAATACGGAAATCCGGCGACATAGGTACGTAAGTCACTGATGTGGGTAACCGTATTATGCGACTAATGACGCTGAGTATCTCTATTATGCCAATTCAAGTGACGTAGAACAAACTATTGAATTGCACGTCCAGCATTGGTTACATTACATGATAGACACATTTTAACAAACCTACCCATTATATTGATTTATGACACTAGAGAAAGCTAATGATTAGCATACGATCCACACAAGCGCAAATTACTATCACTAATGATAGTGAAACACTAACAAAATCGGAAAAAGTTTTTGCCCCGAGGCTTCCACCCACACTTGAGGCCTAGGGAATTATAGATAGATGAGCAGAAATCGATGCTTTGGACTAATATTAGCTTTAGGCTATCTATTAAGTATATTTATATTAGTCACTTCCGCAGATGTACTGAGCGACGTTATGATACTATTCATATTACTACCAACTTTTACTGTTAGAGCAACTCTAAAGCAGTAAAGAAATACTACCTTTTGAAAATATATTTTGAATGAAACAACTTATTTAAAAGTTCGTTTCTTAGTAAATGTTATCAATTATTTATCATACTAGTATTATAAATGTAAGAGAATAGGGCAAACAGATAAATCATATTATGGAACGAGCTCTGTGCAGTGCTAGACAGTAACTTGAATGCTTCATGTTTTAAAAAAAAAAAAATATATAATTATTTGCATGGTAGGTAGGTACTGTCATATCAGATGTGTTGCTTTCCATCAGGCAAATATCTTGCTCGTAGCTTCGTAATATCTTTAAAATTTGGATGTCGGGGAAGGCTACATGAGTGGTTTTTACTACGTTGTTACTCAATTACAAGAGCTGAACGGATCAAATATTGCTGAAATCTAGAACTCAGATTGTAGAACAGAATAGCATATAAAATATTCAGAAATACTCAGTCGGTTTCAAAATTATACGTGGTCGAAGTCTATAGCAGATACCAGTTATATATGTATATGGTTACACTGATCGTCATTTTTGTTTATTTCTGTATTTGTCATGTTTATTTTTTAGGATTTCATAGTTGGTGACATCGTAGTATTGTTTCTTTTCACCCGGGTTATGTTTTTCGCGAGTATCTTGTATGTTTGTAAATTTCTTTATTCCCACGATTCACACGTACACGTACGTATCTTCCAAAAAGCTTGATGGATTCTGACAATTAAGATATCGTTAGAATTGTCTTAATCACCCAAGTGTACTTAGATGATATATGTGTATTACACATATATTGTTATTTTATCTGTTGATTTTTTGCAGTCGAGTTTTTTAAATGAAAGTTATTATCTTGTTTATTTCAGCTTTATAGCCTTGCTTCTAGGATAATAATAACTAGTTCAAAAATAATTTCGAAATATTCATGTATATACTAGTAGCACTTTGCGATTTTACACATAAAGTTCCCGTTTTCCGGCTATTAAAAAATACTTAATTAATGTATTATTTTCATATGTTATTCCAGATTATAATCTATCCATATAAAATCCCATTACTACAAAACAAAACAAACTTTCATAATTATAATAACAGTGTGATGTCCTAAACCATGTCTTATAAATATAAAGTTCCCGTTTTCCGGCTAGTAAAAAATACTTAATTAATGTATTATTTTCATATCGATACCGGAAATTTCAATTGTCGTAAAGGACATTTTGACGAAAATGAGTTATATATATATTCGGAATCAGCGTAGCGAGCTCTATCAATTGGTGTACTCCAAAAAATTCTATCTTCAAAAAAAAGTCTTTTACGACCCTGATTTTTAACAGCCATAGCACGTATTTTTTTATGATTTGGGATGTATCGTAAAATTATTTTCCTAATAAGAGACGTAAAGTCATGTTTTTATTATGTATGAGGTCGTAATTACCATTTTTCATAGAACGATTTATACGACATTAAAACTTTTACTAACTATTACAAATAAAAAGGGCGTAAACATGGTATTTGAAAATCGAAACCTTTACGACCTAATCCATGATTTTCTTGATCTAACATAATTAGGGCGTAAAGGTCGTTTGTTTTTGTACTGTCCTTTACAACCCTCGAAAAAGTTATTTATAGTTTTTGTCTCGCTCATAAACCTAACAACGCAGTTTGAGTGCGACAGGTTCCGCGACATGTTACTACAAGATGATCGGAATTACAAAACTAGGGCAATGGCGTATAAGCGTCCTGTTAAAAATGTTCTACTTTATTGTGACTCTTGCCCAGGGCAGAACAAAAACAAGATAGTTCTCACAGCGTTCTGTAAAAAGTGGTGTACACCACTTTTTACAGAACGGCAAAAACATAGAAGTGGTACAAATAAATTACTTGCTACCTGGGCTTACTTATATGCCCGTCGATTCAACGAACGGTCCCGCGCAACCTGCAACCAGCGGTTTCCAGCGACCTTTGTTAGGTCATCTGTCCATCTAGTGGGAGGCCGTCCAACACTGCGTCTTCCGGTTTTTGGTCGCCACTCGAGAACCTTTCTTCCCCATCGGTTGTCAGTTCTGCGAGTGATGTGGCCTGCCCATTGCCACTTCAGCTTGCTTACTCTTTGAGCTATGTCGGCCACTTTCGTTCTTTTGCGAATATCCTCATTACGGGTTCTGTCGCGCAAAGATACTCCGAGCATAGCTCTCTCCATAGCTCGCTGTGTGACTTTGAGCTTTGTTATGAGGCCCACAGTTAAGGACCACGTCTCAGTTCCATAAGCCATCACTGGCAACACGCATTGGTTAAAGACTTTTGTCTTTAGGCATTGGGGTATTTTGGACTCAAAGATGTGCCGAAGTTTCCCGAACGCTGCCCATCCGAGTTGGATTCTTCGCTGGACCTCTTTGTCGAAGTTGGATCTACCTAATCGGATCTTTTGACCCAGGTAGACGTATTCGTCAACAACTTCGAGTGTGGTATTCCCAACATTAACCGGTACAGGTGAGACATGAACATTTGACATGACCTTCGTCTTGTCCATATTCATCCTCAAACCTACCTGCTGGGATACTCTACTGAGGTCCCTGAGCATAGCACCGAGGTCCTCCAGCGACTCCGCCACAATGACTATGTCGTCGGCAAATCGAAGGTGAGTGATGCATTCGCCGTTGATATTGATGCCGTATCCGTTCCAGTCCAGTAGCTTGAAAACATCTTCCAGCGCGGCAGTGAACAGTTTCGGAGATATAACATCTCCCTGTCTCACGCCTTTCTGTAGCTGGATGTGTTTTGTGCACTGGTCCTGTAATCGGACATTGTGGCTTTGCTGTAGATACACTTCAACACTTCGATATAGCGATAGTCGATGCGGCATCGCTGAAGAGACTGAAGCACTGCCCAGGTCTCGATGGAATCGAAGGCTTTCTCATAGTCCACATACGCTATACATAGTGGCCGATTATACTCCTCGGTTTTCTGTATAATCTGCCGAAGCGTATGGATGTGGTCTATGGTACTATAGCCTTTTCGGAAACCGGCTTGTTCGGGTGGCTGGAAGTCGTCAAACCTGCGTGCGAGACGATTCGTGATTACCCTCGAAAACAACTTATAAACGTGGCTCAGAAGTGAGATGGGTCTGTAGTTCTTCAACAAGGTGTTGTCACCTTTTTTTGAAGAAGAGCACCACCACACTTCTGCTCCACGCTTCTGGCGTATTACCGTCAAGTATGACGGAGTCGAATAGCCTCTGGAGGACTTTAAGTACCGGTTTTCCACCCGCTCTCAGAAGCTCAGTCGTAATTCCGTCATCGCCAGGTGCCTTGTTGTTCTTAAGTTGTTTGAGGGCCATCCTAATCTCATACAGGCTGACTTCCGGGATGTATTCGGTAAAGTGTCGGGTCAGCTTGGCTCTGGGGTCTTTTGCCATGCTAACGACAGGTTGTGCTTGTGTAGAGGTGTATAACTGTTCATAGAACCTCTCAATCTCCTCCAAAATCTCGGGCTTCGACGAGACGACGTTACCACTATCGGTCTTCAGTTTGGTCAATTGACTTTGCCCAAGAGACAGATTTCTTGTGAACACTTTCGAGCCTTTGTTCCGCTTAATCGCTTCTTAAATACACGAAGTATTGAAGCAGCATATGTCGCGTCGCACACAAGTAGATATCTGTCTATTGAGCTGTCTGTATGCCGTCATGTCGACCGAAGACTGCAATCGCATATCTCGCCTAACCGCCATGAGATTAAGAGTATGATCGGAGAGCTTTTGGGTTCTATTCTGGCGTCGGCTCTTATAAAATTTCCTGCCAACTGCTTGAACAGTTTCCACCAGCCTGTCGTTTATTTCGTCCGCCGTTACGCATTCATCTAAGGCTTCGAAGCGATTTTGAAGTTCGAGTTGAAAGTTATCGGGATCTTCGATTTGAGCATAATTTGGTCGGAGCGTGGACTTCATTAGACGTGATCTTTCGAACTTAATGTTTAGATTCAGCGTGCCTCTTACAATACGGTGATCGCTGCCGGTCTTAACCCTGCTGATCACAGAGACATCGCTGAATATTTGCCGTTTAGTCGTCATAATGAAGTCGATCTCATTTTTTGTGGAACCATCTGGGCTAATCCAGGTCCATTTTCGTTGTGGCTATTTCTTGAAAAAGGAGTTCATCATAAAGAGGCTCTCCCTTTCCAAGAAATCAGCTAGACGTTGCCCTCTTGGGTTCCGCTGCCCATATCCGAATTGTCCCACTCTCAACTCATCACCGCTACGTTTGCCTAGTTTCGCATTGAAGTCTCCCATCACAACTGTGAAATGTGTTGGCGAGACATGTATGGCTTTGGAGATGTCCTCATACATGGTCTCAACCTCTTCGTCGGGATGTGTCGAGGTCGGTGCGTATACCTGTATGACCTTCAATGAATACCGGTCGGTTATTTTAAGTACAAGGTAACCCTTCTCGACACACTCTCGATCATTAACACGTTGTTGAGACTTGCGGACGATAAACCCGACACCCCCTTGGGATTTTTGATCTCCCTCCCGGTAGTAGAACAAGTTGCCGGATTTGAGGTTTATCCTGTCCTCGCCCTGTCTACGGACTTCGGATAACCCTATGATATCCCAACGCAACTTGTCCACTTCTTCTTCCAGCTCCAGAATCTTTTCGTCAGCCCTCAGCGTCCGTGCGTTGTACGTTGCCAGGTCAAGTCGTTGGGTTTAGTGGCGGGACGTCTGCCGGGGATTCTTAGCACCCCATGCTCCGCCGGAACCAAGGCTGCCACCGACGCCTGGAGTAACGGAGCCGCCGGGGACAAGGGGTCGTTTCTTTTTTGTGACCATCATATGGGGGGGTGTTTGCCATAGTCACCACGCTTGGCAGGCGGGTTGGTGACCGCGGAGCCAGTCCTTTGCACCGATGACGCCGCTGCTCGTCAGCGCTAAATACAATGATTTAAAGCGTTTGTGTATGAATGGTACTATACCAAAGTGTTTCCATAAGAAGTATTTAGATAGAAGAAGGTTTTAGGAACTGTTATAAACAGTCTTCCTGAAACTGACGAAGAAGACGATAACGACATTGATCAAGACTTAAAAAGTCATCCACATAAGGTTCAGAAGGAGTATCTTTAAAAGACATAATCGATTAAGTCTTTAAGATTAGAAAACAATAATTAATAGTGATAGACAATACAATAATTAATAGTGATAGTAATAAGAATGGCAATTGTATGACATTATAGTTATTTGGTATTGAAAAAAATTGATTAATAAATAGAAAATAGTAAAACATGTTGTATCTCATTCGTTTTGCTACCTCAAGATACCCCTATTGTAGGTAGGTACATATTTCTTAACTAGATATTTAGTTTCTTTGTTCCTTTTACCCCCATAATCTTTGATTTAATTGATAAATACTACCCATTGATGACGAAGATTAGTCCTTTAATACACATCTGATTTTATCACAACCAATTTTTCGTGGTAGTAAAGGACATTCAGGTCTATTTTAATGGGTAGTAAAGGACATTCGGTCTGTTTTTATGGGTCGTAAAGGACACTCATTTTCGTTATTTATAAAGTTAGTTTTATTTTGTTTATTTAAATGAATAGAACACGAAAAAATAGTTAGGATACCCTTTGACACCATTAATATATTACTTTGTTTAAAAAAGTTATAAGCCAAAAACTTGTTTTTTTTTCGTTTTTTGGCTTTCCTGAAAAGTAGTGTTTTGTCCTTTACGACAATTGAAATTTCCGGTATCGATATGTTATTCCAGATTATAATCAATCCATATCAAATCCCATTACTACAAAACAAACTTTCACAATTATAATAACAGCGTAATGTCCTAAACCATGTCTTATAAATATAACGGTTCTTGTCAGATTTAACCGGGGGGGTTAGTGATAGTGATAACGATTCTCAAGTTAAAGGATCTATCATATCTAAATCAGAATAACAGTAAACCGTACCAAGTAAACGCCATATCGACACAGATTCCGTACAAGGAGCCGATGGTCGTATATCACTTGGACTGGTTATAAAATTAAGGTTCAGCACGACTATTCTGTAAAAACCAACTTGACACAGAGTAAAGATAAACATGTTTTCATTACAACTAGATCTCTAGACTAGTGACAATTCTTTGTAAGTGTTAGTCTATGTTTCTTGGACTTATTATTATTAGTCAAATGCACTATACTCTCCCATTCATAAATAAATCATAAGCTATACAAAACATACGTAACCTTAGTACATAAGACTGAAATCTAAAAAAACTGAATAGTGTAAAATATTTTTTTTATACATTTCGGCATGACTTCATTCAGCTAAAATTTTAGTCGAGCTGGATCGACAATATTAAATAACAGTTATCCGTCAATTCATTTTAAAAGTGATTAGTGGCAAAACACTATCATATTTTTGAGACAAGTCAAATTGATACAGAAAGTTTCGATGATTGTGACTTTCAACGAACTCAGACAGACAAAATGGCGTTTGAAAATATGGCGGTAAGTTCTGAACAAAAACGTTTTTAATATTGAAGTACTCTTGCAATGTATTTTACCAACAACCAACATATTATTTTAAAAAAAATGCGTAAAAAACAGGCCACCATTACAATTATAAGACAAGTGATTATCAGTGAGTGTCGATTTAATCATTAATCTCAATTTGGTTTCTACAGAATAAACCTTCAGGTTCGTACTAGATAGAGCGGGCGTAAATCAGCGACGATCGTGGGCGACAAATGTCACTCTCGTTTCATTCTCGTACGACGGTTGTGCACATTTCCATTATATTTTAGTTTTATAATTATTGTTCAAATATAATTTATATTTATTTTCAAATATAATATATACTTGCACAGGTTGAAAAATTAATGGTATACATTTAAGTAAAAACAGTAATATGACAATATTGTCGAATACAAATACGCTATCCAAAATTTTCAAAAGCAACAAAAATTAAAATCTAAGTGAGATCAAAGTAGGAAAAAATACACGTGTATTAATGAACATTTTTCATTTTTTTACCTAACACTATCTAGCCTCAAATAGTATTATGGGTAACAGACAGCTGATAATTACATAAATATAATGAAACTAATACCAAACATAAAACACTTTGACTTTGACACTCAGACACACAACAAATATCCGAATTCAGCTCAATACTACTCTACTTCTTTATTTTTCTGCTGCCTAAATACATAATTTGAATTAAACGAAAAAGTTTGTCGTATAAGTACCGAGCAAAGAAGAAAATCTGTACCGTACCAATCAACGAAAACGAAGCTCATTCATTCAACTGGTCACAGAATGTACAATAGAGTCTTCAGTGAATGAACCTCCGAGTGGGAGTTGCGTACATAAATAAAAAGTAAATCAGAACTATCGTGCCAATTGACTGACCGTAATCAGAGAACATGGCACTTCTATAACAACTTACTACGTGGAACAAAATCTGAGCTGTACTTTTCACTTCACTATTTCTGACTTTGTGAGGTTCATTGTAAATGGACGAAAGTTGCTATCCCAATGCGATAAGACCCTTCTTTCGCTGTGTTGTATTGACGCGTTTTACTGAAAAAAGTTTATCTTTGAGCATTTAATGCTAATTTACAGTAATTCATTTTTCATAATTCATTCAATAATTCATCTCTCTTGTGCCATAAAATACTTACAAAACCATGTACCTATATTTTTTTTTAAATAGGCTAGTCACTGTATTCTGATCATTGTCTAAAAGCTGAAACGTACTAGAAACTTATACAGTTTTTATTGCAATCAAATTGTTACGGAAATGTTAGGACATCGTTTGATTAGTTTGAGACGTCAGATGAATTAAAAACATAAGATTGAGCTTACGTCAAGTTGGGATGGTAAGTAACAGCAACATGCACATAACAGTACATTGCCACGCAGCTATTGGATCTTAAGTTATCAAGTTAAATGACGAGTATCTACCTACATCTATAAAAAAAAAACAATATTGTTGTCAAAATATCAAATTCATTTTGACAGTTACGACTGTTTATGATTCATAGATACTTCACACAAATCGATATTTTTCGATACCCAGATAATCGAATCACAAACCACTTGAACTGTACCTATCTATAAATACTACTTTAGTTTACATTTAATAAAAGAAACCAGTAAGTGTTTATTGATTTCCATTCTACTTTTTATATCCATGATTATGTTAACAGACATAAATAGGTATAAATTTGGTACGACGCAATTTAGTACTTAATCTTAGACGACCTTGATTCACTTTGCCTTGTCCTTATAATATAGTTTTACATTCAATTCTGCGTCAATAACTGATACTGTCAGATAAAATAAAAATAGTGATAAAATTTACAATTATTGCATTATTCAGATGTCCTCAATTCTGAACATTGATATTGTAAAATATTGATCGAGATAATTTTTGAGGGGCTCGGATAATAACCTAGATACCAACTGCAGCGCCATCTGCCGGGCTGATTTGTGAATCTAAACCATTGAACCACCCAAACACATACAGAAAAATTCATTCAAATCAGTTCAGCCGATTAGGAGGAGTTCACTAACAACGAAAAGTGGCATTGATTTATATATATATAGATTAACAAAGTTAAAAACGCACAAAATTACACAATGTATAAACAATGTATTATACAATGTAGGTATCCGATAAAATGTAATTTTGATAATCAATTTAGAGAATTAACGAAGGCTTTAAAAACTCATGTTGTGATTTAATAATTGTCTCTATTAATCATATTTAAAATTACAGATGTATTATATCAACTATCTGGCTTCCATAACTTTACATGGTATCGCGTGAAAAAATGAATATTCATGTTTAATTTTATTATATACATTAAAACATTCATTCTTATATAGGCATGAATCGATTCAAATTGTTGTGATTTCAATTGTTTCCCCATGTCGCCCACACGCCTCTGTTAAACCAACTACGAATGAAAATAATTTTAGTAACTTATTGTTTTTCCTACTTCATATGTTATTTTAAAGTCGCGCAGCGAGTCATGGAGAGCTATGCTTGGAGTTTCTCTGAGGGACCGTATTCGGAACAAAGTGATCCGTCAGAGACCAAGGTAACCGACATAGCTCAACGCATTAGTAAACTGAAGTGGCAATGGGCAGGTCATATCTATCGACGAACCGATAACCGTTGGAGTAGACGTATTCTACAGAGAAAACCACGAGCCGGTAAATGTAGTGTAAGACACCCTCAGACTACATAGATGGAGTGACGATATAGGGAAGACAGCAGGCAGTGGATGGAGACGCATAGCCGAGGATAGGGCTGAGTGGCGAACCATGGGAGAGTAATATATCCAGCAGTGGACTAGGATATGCTGATGCTGATGATGATTTTATTAATTCCATTAGAACATTTCGGTGCAAAATGTTGGTCACTTGAAATCCACAGGCTTTGTACAACGTCAGTGCAAATTTTTTGCTCTACCGACTACTGTTGCGGACACGTACATTATTGTGCTACCTACTTAACTAAAGTGTTATGTAATGTTTTACTTTACGCAGAAAAATAATTATGTTATCTCGTTCCGATCTTCCGCATGACCTACACAATGTTTGTATTACTTGTACCTACTTTGGCGAAATTACTGAGGTAAGAGAATTAGTGAGTACATATATGTTTTGTTCAAAAGGTAGTATTCAAATTATTATTATTAATAGGTACACAGGCTGCAGTGTAGACCGATTCTATAGTAATGCTTCAAGGAATCGAAAATGCAATGTCAAATTTAATTTTTACCCTCGAAAAAGTGACATACAGTTGTTAAGTTCAGTTGTTTCATGATTGCCGATCGAAAGACTCGAACGATGAGGTTTGACTTCACCACAGAAATCAAAATATTATTTAAATATTATTTAGATTTCTGTGGACTTTACTATAAAATTAAGAACGTCTAGGCTGTAGAATGCGTTGCCTGAGTGAGTTTTTCCTGATGGATACAATATTGTTGTCTCCAAGTTGAAAATGAATAATTTTCTAAGGAAACACTGTTCATCGATAAAAGAGAAACTTTACTACCTTAAAATCGTCTGAAAAGGCAAAATGTATTTATTGGTGCTGTACCATAATTTTCTTTTCAAGTTTCCATAGTCTCATAGTGATAGTTAATTACAAAGGTGAATGTAGGACTTGCCTATAAGTTTAGTCCACCGTTTCTGCGTCATCCATTATTTCTATTCTAATCATTAGTTCCGCAATCAATTACCGTTTACTCCACAAGGTATAAAAGCAATCCTCGCAGCGGATGTACACCGCTATGAGTACGTCCGACCACGTGCACTGCATCACAATGCCTAGGTCAGGGACTGATCAACCGTATATAACCTTTCGAAGCGTTAAGTCAACACGAAATTCATTAACAAAATATTAAACAGCCAGTCGCTAAGGCAAACAGTTTACTTACGGATACTAAATCTATGCGCTCAGGTCTCTATCTGGCCGAAAACATTTCCCTGGCCATGATCATCATCATCATCATCATCATTTGCAGCCTGCAGACGTTTACTGCTGGACATAGGCCTCCCCTAATGATTTCCACAATAACCGGTCTTGTGCCGCCTCCATCCACCGACTTCCCTGGCCATACAGCGTGGAAATGCCGGCGTCTGATGGGCACTCTTAGTCGGTGATTTTACGAGCCCGGATACTAAATTAATGACTCCAGACTTGTGTTTATTAATATACCTACTATTTGACAATTAAAATTGTATTTAACCAATAAAGTTATTGGTAATTGACCTATAGATTTTGTAGACATTTAATTTTATATTGAATAAATTACAAAGGACTTAATCGCTGTCTTAATTATTATTTAATTACGTCGAAGTTTTGGCAGCGTTACAACGACCGCAGTCACGAGAACACTACGTCGTTGCGCGAGAAACGTCGAAGTAATTAAATAATAATTTTATGTAATTCGCGATAAAGTCCTGTGTGATGTTTTCATTATAATACAGAAGGTCGTAAGCGAACAAAAGCAAGACATTTACCTGAAAGTAAGCAATACGCCTGCCCATAACAGCGCAGTACCATAAAGCTGTAGTGATAGGACTCTTAACAGAGCCCGCCTGGGGAAGTACCACGCCTTTGCCGTTATTCTACCGCGAAGCAGTAATGTGCAAACATTACTGTGTTCCGGTTTAAAGGGCAATGTTTCCAGAGAAATTACAGGGCTTCGAGATATAACAACTTAGATCTCTGGGTGACGAGCGCAGTACGGTGCTAGGTAATGATTTGGGCTCTTCATGTTCCAATAGCTGCGTGTCACTGTGCTGTTATGGGCCAGGCATGTTGCTTACCATCAGGTGCATGTCCTGCTCGTCTCGTCACTATTTATAAAAAAAAAGCTATTTGAAAACGAAGAGACCAACTTACAGCACAGCACTCTTCACCCGTATATACGAGTATAAGATGATAAATCTCTTCGACTTATTATTTTTGTGGAAACATTGCCATTTTAACTGAATCACAGTAATGCTTGCCGGTAGATTAACTGGCAAAAGTGTGGTACTTCCCCAGACAGACTCTGTAAGACCTACCACCATTGTCTACTGGCTTACTAACCCGAGTACCATAATTGGATTCATTTTCGGATATCCAAGTTACAATGTAGTAACGGTTCGCGTAACGGCAGATTTGCAATATGATAATGGACGAGTAATAAAATTATTTGCGAGAAGTGTGTCATTCCTTCGTACGCGGCCCCGAGCGGAATGTGAAGCGAAAGAACTACGTAAATTAACGAACATAAATATTTGCAAACCAGTTTCTTATTTTTACAGAGTCTGTCAAATCATTGTTTGGTAATAACAAAGGCAGTGATCGCCCAGTGCGGTGCTAGGCTTGGATTCTTCGTGTTAAAATACTTGCGTGACACTTAACTGTATTTTTTAATAGAGTGACGAGACGAGCAGGTCATGTGCCTGATGGTAAGCAACATGCCTCACACATAACAGCACAGTGACACGCAGTTATTGGACCATGAAGAGTGTAAATCATCATGTTACGAGAAGGCTAGATGTTTACCATCAGACGCATGTCCTGCTTCTCTCATCACTCTATATTACAAAAAGAAATCAGTTCTAACTTCCAATGATGACATAGAAAGAACAAATTGAAAGACAGAGGAAAACAAATTGGACTTCTTCTGTTATGTCATACTTACTGTTTCTGGTAAATACAATTCAACATTACATACAATAATAATTTGGTGTTGTACTTTTGCATATTCAGCAGGGGTTAGAAGCTTTATGACTTCATCTAAATATGACTAGATAGCGCGTATGACTAAATAGATTTAAGACTAAATCTCGATATGACTACATCGCGTTAGGTCCACATCGCTTTTGAACTAGATCTCGAAATGTCCAGATAGTGTAACGACTAAGTTGTCGTTTGTTTTCTAAAGTACAGTTACGTTGATAAGCCAGAACAATATCATCATCATCATCATGATCAGCCGCAAGACGTCCACTGCTGAACATAGGCCTCCCACCCTAGATTACCACATCGAACGGTATTGCGCAACCTGCAACCATCGGTTTCCAGCGACCTTAGTGAGGTCATTTGTCGATCTAGTGGAATGTCGTCCAACACTGCGTCTTCCGATTCGTGGTCGCCACTTGAGATCCTTTCTTTTCCATCGGTTGTCAGTTCTGCCAGTGATGTGGTCTGCCCATTGCTAACCTATGTCAGCTACTTTCGTTCTTTTGCAAATGTCCTCATTACGGATTGCGTCGCGCAAAGAGACTCCGAGCATAGCTCTCTCCATAGCTCGCTGTGCGGCTTTGAGCTTTGTTATGAGACCCACAGTTAAGGCCCACGTCTCACCTCCATAAGCCATCACTGGCAACACGCACTGATTGAAGACTTTCGTCTTCAGGCATTGAGGTATGTTGGATTCAAAATGTGCCGAAGTTTCTCAAACGCTGCTCATCCGAGTTGGATAAAGGAGGAAATGCATATAATTCCTAAAATCCTATAAAGGATATGTCTAAAATAAATTATATTGGATAAATTTCCTAGGAAATCTATACATTTCTTTCCTGACCATTGGAAATGTAGCAAAACATTCAAGATAGCTCGACTCGGAGCACCCCGACTCCACCTAGTCTTGTCGCTACTACCTCTAGAATGTTTAAAAACAATGCGGGAGCCAAAGGCTCAAGAGAGGCCTTGTGTGGAGCGAGTATGGAGAAGCGATACTCAGGGCTGACCGCAGAGCTTCTGGTGGAGCCCACCCGTAATCAAATCTCAGTGATAGACCCCAATTGGACATTCTAACAACGTTTTTTATTACAAAAGGCGTTATTTTATACGTTTCCTAATAATGTGGTATTGGAATTATTTACAGTTCCTGGGAAATGTATACATTTCCTCTATTTATGTATTTAATCATTATTAAAACTATATTTTATACGTTTCCTAAATAGCTTCGGAATCGTATAGGTACGTTCCTTGGGAGTTGTATAAAATTCCTACAGTTCCAGTAACAACGTATATTATGCTGAAATGTGAGGTTGAACTAATGTACCACTTTTAAATATCATTGTACGTCATATCGATATTAAGTCAATCTGATAAAAAGGCGGATAGAGATATGGTCACACAGCTACTTAGCCCTAACGCGTTTTAGTCATATCGAGATTTAGTCTTAAATCTATTTAGTCAGACCCGCTATCTAGCCATATCGAGATTAAGTCCTAAAGCTTCTAACCCTTCAGCAGACATACTGTATCTTTTGTGACGGTTTTTTCAACAAACTTGGTTCTCACACAAAAATCCTAATTATAAAATGCCGATAAGTTCAACTGTTGGGACGCACTAATCTTTGCCACTGCTTGTCGGATTTTAAGAATATTTTGATATCAGATAGCTAATAGCTATAACTGGATTTGTAAACTTAAAGCTTTTGAAATAGCTCAGCTTGCGTGGAACGCAGTGTACCTACAAAGGCCGCAGTGTAGAATGTTTTCTTAACTACTAATGACAAACAAAACGTTTCAGATTCACATTACATCAGATGCTATTTAACCGTTTCAAATCAAGTCACTTACAACTTCTACGAGCAGCAATCATGCAATCAACAATCCCGAACAACTTGAAACGGTAGAAATCCGATGAAACTTCGTCCGGAAAACTTCCAAACTTACCATGGGGAAACTATACGTCACTAGCTCTTCGCTTTATGGTACGAGGATTTATGAGTTTGTTCACTTTACATTGTACTTCGGTTTTCGAATTTAAATTGAGTTTGTTGGTATTTGTCGACGTTTTATGTGTCGTGGAAATCGGTGAAATTTAATTCATTATGCTGCATTGCATTCAGCCGAAATTATCGGCCTTATTGACTAATATGAGTGCATCGTGCATTAGTCTAATCTATTCACATTAATTCAGTTGTTCTGCAGATAGTTTCAAACCTAAAAACACTTGGTGTCTTCAAAACGAGAGTGAATCGGTTTCTTCCATGTAAGCTCATTCCATCGTAGACCGCATCGTCGCTTAAGGGCGTACCCCGAGCTACTACCAAAATGTTTTTGTAATGGAATGGTCTATCCGTTAGTGTAAGTACAAAATCAAAATAATGGACGATTTTCGAGGAGATGCATGATAACTACAATAATTTAATTGTTTCATGGTTTCGTTGTGAGGCGATTATTTAAACAGTAAGTTCATTAACAAAAAAATAAAACTACCGTTTTGAAGCCAAGAAGTTGTAGAAATTTAATGTATTTTTTACCAGTTGATATTTGTTTTGGCTAATGAGTAGATAGCTCTTAAAACTGGACAACAAATAACTCGTTTTGCTGGGGGACGCGCCTTAACATCATGCGAGATGACGATCAAATTTAAACCTACAGAAGTTAAAAAAACACAGCTTGCAAAAATGGCGCTCTATCTCAAGAATAATACTGAAAAGTTTATGTGTTATCTAATCCAAACTACAATCTATTTGATTTTTGAATTTTATTTTGATCAATTCTAACGAAGCAATTGAGCAACAAACGTGTAGGTAAACATTTCAATATCCAAACTTTCATATTTATCTATACTAATATTATAAAGCTGAAGAGTTTGTTTGTTTGTTTGTTTGAGCGCAAGGATCTCTGGAGCTACTGCTCCGAATTGAAAGATTCTTTCTTTTTAGGATAGTCCATTTATCGAGGAAGGCTATAGGCTATTTAACATTACGCTACTATCAACAGAAGCCGAGCATGAATGAAAAATGTAACAAAAACGGAGAAAAAATATTGCTTTTAGAGAGCTTTCGTTGCGTGACAGCATTTGTCACATGTTAAAGGTTGCGTCATTAGAACCTAAAGTACCTAACTGAATTTGAACAAAATTTGAATTGGTACGACCAATTTTCGATAGATGGCGTAGCAACGCGCGCGCGTTCAGCTAGTTTATAATATTAGTAGGATAATATACACTTAATCAATAAAGTCTTTTATTATCAAAACAAAGCATGATAAAATTTTTGAAATGAAATTTACGAATCAGAAAGCCGAAAATCGAGCAAATAAACAGTACAAACTAAAATAACGAAATTAATGAAAATTCATTGTTTGCTTAATAGTGCGACCCTCTAAATTCCTGCTCACCCTCTACGGGGTTGGTTTTATTAAATTCTCAACTGCACCTAAATTAAAATCTTCTAACAAAGGATTTTAATAGTAGTTACCTGCATGATAAAACATATTTCTAACGTATTTTTTAAATAGAAAAACATGTTTTAAGATTGACTCAGTCAGTACCACAGAAATCTAGTACCTTATTATTTAGATTTCTGTGGTCAGTACAGAGTAGAGGACACCTATAGGTACTAATGAGTTGATCAATGCACGCTGAAAAAGGTACTAATTTGTTACGTATGTATTTTAAAAACAAGTTTGTACATGCAAGACGCACACTTAATGACAACTTTCAAAGCTTCTTAAAAGTTCGTGTCACTGGTCAAAAGTTCATGCTGAACTGCACTTACCTACGTACCTACCTAAAGGTAGGTATTAGTAGGTTCCTATAGGTAGACAGACACAATAAAACAAACACAATAAACAACACAATAGGAAGCTTATAAGCTTCCAATTATACGACATTGCTGTCTGTCTCTAATGATCAGAAAGATTTGAATCTCATGTTTTTTTTTTTTTTTAAATATCTACGCCACAGACTCCGGGGCCCGTGATCTTTGTCAATACAATTTTTTTTACAGATGTCTTGGAGTAGGAGAAGAAAAGGAAAAAAGGGGGGAGTTGGGCACATTTCAAACTTAATTCTAGAGCTCGTCGGTTGGGATCCTACCGCTAGTAATCGACTCCACATTGAGTCTTTGCCTTGCCATTTGCCTAAGCCGCCTCCTCCCGGCCCAGAGCCTCCACACTACGGCTGCATTTCTGTCCCTGATGGCCATCTGTAGGTTGAACTGATTCTCATGTTTTGCCCCATTCACCATTTTTAGCATCATTTTCAGCCCGCTATCACCTACAACTACAATATTGGCCTCTTCTCTTGTACGCTGGTATAGTTTAGGTGATAGACACGTTTATGTTCCATTGTAATAGATCGATAAACTAATATTGCAAGAATTTCTAACCACATGCATAGGTACACATTTTTAACTGATATATAGAGAACGTAAATACCAATCTTGAGATCACGACGTAAAATTGTTTAGCCTATTCTCTCAAAAAAGTTTGGATTTACCACTTTTCTTGACTCCGTGCTACTTTTATCCATGCATGATATACCTACGATATCTCGCTTCATGAAAAATCATATAATATCTTAAACATATTTATCTCTTGAAAATAAGCTTGAAATTTTCCTTAACTTTATTACTGTCATCAATTTCCTTAACATCCTTTTCTCATACAGAAAAATAACGGTCTGCCGGAATCCTTAACCATCTTGTTAGCAATTTGGCAGCAGCCAGACGGAAGATTTGATGCCAACATAACAAAAATATAGAGTAATAAAGCTTTGGGTGGCGTCTACGTTATAATGGAGTGGCAACACTGTTACTAGAGTGCAATATCTTTTACTCCAAAACAAATATTTTGAGACTAGTACAAGACTAGTAGACCAGGGCCGAAGCCTTCAAAAATGGTAAAAATTTAAAAAAAATACAGTAGAATGAAATCCATTAGAAAAGGAGGGGAATATGATAAAAATAAAGGGATGAATATGATAAAATATGATTTAAGGGTAAAACATGGTTATAAACCATTAGGTAGATTAACCATTTTTTACCCTTAAAACTCACCCCCTCCCTTTTCCAGAACTTGGATCTACAGTAATTAATTTTTCCTTTCATTTTTATCATATTCCCTTCCTTTTCTAACGGGTTTCATCCTACTGTAATTTTTTTTCGTTTCAAAAATTATCGACCCTGGTCTATAGTAATTCTAAGTAGTCTAGCAGCTAGCTTTATTCTATCAAAAATGCAATGACACGATATGTAAAAATATACGAGTAGATACGTACACAGATTAAGACGAGAGTGGATATCATAAGCACGTACTATAATGTAAGAAATACGTCAAAACCGTTGATAGTTATCCTATTTGTTGGGGTTTGAAAACTATTTCGACGAATGATTTACAGAAGGTATAAATACAAACAATAAATGTGATAAGATAGATAAGCCAAAGAATTTTATTAGCACATCTAAACAGCAATGAAAACTACAGCTACACAATATACCTAAGTAGTTACACTAAACACATCTGAATTATCCGATACAGACCTTATAGTCTGAGATTATTAGGATTCTCATACCCAACAGGAATGAAGGTGCCTGGTATAGGTATTTAGCGTGCTGGTGGCAATTCTACGCTAATAATAGCAAAGCTAGACATAATCCAGTTATTATCTTTTTTATTCTAAACTACTCGTATTCCTGTGTGTCGCAGGTGAAAAGACATTCTGCAACCAATTAGAATGGCACGGTTACAGAATAAAAGAAAGTATCGCGAATGAACCGACATGTTGTAAGAAAGCCACCACAGGGGATATTTTTTAAAACAATTTTAGGTTTACACTTGACCGCCATCTCGCCTGATGCTAAGCATGTGACATCCAACGACTTGCATGATCTGCATTGTCGATAAATGCCTTAACACTCTTGCTAACTGAGAGTTATTATACATCAGATAAACTTCTTAATGTTTTTTTGTAAAAACTGTTAGCTAAAAAAATAACTAGCTTATGCAACATCAAATAATTTCATAAAGGAATTGTAATTATAATGTTTAAACTAAGAAGTGCTAGAAACGTGCCGTAAAACTTAATTGTTAATAAACTGACTTGACAATTTGCAAAACCGCATAAAGGTGGTTTTACATTGTACGCTAGTTTGCTCTTATCAAGTTATTCCTTAACTATGCCTTAGCTATACTAAGGCATAGTATAGCTAAGGCATAGTTTGAAAAGCTTATAGCAAAATCGATATGTCTGAAGAATGACGTCCATTTCATTGATTGCCATAGAGAAAAATACATTTGCAATTATAACGATAAGTTTAAGATCCCACTTTTGACAAATTTGTCAACTGTTTGATACAACGATCTCAATACAAAGATGTGCCCTCCCAAATTTTAGGGCGCACGGAATCGTGCTATCGTTGGGAAGAGTGGGCTCACTGCTTCCGTTCTAGTCGGTGCAGAAAGTGGTGGACGCCGGACGTTTTTATCTGTCACTATTCGTTGTCAACAACCAAAATAAGTAGAACCACAGCAAATCTCGCCGCTAGCGATTCTAGGGGTCAAGTAGATTGGTTATTCGTAAACCACTTACGATACACACAGAGACGCAGCTTATTACCAATTTATAGGTGCTCATGGCACATCTATTGGTTTATATCGATGGCTTGATACTTTTTTGATGTTTTGTCGTAGAACGTCTTTAAATCACGGGTGATTCGTTCAGGTAGTGTGTAGTCCACCTAACTCCAAGGTGTGTCAGTGACATGATAATTACAACACATGTATCTGGGACGACAGCTAAAAAGGATAATAAACAAGAATATTATGTTTCTAACAAATTAAATGTTTCCTAAGACTAAGCCGTTACTGACGACTGAAATGGCAGTGCAATAGATTTATGTAATTCGTATTACTTGACTGAACTGCCACGAGATATAGCTTTTATCCCCCTGGGCTCACATTTAAGGAAGAAATGTATCATTAAATTTATTTAGTTGTTTTAAACAAAAATCTGATGACAAAAAAAACAATAACATTACAATGTTTCACCAACTTAATGCCGCACCACGGCGCGCCGTATTTCAAACCTTTGCCTAAGACAAAAGCCAAAACAAACAAAAACTAAATCACTATAAAAGTTTTGGACGCTGGTTTCCACCATTCACCGTTTACCCAAATTAACTTTAAGAATACCTCGATAAGTTTTGTAATAGATAAACAAGCATACCATATAAGACTAAAATGGAATATCTTTAAAGTAGGTTTATATAGTTAAAGTAGGTATTAGTAACGTTACGTAGTTCAAAAATTAGATGAATACAAAACCATGTTTTTGTTGCTTTACTGATCTACAAATGTACTCGTATTATCGTTTTATTTGGTCCAATTGTTGAACGTTAACATAAATCATTTGGAAGTTTCGCTAAACGCTGAAACAATACAATTTCGCGGTACACAACGTGAACTCACTGCTTGCTAGTCACAGAGGGCAATGTTTTTCTTTATGAGAGAGTAACAAGCCGAGCAAGACGTGCTCCTGATTGTAAGTAACACATTTAACAGCACAATGCCATGCAGTTTTTTGGACATGAAACTTTAAATGCATAATTTAGACTACTCACTGGACTACTCTCAACACCCGGACATTTAAGATGAATTATCTCTTTGGACTATTGATATAAGAGTGTTTTAAGAGAGTTCAATGCTTTGGACTGTTATTTCTTGGGAAACATTATCGATCAACTACACTATATTTTAGCACATTACTGCTAGTTGATAGAATAACTGGCATATATGTTGTACTTCCCCAGGCGGACTCTGTAAATACCACTACGTGTATGTATGTATACCCAATCTATTTTAACAATCATTACTTTATATTTTAGTTGAATAATAATGCATACAAAAAAATGTATGTGAAGAACAAATTTACACATAACTTAATATAAATTAATGCAAAATTTTATATGAATTATTAGGGTGGCTACAAACTTGCGACAAACCGCGTCGTGACTCACTCCGGAAGTGGATTGTCAAGGCCGCAGCGCGACGCGCGACCGATCCATTGTTTCAGCGACATTGTGTTTTTTACTACGTTTACCTATATTTAGCCTTATTTAAATGGTTAAATAAAGAGAGGAAACACGCAGAATGAGGGCTTCTTTGTAAATTGATTGCGCCAAAAATAATTAAATTGTCTATTCGTAAATAGCACGTAAACAAAATTGTAATGTTACTGTTATTGTTTTAAATATAAAAGTTTTTTCCAAAAAAAAAAACAAACAACCCAAGCTTCATCCATTCATTCTGCTTTATCAATACAGACGTATTGGCTAGTTTGTAGTGAGCTTAGTGACTATAACTACAGAGCCGTAGGTCGTACGTCAATATTCCTTCATATGCAACATTTGAAAATTTCGTGTTCGGGAATTCTGAACAAAATGTGTGTGATGAATACAAATATATCACAAGTATAAGTAAAAAAATGGTTGTCTGTAAAGTCGGTTTACTAACGATAGTTGAACGTGACAACGTCTTAAGAAAATACTGATGGAATGGTACTGATGACGTCATGCGGCGAGGTAACGGCGGTAACGGCACATGACGTCATGTTTTGCGGGCGTGCAGCCGCTTCATCGAATTATAAGACGTTATCACGTCAAAAGTATCACAAGTATGATCAAAGTATAATATAAGCTATGTTCTTTGAAAGGTATTCATTTAAATAATTATTTATTGAAACGACAGTAAAGTTTCTAATGTATATATCAACAAAGACAAAAGAAAGGCAAACTATTTTAGAAACTTAAAAACTTCATCATTCTGGAGTAAAGACCGTGTCAAAGCAGTATAAGGCTTCTTGTGTCCTACGTAGATCTCGGTGCCCTTCGTTAAAGCATAGAAACAGGCTACCGATAACGTTTAGTGGGTAAAATTCCACATAACTGAACTGTACCCCAATACAGCTGAATATTATGGGAAGATTACCCGTCAAATAGAAGATCCTGTGGACAGGTGAAACAATAACCTACATAAATTGGCGAGGAAATAATGGACAACAAGAGTTACTGGACGAGCGAAGTGACGTATTTTACAAAAGGCACGAAATTTCGAGCAGTAGACGATGAACGTCTGATTATGATGATGATGATGAAAAAAGTTATGGATGCTTTAAATAATGTGGAAGCCCACATTCTATAAAGCATCTATAACTCACTGTCAAAGGCGATGTTCCTGGTTAACCGCTATTTAATATCCTGTTTGGATACATGTGATTTACGGCGAAAAATATTCGGCTTCGTCTTTTTCTTTTCCAAAACTCTCCAAAAATATATGGCAATCTCCTTTGCAATAAAAAGCGTGTTAAGTACAAATCAAAATATTTCTATAATATATGTCTTCTTACGTCAGAAATATTTCAAACTGTTTATCTGAAAAATTATGATTATTGAACATCTAGGCTGTGGAATACGTAGGCTGAGTGGGTTTTTCCCAATGGTTACAATCTTGATATCTTCGAGTTGAGTTTTATCGTTTTTTGTATGTAAACACGCTTCATTGTGATATCATGCGATATGGCGGTCAAGTGTAAACTTATCCTTGATATAAAAAAAAACTGTTTGCTTAATTCAAAGTCAAAGTCAAAGTACTTTATTCATAAATGTACAATTTACACGTCAATAAATAAAATTCAAAGCGCGAGTTAAATATATTTTTTCAAAGCTATTTTTCAAATATTTTCAACAACATATAAATATTTAATGGTATTTGCCACGTGTTCAACCATGGATTTAATTCATGAGTAATACGCATAAGATTCATATAGATAGATGACGACATTTCGTTTCGAGCTAGTTAGGAGTCCACAATTTTTTTTTTTTTTTAATTTTGAGAGTTTGAGTTTTAGCATCAATCACGTTGGAACGGATGAATGGATCGCGTTGAAATTTGTATCACAGATAATAGTGTGGAATAACATATAAGTAGACTATTTTTTATTGCGGAAATATTATGGGAAAAGAAAATACGTGAGTAGAACTGCGGAGTTCTACTAGTTAACTTATTTACCATCACTAAATGACATCACTGGATCTTCACCATATTGGGTTTTAGGAGTTGTAATCTTACGCTAGACGTTCCCTCCTTTTCCCAGTTAATTTAAAAAGCTTCCAGTAAAGGGATAAAACCCTTCTTACATTTGGCTATATTTAGTGACTGAATTCAGCATCAAATTTAGCAAGGTTTGTCTTCAGAATTCCGAAGCAAGTTTTGCAGCAAGTTAGAAGTAAGCAATCCTCGCTTCTGCATTTAGTATGCTTGCTTAATATATTAGGTGCCACTGAATTCAGTAGCGACTAAATTCAGTCGACTAAAATTAGCCAAGTGTAATAACCTGTTTATGGATTCGGGAAGAAGGCCAAGTTGAGCAAATTTGGACTCAATCAACAGGAATTTAGATTTAAATTAACAGGAACGCGGCGTTCCACCGGTGGGCCCATGCCATATAAGAGGTTAAGACGGGTTATCTCCCCGGTCATGCGGGCCCGGCGCTGCCGGTGCAAGATCGGCCGCAGTGCGCTCTGTGCAGACAGTCCTATCGATCGCTTCCCGCCGGTCTGCACGCACACACCCCAGTCGGCTCACTTATACGACTCGACACGACTATATTAACTTAAAACTACGTTATAATATAGTAATCACATCACAGCCCGTTATTCAAGGAAGCTTATAGGAAACTAGTGGCCCGTTCCTTCCGAACATCTATGTATACTAACATTATAAAGCTGAAGCGTTTGTTTGTTTGTTTGAACGCAAGGATCTCGGGAACTACTGGTCCGAACTGAAAGATTCTTTCTCTGTCCAACAGACTTCTAGTCCATTTATCGAGGAAGACTATAGGCTATTTTTAGGGTTCCGTAAAACGTAAAAACGGAACCCTTATAGATTCGTCATGTCTGTCTGTCTGTCTGTCTGTCTGTCTGTCTGTCCGTCCGTATGTCACAGCCACTTTTTGCCGAAACTATGAAAACTACACTGTTGAAACTTGGTAAGTAGATGTATTCTGTGAACCGCACTAAGATTTGAACAGAAAAAATAAAAAAATAAAAAAATTAGGGTTGCCCCCCATACTGAGAAATGAAACTCAAAAAAAATTTTTTCATCAAACCTACACGTGTGGGGTGTCTATCGATAGGTCTTCAAAAATGATGTTGAGGTTTCTAAAATCATTTTCGTCTACACTGAATAATTTGCGCGAGACACACTTCCAAAGTGGTAAAATGTGTCCCCCCCCCCCCCCTCTAACTTCTAAAGTAAGGGAATGAAAAATCTAAAAAAAATATATGATGTACATTACCATGTAAACTACCAACGAAAATTAGTTTGAACTCAATCTGATGAGTAGTTTTTTTTAGTACGTCATAAATACACTATTATTGAAACTTCGATCAAAGTTACAACGAACTACAAGAACTATGTGTACTATGTACATTATGTTACTTGCTGCAACGGAACCCTACATGGGCGAGTCCAACTCGCACTTGGCCACTTTATTTAATATTACCTTACTATCAACAGGAGCGGAGCATGAATGAAAAATGTAACAGAAACGGGAAAAAATATTGCTTTTTGAGAGCTTTCGTTTGTCATGCAGACAGCATAATATGTCTATCTTTTAAAGGTTGCGTCATTACAACCTAAGGTAACCGAATTTGTTCAAAATTTGAATTGGTACAACGGGTACAACCAATGTTCAACAGGTAGCGTAGCAACGCGCGCACGGTTCAGCTAGTCATCATATAAAGACGAATCGAAATAAAAACTATTCGACCTCTTAAGTTGGACCAAATTACATATATAGATAGTGCAATCCACGAAGACGCGCCCCACCAATTTTCGTTTCCACCAATCGCGTTTGCTCCGAGCGTCAGTCGCGAACCATTCATTAGTCATTGTAGTGTGCGTGTGCATTCATAGGTAATTAGTGTGTACCGATAACACTCAAACATTGACGGAAGTTTGCACACATATACTATAAACGGTTAGGAGGAATAGTGGGGCGCGTCTTCGTGGATTGCACTATCTGTAAACGACAAATTTCGTGAGTATCGGTTGACTTGGTGAAAAGTTTACTGGGATCAAACATTGGATTTTTATGTAACATCGGATACACTTCGGAGAGTGCGCAACTGACTTGCATGATCTATTATCACCTTGCCTTTTCTTCTATCGGACTTCTCGTTTCTCAAAAAAGCGACATCGTTTCATGGTTGATGTTCCAAAAACACGAACGAAGATATTATTTGACTCCACGTTTGTGAAAAGAACGTCTAGGTTGTGGAATGCGTTGCCTGAGTGGGCTTTTCCCGATAGTTACAATCTTGGTGTCTTCAAATCGAGAGTGAATCGGTTTCTTCTAGGTAAACACGCTCCATCGTAGATCGCATCGTCGCTTATCATCAGGCGAGATGGTGGTCAAGTGCGAACCTATTATAGTTAAAAAAAAAATGTGGATACCACAACATATTAACGCGACAAACAACCAACTAGCTCAAGCTCTTTAATTCTTTATTTCGGAATGTAGGTATAGGTACCCACACATTAAGCGCTTATTTGCATTTCAAATCAAAACAAAAACAATAACTTAATTAATTAATTATCAATGACCTATTCTTTAACATGGTCTCTCAAATTCAAAAATATTACCATTGAATGTGATAGATTAGCCCGTTTAAATCGAAACCACAGCTTACATATTACTATTTTATTTAGATTTACATTTCAGTCGCTAGCAAATCGATTTTTTCGCACGCTTGTTTGTTAATTTGAAACAAACGTAGTCAAGTACTTAGAAGAAAGAATCATCAAATATTACTGAAGAAATCATCATCTAATTATTTATTATGAGATATTCTCGGCTTGAAAAGTAATGTGTTCTTTTTCCTTGCCGGCTGAGAACATAAATTTTCGGCTTTGAGGATTTTTAAATACTCAAAGATTTTCGGTGGTAAGTTCAGCTTGACAGCTGGCCTCTTTTAGATATAAATATTAGATGCTTAATAATGAACAACGCTAATTGTAGGCAATGTGAAAGCCCTGATTTAGAAGCGTCTTTATTATGAGGGCCACGTTCGTATCGAGAATGAAGTAGCAATAACCGAGGAGGCTATTTACTCCGACGCGACGCTACGTGATCAGATGGCGGTCGCCGTGGAATCTCGGGATCTCAGGCTACGATTTATCAGAATTTGTTTACATTATTAAACTTACTCGGTTAGTGGATTATTCAGAAATTTTCCGAATTTCATTGGGCAAACAAAAGTTACACAAACAATTATTGGATTTTCTTAAAAAAAACAAGCAATTTTTTTTGTAATTTTGTAATAGTGTAATTCGTATTTATTTATGCAAAAAAAATTCATGAAAATTTTGCACTGTGCTAACTTTCCAATATTTACATTTCTCATTATATGTCTACGCTAAATTGGAGTTTTGTGGGGAAAGTTTTGCATTTTAACAATTGCATTGTATTTTAGTAATTTCTGAGATTCTATCAAAATTTACATTAAAATCGTAAACTGTAAAAATCGTTGCACGGTGTCCGTAATCCCAAGTCAAAGGCCTAGAATACACAATAGTATCTTAGGGTGATTGAGGGTGGCTGTCAAGGTCACAACTCAGTGGCGGCTTTTACTATCCGAGTGCATAGTGGTTTTTAACATTGCTTCTTTGTAGTTTACGGTAAAAATATCTACTACGTTCTGTAAAGTCGATATTAGGAAAACTAGAATGCGATTCCACTGTAGACAGCAAACGAGTGAACGAAAATAATGCTCTGTTACCAACGTACCATACTAATATTACATAATATTTTAGAAGTAAAATGTATTTCAATAAAATTTATTTTCTCAAAAAAAACGTAAGCTAACTTCAATTTAAAATTGAATTCGGGCATTCCACCAAATTCAAAACGGAGAAATGATTATGTCATCCAGGTAACGAAAGTAAATTTTAGTTGTTTTTTGTTCATAATTCAAATACTACTGTACTGATTTCGATAAAATATATATGAGACTCCTTCTGAACTACGATCTACCAAACAAAACAAGAACCATCAAAATTGATTCACAATAAGCGGTGCTATCGCGTAACATACGTATACAAAATGAAAAACTTACAGCCGAATTGAAAACTTCCTTCTTTTTCGAAGTCGGTTAAAAACACGTTATATTGGCAATAACTAATAAGAAATAAACATGACTTTATTATAATTATTGTTATAAGAAACTGAAACTGAATCATATAGGGACATATCGAGCACATTCTAGTCTAAAACTAAGCTAAGTTTTTTTTTAAATCAGGAGTGACGAGACGAACAGGACATGTGCCTGATGGTAAGCAACATGCCTGCTACATGACAGCACCGTGACACGCAGCTATTGGAACATAAAGAGTCCAAATCATTACTTAGCACTGCACTGCGCTCGTTACCCAGAGATATAAGATATATTATCTCTATGCCCTGTAATTTCACTGGAAACATTGCCCTTAAAACCGAAACACAGTGATGTTTTCACATTACTACTTAGCGGTAGAATAACTGGCAAATATGTGAGTTACAAAACTACATAATATCTAAACCGAAATAATTATGCAAAATGCAAACTAAACTAATACAGGAATGTGAGCAATTTCTAAGGTACTTAAAGTGAATAGTCGATGGAACGTTTTACAACACATTTACGGGTCTACTCCTGGCCAGTTTTATGAGGACTTTCGTGATCAAATCAAATCAAAGTTGCTCGGATTGCTTTATTACACTACTTCGCAGCTTTACAATCGCAGCAATTTCCTTTTCGACAATTACTTTCTCGTTTAACGTAACTAGTGCTTTTCAAAATAAATAACAATTTCACTTTGTTAAATATTTCATCATTATTATCAGCTCATACTCGTACACTATTTGACTTAACTAATATAACACTTTGCCATAGACACGGTCTTACGTCTCTAACCACTCCAGCTGTTTTCCGTATATCGTCACTCTATCTAATCTCAGAGCCTATCCTACTTACTCTACATTTCGCGATTCGCGGTTTAGTCCAGAACTCGGGTAATTTTTTTACCTGTACCTATATTACTTTTTTGCATATTACAGATGTGAATAAATTTTTCAAACGTAATTTTATGTTAAACTTTTTTTAATCTATGAATTTGCTAGTATTTTTTTAAATTTTAATTTGTAAAATTGAAAATGTGTGTTATTATTTTATTTTATTTTTGGCTAGATATACAAGTACGTATTGACTTGACTGTACGTATAATACTTATATTTACAGTGTCACCAACTTATCTGTAGAACGGCCAAAACAGGAATTACTGAGTTAGAGTATTAAAGAACACAGCAGTTGTCAAATTTTGTAACAGGTGGCAGCACTTTTCGATAGTGGCACCATTGCTACATTCTACAGATAAGTTAGTCGTATTGTAACACATCGCAAATCCATACTGACATAAGTGACATCCCTGATGACAGGTTGACATAAAACTGCTCGGCCTTGTCAACCCTTCGCAGTGTCGAGTTTCCGTACGCACGATAGGGTCAGTGTACACGCTACCTTGATAGAAGAAAAAATAGCAATAATTACCTACTATAGTTATATATACCTATTTTAGTTGTACATCCTTATGTCATTACTTTTGACATAGTAGTGATTGACGTTCAAAAGATGCCATAGAGTTTGACTGTCGTACATATTTTTGTGATGAAAAGACTATTCTACCGCCAAACAGGAATGTGCAAGCATTACTGTGTTTTGATTTGAAGAGAAATGTTTCCACAAATCCCAGGACATAGCGATAAATCATCAATCGCTAGGATGACGAGTGAAGAGTAGTGTTGTGCAGTAAGTTATATTTTTATGTACAAATAACTACGCGCTTTGCTGTTTTAAACTGCTCTCAAGGCACGTCACTGCCAATGCCATCTTAATGGTTGACAGTTCTGTCATTTTATAGAATGACAAGTTTTTCTAAGTACGATAACAAATTTTTATCCAGATCCGGACGATGGAGGCACGATTCTCTGTTCTCAATTTGACGGACAGATTCGTCTGTTACTTTTAGTTGTATCGTTTGTCCAACTACCGGTTTAAGTTAGCACGTTCAAAGATAGTTATCAAATGTCGACGGCCACATAATTATTTTGGCCGTCAAGTTTATGTAGGAAACGTAGAACATTTATTTGGTTTGATCTTGTCACTCTATCAAGGTTTAGTGTCACTGTGGCGGATATTTTGGCTGGCTGGTGTTTCGTTTACAAATAACAGTAGCTTATACTGAATTATCTTGAAAGAGTATTTGTTTGTTGTGATTGTATAAATTACCCAAAAAAATACTACACCAGATTTCACTCTACTTTTGTGATAATAACGTCCAGGCTGTGGAATACTTTGTCTGAGTGGGTTTTCCCCGATGGTTACACGCTTTGTGTCTTCAAATAAAGAGTGAATAGGTTTTTCAAGGTAAGCACGCTCAATCGTAGTCCGCATCGTCGCTTAACATCAAGTGAGATGGCGGTCAAGTGTAAACCTATAAAAGTTAAAAATCGGATAAATAGCGTTTGGATAAAACGGAATAAATCAGTGGCTTAAATCAACGTTTATTATAGGATTTTAATCCTGGAGTCTCTCTTCTAGTGAAAGCGGGACATGAATCCTATCACTGCGAAAATTAAGCTATGATCTATTTAATCCTCTAAACAAACAGGCATTGCGCTGAGAACAGCTATCACATTCTACTTTGACGTCCAAATATATTACTTGTATAACTTTTTACGACATAAAATTAAAATGTAATGCTTTTACTATCAGACTTAACCTTGACTTGGAGACATTGTATCAATTTGGAAAACTCCACTCGGGCAACGTATTCCATACTCTAGCTGTTTATATAACGAAAACGGCAACAAACCTATTCTCAGATATTAGATTCTTTTGAAGGTCAACCATGAAACAGTGTCACATTTTCGAGCTCCGAGCTGCCATAGTAAAAATTGTTTATTACGATAAAAGCTGCAGGTATTAGTTCAGTACAAGAGTTCTTACGTAAACTTGTATGCAAGTATCAGAAACTATCAAAACAGCCAACGAACCTTATAGAAAGCCAACCACCATTTTCAGTTTCGCTATTTAAAGTAAATATTTATTCATAAGCTGATGGTATCTCGTAAGATTGCTGTCCCTTGGAGCGGTATTCTAATAGGATTCGGTTTGACTGATACCTAGAATGCTAGGTAATGCTAGGTAACCTAGGCAATGTGAAAGTAGGAGGACATATCAACGATGCTGGCTCTAGGGCTTACAGACTATGCTGGCTGACGAATAATCAGAAAAATAGATAGTCAAATGTTAAACAAATAAATTATGTCATAATCTTTATTGTGAAAAAAAATTCCTCCGTATCCCAAAAATTCACTTGAGGCTTACAATTACAATTCCTTCACTAAAAATTACATAATTTACAATAAAAAACCTGTCAACATTTTGAGAAAAGTGATATCTATACCTAGAACTTTTTTGAAGATTCTGACGTCGAACGCGAAGAGGCAAAAGTAAACTTAAGCCCAGTGATTTCTAATCAGTAATATCATTAAGATTATGCATGAGCTTGTATCAAAAGTAAAACCAAAGTAGTTCCATTTCTATATTAATTTATTCAATAAATAAATATTGGTGGACAATTCACACACAACACCATCTGACCCCAAACTAAGCAAAGCTTGTATGATGGCGGCCAGATAGATGACAAAATACTTATATAGTTTTGAATACATACTTATTATACATAGAAACACCCAGACACAGTATTCGTTTTTAATGTTTAAATTAAACTTAGCATTTTCAGATGACTTAAAATTAAAAGTAACAATGATTGAATAAACACTACGCTTTTACATGTCAACAATGTTGCAATAAAAAAGTCATCATATTTATGTGAGTATAAAATATAACATAGACAGATACACCCTATTAAACAAACGAATAAAAATACTTCACAAGTTGAAACAATTTATACACTTAAAGGTAGTGCGACAGATGTCAACTACGTTTAAAACAAAATGTAAATAATTGTAATCAGTCCACGTCAAAATGTTCTTAAACAGAATAGATAATAATTAGATACAACGTCAATTCATCAAATTAAATAATTACAACGTCAATTGAAAAATAAACACTATTATAATTGCTTAAACATGATTTTTGTTTTAATATTTGAGTAGTCATTAAAGTTGTAAAATGTTTGTCAATTAGTCTGCTAACTAAAACTTAAGCCTAATTAAAACTTAAGCCAGTTTTTGTGTATCTACTGAATAACAGTGACATAAATATGTATAATTTGAAAACTTTGTAAAAGTACTAAGACGTTGGTAAAAAGATTTTGACGTGTTTTTATTGTTCTTTCATTACTTTCTGTGGGTGTGTGTTATGATTTTTTATAAGTGTTTTAATAGAAAAATCTATAGATTTTTTACTACAAAACATGTAGTTTTTTTTTTTAATAGTGTTACGGGGCAGCAAGGCATGAGCCTGATGGTAAGCAACACGATTGCCAATACAGTCAAATGCCACGCAGCAATTCGCAAAGCACAGTCAAAATAACTGCCTAACGCTGTACTCCGTTTGTCTAGACTCAAGAGATAAATATAGGTAAGACAGTAACTTTACATTTTCTTGAAACTCTTGTTTGAAGGATGTGATTAGGTGCATTCGTCTAATGTTAGATAATCGGTAATACAGCCTCTACGATGCAGAGATTTTTACTTTCCTTGGGGAATATCGAGTACAACTGGATATTAACTATTTGTACATGATAATATACATATGTGTTACGTGGGAATAGGATTTCCGTGACAAAAAAGAGCGTAAAAAATGCAGTACAGTAGTAAGTTAAAGAAAAACGATATATGGATATACCGCGAAGTAGGCTGTCGTGAGATCGTCACGCCCCTGGGTTTATTGGCACAGCTGATCTGGTTACAATATTATAGTCAAGGAGGCAAGGGTTAAACTTATTACAACACGTGAACAAAACTTGCGTATGAAAATTTGCAACCTATTTCTTGTGTACTAACAGCGCCCCGCGATTTTACCCGGGGAGTTTATCCAGTATGTCCATTCCCGCTATTTTTCTGGGATAAAATGTACCCTAGTAAAATGTTCTTCCAGAATACAATCTTACCGCGTTCTAGTTTTACTAAAATAAAGTAAGATCATATCAGTTAAATTAAAAGAAACCATCAGTTAAAATGATTTGCATGTTTCTTAAAAGTTTAGGTACGGATTAAAAATATAATTACATTTAATATTGCACATCGTTGACATTCAGAAATGTACTTAATATAATTATTATTATTTTAGTATTAAATCAAAGAACTGATTGAAAAATCACCCTATAACTTTATATCAATTCAATATCAATTAATTTATCCTAAGAAACAGTTTGCGTCTAAGTCAACGTAGTAATTAAATGTATCAACATCTCCCTGTCTCCACAGTTGGATAAATAGACAGTTATACACATAATATCCAATTGTAATTATATACAATTGCGATGACAGTGTGTAAACTGTCATTGAGCAATGTTTGTCAGGTTGCGAAACTGTGGTCGGACAGTTTCTCAACTTTAGCCGCTCGTGTGGTCACTACGTGTGAACGTAGTATTTACACTGATAAGTCAATCCGACCAATAAATGATTTAATTTTTTTAAAGTTACAGTATAAAGGTCAAATGTTTGCCTTAGTGATATTTTTTTATAGAAAAAGTGGCAAATAAGCAGATTTTTTCAACGTTAGGTTTTCTTTAATTATTAAAGGTTTACACTAGACCACCATCTCACTTAATGGTAAGCCACGATGCGGTATACGATGAATTGTGTTTAGTTAAAATAAATCAATTCACTCTCAACTTAATATACTAACATGTGTCCAACGAGAAAAATCCACAGAGACAATAATTAATTACATTTTTCCCGAAAGCTACCCTCTCTTCAAACGAGAAATTTTCAAGTATGTATTCGTAAAATTTAAGTAGAGAGTATCTTAGAATGCAATTGAGTACTTTATTTAACACACATAGATAATTTTAGGGAAAAACGAAGTCGAAGATTTGGATGCAATCCTGTATGAAAATATTTTTTAAATTACAATTTCAACAGTTGACATCATTAACTCGTGCAAAAGCCGTGTTAACTACAGATAGCTTAAAATAAAAACCGATAGTAGCTCTCTCTTAAACCTGTCAAAATATCTTGGTCTATAAATGTCATATTCGTAACAAAATATAGAAGTAACGAGGTTGCTATAAATTTGTAAACAGTAATAAAAGTTACTTCATCGCATGCATTCTGAAGTTTTATGTGTGCTATAGAGAATACGGCTTTGTAATGCAATAATAAATATAAAAGCATAGTGGGTAATATTGAATGATTGCCATCGGCTAATCAGCGATAAATCTTCATTTATACAGGTGACAGAATAATCAGTTTCTAAAGGTGTTTATTTTAAATGAGCAACAAATTACACGGTTTCATTAAATTTAATTAAAATTACGTAAAACAGAATTAGTGCTAAGTTGTTGGCACTAAAGGAAATAACTTCTTAAGTAATATATGTTTTTATTAGATAAAAGTGCATGACGTGCGCCTGATGGTAAGCAATAAGCTTACCCATAACAGAACAGTGTCACGTAGGAAGAAGTGGTACTCCAATAGGCAGATTGAAAAAAAACTTGCCGTTACAAAACTGACGACCAACAAATTATTTTTAAAATTTTAATTTTAGAATTAAACGTTACCAAATGATTCGTTTTTTAACCCCCGACCAAAAAGGGGTGTTATAAGTTTGACGTTGATGTCTGTCTGTCTGGCTACCTGTCTGTGTGTCTGTCTGTGGCACCGTTAAACGGATGGGCCGATTTCGATGCGGTTTTTTATTTGAAGTTTAATTTCCGTGCTTTCATTTGATACCCATGTTAAGGTAGGTTGTGAATAAATATTTAGTCCGCCATTTTGTGGAGGCGGCCATCTTGAATCGATATCAATCAAACATAGCTAAGATGTTTGATTGATATCGATTCAAGATGGCCGCCTCCACAAAATGGCGGACTAAATATTTATTCACAACCTACCTTAATATGGGTATCAAATGAAAGGTCTTGAATAGTAAAATACTATACACTATAACAAATTTCAATATCAAGATGGTCGGCACCACAGAATGGCGAATTACATTTTTTTTCACTACTACCTCAATATGGGTACCAAATGAAAGGGTTTGACTAGTAGAACACTATGCACTATATCAAATTTAAAATCCAAGATGCCCGCTACCATAAAATGGCGAAATCGATTTCTTTTTTCACAACTCCGTCAATATGGGTATCAAATGAAAAGGTTTGACTAGCAGAATGTTGTACTTAAAAGTTGCAAATCCGAGGTAGTCGGCGGTTAATCAAAGTTTTTTATTTTGCTCTTGTTATATCAAAAACTAAATATTACTTTTTATGTGATTAACGGATTACGATCGTGTGATAGTTTCAACCGCTTTCGGCGGTTTTTTTTAAAGGCCGTGCCTACGCGCATCCATCTCTGTCTATAGCATAACTGTGCCACGCAGCTAAAATTGAAAACCAAAAATAAATTAGTGCACTGGAAAAACTAGCTATTGTTTACTCATAAAATATTCCACCATTTGTAAACAGAATTTAATAAATACGTTATTTTATGTCATTAATAAAATGCTAATATAAAATGCAAGTTGCCTGTGCCTAGGCACAGAAACCGGCCTGCGCTTTCGCTCCTTGTGCCGTGGGATTGTCGATTCGTTTGTTTCCTCGATCGCTGAGTCTAATTGACGAGACTGCATTGATTGAATATGTAAGTGGCTTTGAGGGAAGGAACCAGCCGGTACAAATGTCTTGTACACCTGATATCTTGTGATCTGTTAAACCCTTGTGTTCAGAGAAAATATTCTTAGGTAAGCCTGTGCAGAGATGGAACGATAATGTTGGAATATTATTATTGTTACATTAATAAAATATTATACAATTTGTCTTTATTCATATAATACAATTTATTTAATATATTAAGGCCGCATTACTGTATAATATCCTATCCGTGCACGGTTGCCTGGAAGAGATCGCTCTAAGCGATAAGGCCGCCAATTAAAATGTCTAGCATAAGTTCTCTTTAAGTTTCTTTTGTGATTTTGTTTTTTGTATGTATGTGTGGCTAAAGAGTTATTATTCTATTCTACAACAAGTCCATAACACAATTAGTCAATCTTAATATGTATAAATCTCCTGTCACGATGTTTGTCCGCGATGGATTCCTAAACTACTTAACCGATTTTAAATTAAATTGGCACACCGTGAGCAGTCTGGTCCAACTTGAGAGATAGTATAGTTTTTTTTTTTCGATTAATAGTCCTTATATGACGAAATCCGAGCGAAGCCGGAACGGGCCGCTAGTAATACAATAAAATAAAGTCCACAATAAATCAATCAATTAAAAACCCACCCCTAACAGTACCCGGCACAAAAGTGCGCTGGCAGCATTACCACGTTGAATAGCGATGGATTATATTAATTAGAAGAAAACACTTTAAGTCTGTCAAAAATAGAAAACAATAGTTAATTACTACTTGAAATGTAATTAACTTATATTTGGTTACGTGCACCCGTAGCTACTAGAGGAAGTCGTGTGTTGGGATGAAATGAAAATCTAAATTTTCTTGATTCAGGTAATTAATAAACCGTTATAAATGTCTGTCTATATTTTTTATCAATTTCAGTGGCTATAAATATAATATACTATAAAACTCAGATTCAAAGTTCAAGACACATACCTACATGAAACTAGATTCCATTATCATAGTACTTCTTGTTCGAAGCACTTTTCTACACAGGTAAAAGGCAGAAAATTGCTCGTAATCTTATCTGCAAATAGCAAAGAACGAACGTCGGCTTCCGTCAAGATAGAGATAATTTTGACATCCTTCCTTACCTCATTCAAAACTAAATTTCACCAGCAAAGAAAGTAGATATAAATAAAAAAATGAAACAAAAAAAGAGAAATGATATGTCTAATACATTAGTACCATTCCATTCGTATTTTATTATATCAGTCCAAACACATTTTTTTAGTACACGAGAAATAGGCTGAGACCGCACATCAAGGCAGAGACAACTCAGATTCTCCAATTACATCTACTTATAATAATTCTACTTACATAGAAATACGCACTACAAATATCTTGTTACCTCCGTTATATTTGTATCCGATGGAGACTACATTGTTGCAAATTCAATAGAATTTAAATACGATTCACGTGCATTAATAACAGTTACAAAATTTAAATGTACTCTCAAAGGGAGTACTTATTACTTAGTTACTTTCAGTCACGTAAGAGATAGCGTGAATTTATGCCGCTATTGTCGCTTACTGAGCACAAAAGATCAATGGGGTTGACGATTGAAATAGACATTGGCAATGAAGGCTTTACAAAGCTATTGTGTTGATTCTACAAACTTCTCAATCAAACTATGAATTGTTAACTTAATACAGAAATGTCAGTTGAACTAATACACCGAAACTTAGAAGACTGGTGAAGCAAATTAAATGTCAGGTTTTACTTTTTATATGACTTTTGGCTACAGATGACTTCTACTGTCTACCGTGATGTTTTACTGCTGTGTCCCAAATTAAGTCTTACTATAAAACTTTTGAGTCCAATAAAATTTGTGTGGAAGTTTCGGAAATGTATGTCGTTAAACAAATTCAAAAAGAGAAAATTGAGCTTAGGTCAGATACAATTTGCAATGATAGCAATGGGTTCGAATTTCCATCTGCCATTCTGAGTATTTTTCCAGCTGTGAGTAATGGAAAGAAATCGTGAGGAAACTGACATGTTTCAAGAATCTTTCGAGGCCTACCCACACTGGGCCACTATGGTGGATTATGACCTTGATTCTCTCATTGCGGGAGCAGCCGTCAAGTAGGTACGAGCTGTCAACTTTTGGTGGGCTGCTTATGTAGATATAATACGGCAGTCAAAATTACTGTATAATCTTAAAATGAAACCCATAGAAAAAAATATCATGTTACAAAATTTTAAAACAGTATACGGTAACTACACCGTAATTAACGATAAACTTGCAATAATATCCAAGCTGGCAACAATGCAAATGCACACAATACCTAACAGTACATTCAGAAATAACATATTCAATTCACACAATTCTATTGCATCAAGATTCAAAACCATTGGTTTATTGCCTTCCGCCCGCTTGCATTCAAATCAAGACCTACCCTCCGGAGCTTTAGTAATTAAAATAGCGCGAACAAAAGAACGGAAAAATAATGGTTCTCAGAAAGGCATTTGGTAAACTGAGACTAGTTCATTTGGCAGCTTTAGACTTTTGGTTCTCTTGCTTTTCTTGATAAAATTTCGAGTCAAAGAGCCAAAACGATCATGAATATACAGCCATTGAGTTTTAGTTGCACTAACGCGCAAAGTTACATATTAGTGAAATTTCCTAAAAAGCCATGATAAACTTGAACGAATATAGGTTCGAATCCACCCACCTCTGAGATTTTCTCTTAGTGCAGAAGTTCTAGTTTCCCATTATTTAGCTTTAACGGTTAAATAAAACACTGTAACGAAACCGCACGTCAGTTTCGTTATAATGAAATACAGTCATTTTTCGAGGAAATGTGTCATCCGACAATCCGCGCTTGGCCAGCGTAGTGCATTGTGGCCTTGATTCTCTCCTTGTGAGAAAATTTTCAAGTCTTAGCTAAGGGAACATAAAATAGGCTTAAGATGATGTTAAAATTTTTCAGATTAGTGGCAGAAGCAATGTTTATTTTTTTCGCACTTCTCACTATTAGAACTAGTAGAACACGCTACTGAATTCCTACACAACCACAACATAGCCCACCTAAAACTCAGTTAAAAAAATGATTACAAAACTAATATTTAACAAATATTTGAACTCATATCTTTCCACAAATGAATCAAAATGGTAGTCAACATTTTATATTTGTTGAAGAAAATGAAAATTTTCACAGTCCTCTTATACCAAAGGTTAATGACAACAAACAGTTACACAATAAGTTAGAGACTATATGAATAACAAAATTCAGATACGTCAAAACAATAGGCTATAAAACCATTTCACTCTCCCATTGACCCATTTCTAATAGAAAGAAACATGGACACATCCGCACATAATGAACGATACAACAAACACAAGAGTTTATTTATGTACTTCAAGGTGATTTAATATTCTAAGAGAATGCAATTAGCAATAAACATAGCTCAGCATACTAACCATAATTAATGTCACACGTAATCTTAATTCCTAATTCACCATTACTTCTACACATAAATAAGTTAACAACAAACTTCATGTATGATGCTACTTCAGTACCAGATAAGAAACTCGAAATGGATCTTTGTGAAGCAATGGATACTGCAAATGGAATTGTGGTCGGAGAAAGGGAAAGGGCAATAGTAGAGAGGCGCTTACAGCAAATCCGAGCGGAACTGATGGCGATATTTCGATACAATGCATCGTTACTGCTTTCTGTGCGATCTAATCAGAACATAACGTATTAGGGTACAACAAATACCTCGAAGAAACTGAATGAAGATGGCACATTAAATAATGCTATTCATAAAAAATCGAAGTGATTTACATTACCTCGTTATTTACCTCGTATTGTACCTAATTTTCTAAACAAAACAAAAAACTAAACAAAAGAGACCAGCGATTTCTTCCACGCATACAAAGTCAAAACTAATGCCCAATTTATTTCTCAAAACAAATACGATAATAAAGAACTCATTAATCATTAACAGCCCACTAAACGTTCCCACTGCTGGGACTCAGGGCCTTCTCTCGCAAGGAGAGAGTTAAAGCCATAATCCACCACGCTGGCCCAGTGCGGGTTGGTGGATGACACATGACTTCGAAAGATTCTAGGTACATGTCGGTTTCCTCACGATGTTTTCCTTCACCGTTTTAAGTTAGCGGCATTACGCACATGACTTCGAAAAGACAGTGGTGCGTGTGGGGTTTGAACCCGGGGTCTCCGGATCGGCAGTCGCCGTTCTCCCGACTAGACCAGGACTTAACTTTTACTAGAAACTTTACTACTTTATAAAGAACTACTTTTAACAAAACATTCAACAATTAGTACCTATTCAAATCGAAGGACAGAAATAACTAGAGTATTTGAAATACAAACTGAAAATGATTTCTTTTAAATTGTAAGATACACACTCAGATAATTATTTTTGACGTTATTTTAAATACAATCTCATAAACTGTCCCGGCTATTATTAAGATGACAAGTAATTAAGGACCAAACCCAAACTTGATTTGCATAGAGCCGACAAATTTCACACTCACATTTTAATATACCAGTACGATACTTTCAGGTGAAAGTAAACATCATTAAGTCAAACAATGGACATGTGAATTAGATTATTACAGCTGATAATAGAAATGGCACGAGAGACATAAAAGAAGTAACTCAAGTTCGTAAGATCAACGCAAGACTACACGACTACAAAAAGCTACCGGAACTTGATTAGTCAAGCACTATTGTTCGGTAAGAGAATGTATCGCCTAAGTATTTGTGAAATGAGCGAAGTTGATTTACTGGTAGAGGTATAAATGTAGTGTAAGTGTTAAATGTAACCATGAAGCGACCTTGATATTGAAAACGCGACAAGCCAAAAATGAAAGTGAAACAGATTTGTTTTCTCTTTTAACGGTTACGTCTGTAATGATGACTTAACTCATTCTGATTGAACATTTTTCGACCAGTAATCTAATATATTTGTGCAATTGTTAAACTTAATTCAGAAAAAAAACGTCTGATTTGAACATTTTTTCAATTGTTTTTCATGCATTGTTAACCTTATATCCATCTAAAGAGACTTAAGTTGCTAAACCTAAAGGTAGTTAAGTAAATATTAATCAATAGTTTTCATTTCAATTTCCTTTTATTAATTAAAAGGTCATCAGATCCGCTAAAAAAGAATTGTGTTGTATTTAAATTTTATAACCTCACATAGTATTTTTTTTATAAACATAAGTTCAACGTATTTTGCCATGCGCTGTGGTGATAGGGATGATGACTGTTACATTTAAAAAAAAAATACGGGGCACGTATTTTTTGTTTGATCAAATTATTTAAAATCGACAAACATATACACCATTAAACTTCTGGAAAGGAGGAGTGAACATCAAGTCTATATAAAAATTGTAAACAGACGTGCGTCAGTCAAAACTTATAAGCACTAGGTACATACATATGTCATAAATCTTCGTATTTTTTTTTGTTTTTGTTGAAACGAAAATATATGTGTACAACATTTTTTAATATTTTAACTGACGGACTGATTACTTTTGTTTAGTCACCTATTCCGTGACTCCTATGGCTGAAATTCTTTATATCTGTAGACTTTTATCGGTCTACGTTTTTTTATAGCATAGACGTGCAGGACATGTCATTGTATCTGATGGTAAACAACATGCCTGCTATATAATAGCACAATGACACGCAGCTATTGGAACATGAAAGTCGAAATCTTTACCTAGCACTGCACTGTGCTCGTCACTCAGATATCTGAGATATTATCTCTTCAAGCCCTGTAATTTCTCAAGGAACATTACCCTTGAAACCGGAACACAGTAATGTTTGCACATTACTGCTTGGCAGTACTAAATTGACTGGCAAAAGGGGTGGTACTTCCCCAGGCGGACTCTGCCAAGAGTCCTACCACTACAATTTTAACGTATAATTTAAATGGGCTTAGTGTAAGTAATTAGATATATAGTGTAGCTTGTATAATACTCGTAATTTAGTTTTGTTAATAAAAGTTCTGCCAGAGGATTTATGAACATTCATCATTTAAACAGACTTGAACAATAATACCAATAACAAAGAATTAATTTGATAATTACTCACAATTTAATAGCAAATCCTGCCGCTTATAATTCGGTAATAACATGTCGCAAGCTATAGTAATCGCAACTCGTAGTAAGTTGTATAAATGGTAATAATCTATCATTGGCATTGTCTATTGCCGGCTCGAGATCACTGCTATTGTTGCAGATACTTGAAATTCGAGTGAAAACAATAAGCATTGTTATACCATCAGCTTTCAAGTGTTTCAAACCCCGGCGACCTTGTTAGCTCATTGACTCTTTACTCATAAACGGGTCAACGACAACATTAGGTCAATTTTACGAAATTATTACGAAACAAATCGATATTTAATTTTTAACCCCCGTACTGTGAAGTAATGCTGATTCTGGGTCAGTCATTTTCATAATTAACTTTATAGTAATCGAGTGACCATGATCCGTTTGGAGACTTAATGCCTACAGTTTTGGCACTAAAATTACAGACCGTCTCAAAAACATTAACTCCGTTTTGAGTTTAATTAATACATGAATGACATCTTTATTTGGGCTTTAAAAGCATTGCATGGCCTGTGACATTTCTATATTTGGAATCTTTACGTTTAGAACCATACTTTTGGCTAACATTTTGAAATGCGTTTGGTCTGTCTACTTTCATTTCTAACACTCCTTAAAACATTATAATATTTGTATGTACAATGTACATTCTAAATTTTCTTAAATGATCTGACCCAAAAAAAAGATTTTGACAATGTTTGCTGAACTTATTATGGTTGCCCTTCCTCGACCTTATTCACAGATATCTCGGTCAGGGAGGTGTAAATCGAATTACTGACGGAAAGCCAAAAGTAATTGGTCAGAGGGAAACCGCGGGAACAATGCTCTGCAACTGCATTCACAATTAACAGCCGAACGGGCCTTAATTAAAGCCAAATCATTATCTTACCCTGATCTAAATTGAATGAATAGGTGCGATCCGTTTACTGATAGCCGGGAAAGGTCAAGAAGTAATAATTGTTTAACATCATTGACACTATTTACGCTTATCTTCGAATCCGTATAATCCAACGCCAGATTTTTAATACCACAGTGAACAAATTATGATCATTAACGTCAACGAGCAAAAGAAATGATTGGAACCATCATCATTATCCCAATTACTTATAATGATCAAAATTGAAAATAAAATTGATAATAGTAACAGCAGAAGATGGACAAATAAATTCAACAATTTAACACTTTCTCCGACTAATTGCAGAAAATATAGAAAACCGCTAAATTTTCTCTGTAAACGGTCACGAAGTTACATCGGGAACCCAAAGTTGCGCAATAAAGACCTCGGCATAATTTTTGGAAATCGTAATAACACACATTCATTCATAGCTCTTCAATAGTCCTTACACAGATGCTGTCCGTCCGTCGGTCAATATTTACACGCTATTCAAACAGGCCACGACCGTTGCAACGAAGGCCATGTATTGAATATAAACTTAATGCTCATGCCTTTTGTTAATGAATACAGTCCACACTAAACTGGTTAATTTAGAAGTCTTTAAAATCAAACATCAATTAGAACGTGCAGCTAATGATGTATTTA
This sequence comes from Ectropis crepuscularia, assembly GCA_963693475.1. Classification (NCBI taxonomy): domain Eukaryota; kingdom Metazoa; phylum Arthropoda; class Insecta; order Lepidoptera; family Geometridae; genus Ectropis; species Ectropis crepuscularia. Next base: position 6,078,608 of record OY856340.1, read on the forward strand.
CTACTCCAAAAGCTTTATTTGAAAGTACTTCAAATGAATGTACAGACCCAGACTCGGGTGAAGGTAACGTGATCAGTACTCAGACAGATGCATTAGCTTTTATATTGAGTGCTACGATATAATTACTACTCGATTTCAAACATGATGTTCACGCGATAAAACAAGGCGTAACAATAAAAGCCAAATACAAGTTCTTGAAGGTTGACACTTACCTATGTGTCAAGGCATTATTGACAATTTGACGAAGCATGATCTCAGTGACGATGTAATAAGTAGTAATAAACTTGACGTACGTTTCACAACATGCGAATATGTACGCACTACGGGCAGGTATGTAGTTATAGGTACAAGGTCGATCAATATTTGATCCTGTAATATTTGTTCATAAATTAAAATGATTTATTGAAGCAGCTTAAAATTCATTGTCAGTTTCGACATTGGTTTAGCAATGTTCGAAACCGTTGTACTGTGGACCACAACAAACTTTACCTGCATAGTCATTGTTTTGTTTTCCCATATCCATGACCCTTCGCATGCTAATTTTCAATTTGTACGCAACTTCGCCACTTACAGTGTTGAATTTACAAATCGACGTTTACTGCTGAATTTAACGTTTATCTAGCAAACTAATATTTATCAGATCATCTCGAAATTCGTGACGAACGATATCGTTACATCATGCCGATAATCTCGTCAATGTGACATAAATAGTTACACTATCGCGCGAAATCGCAACTACTGGTATGAAAAAAAACATTGATAACGTGATATGTGTGACTAACATTGTTAATTCCGCTTTCTCGCACATGGCAAGTACAAAATCGATTCCAAGTCTCATATTTATCTCGTTTCATCTGCGGTTTGACCCCATAATGGCCGGAATACCGTTATGAGATGCATAATCTTCCGATAATGTCATTATACTATGACGTGACTAAATTAACTCTATAGAAAACTTACACACATATGTGTCGACTATTATAATGTTTCGTAATGGACTGATTGTTTCGATAACTCAACTATTAGTTTAAATATTACCATTTATTGCTCGACGTTCGAGCGCTGTAACACCTCGAGAAATTTCCTAGATCTTATCGAATAGAATGTCGCCAAGTAGGTAATTGAAATACAGCCTATTAGAAATTCCAGCCGCATTTGGGTTACTTTGTATTATTGATGCCTAAGATTGAAATAATTATTAACTAAAGACGAGTAAACGTTTGCCACGTGTCGGATGATTGTTGGGCGAAAATTAAAAGGCAATGGAAGCCCAATCGGAAACAACATTGTGGTAGACCACGAAAACAATTGGCGATTGGCGAAATGAAAAAACTGGACAGCTTTAGCCTTAGATAGGGAAAACTAGAAAGAGGCAGACTGTTGTCCGACAGTGGTACAAATGTATAATAGTAATGATAATTAATTTGAATTTCATGCATACCACATAACATACGGAACTCTAATATTAATGCTTATCTTCCTAATGGTAGTCGAAATTGTGGTATGCCCATACAAGTAGTCAATACTTCACACATTTGTACGTATGAGTATGACCTTCGTGAGTTATTGCTAAGTTATGTAAATATTAATGTAAATATGCCTCATTACTTAGATAAACATTTGTTCGAGTACAACTATATTAGTTAGCTAGGAAGTTTAAATAGACAATTTGGAAGATATTGTCAATTATTTTTTCACGATGAATAAATATACTATGACACACGTGTTTACAAAATGTGCGTTTGTTATTTTAAACAGTTAGCTATCTGGATCTTAACACAGGTGACGCTTAGTACAAGTTATGTTTGAAAAAATGGTGCATAATTTTTTTATACCCTCCAAATCAAATTTTTGATCTAATATATCTATTGAAAAAATATTTGAGTTTTCATAGAAATGCTTACAGTCTATACCATGAAAATAAGGTAACTTACTGTTAACTTTTTGTGGTGCTAGGATAATTTGAAAGAAAGCAGAAAGCATTACACAGTCCACCTTTGGAAGTACCACACCTATGTTGTTTATTTTACCACCCATCATTGCGGCTCGAATATCAATGTTTCAAGCTAAATTAAATAGCAAAAGCTTTATCATCTCTTTGGGTGACAATCTCAGTCTTTGCTAGGCAGTGATTTGGAATTTTCATTTTCAAATAACTGCGTTATTATGTACTATTATGGACAGGAGAATTGATCACGGTCAGGAGGAGCATGTCTTACTTGTGCTATCAATCTAAATGATGAATACGCAACATTTCAAACTCGGAAAGTGAAAAAGAATATTAAGTAACATCACCACTCGACAAAACTGTATAAAAGTGAATTCAAAATCACAAGATAGTACCTAGATGACTCGACTCAATCAAGAGATAAGTTAAAATATTCGGCAATTTACTTATCACATTGTCTATTAGACGATTTTTCCGGATAAAAACTTTAGTTACAGACACTAATGGTAGTTTTGTAGGTACATGACAACGACATCAATCGAGCACCAATCTTCAAAACTGCCAATCGCCTTTTCAATTCGGCTACCGCCACCGACCCAATACAAGTTTTGACTTACTTTTTGCAGAGAAAGTTTTCTGAAATTGATGCACAAACATTTGAGGTCAGTATTCAATAAATACATCACGATTGTAAAAAGTATTGACCTGATATCGTCTTATACGAGAAAAAATAAGTACAATACTTGGGCTACGTAATTTTTTGTGTTCAGTAATTCGATCATCTGATCAATTTAGAAGCGAAGGCGACGCACGACTGCTTCGTTCGATAGATATTTTTTTAAAACAAAGACAAACAAAAATAGAGATAAATTGATATTTTGCAACATAACAAACAATCACTAGCGTTAGAAGCATTTTTTAAAACCAGCGACGTTACTCACATACCTGTCGACTAGAGTCGTTGCGTCCCACGGCTTAACAGTTTTTCACGATAATTTATTTTCAAACACAATTCAAGCAAATCTATCGTTTCGTAAATTATCCCTATAACCATTAACTTGAACAAAAAAAAAAGTAGCGTTCCTTTGAGCTAATTCAGCAGATGTACTTACTTATTACGCATTTCATTTCATTCACGAGCGCAATGCAGTGCTTCTGCAGTGTTATGATTTAGGCTCTTCGTGTTCCAATAGATGCGTGCCACTGTGCTGTCATGCATGCATGCTTATTATTATGCAGTTCGTTTCGCCATTTTTAGGGTTCCGTAAAACGTAAAAACGGAACCCTTATAGATTCGTCATGTCTGTCTGTCTGTCTGTCTGTCTGTCTGTCCGTCCGTATGTCACAGCCACTTTTTGCCGAAACTATGAGAACTACACTGTTGAAACTTAGTAAGTAGATGTATTCTGTGAACCGCATTAAGATTTGAACAAAAAAAATTAAAAAAAAAGAAAAATTAGGGTTTCCCTCCATACTGAGAACTGAAACTCAAAAAATTTTTTTTCATCAAACCTACACGTGTGGGGTGTCTATCGATAGGTCTTCAAAAACGATGTTGAGGTTTCTAAAATTATTTTCGTATACACTGAATAGTTTGCGCGAGACACACTTCCAAAGTGGTAAAATGTGTGTCCCCCCCCTCTAACTTCTAAAGTAAGAGAATGAAAAATCTAAAAAAAATATATGATGTACATTATCATGTAAACTACCAATGAAAATTAGTTTGAACTCGATTTGATGAGTAGTTTTTTTTTAGTACGTCAAAAATACACTATTATTGAAACTTCGATCAAAGTTACAACGAACTACAATAACTATGTGTACTATGTATATTATGTTACTTGCTGCAACGGAACCCTTCATGGGCGAGTCCAACTCGCACTTGGCCACTTTATTTTTTTTAATAAAAAGGGCGTATGTGTGTGTTTCATACCGTTGCAAGCAAACATACGCACATTCGCCTTTAAAATATTAGTGTGATTGGTGGCCGTCTTAGGAGACGGAGCGTTGGTCACTCCGTAAATGTGTCGACGATATCGTCTACTATTACCAGTCGAGATTGGACTCGATTACCCCATGACTCTATCTAGAAGTAAAATAAAAATCCGTGGTGGCTTAGTAGGTAGAACGTGCTATTCACAATCGTACAAGTTAGTCGTCGTCGTCACTGGCTTCCATTATGAAGGAGAACATCGTGAAGAAACCGTCTTGTTCTAAGGAAATCTACTTTCGTGTTATGCGACATCCACCAACCACGCTGGCCTAATGCCAGCTTGGTGGATTTTGACTCTCATCTTGTGATAGAAGGCCCCGAGTCCCAGCTGTGGGGATATTCAGTTGGCTGATTATGCTTATGCTAGAAATCTTCTAGAAATTATACAAAGAAGACTATAGATGATGATGATGACCATGGACTAGAAAATCTATTATTAAGTACATATTTCAGTGGACTTGTGTTAAAATTTCAAATGTGGGCGTAGAGCATAACCTTGCTCCAGCAAATTAGACTAGGTCTAATTCATTATTTGACCAACTTCCATTAGCACAAACATTAGGCGATACAATAGCAACGTTACAACAAGCGCAAAGAAACATGAACATTATTATTAGATTTCACATTATTTGCTTTACTGTCGAGGCCTGAAATAAAGCAATTAACGGCCTAGTCATATTTGAAGCACGAAGCAGAGCCGAATAATAAGTACTAGAAATGCGAAGAATGAAATTCTGGGGTCTTAAAATAACAAATTATGTAAATATCAGTTCACATTCTAAAAACACTAACTAGTCCCAAACTAAGCAAAGCTTAGATTACTTGCATGACTCTTAAATAATTGGAATAAATTACTTTATTACACATATACCTAAATACCCTGGACGTTTACTCTCTTTTTACGAAAAACGTAATTTCGGAATAAGCTCGCGACTTTCCTACTCCGGTTCTTTTCGTGTGATCGAACGTTGTTTGACGTTTAAATGTGCTAATTAGATTAGGTTCAGAGCATTTAAACGGACGAAACGACGGCTTGATGTAGAACCAGAGTAGGAAAGTCGCGAGTTTATTTCGAAATTACGTTTTTCGTAGAAAGAGAGTAGACGTCCAGATACAGAACAATAACATTTTTATGTTCGTCATACAAATACATACATATTTATATTGAGTAGAAATCCGACAAAAACAAGGAGGCCATTTTAATAGTAATAATGTCAGCTGAAAATTATCATGTGACCAGCCAGATAAAATGGATCAACACTATTTCTACTTGAAAACATTCAAACTGGGTAATCGTCATAGGTCCATCGTGGGCGGGTCGTCTCTTGTCGATTACCTAATAGTGATCTTTTTACACCCTCTGAATATTCAAACCTAACAATATGTAAGAAGATATTCCACATCTGCTGAAGACTCATTGAGACCAATAAACACATAATATATGAGACCGTTTGATATCGAGACAGGACCCTTGGGAGCCGGGAGCTCATAGGTAGCCCACTAAATGTTCCTACTGCTGGGACTCTGGGACTCATGCAAGAAGAAGATCAAGACCCCCACTACGCTGGCCGAATTTGAGTTGATGGATGACGCAAATGATGGATGACTTCGAAAGATTATTGGAACATGCCTATTTCCTCACGTTTTCCTTCACCATTTTTAAATTAGAGGCTTTACGAACATGACTTTGAAAAGACACTGGTGAGCGTGAGATTCGAACCAGACGCTCCGAACCAGCAGTCACCGTTCTCTAGACTAGACCAGCCGAAGCTTAGTTGTAACTTAGACTGGAGTTCAATGAGCTCATTTTATTTTCAAAAACTTTTCCGAGCGCTTGGCCGACGCGACGCGTGACGAAAATGATGTCGTTTATTTGGCTCGACGTTTAAGCTTTGCCATATTTAGTGGTAATGCTGCCAGCATGCTCGGACGCTACCGATTGGCTAGGCTATACTTGGTCATTTTGATCATTTTTAGACTTACGTCGCTGTATGGATAATTCGGATGTACTCAATGTTAGTAGTTACTTAAATATTACTTAGATATATAATAGTGTAATCATCATTGTAATTTAGTTTTGTTTGTGAATGGCTCTGCCCATTTAAATTAGAGATAATAAATTCGCACTGCTTGTAGTTTAAAAAACGTCATTTTCAAATTTTCATCAAGTGGTTTTGGAATCCCAAAGGCTGAACATTATTACCAATTCCCCAAGTCCACAATTAATTTATTGCCATTTCCGATTGCATAAATTAAACGTATCTTTTTGCATGAGAATGGTAAAAAATATGGCGACATTCCAATATTGCAAATGGATTATTAAAATCTAAATGCGATAAAAACGGTATTTCCAAAGCAAGAAGCCTTGGCATTAGACCTACGAAAATGCTCAAACAGAATGTTACTTCACTTCCTAACAATACTAGCTTTGGTTACGAAACTAATAGATTTAACTCTACGACCATAAACTACAAATTTCATACATGTTAAAGTCCAAACTAATTACTATTTTACAATGCAGGGGTCGTTGTTCTTATTTGCGAGATACAAAATCAAAAGTGAAAAGCCATGGTGATTAGAATATCCGATTTTACAATTAGGTATGTCGTAGGTTTGAATACCGCCTACACCTCTGTGTTTTTTATTCAAGTGTAGATGTTTGAGTTTTTCAACGGGTTTTAAAGGTGAAGTAAAACATCGTGAAGAAACTGGCATGTTCTAAGAAAGACATTTTCCAGCCTCTATGTTCGCACCCATGGAAGTCAGGACCTTGTCTTGTTTTGTGCGGTCTATCATTACTACGCTGGTCAAGTGCGTGTTGGCCGATATTACATATCCTCAAAAGATGTATTAAATAGAGTCGTTACCTTATCATGTAAAACAGTTTATTTTCTGAGTATGCTATGCTCGAGACGATTCACTTTGGCTTTGTAGAACATTAATGAAGTCAAAGTTTTTATGGTTCTTCTAAAATCTTACTTCAAAAACAATCAACGAAAACGTAATTGCTATCCTATTAAAGCCTTATTTTTAGCAACCGACTGGCTCATTATCAGACAAAGCCCAGCCTAAAACGTAGAGACTCGAAATTTGAAGGGCGCATCATTTGCGCAATGCAGACAGACCACTGAGACAAATCTGATTCGCTTTCTGCGACGAAATAATTTGATTTAATATCTGTGCGAATTACAACGCTAAAAGTGAAGTCGGTAACTCAGTCGAAAATGAAGTCGTGAGTAACGTTAATAATTATGATAGAACCAAGCCAACTCTATAAATAGAAACCGATCAAGTAGCAGAAGAAAGGTTCGACCCGATCAGAGTTCACGACTTTCGTACTTATATCAATGAACGTCGGAATAATTTATCTACAAATAAAAATGGAGCAAGACAACTTACGAGCGACGTTGAGAGTGAATTTGGCAGCGAGAAAAAATGATAGAGCTGCAACGTTTTTTGCAACGCTTTGGAGTTTTTGTTCCAGTTTTTGCTGAACGTCGATTTGTTAGAAAAACATACGAGGGAAGCTCGAAAGTCGTGTGTTGCTTTCGAGGAAGAACGTTTCGTTGTCTTGACCTTTAGCAACATGAATTCTCTAAATTGTTACATTCATATTAATATGCAAATTTTTATAGTCATGTTTTACATGTTTTATACTCAACTCGTTTCTTGTATTCTAGCCGTAATAATATCTCACCGCAGTGTAATCTAGCTACAGCATTATATTGAAATCATTACGTTTGCGAGACACAATTAATTCTAATGAAATAAAATCTATTACTTTTAATTCGATAATTCAGAAATGGGAACACCTTTCGTAACTTTTCTTCATTGTTTCCCTCAGATTGTGGGCCTCAGATTAAGTTGTGTCGAAAAACGATCAAGTGATTACGGCTAGAAGTGTGGAGGTACCATTGTTTAGTTAGCGACCGACTTTTTTCTTCTCTATGCCGAATTAATTCGTTTGGTCGCAATATTGATTCAGTTTTTGTACGTGCAAGGGCAAGGACTGTTTCAATAACTGACAGACCATGTCATTGATGATTGGACTCAATAACATCAGCTGCAAATTATTATCGTTCTTCAAACTAGCATGTATAAAACTTGCTATTGAGACCTTTATATATATGCATTAGTGCGTTTAATGTATTCAAATATTCTTGAAAGTTGGTATTCATTTCGACAATGTAAAACAGATCGTCATTTCTTTTAAGTTTCACATCAAATGTTGTAATACTTACGGGAACGTTTAACAGCAACTTTTAGATGATAGCAGACCCTTACACCAGCTACAACGCCCAGTTTATCCGTACGAGTGAAAAATCCAGTCAACACTCAACACACCACTCTGAAAAGCAAGTTAGAGCACTTCACGAAAATCCTGTCGCGGCGGGTCCGACTAAACCCGTTCCGAGGATACCGAATTCCGGTTTTAGGCGGTCACTCTCAGTTCCGAACTGTCAGGATTAAGGTAAATCTTCCCAGTCAAATAGACGAGGGTCGAGCGAGTTCGAATAGGAAAGTTTCGTGTGTAAACTTTTTTCGCGATGTCGGACGTTAGGCGTCGCGGCGCGGGCGACACTAGCGTCGCGGACGGCGACTCAGTGCAGACTGACACGCGGTTAGTTTTCCGCCAGTGTGGTGGCGAAGCCTCCGTGTGACTACGTGCTCGTTTACTTGTGTGCGACACTTGCAGATTCCTCTACTGCGACAGTTCAGCGATTCGACAACAGAATATTTTTTTAATTCCATTGCTGGGCCGATGAGACTTTCGAGAGTTGGTTTTAACGGGAGTAATTCATGGGTTGCTTAAGTTTGTAGAGCTTTTCAGTTAGACGCGTGAAAACTACGTCTGGACAAGGTATCAGGTTGGCTCATTTATTGTTATGGGTCCGCAGTCGGGTGCATGGTGCATAGTTTTATGAAATTGGCTTTTTGTTCTCACCGTCTGACTCTGGTCCCTCGCACCTCCCTTTGGAAGTTGTAAAAGCTTATCGCCGGCGGTGTTCTTTGATAGTTATTTTATGAACACGTGCAGATTTCCATTAGACTTTATTACAATACAAGTAAGTGCATTCGCATTCCCTTTGGTATTATTGGACAGGTTTGTATTACGCCGAACCTAAACTCTCTCCGATCAAGTAAAATTAATTTAGTTACACAGCCTGATGAATTTAGAACTCTGTCTGTTTTACGCATTTTATCTAAATAAAGCTTTATTGTGCAAACATATTTAATACAATAAACACAGGTGTGTGAAATGTGAAATACACGGATTGTAGCTTATAGAAACTAGATTCTTCTTTAGGCTTCTGGAAAGAGTAGAGCTTAGCGCTCACCATCTGGCGCACGTCATACTCTACCCGTCACTATATCCATTAATTTTGGTTAAAGGTATATTATTGTTTTTACACGACTGAAAGAAGGGTTATGTTTTTCGCGCGTATCTTGTATGTTTGTAAATTTTTTTATTCCCACGTATCTTCCAAACGGCTGGATGGATTTTGACGATTCAGATATCGTCAGATTTGTCTTAAATGCCCAAGTGTTTTTAGATAGGTAATAAATTTAAAAAACCTACATAATCGAAATTTGATGCAAAATGTAAGTAGCTGAATTTTTTTTATCTAGCATATCAAGTAGGGTATCAAAATAAAGGGAATTTAAAGACCATTACAAATATGTACATATTATGTTGTGTAGTTAAACGTCATTTGGAATAATTACAAGCATTTTAATTCAATCATTCGAATGTATTTGTTTGCAATGCCTTCAGATGACACAAGTTTTTAAAAGAAGATTGATTGGTAGGTGCTATTGATAACGTATTAAACAAAACATGAACGAAAATAATAATTTAAATAATAATCTTAGTTATAAGTACCTACTTAGTTATTTCATTTGTGTTTTGTTTGTCACGCCGTCAATTACCAATAAGTACAATTACCAATATTTTTTCGCTAGATTTACAAAGGTAATAAAACAACACGGTTTCGTTCATTGGGGAATGCCGAAAGGAACACTAAAAAGTACACAATAAAATAAATAATTTAAAAAATAATAAAACCCGACTAAAATAAACAACAGATAAACACTACAAAGACCGAAACAAGATTGACAAAATAAAGTATGTAAGTACTAAAACATTACTGCATTAAAAGCTGAAAAAGTCTATGTTAAATCAATTACCTTAAGTTTGGTGGCAGGCGGAACCCATACATTTTCTAACGATTCAAAATAATTTACAAACGGGTGCCGCCTGCCACCCAACATAATGTAATTGATTTAACATAGACTTTCAGCTTATAATGTAGTAATGTTTTAGTACATACTTTATTTTGTCAATCTTGTTTCGGTCTTTGTAGTGTTTATCTGTTGATTATTTTAGTCGGGTTTTATTATTTTTTAAATTATTTATTTTATTATAAATAAAGGTCTACCTGATTTTGAGAAAAACATAAATCTCTCCAAATACATAATGACGTGCTCATAAATATTAGTTACACAAAAATATTATCAAACTATTTTATTTTGAAGCCCATTTGAAATGGATTTTTACTAAATAATTATAAACAACAATATTGTAGTGGTAGGACTCTTGACAGAGTCCACCTGGGGAAGTACCACACCTTTGCCAGTTATTCTACTACCAAACCGTATAGTTGTAAACATTACTGTGTTCCGGTTTGAAGGGCAATGTTTCCAGAGAAGTTACAGGGCTTAGAGATATAATATATCTTAGATCTCTGGGTGACGAGCGCAATTCAGTGCTAGGTGATGATTTGGGTTCTTCATGATCCAATCACTGTAATATTGACATAACTCAAAACAATGCAGAATAATGGCCGGATTATCGACTCCACACTTTGCAAATAAACTTTTTTTATAGGAGGTATAGATTTTCGAGTGATTTAGCGAGGGATCATACGTGTCAATAATTTCTAAGAAAATTATTGAAAGAAAGCAAAGATAGAAAAAATTTAAAAATATTGTTAGATGACATTTTTTGTCATTACAGTTATTGACACTTTGGAGTTATAAAACTTTGTGTGGGACACAGAGTTCAAATACAAATCACTTATTGATAACACAAAGTTACAAGTCGGAAGGTAATTTATGTCACTAAGACACGGTGTGTGTGTGTGTGTGACTTAACATTAAATAATACATATTTGGTGGACATTTGGCGCAATCTAAAAGTCTTTAAATACGGTGTTATTTCCCTTTCATTTTTTTTATTGTGGTTCTTTTTTTTACCATGATAACTTATTCATCAATTGACCCATACAGACTATGCACAGTAATCATAATCATAATCATTTTTATTCATAAAAAAATGTACATGTCATAAGATTAAATAGTAAAATAGTAACAATTAAGTATCAATAAATTACACAAAATGTAATTATTTAAAAACGAATATCAAATCAAATAATCTCAAGTCAACACTACCAATTAAATTAATTATATGGAATAATTAATTAATTTATTGTAATAAATAAATGAAAATGTCAGAATAATTAAAATAAATTTGTCAATCAGTAAATAATTTAAATACAATAAATTAAAAGAAAAGAAAATTAAAAGTAATTAAACCCTACTAATATTATAAATGTGAGTGTATGGATGTTTGTTTCTTAATGACGTAACGTGTGAATGGATCGGGCTGAAATTTGGAGCACAGTTAAAATATGATCGGGAAGATGATGACTTTTTATCCCGGAAAAATAACAAGAACGGAAAATACACGGGCAAAACCGCTGCTAGAGTATCATAAATATGTGTTTACATAACTATTATGTCATATATGTCATAATTATTTATGGTTTAAGCAAAACATAAACCATGGGTACCAGGACTTTGCTTAGTTTTAAGTATATGTTTATAGCATAAAGTGAAAGAGAGAGTAAAATATTAAATTTTATTTTCGAGTAAATTATGTACTTTTGTTCATACGATAATTTTATTTACCAAAACAAATACAACATTTAACAATGTACAACTTTAACTTTGACTTCAGAATATCGAAGAAGTTTTCTGAGTAGTGATTCAGTAAAGTATATGTAGAGATATAAGTGTATATATATTCAGATATAAGTATATATAGATTTAAAGGGTGCTATTTATAAATACGCTTAAAAATAGGATCCTCTTAATTCAACAAATAAATATTCGCCAACACGCTTTCACAAAACACCACCTCTATGGAAACCTGGTGGCTAAAATAATACACATATAATTACAAATATATCCTTGATAAAACTCACTAACTTACCAACAAATACTACTGTAGTCTATAGTTAACACTAATACATTTTAAAGTAGATATTTACAAATGGGAACACACTGGAGTGCAACTTATATAAGCATTTGCAAGTTAGCCAACGCTATTTGCCTTAGGTATGTAATTCAGTTTTATGAACGCTTTTATGTCTATTTTGTCTTCGACAAACAATTATGGCTTGTACGCATCACGAGCGTTCGGCTCGAGGCAGTCCGAGTATTCGTTACAGTAACATTCGGCTAGGAGAGGAGGCCTGTAAGACAGATAAAAACACTTTATTATATACATCGGAAAAATGCAATACTAACAATTACTTACATACATATAGTGCCACAAATGGCCTATCCCATCGAGGAGCGAGAAGGGGACGCGGTGCGTCAATAAAGCCAAATGTGGGGGTACTAACAGCCCCAACGAGGTGAGTTTGCAAAGACGGTAGCAAGTGGGTCAGTTTCGTTGACGGCACTACGAAAGTGACCCTGCGACCCTGACCCCTGGTCATGCAGGAGAAATCTGTGGAGGTTTTAGTCGGTATGTCGCCATGTCGGTCGTTGTCATGGTCTTGAGCCCGACACACGTCCTGTGTCCCTGCACAGTGGACGAAGCGTCAAAGTATTTCCACCATCCACCACGAAGAAAAAAAAGACAACCTCTGTGATAAAAATGAAAATGTAACTGCTATAGATAGATATATTCTTTGTAAAGCAGCTATAAATGTGTACAAAACCTTAAACCTTAGATAGATTTATTCCTAATTCAAAGAAAGATTAGTTTTTCGCAACAGTATCTAGGTAGTCCTATAGTTCAGCCGTTAACATTTAATGTCTAAGCTGACGTGATCGACTGTACCTAATTCCCAGTTAGCAGGAAAACAGGTGAATTCACATTATCTGTGCGTTCGACCGTTTACCTAATTCAAGTTATGTGAAAATCGTTCTGTTTCTGTGTGTCATAAGTATGTAATTACAATTATATAAGTATTGGTGGACAATTCACACGAAACACCATCTGACCCCAAACTAAGCAAATCTTGATTGTCTGTAGACCTTCATTGGTCTATGGATAATTCAGGTGTGCTTAGTGTAAGTAGTTAGTTAGGTATGTAGCGTAGTGTAGTTCTCATTGTATTTTAGTTTTGTTAATAAAGGCTTTGCCCTCTCAAAAAATAGCAACGCTTGTACTATGTAGGTATTATATCAGCTATGTAATTTCTAAGAACAAACGTTACTTTAATTTGAAGCTTTGTAGTTTTAGGTGGGAATTGGGATGATCACTGGGGCAAAAATATACTATTCTATTTAAGTAAATTATGGAAAAATATGGAACATATATTTTTATGGTTCCGTAAAACTTGAAAATGGTACTCTGGATTCGTCATGTCTGTCTGTCTGACCATCCGTGTGTCATAGCCACTTTTTCGGAAACTATAAGAACTATACTGTTGAAACTTGGTAAGTAGATGTATTCTGCGAATATCGTTAAAATTTTTATCCAAAAATATGAAAAAAACATTACATTTTAGGGGTGCCCCATATTTAGACCATTAAACCCATTCGTGTGGGGTGTCTATGAATAGGTATTAAAAATGATGTTGAAGTTTCATTTTATTTATTATAAAAAATCGACAAAGAAAGAGATCATTAAACTGGTGAAGATCTGGTTGTAACGTCACGTCATCATTAAAAATCGTATGTAGACGTGATGCGACGTGACGTAGAGTGTCACGTGATGTCACTCGAAATTTCTAAGCACCGTATCTTCGTAATTTTATTTTTTTTCGACTTTATTATCACTATTATATAGCGGTGAAGGAAAACAGTACAACGAAACCAGCACGTTCCCAGAAAGATATGTGGTCATCTCAGCTAAAACTAAGCGAGCGTGGTGGATTAGGGGCTTGATTATCTCCTTGTAAAGGAAGGCCTCTAGTCCCATCAGTGGGAACGTTAAGGAGACTGCTCCTGCCAAGCTTTAAATAAATGCACACAAAACCTACAGCTTCCATCTACAAATAATAATATCCATTGTGAGTCTACAAAAATATGAAATAATCTAGATACCACTTTACTTCCTATTCTAATTCGTGTTACAAATACCAGTTAACATTTTCATGTAGTGTTCGGTTTCTGTCGAAATATCAGGTGTCTCCCACGCCCTAAGTCGTGCTATTTTCTTAAAAGAGCTAACAGCCAAACCCAGTCTCAAAAAATATTTGACTAAGTATTTGAACTAACTTTACTTGGACATTGGGAATAGTTGACAGCAGATACTACTTTTCAGTGTAAGCTAATTTTGTTAGTAAAAAAATACAAATTGATGTATCTTATACCTCTAAACGAGCAATTCTTGTATATACCTTTTTAAATAAAATCTGAATCTCGGAAACGGCTCGAACGATTTTGATGAAATTATGTATGCAGTGAGGTTTTGGGGACGACAAATCGATCTAACTAGGTTTCATTTTTAATAAGCGCATATTATGCACGTTTTTAGGCAATGAAAAACTGTCACATTAGACATTAGAGTGCAAAGGTAAATTTTGCCGCGTGGCGCGACAGCATAATAGCTCAGACGGGAAGTCGAGCGGAGATGGCGGTCACGAATTAGTAACTCCGGGTTCGAATCCAGACGGCTTCTCTTTTTTCAAGTTTTTTTTTTAGAAAATCTTTTTTATATCTAGGTATCTAGGTATTTTTAGCAGTTAAACCGATCAAATCTCGGTCACCCAAGTACTTATGTCTTAAAGTAGAAGCGGAAGTGTTTGTTGAATAGAGTCGGTAATCACTATCCATTACAGAATGCACACGATTTAGAATTTTACACATCAACACATTAATTTAAGGGGGCGCCTAAAGCCAGAAAACGAATAAAGGACATTTTCGACGCCGTTCACTGAAGTTAAGAAACTAAAAACTATGACAAAAAAAATATTGACGTGTGGGTACAATCAAGAAGAAGCACGATAACCGAATAGAATTTTAAAAATAGATCAGAGTTTTTTACAATAAAAAAATAAAAATGACACCGAAAAAACCCGTTTTAATTCGAGTACTCGAAATTATCAGCGATGACCTCACATTATTTTTTGGTAATACAATTCCTATTTGTACGTTCTAGTAAAGTAACCGAACACTTTTTTAAATTTATGTTTAGTTATTGAGTAATTAAATAAAACTTGGTCAAAAATGGACTCCTGATTAAATATTGATTTTTCCTCCAAACTGTGTCATGCTATTCTCGACTTTATGTACCTAACATTAAGAAACGCGTCGCGCGGGTGAAATCTGATTTTTTCCTGGCTTTAGGCGCACTCTTAACCAATAATTCGATTTTAAACGACTGGAGGACATACAAACTTTTTTTTTAATATTTTACACTTGCTTACACTTATACACCATATTAGTTACACTTGTACGCCATCTCGTCCACGGTCTACGATGGAGCGTGCTTACCTAGAAGAAACTATAAGTCGCTCTCGATTTGAAGACACGAAGACATTGTAACCATTGGGAAAACCTCTCTCAGACAACGCATTCCACAGCCTAGACGTTCTTATCTCAAAAGTAGAGTCAAACCTTTTCGTTCGAGTCTTTATTTAATTATTTATTAAATTTCAGTTGTCTTCTGTGCTTACAGTAAACACCAAAGCGCACAAAAGACCAGAAAAAAAAACTTCAAAACCACTTATAAAACAAACATTATAGCTTGTTATAATACCTATAACATGAAATATAAAAAAAAAATCAATTAATCCTTAACATTCACAAACTATACAATTGTTAAATTATGATCAATATTTCAAAATTATGCAGTAATTACAATATGAACCATAAACTCAAAATGAATATATATATTACAAAATTTATTATAATAAACATAATATTATTCAAACATATATATGATTAGTGACTGGCCTCGTGGCTTAGTTGGTAGTAACTCTGCCTGCGAAGCCGAGGGTCGTGGGTTCGATCCCCACCCAGTGCAAATATTTGTGTGATGAATTCAAATGTTTGCACTGTGTCTGGGTGTTTACTGTTTATATGTATAATAAGTATGTATTTAAAACTATACAAGTATTATATCAGCTATCTGGCCGCCATCATACAAGCTTTGCTTAGTTTGGGGTCAGATGGTGCTGTGTGTGAATTGTCCACCAATATTTATTTATATTTATTTATTTATTTATTATCAACACGACATTACGCAGTAATATCACAAAGAAATTTGATAGCATCTCCAAAAAAGACGTTGAAATTGTCAACAAATAAATCCAAATTTGGTGCATGAGCAAGTAGGTTGTTGTGCAGATTAAGGGCTTGTGAGGTGGGAGCGAACAGATAAATTTGGAATATCAGCCAAGAAACGATGTTACTACCACCAGTCCGATAAAAAATAGCAAGGAGGCATGATTGTTTTGTATTAGATCAGGCATATCAGTTGCACATTAGTATTTTTTAGTTGTATTAAAATAACGTCCACCAAATAAACCAAAGTCACCAGACCAAATTGAACCGGATTCTCCTGTGGTCCAATAGTGGGCAGCTTAGTTTAAATACCGATTTATCGACAGTTCACAAGATTAACGTCACTCGCGGTGGGCAGCAGCGGTTCTACGGTCGATATAACCAACAAAATGTAGACAGCTTTCAATAGAAGTAAATTGATACTTGCAATCACGAGACAGCATTATTTCAAGTATTTTAGTAGGCCTCGTGGCTTAGTGGGAAGTAACTCTGCCTGCGAAGCCGAGGGTCGTGGGTTCGATTCCCACCCAGTACAAATGTTTGTGTGATAAATTCAAATACCTATTTGTACTTTGTCTGGATGTATCTATGTAGGTATAATAAGTAAATATATATTTTTTTAAATACAGAGTGACGAGACGAGCAGGACATGTGATTGATGGTAAGCAACATGCCTGCCACATAACAGCACAGTGACACGCAGCTATTGGAACATGACGACTCCAAATCATTACCTAGCACTGCACTACGCTCGTCACCCAGAGATCTAAGATATTATATCTCTAAGCCCAGTAATTTCTCTGGAAACATTGCCCTTCAAACCGGAACACAGTAATATTTGCACATTACTGCTTGGCGGTAGAATAGGACTCCGCCAAGAGTCCTACCACTACTAAATAAACACATATTTATTACTATACATTTAAGTATTACGAGTATACCAGCTATTTGGCCGCCATATTACAAGCTCTGCTTAGTTTGGGGTCAGATGGTGTTGTGTGTAAGTTGTCCACCAATATTTTTATTTATTTATGTATTTACCTATCTACACTAATATTATAAAGAGGTAAGATTTGTACCTATTTTTGTATGTTTGTAATGAATAGGCTCAAAAAGTACTGGGCCGATTTAAAAAATATTTTTACCAATAGAATGCTACATTCTTCCAATTTGACATAGGGTACATTTCATTTTGAAAAAAATTAGGGATCCTTGGTAAAATTTGAACAATGTAACCGAAGGTGGAGAAAAATGAGTCTTAAAATGTCTTTCGTCGAATGCGCTGCCGAAACTATTAGCGTTAGAACAAAATAATGTACAACAATACTAAACAAAAATAAACAACAGAGAGTCAACAAATAATAAGTATTTAGAATTTAGGATTAACTTAA
This sequence comes from Ectropis crepuscularia, assembly GCA_963693475.1. Lineage (NCBI taxonomy): Eukaryota > Metazoa > Arthropoda > Insecta > Lepidoptera > Geometridae > Ectropis > Ectropis crepuscularia. The sequence continues at coordinate 6,096,468 of OY856340.1, forward strand.
ATGGCAATATCCGAGCGAAGCCGGAATGGGCCGCTAGTTTTAAATAAAGGAGCTACGCTTATAAAACTGCGGGGCGCTGCTGATATTACTAACTAATACCATTTTAATTAAAAAAATAGTTCAAAATTGGACTCTTTCTTGTTCTTATACGACATAAATTCTGTTAAACATTACCGACATTATTTGAATGAACATAAAGGCAGATCCCTTCACCTCTCGGGCGATTCTGCAAACCACTGTGATGAAATGTTCTAGTATTCGCACGCCCTTCTCTGTTTCGATAGGGCTGTGAGATATTATCATCTAATTAAAAACTTGCTTGAACGCAAAATTTTTGGGGTATGAAAAAGTACTGAGCTTGTTGTTTTAAAGAGGCGAAAGTAATTCTATTATTTATTTGAAGCTGTTTAAGCACATGTTATATCATCGCAAATAGATGTTTGTGATATTTTAAATGCGTTGCCTGAGTGGGATTTTCCCGATAGTAACAATCTTGGTGTCTTCAAATCGAGAGTGAATCGATTTCGTCTAGGTAAATACGTTCCATTGTAGATCGTATCTTTGCTTAACATCAGGCGAGATGGTGGTCAAGTGCGAACCTATTCAAGTCATTTATTTGAAATTGAAAAATAAAAAATACTGATTTTTAAGTCATTGAAAGTGGCCATAACCTCATCCACCTGTCTTAATCTACTACTGCTGGACATAGGCTTCTTCCATGGCTTGCAGCTCACCCGATCCTCAACTTTATGTTTCATCCAGTACCTGCACACAAAGTGGTTAGTCAATCTGGAATTACACAATCAAAATAAAAATTTAAAAACATATATCAATTTAGTAGAAATTCATTTTATTCAATTATTTGGATAAATCAAGTTACAAATGTCACTTATATTTACACAAACATAATATTAATAAAATAACCCAGCCCACACTGGACCAAGTATTATAATAAATTAAAATATGGCTTACGAGTTTCTATTATTTGTAAGAACTACATATTTAAATTAATCGGTTAACATGGTGTGGGACGCCGCCACCGTGAGACTAGATGAAGTGACGATATACGAAAGGTATTGGTCGGAAATATAAGATCGAGTATTAGGCTGAGTAGTGTATTAAGGGAGAGGACTATGTTCTGCAGTGGAGCTATACAGGCTGATGGCGATGTATACGTTTTTTCAATTGTTTAGTGCCAAATAATTCATTATATGATATAGAGTTATGATCAAATAATCATAACTCATTTGTTATTCTTTAAAAAATGTTTTAAAATACTGAAGTGATGTTTTCAAGCACCGACCCTGCTCATTTTAACCTGGTATTTGAACCGCAATAATAAGGTTAGGCTATAAATAAATTGATCCGGTTCACGATTTGTAATACAACGTTTTGTCGGAAAAACTTGGTTCTAAGCTCTAGAATAAACAACGTTCTCTGAATTTACTAGATTACTCTTTCACAACGAAAATTAAATGTACCATGTCAAGTATGAAATAAAGTTGACACAAATTTAGTCAGTAGGGTTAAATCACAGATTACAGAAATAAACACAGATGGAACCTTCGTGAACAACATTGTGAGGCCCGTAATTAGTCATGTTGACGTAAAATTGACAAATCAACGTTCCAAATTACTTGTATAATGTTGTCAGTCTTAAGAAAAAAGTCCCACTATTGTTTTCTTAGCTTGGGAAATCTTCACGTATAATAAACACATCAATTGATATTTTAAAATATTAAAATTATTACACCGATTATGCAAGGATTTCTTGTTACTACTATTTCCATTCTATGAAGAAAAGAATTTTGATTTTGCATGCAACTAGAAATTAACTTGAATCGCAAATAATAAAATAAGTGTAATTTACTCGCTTAGATAGGTTAAACAAAAATTAAAACAGCCAAATCTTTACCACCAAGCTATTTTTGATAAAATGCATATAGGCTACCTGTATGTTATAGGTCCAAACAACAAACAAAAAAAAAACTAACAAAATAATCATTTTAACAGTTCACTTATTACTCACGTTTTTTTTTTGACAAAACAACACTTTGACTTTATAGACATACTAGCTGGTACCCGCGACTTCGTCCGCGTGAAATAAATACTAAGGTTACTCAGGCAGTACCTATTTTCATACCCAGACACATTTACGGTTACTAAAAACAGCTTATAATAGCACAATTTTATCAAGATCGGTTCAGTTGTTTAGGTGTAAAAGCGTAAGAGACATTCGTCCCCCATTTCAACCCCAATTTCACCCCCGTACAGTTCGAAATTACAAAATTGCTGGAACCAACATTCGTTTGCTTCGTGTCAAGTGTCTGTACTCAGAGTTTTATGGTTTTATCTTCAACGGTTGGGATCGTCCATGTTGACATTCATCCCCCATTTCAACCCCAATTTCACCCCCGTACAGTTCGAAATGACAAAATTGATAGAACAAACATTTAATTGCTTCGTGTCAAGTATCTAGATACAAAATTAGATAACTTTGAAAATCACGAATTTTCATACAACCGTTCATCCCTTGTTTCACCCTCTTAGGGGTTGAATTTCGCAAAACCCCGTCTTAGCAAGCGTCTACGTGCTAAAAGGGACCTCCATGCAAAATTTCAGGTTCCTAGCATTTGTAGTTTCTGAGATTCCTTGATGAGTGACCTTTCGCTTTTATATATAGAGATAACCTTTTGATTCATGAGGAAACAAAATTTTTAATATTTTGGGCAGTGGTGCAACTAACGAAATAAATAAATACACATACAAATTTTATGATGTATTAATGATTTTGTTTTTTGTACATTTTTATGTCATAAATTACTCATTTTACAAATTTAACATTTACCAAAATTAAATTTGAAATTAAATTAAATTGAATAATTCAATGCCCATCAATAATTTGGTGTACGAGTATCTAAAAAATACATAATCTATATTTTACCCTAAATTCAGGGAAAATAATTTCCATTTAGTATCGCCACACTAACCTATTTTCGTTGAGGTATTGTGTTCCATTCATCACCAAAATGAAATCTCCTAAATTATATAAATAACAGTAAAAATATTCAATGTTTCCTATGAAATTATATTCCTCTTTCCTTTTTTTTGTTTTTTGGGAACATTGTTTGCAATGTTTGAAGACACAAGACGGCATATTTTAAAACAGACACGGGACGCCCGTACAACACGGAAGTCCGTTTCATACTGACTGGAGTTTGTATTTGCTTCGGCGTTTGTATTTCCTTTGTCTGCTTCAGTAGCTCTGTTCTGCGCACTCCATCTGGTTTTATTTCTGTAATCTGTGGGTTAAATTTTAAATAATTATAAATCTGAATGATCTTGTAATTTCAAGTCATATTATTTTGTGCTTTTCAGAACAAATGAATGAACACCTAAAGGGGGATTTATTTTTTACTGACCACCGTTTTACAATAATAACCCTAAAGTCATGTTTTGCCTTTTTGAGTTTGTTTGAAATAGGATACGGTTTTTAATCCGACTTGACTTTGTTCAGAAATTTTACATGTTTTTGGTAGAGTAAATACTTGGTGAACGGCGGCGGCGGTCACAGTTATGAAAGTTATGAAACTTATGAATATGGAATACGTAACCATATCAAGGTTATCCCAGCAAACCACTATTCGAAAAGAATACTAAAAACTCGTGGATCCCAAAATTTTACTATAAATTATTCATACACCATTTGTTGAGTATTTGTCTACTTTTGAAGTTTCTATGCCTCATAAGTACTTACATAGGTTTTGAAATTTTTTTGAGTACTTGTAATTACCGTTCCTGTAATTTTCCCAAGATAAAAAGTAACCTATCTGCTGTGACTTATCTACTAATCTATCTGTGTTATTCCAAACTTCTACCTGTTAAGGTATTCCGATGGGATTTAGCGACAGACATCCAAAGTTTCGCGTGTTAACTTTAATGTTAGGAGGATCAAAATATCGTTTTTTCTATTTTTTAAACGGCGCGGAACCCATATGGATTCAGCGCCAGATATATGACATAATGTAAAAAAAAAACAAATAAAATGGAATCTACCCTCAAACATTTTGAGGTTATTTTTAACAAAACAAATCATAAGTCAAGGTCAAGGTTTAACATTTTTCGGTCTAAACATTTTTCGCGGCAGTAGAATTAAAAAATATTACAAAGTAATCAAATAAATGAAAAGAATTTGTCTTAAAATAAGAGATTTCTAGATTGTAGGTATACATCAACAATGAACATGGCAACTAATTCCATTCTAAGGTTTACTAATTACTTTCCGACGTTTCAGTCGCATTACAACGGATATGGTGGCTAGAAGACTTAATATGAGGCGATTAAGACATAAATGCAATGTTTGCGAAATTAATTTAAATCAAAGTTTAAAAGTATACCTACCTATAAAGGGAAGTATACTTACTTGATGAGTTAAATAGCAACACATCAAACGAAAAATAATGTTGAGCTTCGGTAGATTTATTTCGTAGATATATACAATGTAAAACCACTAGTCCATAACACGGCTATTCTATTTATGCAGTAAAAACTTATTTCATTGGCCATTAAGCTGATTTCCGATTATCAAGGATACGTTTTATTGCAACGGCTTCCGAACTGGAGTTTATTGATGAAGTCATTTGTGTAGTAATTTAAGATAACGGGTCGCGGAAACCAGCGCCTTGCATAATTAGTACCTCATAGAATTTACCTGTTACTTGCATAAATAATAAGTGGCTCACTTAATATTCGCACACCTAGGTCTCAGAGCCTTCTCTAAAAATAAATTAATATTGGTGGATATCTCACATACAACACCATATAACTACCCCAGACTAAGTAAAACTTGTACAATGAGAGCAAGATAGCTGATACAATATTTATATAGTTTGCAAAATATCTTATTTATACATATAAAAGCAGTGGTAGGACTCTTGGCAGAGTCCGCCTCGGGAAGTACCACACTTTGCCAGTTATTCTACCACCAAGCAGTAATATGCAAACATTACTGTGTTCCTGTTTGAAGGGCAGGGTTTCCAGGGAAGTAACAGGGGTTAGAGATATAATATCTTAGATCTCTGGGTGACAAGCGCAGTGCAGTGCTAGCTAATGATTTGGACTCTTTGTGTTCTAATAGTTGTGTGTCACTGTGCTGTTATGTGGCAGGCATGTTGCTTACCATTAGGTACATGTCCTGCCCGTCTCGTCACTCTATGCTATAAAACAAAACACCCTGGCACAGTACAAATATTTGTATTCTTCACACTAATATTTGCACAATCGAATTCGAGACCTTCGGATTAGCAGACACACTTACCACAGACTAAGCCAGCCAAATAATGGGAACAGGAACTGTGCGAGTAAAACCACGAATTGCTGCTAGTTTTAGAATTTGGCGTCAGAATAGCACGCCTAAAATCAACTTACGCAAGATGTCAAGATCAGAATATCCGTACATTATGTCTAAGCCCAGCGTTAGGTTATCACATTGTCTGCGTTGTCCACTGTCGACGGAATAGCAACTTTCGCTCATTTCGCTCACTCCGCTCGTGTCCGCGGAAACAATATGGTGTGTTCACGTCATAATTCTGGTACAATCTCGGGGGCATTAGTGCGCCGGTTATCTCGGGAGGGTCGGCGCCGCGCCTTTGTGCGGATCGCTGGCATGGCAAGCGTGGCCCGTACTATTTGTCGCGATTTTCACCATCATTAGGAAACAATAGGCATGGTGACTGAAAAAAACAAATCCGCCAGTTACATTATTACTAAAAAATTTGTTGTCACACAACCAATACATTTTTAAGATAGTACCTGGGTCACCGAGCTTTGCTCGGTTTAAATACTAAAAATACTTAGATACTCTTAGATTTCCTTAAAAAAAGAATACTTGAAAAAAAAGAGAAGCCGTCTGGATTCGAACCCGCAGCTATTTATTCGTGACCGCCACGAACGCCCGACTTCCCGACTGAGCTAATTACGCTGTCGCATCACGCGGCGAAATTTACCTTGGCATTCTAATGTCTAATGTGACAGTTTTTCATTGTCTAAAAACGCGCATAATATGCATTTTTTTTTAAATGAAACCTAGTTAGATCGATTTATCGTCCCCGAAACCCCCTGCATACGTAATTTCATGAAAATCGTTCGAGCCGTTTCCGAGATCCTGATTCTATATATATATATATATATATACATATTTATATACAATAATTGCTCATTTAAAGGTATAAGATAAGTACCTATGGCCTAGAAATTTCGAGTGACGTCACGTCTACATAAAAAAATCATAGACAATTTTTTTCAATAATTTAGCAGACAGATTAATTAGTTTTTTTAGAACCCCCCACTCGGGAAGTTTTTTTTAACTTGAATTGGTTTACACTTGTCCGCCATCTCGCCTGATGTTAAGCGACGATGTGGCCTACGATGAAGCGTGCTTACCTAGAAGAAACCGATTCACTCTCGACCTGATCTGAGATTATAACTATCGGGGAAAATCCACTCTGGTGGCTCATTCTACAGCCTAGACGTTCCACTAGTATATGTATCTTTGTCACTTTTTAATAATTTGATAAAACAAAAATCCCTTATTAGTTTCTCTGTACTTGGCATTAAGAGAGACTAGACGAACTTCTTAGCATTTAATGGATTCACCGTGCCACCCGCACGGTGAATCCGGGTCCATCCGGGTCCATCGTGTGGCAGAGAGAGAAATCTCGAGTAGACCCCAAGACTTGTGACTCGGGTGTAGGTTTAAAAGGGGCCCCTTTTGGTGACGTACGTCGACACTCACCTTCACTACTCGTATTTCTCTCCCTGCCCAGCCAAATCCCATATGATCCTACTAGTGCAGTACTCGTTCTAGTATAGAACTTACTGCACTTCTGGACAAGCCAAGGTCTTTAAGCAGGTTTATAGAGAGATCTAAGTAATTTAATAAATGTGAAAGTTTAAACATTTGTTGTTTGTTGCCCAATTGTATTGTTAGAATAGAACGTATCAATCAGCCTGAAATTCTGAACTTAGATCATAATATGTACTCTGTAACATCAGAAAGGCTATACTCCATAAATTTAGAATTCCTTAGGGAATAGTTCTTTTCTAAATTGTACGCCGACGATGACACGTGCAAATACTACTATTTTCTATTATAAAATGTGACTACGTGAGATTTAGCATCAAACACGAACTTGTACTAATACACTAATCAATCATCGTAACTAATGCTGGTATCGGTCACTCTCGTATCTTCGAACGATGTTTGGTATTTTCTATGATCGTTTGATAAAAAGTTGTTGGCCTCTGTTATCTCAATACTCTTTCTTTTACTTGAATGCCAAGTGTCTAGAATTCAGACAATTTTAGATTGCAAAATTTTGGTTGAAGCTATGAATTGAAAAAACGTTTGTACCTACCAAAAAATGTTTAAAACTACGTAAATGTGAGTCATAAGTGTAAGAATAATCTGAACATTCGTTTCATTTTACCAACTATCCTAAAAGTAAAACCCTTATTTAGTCCTATTTATTTACATGTTATGCTATATAACATAGAAACAAATTATTTTTAAAAACTTCGACATGTTGTCAACTTATCCCTAAAAACTTGTATCAAGTTTTTGGGGATATGTATTTACATTTCTAGATTTCCGTCTTCCCATATAATATCTTGCTAAATAAGAGGTATAGTTATCAGTTATCTGGACTCCGTAGCATCATAGTACAAAATAAGTTTGTGACCAACATTTATTTATAGAGTGACTAGCAGCACCCCGCGGTTTCACCCATGTAGTTCCGTTTCAGTTGTTGATCCGGGATAAAAAGTAGCCTAAGTGTTTTTCAAGACTTTAATCTAACTATATTCCAAATTTTAAATCCAATCCGTTCGTAAATTATGACGTAATTGAGCAACAAACATCCAAACATTGATATTTGTAAGATAGTAGTATTCTCAGAGTTGGTCGTTGTGATTCTGTGAAATCATATATTACGTGTTTTCCTGTTTCCCTTGTCGTCATCGTGTATGTCGTTCCTGATTTGTTTTGGTTTTGTTAGTCGATATGGTTTGGCTTGGAAGGCCGTTGTGACAAATTCCGTGAAAAATCGCACTTGTATGAAACTCTATACGTAACGTAGTTGCGTACGTTCAAATTTACGGAAGTACGAGTAATATTCTACGGAGTACGTATATTATTTTATAGCTCTAAAATATGTCAGAATAAAGAGAACGGAGGACTGAGGGAATTGAAAATAGTCTCATTGGGATAAAGGGAGATTTCCATCTTTCCTCATTTAATCGTCAAACTAGACGCCAAAGGGCTAAAGTAAATAATAAGTAAAAGGCCTAAGTAAATAATCAATTGTATAGTGATTTAGTCCTGTGTAATCGTTTTTAATAAGGAGCCTACACTACTTGACTATTAATCCATAAATATTCCGATACAAATTCAATATCGGTAATATTATTAAACTTGATTGTCTGAAATGAAAAGTTATTGACAAACGAAGGAAGATTAATTAAACATTAGACGTTTAGTATTGACCCATTGGCATTTTAGAGCACGGGGATCCTCTCATTTTCAAAAAAACTTTCTAAGCGTCAACGCCCCGCGTGACCAAATGGCTGACGTTTATTTTACTCAACGTATATGAATATGAACATTATCATTCGCCGTGGTAATGCTTTCTTCCAACTACGGTAGGAAGCTTGAGCATCTGGATTATGCCGAGATATCGTCATAGACCGTTTGTTTGCTTAGTAATAGGTAGTAATGTAAATTATTCTAATAAAAACATGGGTCAATGCATAATACAGATACACCAAGTGTGAGTAGTCATTGCTAGCTTTTCTGTTTTTATCGGATGCATTTCGCAAAGTGTGCAACTGGTCTGCGTCATTTAATACCATCTTGTCTTTATTGTATCAGACTAATCGTTGCACAAAAAAAGTGTGAAAGCCATATAAAAACAAGTTATGTATGTACCCAAGATTCCGTGGTGTGTGAGTTTACACAAAAAAAATATTGCGTTTTTGTCTGAGACCAATAGTAGTGGTATTCAGGTCCTGTTCCCATGATTCCGTCTAGGTTCAAATCGTGATCGCCCGCCGACCTTTGTCAACTGCGAGACACACCGATATTATGCTTGTTAGATCCCAGCTCGCTTGCATCTGGGCCGGATGGCAAATTAACTATGTGTTTTAGACACGCCCGTTTATATAAGCTCTGATTGGTTATTATATTAGACATTGGCCACCGAATCGTAATTGGATAAATTGTTTGAAAGGGAAAGTTTTGGTTTTGTTTCGATTTAGGTCTGTTACTTATTTGTCTGTAGCCTTTTATAGTTGAAAATTATCCTTTGGTTAAGTTGGTATTGAGTTGAAATTAACATTTTACACTGAAACTTACAGAAGTTAAAACTACACAAACCTTCGCATTTCAAACATTTAGGTACTTAAGGCTTAGTTATTATTCTGGTCCCTGTGTACAATGGCAAACACATCGTCTACATAGCGGCACCAATGTCTCGGCTTATATGGTGAGCTTAATTTTGCTTCCTCTTCGAACCACTCCATAAATATGTTTATGTCCAAGAGATCTAAGATGTTACATCTCTAAGCCCTGTAATTTCTCTGGAAACATTGCCCTTCGAACCGGAACACAATAATGTTTGCACAGTTTGGCGGTAGAACAACTGGCAAAGGTATGGTACTTCCCCAGGCGGCCTCTGCCAAGAGTCCTACCACTACTAAGCCTAAGCTAAGTAAGCCTAAGCTAAGTAAGCCTAAGCTAAGTAAGCCTAAGCTAAGTAAGCCTAAGCTAAGTAAGCCTAAGCTAAGTAAGCCTAAGCTAAGTAAGCCTAAGCTAAGTAAGCCTAAGCGAGATACAAGAACGAGAACTTTCTACCCCGAAGATACAGGAACTGGGGACAACGCATACCACAGACATGTAAGAAAAATGGCTGAACAAGTGATGGAGGACCATGATGGTCATGATCCGCCATTCACAACAAAAGAGCTGCAAATGTCAGTGGAAAGCTTTGACCCAAAAAAGGCCCCTGGGGAGGATGGTCTCACAGCAGACATATGCAGGCAGGCAATAACTGTAACACCCCAGCTCTTCCTGGAGATCGCAAATAAATGTCTCCAAATTGGATACTTCCCTAATATATGGAAGAGGGCCACGGTTGGTAGTAGTCTTGCGAAAACCGGGAAAGCAGGACTACACAAATCCTAAATCCTACAGGCCTATCGGGCTTCTTCCAGTGTTGGGGAAGATTTTAGAAAAAATGGTAGTGGGCAGGCTGAAATGGCACCTGTACAGCAGGATAAGTACTCGTCAATACGGTTTTATGCCCCAGAGAAGCACCGAGGACTCCCTTTATGATCTAATGAACCATGTGAAAAACAACATAGCACTTAAAAAACTGGTGGTAATGGTCTCATTGGATATAGAGGGAGCCTTCGATAGCGCCTGGTGGCCGGCTATCAAGACACGATTGGCTGAGGAAAACTGTCCTAAGAACATCCGCAGTGTGGTAAACAGTTACCTTGACGGTGAGGTACTTGGGCGAAGAGTACTCTAAAAGCACAAACCAAGGGTGTGTCCAGGGGTCTATAGGAGGCCCAATTCTGTGGAACCTATTATTGGACCCCCTTCTAAAGACGCTGGAGAGGAAAGGTTTTTACGCCCAGGCATTCGCCGACGATGTGGTGCTTGTTGACGACGGTCACACTGCACTGGAGGTGCAGAGGAAAGCGAATGCCGCTCTCGCCTGGGCTCAGGAATGGGGTGTTAGTAACAAACTTAAATTTGGTCCGCACAAGACAACAGCAATGTTGATGACCCGGAAGTTGGTTCACGACACCCCGCACCTGAGAATGGGCGAGACTGACATCGAATTATCATATCGAATCGAATATATATATTGACAGCGAAATGAAACTCCTGGGTGTGACCATAGACAGCAAGCTGACGTGGAATAACCATACTGCCAATATATGTAGGAAAGCTACCAACATATATAAACAGGTATCTAAAGCAGCAAGAGTGAGCTGGGGACTACATCCTGAAGTGGTACGAGTCATATACAACGCAGTTGTAGAGCCTACCATCATGTACGCCTCGAGTGTGTGGAGTCAGGCTACAAAGAAGCTGGGGATAATCAAGCACCTAAACGCCGTCCAAAGAGTTTTCGCGCAAAAATTGTGTAAAGCTCACCGAACGGTCTCCCTAAACTCGGCACTAGTACTGGCTGGGATACTACCCTTGGACCTCAGAATACAAGAGGCAGCCGCCCTGTATGAGGCAAAGAGGGGGGTGCCACAGCCAGTGCTGGGAGATGGGGAAATCGAACGACGCACGGCGTTTCCAGACACTCCTCATCCAGCCAAACATATACTCCTAAAGTACGCAAGCTTGGCGGATCGCGAAAGCGTGGAAGGCAACATAGACCATGCAATCAAGATCTTTACTGATGGCAGCAAACTTGACGGTAAAGTGGGAGCGGCACTATCCTTATGGACCGGTGCCCGCGAAACTAAAACCCGAAAGATGAAGCTGTCGTCATACTGCACGGTCTATCAAGCGGAACTATTGGCAATATGTAAGGCTACGGAGGAGGTGCTCAAGATATCGGAAACCAGCTTCGGAATCTATAGCGACTCTAGAGCTGCCCTAGATGCCATAGTCAACGTCACATCGCTCAACCCTCTTGCAGTGAAGGCCCGCAGTAACCTTAATGAGTGTACCAAAACAGGAAGACAGGTACATCTGTTTTGGATTAAGGCCCATGCGGGCTTTGAAGGGAATGAGCGAGCAGATGGGCTGGCGAAAGAGGCAGCTCTAAAATCAAAAACAAAACCCGCCTACGACAGGTGTCCGGTTTCATTCATTAGGCGACAAATCCGGTTAAATACGCTGGATGAGTGGAACCGGAGATATGAAGCGGGGAACACGGCTCGTACCACAAAAATTTTCTTTCCAGAAGCTGCAACTGCATATCGAATTATACGAGATATACAACCGACGGGAACACTAACGCAAATACTCACGGGGCATGGTGGATTCTCCCAATATTTACATCGGTTTAAATTGAAGGAGAATCCATCATGCATCTGTCAGCCAGATATCCAGGAAACACCCATCCATGTCATCGTGGAGTGTGCCGTTTTCGGAAAAGAACGACACGAAGTAGAGGTAGAAATCAGAACTAAAATAACTGCAGAAAGCATCAAGGACATAATGTTAGATAACAAAATTAGACAAATATTTATAAACTATTGTGTTAAAATAAGCCAAAGAGTAATAAACAGAAATAAAACGGATAAATAAGGAAAGTTGAATATGTATTCTGAGTTAATATGTATATCAGCTTTAGAAAACAAAAAACGCGAATGCAAACTAACAAGATGCACATTAACACCAGCAATGCTAATAAATTAGAAGTAAAGTAATGAAAACAAGAGATGACACACATCACAACATAATGACACACACAGAGAAAAGATGACACACAGACGGTCTGAAACGGCATAAACATATTGAGAAAGATTAATTAGGATATAGTTGAATCTAATAGGTAATACAAACAAGTAGATGTAAAACAGATAAAATATTTAGTTACTTAGTATAAGGACAATATTGTTTATATAGAAATAAGAAATAAAGTACCTTAGTCCTAATCCCCCTGATCATGTTAGGGACTTAGCTCGCGGGCCGGGCCTCTGAGCCCGGACAGGAAAAAAAAAAAAAAGAAAAAAAAAGTAAGCCTAAGCTAAGTAAGCCTAAGCTAAGTAAGCCTAAGCTAAGTAAGCCTAAGCTAAGTTTAATAGTATGTCGTGGTGGCCTAGTAGCAAGAACGTCCTATTGTACAATCACATTTTCAAATTTCAGGCACCTTTGAGTATTTTCCAAGTGTATAAGTTTGTCACGCTGGCATTAACCGAAGTGTTCTAAGAAATACATTTTTGCCTTTATCTGCCAACCTACACTTGACCAACGTTGTGGATTATCTCCTTCAGTATCTCCTTGTGAGTAAAGATCCCGAGTCCAAGCAGTGGGAAATTAAAATGGGTTGATTACGATATATTTCTTTCGGATTAGTAAAATCGTTCAACGTAGCCTTTTTTAAGTCGCCACTCCACTCTCCCAGGCTTAAAAGTCAATACACGCATCGTGCAACGGATTATTTTCTCGGCCGCTTTAAGTATAGACAGACCGTATCTAATTCTGTAATCTCGGATTCACCGATCACACTCATTCCCGATGCATTCTGAAAGCTACGCTTCTTTTGACGACGTTCGTGCATGAGGCGACGAGTAAAATGTTAAATATGAGATACTTCCTTTTAAAACTAAAATTCATTAAATAAAATATATAAATAAATAAATATTGGTAGACAATTCACACACAACACCATCTGACCCCAAAGCAATCTTGTACGATGGTGGCCAGATAGCTGATATAATACTTTTATAGTTTTAAATACATACTTATTATACATATTAGAAACACCCAGACACTGTACAAATATTTGGATTCGTCACACATTGAATCTGCATTTTACACTGAACATTAATTTTCGATCGGTCGTAAATGCTTTTCAATATTTAGTTTGTCCTCTTAACTCCACTAATATTAGGTATAAATGTGAGAGTTTGGCTGTTTGTTGCTCAATCACGTCGGAACACCTGAAAGGATAGGGTTGGAATGTAGGGCATTGACAGTAAATAGTCGTGAATAGCAGATAGGTTACTTTTACATATGGAAAAAATGAGTTAATAAGCACACACGGGTAGAACTCAAGACGCTACTCGTAGCAATGTTAAAATGTTTCGCTGTTTTATTTACCTATCGACTCTACGGACTGCTGCAACAGCAGCGGTCTCGAAACATTTCTTTGTCATAGATGTTATCAAGTTATATGTTTAAAAATGGCTTTTGCTCTTTAACACCATTTTTAGCCCAGGCTCAGCCTGACATCGCTGACTGCTGAGTATAGACTCGCAAAAATGAAGTGCAAGTAAAAACAATAGAAGAAGGTTGTTTTACGAATGCTTTCAAAAACACATTTTTTTCATTTAAATTCAGATTTGATTTCCACACTTCCAACGAGACATCTACAATGGTTTTGACATTGCAATAGTGGCAAAACTCTTTACAGAATCTGCCTGGAGAAATTCCACAGTTTGATCAGTTATCGACAAGCAACAGTATGTAACCTAACCACTACTGTGTTCCAGTTTTGTGTCCGGGCGATGAGCGTAGTGCAAGGCAGTGCGTTGAATTATTCTTACTTTTTTTTTTTTTTTTTTTATTTGAATTATCTACTCTACAGACTCCGGGGTCCGTGATCTTTGTCATTTGTTTTTTTTTACATATTTCTTGGATTAGAAGAAAAGGAAAATAGGGGGGAGTTGGGCACATTTCAAACTTAATTCTAGTGCTCGTTGGTAGAGCCGATCACTAGCGGTTGGGATTCTACCGCTAGTAATCGGGTCGACATCGAGTCTTTGCCTAATTTTCATTTGCCTAAGCCGCCTCCTCCCGGCCCAGAGCCTCCACTACGGCTGCATTTCTGTCCCTGATGGCCATCTGTAGGTTGAACTGTCGGATGGTGTTCAGTGATGCAGCCAACGCTCGCCGCACGAACCGACCGATGGCGTCGTCGGTGTCGTCAGCGTAGTATATGAAGGTCCCCGTGTGCCGTGAGATTCCAACAACTGCATGCTGGGGCACGCTCTTGTGCAGCTTCATGTTTGCCTTGGTTTTGATTGCGATTACCGACTCGTATGTTAATCCCTGAGCTTCATGGATGGTAAGGATGCGTGACCCGGTGCCTGACCCATAACCCATGTTTGTCAGGGTCTCTTTCTCCTCTTGAGTGTGAACTAAAAAGAGGGTGTTTGGTAGGGTGTTGGGTATTTGCGCTCCCTTATACCTTCTCTGCTCTAGGGACTTTATACGGGGGGCTGAGGAGTACATACCGGAGTATATCTCCCTCAGCGCATATGCGACGTCCATTGGGTTTCGATGTGTGCAGAGCAACTCCTGGCTGATCTTTGTTACCAGGTTTGGGCGGTGATACCTCATTTCGAAGAGTTTTTCCCTGTCGATGTAAGCCAACTGATTGACGTCTCCGATGAGGACAATTTCACCAACACCAGACAGCCTTGAAGCCATCACAATGGCTCCAAAATGGTTCATGAGAGCTTCGTCCACCATGAGGCGACTGAAACTTTCTCTTCCGAAACCATTTACCAGAGCAGAAGCCATGGTTCGCACTCTGGTTTTAACCAGGTTTCCGATACGGTGCGATAGCTTTTCTCTTAGATTTTTTGCTGCCTCAGTTGTTGTGGTGATGATGGCGTCCTTATCCACATCAAAGTTTCTTATCACCCATGTTGTCTTTCCACATCCTGGAACTCCATTGACCCACTGTATTCTCGGTACCTCCCAGTTTTCCCAACCAACTTTGACGTTTGAGTTCCTTTCGATGTTCTTGGCCATCTCTAGGATCTTATCGTCCAGCATAATCTTGGTGCATCGGGCAGTAACTACAACTGGGTCGTTTTGTGGTGTCGCATAAACAGGCACTCCCGCGCGCTCTGTCTCTATCTCGTTCAGTGTCACGAAGCCATTTTCTGCACTGTAAGCTGCCATATACTGTCCTGTCATGGTTCCCTTGATGACCCGGGAAGTGACATTATTGTAAATAGCTGCTTCGGCCTCCTCGAGTTTCGCCTTTAAGAGGCTTTCACTTCCTAGCCTATAGGACTGCAAGATGTTTTCGCAGGACTTGAGGTTGACTTGTCTTGTCGCTCTCAGTGTGGCTATGAATTCGATGAAGGAGTTACGTGCATGGCTCCGCGGCTCCGAAGCCGTGACATAGCGGGGCGGTTCTACCTGACCCATATCGGCTCTCGTTCGGCTTATTTGTTGCTGTGAAGCTGCTTTGAGGGTATTTGTCGTCAAGGGGTGTGATGAATGGGATGTGATTCGGAGTATGCTCCTGGCTGCTGCGTTGAAGGCAGTCACGAAAGCTGCGTTCGTTCCTCGGCTGCCGCTTTGATTGCCTGCAGCTTTTTCCGCGGCTGCCCTCTACTGTGCCCTTTCGGAGCCGGTTTGAACTGTCGAACTAGGAACAGGATGTCCCCAACTGTCAGTTGCATTTGTTTGGTCGTACGAAGGGGCTCTGAGGAAGCTCAAATTTTCTCCCCTATCTTCATATACAACAACCTCATGATGTTTAGAGGCCTCAATAGACTGGCCTCGTGGCTTAGTGGGTAGTAGCTCTGCCTGCGAAGCCGAGGGTCGTGGGTTCGATCCCCACCCAGTGCAAATATTTGTGTGATGAATTCAAATGTTTGCACTGTGTCTGGGTGTTTCTATGTATAATAAGTATGTATTTAAAACTATATAAGTATTATTTCAGCTATCTGGCCGCCATCACACAAGCTTTGCTTAGTTTGGGGTCAGATGGTGTTGTGTGTGATTTGTAAAAATAAAAAAAAAATAAAAAAAAACAAACATCCAGGCTTATCACCCGTGGTGTTTTACCCGCGTTTCTGCTTAGATGTGCGAGCAGCGCACTTGCTTGTGTGAAAGGCGTCCGACCTTCCGAGTACTCTATTAGTGCAATCGTTTTGTTTTTCGATCGCACCAACCGAAATCGGTGGCCGTCTACCTCACACACCGGCATAGCGTCGTAGGTTTTCCGCTTCATTGTGACTTTTGCGGTACTCCCATAAATGCAGGCAAGACAATCCAGGTGACAAACGGGCTCGTTCCCGTTCCCAGGCGAAGCAAAAGCTTACTCCGAATCTTTCTTTGTTGCTGTCCATGAAAAGAGCCACTCCGCGGATACGGATCCCTGCCTCTCCTCGGTCTGCGTTCTCCAGTAGTTGTTTGACGGAGATGCTCTTCGAGGAGTTATGTTGGGCGGGAACCGCATTCCACGTGGCGTCCACGGACAGCGGGGTAGGGTGTGGTGGCGAAAGGGGGCGCGTATTCGAATTAGTAGAGTTACTCTTGGCGGCTATGCGGAATGAGCTCTCCATGAAGGACAGGAGCCGTGTTCTGTCATCTGGATCTGCTAAGATGTTGTGGAGATCCGAGACAACCAGCCTTCTGTCGATCATAGATTCGAGCTCATGTCTTGCGGCCATGAATCGGGGACAATCGACAAGCACGTGCCAGACCGTTTCGGGTTGTTCGGGGTCACACTCGCATGCAGGACTGCTCTTGAGCTTAAATCTGTACAGGTATTCTGCTATTCCTCCGTGTCCCGTCAACGCTTGTACCTGGAAGGGAGTCAGTTTCGTGGTTCTCATCACCCGATATGCGTTTGCTATATCGGGGAGGAACGTCTGGGTGACTTTTCCGGTGTCCGAGGTCTCATATCGATCCTGCCATTTCTTGACAGATTCTTCGCGGATTTTCCGTTTGACGTAAGACAAGGGGATCTCCTCATAGTCACTGGGCGACAACGTGAGCGCAGCCGATTTGGCCAGTTCGTCGGCTCTTTCGTTGCCGACGGTGCCAACATGCGCTCTCACCCAGAAAAGACGAAGAGATTTCCCCTCAGCATTTATCCTTCCAATGTTTTCCTTTATGCACTTTACCACGGGGTGACTCGTTTTTGGGTTACATAGCAGATCGAGTGAAGATCGGGAGTCACTCAAGACATTGACTTCTGGGTCCTTACTCTCTAACGCCATTTGAGTTGCCCGGTAAAGAGCATAAAGTTCCGATTGAAATACTGTGCATTCGGAGTGGAGCTTGAATGTCGAGTTCTTCACCTCCCTGCCATTCTCCCACCATGTTAGAGCAGCTCCAACTTTGCCTTTAATCTTACTGCCATCAGTATAGATTTGAGGTCCTTCTGGAAGATTGGAGGTGTCTTCTAGGAGCTCGTACTTTACGGATAACTGCGTGGACGGATGGGGTTGGTCCAGGCAGTTAACGTTCCGTTCGAGTTCTACTTCTGGTGGGAGGTAGTCTCGGGAGAGGTTTTTTTTTACTCTGTACAAATTTGCTGCTTCCTGTATCCTCAGATCTAGGGGGAGCAGACCGGAAAGGGCAAGTGCTGATTTCAGAAAAACAGTACGGCACGACTTACAGATTTTCTGGGCAAACCCTCTTTGGATCGCTTTCAAGTGAGACTTGTTTTCCTCGAGGTCTGCCGCTTGCGCCCATACACTTGAGGCATACATGATGATTGGTTCCAACTTAATAAATTAATTATTCTTACTTAAATTGCTGTGTAACGATTTGTGTTGCTTTTTTACAGTATAGAACGGACGAGACCATCAGGGCATATACCTGATGGTAAGCAACTATGGGAACATGAAGTTTCCAAATCATTACCTAGCTCTGCAGACTGCAGTCGTCACCCTAAGATATTAAATAATTTATCAGTTTGTATGGTAATTTCTCTGGAAACCTTACTTACTATCAAGGGCTTTCCTCATCCTACCAGGGAAGAGCAAAACGCGCACTTGGTGAAATATCGTACTAAATACTAAATAGTTTTCTATCGAGGATCCAAAATTGTGTCACGTTATGTACGAACGGTTTAGTATTTCGTATTCACACAGGATCAGATATGACTCATGAAACTGGATCCGAAGTCTTTGAGTCGGTTTTTGCGATTCATTCCGGAGAGGTGAGTCAGATCCTAAATTTAACCCCTCTTAGGTCATTGTTCACATCAAAATCCCAAAGAAAGGTTTTTCCGATGAATAACGGGACTTTCTTATTAATAATAGAACAAGTCTTTTTTCAGAAAAAGTTTTTCTAATTAGGTATACAATTTAATTTTAACCGAAAAAATACAAAAGCCGACTTCAATTTAAAATTAAACTCAGACGACAATCTACCGAATATATTTTTTATGAAATTTACTATAACGGCGTCCAGATAAAGGTAAGCAAATATTAATTTTCTGATGATATTTCAAAAACCACCCATTGAATTTTGATAAAATTTAAACGGAACCTCTGAACTTTGAGGTACTTAACAAAAAAAATATATATCAAAATCGATTCACATTTGGCAGAGCTATCGCTTAACGTATGTTACGCGATAGATTATAATATGTATATACAACTAGTATATTATAATATGTATAAGTATATACAACTAGTATATTATAATCTTATACCTTTAAACGAGCAATTCTTGTACCTATATAAATATGTAAATATATATAGAATCTGAATCTCGGAGACGGCTCGACGGATTTTCATGAAATTATGTATGCAGGGGATTTCGGGGACGATAAATCGATCTAACTAGGTCTTATTTAAAAAAAACGCATATTATGCGCGTTTTTAGACAGTGAAAAACTGTTACATTAGAATGTGAAGGCAAATTTCGCCGCATGACGCGACAGCATAATTAGCTCAGACGGGTAGTCGGGCGCTCATAGCGGTCACGAATTAGTAGCTCCGGGTTCGAATCCAGACGAGTTCTCTTTTTCTTTCAATTCGTTTTTTTTAAGAAAATCTATTTCTATATCTATCTATATTCGTTTTTTTATAAGAAAATCTATTTATCTTTCTATCTAAATATATTATTTACTTTATCTATTCAGATAAGACTTTATCTGTAGGTATCTAAGTATATTTAGTATTTAAACCGAGCAAAGCTCGGTCACCCAGGTACTATGTATATACACTAGTAAGCAAAAGTCTGTAATTACACAAGACCGCGCACCCAGAATCCAAATCATAGCATTGCAGCGCGCTCGTAACCCTAGAAATATAAGATGATTTATCTCTATCCCATGTAATGTCTGTAAAAACATTGTTCTTCAAATTTAAACAACGTCAACCATTATATGAATATGTGGCGGTAGAATTACTGGCAAAGGTATGGTACTATCCCATACAGACTCTGCAAAGACAGACTCCTACCACTACAAGATATTTACCATTTCTCAAGTTCATGTTAATATGCGTTTCCCGGATAATGAACAGGTTTCATAGAATCGTTAGATTTTTGATTAGAATCTAATGACAGAAAGTGTACATTAACAACGTGTCGCCAAGTTCAATGCTTCGGACGCAACAGTCACAGTGTAAAAACAGTAGGCTACGTATATCTAATACTAATCGCTCCGCTTACTTTGGGTAAGCCCTTATTATTGACTAGCAGCGCCCCGCGGTGTTACCCGCGAAGTTCCCGTTCCAGTTGTTCCCGTTGTTTTTGACGTGATAACGTCTTATAAATTCGATGAAGCCGGCTGCACGCCCGCAAAACATGACGTCATGTGCCGTTACCGCCGTTACCTCGCCGCATGACGTCGTCAGTACCATTCCATCAGTATTTTCTTAAGACGTTGTCACGTTCAACTATCGTCAGTAAACCGACTTTACAGACAACCATTTTTTTTTCGGGATTCAATTCAATTCAATTCAATTCATTTATTTCGAACCTTAGGCATCTATGATACACTTGGTAACGTTAATAATTTTACAAAATATCAAATATACAATTACTTTTAAATTAAATTACATATATCAAATCACATTTAATTAAACGGCTGTAAAATGGCCTTGTCAGTAAAATATTAAATAAATAGCGGCTGTAAAGGGGCTTTGTCATTAGAATACAATATAAAAAATAATTAATAAATATCTCATGAAAATGAATTAAAAATGTCAAGTCTGTAAGGGTGTGGTCACGTTGTATTATAAATGTGATAATTGTTTTTGCCAATTTTTGCTGTCATTAAGAAATAATTTGTCAGTATAATAAGCCTTACTGATTAGGTATCTTTTTATTTCATTTTTAAATTTCCTTTCATTAAGATTCAACACCTGTTCTGGAACGGCATTATAATATCGTACACTGTTTCTGATGAATGAGACATCTGTTTTATGAAGCCTGCATTTGGGGTAGTTCAGTTTGTATTTGTAATGTGAGGAGTCCGATTTCCTTAAATCGCTGCGTAGATTTTTTCTAGCGTACATTATACACTCATAGATGTATAGCGATGGAGTGGTTAAGATCTTTATGCTTTTAAAAAGCTCCCTTAATGATTTTTGTGGGCCTAACATGTATATAGAGCGAATAGCCCTTTTCTGCAGAACAAAGATGGTATTTCTGTCTGCTGCTGATCCCCACAGTATAATGCCATATGACATTACACTGTGAAAATATCCATAATATACCAATCTAGCAGTCGCCACATCTGATATCTTTCTAATCTGTCGAATTGCATGAGCCGCCGAGCTAAGCTTATCGGCTAGCTTATGAATATGCTGCCCCCACTGTAGCTTAGAATCCACAGTGATACCTAGAAACACTGTTGATTCAACTGTTTCAATATATTCTTCTTTCAATCTCAACTTTATTTTAATATTATTTTGTACGTTTGGAAGAGCAAACCTAATACACTTTGTCTTACCAGGATTCAAAACCAAATTGTTGACATCAAACCAGTTAGAAAGAATCTTCAATATTTTGTTTATCTCTAAAAAGTCAGAGACACCCCTCTGTATTTTGAACATAATAGAAGTGTCATCGGCAAATAGAACAATTTTGGCGTTTGATTGTTTCATAATAGTTCTTGGGAGATCATTTATGTAGACCAAGAACAGAAAAGGGCCAAGAATGGATCCTTGGGGCACTCCGATGGATAGTGGAACTCCTTTAGATTTAGTTCCATCTACATCTACTACCTGTATGCGCTCTGTTAAATAGGAACCAATAAGATTCAAGGCAGTGCCTTGAACTCCATAGAAAGACAACTTGTTCAGGAGGGTCTTATGACGGACACAGTCAAAGGCCTTAGATAAATCGCAAAACACGCCAATTGCGTCGTGACGGTCTTCCCATGCTTCTAAAATATATTTAGTTAGTAAAAGTCCTGCGTCAGTAGTGGACCTGCCTTTGATAAAACCAAACTGATGATTGTCTAACAATTCATGCCTGTGGAAAAATGAAGAAAGTTGGTTTAACATGATTTTTTCAAATATTTTACTAATAGAGGGTAGTATCGAGACAGGCCTATAATTGCCTGGATCAGTTTTAGCACCAGCCTTAAAAAGTGGTACTACCCTACTATGTTTCATTAAATTTGGAAAAATACCCCTCCTAATGCAAGAATTAAACAACGTAGCAAGGTAAGGGGCTATATTGCCAATAACAGTTCGAATAACTTTAACAGATAGTCCCCATAAGTCTTCCGTTTTTTTAGCTTTAACTTCTTTGAAAGCATTCAAAATAGTATGTGACGTAATATCATTAAATGAAAACGTAGCGGTTGGAACGTCAACATTATTTTTTAATATATCTTCCGCTAGTGATGGTGTACATGTCAAATGTTTGGTTGTCGCAATTGGTATGTCAGCAAAGTATGTCTCAAAAGTGTCAGATATTTGTGTTTTGTCTATTATAACTTTTTCACATACTTTCAGTTTAGTGCATTTTTCCTGTTTTTGAGATCTACCTGACTCTGTGTTAATAATGTTCCAAGTAGATTTGACTATATTTTCGGAATTTCTTAGCTTATCTCTGATAAATATGGATTTGGCATGAGCACATGCCTTTTTAAAGATGTTCGAATACCGCTGTATATAGTTTTTAGTAGCTATGTCAAAACAAAATGTCTTTAGCTCGTATAGATTGTATAAGATATTACGACTAATAAACAGTCCAGGAGTAGCCCAATCGGCAAATTTGGGTTTACTGTTAACATTAATTACTTTAGTTTTAAATATAGTATTATATTCATTTTGCAGCATATTAAAGAAATCATTATAACTATAATCAGGATTATTAAATATTATGTCAGAATTAAAATTGAGAAAATATTTGTCAATTGAGATTTTAAGCAATTCTATGCGATCCTGTGTGATAGGTCTTGTCATTATCTTCACCTCATCTTTTTGTGTGTTAGTAGGTAAGGTGATACTTAATCCTCTGTGGTCCGATCTTAAGCGATCTAGGATTTTACTGTCTGTGTGTTTACAGTTAACGTAGATATTATCAATACACGTAGCAGTTGTACTTACCTTTGTTGTGGCAACTCTAGTCGGTTCAAAGAATACCTCCACGAGATTAAATGACTGACACAAGATTTTTATTTTATTCTTAGAGGTTGAATCCTTAAGTAAGTCAATGTTAAAATCTCCACACATTACTATAGGCTTCCATTTTTTAGTGATACGACAAATAGCCTCCTCCAGAACAGTTAAAAAATGTTTCAAAAACAGCGCTTGGTGGTTTATATACACATAAAATTACATGATGGTCTAGCTCTACGCATGCTAATTCACAATTACATTCTTCACTTAGCTTTTCTATATCTCTTCGTTTTTTTAACTTGACCGAATTTTTCACAAATATTATGCATCCTCCTCCTTTACTTTTGCTTCTATAAAAAATGCTACCTATAATGTAGTTAGGGATAAAAAGTAGCCTATGTGTTCTTCCAGACTATAATCTATCTTTGTTGCAAATTTCAGCCCGATGCGTTCATACGTTAAGACGTGATAACATCCAAATATCCAAACACCATACATTGACATTTAAAATATTAGTAGGAAGTAGGATAATATTAGTAGGATACCAGCGTTGTGAATAATCGTGACAGCTTAAACTATAATATTATTAGGATAGTAAGATTGTTTAAAGTATAAGCGAGTTAAAGTAAAGTGGAAAAATAAATAGATGTGGTGTCATGGGACACTATTTCCTTTCCTGTTCAATGGTAACGGTTCCAAGAATATGGTGCATGAAATTAAAAATATATCGATATAAATTATGACGGCTGCATAACTTATTTAACTCCACAACTTTTTTTTAATAGTATTGAGTGACGAAACGAGCAGCTATATATGCCTGTACACAATATGCCTGCCCATAACAGTACAGAGACACGAAGCTATTGGAACATAAAGAGTTCAAAGCAGTACCAAGCACTGCACTTCGTTCATCACCCTTTGCCTTGGCCCTTCAAACCAGAACGCAGTGATGTTTTCACATTACTACTTGGAGATGGAATAATTGGCAAAGGCTGCTAAAAAAACAACTACGGTAAGTAACCAGTTTAAAACCACGGTAAAATGAAAATCAACCGACATTTATTTTGTATGGTCACAAAAATAATTTTCCCAAACTGTTTTTCTCGGCCAAAAAAATGCAAGTATCCAAACTTTGCCTACTGTGGTAAACACGGTAACTCCTAGTAGCGAAAAAGAGAGTTTTTTATAATTTCTCACACATTTATCACTTCTCTAATATTACAATATTATTTGCTTACTAATTTAAGCGTCGCGGCGAAATTTTATGTTAAACATTGTTTTAGCTATCTTAGTTTTTTTAATACTCTAGGATCATCGATTACGAGTTCTACTGGCAAAGTTCGATTTCGACTACCGGTAGTAATTGTACCAAAACACTAAGATACACCTCTTGCTAACTGATTGCTAATCCCAGGTGTAGTGAGAACTGATATGTGCACTCTTCACTCTTTAGCAAAAACAGCCCACTAAATATTCCCACTGTTGGGATTCCGAATCCCTTCTCTCACAAGGAGAGAGGCAAGGTCATAATCCACCACGCTGGCCCAGTGCGGGTTGGTAGATGAGACATGACCTCGAAAGATTCTAGGTACATGTCGGTTTCCTCACGATGTTTTCCTTCATCGTTTTAAGTTAGCGGCTTTACGCACATGACTTCGATAAGGCAGTGGTGCGCGTGGGATTTGAACCCAGGGGGTCCGGTTCGGTTGTCACCGTTCTCTCGACTAGACCAGCCGTAACTTCACTTTTCATTGACAAACCAAAAAAGGATACACAGAAAAAAATAACAATCAAATTTTAACTAGTGCGACAGTTAACGTTGAAAGCGAGCTAAATAAATCACAATAAATGTCCCACGATTAATGTTTATGATTTAATTTATATCTATTGAAAGACAATCGATGACAAACTGCATCATAAATTACTGGTACTTAATACTATTCATACGAAGTTACGGCTGGTCTAGTCGGGAGAACGGCGACTGCCGATCCGGAGACCCCGGGTTCAAACCCCACACGCACCACTGTCTTTTCGAAGTCATGTCCGTAATGCCGCTTACTTAAAACGGTGAAGGAAAACATCGTGAGGAAACCGACATGTACCTAGAATCTTTCGAAGTCATGTGTCATCCACCAACCGGCACTGGGCCAGCGTGGTGGATTATGGCCTTAACTCTCTCCTTGCGAGAGAAGGCCCCGAGTCCCAGCAGTGGGAACGTTTAGTGGGCTGTTGATGTTTATGTTGAATACTATTCATTAACATCTCTTCAATAATTATACCCAGCATATTTATGCTACAACATGAGTTTTATTCTAAGTAACACTATGGATCCGCCCGGCTTCGCTTGTGGTACATAATATATAGCCTATAGCACTCAAACATCACGTAAATATACAACGATGAAATATTTTTTGAAATCGGTCCAGTAGTTCCTGAGATGAGCGCGTTCAAACAAAAAACCTCTTCAGCTAAGAGTTTACTTAAAATATGCTACGTACAGAGTTAGAACAAACGCTTTACACCGAAAGCACGGGTCTGATCGCTCTTGTCTTGTCGCTCTTGTGGAAGTGTCATACTTTTGTCACGGCTCATCATTACGTTGTCAAAGCTAACATACACATCATCTGCATACGATCGGTACAAAGGAACCGTGCGGAAAACCCTGATCTATTTACTTATTCTTTATCAAAGCTCTTCAGCGTTATATTATTAGATATAGATAAGTAAACATATGTATTTTTTTAATTTGGACTTTTATAACACTGATTTAATAATCAGTAACATTTTCTATGTATAACCTCACATAAATAAATAATTAAATTTTACAATATAAATGTTAAAACCTCTCAGGACGAAACTGTGTTCTCTACCAATTATGCGACACCCTAACAGGGTATTTGTACGTAGTTATTGAGTTTAGAAATACGGTCTAACATATATTATGTACACTGTGCAAATTAATATATCTGTACTAATATTGTACAGCTGAAGAGTTTGTTTGTTTATTTGAACGCAAGGATCTCGGGAACTACTGGTCCGAATCGAAAGATTATTTCTCTGTTGGATAGTCCATTTATCGGGAAAGGCTATAGGCAGGCTATTTAACATTACGCTACTAACAACAGGAGTGGGGCATGAATGAAAAATGTAACAAAAACGTGATAAATATTGCTTTTTGAAAGCGTTCGTTACGTGACAGCATGAGTCTATCTTTTAAAGGTTGCGTCATTAGAACCTAAGGTAACCGAATTAGTTCTAAATTTGAATTGGTACGACCAATTTTCGGTAGATGGCGTAACAACGCGCGCATGATTCAGCTAGTAAATAATTGAAATAGTTATCCAAGGAAAATACCGACAAAAATGAAGTGCATATAGTGTGATAGATATTGATTACGGAGAGAAACTAGCGCCGCGTGGTGTGCAGAGAAACGTCCGCCAAGGCGAACCGCATGTCTTAGCGCGCAGCCGCTGGGCGCACCATCGCTTTACAAGGGACAGGACAATTTCTATTCTACATAAGTTTAAACAAAAATTTATAAAACCCCAAGTACACATTTATACAAATCTAAATATCTATTTATATAAAAATGGATGTTTGTCTGTATATCCTTCATAAAATCGTAAACTAGGCATTTGATGATGTGATGATCTTTGACATAGTGGTTATGCCATGAGCCAAAGAAGGCTTCTGAGTTACGACCAATTTTCGACAGGTGGCGTAGCAACGCACGCAGGGTACAAGCAGTTAAATTAAAAAAATTAAAAACCCGCAATTGTTTCTAATTTTAAGCCACACGTATACGTAGTATATGTAAACTCTTTGCACGTATGTTTACAAGTAAAGCAAATACGATTACTTCTACATCTAACAAAATAGCTGATGACGTTGAGACGGATGAACAGATTTTGGTAAACCATAGCTAAGAATACTGCTGACTAATACACCTTTTAAACTAAATCAAAATCACTTAATCCGTTCGGGCATTCATATGCCACCACAGCATAATATAGAAACCACAACACATAATATATAGAAACGCGTTAAAATTAAAAACCCCATCGTTTTTAAAAACAAATATTAAAGTAATATACTTTTTACAAACCTGTGTTGTTCTTCTGCTGATTACCAACTAAGCAACGAGTCTAACTGACGAGGCTAATCGACTGACCATTCATTTCAAAAAAATATCTTTATTAAATTTAAAGGTTTTACAAAATTTGTACAAATACCAGTGTAAATATATCCTAGCAGTACAAGATAATGTGAGATTAAATATTGTTTTTTGAGTACAGTAGCTCACTTAAAAACTTAGAAATATGTTAATTACAATTTGATCGTGCATAATAAATATTAATACATTTACTACGTAAGATATCTATTAAGTTACGTTAGCTTTAGTTTGAGACAAACGTATTTAAAAACTGAATGTTGGTTAAACTGGAATCGACTGACCAGTCTCAGTTCAGGATACGAAATTATATTTTTTAAATCTTCATGGACATGGTGCCTCTACAAAGGCAGTGACAGGTTTACTGGACCAGCCCGCGAACCTGCCCTTATGTGTGTCTGCCACAACAGTTACTTTCGATGCCTTCGGTAGAATCGCAAAAATAGACCGACGCTTAATTGGTTTACCTGATTGGCGATTATTAGTGTTGCCAGCTCTTGTCATAAATAAAAGTATGCGAAGTGAGTTTGCAGAGGCCTGCTAATGTTGTAATGTGATTGTTTAGTATGGGTGAAAATCCTGCGTGACGGTAGTCCATCTCATCATCATCATCAACAAACGTTCCCACTGCTGGGACTCGGGGCCTTCTCTCACAAGGAGAGAGTTAAAGCCATAATCCACCACGCTGGCCCAGTGCGGGTTGGTGGATGACACATGACTTCTAAAGATTCTAGGTACATGTCGGTTTCCTCACGATGTTTTCCTTCACCGTTTTAAGTTAGCGGCGTTGGTAGTCCATCTACCATTTGATTTTTTTTTTAATTTTCCTATTCCTACAATATTTACTCGACCACGGCCGCTGTAACGCTGCCGAAACTTCGAAGTAATTAATTAATAATTTTGATCGCGACTAAGTCCTGTTGTTTTAACTTCTATAGGTTTACACTTGACGGCCATCTCGCGTGATGTTAAGCTGTGATGCGGTCGACGATGGAGCGTGTTTACCTAGAAGAAACCGACCCAGTCGCGATTTAAAGACACCAAGATTATAGCTATCGGGCAAAACCCACTCAGGCAACTCATTCCACAGCCTAGACGTTCTTATCACAAAAGTGGAGTCCAACCTCTTCGTCCTGTATAATGTTTTCAATTTAAATCCTACTAAAATCAATACGAAAATTAAGAACTTTGGGTGCTTTTTTTAACGTTAGAATGGCTGAATGGATCGCGATGAAATTTGGAATATAGGTATAAAGTAACCTGAAATACCGCCTATGCTATATTTTTTTAATGCGAGACAATTACTAGAAAGAAAACTTTGCCGGTAAAATAACGAAAAGCTGCTTGATAATAAATGAAATATCAAATGTCAGTGGACATTTCTCACACAACACTACCAAACTACCATGCTAATAAACAAAGCTTGTACTAATAGAACTAGTGATACATAGTACTTATTTACTCGTAAATTATGTATGAAACGTAGAAACACTCAGCGAAATAGAGTTAAAATATGAATTCATCACACAAATATACGTATTGTGCGTGAATCGAAACACAGACAGCTCTGCAAGCAGACTTATTGCTAACTGAGCTACAAGGTCAGTCATAAGCCAACGAAGACGTAGAAAAAAGGTAGAGCTACGGTCAAAACTGTAGATATACCATCGGCGCTTAATCGCTTCGTTCGATTGGCGATTACCGTCGAACTTGATAGTGGCAATGTGACGGAGGAAAGTGTACGAGCAGTGGACTGGATTTATGATCATTAGATGGTAGAAGGTTAAAATCCTGACCGTAAACGACACGTGCTCTCTACAAATTAACCTCTCTGTTCTAATACTTAGGGGTGTTTCTAGAAAATACTGCCAATCGAATTTCGGGCTACCGCAAAAGACACTGGACTCTACTAACCTAAGCTTACTTATTCGTATTTACCAACGCACAAACTTAAAGCATTCCATATACTTCCTTCATAAGCAAACCACTAAAGGTTCCTACTGCTGGGACTCGGTGTCTTCTCTCACAAGAAGAGAACCAAGGCCTTAATCCACCAAGGTGGACCAATGTGGGTTGGTAGATAAATAAATAAATATTGGTGGACAATTCACACACAACACCATCTGACCCCAAACTAAGCAAAGCTTGTATGATGGCGACCAGATAGCTGATATAATACTTATATAGTTTTAAATACATACTTATTATACACTAGCGGCCCGCTCCGGCTTCGCTCGAATAATAACCTAGATATCAACTGCAGCGCCATCTGCCGTAGCCTATGTTACTCGGGAATAATGTAGCTTTCCAAAGGTGAAAGAATTTTTGAAATCGGTCCAGTAGTTTCGGAGCCTATTCATTACAAACATACAAACATACAAAAATAGGTACAAATCTTTCCTCTTTATAATATTAGTATAGATAAAACACCCAGACACAGTGCAAACATTTGAATTCATCACAGAAATATTTACACTGGGTGGGAATCGAACCCACAACCCTCGGCTTCGCAGGCAGACTTACTACCCACTAAGCCACGAGGCCAGTCATGGAGGATGATACATAGCTCGGCTAGATTTTATGACAGACGAGCTACGAGTATAGTATAGTAACTCTATTCTATTCGTTTGTGCGCAGTAAGCTCGAATATAATGCTATATGTAATTTGGGATCCGCATGAAAAAGGCTGTAGCGTTATGTTGGAGCGTGTGCAACGGAAATTTTCGCGCTTTCTTTATAAAAAAATGTACGGCTACTACCCTTTTCTATATCCGTCTCTGTTCGTCACCGGAATGGTGGGACTCGATACACTAGCGCTAAGGCGGAAGTGTGCGCTGGTGATTCACTTCTACTGGCTGCTAAATGGTCAGATTGACAACCCTGCCGCGCTGGCTCGCTGCTCGCTGGCGGTGCCGGACCGCCCGCGCCCGACGCGCGCCTGCGCCGCGCGGCCGCTGTTCCAGGCTGTGCGCGTGCGCACCGACACGGCACTATACGCACCCACAACTCGGGCACTTAATTTGCTCAACGCTCTGCTCGCTCAAAGACCGGAACTAGATTTATTTTCGGACAAATTTAAATCTGTATTAGGTATTTCTGTCTATTTTTAGGGTTCCGTAAAACGTAAAAACGGAACCCTTATAGATTCGTCATGTCTGTCTGTCTGTCTGTCTGTCTGTCTGTCCGTCCGTATGTCACAGCCACTTTTTGCCGAAACTATGAGAACTACACTGTTGAAACTTGGTAAGTAGATGTATTCTGTGAACCGCATTAAGATTTTAACAAAAAAAAATTAAAAAAAGAAAAATTAGGGTTGCCCCCCATACTAAGAACTGAAACTCAAAAAAATTTTTTTCATCAAACCTACACGTGTGGGGTGTCTATCGATAGGTCTTCAAAAATGATGTTGAGGTTTCTAAAATCATTTTCATCTACACTGAATAATTTGCGCGAGACACACTTCTAAAGTGGTAAAATGTGTGTCCCCCCCCCCCCCCCTCTAACTTCTAAAGTAAGAGAATGAAAAATCTAAAAAAAATGTATGATGTCCATTACCATAAAAACTACCAACGAAAATTAGTTTGAACTCGATCTGATGAGTAGTTTTTTTTAGTACGTCATAAATACACTATTATTGAAACTTCGATCAAAGTTACAACGACCTACAAGAACTATGTGTACTATGTATATTATGTTACTTGCTGCAACGGAACCCTTCATGGGCGAGTCCAACTCGCACTTGGCCACTTTATTTTACTTACATTAACGTTTGTAGTTAATGTATTGTGTTCCTTTATCTTTTTTCTTATCTTTGTTTTTTTATATTATGTGTTTCATTTTTGTAATTGTGTGTGTATTATGGCCGTTTGTGCGTATTGGCTATGCTGTTAGCACATGTCGGCAATTATGAATAAATAAATAAATAACCTTGAAAGATTCTAGGAACATATCGGTTTCCTCACGATGTCTTCTTTCACTGTTTTTAAGTTAGCGGCATTTCGCACCTAAATTCGAAGAGACAGAGGTGCGCATTGGATTTGAATCAGGGGATCTGGATCGGCAGTTGCCGTTCTCTCCGACTAGACCAACCATAACTTTTAGACCAGCCGGAACTTCTAGACCAGCGGTAACTTCTAGACCAGCCATACCTTACTCTTGTAATCAGCCGTAACTCAATTATAGTACTCACCTCGTACGACGACCGACGACTAACACAAGGACTAAGTGATGGTACCACCTCGCCTTGAGCTGCCACCGTGCCGGTAGAGAAAATCAGATTTCGCCGTAGAATCGACCAAGGTGTTTAAGATAATATATAGACCTCTGGCTTATTGTCTTCATAATTAGAGCTAGCCTTCTAGAAATACGTGATCAATCAATTGTTGGCTAAAACGTCGCTTTCTAATAGGCAAGTTAGTGATCAAACGTAGCCCTATTCTACTTGAAAGAATAGACATTTTAAGATTAAATTTTGAAGAAAGTGAAGACCAGCCATTTTGTTTTTAAATTTCACAAATTAATACCCTTCAGCCACTTTCGTAAGGGTATCGCTCCTTTGCGTAACCTTTATACTAAGTTGTGGATATCGCAATCGAAGTGGTTTAGAACATAAAATCGTAACTACTTTCAAGGGTACTAACTTTCACACTAATATAATAATTTATGAAAGTAGATATCTTCTTGCGCGCGTTTAATGACTTATAAATTATATTAAACGTGGTACATATTTGGTGTGATGAGTATGGATGATAGGTAAAATAAGTTTAATTTGTAAACAATGTTGAAGATGTAGGAAAAAAATTAAATGAGCAAGAAAGACTTTGTTTAAGGATCTATGCGTCTAGCCCCTTTACCGCCTAGCCAAATCGGCCTTGGCTTTGTCTCTATAATTTCAAGCGAATATAAAAGAGAGAGCAATAATTTGATATTTCTTAGACAGTTTTAGTTAGGTAGTAGTACCCCTGGATTAGTTACAACTACGAGAAATTAGGGAATGTGGTATAACACACGCCACACTAGAAACACGCCAACATTATTACTTTTTTAATTAAGGAGTGACGAGACGAGCAGGACATGTGCCTGATGGTAAGCAACATGCCTGTCACATAACATCACAGTGACACACAGCTATTGGAGCATGAAGAGTCCAACTTATTACCTAGCACTGCACTGCGCTCGTCACCCAGAGACCTAAGATATCTCTAAGCCCAGTAATTTATCTGGAAACATTGTCCTTCAAAACGGAACACAGTAACGCTTACACTTTACTACTTGGCGGTAGAATAACTGGCAAAGGTGTGGTCTTTCTCCAGGCGGACTCACCCAAGAGTCCTACCACTACTAACTATTATACTACTAATTATTGTAGTGGAACATGGTAACAGCTTTCTTTGTAAGCTTCAATTTTTAGCTCAAGCTGCTATGTTTGTCACGCAGTAATGGCGCCATCCCTCATGAGTCAGAGGCCATGAGTAATGGATATGCTCCACTCAGCATCACGTCAGATAGACACAGTCATAAATATATACGTGTATGGATATAAATAAAATTAAAGTGTCTGTTTATGCATGGAAGTAAGTTTATGCATGGAAAGCTGTTCAGTAAAAGCATGAAAAGTATTCAAGTAGGTACGATACACGCATTAAAAAAAAAACATTTATATAAAGTTTTGTCTGTCTGTTTTCTGTTTGTTCCGGCTTTAAAACGGCTGGACCGATTTTAACGGGGCTTTCACTGGCGGATAGCTGATGTTACAAAAGACATAACTTAGGTTACTCTTGTTTTGGAAAAAAATAGAGTCTCGCTTTGTTGCAACTCCGTCACTCCGATGCTACGATGTTAAGCCACTACGACGCCGGTGCCACCCGACATAAGCATGTCGGTGACTTGACTATAAGATTTATCCCTACCAAAATGTGGTCAATGTGGCGAAGATATTTTTACGACAAATATGATAACAATAATTGTGATTTTCTACAACATCTTTGTTCCGAGAGAGATTATGTTTCCAGATAAATTACTGGCCATAGCCATCAGATATCAAGCCTCATATATCTCTAGGTACAGTGCAGTACAGTGATAGATCATGATTTAGATTCTTCATACTGCAATAACTGCGTGACATTATGCTGTTCTGGGCATTCGTATTGATTACCACAGACACAGGCACATATCCTGCTTTTCTTTTCATTCTTTATTGTTAGAGAGACAAGACGTACTTCTTAGCTTTCCATGGATTCACCGTGCGGGTGCCGGGTCCATCGTGTGGCAGAGAGAGAAATCTCGAATACTAGAATACTTAAATCTTGTCAGAACATTGAGGAAATTTTACTGATTCCGCCTAAAATCCGAGTAGTTCCGTGGCCGACGGGTAAAGATAACAAACGGTTCGTCCGAACGAGTCTAACCAGTATCCATTCACGCCGCACGTGTGAATGGCGCTCCGCAAACATTTTTAGTTTTTATGTTATTCTACGCTGTTTATTTTGACAGCTAAAAGCTCAGCTTCGGGCATTTGTTGGTCATCAAACGTTTTGGAAGAGATTTAAAAGTTGGAACGCAGCATAATGAATGAAGAAGTGACGAAATGTTTTTGATAGTTAAATCGATTATGTTCAATTGATACTTAATAATGATTACCTAAGTTACGGTGGTCTAGTTGGGAGAACGGCGGCTGCCGATCTGGAGACCCCGGGTTCAAACCCCAGACGCACCACTGTCTTTTCGAAGTCATGTGCGTAATGCTGCTAACTTAAAACGGTGAAGGAAAACATCGTGAGGAAACCGACATGTACCTAGAATCTTTCGAAGTCATGTGATCCGCCAACCCGCACTGGGTCAGCGTGGTGGATTATGGCCTAAACTCTCTCCTTGCGAGAGAAGGCCCCGAGTCCCAGCAGTGGGAACATTTAGTGGGCTGTTGATGATGATGATGAATGATTACCTTTATTTTGGCTTACTATGATTCTTACAATTTTTAAAAAGGAGCAAAATTTAAACCATCGTTGTTATAATAAAAACAGTATAAAACTCATATGTCTAAAATAAGTACAAAATAAAATACATGTGACCAGGGCCGGATTTACGGGAGGGCAAACGGGGCATACTACAATACGTGCCGGGTTGTGGTACGTGCACAACACGTACCACAACGGGTGCCTCCCACAACAGGCACTTCGGGAAAAAAACAAATTTGGACAGTAAACATCTTTTACGTTAACTTGAAACCATTTGTAGTCCGGGTTTTTGCTTGAGAAATCTTAACCTAGGAGGGGGGAGTGTATTTCAATGTCCCCAACGAAGCTCCGCCCGGGGCCTCCACACCTCTAAATCCGGCCCTACATGTGACAGTGCAAAATCTAATACAATAATAACGACATTGTTGGCATTTCTTTTAAACTCATTCATTCGCCTACCCCTATCCCACTTTAGCCCCCTTAATTCATCTCTGTCATTCGTCAGATCTAAGCTTTTGTTATTTTAAACTAGATAAAAAAGAAGCATTACTTTCAGGGATTATGGTTTTCGCTGAAAGTTTCAAAATGAAGGCTTGAAACTCTGTAATCTGTGGATCGGAATGTATCTATCATGAATACGTGACAATATGTTATTAGTACTTACGGCCTTAGAACAGATATTATTATTTTCTGACATAACATAAGAGTCGTATTATTAACTAATACACTGAAGGTTTGTTAAAATTATCGAAAAACTAGCAGCACCCCGCGATTTTACCCGCGCAATTCCCGTTCCTGTTGTTTTTGCGGGATAAAAAGTAGCCTTACCTATGTATTCTTCCAGACTAGTATATCTGTGTTCTCAATTTCAAGCAGCTATGTTCATACGTTCCAATGTGACTGAGCATCAAACATTCAAACATCTAAACATCCTAACATTGACATTTATAATATTAGTAGGATTAGTATTATATTTGTAGTTATTTTCACGTGATAAAAAGTAGCAGGTGTGCTATTCCAGACCATTTCCTAACTGTGTTCCAAATTTCAACTCGATCCGTTGACATGATTGAGCAACAATCATCTAAATATTGATTACAACAAATATCTGAATATTGAAAACTAGCAGCGCCCCGCGGTGTTACCCGCGAAGTTCCCGTTCCCGTTGCCTATGTGTTCTTCCAGACTATAATTTATCTGTGTTCCAAATTTCAGCCCGATCCGTTCATAGGTTAGGACGTGATTGAGCAACAAACATCCAAACATCCATACTTTGACATTTATAATATTAGTAGGATAGTAGGTTAACAAACACCTAAACCTAAATATTAGTAGGATTCTAACACGTTCACTTCCACAAATGAACACATTTCGAAGCAATATTCTAACAGCTGTGTTTGTTTTCTCATTCTACTCGTTAGGGTACAAAAGGTGCGTCTCTGAGTTTCCTCGAGTTGATACGTCATAACTAGGTCGAGGACTCTTGCTGGGAACTCAACGCGTTATGTGTGAAAACCATACACTACGAAGCGAAGTGTGCCTCGTTACCCGACTAAACGTGTTAATGGTGTAAAACGCAACTAACTTATCCTACTATACATTACTACATTATAAATGTTTGGATGTTTGTTGCTCAACCACGTCGTAACGCATAAACGGATCGGCGCTTCTACCGCCTAACTAAATCGGCTATCGCTTTGCTAATGCTGTCTCTATCGTTTCGCGAAAAGAAAAGAGATAGAAACATCAAAGCGATGACATTTTTCGTTCGGCGGTAGACCCCCGGGTTGTAATTTGGAGTACAGTTAGATCATAGTCTGAAAAAATTCATACGCTTTTTTATCCTGAAAAAATAAAGAGAACGCGCGGGTAACACCGCGGGGCAATGCTCATTTTCTATTAATTTTTCACTTGGTATAAGACTGTATTTACCTTGTGTATGTAATTGTTTTTAATTTCTCTGGTGTGCATAATAAAGGTTTTTCTCTGTCTCGTATAGATATCTTTTTTTATGCGAAATCATCCGTAAGCAGTTTGTACAATCTAATAATGTTAAATCTTAACCGCTGTATGACGTAACTTGACATATTAAGTTTTTTCTCTCTGAGTGCATACGACGTCACAAAAATTTGAGTGCATTCAAAAAGCTTACTAGTTGTTGAATCATGCATAAGTAACGGCAATTGTTTGATAAAGTTTTTTTTAAATATAGCATAACGTGACGAGACAAGAAGGACACGTGTCTGATGGTATGCAACATGCCTGCCCATAACAGCACAGTGCCATACTCAACTATTGGAACGTGAAAAATTCAAATCATTACCTAGCACTGCACTGCGCTCGTCACTTCGAGATATAATACGTTTTATCTCTATGCCCTGTAAATTCACTGAAAACATTGATTTTCAAACTGGTCAGACGGCTCTAGCCTGATAAAAAACAACAATCTTTATCATACATATTGCGCAAACGCACTAAATGCATATAAATTTAACTAAGCACTTAACATTGTATCGAATCCATCGTTAGCTTTCAAAGAAATCGAAAGCTAAACAATAATAAATCGATCAACCATAAATGTACTCAAGCCATATTAGCGGACAAAACTATTTGTCTTGAGCCAAAATATTTGGCGAACCCACAGTGACATAACGGCAAATGGCTGACATTATTATGATAAATGATCATACGTTTATGACCGCACAGATAGCTAATACCACTTATTACTTTGGGTAAGCTTAATCTGCAGTTGAGAAATTTGAACTAGGCAGAGTTATATTTAATTGTAAACTCACGAGTAGGTATAATACTTTACTGAAATTTGTATCAAGTAAGCATTGTTTAAGCAGCCCACTTCGTAAGGTCGAAGACTTCTCTCACAAGGAAAGGGTCATAATCTATCATTTTGGCAATTACGGCTTGTCGAATAACTTTCCAAGAATGACATATCTCGTGGACTACATGTTCAAGAGTAGACTGATGTTTACCCATGGCCCCACAAAATCCTACAAACAACTCATAAACATTATTTTACGATGAATTATAATGATATTGTATTGTCTATTGTCATTACGGTCCCAATAATCAGAAACAATGTTAGAAATTACTGTGTAACTCTTTAATATGAGACGATTTCTCTTACTCCGCATTGACATGCTCGTCACAGCTTCATAAAAGCTAAACAAGACGCTAACAAACACAAATTTATCACTCAAAATGAAGTTATATCATTCTTACACCAATTAAAAGGCAAGAAAGATTGGTGTTGCCATCTACAGCCTCGGGCGTAAGGAAAGGAACCTCTTAATCATGGGACATTTTTCATCAGAGCTGATGGTCGTTTACCGGTCAGTTATTATATCATGTAACTGGCCAAATTGCTGGGTGGTCGCATTCGTAACTATTTGATCGTAATTGGTGATGTGATTGTACGTAGATATATAACTTTTTAACTGGCTTCAAAAGAGGAGGTTTTGAATTCAGTTCTATGTTTTTTTGAAGTGAAAACTTCTTTAGGCGCGCTATAGACAGAATTTTCGTGGGCTGTGAAATGGATTCATCAATCGTCACGCTCGGATATGATAAGAAATCTTCGGGTAAACTCGGTAAAAACGGCCAGGTAGGTACCAATGCAACAGAAACGGTAAAGAGTTTCGATTACCTACCTCCAACAGCCCAGCGTTTATCTCCAGATACCAGGACAACAGAAATATAAAAGAGTTGCGTTTTCCCCTAGGTACCAGTACCAGGGCAACAGCAAGTTTTCACTTCTATCGGCAGTTCCTATGACTGCCAATTTTTTTTTGTATGTATGTTACGCGATAGCTTCTTCAATTGTGAATCAATTTTGATGTTTTTTTTGTTAGGTAGATCATACACGTAGTTCAGAAGTGGTCCCATATAAATTTTATCGTAATCCAGTGTGGTGGATTACAGAATATGAACAAAAAACTGAAATTTATTTTCATATACCTCGAAGACTTATGCCAGGGTTATTCAAGGCTAGTTTATAAAGCTAGGACAGCAAACTAGTGTTAGTAAGCTAGCAAGCTAGTTGACAAGGCAGGACAGTTTTTAATAGGATGGAGTTATGTTTTGAGGCTAGTAGCATCCCTGATTTTACTATCATAGCTTTTCTAGCTTGTTTTGAAGCCAGCTTCATGTGGCCGGCGAAGCTAGTCTACAGTTGGCTAACAAGTAAGATCCACGCATTTAGTTTGTTACTGGCAGTTTGTAGACTCAACAAAATATCCAACAAATCAGGCGTCATTCATCAAATACTCTTTTACTGGCCTAAATCTTCATTACGAAACTTTTCCAATAGTAAAACAGATGATCCACGTTTATGTCCTCGACCGTTTTTATAATTCATCTTCTAGGTTGTCTAGTGCGAATCGGTAGTTTTCGATATAACTTTTTTAGTAAAATAGTGTTTTCTTTTGTATGCAGTTCATTTTGGATGTGTGGTCATCTCGTACACTCCAGTAAATACTAGCTTAAAATAATACAGTCTCGTGTAAACAAAACTAGCATGTCCCAAGGTAGGTCAGTAAGCCAGGATATTAAATAAGAGAACTAGCTTATTATCCTAGCTTGAAAAACTAGCGTCGTGTAACCCTGCCCGGGTTGTAAGTGTAAGTGATGGGTTCTTATGAAATTTAGTCAAGTACCTGAATTAAATTCTGCATTGGTCGGTTTTTGTTTTTTTTTTCAGAGAAGGTACGCAAATATTTTTTTATTTGTCATTCGATTCCCGCTATACGCAAACGATAGCAAAAAAACGCCATGACATGACCCCACAATTTGGTAGCCAGTATCCATTTATTTTAAAGAAGCAGCATTCATTATATATACAGAACGCTCACCTACCAAGTGGGAGTATTAAGTTAAATCCTCGTTCTAGATACCTACGTTAGGATCATTCGCTTAGCGGTGAAGGTAATAATCATGAAAAACCTGTTTATTGATCATATTTGAACTTTTTTAAGGGCAGTGACATGAATTATTATTACGTTTAATAAGTGAAGCCAAAGTGAAGCCGAGAAATATTTATTTCTGATTTATTTAATTAATTGTATTCACAAAGCCATTATGTAGATACATTCACAAATTTTCTCATGAAATATTTTTGTATGGCTCTGAAACAGATAAAGTGATGAATGATACTATAGCTAGACAGTTAGGTCAAAGATTAAATTAGTACAATAATGTGAAATAATTTATTATTAGCGAAAAAACAAAAACCGGCTTCAATTTAAAACTAAACTCAGACACTTGACCACAATCTATCACAATATGGTCTGAATACATGTTTATATTTCAAATACCGCCACACCGATATGGATAAAACGTATATTAATGCAGTGCAATTAAGGAAATAAATAAACATTAAATTATGTAGTTTGGGGACTATAAAGGATCGATAGGGGGGTGCATTCTGAGCATATATTCCAATTTGAGGGATTCTGGCATGGTCAGCTCAAGGTCATTTCGATGAAAACGCGTTTAACTCGATATTTCGAGAACTGTTAGTGTTAGGCAAAAAATTGTGGAGACCTTTTCTCTTCTACATTAAATTTACTAACTTTTATAGTAACCACTTTTCTTTCTTTCATCAATATTTTTCAAGTTATTGCTTCCGAAAGGCAAACATTTTACTTTTTTTCCTCCCTTTTGCCATTTCCTCCCCAACCACAAGTCACATACTATTTTGAATGCTTTCAAAGAAGTTAAAGCTAAAAAAACGGAAGACTTATGGGGACTATCTGTTAAAGTTATTCGAACTGTTATTGGCAATATCAATATCAATATTGGTATGGAATACCACACTCGAAGTTGTTGACGAATACGTCTACCTGGGTCAAAAGATCCGATTGGGTAGATCCAACTTCGACAAAGAGGTCCAGCGAAGGATCCAACTCGGATGGGCAGCGTTCGGGAAACTACGGCACATCTTGGAGTCCAAAATACCCCAATGCTTGAAGACGAAAGTCTTCAATCAGTGCGTGTTGCCAGTGATGACTTATGGAACTGAGACGTGGTCCTTAACTGTGGGCCTCATAACAAAGCTCAAAGTCACACAGCGAGCTATGGAGCGAGCTATGCTCGGAGTCTCTTTGCGCGACAGAATCCGTAATGAGGATATTCGCAAAAGAACTAAAGTAGCCGACGTAGCTCGAAGAGTAGCTAAGCTGAAGTGGCAATGGGCAGGCCACATCGCTCGCAGAACTGACAACCGATGGGGAAGAAAGGTTCTCGAGTGGCGACCACGAACCGGAAGACGCAGTGTTGGACGGCCTCCCACTAGATGGACAGATGACCTCACGAAGGTCGCTGGAAACCGCTGGTTGCAGGTTGCGCAGGACCGTTCGTTGTGGAAATCTAGGGGGGAGGCCTATGTCCAGCAGTGGACGTCTTACGGCTGATGATGATGATGATGATTGGCAATATAGCCCCTTACCTTGCTACGTTGTTTAATTCTTGCATTAGGAGGGGTATTTTTCCAAATTTAATGAAACATAGTAGGGTAGTACCACTTTTTAAGGCTGGTGCTAAAACTGATCCAGGCAATTATAGGCCTGTCTCGATACTACCCTCTATTAGTAAAATATTTGAAAAATCATGTTAAACCAACTTTCTGCATTTTTCCACAGGCATGAATTGTTAGACAATCATCAGTTTGGTTTTATCAAAGGCAGGTCCACTACTGACGCAGGATTTTTACTAACTAAATATATTTTAGAAGCAGGGGAAGACCGTCACGACGCAATTGGCGTGTTTTGCGATTTATCAAAGGCCTTTGACTGTGTCCGTCATAAGACCCTCCTGAACAAATTGTCTTTCTATGGAGTTCAAGGCACTGCCTTGAATCTTATTGGTTCCTATTTAACAGAGCGCATACAGGTAGTAGATGTAGATGGAACTAAATCTAAAGGAGTTCCACTATCCATCGGAGTGCCCCAAGGATCCATTCTTGGCCCTTTTCTGTTCTTGGTCTACATAAATGATCTCCCAAGAACTATTATTAAAACTTCGCTCAAAGTTACAACGAACTACAAGAACTATGTGTACTATGTATATCATGTTACTTGCTGCAACAGAACCCTTCATGGGCGAGTCCAACTCGCACTTGGCCACTTTATTTAAACTTATTTTGTAAATATTTACTGTATAAAAACGTAAAAGATTTTTTTTGCCTAGCCTTCTAGCTAGATATGTCCACTATGCAATCCTCTCAAATTTGGCGCGTTCTTCGATAATATATCGCTTCTTCATTTTCTTCTACAACCCTAAATTTGGTCAAACTCTGGTCATATACTTGTTCTTTCCAGGCCTGAAACCTGTTCCCGGGAACCACTGGCTATTGACAACTTAGAATGCGTGTCAGTATATACAATACCTTATACTTTTAGCATGTCAAGTGTCTCTTCGCCCACTTGTATAACTGTAGCCTTAATTTAAGATATTAAAAACCAATAAGTACTCATGACCTGACACAGAAAACACTCGAAGATAGGAGTGTTACTTTACACTTTCAAAAGTAAACTGTATCGTGCGACTTTTTTGTTTCCCATGTGTTAAATTATGTCAATTACGTGAACATTCGAATTGAAGAATCGTTTATTTTGCATTACAAAATATATTGAATGTTTATCAAAATGTTTACATACATTTGTAACAATAATCGCCTTTGACGACGCATTATTGAAAGTGCAAATAATTTTCCATCCCACGGTTGCTTGGAAGAGATTGATTTTAGCGATAATGCATTTTATAATTGGCTTCTCTTTTTTTAACTATATTA
This sequence comes from Ectropis crepuscularia, assembly GCA_963693475.1. NCBI lineage: Eukaryota > Metazoa > Arthropoda > Insecta > Lepidoptera > Geometridae > Ectropis > Ectropis crepuscularia. The sequence continues at coordinate 6,138,436 of OY856340.1, forward strand.
GGTTGGCACTGTTTTTTTTTATAGTAGTTTTATAGTAGAGTGATGCGACAGCAGGACATGTGCCTGATAGTAAGCAACATGTCTGTCACGTAACAGCACAGTGACATGCAGCTCTGCTATTGGATACTTCCACAAGAGGGATCAGGCCCGTGCTTTCGGTGTAAAGCGTTTATTCCAACTCTATACGTAGTATATCCAAACTCTCTGGAGGTGCCAGTCTACCTAACTCGATTACGTTGTACGACTCCAGTTAAAAAAAATATATGTTTAATTGGTGAATAAAATTACAGACAAAATAAAGATTGTTTTAAAATCACGATTTAACACGATTTTTCACTAGTATTAATAACTGCACTATATTTACTTTTTATATGGTGGATCAAAAATACTATTTACACGTAAATGTGGTGGATGAAACTGCACTGAAATATCGGGAATTCGCTCCAATTTAGCCACGGGTAACATCCCGTACGTCATGTTAGCGGCATTACGCACATCTTACGCACATCATGTGCGTAATGCCGCTAACTTAAAACGGTGAAGGAAAACATCGTGAGGAAACCGACATGTACCTAGAATTTTTCGAAGTCATGTGTCATCCACCAACCCGGTCAACTGCACTGGGCCAGCGTGGTGGATTATGACCTTAACTCTCTCCTTGCGAGAGAAGGCCCCGAGTTGGGACTGGGAACATTTAGGGACTGGGCAGTGGGAACATTTAGTGGGCTGTTGATGATGAACATCCCGCACAGACTAATACTCCTAATTTGTTATAAATAAATACTACTCATTTATGATGAGCGTTTAAATACATGTTTGTGTCCAAATTTAAGGCGTATTTTGCTTAATTTTACTCACCCATAACCACCCACGTCGGCGTCGGTTTCGAGTTTAACGGTTTTACTAATTTACAGCTGTGATATCACAAATGGATTGGGGCACAATAAAATCAAACACAGTGCAAAGCTTTATATGCTTAAAAATATGTCAGAATTACAACATTTTTGTTGTCTTATGGAACAGAGAAAGTGGTATCTTGCAAAGTGTTGGTAGCTACCGTGGATTTTAAATAAACCATCCTACAAATATGATACATGCCAAAGTTTTTTTTTTTGGTAAACATACTCCATAGTAGACCGCATCGTCGCTTAACATCAGGTGAGATGGCGGTCAAGTGTAAACCTATAAAAGTAAAAAAAAAAGTTTTGGGATATTGTAGTCCAGTGTGGAGGCCTCACTATGCCATACATAGTTTAAGACTAGAGAGAATCCAGAAACGATTTCTGTGGTATTTGACGTTTGCCGCAAAAAAAAACTAAAATTCTGCGATCATACAAGGAAAGGCTAACGTTTTTCAATTTATAATCATTGTCAGATCGCAGAATTTACCTTGATTTAACGTTTCTTCATAAACTGTTGCATAGTGAAAAAGACTGTCCTAGTCTAAATTCAAACTTAGAGTTCCATATAGATATCCAAAAATGTCAATTGCTCCGTTCGCACCTATTTTTAGGAGAACAGTACTTGGTGCAAACTCACCTGTACCTAGGTTAAGTAGACTTGTGAACGAGTTTCAGAAATGTTCGGAAATAGACATATTTGGTGACAATCTCATTAACTTCAAAGTTAAGTTATATAAAATTATTAATGGAAGTACCGAGCGTCCCTGACTCTCGTTTTCAATTCAATTATAATAAATTAATAAATACTCCTACACATAGTTAAACAAAATATTTTAATAGTCAATTGCACGTTGTGCTTTGTTTCAATGATAAATACAATATTAGAATAAGAATAATTAGCTTAAGGATCAATGTATTACTGTAATTTATCAATACAAAGCCAAATAAAATAAAAAACCACGCCGGGACTGCAGAACGGATTCGGTTGAAATTTTGAACTTATGATATGTATATTGTCTAGAAGAACAAATAAACACTTTTTTTACCGGGAAGACAACGGGAAAGAGAACTACGCGGGTAAACCCGCGGGGTTCTGCTAGTACCTATATTATGAGATAATTACTATGCAGCAATTTAAAGTTGTGGTGGCCTAGTGGCTAGAACAACAGATTCACAAAGAATCTTGGTGTCTTCAAATCGATAGTGAATCAATCGGTTTCTTCTAGGTAATCACGCTCCATCGTTGATCGCATCGTCGCTTAACATCAGGCGAGATGGTGGTCAAGTGCGAATCTATATTAGTTAAAAAAAAGTGTAGGTTTAAATCCAGCCAGCACCTCTGAGTTTGTTTCCAAGCGCAGATGTACAATTTAGTCATCAACATCAGCTTTGATGAGAAGAAAATCATGTAAACCGTATTTTCTAGGAATCTTTCAAGATCATGCACTATTTCTCAATCTTCGCTGGGCCAGTGGTAGATTATGGCCTTCACTCTCGTATGACGAGATAAAGCGCTGAGTCCCAGCAGCGGAAATATTGGTGACATCCAAGAAGGCCATGCGTCTTCTACGTCAGCTGAAAGTGCCTATCGGGCAATAGACTTAGTTTGAGGTCAACCGCAGAGTTCTCTAAAACAAGTTGGCTTTTTAAAGTGTAATAATAGTTATTATTACACTTTATACAGGTTTACACTTGACCGCCATCCTGCCTGATGTTAAACGATGATGCGGTCTACGATGGAGCGTACTTACCTAGAAAAAAAAACAAAAAATTCAGTCTCGATTTGAATACTCCAAGTCTCTTACCATCGGCTTAAAGTCAACTTTGTCTTTTTGAATTCGTTTAACGTCTCAAAGAGAAAAACGTCGAAAATTTGTAAAGTTGCGAAGTCTTTGAACAAAATAAAATTGTCTATATTGAGTAGTTTGATACACAGAACTTTTGTTAACAAACCTTATTTACACTGAGAACTACGCTACACTACCATACACATACCTATATAATTGCTAATCTCACAATAACTTTGATTAAGATATTTACAATGTAAAACTTCTGTATGAGAGAAAATAAACAATTTATATATCTAAACTATTGAAATTTCTATATATCTATCTATATATATTGCTATCTAAAATTTAGAAATTTCACAATATTAGTATATTGTGATACTTGAATCCTGTAGCCAACTAATGAAATTTGGCATAACACATTGAACCAAACTTACCCAACCTACTTCGATGCGGTTGTGGCCACAACAAAATGATTAATGGGTGGTCTCAAATCACATTCTTTTTATATGCTAATTATCTATTAAATATTACGAATTCAATTGAACAAGCACCTTGTTATTATTTCAAATCAGAGCAATACAAAATGGCGATTGGCGGATGTAATCGTTTCTACCGTTTATTGCCAAACTATAAATTATTATGACGTTTTTGCATGCAGTTTGATTAATTGTTTGGTTTTTTTTTTTTTTTGATGGATTGTTCTGCGTGTTTGGGCGGAATTAGATCGTTTGGTAAGATGAGTTCGGTATCTGTGTCGCTCGTGTTGTAATGTGTTGTGAGGATTTCCTGCGATAGAAGGTGCCTTACTTATTGTTACGAGAACTGATGTTTGTGATGTAACGAGTTCGGGTTTATTTTTAGGTCTTATTTTAGCATTTAAACAATTAGGTCGCCTTTTACAACTTATTTTAAGGACTAACTAACTTTCATTAAAATTAGAAGTATACCTGTGACATACTAATGGGTAAGTCAGAATATACTACGTCTATCTCGTCTTTGCCCTGAAAATAAATGGAGTGACGATATACGGAACACAGCAGGCAGTCGATGGAGGCGTAAAGCAGAGGATAGGGCTGAGTACTTAGTGAGCCATGGGGAGAGGCCTATGTCCAGCAGTGACGATGATGATTTCGTCTTCTTATCATGTGTACATTGTGATTGTGGAGTGTATATTATAGTTTTGAAACTTTCGCGATTACAACTCATTTTGTCAATATAACACAGGACTTAACCACGATCTAAATTATTATTTAATTACTCGTACCTTGACGCTTTGGCAGCGTTACGGTGGTTACCGTGGTTGGCTTTTAGAAGTGTGTTATGTGTTATAAAGGGAATAGTTCCTCCTATTTGCATTTTGGGTCAATTTCCTTTTTAAACAAGCGATTGGCGTTTTTAGTTTCGATTCTGAAAAGATTCGTAGACATATTGTAGAGCTTATCGTAGGTAATGTGCAGTATATGTATAAATATTGATAGGCAGTAAGTTTAGTAGAGCCTTGCTTCTTCTGTGTTAGACTAAAATTCGATAAGCGATAGACTTCAGCTAAGGCCAACCTAGGAATCGAATCATAAATAACTATAAAATCACACACAAGTAACACAAAATCTCATAAGCAGCCTATACTAGTCTACCGATGCACATCAGACTTCGACAATGATACGCCACTGATTCCGTTTTTCAGCTGTTCGTTTCACACCGCCAAAACTACCTGCGTAAACCATTATTCTATTTTAAGACGTTTTTTATCCGCATAGCATTAAAAACTTGAAATACTGTTAAAACTAAATACATCATACGTACTAGACGTAGATGACATCCTGTAGGTTATTTCGAAGTCTGATAGCCATCTCTAATTAAGTATTACTCTGCAAAAACAAATAAACGATCAATCAGACCAACTAATATCAAATACTATGGCACAATCGTTTATTGGGCTCTGATAAAGAAAGCTTTCACAACCGACAGGTATCACCGCTGCACCTTCAAAGTCTACAACCAGTGTTGCCAGCCTTACGAAATCAAAAGGCAAAAAAGTCGAGCAGTCAACATTAAGAAAAAAATAACACTGGAAAAATAATTCAATTTGACATTAATTTAGTGTAAACGGCAATCTCCGTCAGCTATACATTTTCCGATGTGATTGTACTCTACATCTACGAGTATTTTTATCCTACAAATATTGTAAAAACTCACAAGCTTGGATAAAATACGTGTCTCGTATTTTCCTGTTTTCTTCTACTTAGTACTACTAATAATAAAATTTTAAGAAAACGGGGGTCTCGTCCAACGTATCACAATTTAAGTAGGTACAACTCCACGGTACATAACACGTGATCAATAATACTAGTCAGCTAGTAATTTACTAGTAGGTATAAATTTACATGTTTACTATGGTTGTTATAAAGAGTTTTGTGTTTGTTGACATATTTTTAGTACATTAAATAAATGAGTAAATGAACTAGTTTCAGTAATTTCTGAAACAACTTAAATTATTCGTTTTATTTTCGTTAATAACATTAGGTATTCAAAATTATTATATTTGAAATCCAGAAACGGCGCTAGTCACGAATAAACCCAAAATGAGATATAAGGACGACACACAAAATAAAAAAGATATCTACGGTCGAAGAAACCTTGTTATTTTTTTGAAATCGCTGATAAATGCAAATATACTCTATAAATGAAGGCAACACAGGTTCTGCAATGGTATCTTTGGTTTTTGCAACAGACAGTAGGTTGGTAAAACTTAATCAATGTAGGTGGACCCCAATAGATATGTTGTTTTAAACGACTGGTTTGGTTGGGCAAATATGATCACTTTCGAAATCATAATCCTAATTGATAAATCGTGTACTTTTCTAGTGCGTAAAGGTTGCGATATGGCAAATATCTTACGCATGTTTATTTTGAAACGGACTTATTAAGGCATTGTAGAATAAAAAGTATGTCGTCTATAAATATGGTTTCTTCGGAGTAAGCACGCTCCATCGTAGTTAATTGTGGGTAAATAATATATAGTCTCTCCATAGTCATTGAGGTTTGACTCTACTTTTGTTATAAGAAAGTCTAGGCTGTGGAATGCGTTGTCTGAGTTGTTTTTTCCCGATGTTTACAATCTTGGTGTCTGCAGATCGAAAGTAAATTGGTTTCTTCTTGGTAAGCGCTTACCAAACTCCATCGTAGGTCGCCTCGTCGCTTAACATCAGGCAAGATGGTGGTCAAGTGTAAGCTTAAAATTGTAAAAAAACATCAGGATGGCGTCCAACAATGGTCTCAAGAAAGACAGCTAATGATTTCAATTTTGTCAGTAGAATAAAAAAGTATTTGAATGGCACTAGAAGCTACAGGTAATAAGATACATCACGTGACTTCGAATGATCATGTGTAAGCGTAAGTGTTTTGAAAGTGAAAATATTTTGTTCGATTTACATAAATAGCCCGACTTTTTATACTGTCAATTGACAATTTATTTTTTGTAATATAGACAGGCAAGACGAATAGTACATGCGACTGATGGTAAGCAATACGCCTGCCCACAGCACAATGCCAGCTATTTTAACTTGAGAAATGAGCGAAATAGCTTTTTTCTGAAATAGCGGTTTAATGTAAACCTATAAAAGTTAAAAAGTCGCTACTTATCACTGCACTGTGCTCGTCGGCAAGAAATATAAGATGATTTAGATCTTAGCCACATAATTTGGGATCATATTGGAGCCTCTGAGCAGAGACAGAATCGGTTTTTTCGTATTCCATCATAGATAGCTTCGTCGCTATCAGGCGAGATGGCGGTCTAGTGAAAACTTATTATTGATTTAAAAAAAAGTCAAGTATCGCACAAGTGCTTTTTTTTTAAATTTAGTAACTCTAAAAACTCCACGATCTTTCATATTTAGATTTTTTTTTAACATACATACATATATCTATATAAAATATATATAGAAAATGAAGCGCGTTTTTCCGCGTACCGCAATAAATGTAGTTCAGTTATCGATAGCACTCGTTAGTCATGTGTGGAGTAACATTTAATCAGACCCCTGCCCGCTTCATTAAGCCCCAACAAAAACCCAATCAAATCATTTAACCATATTATATAACTTTCATGCAAATAGATTTATCTATGTAAGTACTTTTTTACATGCTGTCTGTGTTCGTTGATGCAATTACATCAATCTGTTTCGTACAATAAGATATTCAATTATATTCATATTGATTGCAATTTATTACTAAATACAGGGTTAGGTTTAAAATAGTTCGATTAAATTCTAACTGTGTATTCTACTAAGTAAGTCTATTTATTTACCACAATTCTTGTGGGATTTTGTGTCAAACGTCGAAAATTATATATTACTATATATCGATTTGATGTAACCCAAATATTGTTTCATTTTATTCCTAAGAAACTCAGAGCTCGCACTTACTTACTTCAGAGCTGGCACTTACTTCGCCCAAAAAATAAGCATCGCGATCCAAAGGGTCAACGCTGCCAGCGTTCTGGGGACTTGGTGATCTCGACGGCGACGGCGTGTTTACTTTATAGGATCCCTTCTTTTTATTTTATTTTTAATGTATATATAAATTATGGCTATGTATATAAATGTATTACTTGTTCTTGTTATATAATGTTTTAATTGAATAAATAAAGTTGCGAAACAGTATATATATTGGTATATAGAGTACGCTATGTGAAATCAGAATACTTAATATATTTTATTTCTGTTACACATTTCAATACTACTTGAACAAGTAATTGAGAAACAAACATATAAATCTAAACATACTTTTTTAGCTTTTTTAATTTAAGTAGGTATCGTGGTATGATTGTACGATTATGATAGTAGTACCTGGGTGACCGAGCTTTGCTCGGTTTAAATACTAAATATACTTAGATACCTACAGATAAAAGACTCCGAGAAATATATTTTCTTAAAAAAAACGCATTGAAAAAAAGAGAACCCGTCTGGATTCGAACCCGGAGCTACTAATTTGTGACCGCTATGAGCGCCCGACTTCCCGTCTGAGCTAATTATACTGTCGCGTCACTGGGCGAAATTTACCTTCACATTCTAATGTCTAATGTGACAGTTTTTCATTGTCTAAAAACGCGCATAATATGCGTTTTTTTTAAATAAGACCTAGCTAGATCGATTAATCGTCCCCGAAATCCCCTGCATACATAATTTCATGAAAATCCGTCGAGCCGTTTCCGCGATTCAGATTCTATGTATCTTATATATAAAATTCTCGTGTCACAGTGTTTGTTTCCTTATTCCTCCGAAACGGCTTTACTGATTTTAACCAAATTTTATATGCATATTCTGTAGGTATGAGAATCAGCTACTAGCTATTTTTCATACCCCTAAGTGACAAAGGTTGTTCACTAAGGCAAAACAACGTTTGCGGGGTCAGCTAGTCTTATATATAAAATTCTCGTGTCACAGTGTTTGTTTCCTTACTCCTCCGAAACGGCTCTACTGATTTTTACCAAATTTTATATGCATATTCAGTAGGTCTGAGAATCGGCTACTAGCTATTTTTCATACCCTTAAGTAATAAGGGTTCTTCACCCCAAAAATCTAGATTATGATCCGAGCGAAGCCGGAACGGGCCGCTAGTATATACATATTTAAATAGGTACAAGAATTGCTCGTTTAAAGGTATAAGATAAGATGTTAGAGTATTGTAGAAATAATCCATTTACAAATGCATAAGTCATATATTTGGCCCTTTACATGGACGTATAAAAAAGTCGGACGTAGTCTCGTTAAAACAAAAACTGTGTTCATCGAGCCCTTTATTAATAATTTTTAATGACTACAGTTGCGTTTTGAAAATTTATTTTCAATTTTACGCGTTTGTTTATCATCGCAAAGGTCGAAATATTATTACCGATTTTTTATTAATAGTAATAATAGGTTTTTTTGAGTATATCACCTGATGTTAAGCGACAACACAGCCCATGATTGAGCGTGCTTACCTAGAAGAGACCGATTTACTCTCGGCTTGCATACAACAAGGTTGTATCCCCGAGAAAACCCCACTCAGGCAATGCATTCCACAACCTAGACGATTTTATTACGAAAGTGGAGTAAAACCTCCGCTATGGAACGTCAACGTCATGAACCGGTTTGTTGATTCACTTTTTCAGGCTACGAGAAGTCTGATACTAAATAATGGTTGGTAAAGTTCTATTAAATCATGCATACGACCTGCAAACTGTCCGAAATGCATCTGACAAAAACCGATAAGCTACCAAATGTATGGCGATGTTCTAAAGTTTGACGTTTTTTTCGAACGAGTCTTTTCTTTTTCGATTTGACGTAACACAAAAATTTAATTTGGCTAGCAATCTAAGCCTGTAGCATTTGTTTGGAATGCGACGGTGAGTGTTGCCAAACCATATCAAAATACCTCTTTACATAAAATATACGCCATACCTTTTGTCCTAATCTTTAAAAAAAACCTTGAGACGCTGAAACAAACCAATCTGGCGCACGGCCGTTCTTATCCATAGAAAATTAATATTTCCGATTGGACTCAGTTTCACCTACCATGGCGAATCCAACGGCTCACTAACGGTGTGGACAATGAAATTATATTTACAATAGGAACTGCCATAAGCACTTGTAAATAGGAGGTTACACAAAAATGTGTAAAGTGATTAACCCGAAAGGCATTTTAAAGGTGCAAGTTAGTAGTTAGTATTTTTATATTTTTTTTTAAATGACAATAATTGGTAAATATTTATGTGTTTATTTTGGTTAAAAAAACTTATGTACATATTTAAGTAACCGTTATTGACGTGATAACGTCTTATAATTCGATGAAGCCGGCTGCACGCCCGCAAAACATGACGTCATGTAGCGTTACCTTGTTACAGTTGTATTAGTTATTTCGACCAGTAGTTCAAGCGAGGATGTAGCTCAGTGGTAGAGCGTTCGCTTTGCATGTGAAATGCCCCGGGTTCGATCCCCGGCATCTAAAAGCTTTTTTGCATTGTTTTGATTGAAAATGACTAAATTCTACTGATTACTTTTTACATACAAATCTATTAAACAAATAAAATTAAAATTTTCTTTTGAAAAATGCTACCATTCCATCAGTATTTTCTTAAGACGTTGTCACGTTCTATCGTCAGTAAACCGACTTTACAGGCAAACATTTTTTTTTAACAGAAGTTTCTGGTATACATAGCTAGTTTTTTAAGATTATGTTTGCTCTTGACCGCCACCGTCTACAGCAGAACATGCTTCATGGGTATCTAGCAGAAACCGTTTCACTCTTGTCTTCAAGACACGACATGACTTTTATATACCTTTGCATCAAGGCTGGCACCGTTGTAAAAAGCGTGTACAAGAGAACATGATCGACTCTTTTCGGTGTAGTGTATTAGTTCTGCACAGCCCTACGCTATGCGTAGAAATACTAGGATGTCCAATTTGCCCATTGTATAAACGATATGCGATGTACCCATTCGAATTGTTTTACTTAAACCTTTTAAAGCGTATTATCAGTCTGTTTTTATTCTGTGTTCTGTGATGAAATGTGGAACGAAGTGATTGAGTGAGAGTTAAGCCAGCTGACTCTCTGAAATAACACACACGTAATACGGTATTGATGCTAAAATTCCACTCTTTGAAGAATGTTTATCCTCATATATGTAGAATCACTGCTTATTTTCCATGAATGGGCAATTATCTGTGCTTCGATTTGAAGAACAGTGTATCCAGAGCTAACAGGATAAAAGGATAGATCATCCTGTATTTTTCTAAGTAATGAGCGCAATGCAGTGCTAGGCAGGATTTGGTCTCTTCATGTACATTTATTAGCTGTATGGCATTGCAGCTTTAATGGGCAGTTGATTACCATCCGACACAATACATGTTCCGTCTCTATACCATTAAAATATTCATACACCAAATGCGCCCGATGGTGTAACCCACTGATTTTAACGGGATTAAAAGTAACTGATGTGTTAATACAGGTAATGTACTTCTTATTTAATTTTATTTAAATCCGTTCAGCAGTTATAGACATACGTAGGAATATGCGGAGTGGGGTGATTCATGTTTCAATTTTATTCAGCGCAATGAAGAATCTATAAACATTTCGCTGCTTTCCCATGATAAAGAATAGCCTTTATACTACCTATTACCTTACTATAATCTGTGTTCCAAGTTTCAACCCGATTCGTTTGGACGATTAGCCGTGATTGAGCAAAAACATCCATACCTCTAAACATACAAACTTTCACATTTATAATATTATCAGCATTTGCATAGTCGGAGAACTGAAACCACAGAAACTTTCTTTGCTTTGGCTCATGCACAGCAAATGTCTTTAAAAAATAGACCATTACATGGTCAAATGCATAGTTTACGATTCTTTAAAGGATATAGCATAAACAGCCCACTAAATTTTCCCACTGCTGGAACTCGGGGCCTTTTCTCGCAAGGAGAGAGTCAATACCATAATCCACCACGCTGGCCCAGTGCAGATTGGTGGATGACACATGACTTCCATAAATTCTAGGTACATGTCGGTTTTCCCACGAGATTTTCTTCACCGTTTTAAGTTAGCGACATTACGCACATGACTTCGAAAAGACAGTGGTGAGTGTGCTTTTGAACCCGGGGTCTCCGGATCGGCAGGCGCCGTTCTCCCGACTAGACCAGCCGTAACTTAAAGGAAGAAAGAACATAGAGACAAACATTAACCTTTATAGATATAACCTTAGTTCATGAGTTTTTCACTGTATTTTGACGTGACAACGTCTTATAAATTGGTTTGCCGGGTGACACTTCAAGAAACTGCGTTACGCTCCGCTCACGTTATGCGCTCACAATGAGAGCGAGTGAGAGGGACGCGTGCCTTTCACTTTTTATGTCTGTCTCTCTCGCTCTTAGGCGGGCTAACCATGCCCGAGTCGCCGATTCGCTTAGGCGCCTGCATACAAGTTTACACGTTGCCAGTTAATTGTAAAACGATTGTGTAGTGATAATGTGACAGACTACGAATGAATATTCACATTAAAATTATTTTACCACTCAAAGTCGTTGTCACGTAAAACTTTCGCCCGTATACCGACTTTACAGGCAACCAATTTTTTTTATTTATTTGCTGTACCACAATAAAGATTTTTTAACTATCTATCTATATAAAAAGATCCAACACGGAAGGAACGAGTCGGTCGCCCGATAAATAAACGCTTGCCCACACAGCAACATAATCGAAATCACACGCGTTTTCGGTTAATTGACATGTTGGTCTCAGAAACTAACCGACCGGTAATGGTCAATTTCTATTTAGTACGGAACTATTATCAAATTATGTTCCCATGTGTAATGGCGGTCAAAACACTCGTTACTGGCATAGATTATTACAAGTATAGAAGCCATTTGTAGTAATGGTAAGGCTCTTTGCGGAATCCGCCTGGGGAAGTGCCAGTTACTTTAAAGCCAAGACGTAATGTGCCATCACAATTGTGTTCCGGTTTGAAGGCAATGTTTTCAGGGAAATCACAGGGAATAGATAAAAATCTTCTTATATCTCTGTGTGACGAGCGCAATGGAGTGCTACGTAATGTTTTGGAATCTACCAAAATAATAAAAAAGACACAGTTTACAAGAAAATACGTCTTAATAATAACACAAAATATATATCTATCCTAAAATCAGAACTGAACAAAGTTGATTGGAGTGAAATATTTCAATCAAATAACGATACAGACACAAACTACAACCTTTTTCAAACAAAACTAAAACAACTTTTCGACAACACCATCCCATACAAAACAATTAAAATTTCGGATAAAAAAAAGAACAGTTACTTATCAACCGGATTAAAAATATCATGTAGACACAAAAGACTTCTTAATATTTTAACTAATGAATCAAAAGATAAAGTATTAAGAGAACATTTCAAATCATACTCAAAATTACTTAAAAGGTGCATTAAAGCATCAAAAAAACTGAGTTATGTCAAAGAAATGGACTCATCTAAAAATAAAACTCGTAAAATGTGGGATATAATTAAAAGAGAAACAAAACGAACCAAAACAAGGCAAATCAAGAAAAATATAGAACTAGATACACATACAGGGACATATAAATCACCACAGTCTGTTGTTGCCATATTCAATAAATATTTTGCTTCAGTGGGGGAACCCAAAAAAGACAGCACTAGATCGAAAACTCAAAGTTCATCAGTAATTGAACCAGCTATCAATTCCATTTTCTTGGAACCAGTGAGTGACAAAGAAATCTTTACCATCATTCAAAACCTTCCTAATAAACGCAGTTGTGGAATTGATGATATTCCAATTAATATCATTAAATCATGTGGATCAGAACTATGTCTTCCTCTTGCATTTTTGATTAATAAATCATTCACAGAAGGCGTTTTTCCGTCCACTTTAAAAATAGCAATTGTGAAACCTGTTCTTAAAAAAGGCAGCAAGCCTAAAGATCCCAGTCAATATCGACCAATTGCAATCCTTCCTGCGATATCAAAAATTTACGAAAAGGCGATGGCAAACCGATTGAGTAGATTCCTTGAAAAATTTAATATTTTCGACGCAAATCAATTTGGCTTCCGTAAAAATCGATCAACAACTCAAGCACTACACAAATACACCCAAGCTCTATACAGACACTTAAATGACAAAGGGTATGCGATTGGACTACTACTAGACCTCACCAAAGCATACGAGAAAGTTAATCATTCTGTCTTACTGGGAAAACTACAGGGAGTTGGTATCAGAGGAGATGCCCTAAAATGGCTGAAATCCTATCTCTCCAACAGGCAACAATGCGTGCAAATAGATAGTTTAGACGAAACCACCAATGAAATACTAAATATACGATCTGACATGACGACTATGAACTGGTCAATACCTTAAGGTAGTATCTTAGGCTGTATACTGTTCCTCATATACATCAACGTCTTGCCTAAAGTGTGTGACACTCTCTGCGTTCTATTCGCAGATGATATTTCATTGCTTTTTAGTAGCCCCAGTAGCAGCTATGACATTAGTTCTATCATTACTGAAACTTATAACAGATTAAGAGCTTTTCTCCTGAACATTGATCTAGAAATAAATTGTAAAAAAACTAAAATCATACAATTTAAAACTCACCATAAACCAAACATAAATCTTAAAAAAATAACAGAGACTCTAAAAATAAAAGAAATAAATTATTGCAGTTTATTAGGGATAACGTTAGATACACACCTCAACTGGAAAAATCATATTGAAAACATTCGCCTAAAAATGTCGCAATTTATTTACGGCCTTAGCGTGCTAAAAACCAACACCAACAAAGAATGCGCTTTATCCGCATACTACGGGTACGCTTACGCATGGCTACGATACGCAATTGTTATGTGGGGCCACAGCACCGATGCTAACGCTCTATTTATAGCACAAAAGAAATGCCTTAGAATAATAGCGAACATTAAACAAAGAAATAGCTGTAGACCTCATTTTATTAAAGAAAAGGTTTTGACCCTACCCTCCCTCTATATACTTGAAACCATTATGTTCGTAAGGAAAAATTTAAAACTTTTTAACTTCGACAGAAATAAACGCCGCCAATCAAAACTAGCTCTACCTGTTCCCAATCTCGAACTATTCAAATCCAGCCCTGACTACCGTTGCGTCAGAATTTACAACAAATTACCTGAAACTCTAAAAAATATCGATGAAAACAGCATATTTAAAAAAGAAATAAAGTCCAAACTTATTATAAAGAGTTACTACAACTTACAAGAGTTTATGGAAGATAGATGGTAAATGTAAACTTATGTATATGATGTATAAATAGGACATCTTATTCTAGACCTTTTCTAGAACAGTTTCTTTGTATAACCTCACGTAAATGTTAAAACATTTTATAATTACCCTTGGGACGTAACTGTGTTGTCGTCCTGTTTTGCAACACCCTAACAGGGTCTTTGTACACATAGATTTAGATTTTAGCTATAAGATCTATCTCATAATATATGTATGTACACTGTGCAAATAAATAAATAAAATAAATAAATCTTCATGTTCCAATAGCTGCGTGTCACTATGTATTATGGGCAGGCGTGTTACTTAACATCAGGCACATGACCTGCTCGTCCTGTTACTATGTATTTCAAAAACTTTCAAAGTAGTATAGAATGGGTGACCAAAATAAATAATAACGCACATCTTTTCCAACGTAATGACGAATTAAAAAGCTTTCAGACATAAGATAATAAAACATACTACAGTGCTACATACCAGCTCCAAGTGAGCGGGTGCTAAATCATTTTTCCTGACAGCCGCCCAAGCTGATGTAGTACCTGAAATGCCCAAGCGTTGGTCATCGCAAGAGTGGAGTAGAGTACGTCAGTATGATAAATATAGTATACGAAATGTTTTCAGATATAATTCGAGTATGCTTTCAGAAATGCTTAACGTACTTCACGTACATATAGGATATAGGTACGTACTCATATAGTCGGTTGTTCTAGTTCCTGTATAGAGTGAATCGGTTTCTTCTGGGTAGGAGTATTTAATCGTGGGTCGCATTGTCACTTAGCATTAGGCGATGGCGGTCGAGTGCAAACCTATGATCGATAAAAATAAATACAAGTAAGGCCTACTGTCCACGCACGCGTCTTTTGTCGAAAGCATGCATCCTACGAACAAACGCAAGACGTGCGGCTGTCGTGTCGTTGTCGTTTCGTCAACACAGACTTCATTATTTGTACGCAAGATGCAAGCATTCGTCTTGCATCCGACAATTGTCGAAATCGTGCGGATGTCGTGCAGCTACGTGGACAATTGGCCTTAGAATAAAACAGATACTTAATAAATAAAAAATGCCTTCTGTTCTTTTCTTCAAGTATTCTATGACGAAAGGTTGAACACGTTAACTGTCGATTGATTTCTTGTCCCAAGACAAACTAGTGATTGTTCAGATTTATTTCGAAGCGAAAGTATGTGTACTAACATAAAACATAACGATGTACCGGATCTAAAGCGACTCGCGGCGGTCAGTGGATTGGTGATACTCATGAGATATGGACCTTTACTATGATTGACGGGGTACATTTGAGTGACAGATGTACGTGGATAAAATAGGTAGGCAGAATCTTGCCACCACTCAAGTCTTCCGGCGAAATAATTGAACTACACATTTGTACACTAGATGTAAGTATATAGTTTCAGATTGTAACGCCACGCAAGTACTGCGAGGAGGCTAGGTAGGTACCTCAGAAGTTATGTTAACAAATACCTTCATCTTTTTTATTAGCACTATTTTATTATCTTGACCCGAATGACTCCGACGCGTACTTGTATCAAAGTAAAATGTTAACACACAGATTCATTATTATTATTATTGAATTCGGATTTTTTTGCAAGAGACATTGTAATCTAAGGTACGGTAAGTATAAAATGCTTTCAAAATACCTTTTAAAATAAAGATTTCCGGCTGTATTTAGGTTATTTTGTCGATGCATAAGCAGCTCTACTTTATTTCTAAATGCTGACAATTTTGGGCCTCCTTTACAAGGAGGAAGTTAGGGCCATATACCATCACGTTGACCAGTCATTCAACCACACTACATACTCGTATGTGTTCCATTAAAGGCGATGATGTTGTTTCGCCAACCTGCAAAAGTGTTTTAAGATAAGTACCCTTTTTAACACATTCCTTGTTGTTTAATAGAGTACGGACTTGAACTTAAAGAGTGTTTATGATTTACAGTACACTAAGTTTTTAATTATACCCCGTTTACATTACTAATGAAACTGTGAGGTTATTAACGCCGTATGACGTGGTATAACCGGCGCTTTAACAAACACTCACGTCGTAAAAAGTAGTCTACGTGTTAACCAATTTTCTTACCCGATGTAGAGGTGTAGGATGTGCCATGTATCCGTGTTATATGCATCACCATCGAGAGGGACCCAGAAGAACTTGCACCCCGATAGGGTCTGAATAGGATCAGTGCTATCGGGGCCCTAGAGAATTGCGCCAGCGCAGCGTGTCTAATCAACATTGCGCATTAGCGTTAAACCCCCCTTAATTTTTAGGCTAGGCCGGGGTAGGCCGCCACTTCCGTGACGTAGAATCCCACATAACCACTGTCTCTTACCGGGGCTGGTGGTATCTATCATCATCATCAACAGCCCACTAAACGTTCCCACTGCTGGGACTCGGGGCCTTCTCTCGCAAGGAGATAGTTTAGACCATAATCCACCACGCTAGCCCAGTGCGGGTTGGCGGATGACACAAGCACATGACACATGACTTCGAAAGATTCTAGGTACATGTCGGTTTCCTCACAATGTTTTCCTTCACCGTTTTAAGTTAGCGGCATTACGCACATGACTTCGAAAAGACAGTGGTTCGTGTGGGGTTTGAACCCGGGGTCTCTGGATCGGCAGCCGCCGTTCTCCTGACTAGACCAGCCGTAACTTATCTATGGAAGAAAAGAAATTGTAAGGCTTTATTACTGTACCTATATTTATCTCTTCGTTTGAACCCGTTTAGTCGTTACAGAGATACGTGGGAACAAACACTTACTTACATTCAAACTTCCGCCTTTATCATATCAGTGTTACATCTACTTTTCCAATCTATCGCCATACATAAACATTACAGCATTTATCTATGAAGTTAGTTCCCTCATGATTTCTTCTAGTCTGCGTATTTTTTCTGGTAATGAGATTTTAGATTTCCCTACATCCTCGAGAGCCGTTTCCTTCATAGTCTCAATTAATCAGTTCTCACTTATTAGGCACTTTCCCTCGACTGTGCGTTTTTACGAAAGACCTCGATGGCATACATCGTCAATTTTCTTGCTATATTTTGGTAATTCATTCTTTGTAGGTACCTATTTTGCTTTTTTTTAAATAAAGACTGACGAGGCGAGCAGTACATGTGCCTGATGGTAACCAACATGCCTGCCACATAACAGCACAGTGACACGCAGCTATTGGAGTATGCAGAGTCCAAATCATTGCCTAGCACTGCAATGCGCTCGTCACCCAGAGATCTAAGATATATCTCTAAGCCCTGTAATTTCACTAGAAGCATTACTCTTCAAACCGGAACACAGTAATGTTTGCACATTACTGCTTGGCAGTAGAATAACTGGCAAAGGTGTAGTACTTCCCCATGCAGACTCTGCTAAGAGTCCTACCACTACTAGAACTACTACTTAATGTGTCAAAAAAGCGTATAGTCTATCTATGCAATCGTGAAAGATGCGTCCTAGAACCGCATATGTTCTTTAATTGTTTTTTATTTTGTACAATAGAATGGTAATAATAATTTTAATATTGAGTGTCACATTTTGCATTGTAATATTAGAAAATAATGCTAGTAATCTTGATGTTAATCAACGATGCCGCTACGATGGAACGCGCTTATCTCTTATAAAAAAAAACATTTACTCTTGTCTAGAAAAACGTAAGCCTAGATTTAGACATTATTTATTTTTTTAAATGTAGAATCAAACCTCTTCGTTTGATTATTTAGAGCGTCAATCATGAAACAATGTCGTTTTCTTAATGAGAAGGTAGTATTAGATCATACAGATCAGCTGCACTCTCTCTCAAATTACGTGCCTTTTGTCTTATCATTGCATTAAGGTGCGTCCCCCAGCAAAACGAGTTTTTTGTCCAGTTTTAAGAGCTATCTACTCATTAGCCAAAACAAATATCAACTGGTAAAAAATACATTAAATTTCTACAACTTCTTGGCTTCAAAATGGTAGTTTAATTTTTTTGTTAATGTACTTATTGTTTAAATAATCGCCTCACAACGAAACCATGAAAAAATTAAATAATTGTAGTTATCGTGCATCTCCTCGAAAATCATCCTTTATTTTGATTTTGTACTTACACTAATGGATAGACAATTCCATTATGAACATTTTGATAGTTTTATTTTTTTCAAAAGACCAAAATCAGATTTTATAAAGAGTTTATTCTAAAATTTGAGCGTAAAACAGCGACAAATCCTACTGTTTCTCTCTTGCTCTTTCTTGCGGTGTGCGATAAGGTAAGAAATACTCAATGTCATTTGCTCGGGGTACGCCCTTAATTCAAAACACGGTATACCCTACAGCGTTATGAGTTCCGAAAATGATCTATTTAAGTTTTGAGAGTACATGTATGACGTATGAAACAAGCAAACTGACATAATAACACGGTAGAGACCGTTACCGTGTGGTTACCGTATGGTTACCACGCTTGTTTGTTTAGCGTAATGGCTTTATTTTACTTAAACGTTATTATGAAATACGTTATTACGAAGAGACGGTGTACTAACACGAGAGGACTTGTAAACTCCACGTGTTGTATCTTGTATTTAATGCAACATATGTGTTGGTTTATTAAAATACCAATAAATATTGTTTTTATCCATGATCACTGAGTATTTAGGTGCATTGTAAGTGACGTTGTCTAGTAGTTTATACCCCATCAAATCATTCTACCACAGGTTCAAATAAAATAGCCTTATTATTAGGTACAGCGCCAACTACTCACCATTACATAAATCAAAACATCGTCGTATTTTCAAAAAGTAGTATTTTCAGTTGAAATGAGTGACGACACTATAATAAAGTGTGCATATCAAAAGTCAGCTGTTTGTAATTGACGATATGGCCATAAATGAAACACTCAGACTTAGAAGGCACCTATTCACTTTGACTGAAAAGACCTAAGCTATAACAAGAAGGTAACAAACAAGCTAGCTGTCAATTTGTTCCATTCCAACATATAGCTCTAGAAATACATGCCATTAAATACATACCTACAATATTTTTGTGAGTGCATCAAACATCAAGCTGTCTTCAAAACAATGTGGGCGAAATAATTCGACATTTAACACAAAACGTAATGTTACAACTAATGGTTCAATCCATCGAATCGTGCGTAATTCTCAAGCACTTTCGTTTTTCAATTTACTTAACAACTTGTTTATTACCATCTATATTTACGAAAATTACTTGATGTGCTCCAAACTGATATTTAAAAATAATTTATAGCCGTTTTAATAGCGGTCTACATTGTTAGGAGAAGACGAAATTGTTCAAAGTTAATTAATTACGCCGATGTATTGATTTTAATTAAATTTCAGATTTAGCGTATGAGCAAGTATAAATACTATTAAATTACCGAAAGTGAAAGCCATGGTGTAATACAAAATAGATTTTATAGGATGTTTATGTTATGTCAGTGAACTGAAGGTAAAATGGTAGGTATCGTTAAAAAATTAACTGCCTAGTTAACATGATATTTAACTGAACTTTCGTTGCGGACGTAAGTCAAAACTAGGATGTTTTTGAACCCCCGACGCAAAGACATCAGATGTATTTACTATAAGTTGGATGAGTATGTATGTCTATGTGTGTGTCAGCCTATCGTTTCGTAGCTTTTTTTTTTTTTTTTAATTTTACAGCTCCACAGACTCCGGGGTCCGTGACCTTTGTCAATCGTTTTCTTTTTTTGTTACATGAATCTTGGATTGGAGAAGAAAAGGAAATAGGGGAGAGTAGGGAACATTTTCTTGCTAATTCTAGGACTATTTTATTTTCTAAGTCGCCTCCTCCCGGCTCAGCGCCTCCACCACGACTGCATTTCTATCCTTGATGGCCATCTGCAAATTGAACTCTCGGATGGTCTTCGGTGTTGCAGACAACGCTCGCCGCACGAACCGACCGATGGCGTCGTCGGTGTCGTCAGCGTAATATGTGAAGGTCCCCGTGTGCCGTGAGATTGCGACGACCGCATGAGGCACGCTCTCGTGCAGCTTCGTGTTTGCCTTAGTTTTTTTTCGTTTCGTAGCTCCTTGTCTTCCTTCTTCTGAGGTAGCTCCTATACGGAGGAACCGATTTTGATACAATTTTTTTTTCGTTTGAAATTTCAATAAGCTGAGAGTGTTCTTATTTGAGTTTCATCAAAATCATTTCTGTCGTTTCAAAGATACCGGCTCTTTTGTGGACTACGGCAGGAATCTTTGATATGTAAAGAGTATTTATTTGCTTTACTTACAAACATACGTATGGCCTTATACTTGATCCAGTCTAAACGAGCCTTTTGTAGTCTACTTGGGAAAATACCAAAACTTAGCCAGTTATTCCACCTACATTCAGCAATATGCTATTATATATTTTAGTTGGGTGTTGCACTTTTACAACAACTTTATTCACGTCACTGGCAGTTTTACACGGCACTCCCGTTAAATATTTTTCCAACGGTTCAGTCATTTTTTTCAGTTCGGCGCGCAGCAAAATCTCTCTCTCATCCAACCCTGCTGTAAGGAATTTCGTTCCTATTACATAACAAAGACATAAATCAATATATTTCTTAGTGACGAGGGACGCGCAGTCCTAAGCAATTGACTATTTCTGTTCCTAGCTAGTTAACACAGTCCTGTTAAGGGCAGGCAGTATTGCTTAGAATCAGACGAATTTTACTACTTTGATAATAATAAAAAAATAAAGGAAAAAGGCAATAGCTCTGTCGTGCGATTCTAATTAGCAGCATCTTATGCCTATATTGTTTTAAAACTTAAGAAACTCTTGACTAATTATTTGGTGTGACCTGTTTAATCAATACCTACCTCAAAAACTCTACCCACGCTATTTCAATCTTGCGAATTGAATCTAAATATCAGAGCAAACATTGCAATAATCTAGCAGATTTGGAAAGCCGCCATAAAACATAGAGTCCGCAAACTGGGACAAACTGATTTCGAAGTGCTAAAAAGTTCATGAACGCAATCGTGTGGGTCTACCAACAAACTTTTACCGAAATTGGAATTCGTACCTAGATTTTTTCCATAAATCATTTTATTACATCCGTTATGGTCTGGTAGAAAAACGTAACTTCATACAAAATTTTAAGGATTCCATTATTTCTGGTATATCTGTATAAGATACTCGTATACCATACAATAATAGAATGTATTTCCGCTGCTAGAGGGTCAGACTCTCTCTCTAGTGAGCAGTTTTCGGAAAACAACGTAACTACATACGAATATGGTGGTAGTGGTTTTTTTAGTCGACCAAACTACTATGGCTTGTCATAAGCATAATCGGCCCACTAAATGTTCCCACTGCTGGGACAAAGGGCCTTCCTTCGCAAGAAGAGGCAGGGCCATAATCCACCACGCTGGCCTAGTGCGGGTTGGTGGATGTCACATGACTTCGAAAGATTCTAGGTATGTGTCGGTTTCCTCACAATGTTTTCCGTCGCCGTTTTAAGTTAGCGGCATTACGACAGTGGTGCGCGTGGGGTTTGAACCCGGGGTCTCTGGATCGGCGGTCGCCGTTCGCCAGACTAGACCAGCCGTTACTATGGCTTAACTCATGCAAAAATACATCAGCACTATAATAATTTTACTATGAAAACTAACGTGTGTAATAACCACGAATCAATTACAAATTAATTCACGGGTAACTCACGTATGATTTTGTCATTCAAGTCCAACTTAAGTTTCGGCCGCGTCCGGCGGTATTTTTGAAGGAGAGTGCGCGCATTTTTTTTTACACTGTTCTTCTTCTTCCCCGCGGGGGAAGTCAGGAATGCGGCCTCGAGGCTAACCTCATTACCGCGGTAGGGCTTCTGGCGGCACTGCACCAGAGGTCTTAACGGGCCGTAGTTGACTCGGTTCGCCCGACCCGATAGTCCGCGTCTAGGCTAAGGATGATGTTTCGGTGTAGCTCGCTGTTGTGGTTCGCCGTCTTTCCATAAAGAGTCTGGACGACGGCGAACAACGCGCGGGCCGCGGCTTGCTCGGCGTCTTCGCCGGCCGCCGCGGAGGCGCACGCGCCCCTCAGGATACTCCAGATCACGGACATGACCTGGGTCCCGAGTGGGCCATGCGATGGTTTTTTTTTTTTTTTTTATAGCATAGAGTGACGAGACGAGCAGGTCATGTGCCTGATGGTAAGCAACATGCCTGCCACATAACAGCACAGTAAACCGCAGCTATTGGAACATGATAGTCCAAATCATTACCTAGCACTGCACTGCGCTCGTCACCCAGAGATCTAAGATATTATGTCTCTAAGCCCTGTAATTTCTCTGGAATCATTGCCCTTCAAACCGGAACACAGTAATGTTTGCACATTACTGCTTGGCGGTAGAATATTTGGCAAAGGTGTGGTACTTCCCCAGGCGGACTCTGCTAAGAGTCCTACCACTACAAAGTACAGGTGGTAGTCTTACAGGTGGACGTGGGAAACATTCTTCGTTGCCGGGGTAGGGACCCCAGCCCGGGGGCCCGAAGCCCGGTGGCGACGGTGGCTGTTGCCCTAGCCGCGGGTCGGGTAAGGGTTGATATATAGCCTCCCCGCGGCCTGGGCTCTTCTTGTTCGCGGCGCCTGTCCGGGGCGCGGGACAAGCGCGTTCCCGCGTCGGTCGGCGCGGCCTCCGCGGCACTCGCGGGCGGTAGTGTGGCCGCCGGTATTGGTGACGGTGCGGTGTTGGTGGCGGTGGAGGGGCTGCGGCCCAGCCGCAGCGGGCCCCACAAACTGCTCTGCCGGCACCTTAAGTCGTTCGAAGTGCAGTAAGCATTTCGAAGTTAAAGACATATATGGCAATGCCTAAATGCTCTAATGCTCTAGGACCAGCAAAATTATTATATAATCATTTAATAATTTATTGATTGATTTCATTTCTTAAGAAATAAAATAATTTTATTGATTACTTGTGTTTTTTGTGGTGTAAATTTGGTTAACATGGCATCCCAGAGTTAATTCCACACAAGTATATCCGCCGCCATTTTTGGTCAATTCAGTGCCTCAGTCTTGTCGCAGGATGGGTTCTGTGCGACTTTTTTTAAACGTCCTTGGCCTCGACTTATAAAATTTAAAAGATCACAGAACCTTCACTATGCAAAGCTTTGCAGAATCTGCCTGGGAAAGTACCACACACACAAAGAGTAACAGTTTCTTTTTGTCTCGTCTTAAAAAGTGAAGGCATTTCAAGATTTAATAAAATAGACCGGCCCTATTCCATAAAGTATAATATCCTTGGTCTACGCTCAAAAGCTTTAAACGTCATTAATGGCAAGTTGAGTTGTTAAAACTTTTAATTTGAAATGAAAGCTTCGTTAGAAAACATCCCTAAATTATTATTTTTATTATTATTTTTAAGTAACTAAATCCAATATATCCATATTCCAGTGTAACTAAATCCGATAATTGAATTAATTAATACAAAAATAATATGAAATTAACTTTTCCACTTGCTAAAAAAACATTACCGTTAGTAAAAGTTTGAACAATGAACATTTTTATTTTCACTTCGCAGAATGTAAAAACCACTGTTTTTGATTCAATTTATCGAAAGTGTTAATTTCTGTATTTAGATTCATTGACATTATTATGTTAAGGTAATTTAATGTTACTACTCTACTCTTATTTTATCCTATCGTCATTAAACTGTTAATAAACACAAAACCGTAGAAAATTGCATAAAAGCACTTATTGTTAATCTACATGAAATCATTTTTTTTTAATAAAGAGTGAGAGCAGGACAACACAGCACAGTAACATGCAGCTACTGGAACATGAAGAGACCTGCGCTCGTCACGCAGAGTTTCTAAAATTATATCTCTAAGCCCTGTAATTTCTCTGGAAACATTACCCTTCATTTCGGAACACAGTAATGTTTGCGTATTACTGCTTGGCGGTAGAATAACTGGCAAAGGTGGTACTTTCCCAGGCGGACTCTTTACTAATCTGAATTCTTGTGTTTAACCACTTTAAAGTTTCGGTTGACATCAAGATCAAATAAATTTTAAAAAGCAGTAAGTAAGAAATTTAGGCATTTTAGAAATTCATAAGTTAATTCACTTTTTGAAGTACAATCCATTTTCATACTTGTTATTTATTTAACCCTTAATTTGGTATTGTATGCTGTGCCATACATTCTTTAAAAAAAATAAAGCGTTAAGGAAACATTATAATTTCAATATAAGTATTAATATTTGTTTTCATAAACTAGTCACACTTTATGAAAAAAAGTGTTTTTGAGTGTTAGCAACACTGTTGCTGTCACTTTTTTCGAAATGTCTGCCCGAAAGAAGCCGGCTGTGCTCACTAAGGTATTTTATTTGCTTTTTATTACTTTTTCCTCGTAAATTTCTAATAAAACACTAATAATTTGATCGTGACATTATAGTGAAGTGTTCACTGTTATAATTTTGTCAATATTTGTGGATGTTTTTGTTTTATTTGATTTTAAACTTTGTATGCCGTAACATACATTGCCAACTTTGTAATGAATTACTGCATAACGAAGCTGTATGTCACAGCATACATTGCCAACTTAGTAATGAATCATTGCATAACGAAACTGTATGTCACAGTATACATTGCCAATTTATTTGATTTCTATTTGTGATATTTTTTTTTGCGATTTATGGGTTTTTGTTTGCTTGGGCTTGAGCTTTGGTGTATGCAAGCTTTTTTTTCTTTACAGCATGCGCTGCTAACACGTGGTGGTAGAATTTTAGCTTTGATCCCTACTGAAAATGCACTCTCTGATGATGGTAATGCATCTGACGTCGATGATGAATTATTTGGCGCTCAAGTTTCGCATTCTGACTCATCTTCCCCAGCCCCATCTATTGCAAGTTCTTTAGAAAGAATTAATCTATTAGATGTCGATGATGAAACCTCAACCGATGAGAATGTTCGTCTTACGCCTGTATTCCAAGAAGTATACCCGAGTCCATCGCTTGAGCCCGATTGCAGCACTATTCCGATAATAAGCGACATTCCAACACTGCCTGGAACCCCTGCGACGCCTGCAACTCCTGCCACTCCTGCTACTCTAAACCCTGTATCCCAATTCGCTTCTGCACAAGCTTCGCCTGCACAACCTTCAGTGTCCATACCTAGCACCCCCACTACATCCTCTACATTGCCAAATCGACTAACTAGAAAAACACGATCGAAAAGACCGACGGTTCCTGTTGCTAAACGCTCACGGAGAATTAAAAAGTTTGTTCTGTGCTATAAATGGAAAAGGGCTGCTGTTTTTCGACACAACGCAACTGTGGAAGATGTACCAGAAATCGATTTTCAGACACCTACTATTCCCTTGGACTATTTTTACAAGTTTTTTTCCCCAGACGTTATAACTGACATTGTAGAACAAACAAATGCGTATTCAGTGGAAAAAACCGGACGATCGATTGAATTAGTTGAAAACGAACTTCGAGATTTTCTGGCTATTCACATCGTCATGGGAATTGTGTCCATGCCTTCATATACAGACTATTGGAGTCTGCAATATAGATTCGGATTAGTTGCAGATATAATGCCCATAAAAAGGTACCAAAAAATTCGAAGATACCTTCATTTCGTCGACAATAGCACTGATAATAGTGACAGATATCACAAAATTAGGCCCATAGTTGAAAAAATAAGAGAAAATTGTTTAGCACAAGAAGTAGAGACCAAGTTCAGCATCGACGAAATGATGATACCTTACAAAGGAACTAAGGCGGGCAAGAGACGCCAGTACATGAAAGACAAGCCCAATAAATGGGGTTTCAAAAACTATGTCAGAGCTGGAGTATCAGGTATGATCTACGATTTTATCCTATACGGAGGAGAGGACACTTTCAGGTTCCATAATTTCACTGCAGAAGAATTATCACTAGGCTTTGGAGCTCAAATAGTAATTGCTTTGTGCAAAAGTATAAAAAAAATACCAGCTTTTGTATTCTGCGACAATTTTTTTTCATGCCCAGAACTCTTCTACATCCTAAGAGAAAACTACGGCATTTTTGGTTTGGGCACTATCAGAAAAAATAGACTGAGAGGAGCAGATTTAGTTTTACGTACGGAAAAAGAAATGAAGAAAACGCCTCGAGGAGCTTATGACCAAGCAGTTTGTGAAAAAAATCGGCTGGCAGTTGTGCGTTGGCACGACAACAAAGTCGTAACGTTGGTCAGTACTTACGTAGGTACAGAACCGGTAGAGAAAATCAAACGCTACTGCAAAGTGGCCAAACAAAAAGTTGATGTCAATTGTCCGCAAGTGGTCAAAGAGTATAACAAACATATGGGTGGTGTAGATTTGGCGGATATGCTCATCTCGCTATACAGAACTCCTTTCAAGACACGACGTTGGTATATCGGCATATTTGCCCAGCTGCTTGATATATGCATCAACAATGCATGGCTATCTTATAGAAATGACTGTACTAAAATAAAAAAGAAGGCTATGCCCTTGAAGGCTTTTAGGTACGAAATCTATGAAGGACTCAAAAAGAATAGACGTGCTGTGACTGACCCGCTCGATATCAAAAAACGACCACAAAAAGCGATACAGCCAGTTCCCGTCGAGTCCTCGCGATTCGACAATGTGGGTCATTTCATGACCATGACATCTCAGGGTCGGTGCAGGTTATGCTCTAAGCTCACTACTGTCATTTGCAGCAAATGCCAAGTCCGGTTATGTTTCGTTACCGGAAGTAACCCCAGAAATTGTCAACTAATTTATCATTTTCAAAAATGAGTAGAGTTTCTGGGTTTACTTCCAGCATTTACTCCCAATCACAGAGTTGCAGAGCCATTATACCCGCTTGTTTACTTTCATAATGTATGTCCATCAACTCATTTTTATAAAGAAGTTTGGTTTATGTTTGTTTTTAATTAAATTTACAATACCTATTTATGGTTTTTATTCTTACTGGCTTTGGTAAGGTATATCCCAACATACATTCAAATGAATACGTCTTTCTCTACCCACTTGGCAATGTATGTAGTAGCATACATGGTTTTTCAGGAAAACTGAAAATCCTAGATTTTTGTTACTATTTTTCTGAGCATATTTAAGCTCTACACATTCCTATTTCAGTATTTGTTTCAATACAAAATGTTTATTTTTTCTTGCCAAATAAAGGGAACAATTAAATGTATTATCACAGATTACAGAAATAAAACACAGATGGAACCTTCGTGAACAACACTGTGAAGCCCGTAATTAGTCATGTTGACTTAAAATTGTCAAATCAACGTTCCAAATTACTTGTATAATGTTGTCAGTCTTAAAAAAAAAGTCCCACTATTGTTGTCTTAGCTTGGGAAATCTTCACGTATAATAAACACATCAATTGATATTTTAAAATATTAATATTATTACACCAATTATGCAAGGATTTCTTGTTACTACTATTTCCATTCTATGAAGAAAAGAATTTTGATTTTGCATGCAACTAGAAATTAACTTGAATCGCAAAAAATAAAATAAGTGTAATTTACTCGCTTAGATAGATTAAACAAAAATTAAAACAACCATCTTTACCACCAAACTATTTTTGATAAAATGCATATAGGCTACCTGTATGTTATAGGTCCAAACAAAAAAAACGAACGAAATAATCATTTTAACAGTTCACTTATTATTCACCTTTTTTTTGACAAAACAAGACTTTAAAATCAAGTAACCGTATAATATTAAAAAACTTAGGTAACAATTTAAAAATATTTAATTTTACAAACAACGTTATGCATAATATTAACTTCAAAAATATCTTCCTTCAACAAATGTTTTATTTTATAAACCATCATTTTATGACCAATTATATTGCCACCGTTTCACTTAGATAATATATCGAATGACATTACAATACAATACAAAACACTTTATTGGCACCATAAACAAAGTTGACAAAAAGTAACACAAATAATAACAAAACAAAATGGGCACAAAAGGCGATCTTGTCGCTAAAAGCGATCTCTTCTATATAACCTTTTGATTCATGAGGAAACAAAATTTGTATTATTTTGGGCAGTGGTGCCACTAACGAAATAAATAAATACACAAACAAATTTAATGATGTATTAATGATTTTGTTTTTTGTACATTTTTATGTCATAAATTACTCATTTTACAAATTTAACATTTACCAAAATTTAATTTGAAATTATATTAAATTGAATAATACAATGCCCATCAATAATTTGGTCTACGAGTATCTAAAAAAATATAAAATCTATATTTTACCCTAAATTCAGGGAAAATAATTTCCATTTAGTATCGCCACACTAACCTATTTTCGTTGAGGTGTTGTGTTCCATTCATTACTAAAATGAAATCGCCTAAATTATATAAATAACAGTAAAAATATTAAAATTTTCCTATGAAATTATATTCCTCTTTCCTTTTTTTGTTTTCGGGAACATTGTTTGCAATGTTTGAAAACACAAGACGGCATATTTAAAAACAAAACTTAAAATCACACGGGACTCCCGTACAACACGGAAGTCCGTTTCATACTGACTGGAGTTTGTATTTGCTCCGGCGTTTGTATTTCCTTTGTCTGCTTCAGTAGCTCTGTTCTGCGCGCTCCATCTGGTTTTATTTCTGTAATCTGTGTGTATTATGTAATAATTCTAAACGCCTTTTAGTTTTCTGCTCCGCCTTTAGCAGCGCCTGCCAAAATTCGCCCGTCGTAACGCGTAAACGGAAAATGGAAACAACTACATTGTATTACAGATGATGACCCATGCCATTCAGTTAGACAACTCTGCCACTATGTACTATAGAGCACCAAGAAAAGTGCAAGTATCTAGCGAACTAAAATGTAACATGTGATAATTCTATTTATTGTTACTCTAAGCGACTAAGTAGGTAGGTACAAATAGAAGTATCATCAGAAACTCCAACACCAGCCTAGAGTTAATCGTTGATTGTTACTTCTAGTATGTATTAAGTAACCTAAGTTTACAACTTCCCCCCAGGAAATAAAAACAATTGCAATTTAATAAGAAGTCCAATTAATCTCTCGGATCTGATAACAGCAGGCACAATGAGGAGGAACTCAAAATAGCGACCTGCGACTCACAACACCTCTATGGGAACCGAATGTTGCATAACAGCTTGAAAAATGTTACTAGTTGTACTGTGTCTGTTCTAGTTTTAAAATGCGTCTTACGGTCATTCCATGCATGTAAAAATGCCGGACTGACCAAAATCAGACGGGTTTTATAGCTATAGACTACAAGCCCGTGAACAAAATTTACGTAGTAAATGAACCACCAAGAGACCTATGTAGGATGATAGAAGGGTATAAAGTAATAATATTCAGCACTATGCCGTCACTTATAAGCTGCCCAACTGAGTACAGTCGAAGAGGGGGGGTTGCAACCCTCGATCATTTCTCTTTGTCGCATAATTTTTGTACGGCATTGCGAAATAATGGATTACAAGAGGTATAGAAACTGTATGGATCCAATGTCGTACATAATCAAATGCCCAAATTTAATCTGTAAATCGTCGGAAAATAACGAATTTTTCCGACAAACTAATTATTAAGAACTTAACATTTATAATTTATAGGCTATGTAGTATGTAGTCTATTTATTACCAGGGCTCACCAATTTTGCCGTTACGGGATTTCGTGCGTAAAGAGTTTTGATCAATTATTTGAAGCTGACGAGTATTGAAGCCATGGTGCCCTAATCGTTAGAACGTGCGATTCATAATTGTGAAAGCGTCGGTTCGAATATCGTCTCCACCACTGAATATTGTCCAAGTGTAGATGTACAAGTTTATCGTCACCATTGGCTTTAAAGAGTAAGGAAAACATCGTCAGGAAACCGGTATGTTTCAGGAAGCTTTCGAGGTCATGCGTCATCCGCACTAAGCCAAGGTGGTGGTATTACAAGGTGGTGGTGGTGGGGCCCCGAGTCCCAGCAGTGGGAATATTTATAGGTATTACTTTACAAGTGTGGGGGCGATCAAGGTTCTGGTCATGCACTCTTCGGGTTGCTTATTTTTTAGACCAGAACATAAGAGTAAAGATAAGCGACCAGATGAGATCACGCAGGTTTGATGGTATCTTGATTGACAGGAAAGAAGGCTCAGTTACGCAAATTTAGCCTCAATCAACAGGAGTTTAGATTTAAATTAACAGGAACGCGGCGGTCCACCGGTGGGCCCATGCCACGTGACAGGTTAACAATACATTGCTGTTAGAAGCCACGTATGTAGAAACCTTGGCACAGTGATAATATTTTGCAGCTCCCAGCTCCGCAAGGATTTTTTGCGCTGTTTCTATGAAGCTATTTTCTAGTACCTACACTTTTGGCTTTTGCTCCAGGCTTACCTACTTAAGCTAAAAACCTGTCTAATAGATCAAACTTAAATCGCTATCGACATTTACGGCGGCATTTGTGACGTCTAAAGCTTTGAAGGTAGCAAAAGGGAGCTTAAGTAGTTTGGTAAGTTTGTTCACTTAATAAATATGGTTACCACCATCACCATTGATTTAGCCAACTTATCACTAAATAAATAACGTACCTTCCCCTAAGTTAAGATCTAGCAAAAATACGGCTACAACTCTTATTACTGGAGGTTTAACCATCAATGTAGCCTTTCCGCCAGCTTCGTTGTTGCAGAAGCATCTTTATCTCGCCAACAAAAGATTTATAGCTTACTTAAGGTCAACAATATGTCTATAGTCATTTTAGTCACGATAATCATGCCAATTACGTGGCATAAACAAAAGGCAATAAAGAGGGCTCGGAACCATTTAACTAACAAGGCTTTGCGTATGAGAACTCTTGCATCACTCCACTGAAAGACAGATTAGGAAGGTCAGATGGAAAACTTACGCTGATAGAGCACAGAAACTAACATACACTACGTACCGATACCATACTATGTAGCAAATAAGTCAAATAAATATTTATGAGCATATTATCACACTATCCAGCCCCAAACTATACAAAGCTTTTATTAAGAGAATCAGTTAGCTGATATAATAGACACATAACATCATTGTAAATACTTGTAATAATACATTTGATGAGATGATATTTGTAATTGTGGAATCGCCCAATGTTGGTCTAATTTGGCAAATATGCAGTAATCATTAATTTAAGCCTTTTACAACTCTTCCACATCCCCTTACCAAAGTTGTGTTATTTGATTTTTTGGTATAATTTCAACGTGTTTTTGTTTTATTCAAGAGAAATTTAGAGTAATGTATATTATACACTGTCCACATTTGTCACAAGAATCGTATTTATGTAAGCTATTTACATTTACGACTCTAATGAGCTTGAAAAATGTCAATTTTGTTGGGTCTTAAATTAAAGTTACGAAAGATCACATAAAACCAATTGATTTGCTCTAAGATATAACCTTAAATAAAGTAAAGACCGTTTGTAATTGAACAAATCTTATTTACCGAGTTTTTCAATTTAGTAATTTTAATAATCTTTAGCTCAGTAAACTATCGTCTCAAGTTGTCTTTCTGTTTCGTCCCAGTAACCGCAGCCAGAGGAAGTGTGAATGAAACCTAATCGGTTCCGATATGATCTGACAGATAGTTATATCACTGGTACATACCTACATACGTACAATTGGAACGTTTTATATGGTGTAAACGGTCAACAACGATTAAAAAGTACATACTTATGTGAGAATGGGAAAGTAACCTACTGGCTCCACTGTACGCGTTCATTTTTATATCTCTACATGCATTTTCAACAATAGCTCAATTTAAAATAGAAGTTTACTGATCCCCTTGGTTTTAGTCGTCCATGTATTAAATAGAATTCGCCATTATATTATGATCTATAGTAGCCTTTCCCAAAGTGGGGGATAACGCCCCCTTGTGGGCGCTGCAGGCCTAAAGGGTAAGAAACGGCGGTAAGAAACCCATAAAAAATAAAAGCGTTGTGTAGAAGCCTGGACTCCGTTGTGTACTACCTACTGGGCTCAGGTCTCAAGTTAACTCTTTCGGGTTATTGTAAAAGCCTCGTTTAGAATGAACGTCTAATCTCCGATCTTTCGAAGTTATAGTGATTTTTAAGTACCTATGTGAAAAAATGGTGGCGCTAACATTTTATTCTCAAAGTGGGCAGCAGACAAAATAAGTTTGGGAACCCCTGATCTATAGAGAGCAGAAACTAGACTAGAACATTCATGGTAATTATGTTTGTACACAAAGGCGGCTGGTGGCGGTTGGCAACGTTAACCCGAGGATCAGGCTGAGAGGCGCATTATTGGAGAGGCCTATGTCCAGGAGTGCATGAATATAGGCTGATTGTGATGATAATAATGACACTATATTCTAAAATTCACCCCGATTTGTTCAGAAGTACCACCGTTATCCTAGAACAGTCATCCAAACTATGCATTTATAATATTAGTATGATAATGATAAATAAATAATAACCTAGTATCACAATGTTTTCATTCGTACCTACTACTTCAAAACGGCTCCACCGTTTTTATGAAAATTTTAAGCATATAAGCACTGAAGGATCACGTATATATCATACGGTGAAAGAATTTTTGAAATCGGTTCAATAGTTCCTGTGATTAGCGCGTTCAAACAAAATAAACTCATGATATGTATTATACAAAAACGCATCGATGCTACGCCAGTACCTACCTACGCCTACGTTACATTTAACGCAAACCTACCCATAAGGCCTAACCAGCCATTGAAGTTTTCACTTTAAAAATGTAGGACAGTTTGTTCCCATGAATTAAAAGAAGGCTTGACCAACGAGACACATTTGTTATAACCTGCCACGGCAAACACTGACGTATCCAGATTAGTTTGGATCGAGACGTGCCAAAGATCGAGAGGTCATTTCAAAATGGAAAGTTAGGTTGGAGGCACACCGTGATATTTCTACGTTTTACAAAATGTGACTTAAGTTGGGTAAGCTTCGGCTCAGTTTTGTATTGTCTGTACCTATTTTACGTAGTGCAGTTTCCGTTCCCGTAATTTTCTTGCCATAAAAAGTAGCCTATGTGCTATTCCAGACTATAATCTAACTGTGTTCCAAATTTCAATAATATTGATCAACCGTTCCGACGTGATAGAGCAACAAACATCTGAACATCCCAATTTTCATTTGAATTATTAATATTAGTAGGAATCATAAAAAATATCTAGCAAAGTAAGTAAGTAATCTAAGTTTACTTCTTTGGTCTACTTATTTGCCGAAATCCACATTGTTTCCGAAAATTATATTTAATAAATATCGGAAAAGTATCACAATAAATTTAATTTATACAAAAATTAAACCGTTGTCAAAACCACGAATAGGCACTCAAAAGCGACAAATAAATCGGTTTTTCACTTGTATTCAATTTAACTGTTTTTAACCTAAGTTTTAAACTTTAACTTTAATTAATGTTGACATGAAATGTATGTAAGCAACTAAAAAAGAAAGAAGAAAGAAGAAGCGAAAGTATGGCATGTTGGTGTCGCAGTACGAATTTGTACCTGTTGCCGTGGAGACGTTGGGTTGTTGGGGCGCAGAGGCAAAAGGGTTCCTCTCAGAATTGGGGCGCAGGCTCAGGGAGAATACGGGTGACTCCCGCTCTGCGGCGTTTTTTTTTTTTTTTTTTTTTTTTTTTTAAATTTTACAGCTCCACAGACTCCGGGGTCCGTGACCTTTGTCAATCGTTTTCTTTTTTTGTTACATGAATCTTGGATTGGAGAAGAAAAGGAAATAGGGGAGAGTAGGGAACATTTTCTTGCTAATTCTAGGACTATTTTATTTTCTAAGTCGCCTCCTCCCGGCTCAGCGCCTCCACCACGACTGCATTTCTATCCTTGATGGCCATCTGCAAATTGAACTCTCGGATGGTCTTCGGTGTTGCAGACAACGCTCGCCGCACGAACCGACCGATGGCGTCGTCGGTGTCGTCAGCGTAATATGTGAAGGTCCCCGTGTGCCGTGAGATTGCGACGACCGCATGAGGCACGCTCTCGTGCAGCTTCGTGTTTGCCTTAGTTTTTATTGCGATTACCGACTCGTATGTTAGTCCCTGAGCTTCATGGATGGTAAGGATGCGTGACCCGGTGCTCTGAGGCGTTCCTGGAGCAAAGGTTGGCCATTGCCATTCAGCGTGGGAACGCGGCGAGCATCATGGGCACTTTTGCGCCGGGAGCAGTTAGAGGTGGGTTATTCGGAGATTAGTTTTTTAATTTACAATATTGATATCGAACAAATAAATTAATGTAGGTACTTACTTATTTAATACGCTACACACTCATCTATTTAAATTTGGTGCCAGTCAACTCATATAGCTAAGTAGATAGATACTATGCCTACGTAGTATAATTAGGCAAGTACCTAATTGTAATATATTTGTGGTTTTCAAATAGGTTTAATTTTTGGATAAAATTAATTTATTTTGCTCTTTATAGAGCAAAACAAGCTGTCAATAATGTATTTATTCCATTTCGAGCTGAAAGGATCGATTTTCAAAATTTTTGTGATATTTACGACTTCGTTGTCCAGATTATCACATGTAAAATTTTAGTTTTTTATTAATATTTCAAAAACCATCTGACCGTTATCGAAAATAAAGGAGAAAAAAATGTGGATACTTAGTGCATACGGCAGAAGTGAAAGCTTAATCGGCAATCGTAATTTATATGGTAATAGTAAATAATATGATGTAGAATTATTAAGAGTCAGTATTAGTCTGATAAATGAGAAACAAATCAGATATTACAGATATTAGGACTGGACATTTCTCGCATGGATACACTCGGCGTTCCCGAGTTCACCCGATCGAGCCTTTCAATTCCGAGCGTGACGACCAGCCTCATTCACAGCCTACTAAAAAATATGTGAGCGGTGTAAGTCAAAGTACAAGTTTTTACTTCAAAAATAAATCTTAAAAACCAGGTTACAACTTCCTCAACTTAGTCTTCTCTCATTACGTTCCAAACCTAATCAAAGCATATAATGACATAACAGCTATTGTGTCAGAGACACATGCTATTCAGTTATTAATCTGTGGTCCAATTGAACCTGCACGAATCGCGGTGCGTGCGCGCAGCATTATCTCGTTATGGCGTTCATTCGCATTTAAAAATGGAACTTTAGAACATGATAGTTTGAAATGTTTGTGATGAATGGACGTGGCCTAGATTTCTGTTACTAAATGTCAATATTGTTCAGTTTATTTTCACGTATAATGTTAGACTACACATACCGGACACGTGTGTCCACCACATATCTAATTGGTAACGCTTTAACTAACGCTCTCTTTATTGACGCAGGAAATTAAAAAGAGGACAATATTAAAGCAAAAACATTATATTTTGTTGATAGAACCTCTTTTCCGGCCCGGCCTAGAAGAAAATGAAAACGTAGAATGTGATAGCTGCTTCTTTTCCCGTATATCAAGTAATCCTTAATAATAAGATATGTAAGGTGTTGATGAATTGTATGTAATATAATATATACATAACGTTGTGCAGCCGAAGTACTTGTGTATTAAAATGAATAATTAAATATTGGTGGACAATTCACACACAACACCACCTGACCCCAAACTAAGCAAAGCTTGTACTATGGCGGGCAGATAACTGATGTATAATACTTATATAGTTTTAAATACATACTTATTATACATAGAAACATCCATACACAGTACAAACATTTGAATTCATCACACAAATATTTGCACTGGGTGGGCATCGAACCCACGACCGTACGTCACAGCTACTTTTTTCCGAAACTATACTATTGAAACTCGGTAAATAGATGTAAGTATATTGTGAACCGCATTAAGATTTTTACACAAAAATATAAAAAATTAAAAACATTTTAGGGGTGTCCCATGCTTAGAACTGAAACTCAAAACTAGTTTTTTTGTCAAACCCACACGTATGGGGTATCTATGATTAGTTTTTTGAAAATGATGTTGAGGTTTTTTTTATATAATTTTTTTCTTCACTGAATAATTTGCGCGAGAGACACTTCCAAAGTGGCAAAATGTGTGTCCCTCCAGGGCCCTGTAACTTCTAAAATAAGAGGGTGATAAAACTAAAAAATGTATATGGTGTACATTACCATGCAAACTTCCAACGAAAATTGGTTTGAACTCAATCTAGTAAGTAGTGTTTTTAATATGTCATAAATACAATACCTATTATTAAGACATCGGTCAAAGTTACAACGAACTAGAAGCACTTAAGTATTATGTTATTTGCTGCCCCGGAACCCTTCATAGGCGAGTCAGACTCGCACTTGGTTGCTTTTATTATTAATTTCTATAATTTTAAATAATTTTTTCATGTAGATAATACATTTTTACGCATGTGCGCTGTGCAGGGGCATGACGGGGTATGTCTGACTCCACACTGCTAAAAGTAGTGACACTACCGACTAATGCCCAGGGGGTTTTCAGACCATGGGCTGGCAGCAGAGTTCGTGTCCATGGGAATTAAATTTAGCATTAATTTAATATAAATAACTCCATTTATTTATTTTCGTAATATTTGCAATCGTTCTCGCGCAACGTGGTTCATCGTGAATTGTATAATAAAACCAATTTTTTTAAGATATTACAACTATCATGAATAATTACGTCTCGTTCGTAGTTATAAGTATCTAAGCCTAACACAAGTGTGGCACTAAGTCAGTTGTACGATATCTATCTAGGCTGGGCTAGTATTTTAATTTCTTGGTCACAAATAATGGACATCTTGAAACTTCAAACATCCCTAAAATAAGTAATAAGGGCTCCTACACAAAACTGCGATGCGATGCGACGCGACGCCGCATCGGAGGAAAGACAAACTGCGACGCGATGCGATGCAACGCCGCATCGGAGCAATTTGCAAATGATAAAATGCCAACCCTATCAGGTATTTGAAGACACATTAAATGTTTCGAATAATTGACGTTCATTGTATTCAAGACAGACGCAAAATGTAAATACAATATTTTATTATGAAGATATTCCGATAGTATCGACACAGCGGGTGGTCACGACCCTCAACTTGACCTAAGTTCGAAGGGCACCTATTGTCTGACCCGTCAATAAGTTATAACAAAACATGAGAGAAAATACACGAGCGATAGAGTTGCTAATCTGTTAAATTCACAGTATCACATTAAAATGAATGTTACAAAGCGAAAGTTTATATGTTCATGTATATGTTATTTTTTACGACATGCAAATAAACGTAGTGACAGGACAGTAAACAGTTTATTGTTACAGCGCTAATGATTCGAAACATGGATGAAATTAGTTTTGAGATTTACTTGGGAGTAACGTAACATTTGAATGTTTTGTTGAAAGAGAGAGAAAGAGAATTGGTTGCAAGTAATAGAATAAGGATCTTATACGGAATGCTGGGATTAGTTGAAAAGGAAAAGTCGGAATCGAGAGTCGAAGAAGTCGAAGAGTTGAGAAGATATGGCGTAGCTTGAAATAGCATCTAACTTAGCAACTTTAAAGTGATAAAAAGTTAACATTATAAAAAAGGAGTATATGTAATCAAAGTCCTTAATTTCTACAAAATACATTCAGCTGTTACATAGGCAAACGTGGGAACAACATACATACGTTAAATATATACGAAACCACAAATTTTTGCATTTATAATATTAATGAATCTTTGTAGAAGATACCTTACCGCTAAGTTCTATTCATTTTGTAATAATACCTTAAATTCTTTGTGATAAAACATTTAGCAACAATAGTAAAAGTAAAATGAAATAGTGTACAAATTTCGCTTAATAGTAAAAGTTGACTATTTGATACTGTCGACTTTTACCAAGGTAATAAAGACCTGAATCATAATTATTGAACCACATGAACTTTCATTGTACTCTCGCCGTAGATATATTTCTGTCGTTGTCTACCACGCCTGCTTTGCCTCCCAAGAGCTCGCGTGATAAAACCATCTATTCAAACACATACAATTTAACAATACAATTTTCGACAACATTTTTATTTTACAATTTGAAAACCAGTACGAGTTTGCCTGGGGAAATACCACACCGTTACCAGGTATTCTACCACCAACCAGTATTGTGTTCCGGTTTGAAGTGCAATGTTTCCAGTGAAATTACAGGGCATAGAGATAATACATCTTATATCTCAACATCTTATATAATTGTTTTTGTGTGGTTTTTAATAAAGAGTTTTTTTTATATTATTATTCTTATCTCTGGGTGACGACCGCAGTGCTCAGTGCAGTGCTAGGTAATGATTTGGACTCTTCATTTTCCAATAGCTGTGCTGTGCTGTTATGTGACAGGCTTATTGCTTACCATCAGGTACAGGTCCTGCTCGACTCAACACTCTATTTTAGAAAAAATCAACAACAGATTGTTCCAGGCCTTTGGTGTGATGAAATGTAATAATGCACAAAAATAAATGTAGGATCAAAAAAATAGGCATATCAAATATCTGTCTGGCCATGAATACTCCCCACAGCAGTCTCACACAATTATCTGGTGTTTTAATTAGGTGCCGCGCGTGTAACATACAACAATACTGCTATCTCCCATCTCCTTACATAACCCGGGGCGTGAGGCGTTCTCATAAACTGTGTGTCCTCGGCACAACAATGGTCAGGGTAGCGTTAGCAACAACACGACATGTGTCAAAGGTAATTTTATAACAAAAAAAATTACGCACCGAGTCCAGTTTTCATCGGTTAGATCAAAACATCGTTCAGAATTAAAATAGTCTTTCTGTTTTTAAAGCTTAAGAAATGATGCCACATTTTTTCCACGGAATTCATACGGTTGTTTTCGCTTGAAATAGTAGATTCACCAAAGGAGTAAAGTACTGTCTTGTGTCATGGGCGTCATATTGGATCCTGAGCGCAGCGAGAGACTCCTGACGTAGAAGTCCTGAGTGAAGCGAGGGATCCAAGCCGCCCATGATACAAGATAGTGCTTTACTTCAGAGGTGAATACTCTACTTTTCATATCTTGTTCGAGGCAATTAAAAGAAAGGGCTACGTAAAATATTTTTTTATTTAGTTTATAAATATATTTAGTGTTAAAAATTAAAAGTAACATTAGATACATTAAACCAATTATGTAATGACAGTGTTATATATTTGGTAAAATAATAACATTTTGGTGTTATTTAAGAACTAAAGTGATAAACTACCAAAAATTGCGCCTTTATATATTTTCTTTTTTGTGTTTTGTTTCTGTGGGTGCGGATGGCCAGTTCGGTATTTGGAAAAAAAAGTTCGAGATTTTAATAAAGTTTTTTTTACAATGGTAGTATGGGTTAGAATTTTCATACGAATTTCAACGTCCCAAATTCAAATCATTTTAATCTCTAGGGAATCTTCCCAAAATTACTTACCTCTGCATTTTGACAGGTCACAATCACTTGCTTTGTTTTGACGTTTCATGACATATAATTGGACATTGTCGAGCAGGAGATTTGAAATAGTTATTTGTTATACAAGAGTGCAAAGTGGCTTTTTAACCGCGTGCTCAATTTTGATGACCGAGCAAGCGAAGGATTCTGAAGTTGAATCACGAGCGTAGCGAGGGATTCAAAAATTAGAATCCTGAGCGTAGCAAGGGAATCAAAAGGGCACAAGGTGAAAAATCTTTTCATCCCACCAGCTCGGAAAGAGTACTTTTGCTCCTCGATATCAGGGCGCAAAAGTCGTTTTTACCCTCTAGAGGGTAAAGTAAATTTGAATTTAGAACATCGTGTGTACTGAGGTTTTGAATTCAAAACATAATTTAACCTATTTATTTCTACCTCCTTGGTGCCGAATTCATCATACATTTATTTTTAATTTGTTAAAAACTCATACTCGGAACCTCTTTGGTGTACTTTTTTTTAAATGCTTTGCGCGCAATTTTCTTTTCACGTATGGAGGGTAGAGGTAAAGAATGTTATTTCAAATGGTAAAACATTTTGAAATGCTATGAATGAATCAATTGTTATCGAATTGAAGTATGCCGAGTTGCCGAGTTAAATAATTAAATATTATTGACTACTAAAATAGTAACTAATAGATAATTTCAACTACTTGAGCAGTACAAAATAATGTAGTAAATATAACATCAAATAAATAATTACTATTTTGAGAAAACATGTAGGTACAATATATTTTGAAGTCAAAACTTCTTTTGGCTCGCCAAAGACTGATTTTTCGTGGGCTGTAAATTTAATTCTAGCGTCACGCTCGGGAATGATAAGAAATCTTCGGGTAAACTCGGGACCATAGCCAATGGCCATCTCAAAATGCCTCAGCCTTTCCCATTGGCCATTTAAAAATGTGTCAGCATTTCTAGATGGCCATGCTCATAGCCACGCCCTCCGGTTTCACACGCGTAGTTTCCAAAGTAAAAATCAAATGCTGAGTTATAAGTTACCACTTCTATCGGCAGTGCCTATGACTGCCAATATTTTTCTTTCATGAATTCTGAACAGTACGTTTATTAATTTCCTTTAAAATGTACCCTGATGCAAATTTAGCGCTACTATAATTTAATGCATAGGGGCGGACACTTTTTCATGTACACATGAAACTCCTTACCTCAATCGGTCAACTCTCCATATTTTCACGTCATATTGTTATTGTTAAAACCATGGCTAAATAAACTTAACTTTTAAATTTAAAAAATTGAATACAAGAGAAAAACCGAAATACCATAATAATAAGTGATTCTAGCGACCAAGAAGTTTATTTAACGCCAACAGAATCGACTGAAACTGAAAATGCGCAAAGCGTTTAGTAATTTCCTCGCTAGGGGGGGGATGAAAAATTACGTGTTACACTCGAGTGCAAAGATTTTTCACCTTGTGCCCTTTTGATTCCCTTGCTACGCTCAGGATTCTAATTTTTGAATCCCTCGCTACGCTCGTGATTCAACTTTAGAATCCTTCGCTTGCTCGGTCATCAAAATTGAGCACGCGGTTAAAAAGCCACTTTGCACTCTTGTACAACAAATAACTATTGCACTCGAGTGTAACACGTAATTTTTCATCCCCCCCTAGCGAGGAAATTACTAAAGACTTTGCGCATTTTCAGTTTCAGTCGATTCTGTTGGCGTTAAATAAACATCTTGGTCGCTAGAATCACTAATTATTATGGTATTTCACTTGTATTCAATTGTATAAGTTTTAAACTTAAGTTTATTTAGCCATGGTTTTAACAATAATAATATGACGTGAAAATATGGAGAGTTGACCGATTGAGGTAAGGAGTTTCATGTGTACATGAAAAAGTGTCCGCCCAAATGCATTAAATTATAGTAGCGCTAAATTTGCATCGGGGTACATTTTAAAGGAAATTAATAAACGTACTATTCAGAATTCATGAAAGAAAAATATTGGCAGTCATAGGCACTGCCGATAGAAGTGGTAACTTATAACTCAGAATTTGATTTTTACTTTGGAAACTACGTGTGTGAAACCGGAGGGCGTGGCTATGAGCATGGCCATCTAGAAATGCTGACACATTTTTAAATGGCCAATGAGAAAGGCTGAGGCATTTCTAGATGGCCATTGACTCTGGTCCCGAGTTTACCCAAAGATTTCTTATCATTCCCGAGCGTGACGCTAGAATTAAATTGGCAGCCCACGAAAAATCTGTCTTTGGCGCTCCAAAAGAAGTTTTGACTTCAAAATATACCTACTGTACCTACATGTTTTCTCAAAATAGTAATTATTTATTTGATGTTATAGGTATTTACTACATTATTTTGTACTGCACAAGTAGTTGAAATTATCTATTAGTTACTATTTTAGTAGTCAATAATATTTAATTATTTAACTCGGCATACTTCAATTCGATTACAATTGATTCATTCATAACATTTCAAAATGTTTTGCCATTTGAAATAACATTCTTTACCTCTATCCTCCATACGCGAAAAGAAAATTGCGCGCAAAGCATTTAAAAAAAAGTACACCAAAGAGGTTCCGAGTATGAGTTTTTAACAAATTAAAAATAAATGTATGATGAATTCGGCACCAAGGAGGTAAAAATAAATAGGTTAAATTATGTTTTGAATTCAAAACCTCAGTATACACGATGTTCTAAATTCAAATTTACTTTAACCTCTAGAGGGTAAAAACGACTTTTGCGCCCTGATATCGAGGAGCAAAAGTACTCTTTCCGAGCTGGTGGGATGAAAAATATATTTATATCCAATCCAATGTCCAAGCCTGGTAAGACGAGCAAAAAACAATCACTGTCTGGCCTCGTTTAATGAAAAAAATTGAGTTAGCTTATATCTTTTACATTTTAAAGATGTAAATACACAGTAATTTTATCGGAAAGAATTTCGTCGAAACTAAAACAGAGACAGGTTAGCACATTTTTCCTTGTCGGTAGGTTAATAGGGTAAGAAAAAATAAG
This sequence comes from Ectropis crepuscularia, assembly GCA_963693475.1. Taxonomy (NCBI): domain Eukaryota; kingdom Metazoa; phylum Arthropoda; class Insecta; order Lepidoptera; family Geometridae; genus Ectropis; species Ectropis crepuscularia. The sequence goes on from OY856340.1 coordinate 6,181,279, forward strand.
AAAATTCTTTATTACTCGTAAATGCCACAACAAGGGAGAAAAGTTACAAATAGAAACCTTAGAACTATAATGCTCTACGTTTAGTACTTTTAAAGGTTATAAAGGTATGGTAAAAGTATACGTTTGTCTAATTTTTTTCTTAAAGTGATAACCTTTTTTTAGCTTCGTTGAGCAAGTTTATGGATTCACGTATTGCTAATGTAATGGCGGGACGTGCGAGTGATGCTTTTTCTTGTGAAATCACGTCACCGACATTCGTAATAACAGTAATAGCTATAGCTACATATACAAATAACTTATTGTGCAATACTGGTGGGTGCTATTTAATACTAAAATCCTAAGTTACATGTTTTAACTTCCAGAGGCAGCCCCTATGACTGACGTTTTTTTTTTGCGAACGTTCCTAAATTTTCGCGTCACAGATACGTTTGCCGCTACCGCACGCATCGTATCTATCTTCCGACATTGCACAACGCACCGCGAATGCTCTGTTTTCTCTCGGTATACTCACTATAGGTCAAGGAGCTAATGGACACATTTTTTGCAAATCTTCTGCAGAGATGAATAAAAACAGTAAGTAAACAACCAAGCGGGTCACAAACATGATGTTAATGGAAGTCCATCGCCGCTGGGACATTTAACACGCCGATGGCGTTGTTTTTTGAAGTGAAAACTTCTTTTGTCGCACCACATGCAGATTTTGCGTGGGCCGTGAATTGAATTCTAGCGTCACGCTCGGGAACGATAAGACATTTTCGGGTGAACTCGGGACCATGGATGGCCATTTACCATCTAGAAATGCGTCCATAAATAGCATTTACCATTGGCTATGCAAATGCGTCAGCATTTCTACTCGTAGATAGTCAATGGTAAATGGATGGCCATGGTCATGGCCACGCCCTCCGGTTTCACCCGCGTAGTTTCCAAAGTGAGCTAGCAAATTCTGAGCTATAAGTTTTCACTTCTATCTGAAGTTCCTATGACTGCATTTTTTATTATTTAGACAATTAAAATCAATGGAAAAAGCTGCCTGAAGTAAACCTTTGCATTGTCACACTTTCTCACAGCTCTCACAGCCGTTTTAATATTGCACTTTCTTTATTTTCGCTTGAAATTATTATAGAAATAGCAAAGCCATAACCGATTCGATAGACGATCGAAGAGCAGGCCAATACATAATCATTTTTTCAATATCAAACTAACAACCTATTTGAAGAAGTCTCCACTATTCCAGCCAGAGAGAATGAACCATATTATTTTAAAGACCCAAAGCATAAAACTGCCACTATTTTTCAATTACCATTGCTATCGTAAGGCTTTTTTATTCCACAGCAGAAGCAGCCTATATTTTATTATTATGCCATCTTACTTTGACAGGATTATTTAATGAAATAATTCAAGGCAAATCAAAGCTTATTTTCTAATCTTTAAAGCTTAAAAGTTTGTCATTAACTAGCAATGCCTTTTACCGCGTAGCTCTTTTTCCCGTTATTGGTACGTGATAAAAAGTGCCTAAGTGCCAATCATAATTTAGCTGTGTTCCAAATTTCAATCCTATCCGTTCACATATTCCGACGTGTTTGAGCAACAATCAACCAAACTTTCGCATTTATAATATTACTAACAATACTAAGTGGTTTTATCCGCGTAGTATCCGTTACCGTTAATTTCAACCTAATCCGTTTAAACGTTACGGCGTGGTTGAGCAACAAACTTGACTTTTATAATTTTAGTCGGATACTGCCTGCCTTACCCAAAATCACCACCAGCTCTCCTCCTAATCTAGAAAGCTAGACCCGATATGTGTAAACCTAGAACATAGAAAATTATCACACTATCCCCTATTCAAGTGTCGGCTAATGAAATAATACCGTTTGTTGAAATGAAAGTGAGAATCGGATAGCGGGGCTTGGGTGTCTTTGAGCAAAATAATAGTTTTACCCCTGAATTATCATCATCATCATCATCTTTCAATCCTCATTAACACCTAGGTACTGAGCATTTGTGTTCGTTTACATAATTTGTTCAGATTTTGTACGATTTGCGATCCTTGAAATTTTAAAACGGTGAAACGGTGCCGCTAACTTAAGACGGTGAAGCAAAACATCGTGAGGAAACTGACATTTACCTAGAATTTTTCGCGAAGTCATGTGTCATCTACCAACCCGCACTGGGCCAGCGTGGTGGATTATGACCTCGACTCTCTCCTTGCGAGAGAAGGGCCCGAGTCCCAGCAGTAGGTGCATTTAGTGGGCTGTTTACATTAAGTGTGAAATCTTTTTAACTCATTGCTGTGGTGGCCATACATTATTTATTTATCTATCTACTAGTTGCGCCCCGCGGTTTCACCCGCGTATTTCCCGATACCTTTATTCTCCCAGTATAAAAAATAGTATATGTCTTATGCTATCTATGTACACAATTTCATCAAAATCTCTTCAGTTCAATCAAAGTTTTTGCGTGAAATAATATGTAAACATACATCCAAACATTCTTTCAAAATTTCGCGTTTATGATATTAGTAGGTAGTTTACAAACATAAAATATTAATAAATTGATATGTTAGATTGATAATAAAACCCTGTTGTGAAAAGTATAAAATTAGTTAAATCTATCCTACGAAATTATAACTTTAACTAAATTATTTATGTTTTTATGTTGACGTTTGACGTTTCGCTATTTGTAATAAGCTAAGTAATCCCACTAATCCTATCATCCTCCTAATATTATAAATGTCAATGTTTGGATATATGGATGTTTGTTGTTCAATCACTTCGGAACGGCTGAACAAATCGGTCTGAAATTTGGAACACAGTTAAAATATAGGCTGGAATGACAAATAGACTACTTTTTATCCCGGGAAAATACCCGTTATTTTCCCGGGATAAAAAATAGTTTATTTAGACTTAGATTTAGTTATTAAAGTAGTCTATACAGGAACTGTGCTAGAACTTACAAAGAACTTGACTTGCGCAAGAACTTGAAAAACTAACTTATAAAGGTATAGTCGTTATGCAGTGTCAACTGTGCATCAACGCTGTAAAAAGCTCGCCAAATATTAGTTATCAGTCAATTAACACGTAATCAACTCACTTCCACGCTATTTCCTCGCCTACTCAATGCCTACAATAAATCTAAGCTATCATATTAATACGATCGGTTATGATATTTAGGATCATTTGATAACTCGAACGGAAGTCCGGCTAATTGCCGAGGTAATTGCGTTTTGGCAGCTGCTATGCCACTGGGAGTCTATTTTCAAAACATTCGTATGATTTTTTAATACAAATTGTTTTTGAGGAACTGAACCATTTCTACCAAATTAATAGTTTTGTATTTTTTTTCACATAATTATTTTCGTCCTATAGGTATACATAAACAATATATGAGTAGAGTTCTAATTTTCATATATTTATAAGGGACGAAAATAATTAGAACTCTTTTTTTTTGTTCTTGTTCCACTTGTACTCAATTCGGGGACATTGTCAAGCTGAGCATGTAGCTTATGCACTTTAATATACATATTTTTAAACGATTGTCCAGCAGTTAAGCATAGCTTAATCAGACAAACATACAATTAGAATAAATATTCAAATATGCAATCATTTTACATACCTATATTTTACTATGGGTTTGTTTATATTTATTCAGGATAGAACTCAAAAGTCTTTATCTAGCTATGGATTGATTTGTTTTGTTGTGTAATATAATGGGATATAATGAACACGTGTTTTGCTCACCAAAAAGCGTGTATCTTTCTTGTTTCATCACTCTACTTTATCAAAAAAACTTCTGGTATTATTTAAATCCATAATTTACAAACGATACTTCATTGCGAAATATGTTGCTCGTTTTGCAATACATTAAATTTTGTTTTAAAATGAAACAAAAGATCGGTTTAATAACAATTATATTCGTACTAGCTGACCCCGCAAACGTTGTTTTGCCATATAAATAAAGGTATGAAAAATAGCTAGTAGCCGATTCTCAGACCTACTGAATATGCATATAAATTTTGGTTAAAATCAGTAAAGCCGTTTCGGAGGAGTAAGGAAACAAACACTGTGACACGAGAATTTTATATATATAAGATTAGATACAGATGTAAAAGATTCGAAAATAGGTCTCTAGCTACAGATTAGGTGACAGTTCACACACTAATACTCCATTTAAATGTCTGTTTAATTGTTTACTATTCAATTGTTGTGTAATCATTATTTATAGGTTGAGGAAGTGAAGCCAAGTTCCATTGCGTGTGGAGCGGAGATACCAAATTTATGGCAGAACTGTCGAGATAGCACGGTCGGGGCAGACATTGAAATAGAAAAAAATCCGGGGAGCGATTTTTTTTTTATGAAACGTCGGGGAGGGTTGTTGGTAGTATAAATCTCGATTTTCTAACTAATCTCGGTAGAGGGTTCGCCGCCATCTTGTTTTAAAGTTTTTGTAAAATAACTCGTTCATTTTCAACTTTAGAGCAAAAATTATGGACACCAAAATTGTTGGAAATTTAATTTCTCACAAGTTTGCTTCATATAGGTTTTACGCTAGGATCAATATTTGCAGAGTTATACTATCAAGTTTATGAAAAAAATCGTAATGGGTGGAATTTTATTTTCTTCAACTTCGGTTCGCGCACTTTTTAGGGTTCCGTACCCAAAGGGTAAAAACGGAACCCTATTACTGGGACTTGGCTGTCCATCCGTCCGTCCGTCCGTCCGTCTGTCACCAGACTGTATCTCAAGAACGGTGATAGCTAGACAGTTGAAATTTTCACAGATAATGTATTTCTATTGCCGCTGTAACAACAAATACTAAAAATAAAATAAGTAAAAAATGTGCGAGAACCAAAGTTGAAGAATATAAAATTGCACCCATTACGATTTTTTTGATAAACTTGATAGTATAACTCTGCAAATATTGATCCTAGCGTAAAAACTATATGAAGCAAACTTGTGAGAAATTAAATTTCCAACAACTTTGGTGCATATCATTTTTGCTCTAAAGTTGAAAATGAACGAGTTATTTCACAAAAACTTTAAAACAAGATGGTGGCGAACCCTCTACCGGGATTAGTTAGAAAATCGAAATTTATACTTCCAACAACCCTCCCCGACGTTTTATAAAAAAAATCGCTCCCTGGAATTTTTTCTATTTCAGGCTAGTTTTATGTTTACCTCGACTGTACTAAGAAGCAACTACTGCGATTACTCAAATTTGCTGTCAATAGTAATAATTAACAGGAAAAAGGAAAATAAGACTACATAGTATTACTACAGTTTTCAAAAAATAATATTAAACCTGTTTTGACATTTTGCCAAAATATAAATTTGAATTGAAGCAGTGGTCTAGTAGTCGAGTAGTCAAAGCGAACACTACATCGTGGTACGATATTTTTAACCAACTTTTAAAAAGAGGAAGTTATCAATTCGATAACCATATTTTTATGTAGGTTTCTCGGTTTTGTCCAAAAACTTCAAACCGATTTTGATAGTTATTTTTTTGGTCGAATGGGTACAAACAATAACGTAATACTGAAGAGCAACGTGTGGTACTTCATCAGGGAAACTCAGCAAACAGTCATTGCTCGTTAGTTTTTATTTATTTCTTTTTTTAAGACTTTTGTCCATTCTAGGTTGCCTGACAGAGATCGTTTTCAACGATAATACCAGTTTTAAGTCCAGTTTTATATAAATTTATTGTTTTCATATATTAAATATTTAATTAAATGCTATGAAGAATAACGTCTTATCAATAAATTAAGACGTACTATATACCGCGGCTATCCTTGGCGTATGTTATAATATGTTTTACTTATAAGCCCTATCCTTCAAATTAATATATGAATTAGCGAGTTTTGAGAGAGGCTTGACTGACTATTAATCATAATTTTAAGCGGAATCAAAGTCAAGCAATCAAGCGTCTAATAGTACAAAAGACTTAAACGCGCGACCAACGATGTTTCTTTCTCCATTTTTCTCAAACCACAGACTGCTATGTAGTGCAAACACATAACTTAGACGTCAAAAGATGAAAAAAAAATACAAAATTATATGAGATCGAATCTGATGACGTTTCAAATTCCCCTGAACCGATAACGTTGCTACATTTTTATGTCGCTATTACGAGCGACGATGCGGTCTACGATAGGATGTGCTTACCTAGACAAATCCGATTTGTCAACTTGAAGACATTCAGAAGATCAAACAGGGAATACCCACTCAGGCAATCTATTCCACATTTACACTGTTCAAACTACAGGCCGTCAAACTGTGTACTAGGTAAAATGAAGAAAATAAATCCGGCCAAGTTGGACTCACACACGAAGGGTTCCGTGCCAGTAACTATAAAAACGGCAAAATTATTATTGATCATGTCTTTTGCATAGAAGCCCCTTAAACATACCTATGTTATTTATACTTTTGTTTCAAATAAAATGTTACGTAAATATTTGAATCGTCTACAAACAAACGACCAAATGTAATAATTAACTGAAATTAATTCTATTATGAAGGTGTAGATGTAGTCAGACAGACAGACAGACTTTTTCCGATGGTTACATACAATCTTGGTATCTCCAAGTCTACAGTAAATCGGTTTCTTCTAGGTAAGCACGCTTCATCGTAGACCGCATTGTCGTTTAACATCAGGCGAAACAAACGGCGGTCAAGACTGCATTTATGTTATGTTTAGATAGATATATAGATTAACTCTTTATTGCACTAAATTTAAAATAAAAGACATACAAGACTTAAAGGGTTACACTTACACCTAACATTAAAAAATATATTGTGCAAACTATCACATTAAAAAGTCATTTGTTTACATACATTTTGTAGTAGACATATTAATAAATTTAATACTTTTAGTTTAGTGTATTTTTAATGATATGGATTTCAGTCTGAGAAAACGATTTTTTGCAAACAATTTAATGATAATGACGTCCTTATTTCTAGTGCCTTATAATATCAGAAAGCAGTAGCTAAGTACTACAACATCCGCAGTTTTGTAAACCCGTTTTGTAAGTATTTGTTGAAGTGAAAACTTCTTTAGGCGCGCTATAGACAGAATTTTCATGGGCTGTGAAATGGATTCATCGATCGTCACGCTTGGATATGATAATGGATCGGATCGGATATGAAATCTTCGGGTAAACTCGGTAAAAACTGCCAGGTAGGTACCAGGGCAACAGAAACAGTAAAGAGTTTCGATTACCTACCTCCAACAGCCCAGCGTTTATCTCCAGGTACCAGTGCAACAGCAAGTTTTCACTTCTATCGGCAGTTCCTATGACTGCCAATTTTTTTTTGTTTGTTTATTTGTTTGCTAAACAAAGGCTATTTCCTTAATTTCAACACACCCCGGTACTCCGATGATTGCCATCAGCTTCGGCGGTGCAGACAAAGTAAGATATTAAATCTATCCAACGTAACCTGATCATCTTTATGAGACTATTAACAACGAAGGCAGCCAATGGCGTTTGATTTCATAGACAGTGTACTTACTAGGTAAATTCAAGCTAATAGTTAGTTATTACTTATTTGTAAAATATGTCGATCATTAAACAGTAGGTATTTAAATCTTTAATTCGTAACATATAGCTACCTATGTAATATATATTACATATCGAACGCAAGTAATACCCACATTAATTCACATTCATCCAATTAAATAGTTAACATAAAACTATAAACAAACCAGTTAAATAAAAATATTTCTTAAATAGGTAATATTCTAAAAGAAAAAAACCCTTTGTGTTTGAATATTTTTTAACTCAAAATTAAATTACTGCCTTATCATAAGTATCACATTAGCTCCTTTATTTCAAATGTTTTGACTGGATGTTATCTTTGGAAACTTTTTGCATGTCTTTTAGGTGTCTCTTCGTAAAGTTGGCAATGTTTTTTTACGACCACCGGAGCCGATGGTGGCGATACACCTCGCTGCAGGTGATCACGATACAATAAAAGTTTAATTTCTAAATGCAGATGCAGGATCTGCGTGAATTATGCACTTTTAAAGGTTTATACACTCTCTATTCAACTTGCACCTCTGGATTTCTGTTTATTTATGTCGGGCTTGGAACGGTTTTGGCTAGATTTAAAGTTAAGCCCAACAGAGCAACCAATTATGTGAATAGAGTGAGTTGAGGATATTTCGATGCAGGTTCGTGCACAAGTCATGGGTATGCCTGTGAACAACGTGCACGGACAACAAAAAGTGACCGAAATCGCTATCTATCTATTATTATTTGTTATACAATACAACACATGGTCAAAATAAATAAATATTGGTGAACATTTCATATACAACATCATCTAACCCCAAACTAAGCAAAGATTGAGCATATGGGAGCCAGATTGCTGATCTAGACACACGGCAGCGTGTCAAGCCAAGTTATAACACTATCTATTCAAAGGACAAAATTGTTATCTTTGCACAGTAGCGCAGTAGTTCTCTCAATTATTGTATCATAAAATTGTTCCATTTATGTTTTTCTAGGTATTATATTACAAGTATCTTTTATAATAGGCTTAAACGTTGAAGCTCCATCCCGCCTGATGTTAAACCACAAATGTGTTCCGAAAAGCTGCTTCGTTTCGTCCGATCGAACATTTAAACGGACGAAACGACGGATCAAAGTAGAACCGGAGTAGGAAAGTCGCGAGTTTATTTCGAAATTACGCGTGTTTAGTAGAAAGAGAGTAGACCACGTAGACGTCCAGGAACTATCCGGGTAAAACCGCTGAAAAAGGCGCTGCTAGTTGTACATATGTTTGAGATGTCACATCCTGCACGTGCCAACTATCGCTACCTAGTCTGTGGTGCCAACTAAGATCTTAATATTTTTTATTTATTTATTTATATTTTATTTATTTATTTATATTCATTGTTACACTGCTTAAATAATTCATAAAATCTAATTCTAAGCGTGCACACGGTTCTACGAACAAATGTGGTAACAATAAATACAAAAATGTACACAACAAAGTAATGAGAAATTGCTTGGGTAGGTACATAACACCAGTCTTCACTAGGATGGCCCGTGTTGAAGACTGTTGCAGCCCGCCTCAAGCCACAGGACCGAGCGAAACACAATGCCAGATACATTTAGTTCAATACAAGAAGTAAATTAAAAAAACACAACAGGAACAATGCATAGACATGAACACACAACACTAACTCGGAACACACCACAAATACAAATGCTAGAGATATAGGAGACTAAACATTTTACTTCTCTTAATATCTATATAACAAAATATTATACAACAATTTACACTTATATATCCAGCCAAACACACATACATAATTATATACTAATAATGATGCTTATGAACAATATATAGACAATAACTATTCCTATCCAATACATATACAACACACTCTTTCACCAGTTTTTATATATCCACAGTGTATATTTTGCTTTCCAGTTTATGAATGCCCAATCCCAAAATCCATTCCTTTACCATTTTTTTCCGTTTATATTCAGACATTGGTTGCCGTACCTCCACTGGTAGATAATTATAAACTAGTGGTCCAACCCATGAAATAAAACGCGTTGCAAAAATAGTTTTTTTCCCTTTTTGAAGCTCTATTTTACCAAAATTCCTACGGCGTACACTGTAAGTTGTTGAACGTTTTGTATGTAGGTGTTCATTTTTGACGTAGTATATGAAAATAAAACACGAATCAAAATCGAGTTAGCAAAATAACCGTAATTACGATCGTAATAAAACCTCTGACAGACAATGAACAATTACTTATTTAGATCCATTCGGAGATCTGGTTGATAACACATAACACATACATAACTACGTAACAGTACATGTGGTGCCGCTTGACCGTGTTAGCACTTCCTTTCATTGCTACACGGTATGGCGAGGCGATTCTGAAAAAAAACATCCCGAGAGCTGGCACTAATTTTTGGGAAGGTACTTGAGCCAAACTGAAAACTTGACACATATCTACCTCTCCTGATATACCCCAATACGGAGATACAAACCTGGCTAGTGAGTAGCGAGACAAAATAGATCTCTCAACTTATGCATCATATGGCAGGTAGCAAGTCCTACCAAATTGTGGTCTATCTTTTTGAAAAATTCTATATTTTAGTCATAAATTTCAATTAAAATTTCCAAATGCCTCAATTACATTATTTACAAAACAGTTTTGAACGCGTCTGGCAATGTTAAAACCCCGACTAAATCGTTTATCTTATCTTTTTTTTAATTCTTTAATCATTAAAATATAACATACTTGTAAGAATTGCCTCAAACATACTTATTGAAAAAAAAAACTGTCTCATTTTGCCTCGCTACTCGCCAACCAGGTCTACCTACAGCTCCGTGTTGGGATATAAGAGAAAAGCTAATGTGACGATGAGTTTTAATAATAAATTTTATAATTTTAATTTTAATAATGAGTTTTAAGCTTGCCTCAAATACCTACCTAAAATTGGATGCCAGCTCTCGTATTACAAAGTCCGTGATCTCGACGACGACGTCTCGCCATCTTTGCCAATTGATCACACTGATATTATCAAGGCAAAAGATTGTAGATTTGTAAGTGTGAAAGTGTCTATGTTTGTTTCCACGTATCTATGTTACAGCTAAACAGATTCTAATGCAATTAAATACGTAGGTAGTATTACGTAATCTCAGAATACAGAAAGAACCAGAAGGCGCCATTAGCGCTAAAACTGAGGCAGTCAAAACTACACCTAAATAGTGTACTTTCGCGTCGCACTGTTTAGTCACTCTGTGGACAGTTCGCGTCACGACGTGTTTGACAAGTGCCGATTTTAATTAAATTATGCCATCCTGCGTTGTCCCTACGTGCAGAAATGCCGTAGGATTTAAAAAAAAACTAGATGGGATCACATTTCATGTGTAAGTATCGCATTTTATAGTCAAATTATTTTAATATTGAATTTATTCCATACATTGTAATAGTCATAGAAAAATACGCGTCCATTTTGTGAGTGTTGCCAAGTTTTTCGTAAACGTTACCCTGCTTTGTCGTTAGACTTTGTAACGTTGATAATGGTCATTTGATAAAAAACAAAAACCGGCCAAGTGCGAGTTGAACACGCTCACGAAGGGTTCTGTAGCATTAAACACGGCAAAAAAGTCATGTTTGTTGTATGAAATAAATATTATTGTAAATATTTATTTTATTCTGTTTTTAGTAATTGTTGTTAATCAGATTGTTGTGTTTATTATTAAGATTTATGTATTGAACTATCTGTTATTGATTTTGATGGTCAATTTTTATATCTGTTATTTACCAGTATTATACCCATTTCGTGAACCGAATAAATTATAATTTGGGGAATGTATGGGAGTTTTTAGACGATGATAGCTTGTTTATTTAGTTTCCCTGCTGATGAAGAAAGAAAATGCCGCTGGTCCAAAATAATACAAAGAGCTCGGCTAGATGAGTATTGGAAACCTTCAAAGCGAAGCGTGGTTTGCTCAATCCATTTTGAAGAGCAGAATTTTTATGAAACAAAATGTGGTTTGAAAAGACTAAAAAAAGAAGCATTTCCAAATAAGGTGAGTTTCGTAACAATAATAATAATTACACCATTTATATTACACTTATTAGGAGCAGTATGTAAACGATTTCATTTATTTTCACCATATTTCACTAAAAACTATATAATGTCCTTAGACCCCAATGGGTCTATTTGACCAATGTCAAATCACAAAAGTTAAATAAATAAATATAATAATGATGTACTGTTTCAGCATTTGGCCGTAATGCCTGATGACTCCGAGACACGCGTAGAAACATCAGGACCTTCGACATCGGAAAATGTAAGTCGAGGTGACAGTTTTTATGTTTACTTAAAATGTTATTTATTTGATTACATCTTTGCCTTGTTATTTTACAATAGTTTATAGACTTGTTTTTAATTTCAGGTTACACATACACACCCAGAACTACCTACTCGGTCAAACTCAGAGATTGGTAACGTGAATATTTCTGATTTGGACTCAATATTGGATACGCCAAGAAAGATTAAACTAAAATCTCAATTACGCCGTAAAGAATTTTTCTGTGAGAGACATATCCGACGAATAAAAACATTGCAACAAAAAAATAAACGCCTCGCAAAAAAAAACATATCTTTAAAAAATGTTTTAAATAATTTAAAAAACAATCGCTATGTTAACGATGATGTTTTTGAACTACTTTCAACTCATGTAGCAGCAGCTGATGTTTTTAATAACATGTATAAAAAAAAAGTTTTAGAGAAAAAGAAAATCGTGTATAATAAGAATATAAAACAATTTTGTCTAACATTAAATTTTCTTTCACCGACAGCGTACAAGTACGTAAGGGCAACTTTCGACACTTGCCTACCACACCCAAAAACCTTGTCAAAGTGGTATTCTAATATAAACGGAGAACCTGGATTTTCAGATGAATCATTCGTGGCTTTAAAAAATAAAGCTGCATCGTCAAACCGTAAAATTATTTGTTCTCTGATTGCTGATGAGATGTCTATTAGACAACAAAGTTTATGGGATGGGAAAAAGAATTATGGATATGTCGACATGGGCAGTGGCCCTTCCGAAGATTCCCCAACTTTGGCTTCTGAAGCATACGTTTTCTTATTAAATGCTATTAATGACCATTTTAAATTACCTCTTGGATATTTTATGGTACATGGTATGAATTCTGATCAAAAAGTAAATTTAATTAATTTGTGTCTGACCAAATGCCATGATGCTGGTGTGAAAGTAGTATCCTTAACTTTTGACGGACATTCAACCAACATAACAGTAATGAAAAAACTAGGATGTAAAGTAGACCCGAAAAATGAATTAAAGACCACATTCAAGCACCCCGTGGACAATACTGATGTGGCTGTGTTCTTAGACCCCGTTCACATGTTTAAGCTTATTAGAAATCAGAATATAGAATAATAGAATCTAAACAAATTTTCTTAGATAATAATGAAGAAACTATTGATTGGCACCTTTTACGTGAGCTAAACAAACTCCAAGAAAATGAAGGACTTCATATCGCAAACAAGCTGACACGTAGACATATTAAATTTCGCAATAATATTATGAAAGTGAAGCTTGCTAGTCAGGTTTTAAGTAACAGTGTAGCTATAGCGTTAAGATTCTGTCGTGAAGATGCGAAGTTATTAGCATTTAAAGATTCTAAAGCAACCGAAAACTTTGTAAGAAACATGAACGATCTTTTTGATATATTTAACTCACGTAATATGAAACAATTTGATTTTAAGCAACCTTTGAACAGTCGTAATAAAGATATGATATATAACTTTTTAGATGAAATGAAAATGTACATTACAAAATTGAAAATTAAAGATGTAACTAAAAAATACTAAAAATACTAAATTAAAAGAGATGGAAGAAAGGTGCATGTTATAATGAAGAATTATAAACCGATTATAGAATGCAATTGCAAAACGGGTTTTCTCGGAATTCTTATAGGCATTGAAAGTTTAAAATCAGTATACAAGAGTTTAGTTGAGACCGAGAATACGTTAGTATATATACCAACGTACAAATGCAGCCAGGATCATTTAGAGATACTTTTTGGAATGATACGAATGCATGGATGGGCATAATGACAATCCAAATGCAAAGCAGTTTAAAGGTATTTATCGAAAAGTATTATGCCACCTGGAAATAAAAGCTTCTGATAACGGAAATTGTATACCTTTAGAAAATATAGGTGTATTGAATTGTTCATCCTCAACAAAAGCAATAAATTCTTCAGCACAAAGAGCCAAAGACAACGATGTCTTATTTAGAGACATTATTCAATTACCTATTGAGGAAAATGGTGGTAGTATTGCTAAACTATTGTCTTCTGAATTACCTCAGCTTCATGATTTGTCAAAGTATATAGTTGGATATATTTCGGGGTGTGTAGCTCATTATCTATCAAAATCAGTAAAATGTCAGTTTTGTATAGAAGCAATGTTAGCATCCGATGTACTATGGTTTCACAAACTTATTGGTTTAAAAAATAGAGGCGGACTTTGTTACCCTTCTCCAAGCATGTACGATATATGCTGTATTTGTGAAACCCATGTCAGAAAAATTTCAAAAGATAATTTTATTCTATGTTCGAATATTCAACGCTTAACAATCGTCGTCTCGATTTTCAAGAAATTTATTGGAAAAAATAATGTATTCCTAGTTGATGATAATCATGTAAATGGTCAAAGCCATAGAAACAATCTTATAAGGGCGGTAATTGAAAAATATTTAGATATAAGATTACATTATTTATCTAAATGTAAAACTAGACAAATCAGTTCGAATTCTAAAAGACAACAATATAAAAAGATCACGCAACAACAAGGTACCTAATTAAAGTTTTCCTTTATTTTGATTAAAATTGTGTTTTATTTAAGTAGGAACTAACGTTAGACACGATTTCGTCTTAAATATGTAACAACTAGACCCTTTTTGCGCAGACGCACACTAGCTGGTGGTTACGTAAACCACCTTATGTACCTATGAGATTTCCCCCAATAAAAGTGGTAGACTAATACCCTGCTGGCAACATTACGCGGGTGAGAAGTGGGGCGGGTGCGGGGTGTGCGCATTGTTTTAGGACACAACGCGCGGCATGCTATTATGACGGAATGTTCCTTCTGGTTCTTTCTGTATTCTGAGTACGTAATATAACTTGAATTAACATACAGGCTTCTTTTTCCCATTACAGTTAGCGATTATCGAGGGATACTTGATGAAATAATTAATTTGCGTAAATTGTGTTTGAAGAAAAACTTTAAACTGCGGAGTGCAGGTTCGTTAAGTTTTTTTATTTATTTATAATAAAGAGTGACGGGACAAGCAGAACATACGCCTGATAGTAAGCAACTCGCTTATCTATTGCAGCTCAGTACCAGACCACTGTTTGAACTTGAGAAGAGTCCAAATCACTACCTGTTTATGGGTAGAGGTGAGGGCAACACTTACCTAAGGTACAAGTTCGCACTGAGACCACGACCTCTTGTCGTCTTTGATCTCAGAGATCACGGGTGTATTTACTAAAACCCATGTCCATAAAATATAGTTTTTAATAACTCTCAAGTTTTGCATCTCAAGCATTTTGGACTGACGCCATTCGTCACTTCCTGCTGCAATTCCCTCTCGGCAGAGGGCGGGCGTAAAGGTAGCGGTTCGCGCGGATACCGCGACCGGAGACCGAGACAGGCACTTGACATTATAAGGTCTGCATTTTATATACATCCTACTAGTATATCCTACTACAACAACAACTACTATCCTATACATAGTAGTTGTTGTTGTAGTAGTAGTCGTAGTGGTAGAACTCTTGGTAGAGTCCGCCTGGAGAAGTATCATACCTTTGCCAGTTATTCTACCGCCAAGCAGTAATGTGCAAATATTATTGTGTGCCGGTTTGAAGGGCAATGTGTCCTCATCTCATATTAGATCTCTGGGTGACGAGCGCAGTGCAGTACTAGGTAATGGTTTGGACTTTCATGTTCCAATAGCTGCGTGTCACTGTGCTCTTATGTGGCAGGCACGTTGCTTACCATCAGGCATTTGTCCTGCTCGTCTTGTCACTTAAAAGTGTAAAAATTTGGATGTTTGTTGCTCAATCACGTGGAAGGACTGAACGAATTGGTTTAAAATTTGGATCCCAGTTGTTATTATCTATACTAATAATATTATAAAGAGGAAATATTTGTTTGTTTGTTTGTTTGTTTGTAATGAATAGGCTCCGAAACTACTGGACCGATTTCAAAAATTCTTTCACCTTTGGAAAGCTACATTATTCCCGAGTAACATAGGCTACGGCAGATGGCGCTGCAGTTGATATCTAGGTTATTATTCGAGCGAAGCCGGAGCGGGCCGCTAGTAGTTTATAGTCTGGAATATCACATTATCACTTACGGGACAATAGATAGAACGGAAACTGCGCAAGTACCTCAAAATAATCATACATGTGGAGGATAGCTTAAAACATCTTTATATAAAATTCTCGTGTCACAATGTTAGCTACCTTACTCCTCCAAAACGGCTATACTTACCGATTTTTACCAAATTTTATATGCATATTCAGTAAGTCTGAAAATCGGCTACTATTTATTTTTCATACCCCTAAGTGATAAGGGTTGTTTACCCCTAAACATTTTTTTTTTTAATTTTTGACACAAAATATTTTTTTTTTTTAATTTGGCATTAAAATACATACAACTCTACATTTTTACCCTTTTATCACCAACCCCTATTTTTCAATAGCCATACCGGGTCAGCTAGTTTTTTATATATAATCTTTTGACGACACAAATATGCAATACTAGAGTTCACACTGTTTCGTTACACAGCCACTCTTTATTAGTCAATATAGAGGTATGTAATGACCCAATAATACGAAACAGAATGCCTAAACAAAGCTTCCTATTAGATATCTATCTGGACCTATTTTTCAAACAACAAGACATAGGTTAATAATTGAAAATTTCGCAATTGTATTACATTTGAAGTATCTTTCCAATCATAATTGTGAAATGATAAATTACACGGCAGATATTTGTGGACGAAAGTTAGATCTAATCGTGTGTATGCAAATAAGTATATACAGTATTATGTACGTACATATCCGCGTCGTTTTGATTGGTAACATGTCTATTGATTTCTTATGAATTGGACATTGATCATGTAACCTTACGCGTGATCACTTTTATGTAGCAAAGATGAAATGGTTGTCAGAGGCATGCATGTATGTAATTGTGCTATTTAGGTATAATTATCACCTTATTGTAATATTTAAAGAAAAGGATTTAAAACTTTTAATTCTTCTGATATTATTATCAATGCCAAAGTTTGGATGTTTGTTACTCAATCACTTCGCAACTGTCGACCGGGTTGAAATTTTGGAACACTTTTAATTTACAATTAGGAATGCATATACTACTTTTCATCGAGGGAATATTACAGAAACGGGAACTATGCGGGAAAAGTGCGGTTAGTTTTCTTTAAAGATAGAGTTTCACTTCACCATCTAATTTCAATAAACAGTACATTTAAAGGTAACATTTTGTCCACACTGACTGTTTACTGTTTACTGTGAACAAGAATTTATGGAAGATAGACAGTTAAGTAAATGTTAGAATTAAGTTAGTGTTAGTCAAACTTGTGCAACAGACGTCATCTGAAAGAGATCGCATTTAACTTTAAAATCGCTTATTGTGTCCATAATATGTCATTGTTTTCTTTATTATTTATTGACAACTAAGTATGTCATATGTCAATAAATAACAAAGTTATTGTTTATGGCATCAAAATAGGGTTTTGTTTTGCAATAATATTGAATAAGTAGAAAATAACTTTAATTAAACTAAACTACTGTTAAAACATTATGTGATACAATATACTACTTACTTACGAACACTTGGGTAATAGAGACGAATCTAACGATATATTAATGGTCAAAATCTATCCAACCGTTTGGAAGATACGTGGGAATAAATAAATTTACAAACATACAAGATACGCGCGAAAAACATAACCCTTCTTTCAGTCGGGTAATAAAAAGCAATTTTAGTATTTACCGCTGAAGTAATAAAAATCACATTATTAAAATTGCTTTTTCAAGGGAATAATAAAAACCAGATTAATAAAACCTATCAATTAACATCAGATGAAAAGTTGAAAGGTCTTGTAGGCGACCTCCAGATGCCTTACCTTTTCTGTATCACCAGATCCAACGGAAATCAGCGCCTTCCGCCGTCGGCGTCTATCGACCGATGTAATCAGACCTTAATCGGTAATCATTTAATAAAAGTGTCGCTCTCTTTATTCCGCATCGATGATGGCGTGTCTGTGAAACTAGGCGTTACCCATGGCTTTGGTGTTTATCCCAAGGAAATAATTTTAGCTAAGTAGAATCTTACGCCTTTTACGAATTCCATTCACTAGCCATTGGAAGTTCCTTAAGCAGTTAAGGTATCCATTAGTTATTCCATCCAGCCACAGATTTTAGAAAGTTCCCTAAAAGGCCGCATTGTATTTTCTTGAAATGTTCCAAAAATGTCCTCAACATTATTACACACACGCTAACCTATTTTCTTTAAAAGCCTTCAGGCGAGTTTCTTATAAAAAAGTGAGATTTAAACACGACTTAGTCGGCTTCAGTCTGAAATACTCGTAGTAGTACAGTAACCACAATGAATTTCTTACGTTTAGCTTCTCAATCTCTATTATTACTCTTCTCTAAGACTCATAAAGCCGTTCCAGGACAACCAGATATTAGCTTCTAATATCTGGTTGTCACTAATACCACACAGAATTAAGTGACTTACGGCTGGTCTAGTGGGGAGAACAGCTACTGCCAATTCGGATCTCCTGGTTCGAATTCCACATTCACCACTGTCTTTTCGATGCCATATACGTAATGCCACTAACTTAAAAATGGTAAAAGAAACACATCGTGAAGAAACCTACTTGGTTATCCGCCAAATAGTTTTCTTGGCGGAACTCTTCAAATCAAAGTGAAGCCTGGCAACCCGGAACTTGGTCAGTGTGGTGGAGTATGACCTAAACCTCCCATGTACAGAAAACCCGTGCTCTAGCAGTCAGGAAGGACTCTGTGAGTTGGTACGGAAATAGTTACAAAAATATCCTACTAATATTATAAAAGTCATATGAACATAAATGCCTGGTATTCTTTAAAATGAGAGCTCCGAAAGGGGTGGCTAAGTTTACGATAGCCAAGACTGCAAATCGTGTGGGGACACCATGGGCTCACCTAATACCACTTGCCACATAACATACCCAATATTGACACTTTTAAAAACTTACAGACAAACGAAAACAGATGCATAATTTATTAGTTAAATTATTCACAATTCCATTTGAATGGTTCAAATTAGTGCTACGCCTTGTATAGACCGCGGTTTCAACACGCGGGTAATCGACCGTCCAACTACACTTCCCGGGGTCATGAGAATTGTGGTGTTTGTTTTTGCATTGAGTCCTGCTTAACAGGAGTTTTTTTTCTATTTATTGTATTTAAATAATATAAATGCTTCCACTTGACAGCCACTTCGTTTTTAACGACGATACGGTCTACGATGGATCGTGGATGAGAGATGGTGGAGAAACAAAGATGGTAATAGGTCATCAGGAAAACTTTACTCAAGCAACGCATCCAAAGTGGAGTCAAATTTGCTCGTTAGAGTTTTGTAACGTTAACAATGAGAGTAGTTCACTTTTTCGAGTCATGAACAGTTGAGCAGTCCGAACTGAAACGAGGTTTTTAAGTTCCTCCGAGTTAAGATTCAGTAGTAAGCCACTTGGTAATTATTGGAGAATTTAAGGCATCCTTAGGATTCAGAATAGCCTGTCGGTGTAACCTTGTTTGGCAGCTAGTTTTGACCTTCATCATATTATACCTACCTACATAAATTGTTTTCGTACCTACCTTTAAGGTTCACTTTACTGCTGGAAATATCAAGAAACTAATGACAGTTTCAGCTATTATAGAGGTAGTGTCAGTATCAGTATCTGCCCCTGATTTGATCCACGTAGGATTTAGGAAAAAACTAGGTATTTCCAATTTTTCAGGATATAAAGTAGCGTATCTGTGTGATTTTCTAGATTACAATCTTTCTTAGTTTAAGTTACATAGGTACTACGTGATTGAGGAACAAACTTTTCACATGTATGATATTAGAAGAATTTATAAGGTATCGCTGTTTTTTAGGTTTGAAGGAAAATGTTTTCAGAGAAACTGGCCTCGTGGCTTCTTTGGTAGTAAGTCTGCCTGCAAAGTTGAGGGTCATGGGTTCAATTCCCACCCAGGACAAATACTTACATGGTATGGAAATAAATCATGTTAGATAATATAAATTGTTACTTTTTCAATTGTTGCCAATTGTAATTTATTTATTTTTTTGTAAATTTGTTAACTTGTTAAGTGCAATAAAGAGTTGATCTATATAGGTAGGTATCTATATATCCATATTTGGGTGACGAACGCATTGCAGTGCTAGGTAACGATTTGGGATTTGGTGTTGCTTACCATCAGGCTGTCATGTCCTACTCGTTCCGTCACTCTATATTTAAA
Organism: Ectropis crepuscularia; assembly: GCA_963693475.1. Classification (NCBI taxonomy): domain Eukaryota; kingdom Metazoa; phylum Arthropoda; class Insecta; order Lepidoptera; family Geometridae; genus Ectropis; species Ectropis crepuscularia. The sequence goes on from OY856340.1 coordinate 6,201,379, forward strand.
AAAATAACATCTCATTTGGTTTTACTCAATAAGTTACGAAAACAATTCTATTTTTTGTTTATCTAAAAAATGAAGGGGTTTTACACACGACCGTACGTTATTTAGGTAAATACATAGTTCTTTAGGTACGTTCTTTAGGTAAATACAAACATACATACAAAATAATTCTGACAGACGCCTACCAAAAATCACTAGTCGTCGTTTATTGGCAATTGCTACAATTTTTATGTTCATCTTATTCTAAAGACTTGAATTTAATCTGGTTGGTGTTAGTTAACACCTGCGTAACGAGCCTTTTAACTAAATCTCACAATATACTCCCAAGGGATACAATTTTATTTCAGTCAAAAGAAATACTTACAAAAAATACGCTTAACCACAAATTTCTTCTAATCTATACTCTATAGCTCTATACTATGCTATGAAGCTGAAGAGGTTATTTGTTTGAACGAGCTAATCTCAATAAGCACTTGCTTACTAGATCCATTTCAAAAGTTATTTCACTGTTAGATATGTACATGATCACTAAATGCTATAGACTATATTTATATGTAGCACGGGCAAAGTCAGCAGTCAGGTTAGATCGCTAGATTAATAATTAGTTAATGAAATGAATGTTCTTTTATTTTTTACTTCTAGTTCGTGTGATATTTTATTTCCAAGATCAGAGTGTCTCTGGCGTGGGTGCATCATAAGCACGGGTAAAAATGTCTTTGTAAAAGGATTATACCTACTTAATTGTTTTTCGATATTAATTGATTAACTTCAATCTAAAACGTTATTTAAATGTAATCTACTTACAAAGAAAAGAGTACCTTAATTCGTTATTAAATATTCCGTTATCAAAGTTTTTATTTTAAGTTAGATACCTATTATACTTTTGTGACAAATATTTCCAGCAGATAGGTTCACCTCATTCAGTATGAAATTTTCGATAAGTATATTAATTTCCCAAATTAAAATAATTACATTACAATAACTATGGTTTATAATAATTTAGATTAGCAAAAAACTGTGCAGCATTTACCGACAAACCAAGTACTGCATGTTTCATTCTACATCTTCTCTAGATTATGAAACTAATATGTTTTAACTCTAAAAAAATGGAGTCAATTTCAAGAAGCAACCAAACTCACAATCCGACATTTATCAATTATTTATTTTATGGTAATTACATAAAATTTTTCAAGTACCCAAAACATTTTAAAATGTCATAAATTAAAATGATGTAGGTATTTTCCCTAATATTTTTATGAATTGATCATCTTTTTAGGGTTCCGTACCCAAAGGGTAAAAACGGAATCCTATTACTGAGATTTGGCTGAACGTCCGTCCGTCCGTCTGTCACCAGGCTGTATCTCAAGAACGGTGATAGCTACACAGTTGAAATTTTCACAGATGATGTACCTATTTCTATTGCCGCCATAACAACAAATACTAATTATAAAATAAAATGAATATTTAAGAAGGGCTCCCATGCCACAAACTTGATTTTTTACCGTTTCTTGCTCGATAAGTCCGTCCCAAGCAAACTAGATGGCGCCACTAGAAGACTAAAACGCGCTATCGAATTTTTGTTAGAACCTTAACGTAAAATCAAAATTTTAGCAAAGCTTTTTGGATAAAATCCTGTCCGCGGAAACTGCGATAGTCTCTGTACTTATATGGAATTCGGATGAAAGAAGTTTTCGCCGTTTATTTGCTAATGGTACGGAACCCTTCGTGCGGGAGTCCCACTCACACTTGGCCGGTTTTATTTGAATTTACCTTACATTTTTTTTTAATAATATGGTGAGTCGGTACGTTTGCACTATAAAAGACATGCGTCGAATGGTACCTAAGCAACACGCCTGTCTGTCCGTCACAGTACTACGCAACGATTTGAACATAAAGTATCCAAACTACTGCCGTGTACTGCACTGTGCTCGTCACGCATATATATTTATGTAATATAATCTACTGCTTATAAAATAATTGGCACTTACTCAGACGGTCTCTGCAAAGGGTCCTATAACTCCAAAAGTTGAGCGTATTTTTTTCTCTTTGTAGGTATCACTCGGAAAAACGACAGGATTAAAATAAAAGCTAACCATCGAGGTTGGTTTTAAGGATATTTATACCGGCTGTACAAACCTCAATAGTACAAAAAAATTGTCGCGTCTATTTATGAGTACTTACCTGAGTAGGTATAGTGTTTAAAGACGACGATTTGTTTTTCTGGTGTTCGGTTTAAGGTTTAAGACAGCAACGATTTCTACAATAACAGTGAGGAAGGAAGCCTTCATCATCGCTGTATCTTTTTCCAATATTATGTCCCTAAACCTTAAACCTCAGACAAATAAATGCTCTAAACCCTAAACACATCACAACACTTTTAGAAAAAAACATTCTATGCAATTAAATGCTTTATTCGAACAAAATATTACAACGTGTCGCTACAAGGCTAATTTTGTTATTTTCTCCATTATGGAGAGAAGAATTACGTAGCTCCTTATTAAATCTCAAAAATAATACTCGTAACTAAAACCACGCAGCCTTAATTAATATATTATTATGATACAGTGATACATCATGATTATTACTGTGATAGTTATGATGCATTACTTAAGTACTTACTTAAATTATTGTAGTTTGTCACGAACAACTTTTAATAGCATAACAATAAAAAGAGATAATTACTGTATAAGTACACTTTCTTTTTAAATAGCAAAATGTTAACAGGCTGTGTAGACAAGATAGCACATAGTAACTGTGCAATAAGTTTACTCAGTATTAAAGAATCTGTAACTAGCTGAAATTTACAAAAATCTGTCTAAAAGTAGGTATGTTCGATTGGGCATGTTTGTAAACAAAACACTACGACGTCATTATTAAGGAATAAAACCGGCCAAGTGCGAGTGGGATTCCCGCACGAAGGGTTCTGTACCATTAGCAAATAAACGACGAAAACCTCTTTGGCTTTATCCCGAATTCTGTATACATAGACTATCGCAGTTTCCGCAGACCGGCTTTCATCCAAAAAACTTTACAAAAATTTTGATTTTACGTTGTGGTTCTAACGACGAATTCGATAACGTGTTGTAGTCTTCTAGTGGTTCCATCTAGTTTGCTTGGGAGGGACTAATCGAGCAAGAAACGGTAAAAAATCAAGTTTGTTGTATGGGAGCCCTCCTTAAATATACATTTTATTTTATCGTTAGTATTTATTGATATAGCGGCAATAGAAATACCTACATCATCTGTGAAAATTTCAACTGTCTAGCTATCACCGTTCTTGAGATACAGCCTGGTGACAGATGGACGGACGGACAGCCAAGTCCCAGTAATATGGTCCCGTTTTATTATCTTAGATTACAAAACCGTTTGTTCTGTAATCTGAGATAATAAATACATTTTAATATTAGTTTTACCAAATAACAATTGCGTAAATTAAAGAATTCACATACCATGTCATATCATAATTAATTAGTTTGCTCAATTTAAAATTTAATTAAAGAGGTTGAGAAAAGGAAAAAGGTTACAACGATAAATCATTTTTATTTACTGCTGTACGTAATACAGGATTTACTTGGTAGAAGGTAGAAAAGTGATTTACTAATGACGTGAGTTAGAATGTAAATATAAGTCAATTGGATGCATACCTAACTTAGGCTAAAAGTCGGAGTTAATTAAACTTGATTGTACCTACTTTCTTTAATTACCATTCCTGCGGCAATTAAAACAGCAATGTGTACTCATCAGTTGCTATTTGCTTTTTTAAATTGACACGTTCACATTTTAGCCTAGCTCTAAGATTGCACTTGGTTGCGAAGTGCTGTGAAGCTGTGTGAAGCCCATTACTTCTAGTCTGATACTGCATTCAACTCAATCACCACAGCTTATCTTGCTCGCAAAAATCTGCTCGGATGACCGCCAGGTCAGAGTGGTGATTCTGATGATCAAACGCCGGATTTTTTCTACCGCCAATGTCTCAATGTGTAATTATCGAGTTGAGTAGTAAAATCCTGACGACATGAAAATGTAATAGAAGTCGGGTCGGGCTCATTAACCCGACCGATTAGTAAAAATCACCATGAATAGGTACTATTGGTAGGTCAGCACAATCCTACTAATATTCATAATTATACGAGTATTTGGATCTTTTTTACTCTTTCAAACAATAACTACTGAAGGGATGGAATTGGTGGACAGATAATAATCTGAAACAACATAGGCTACTTTTTGTCCCGGGAAAAAACGAGATTGGGCACCACGGGATACTACTAGTCGTGTATAAATTTGAAAATGGAATTGTTATTGAGCACTTAAGTATTTATTTTTTGTTAAATCAATAAACCTATTGAGGGTAGGATTAGTAGGTAAGACATTATATACATAACTATTGAGTTGGAGTGTGATTTCAAATTTGAGAACTCGGTCTACCACACTATTACTTTTGTCCTCATAAATTATTCTTTGAGTCAATGCCAATCCATAAAACCAGTTGCCCGTTTATAAACTTACTAGTTCCCTTCAGTGGCGAATGTTCCCACGACTTACCATATAAAGGACCTTTAATAACTGTGAGCTACGAACAAACATTTACAGAATTGTAGCAGCACTTCAAAAATCAACACGTAATTGTCACCGTGTACAAAAGTAGTGAAGTATATTGTAGAAGAATGAAATAATTTGTGTCTGACATTCCAAATACGAATAAACTTTCGGGCCACATTTTATGTCCAACTATACTTTATAATCAACAAAATAAAAATGTAAGTCTAGAACAAAACCAGTGGTACAGTCAAGATTTACTAACAAAATGTCTGCCCGTGATTAGAAACTTTTGTGGCAACTCCTACCATACGTCAGTTTGTTCGAGAACATGGCACATTGAGCTGCATCGAAATATCGAGAACTCGCTACATTTACCTACGGCAAATACCTATCCCGTTTAAAATAATAGTGTACTGAACAACAGTGGCATTTCAAAATAATATTCGACTATATGTAGCTGAAATTCGTATGTATAGCTTCGGCAGGCCAACTGCCACAAGGCCCTTTGGAAAAAGTATACCTACTTTGCCAAAAAAAAATCAGTAGAATCTCGATGAACTATCCGAACCAATTGGGATTGGTAGTCGGAAACGTGGGTTTTTGGAACGACATCCTAAACAACTCGTTTTTATGACGAATATTTTTGTTATATTTTTTTTTATAACATCAATAATTTTAATTTAAGAACGGCCGTAACACGTTTTTCAACGGTATCTTTCGCACCAATGCTTGGATAATTTTTGAGCATTCGAATAAAATAAGTAGTCGTTCAGATAGTCGAGGTTCTACTGTATATAATTCATGGCAGCGCTTCATATCTCACTGTCTGTAATGTCTGTCTTTCCTGTGAAATAAAAGGTACTCTGAAATTATTTACAAAATCTATTCCACCTTGTGAAAAGAAACTTTTTCAATGAATAAAATGATATATACCACTGCCCATAATCTTACAAATCTAGTTTCCTTACGAAGCAAAGGTTATCTGGAAGAGATCGCTTTTAGCGATAAGATCGCCTTTTGTGCCCATTATATTCTGTTATTTTATGTTGTGTTACTTATTGTCAACTTTGTTTGTGGTGCCAATAAAGTGTTTTTGTATTGTATTGTATTATATTGTATATATCCAGTAGGAATACATATTTTTATTGAAAAGACACAAACGGGACGCGACCTAATTTATTTTTAAATATTTAAGCATCGCAACAGTTGAAAATCTAAAAAACATATTCCTTGATTCCAAAAATCTTGGCCTACTCTGGGTTTTAAAAAAAATATTTTGCTGGGAAATTGTTCGGTAGTACTTTTGTTCGCTATGAACAAATAAACAACAAATCTCGGGTTACAAGGAGCCTGAGACCAATATTATTACTTCACCGGCGTTTTATTAACACCCACAGGCCGGTAGGCTGGTACTGGTCTCTAATTGTTTTCATTCAGCTGGTAAATTTACAGCGATTTGTGTGAGCAAGTTTTAAGGTTTATGGACTTTGACCGGTTGCGCATTAGGCTGGCACCACATTAAAACACAGTTATTTTTAGTTCAGTTTAGTTTTAGTTAATCGATTTTAGACATAACAAAAAAAAAACACTTAAGGCCGTATTCCAATCATTAAAGACAGAGCCACAGGCAGAGTCGGCCTATAGCTGGACCACACCTTCTCCAGTTCCTATCATATCATATCACCTCTAAGCAGAAGTATGTAAACATTACTGCGTTTAGTAACGTTTCCAAAAGATTTTTTGGACGAGCAGAATGTGGCTGATGGTAAGCAACACACCTGCCCATTACAATAAAGTGGCACACAGTTAATTAAGGACTCAAAACGTTATAAATACGTATATATCATTGTGCGGCACTATTCATCCATGGATATAAGACGATTTATGTCCTGTAATTTCTGTGGAATCATTCAAATCGGAAAACATAGACACAATAGGGTACCGGACTGGGTCAAAAATACACCATCCTAATTAGTCAGTCAGCTAGATCATGGAAAAATATTGGACACGTATTTTTTGTTTTTTCGTAATATTAAAAATCGTCAAAGATATAGACCATCAAACTTCGAGAGTGGGGGGGTCGCGACGTCACTCGTGAGTAAAAATCGTACTCACAAGTGACGTCACACGAAACTTCGAAGCGCTGTCTGTATCTTCGTCATTTTTTGTTTGTGAAACAAAAGAAAAAATACGTGTACAATATTTTTTGGCAATCTAACTAATGGGCTACTTAGTTTTTTTGAGGATTGTACCCTATTATTGTTAACACATTGCTGCCTGGCGGCAGAATAACTGGCAAAGATTTGATACTTCCCGAAGTGGAGGTAGAAAGTCCCATCAAAATAATCTGTCTTTTTCGGAATCCCTGTTTTTCAAGTGAAAACTTCTTTTTTGGCGTGTCACAGACAGATTTTTCGTCGGCTGTGAAAGTAGCGTCACGCTCGGAAATGATAAGAAATCGTCGGGTTAACTCAGGACCATGGTCATTGGCTATCTAGAAATGTGTTAGCATTTCCCCTTGGCCATCTAGAAATGTGTTAGTATTTCCCATTGGGTATCTAGAAAAGCGTCAGTATTTTTAGTTATAAATAACCAATTAAAATTTCAAATTGCCTAAAATACGTACATAATGTGTATTTTATCCTTTTTTGACTACGCCTGGCAACGTCAAAGCCCTGGATAAATCATATTACATTTGTATATTATTATCAGCTTATTACTTTTTATTCTTTTAAACATTTAACTACATTTAACAATTGTGTATTGCCTCAAACATACATATATGTATAATGAATCCAAAAATAAAATAACAATTTTAATAAATCATTTTGCCCTGCTACTCACCATTCAGATATGCACTTCCTTTTCGGGGTATAACAATACAAGTTCTCAGCTTGCCTCAAATACCTATCCAAAATTAGCTACCAGGGGGTCTACCGCCTAACGAAAAACGCTTTTACGCTTTGATATTGCCGTCTCTTTCATTTCAATCGAGAAGAAACGAGACAGCAATGTCAAAGCGTCAAAGCGTTTTTAGTTAGGCGGTAGACACCCGAGTCTCGAGTCATTATGGGAAAAGGTCATTTTGAGATTTGTTCATTACGGTTTTAGTACAATATAACATTCAGTCCAAACGGACCGCAACCTCGGAATATACATAATATATGTACAATGACAATGATTAACTTACTAATTAATTCATTTTGAACCGAAAAGCAAAAATAATCCAGATTTTATCGATCCGGCCGGATTGAAAATGATGCCGTGTTGCAATCCCTAAATTATATCGCTAAGCCCAGTAATTTATCTGGAAATATTGCCCTTCAAACCGGAACACAGTAACGCTTACACATTACTTCTTGGCGGTAGAATAACTGACAAAGATGTGGTACTTCCCCAGGCGGACTCTGCCAAGAGTCCTACCACTAATTACTACAAATTGTGATAAACTCCCGACCCGTCATGTCTCAACACCAAAATTATTATTATAATTTGCATTTTTTTGTGATAGCGGTTAAATAAATGCTGACCTCGTACTGTTGTTGTAAAATTATTTATTTACATAATTGATAGCAACTAATTGTGTATCATCTAAATATGTATATAAATATACAATGTAACATAATATATCTAGTTAAATTCTACGGAATCGTTAGGACAGTGAAGCGTGTATTTTGAAGAATAAAGTATTAGATATTACAGCCAAACCACACTAGCTACTTTTAGCAGCGGCGACAGGCGACAGACACTGCGTCACGCTTCAAAAAGTAGCGGCGCTTGACGTCTAGTCGCTGCATCCCGCTTCAAAAAGTAGCTAGTGTGGTCAGGGCCTTACATAGTAAGAAATTAAAAGCCGGGTCACACTGACGCCTCCCGCCGCGACAAAGCGATAGCGACGCGGGACGATATTTTTTGTAATGTTCGAATTTGTATGCAACCTGTCACACAGCTAGCGATAGCGATACGATACGATACGCTCTCCCGCGCGACAAGATTCGGACGACAAACAGAAGATCGCTTTGCGATAATATCGCGCCGCAGCGCGAGACGGGCGGCGGGCGCGGGCGCTGTGTTCTACGGCAGTCAGTACAAGCTGTCACACAGGGAAAGCGATAGCGTAGCGATACCGTAGCGATAGCGATACGATATCACGAGTTGTATTTTTTTACAACGTACTCGTGCGATATAGTGCGTTTCACGGAGATGTGTAGAAAACCGAAACAATGGTGATGCCGTAACATAAAAATTGATCTATTTTTATGAAACTTTCACAAATAAATGATCCGAGCAATATTTGGATTTACGGATTTGTACTGATCAAATAATTAATATCTAATAAATAATACTAGTTGGTGGGTTGATAGAAATAATATTATTTTTATACTTTTTCCAGAATATTACTTCATAGTGTTATGAACAGTTTCGTGTAGTGCGAGGACAATTCGAACGAAATTTATATTATAAAGCTGAAGAGTTTGTTTGTTGGAACGCAAGGATCTCTGGAATGGCTGGACCGAATTGAAAGATTATTTCTTTGTAGGATAGTCCATTTATCGAGGAAGGCTATAGGCTATTTAACATTACGCTACTATCAACAGGAGCCGAGCAGGAATGAAAAATGTAACAAAAACGGGAAAAATACTGCATTTTGAGATCTTTCGTTGCGTGACAGCTTATGTTATGCGTCATTAGAACCTAAAGGGGTTTGGGTACTTTTGTATGGGCCCGTGGCGTCGTTTTTTTTTTTAGCGGCCAGAGATCCGTTATCACTTTCTTGTAACAATAAAATACCCTGATGCTATCTGTGCAATCGGATTCGCTCTAAGTCATTTTTTTTTTTGGTTTTTCTTAAATGGACTAGTGGCCCATTTCATGTAGCGGCCAAACATCCGCGAGCACTTTTATGAAACATTATTTTTACCTTAAGGTACCTGTGTAATCAGATTTGCTGCAAACTATATCGGAGCTGAGTTATGGCCCCTCAAAGTTTTTTTTTGGTTTTCTTTGTATGTACTAGTAGCGCCATTTCCTATAGCGGCCAAACATCCGCGAGCACTTTTATGAAACATTATTTTTATTTAAAGGTACCTTTGCAATCAGATTTGCTGCAAACTATATCGGAGCTGAGTTATGGCCCCTAAAAGTTTTTTTTTGTTTTCTTTGTATGTACTAAAAATAAAAAAATATATACTTAAAATTTTGCATCAAATTTCGATTATTTTAGATTTTTAAATTTACTACCTATCTAAGGACACTTGGGTAATTGAGACAAATCTAACGATATCTGAGTCGTCAAAATCCATCCAGCCGTTGGGAAGATACGTGGGGGGGAATAAAGAAATTTACAAACAAACAAGATACGCGCGAAAAACATAACCCTTCTTGCAGTCGGGTAATAATTTGTGAGCAAAAAAGCTATTTATGTATGACGTCATCGATAACTCTATGGCGACTCGCGACTCCACTAACCTAGAATCCAAATACATATCATATGAATATAATAACATTTCGGGTTTGAAAAAAGTTTAAGTTAAAGTAATTATTGGTAAACTTACCTCAAGCAAATACATAGACGTTCTTTGGTGCCAATGGTACGTCTCCAATTGGTGTCGAGCTTTAATATATAAGGTCTTACAAGGTCATGCAATTCATCAAAAGTGGTTTGACTCATGTGACGTAAAACATCGTAAAAAATCGGTCCTCGTATGAACGCAGCTCTTTACACAAATGGTGGTACTCTCCAAACATATCTCGTTTCATATTTATGTCGTGAACCCAAATCCTTTTGGGTTTGCGTTGTTTGCGTTTTTTCTTTTGGTACATTGCTAATAGAGAAGAATTTCTTCTTCGTCGCTGTCGGACATGATGTATAACGTGAATATCGCTTTTGGTGTCACACCGGCTACGTTATCGCTACCTTTGGCGACCTTCCCGCCGCGGGCGGCGGGAAGGTCGCCCTGTGTGACGTGGTACGTACCGCTATCGCTTCGTATCGCTATCGCTACCGGATCGCTATCGCTGTCGGATCGCTGTGTGTGACCCGGCTTTAAACATACGCAATATAGGGAACGATTAAAATAGATACCTTGACAAGATTACAAAACGGTGTAGCTCGATCAACCAATTTTACACATACAAATATTAAAAATGTGATAGTAAATACAACCACTAAATTTAAAAAATACCGTAACCTAAAGTTAATTTTCTTAATCTTAACTATTCTGAGTGCCATTTGCTTGCAGTCCTTGTGATACTCTGCTTCCGAGATCAGGATGTATCAGAGTAAACAGCTTCACAGCCCTATGTTGTAACTCTTCAATAGCTTGTCCCAAACTAAACACAATATTGTCCACCAGCCTACTCCGCTCATCCGTCGTCATTTCATTTGTATAAATTTCTCTCGCTTGGTCAAAATTATTAGGATCAGCCTCATAAATTTCAACTAGTTCAACCCTTTTAGGATCCTTATAAGGCACTGGACCATTGAAGGAGTTTGGGTAATAATTTGGAATTCCTCCATAATTCTCGTTCACAGGAGATAATCCATCACGGCTATAAGCCTCTAAGGGTGCAGCTCGGAAGGGACAATTCACAGTAATTTTATTAAAATTTGCTCCTAAACGATAATATTGAGCATCCCTGTACGACAAGCGACGAGCTTCGAAAAGTTTATCCGGACCTCCAAGAATACCAGGCACTAAATTTGCTGGACAGAAAGCCAGCTGTTCTACTTCAGCGAAATTATTTTTTGGATTTCTATTCAATACGAATCTACCAACAGGCCTTAAAGGATACCTATCAAGGGGTATCACTTTAGTCACGTCAAATATGTCAAGCCCAGCTGTTTTGACGTCTTCTGGACTAAGAACTTGAATACTAACCGTCCAACTCGGGAAATTTCCAGAACCGATAGCGTTATAAAGGTTTCTAATGGCGTAGTCAGGATCTTCTCCAGCGATTCGTGTAGCTTCTGAAGATTCTAGGTTTTTGATACCAGCGTCAGGTGTAAAATGAAATCTAACAAAACTCACGTCTCCTTTTTGATTCACTACTTGAAAAGTGTGGATCCCAAAACCAGGCATATGTACGTAGCCATCAGGAATACCTCGATCTCCGAAAACTAGTAGAAACATGTGTAATGATTCTGAGTTCAATGTCAAGAAATCCCATAGCATATTTTTGTCATGTACATCCGTCTCAGGATTACGTTTTTGCGCTCTCGCGAACGCGGTAAAAAGTAATGGATCTTTTATAGGGAACATAGGAAAGTTTAATCCAGCAATGTCAAAGTTTCCTTCTTCGGTATAAAACTTAATAGCGAAACCTCTTGCATCTCTAGATGTATCTTGTCCACCTCTCTCAGTAACTACTAGAGAGAATCGAACAGCAACAGGGGTCTTTTTGCCTATGGCATTTAAAAACTCTGCTTTACAAATATCTGTGACATCGTGAGTTACTTCGAAGTAGCCAAATGCTCCGGCGCCTTTAGCATGGACGACGCGTTCTGGTAGTCGTTCTCGAGCTAGATGTGTCATGGTATCCATGAAGTATTCGTGTAAAATGAGCCGCCTGTTAAGAGAATTGCTTGCATCCTTACACTCAACCGGCGCACCCGCACTAGTAGTCATAACTCCGATGGGACCCTGTAAAAATAAAACAATAGATATGACAAGCAGCTCACTAAATGGTCCCACTGATGGGGCTTGGGGCTTTCTGTCGCAAGGAGAGAGTCAAGGTTCCACCAAGGTTCCAAGGTCAATCCACCACGCTGGCCAGACCAAGTTAGTAGATGACGCATGAATGCGAAAGATTTTATGGACATGTCGGTTTCCTCGATGTTTATCTTCACCATTCTTAAGTTAGCGACATTGCGCACATGACTTCAAAAAGACCGTAGGGGGAGGCGTGGGATTCGAAACAGGGCCTCCAGATCGGCAGTTGTTGTTCTCCCGACTAGACCACCCGTAACTTAAATACACACAATAACAGATAGACACATACAAAAAAATAAAATAGATTTAATATTTTATTACACCTAACATACGATATAAATTGATTGCCGTCACGTTACTTGATTTTACAGTTTTAATGAATTCCTGCAAGTCATTATTTTACGTCATGTAGAATATCGTTGCAATTTTTGTTCATGTTTCTTGAATTAAAAACGCATATATATATATATATATATATACACACAATTAATTAGCTACAAGTATTTATCAAAACCGGTTCGCAGGCATTTAACTAATTGTTCTTATAATTTATTTCATATTACGCATAATATATTTGAATGAATAAGGAACAGATAAAATCGAAAAGTAATACCTAAGCATACCTACCAAGAACTCTGGTGGAATGTTCTTCCTTATTTTTCAAATTACATACTTACTTCCAATTTCAACTCAAGTAAAATATTCTAGGTAAGTGCCTATTGTTGTTTTCATATCTATTCATATGAACTCTTAGCAGAGTCCGCCTCGGGAAGTACCACACCTTTGCCAGTTATTCTACCGCCAAGCAGTAATGTGCAAACATTACTGCTTAGTGCAAGCATTCCGGTTTGAAGGGCAATGTTTCCAGAGAAATTACAGAGCTTAGAGATATAACATCTTAGATCTCTGGGTGACGAGTGCAGTGCAGTGCTAGGTGATGATTTGGACTCTTCATGTGTCACTGTGCTGTCATGTGGCAGGCATGTTGCTTACCATCAGGCACATGTCTTGCTCGTCTCGTCACTCTTTAATTTAAAAAAAATCAAGATAATAATATTTTGCGATCTATATCATTATTTCTATACTTGAGAAGTTTTAGGTCTGAAGTAACGTAACGGAACATTATAGACTACAGGCCCGTGAACAAAATTTACGTAGTAAATGAACCACCAGGAGACCTATGTAGGATGATGGAAGGGTATAAAGTAATAAGATTCAGCACTATGCCGTCACTTGTAAGCTGTCCAACTGAGTACAGTCGAAGAGGGGGGGATGCAACCCTCGATCATTTCTCCTTGTCGCATGATTTTTGTACGGCATTGCGAAATAATGGATTAGGAGAGGTATTGAAACTATAAAAATTATAAATTTTAACTTATTAATTATTAGTTTGCCGGAAAAATTTACAGAGTACGAGTAATTTACAGAGCAAATTTGATCATTTGATTAAGTACGGCATTGGTTCCATTCAGTTTCAATACCTTACCTTCAGTACCTTAGTAGTGGTAGGACTCTTAGCAGAGTCCGCCTGGGGAAGTACCACACCTTTGCCAAATATTCTACCGCCAAGCAGTAATGTGCAAACATTACTGTGTTCCGGTTTGAAGGGCAATGATTCCAGAGAAATTACAGGGCTTAGAGACATAATATCTTAGATCTCTGGGTGACGAGCGCAGTGCAGTGCTAGGTAATGATTTGGACTATCATGTTCCAATAGCTGCGTGTCACTGTGCTGTTATGTGGCAGGCATGTTGCTTACCATCAGGCACATGACCTGCTCGTCTCGTCACTATGCTATAAAAAAAAAAAAAAAAAAACCTCTTCTAATCCATTATTTCGCGATGCCGTACAAAAATCATGCGACAAGGAGAAATGGTAGAGGATTGCAACCCCCCCTCTTCAATCACATTCAGTTGGACAGCTTACAAGTGACGGCATAGTGCTGAATCTTAATACTTTACACCCTTCTATCATCCTACATAGGTCTCCTGGTGGTTCATTTGACCCGTAAATTTTGTTCACGGGCCTGTAGTCTATTATAAAAGTTCTTATTTTTGTTTATTTTCGATTCCAATAATAGAATGTTCTAGTATATGCTGAGCAAAACATGATTTGATGCCCCCGTCTAAGCCATTAGTGAAATATTTTGTTGGCTCAAACACGCTAACGGCATAATATAACCGTAGCATCTTACCAGGTCATTGACCAACAAATCAGAACAAAAAACCTACATGCATCTAAATCATTATTTATCCTCTTAACAAACCTATCATCAAGTTCTTAAATAAACATTTTGGGTTCCTAAAAAACTCAATTTTAAATCAGGTAAAAAAATATCGCTAATCGCTAAGAGCGATAGGTTTTATCGTTATCTCTTCGTGCGTTTGACATACAGGTATAGAGGTATATTCATAATATTATAGATATTGTATTTTATTTGTTTTGATATTCATCCATTAATTTGATGTTATATTTATACGAATTTTTAGCATGTGCAAACATCACGGTGTTCCGGTTTCAAGGGCAATGTTTCCAGAGAAATTAGAGATGGATCATGTTACATCTCTCGGTGGCGAGCGCAGTGCAGTGCTAGGTAATGACTTGGACTTATCGTGTTTCAATAGCTGCTTGTCACTGTGATGTTATGGGCAAGCGTGTTGCTTGCCATCAGGCACATGTCCTGCTCGTCTTGTCATTCTATACTATTTTTTTTAATACTGTGCCTCTCATCTTTATTAATGATGTGTGTCATGTACCAACAGGTTATAGTGTTGCCATTACAGCATGTTCGTACAACAAAACTGATCAGAATCTGAATATTTCAGGCAAACATTTTTCTATAAACCATGGATATATTTAAATTACAACATAAAAGGACGAGCCTTTTATGTTGTTATTTAATTATGTCTATGATCCATATCAAACCATATTAACTATATTAGGGGCCGTTCAAGTATTACCTGACGCATTTTGGGAGGGGGTGTCTTGTGAAAAACAATCAGGAAATTAAAATGTCCCTAGTTGGCAACTTGTGTAGTGAGTTTTAAATAAAAACGATCACTTGGATGTCTATAATGTTTACGGAGAGTGAGAGGTAAGGATGTTAAAAATAGTAATGTGCTTTACGAGAGGAGGAGAGGGGGGGGGGGGGGTATTTGTACACTGCGCGTTGCGCACGTACAATTATTTTTGCCTCTTTGTCAAAATGTCGGTAGATAAATACATACGTATAATAAAATGCAGCTACTGTTTGAAAATGATGCTTAGTTTCATTCTAATATAATAGTAGAGAAAATATTGACTACTAACGCGGCCCGGCTTCACACGTGGTATATAGCCTATAGCACTTCAGGACTCAGGGATCACGAACATATCCAACTAATTTAATATCCAATTAATTTGGTCCAATAGTTCCTGAGATTATCATGAAAGAGAGAGAATTGTGACGTCACTGTTGGTAAAGATCGTACCATCAAGTGATGACACTCGAAACTTCTAAGAACTGTATCTTCGTAATTTTTCTTACTTATGTAAAACAAAAGAAAAAATACGTATAAGTACAATACTTTTCTGCAATTCAACTAATGGACTAATTAGTTTTTTAATCTAATCATCTCTAAAGCTAGCCCAGCTAGCTTTAACTAATGTAATAGTTAATCTATTGAACTCGTGAGATATTTTGATGATTTTGGATACAATTTAGAGGGTACATTCATGAGTGCATCGACATACCTACTAAGGTTCAAACAAAAATATCCATAATATTTAAAACAAGACATTAATTTTGTCAAACAGTCGAAAAGTGTTTTAAAATTATCAAATACATGTTTCAGAATTTGCAAATTACTAATTAAACAAACAAAATTTAAAAATACCCTATTTGTAGCCTATGGTCGGTGAATATGAGTTGTGTATGACAAATGAAAATAAATGAAATAATTGTATTAATTAAAACGTTACAATTTGAAGCGTTACATTCCGATAAACAAGACCGCATTCATAGCGGCAAAAAATACGTGCTTATGATACAAAGAAACACACAGACACTTCCATTTTACTTCTTGACAAAAATATATATATAATCCAATAGGTTGATACACAGTCCTACAACATGAAGTGATAGTTTTTATTTAACTTAAAATGATTTAAATTATTTGTTACCTTTGTGTGTTGTTTGAATAAAACAATTTGATCTTCCGCCGTCTCATTAAAAGCCGCCACCATCTTCACCAACACAACCATTAGCAAAATCTTCATGATTACTGATTTTTATTTTAACACATGACAAACGAATTAAACAAAACACGCCAACAATTAAGCGTAATATTTTTATGATGTCGAAAATTATTTATTATTTACCTACGTATAATAACGTTAGTAGCGACCTTCAACGTGAGGAAGATACAAGTAAAATGAATTAAGCGGTGCAGTAGTCCGAGGAAATATGTTAAGAACCTGTTACACCTAAACACTACGCATTAAGGCTCAGGCTTGTTTTCTTGTAGAAGGCACCGGCGCTTCTACCGCCTAACTAAATCGGCTATCGCTTTGCTAATCATGTCTCTATCATTTCAAACGAAAAGAAAAGAGAGAGAAGCATCAAACAAAGCGATGACATTTTTCGTTCGGCTGTAGACCCCCGGAACTGGTTTAATGGTGTTACAGATTATAAGACACAAAAACTAGACAAGTGCGAGTATGGCTCGTATGAGGAGAATACCGTATGCTACGTAAATAACTGACTAAATAATAAATTACTGACGAGTTTGTTTTAATGGCCGACTTCAATAATAATAATTGAATAAGTAATACATTTATTTCAGTAAAAAAATTCAGTTGCAAAACTTTTACTTGGAAATTTGGATGTTAACTAACATAGCTAACATTTGTGTTCGACTGTGTGTATGTTGTTTTTACAATAAATAATGACGAGATGATCAAGACAGGCGCCTGATAGCGAGTATCACGCTTGCTTATTACAGCGCAGTTCCAAGCAGCTAATTGAATACTAAACTTAATAAATTTATTTCAGTAAAAAAGTTCAGTTACAAAACATTTACTAAGAAAGTTGTATGTTAAAAAGCTAACATTTGTGTTCGACTGTGTGTATGTTGTTTTTACAATATAGAATGACGAGATGACCAAGACAGGTGCCTGATAGTGAGTATCATAGGCGCCTGATAGTGCTGATTACAGCGCAGTTCCAAGCAGCTAAATTAACAGGATGACTCCAAATTGTGGGTAGTACTGATGGTAGCAAGTGCTCCAAATTGTAGGTAGTAATGATTTAGACTCATGGTCAAATAGCTGCGTGACACTGTGGTGTTATGGGCAGCCGTATCCGTCCGTAATATGTCCTGCTCGTCTCTTTTTACTACAGAAAACACATTTTCATTAATTTTTTATAGCGAGGAAATGCTTTTTTTAATTAGGTTTTTAGTTTTTAGGTTACAATAACGCACTGACCTTGTATGGAGGGCGTTGCACCCTGCATATCTGCATATGCCGCGATGGTTCTGATGTCATCGACCCATCTGGCTGTTGGGTGCCAAAGGAAGCCTTATCCTTTCGGTAGTTATTTAGTTTGAGCACTACTCCACAGGTTGTACATTTTAACTTAGCAAAATACCGGTAGAACAAACGAGGTTTATGCTGGATTTTTGGGTTCAAAGCCACGATTTAACATCGAAAGTTCTCGGCCTTGGAATACCTGGAATGCTTTTTAGGGTTCCGTGAAACGTAAAAACGGAACCCTTACAGATTCGTCATGTCTGTCTGTCTGTCTGTCTGTCTGTCTGTCCGTCCGTATGTCACAGGCACTTTTTGCCGAAACTATGAGAACTACACTATTGAAACTCGGTAAGTAGATGTATTCTGTAAATCCCATTAAAATTTTTACAAAAAAAATTAAAAAAGTAAAATTAGGGTTGCCCCCCATACTTAGAACTAAAACTAAATTTTTTTTTTCATCAAACCTACACGTGTGGTATGTTTATCGATAGGTCTTCAAAAATTATATTGAGGTTTCTAATATAGTTTTTGAATTTTGTTCTACACTGAATAATTTGCGCGAGAGACTTCCAAAGTGGTAAAATGTGTCCCCCCCCCCCCCCTCTAACTTCTAAAATAAGCGAATTAAAAAACTAAAAAAAATATATGATATACATTACCATGCAAACTACTAGATGAGTAGTTTTTTTAAGTACGTCATAAGTACATTATTATTAAAACTTCGATCAGTTACAACGAACTAAAAAAAACTAAGTGTACTATGTATATTATTTTAAACAAATACACGGGTAACTCACGTATAAAATAGAACAGTCCGACTCGAGTTTCGATCGCGTACGGCGATCTTCTTCAAGGCGAGTGCGCGCGCATGCTCGCAGCTCGATTAGCACTGCGGACAGCCGCACGGCGCGCACGCAAGCTTAACGGTTGTTGTCGCGGGGACATGGTGGATGGCATGAACAGAGATCGCCGGACGCGATCGAAACTCGAGTCGGACTGTTCTGACTATTTTCTACGTGAGTTACCCTTGTTAGGGTTCCGTAAAACGTAAAAACGGAACCCTTATAGATTCGTCATGTCTGTCTGTCTGTCTGTCTGTCTGTCTGTCTGTCTGTCTGTCTGTCCGTCCGTATGTCACAGCCACTTTTTGCCGAAACTATGAGAACTACATTGTTGAAACTTGGTGAGTAGATGTATTCTGTGAACCGCATTAGGATTTGAACAAAAAAATTAAAAAAAAAGAAAAATTAGGGTTGCCCCCCATACTGAGAACTGAAACTCAAAATTTTTTTTTTCATCATACCTACACGTGTGGGGTGTCTATCGATAGGTCTTCAAAAATGATGTTGAGGTTTCTAAAACTATTTTCGTCTACACTGAATAGTTTGCGCGAGATACACTTCCAAAGTGGCAAAATGTGTGTCCCCCCCCTCTAACTTCTAAAGTAAGAGAATGAAAAATCTAAAAAAAATATATGGTGTACATTACCATGTAAACTACCAACGAAAATTAGTTTGAACTCGATCTGATGAGTAGTTTTTTTTTTAGTACGTCATAGATACACTATTATTGAAACTTCGATCAAAGTTACAAGGAACTACAAGAACTATGTGTACTATGTATATTATGTTACTTGCTGCAACGGAACCCTTCATGGGCGAGTCCAACTCGCACTTGACCACTTTATATTTGTTTAAAATGTGTAATAACCACGTTAGTTTTCATACTATGTATATTATGTTACTTGCTGCAACGGAACCCTTCATGGGCGAGTCCAACTCGCACTTGGCCACTTTATTTTGTTTTAAACTAGTGACATTTAATAATGCCTAGTGGCTTAGTTGGTAGTTAGACTGCCTGCGAAGCCGTAGGTCGTATAGTCGATTTCCCCCCAGTGCAAATATTTGTGTGATGAATACAAATATTTGTTCTGTGTCTGGGTGTTTCTGTCATATTATCATAATATATCATAGTATATATACCATCATATAGGTATTTCAAATTATACTATAAATATTATATCAGCCATCGATATAAACAAATGGATGTGACCTGAGGGCCTTGAAAATGATAATAAACTGCATCTCTGTGTGTATCGTAAGTGTCGTGTATATCGTAAGTGGCTAACAAACAACCAATCTATTTGACCCCTACCCGCTTCCTGCAACCAACTAGAACGGAAAGTGTGAGCTCGCTCTTCTCAACATTCCGTGCGCCTGAAGTTTGGCAGGGCACATCCAGCGGTTTATATCGATGATATTAGCTACCTGGCTCCCATAATACAAGCTTTTCTTAGTTTGGGGCTAGAATTCTAGATGGTATGTGAGCAATGTCCAATAACATTTATTCATTTACTTATATTATTTTTTTATATTTCGTTTTACCTTTTATTTGTGCTTACCTCACTAATAATAATCTCAATGTGTAGGTACTTTTAGAATCAAATCCCAAAACGAAGAATACGAAACAATTTTTTTTGCCGACTACCGACCTTTTTGAATAAAGTTGAGAAATTCAATAGGTAAGTGACCGGCTTTTAACCGACCTTAAAAAAGGAGGAGGTTCTCAATTCGGTAGGTAGTCATTTTTAAGAATGTTTCTCGATTTCCGCCTATGGTTGGTTATAGTTGGTTGGTTGGTATATCTATTGATGGTTATTTTATATCTTTTGTTTGGTAGATTCAGAGGTGGTCAGTCCCATTAAATTTCAAAACTATTAGTGAGGTAGTTTTTGAAATATCAAAAACAAACTAAAATTCACTCACTGGACGACGTTATAGTAGAATTCCAAAAAATGTTTCATTGCATATTTTTTAGAAATCTATAATTTTTTTAGTAGGTAAGTTACGGCTGGTCTAGTCGGGAGAACGGCGACTGCCGATCCGGAGACCCAGGGTTCAAACCCCACACGCACCACTGTCTTTTCGAAGTCATGTGCGTAATGCCGCTAACTTAAAACGGTGAAGGAAAACATCGTGAGGAAACCGACATGTACCTAGAATCTTTCAAAGTCATGTGTCATCCACCAACCCGCACTGGGCCAGCGTGGTGGATTATGGCCTTAACTCTCTCCTTGCGAGAGAAGGCCCCGAGTCCCAGCAGTGGGAACGTTTAGTGGGCTGTTGATGATGATGATGATTATGAAATCAATATACTATTTGAAATTTAGTCGAGTGTCCGAATTTAATTTTAATTTGAAGTCCGTTCTTCAGAGAATATTAGATTATTTTTAGATATTACATTTCGGAAAGTCATACAGCTGATCTGCTTGCTGGCCATATTGCCCTTTTTTCTATTGGAATACTGCAGAATGAAAGCGACATCGTTTTAAAATTACAGGCACAGGAACTACATAGGCCATGCCTTGCCTTGCCTTGCCCTGTCTCGTCTCGACTCGCTACTCTTCGCCTCGCCTTGTTATGCCTACGCAGGCTAAACTTCTGAAAACAAGCTCTCATTCAATTTTTAATAACAAAATATGAAAATATTGTCATAGGGACTGCCGATAGAGTGAAAACTGATAACTCAGAATTTGAAAGCTCTCTTTGGAAACTAAAGAGAAGCTGGAAGGCGTGGTCATGACTATGGTCACCTAGATCATCCGAGTTTACCCGACGATTTCTTTCATTTATGAACGTGACGCTGCAGCTCAATTCACAGCTCACGGAAAATCTGTATGTGGCACGCCAAAAGAAGTTTTCACTTCAAAAAGAAATAATGCCATCCAAAGGCCATCTTCCAACTCCATCGTCAGACCCTGGTCACCATTTAGCACCAAGGTACTCAAGGTACTCATCAAGATGAATCAAACGAGCTGAGACTCGATGGGGCTATGTCATTTCTTTACTGAGTTCATATGACCACCTTCCTGCTGTTTCAACTCCTGTTTACTTGCGCTGTCGGCAGGCGTCACCATTGACTTCCACGGTGAAAACATCGTAAAGAAGGCGACAAATCCAAATATCTTTATTGCCGTTTGCAAGTTTCGGTTGCCTGGAAGAAATCGCTTTTAGCGATAAGGTCGCCATTTGTTTCACTAGCTTTAAGGCTATGTCGTATTGTTTATTTTTTGTATTGTGGATTGTGGGCAATAAAGAGTATCTATCTATCAAGTAAGATAAGTTCCAAACAAACTTGCCTCTTCGAGAGGCATGCAATATGTCTGGCGTTTGGAAAGAGAATTTGTTTTAGACTTAATTTATACAATGAAAACCATTTAATAATAGTCAGCTGATAAAAGTCTACTTCTTCCTCATCTTCTGTTCATTTCTGGCTTCTATTTGGTTGTGCTATAAATATATAATTATGTTAGATAAATGTTAGGTGAGCACAATAAAATTACGGCCACGTCTTGTGTTTCAGCATGGACAGGATGTTGTTGACATGTTAGAAGAAAGACACCATTCGAGAGAATGTGAGTTCTGCGAAACCACACTTGGCCATCACGGTTGGATATAATAGCATTGAGCCTTGAGAGAATGCCCCGGGTCTCGACAGTGGGAATCTAAAGTAGACCTTAACAATGGCGATAAATGTATAACGTGAAACATTAAAGCAAAATACCAAGATGAAAAATAATAATTTACGTATAATGATCATTAGGTAAGTAATCTGAAGTAGGTACTTTACTAACGTATGACGTAAACGCGAGTTTTTGCTGATAGCTAGTTTACCGAAGTGTACCTACTTAGGTGATGGCAAATACAATTCTATTCTATTGGCTTTAGCGTTGTGGTGATAAAACAAATACTTATATTTTTAAATGGTATGTGGGCAGCAGAAACCTTTTGAGGCCAATACCTGCAAAAGATTCCTTGAAAGTAGTTTATTTATTTCCATCTATTTTATACTTTTGTACAACTTGTCAAAAAACGGACTGACTTAAGGTGCGCTTATACGGACAACTAAAATTGCTCAATTCCAGTCAATACTCGTCAACTATGACGTCACGACTACATCAAGCAATTTGCGGCAACGGCAACAAGCATCAATACTGCGCAATACAATATTGAGCGATATGGCGCAACTTCATCAACTAGGCGCCACCCGACCTCTCGCTCTCCCCGCGGAAGCAAGACGGCAAGCCGCAAAACAAACAAGTGCGAATGAGATATATACAAAAATTGCTAGGAATTTCCAAGCTCATTGGATATTCGTCAATTCGTATGTGCGACATTGAGCAATATGAAATATCTGGAGCAATTAGAAGCAATATCGCCGAAATAATTGCCGCAATTTATTGAAATTGCTCTATTAATTGCTCCAGATCGGTCAATTGCCCTCGTGTAAGCGCACCTTTAAGTATAAAAATTATCTAAGAAATATCCGTCTTCATTACATTTTAGGTGAATAGTTTAATGAGTAAATTAGTATTATACCTATGTAACTGTTACATAAAGGTCAGTATTTTTATATAGGGTATATCAGGTATACCGACTCCAACTGGTAGTTCCTGAGACAGCCTGCACTTTATAACAACGATGTCAATATAACGATGTGCTCTCCCAAACTTCAGGGCGCACGGAATCATGTTGTCGTTGGGAAGAGTGAGCTCACACTTTCCGTTCTAGTCGGTGGCAGGAAGCAGTGAACGCAATGTTTATTTATTTATTACTAGCGACCCGCCCCGGCTTCGCGCGGTTGCAATACTGATACTAAATAAACTACTAACTAAAATAAACTAACTATAATACCCGAGCGTGACGCTAGAATTCAATTTACAGGTCACGAAAATCTGTCTAGGCGCGCCAAAGGAAGGTTTCACTTCAAAAACTTATATACTCTTTGTATTATACTCTTTGATTTAAACTATAAAGGTTATAAATAAATACTCTTTGATTAAAACTCTCGAAAAAAAAAATGTTTGATTGGTAAGATTGGTAACGTAAAATATTTGACTGGAAATGATGTAGAACAGTTTGTATGAGAAAATGAAATTAATGTTTTTACTATCTTCTTCGCAAGTTTTCAATATTTTCTCACCGTTTAAACCTTCTCTTAGCTACGACAAACATTTCGAAACCAAAATCAGCCAAATCGGCCCAGCCGTTATCGAGTTTTAGCGGACGTGGATATATACGTAGATATAGATAGATTATTATATTTATTACTAGCTGAAGCCGCTACTTCGTTCGCGTACGTTGATCTTGCGAACTTATTAGTACATTAGTAGAACCTACTTATGTAAAAATATTTGGATGGGTGGCCATTCCACAAACCGAGTGAATTTGTTTTTCCACACAAAACTATATTTATTCGAGTTTAGCAACTTCATATTTTATATTTTTAGCAACATTAAATATACATAGGTTGTGGAATATCGAACATAGCCGCAGTTTTAAGTTTGTAGGATTTTTATAGGATACATTACGATGGTGATGATCATTTTGGTGCTGACGCAAGCTGCGTCGATACTCTGGCACCATCACATCTTCCAGAGACACATAGTAGGGACAGTGCAGCGGCTAATTCAGCTGAGCGGGTCAAACGGCGCAAATATCAACCCTCGGTAGTGGTTTTACATTTAAGCCTTTTGGGGTTGAAACATCGTGCCTGTGGGGGCCGGGAGCTCACCTCATCTCCAAAAGCCTTTCCAAGCGCTTGACCGACGCAACGCGTGGCTAAAATGCTGGCGTTTATTTGGCCCAACGCATAAACATTGCCATTCAGCGTGGTACTGCCGCCAGCATGCTGGGCACGCTTTGACTGGTAGTGGGCTTGCACATCTTGTCATCCAGTTTTTGTTAATATTCAAAAAACCGCCTCCCTGTTTTCCATATAATATATGTACATGGTAAAAACGGGACCCTATTACTGAGAATTTGCTGACCGTCCGTTCGTCCGTCCGTCTGTCACCAGACTATATCTCAAGAACGATGATAGCTAGACAATTGTAATTTTCACAGATAGTGTATTTATATTGCCGCTACAACAACAAATACTAAAGGCAACATAGAATAAATATTTAAGGGGGGCTCCCATAGAACAAACTTACCATTACTTGCTCGATACTAATAATGGTGACAGGTAGACGAAAAGACGCTTTTACAGGCTGTTTTAGCCAATCAGATCTAAATCAAAACTAAATTCCCAATAATACTCAAAATTAAAGAAGATCTTTTGAAGGCCCATGAATTAGGACCACAAATAACTTTAGCCTGGATCCCAGCTCATACAGGCATTTTAAAAAATGAGTGCGTCGATTTCCATGCTTAACAGGCTACCACTTTGGGCAATAAAGAGCACTACCATGTGTACTCCCATGACTTATCTGCAACGTGCCAACCTAAGTTACTTGAAAGTTGAAATACACTCTGGTCTCGTACAAAGTCTATAACTGGCAAATTTTATGGTCAAGTACAGCCTACAATTCCCCCTAAACCCTGGTTTTTTAAATACAAAAAATATCCCCAAACGGACCACATCCACTATTTGCCGCCTGCGGTTAGGTTTTGCCTGCACTCCGGTGTTCCTCTCAAAATTAAGAATCCGAGATAACTCTCTGTGTGAATGTGGGTTAGCTGATGGTACCACCGACCACATTTTTTTTGAGTGTAGTAGAAATCAATTCTCTCTCTATGACATGATCCCACCTGACCTTCCCCGTCCCACTAACTTTTCCAATTTACTCCCCTTTGTATTTTCCTCATTTGTGTATGTCCTTAGTAAATACATTCAGAAAAATAATATTAAATTGTGATAGCTTTTGTGTAAATTAGATATTTATATATTTGTATTTTAATTCTACTATAAGTTTTATCTTTTTGTGTCTATTTTGTGACGTTATGTTTGTATTTGTCCCATACAGTTATCTATCAGATTATATGAAGTACATATCTACTAACAAAAGTGTTCAAAGTTGACCGATCATCAGAGCCAAGAATCCTGCCTGTTCACCGATTACCAGACGTTTTTGATTTACCTTCCATTACCATTCCTTCGATTACCATCATGAAACCCAAGACTACCTGAAGTGGACTGATCACCTGTGGCAAGACTCCTATCTCTACTACAAAATAAACTTCAGAAGACTATAACAACAATCAAACGCTGGACATTGGCGAAATTACGGTAACATTACCGAATGGAAGCCATACAAAAAAGTTGAAGTTGTTGACGGATGGCGGATTTGACTGCGGTGTCATACACCGCCAGGCTCTTCGACTCCAATAAGTCGGAATTTCCGATTACTATGACATCTTTGGTTCCGACTTTTAAAACGGAGGTATTAATAATTTTAAGGTGTATAAATATTGCAGATTGTTCAGGTTTTCAACGTCACACACAATATTGTTTATTTCTAAACCAGCTTTGTAATATTTTACATTAAGGCTCCGAAACTTTTAAAACGAAGGTTATAATCGGAGGTAAGGTGTATAAATATTGCAGATAATCCCTTATTGTGGTGGATACTGGATAGTAAATGGAAATACAAAATCCCAACTTCCTGAATCAATTGCTCGTCAATGTTTATCGTGTACACGTGTTTTACAAAAAAAAAAAATAGCCAATACAAATGTCTCTCTTTCCACCACTTCTAATCCTGCCTATGCCTCCGACTTCGGTTCCGACTCCGATTAATAAAATTTTAATACTCCGACTCCGAAATCGGTTCGGATAAAATTACCTCCATTACATCTCTAGTATTTACAGTGTCACAGTATACTTAGAAGTTAGTATGTAACGAACTTATTATTACCGTTATTATTTAATTTCTATGTAATTTCCAAACCACACGACCAACAATGTTAAAATTTTGATGGAAATATATGTGCTCTTTCTAACAAAATAAGAACTAACGAAATTGAACAACGCAAACATAAGTTACAACCAAATACACATTCTGACTTTCACCCCGTCCTGCAAGAAAACCGTGCAGAATTTGGGGATTAAAAGTAGACAGCTACCATCTACTTAGTATCATCTTAAATCATGTCAAGTTTCATTCGAATTGAATCAGTAGTTTCGGCGTGATGAGAGTTCCCTATACACACAGACAGACAGACAGACAGACAGACAGACAGACAGACAGACAGACAGACAGACATGAAAGAAAAAAAATGCAGTTTCGCCATCAGTATCGACTATGGAGTGCCCCCAAATTTTTTTTTCAAAATATCTTCAATGTACAGAATTCGACCCGCTACAGTTTTATTATAAGTATAGATATAGAATAGATAGATTATGCATTTAATTTCAATAATGGCGATGTCATTGTTTTTCTACCTTAGTATACTGGGAAACCATAACTCAATTCTGTCTATATGAGTCAAAAATATCTGTACCGATTTAAATTGATTAAAAAATTTACAATATCAATGCGGCGGTTAGTATTAAATTTTATGATTTTTTGTTAGTGTGTATAAAGACGTTTAGAATTCACTTCTCCCACACAACTATCATTGGACACCATAGAAAAAAAGATGTGGTGTCATGGGACACCAGGGCCTCTGCCGCCTAACGAAAAACGCTTTGACGCTTTGAAGCTTTGACGTTGCTGTCTTTTTTCTTCTCGCTTGAAATGAAAGAGACGGCAATGCCAAAGCATCAAAGCGTCAAAGCGTTTTTCGTTAGGCGGTAGACCCCGGGTAGTTTCCTTTCCTTCGAATAATATAGAAGCAACACAATTTGCAAAAAAAATGCTTAATTTATGTTATTTATGATACCTACTTGTTTATTTATGGTAGTTGATTTTTCAGATGATCATCTGAAAAATCATGTTGGCAATTACTGGTCATTATCAGTTTTTACGCGTAGCTTCCGATACATATTTTTGAAGTGAAAACTTCTTTAGGCGCGCCTAGACAGACATTTCGTGGGCTGCGAATTGGATTCTAGCGTCACGCTCGGGTATGATAAGAAATCTTCGGGTATACTCGGGACCATGGCTATTGGCCATTTAGAAATGCGTCAGCCAATGGGAGATGCTCAAAGGGCGTGGCCTCGGCATCATACCATGGCCATCTAGAAATGCATCAGCCAATAGGAAATGCTGTTGCATTTCTAGATGGCCATGCCATGATGCCCAGGCCACGCCCTCCGGTTACACATATATGTAGTTTCCACATTAAGCTATCAAATTCTGAGGTATCAGTTTTCACTTCTATCGGCAGTTCCTATGACTGCCAATTTTTTCTTACGGTTTTAGTCTCACATTTTTTTCAGTTCAGTAGCGAAGCAAAATCCCTATCTCCAAGCCTGTCGTAAGGATGTTTTTGGAACGAATTCCAAAAAAAAACGTCTTTATTATGGCGTTCGGTGGATGGAGCACAAAAAAGGCAAACCCCAGCCAATGTTACATACATACGTTTAAAATATGTATAAAGCAAACATATTTTGAAATTAAGCATTCATTCCACCTATCGTATTTAAAACCCTTAATCATTGTGATTGACAATATACAAAATCATTAATCTTTTTTAATACAAATGAAGTTGGTGAAAAAAAAAGTGAATCTTTTTATGAAATTTGTTTTTCGCCATTTCAAACAACGATTTTTTTTTCAATATTTAAAAATTACCTTTTTTAATAGGATTGAGAGACGAGACGAGCAGGATATACGCCTATAAGCATCAAGCCTGCCCATAACAATACAGTGTCACTGTGTCGTTATGTGTTCTGTGTTGTTGTGTGTTATGGGCGGCTATTGGAATATGAAGATTCTAAATCATTTCTTACCTAACTTACCTTGCATTGCATTGCGCTCGCCACCCAGAGATATTCAATTTGAGAGAGACGTACTTCTTAGCATTCATGGATTCACCGTGCGGGTGCCGGGTCCATCGTGTGGCAGAGAGAGAAATATCGAATAGACCCCAAGACTTGTGACTCGGGTTGTAGGTTTAAAAGGGGCCCCTTATATTGACGTACGTCAACACTCACCTTCACTACTCGTATTTCTCTCCCTGCCCAGCCAAATCCGATATGATCCTACTAGTGCAGCTTTAGATACTCGTTCTAGTATAGAACTTACTGCACTTCTGGACAATCCAAGGTCTTTAAGCAGGTTATAGAGAGATTTTGCTGGTATACCTCTCGCTCCTACTTCTACAGCGTATAAATTAACTACATAGCCATTTTTTGTTAATTCATTTTGAAGGTCGTAATACTTATTTTGTTTCCTCGCGTGGTCTTTAGGTATATTAGTTTCCCACGGTACGGTAAGTTCTACCAGGACTATGCTTTTCGTAGCCCTAGAAAAAAGGAAAATGTCCGGTCTGGATGACGAAACACCCACATCCTCTGGGATTTTGTAGTGCTTTTCATACGTGTCCATTAAAATAGTTCAATCAGGTGCTGAACCCAGGATTGAGTAAGGCTTGTTCTTGGAGTTTGAAGTTGAGCCCTCTTTTACAAAGTTAATTTGTCTTTTGTTTATCGTCAATCCCTTTTGGGCTCTAGCTACCGAAAGGCTTACGGCTTCACGTATGATTTCAAGTACTCTGTCATGGCGCTGTGAGTAATGACCCCTATTAAGGAGCACCTTGCATCCCACCAATATGTGCCTTGCTGTACCTACATATCGCCTCACCACAAGTATAGCAACATTTTTCAGAGGCTTTTCCCCACCTTACCAAGTTACTCTGGTCAGGGAGGGTCATTTGGAAAGCGTTCAGATAAAATTTTAATAAGGCAGGAGACCAGTCATATAGCAAGGTGCGCCACTTCAGAGCTAATGGGATACAAAACTCACCTATGGTTAACCACTCACTTTGCATTTCTAAATTCATAGCGTGCACTTTGTAACTATCATTTTCGTCTTGTTGATGATTTATCTCTGTCCTCTGTAATTTCTCTGAAAACATTGCCCTTGAAACAGGAACAAAGTGATGTTTACACATTAGTATTTGCAAGCAGAACAACTGACAGTGAAAATTATTATTTTCAATAAAAAAAATACAGTGTATTTAAGATATAAAAAGGCAAGTTTTGACCAAATTTTTAGAGTAATTTTTGTGTGTTTACATGAGAAAAAAATTAAAAACCAAAAACTCACTTATTTTAATTTTTCTCATAAATTTTGCGGTTATGTGAAAAAAATGTCAACACAAAAGCTGTAGATCTTTTTAAACCCTACAACTTTGCCGTACAACTTATTTCCATAGGATTTGTAGTTTTGTCGGAAATCGAGATAAACCGTTTTTACGCTTAAAACACTTCCACTTCCCGACCTCAGATCGCCCGTAAATTATTTTTAACACGCTTTTATTAGCTTCACCTGTATGTATGTATGTATGTATGTAACCGACCTCTTTGAGCTCGATTTTGTCCTACTTTGTACGATCAGATTTAATTCAAACTTTGCACACCTGTCAAAAGTCGATGACAATGCAATAATCCGATCGAAGCATCCGATTATCCTAATTAGATTCGCCAGGATTAATTAATTTCTTTCCGCATACATTCCATGCGTATTAAACGTTAGTTCTGATAAAATAAACTAGATGGCGCTGTACGTCGTTAAGACACGCACTCGTTTGTCTTACAATTTCTAGGTAACGAATCTGTCGACGAATTTTTTAATACAGTTCTACTTACTACGAAAAAAATGTAGTCTTGTGCATATTCGGACATCGTTGGGTCCGTAGTCCGTAGCGAAATAGTAGTCGGAAAACTCGGAAAGGTGTACTTACAGTTAAATAGTAGGTACCTAATAACTTTTCACAGCAAGCTGATTATACTCAGGGAGATAGTGGTTTAGATTTTTCAAAGCAATCTGATCATAGTCGGAGAGCCAGTGGTACAGATTTTTCCCGGAAACCCGATATTAGTCGGGGAGCCAGTAGTACATCTAATATTGTTCAATGTTTTTGTAATACCGGTGGTTGTTTAGCGTTGGAAGACAATCGTGAGAGACTATTAGCATGCCGCGAAGTACGTCCGATTTTTAATATTAAAATCTTGGGATTTAATGGTTTGGCTTTTCGTATACAGTTCCCAGCAAAATATAGCTATGGAACTGTTGAGCGACGAATTTTGCCATTAATCCTGAGTTGGGCGTCGACCGTCCACAAGATGCAATCAAAATTAACAGGAAGAACTCCATGTAACAGTGAAGCATTGAATGAAATGATTACGAGATATACCAACTGTTCATAACCAAGATACAATCTGAATACATTTGTACATATTGAGGGCGGTTTATAGTTAGCCAATCGAACTAAATAATATATAGTTTAAAAAAATTAACTAAAAAATTAAAAATAAATAATAGTTAAAAAAAAACTAAAAAAACACGCTTTCATAAAAAATCCAACTAAAAATCAGAAAATAAAATTTAATAAATTTGGATTAAGAATATTGTAAATTAGAAATGAATGTACATTTTTGTAAAAAAGCGTGGGGTGTATTCAAAGCGCTTTTTAAGATATTATATTATCAAAGTGATGATTCTTCTACTCATTATCTGTCAATAAAATGCTTATAATTATTGTCACTATGCACCCCACGCTTTTTTACAAAAATGTACATTCATTTCTAATTTACAATATTCTTAATCCAAATTTATTAAATTTTATTTTCTGATTTTTAGTTGGATTTTTTATGAAAGCGTGTTTTTTTAGTTTTTTTTAACTATTATTTATTCCTTTCACTTTTGTCATAATATTCTCTTCCATTTACAATGGATTTCATCCTACTATAAATTATTTTTGTTTTTTGCCAATTTCAAACGCTTCTGCACAGGTCTATATACAATATTCTGTAGATAACAAATATGTAGTTAACATGTGCAGTTACATTTGCAACAAAACTAGAATATTTTAACGGCAAAATCTTTTTGGGATAATAAACGGAACTTTTGAGATAAGACAAAACATTAATCACCACCAGAGACAAATTACTATACTACGCAAATACTAATATAAATTTATTTTAAAATCAGCATATTATTATTGGCCTCATTTATTACTTGTATACAACGAAGCGGTGTTCCGTTACCGTGACTATTTTTTGCGTGCATGTGGAGGAATCACAAAACGGTCCAACAGTGCTTTTTTATTATTATTTTTTTATATCATAGAGTGACGAGACGAGCAGGTCATGTGCCTGATGGTAAGCAACATGCCTGCCACATAACAGCACAGTAACACGCAGCTATTGGAACATGATAGTCCAAATCATTACCTAGCACTGCACTGCGCTCGTCACCCAGAGATCTAAGATATTATGTCTTTAAGCCCTGTAATTTCTCTGGAATCATTGCGAATCATCAAACCGGAACACAGTAATGTTTGCACATTACTGCTTGGCGGTAGAATATTTGGCAAAGGTGTGGTACTTCCCCAGGCGGACTCTGCTAAGAGTCCTACCACTACAAAGTTAGTTACCTTTATAGTGTAAAGTGACGAGACGAGCAGGACATGTGCCTGATGGTAAGCAACATGCCTCCCACATAACAATACAGTGACACATCATCATCATCATCATCAACGGCCCACTAAACGTTCCCACTGCTGGGACTCGGGGCCTTCTCTCGCAAGGAGAGAGTTAAGGCCATAATCCACCACGCTGGCCCAGTGCGGGTTGGCGGATGACACATGACTTCGAAAGATTCTAGGTACATGTCGGTTTCCTCACGATGTTTTCCTTCACCGTTTAAAGTTAGCGGCATACGCACATGACTTCGAAAAGACAGTGGTGCGTGTGGGGTTTGAACCCGGGGTCTCCGGATCGGCAGCCGCCGTTCTCCCGACTAGACCACCGTAACTTACTAGGCCACCGTAACTTAACACATACTTACGCTTACTTAATACAGTGACACGCAGCTATTAAAATGGAAAGAATAGAATAGAAAATATTTGTTTTCATGTAAGTCACATTCACTAACATTTACTAAAACCTAAACATTTGGAATGATTCTATACAGACTCGTCAATAATAATGAAAATATTATTACATCTTGTTATTTTGTAGATCATGGGTATGATCACCACTACTTCACTGAATAATAATTCGATTTTAAAATTAGGTACAAAAATATTGAGTATATTAAATTTAACAATATTCTAAAAGTGCAGCTGTAAAACATTGGAACATGAATCCAAATCAGTACCTAGCACTGCACTGCGCTCGTCACCCAGATGCTAAACGTAAGTAGGCATTTTCAAGATGCAGATAGATTTTTAAAACAGTTCCCAATTTAGCCAAGTCATCAAACGTTGCGCCAATGTTCCATTGTGTGAAATTTCTCTAATATTTTTGGAACGCAGTTTCTTACGGGGCAGGCTTAGAGGAGATATGGATTCAACTGTGCGAACTATGGAATTCGTACATATAAGCTACATTATATAAGTTTCAAATAATAGATGGACTTCCTAGTATGTCTGAAATGCATAATAAGTATATTTTCGCCGAAAAAAACAAAAGGGGTCATGGGGGTCATGGTTTTATTATGTTATTTGCTTGTTAATATTTCAAAAACCGCCGCACTGATTTCGATAAAATTTATTTGAGACCACCATGATCTTTAAAACAAAAGAAGAACTATGTATCAAAATTGATTCACAATTATTAGTGGAGCTGTCGCGTAACATACATAAAAATAGTTAGAAGTCGGTTAAAAATAATAATTTTGTGTTGAAACCAATTTACTTAATTTTAGCCATTGGAGCCTATTTAATTTAAGTAAGCAAATTGTAAACGGCAATTGCTCTGTACATTTTCAGTTTTACGTTCTATGCCTATTTGCAGTTCACGATATCACGTACAATCCTACTAATAATTATATTGGATATTTAGACGTATGCTACTCAATCACGTCGTGCTCAGTTTGAAACAGTTGGGTGATTAATTTGATATGTCACGAGTCAACTACATCAACAATGTCAGATGCATATATACTTTGATTTTTTGCCGATAATAAAAAAATACTTCTTATTTTACGCCACTAGTGTTCAGCCAGCCTTACCAGTCACGTTTCACTTCGTCAAAACATGTCGAGCCGAGTACAATAGGCAATAATGGGAGCTAGGCTATAATCTCAGGAATTTCTCATTAGAAATGCAGGTTGCAGGAGCTAACTCTAAAGTTTTAACCGTTGTTTTGGTATTACAAACTATTCAGAACACAATGAAAAACATGACAACGACCTATTTTATTTTGTTGCTGTTGGAAATGGCGTGAATTTTTGCTGGTAGGTATTCATTTTATTAATAGAACAGGAATAAAAGTAAAGAAGTGTGGTTTTATTCTAGATCAAGGGATCTTATTACCAGCTCTCGATGGCCCTTCGAGAAGGAAACGTCATTGTCCTCTGCTCAGAACATCATGATATTTTGTTTATTACAGAAGCATCTATAGGGGCTAAGAGCACGTACTTATGTGGTAAGATTTAGTATATAAGCAGATGACAGCGGTAGAGCGATCAGTCTCTCGCCCCGCGTCACTTGTGTATTAAGATCAATATAGTCAGCAGTTTATACAGTGACGTGGTTTCATTTCCTCTCCAGTACCAGTAACACCTATAGTGGTGACCCCGACGATTGAACAGTGAGTTAAAGAGAAGATTCAGAAGATATTTTTTGGTGTTACTGCGTTAGTAAATTGTTTTTCAACAATGTTTCCGCACGCTGCACCAGTAAGTGGGCAAGTGGGTCAGCAGGGCATGAAAGACGAGCGAACGAATTCCGCTGATTGTGCCCTGGCCGCTATAGTTGTGTCAACGAGACTTCCAGATTTTTGGGTTGGCATGCCGCGGTTATGGTTGGCACAGTTTGAAGCAGTGATGGCATCGCAGAAACAAGGGGATGGAGGAAAGTTCCACATGGTTATATCAAAATTGGGGAGAGACTCATTCCAGACGCCGGTGAACAACAAGTATACGGCGCTGAAGGACCGACTGCTGCAGGTCTATGAGGATAGTGCTGAGCGACAAGAACTTAGCAACAAGAACAAAATTATAGAGAACACAACGTGCTACGACATCGCTGCTGTGTCCGGGAGTAACGAACAGGTACTTCATTTACCTCTCACGGAGCTAGTCAAGCAGATCAGGAAGCTGGAGTTAGAAGTAGCTTCACTACGCAGTAAGGTTCAAGGCCAAGAACGCGGAAGAAGCCAAAGCAGCCAAAAATGGAGCGAAAATAGGACTGGTTCGCGGAAGAAAAGGGCACCAGGTGATCCAGAGTGGCTGTGCAGATCCCATTTCCGGTTTAAGAAAATTGCTATGCGATGTTAAACAGCCGATAATTGGAGCCGATTGTTCAAGGAATTTTAAGCTGACGGTAGAAAATTAGTACAGAGGATATAGAAAAATAGCAATTATTACGCGTTTGGTATTTTCGATGACATAACAAATTGGCTCGAAAAATGCAACCTGGCATAAAGAGCATTTGCGTAGGTTATTTGAGCGTTTACGGATATATTAAATGGAAGTTGAAATAGGTAAATGTATGTTGAGAAAAGTAAAATAGATTTTTTATGTTACGAAGTCTCGGAAAATGGAATAAATCCTTTGCCTGACAAAGTCAAGGTTATTCAGGACTATCTCAAACCGGAGACAGTAGAGTAGTTACGCAGGTTTTTTGGGAATGTAAAATGTTTATAGAGCATACATACCAAACGCTGCAAGAGTACAAAAAATTTTAGATAGATATTTACATGGTGCAAAGAAAAGAGATAATAGAAGTATGGACTAAAAGAGGCAATTAGAGCGTTGGAAGAATGCTGCCAAGTTATAGGACCCGGGTCCAGGGGCAAGGTTAACTCTTATGACAGACGGGTCAGACATTAGTATAGGCGCGGTATTGCACAGAAGGAAAAGGGTCTTTGGAGAACCCTCGATTATTTTTGCAAAGAAGCCCACGGAATCCCAGAAAAAGTACTGTGTATACGACAAGGAACTTCTGGCGATTTATTCGCGTATGGTCATATATTGTAGAGACTGGATTGCAAGGGATATGCGTCATGTAATAGGAAATATAAGTCAATAGTCAATAGTGCAAACTAGAACGCCGAGTGAGCAAAGCGGTTCGATGTCAAGAGGCCAAGGTTAGCACGGAAGGAAAAATGTGCTAGCTAAACAAGTGGAAAAAACAGGTGACGAGTTGATCGTAATTTTATAATGTAAACAATTTGTGATATAAGTAATTTTTTTTGGGTTGTTATCTTATGTTATTAGCTTATGTTTTTCTCCTTTTTTAAGAAAGGGGTGTATATAGGGGCTAAGAGCACGTACTTATGTGGTAAGATTTAGTATATAAGCAGATGACAGCGGTAGAGCGATCAGTCTCTCGCCCCGCGTTACTTGTGTATTAAGATCAATATAGTCAGCAGTTTATACAGTGACGTGGTTTCATTTCCTCTCCAGTACCAGTAACACTTACAGTAGGTGTTACTGGTACTGGAGAGGAAATGAAACCACGTCACTGTATAAACTGCTGACTATATTGATCTTAATTATACACAAGTGACGCGGGGCGAGAGACTGATCGCTCTACCGCTGTCATCTGCTTATATACTAAATCTTACCACATAAGTACGTGCTCTTAGCCCCTATACATCTATGAGGACATTATATTTTCTTTTTTACTGAAACACCTATGTAAGTTGGCGTCGGATTATAGCTACTACTAAATACTACTGCCTATCAAACCTTTGGGCTAACGCAGAAGACGCGGCACCCTGCTAAATTTACTAACTCTACGTATGCACAGCCATAGTACATTGACCATAATTGGAAGATTATTGGTTATATTTGCTGCCATATTCTAAACATTCACATAATTCCGACTCAAGCCATAATATATCTATCAAATTTTTGGTTAGTTTCGAAACGGTAAAGTCATTTT
Source organism: Ectropis crepuscularia (assembly GCA_963693475.1). NCBI lineage: Eukaryota > Metazoa > Arthropoda > Insecta > Lepidoptera > Geometridae > Ectropis > Ectropis crepuscularia. The sequence continues at coordinate 6,237,926 of OY856340.1, forward strand.
CGGCTTTGGTGGAACGACACAATTTAATATCTTTGAGATCGGTTGACGAAATTCAAAGAAATAAAAATTGTACCTACATATTAAGTAAGTTAAGTAATTTATGTTTTCGAAGGTCAGTAAAGATAATATCTTATCTAAAGGCTCATATCTTAGACCAGTAAAAAAGTTGACCATGTACGAATAGAGTGCACGGACAAACAAACAGTCTTAGCAAAAGGAACCGTTCTGGCCATTTGGGGGGGGGGGGGGACACAAAAAACAAAAAGTAATAAACGGAAACGTACTTTTTGTATTCAATAAATTACTTTGAACTCGAGCAGTTATGTAAATAAGTAAATGACCACATCATTACAAGCCCCTATTTTAGTACTCCCAGTGGTCATGTGTCCTATTTACTTGAAGCCCTTTTAACACTCTGTTCCCGAGATCAGGGTGTATTATCGTGTAAAATTTAACAGCTCTATCCTGTAACTCTGCGATGGCTCCTCCTAGACTGTATAAAATGTTCTCCACCAATCTGCTTCTTTCGTCTTTTGTCATCTCATGAGTGTAAAGATCTCTTGCTTGCTCAAAATTATCTGGATCATCCTGATAGATCTCTATGAGCTCAACTCGTTTAGGGTCCTTGTAAGGCACAGGACCGTTAAATGTATTGGGATAATAATTAGGTATATCGTCGTAATTGTCCTTTACCGGTGGGTTACCGTCTCTGTTATAAACTGCCAATGGTTTAGTCTGTAGAGGACAGTTCACTGGGATATTATTAAAGTTTACTCCTAAGCGGTAGTTTTGAGCGTCTCTGTACGCAAAACGGCGGGCTTCAAACACTTTATCTGGACCTCCTAAAATACCAGGCACCAGGTTCGCTGGGTTATAAGCCAGTTGCTCGATTTCAGCAAAGTAGTTAGTAGGATTCTTGTTCAACACAAATCTTCCAAGCGGTCTTAAGGGATATCTACTTAGAGGCAGAACTTTAGTTACATCAAAGACATCAAACCCAGCCGTTTTGATTTCGTCGTAAGTGAGAACTTGAATACTGATTTTCCAGCTAGGAAAATTCCCATTTCCAATAGAATTGTAAAGATCCCTGGTCGCATAATCGGGATCAACTCCAGCAATTTTTCTTGCTTCTGCAGATCTTAAATTTTTAATCCCAGCGTCAGGTGTAAAATGGAACCTGACAAAATGTTTGTCACCATGTTCGTTTACAACTTGATACGTGTGTATTCCAAAGCCAGGCATATGTCTATAACCATCTGGGATACCACGATCTCCAAAAACCAACAAGAACATGTGCAAGCTCTCTGGTCGAAGCGTCAAGAAATCCCAGAGCGTGTTACCATCAATCAGATTCGTTGCGGGATTGCGCTTCTGAGCTCTCACGAAGGTAGGGAAAAGCAAAGGATCTTTGTAGACATACATGGGAGTGTTGAATCCGACAATATCAAAATTTCCTTCTTCAGTGTAAAACTTGACAGCGAACCCTCTGGCATCTCTTGAAGTATCTATTCCTCCTCTCTCTACCACCACTGGTGAGAATCGTGCAGCAACTGGAGTCTTCTTCCCTACTGCACTGAAGAGATCAGCTTTGCAGATGTCAGTGATGTCATGAGTTACTTCGAAGTAGCCAAATGCTCCACCCGCTTTAGCGTGTACAACTCGCTCAGGTGGTCGCTCCCTGACAAGATGAGTCATAGTGTCCATGAAGTATTCGTTGAAAATGAGTCGCCGGTTGAGGGTGTACGTTGCGTCTTTATACTCGATTGGTGCTCCCGCACTCGTGGTCATGACACCGATGGGGCCCTGAGAAAAGAAAAATACTTCATTATTAAAAATACACAAAAAAAATGACATAGCTTATTACGTTAACCGCAGAAGAACTAATCATCTATAAACTACAATAATTTAGTACGTATTCCACAAAATGTACGAAAAAGTTTATTTTTCACGAATCACGAACGATTGCATAATGAGAGAGCTAAGGGTATAATCCACCGCGCCGGCCAAGTGTGGGTTTTCAGACAATGCGTTTCCAAAGATGTGCTTTTTAGAAAATACCGATTTCCTCACAATGTTTTCCTTCACCGTTGTTCAACTTATCATAGTAAAAGTTTTTGTGGTACTTTCGTACCAACTCTTTAGCTCGTGCCTTTCTAGTACTTTTTGCATAAACCTATTATCTTGACTTCTGCATATTCGTCGATTTTACCCGACTGAAAGAAGGGTTATGTTTTTCGCGCGTATCTTGTATATTTGTAAATTTCTTTATTCCCACGTATCTTCCAAACGGCTGGATGGGTTTTGACGATTCAGATGATCAGACATCGTTACATTTGTCTCAATGACTCTCAGTGTCCTTAGATAGGTATTAATTTTATAAAATCAACGTTGCCAATTTTTTACGTAAAATTTTGAGTAGTTGAAAAAAATAATTTTATCTAGCATATCGAGCAGGGAATCAAAATAAAGGGAGTTTAAAGAGCATTACAAATATGTACATATGTTGTGTAGTTAAATGCCATTTGAAATAATTACAAGCATTATAAGTCAATAATTCGAATCCATTTGTTTAAAATTTAAAATAAATTAAATTTAAAGTAATAGCATGTCTGTTTTGTTTGACACGTCAACGAAAGTATTTACCAATCAGTTTTTGCTACATTTACAAAGGTAATAAAACTACACGCTTTCGTTCATAGGAGACTGCCGAAAGGAACACTTAAAAATACAAAATAAAATAAATCATTTAAAAAAACCCGACCAAAAAACAACAGATAAGAAAAACACTACAAAGACCGAAACAAGATTGACTCATAATGTACTAAAACATTACTACATTATGAGCTGAATGTCTAAGTTAAATAAATAACATTACGTTGGGTGGCAGACGACACCCATTTGTAAATTATTTTTAATAGTTGGAAAATGTATATGGCTCCCTCCTGCCACCAAACATAATGTAATTTATTTAACTTAGACTTTCAGCTTATAATGTAGTTATGTTTTAGTACATACTTTATTTTGTCAAACTTGTTTCGGTCTTTGCAGTGTTTTTCTTATCTGTTGTTTTTTAGTTGGGTTTTATTATTTATTAATTATTTATTTTATTTTCGCATAAGTTCTTAATTTAATATTTAATTATTAATGTTTATACGTAATTTCCAGTGAAGTACCTAGTTAATTTTAGTAAAGATTGTAGCATTATAAATACCGCTAGCAGATGGTATTTAATTATGTTCAATATCTTTGAACGTTTTTCAAACAGCATTAGGTAGGTATCTCGTTTCAAGCAAAGATTTTGCTGTAGGAGCCAAATAACTGATGCACTTGAGAACTCACTGTTGATTGTTATCATAAATATATTTTTGCCCTTTTTTCTATAGGACTTCACGTAACTTCAGAAAGCAAAATCGTTTCACGATTGATATTACAAAGTCTCGAACCAAGATGTGTGACCCCATAATCGTACTCAGAACATCTAAACTGTGGAATTCGTTACCCGAGTGGGTGTTTCCTGATGGATATAATCGGGGTACCTTCAAGTGTAGAGTGTCTATGTTAGCACGCTCATTCACGGACAGTATCGTCAAGCGAGATGGCAATTGTTAAAAAAATACCATCGAAAGATGTTAAACCGTCATGTCACTCGTAAGTACGTATAGTTACCGTTGTTATGTGGTGGAGCTAGTTTTCGATATTTTAATGAAGTTTAATGCACCATTTGGATAGATAGATAACTCATTATTGTGACACAAGAACAGAAATATTACAGTAAAACATTTATGAACTAGTGTCACAAATGGCGGCCTTATTGTTTTTATGGGCAACCAGCTTAAAGAAAATTTGCCTACATACATGGTTAGGTGAAGCGAAGCATTTATTGAGGATAAATTGACGATTACCCTCTCCATTTATGCTGTCGTTCCGCTCCACAATATAACCACAATAAATATGCTGCAGTTATTATAATAAGGAAAGAAGTGAATTCGCTGGTAAGAAAACGATGTAAACCCGATATTCGTGATCTTACCTTAGTCTTCTGCTTGAAATCAACAATTTGCTGTGCTGCCGGGGCTGGTCCATCGTGAATCTTCGTCACAGCCACCTTCAGGAACACCATCCACACCAAAACTCTCATCTTTACTTTTTTACACACAACCTTGACAAGAGCATTGACACTAAAACTTTCCAACCATAACAGACCATGAGTATATGGGTTAAAAATTAGTTCAAGGTAGTATTTTTTACAAATCGGGACAAATTTTCAACAATGCACTTGACAAATCAAGTTGAAACAGCCCGTCTTGCACCTTGCCAATGCTCTTTATACCACGACCACTCGACCTTGCAATGGCCGAGACACCGCCTGCAAAGAATTTCTTAACTGGTAAAAAGTGATCTACTAATACGCAGTCAGTTTATGTAATTTTATTGAAGGTAACACTCGAGCCAACGTTTTTAATGGGACCAGCATCTCGATGCAGCAAAACAATGGACCTTGTTACCTGAATGGATTTTGGGGTGCAATTGGTATGACTGTAGGGCCCATAGATTTTTGAAGATAAAGTCAAAATTATGTATAAGATATGGATTATCAGATATGGATAATTTACACATTTAATTAATGAAAAGAAAACAAAAGTATTTTTTTTAAAGCATACAAATAGTAAAATTTTCAAAGTACATATAAATTAAATTTTCACTGTATGAGAATAATTTTATCGTACAGCTAGGTATCAAGTAATATATATTATTACTAGCGGCCCATTCCGGCTGCGCTCGGATATTGTCATTTAAAGACTATTAATCGAAATAAAAACTATCCTATCTCTCAAGTTGGACCAGACTGCTCACGGTGTGCCAATTTAATTTAAAATCGGTTAAGTAGTTTAGGAATCCATCGCGGACAAACATCGTGACAGGAGATTTTTATATATTAAGATAATAACTGTGTCATTTTTACAATTTTATCGTAACTTTGCCATTACTTTCTAAGAACACGCTGAAACTATAAAAAGTTTAATCGATAAAATATCACATTAATCTACTTTTTTAATTTCCGAAACTTGGGACCGATCTAACTTTTTCAAAGATACTGTTATAAACTTCCGGTCCCATAATCCGAGTTTATAAAATACTAAGTATTCAGTCTAGGTACAATGATCAGGTTGCGGTCCGTTTGGACTGAATGTTATATTGTACTAAAACCGTAATGAACAAGTCTCAAAATTACCTTTTCCCTTAATGACTGAATTTCAAAATGTACTTATTCTAGAATGCCAGAAATAAAACTGTCAAATTGAAGTAATACCTATAACAACTTAGATCTCTGGGTAGCGAGCGCAGTGCAGAACTAGGTAATGATTTGGACTCGTCATATTCCAATAGCTGCGTGTCACTGTGCTGTCATGTGGCAGGCATGTTGCTTACCATCAGGCAAATGTCCTGCTCGTCTCCGTCACTCTTAATTTAAAATAGAAAAACATATGTATATAGGAGAGCCTAGTTGATTAGAAGTGCAGTGCAAGCCGTGGTAGTCCAGTGGTTATAACGTGTGATTCATAATGGTGAGGTCGTTGCCTCGAATTCCGCTTGCAAGATCTGCACCTCGGAGTTTTTTTTAAGTGAGAACTTCTTTTGGCTCGAAACAGACAGATTTTTCGTGGGTGAATTGGACTCCATCGTCACAATCGGGAATGATAAGAAATCTTCGGGTAAAATCGGGACCATGGCCATTGGCCATCTTGAAATCCGTCAGCATTTCCCATTGGCTATCAGTAAATCAGGATTGCGTCAGCATTTCTAGATGGCCACCCTCATGGCCACGCCCTCCGGTTTCACTCACTTAGTTTCCAAAGTGAGCTATCAAATCCTGAGTTCATCATCATCATCATAAGCCGCAAGACGTCCACTGCTGAACATAGGCCTCCCCTCTAGATTTTCACAACGAACGGCCCCGCGCAACCTGCAACCAGCGGTTTCCAGCGACCTTTGTTAGGTCATCTGTCCATTTAGTGGGAGGCCGTCAGTCGTTGTCAGTTCTCCGAGCGATGTGGCCTGCCCATTGCCACTTCAGCTTGCTTACTCTTTGAGCTATGTCGGCCACTTTCGTTCTTTTGCGAATATCCTCATTACGGATTCTGTCGCGCAAAGAGACTCCGAGCATAGCTCTCTCCATAGCTCGCTGTGTGACTTTGAGCTTTGTTATGAGGTCCACAGTTAAGGACCACGTCTCAGTTCCATAAGTCATCACTGGCAACACGCATTGGTTAAAAACTTTTGTCTTTAGGCATTGGGGTATTTTGGACTCAAAGATGTGTCGAAGTTTCCCGAACGCTGCCCATCCGAGTTGGATTCTTCGCTGGACCTCTTTGTCGAAGTTGGATCTACCTAATTGGATCTTTTGACCCAAGTAGACGTATTCGTCAACAACTTCGAGTGTGGTATTCCCAACATTAACCGGTACAGGTGAGACATGAACATTTGACATGACCTTCGTCTTGTCCATATTCATCCTCAAACCTACCTGCTGGGATACTCTACTGAGCTCCCTGAGCATAGCACCGAGGTCCTCCAGCGACTCCGCCACAATGACTATGTCGTCGGCAAACCGAAGGTGAGTGATGCATTCGCCGTTGATATTGATGCCATGTCCGTTCCAGTCCAGAAGCTTGAAAACATCTTCCAGCGCGGCAGTGAACAGTTTCGGAGATATAACATCTCCCTGTCTCACGCCTTTCTGTAGCCGGATATGTTTTGTGCACTGGACCTGTAATCGGACAGACATTGTGGCTTTGCTGTAAATACACCTCAACACTTCGATATAGCGATAGTCCATGCGGCATCGCTGGAGAGACTGAAGCACTGCCCAGGTCTCGATGGAATCGAAGGCTTTCTCATAGTCCACATACGCTATACATAGTGGCCGATTATACTCCTCGGTTTTCTGTATAATCTGCCGAAGCGTATGTGGTCTACGGTACTATAGCCTTTTCGGAACCCGGCTTGTTCGGGTGGCTGGAAGTCGTCAAACCTGCGTGCGAGACGATTCGTGATTACCCTCGAAAACAACTGATAAACGTGGCTCAGAAGTGAGATGGGTCTGTAGTTCTTCAACAAGGTGTTGTCACCTTTTTTGAAGAAGAGCACCACCACACTTCTGCTCCACGCTTCTGGCGTATTACCGTCAAGTACGACGGAGTCGAACAGCTTCTGGAGGACTTTAAGTACGGGGTTTCCACCCGCTCTCAGAAGCTCAGTCGTAATTCCGTCGTCGCCAGGTGCCTTGTTGTTTTTAAGTTGCTTGAGGCCCATCCTAATCTCGTACAGGCTGACTTCCGGAATATCTTCGGTAAAGTGTCGGGTCAGCTTGGGTCTGGGGTCTTTAGCCATGTTAATGACAGGTTGTGCTTGCGCAGATGTGTACAACTGTTCATAGAACCTCTCAATCTCCTCCAAAATCTCGGGCTTCGACGAGGTGACGTTGCCATCATCGATTTTCAATTTGGTCAATTGACTTTGGCCAAGAGACAGATTTCTTGTGAACACTTTCGAGCCTTCGTTCCGCTTAATCGCTTCTTCAATACTCGTAGTATTGTAGCAGCGTATGTCGTTTCGCACACAAATAGAAATCTGTCTATTGAGCCGTCTGTAGACTGTCATGTCTATCGAAGGCTGCAACCGCATACCTGGCCTAACCGCCATGAGATTCAGACTATGATCGGAGAGTTTTTGTGTTCTATTTTGGCGTCGGCTCTTGTAGAATTTTTTGCCAACCGCGTGAACAGTTGCCACTAGCCTGTCATTGATTTCATCCGCCGTTACGCACTCATTAAGGGACTCGAAGCGGTTTTGAAGTTCGAGTTGAAAGTTATCGGGATTCTCAATTTGAGCAGAATTTGGTCGGAGCGTGGACTTCAATAGACGTTATCTTTCGAACTTAATTTTTAGATTCAGCGTGCCTCTTACCATACGGTGATCTCTGCCGGTTTTGACCTTACTGATCACAGAGGCATCGCTGAATATTTGCCGTTTAGTCGTCATAATGAAGTCGATCTCATTTTTTGTGGAACCGTCTGGGCTAATCCAGGTCCATTTTCTCTGTGGCAGTTTCTTGAAGAAGGAGTTCATCACAAAGAGGCTTTCCCTTTCCAAAAAATCAACTAGACGTTGCCCTCTTGGGTTCCTCTGCCCATATCCGAATCGCCCTACTCTCAACTCTTCACTGCTATGTTTCCCCAGTTTCGCGTTGAAGTCTCCCATCACAACTGTGAAATGTGTTGGCGAGACATGTATGGCTTTGGAGATGTCCGCATACATGGCCTCAACCTCTTCGTCGGGATGTGTCGAGGTCGGTGCGTATACCTGTATGACCTTCAATGAGTATCGGTCGGTAATTTTAAGTACAAGGTATACAACCCTGCTTGACACACTCTCGATCATTATCACGTTGTTGACGAGAGACTTGCGGACGATAAACCCGACACCGCCTTGGGATTGTTGATCCCAAGTAGTAGTAGTAGTAGTAGTCCTCCCGGTAGTAGAACAAGTTGCCGGAATCGAGGGTTATCCTGCCCTCGCCCTGTCTTCGGACTTCGGATAACCCTATAATATCCCAGCGCAACTTGTCCACCTCTTCTTCCAACTCCACAATCTTTTCGTCAGCCCTCAGCGTCCGTGCATTATAAGTTGCCAGGTCAAGTCGTGGGGTTTGGTGGCGGGGCATCTGCCAGGGATTCTTGGCACCCCATGCTCTGCCGGAACCAAGGCTGCCACCAGCACCTGGAATAGCGGAGCCGCCGGGGACTAGGGGCCGTTTCTTATTTGTGTTTTTCATAAGGGGGGTGTTTGCCATAGTCACCACGCTTGGCAGGCGGGTTGGGCTGACCGCGGGGCCAGCCCTTTGCACCAGTGACGCCGCTGCCCGTCACTGGCCTGGTCAATTTAGGACTGGTTTTTAAATGGATATACCGCCATTGGTTCGGTCGTCAGAGCCTCGTTAGTTGGCAACAGGGTGCACCACGTGCAGGGGAGATTGACATTTGGGGAAGCTAGATGATTAGCGCTTCCCCCTTACACCCCCTAGCATATCTACTTAACAAAAAATATTGACCCCGTGCGAAGCCGGGACGGGCCGCTAGTAGTTTATAAGTCTAGTCACAAAATTAGCTTAACAATTCGCTACTTATATTGAAAAAGGTGATTTCAGTAGGAGCCTATTAGAACGCATAATTTTTTGTTCCTAATTTACTTTGTCATAATGAATGTAGCATAATATATAGTGTCATAATGTAACTTTTGCATAATCGTTTTTTGGCGTAATGTGTTTTAATCATAAAAATATATTGTACTACATTCGATTCGACTGTTGCTCAGACGCATTTAGGCATTTTTTAATTATTTGTTGTGCTACGTAATTTATAACCAGGTTACATAGGACCCAGATCCGACTCAGAGCACCCCGACTCCAACTAGTTTTGTCGCTACTACCCCTAGAGTGTATTTAAAAAATGCGGGAGCCAGAAGCTCAAGGTCCTGAGTGGAGCGATCCATGCGAGGCCAAGCGTAGCGAAGGGGGGAGGTGGCGAACGAAGCGAGTCGGCGACCTCCGTAGTGGAGCGCAGGCCGAGTATGGAGAAGCGACACTCGGGGCTGACCGCAGAGCTTCTGGCGGGAGCCCACCCGGAGTCAAAAAATGCACTATATGTCTTAGGTGTATGTAGGTTTTTAAGTCCTAAAAACGTTATGTCTACATAAATTAGTACAAAAATTGTTATACTACTGCATAAAGATCTTTTATTGTACCTACCATAAAAACGGTGTTTTCCATAAAAGAAAATATGATATTATTCTCAGACCAACGATTCTTAATCCTCAAAATATACTAAATAATTGCACAGCAATAGTATGATAACACGAATGCGACAATGACAAATACTATTGGCAATGATATTCCATTAAATTAGTAGATACCTACATTACGAATAATAAATGTTGTCAAAGTACCCACCCGCATTTCACACACCCACGTATTTTATTTAAATAATGTTGCTACAGTCCGCTCTTTGCACTTGATTTTAGTTAGGCGTTTAAAGTTTATGCCGTTGATCATTATGTTTAAGTATTGTTATGCTTTTCTCAATGTGTGCCTTTAAACATTATGCTATTTATAGTTATGCGTCGAAACAGTATACTAAGATATCTGTATGCTATATATGGCTATGCGTTTAAACATTATACTAAGTTATCGTTATGTCATATATGGTTATGCTAGTAAACATTGTGCGAAGACAGTCATGCGTTTAGTTGTTATGGTAAATTATCATTAGTCCTAAAAACGTTACGCCGTCCTAAAATAGGACAAAAAATGTTATGCCACCCCATATAGACCCGATTTTAGTTACCTTTCAACAATATAGATACAAAAAATAGATAGAAAACTTTACAAAGTCATGTCATCAAATCAAAATAATCAAATCTAGTTACAAAATTACAAAAATTAAATCTGTCATCGTCCTTTTTCTTCTTCTGTCTCAGAACTGACTAAATAGTGGTGACACCATTATGACCAGTATGACGTAAGATCAGAGGAATGCGCGATGCGAATCACGTCGGAAGTTCTTGCGCAAATATCGGAGATATATCCGATGCGACGCGAATTCGTGGTTTTGTGCCTTTTGTGCGTGGAGAACCCTTAGATTGCTAATAAAGAATGTACACATCATTTTTCTTTTGTTTCACAATGAACAAAAAATTGGCGACGATACAGTGCTTAGAATTTTCGCGTGACGTCACTTGTGGGTACGATTTTTACCCACAAGTCACAAGTGACATCGCGACCTCCCACTCGGGAAGTTTGATGATCCATACCTTTGTATCTATATCATTGTCGATTTTTAATAATTTGATAAAATACGTGTTCCGTTATTTTCCATGATCTAGCTGACGTAGGTACTAAGTAATTAAAATGGTTTATTTTCTATCCAGTCCGCTACCCTATTGTCCAGCTTTGAAACAGATAATTGTAATTTTGTTTTTAAAAAGTATGTACAAGAAGGCGATTTTTAAGAAATGTTCTGAAATATTGTTTTGCATTGTCAACTGGCTAGCACGAACATAAACACTGTACAGTGAACGGGTCACAAGAGTTTTCTAACATCACGTCATGGTCTAGTAAATTGTGAAATATAAAAGCAGGTAATCGAATCGAGATCGATCAAATTGGCGCAAGACTGAATAAAGAGTTATTGTGTTGGTTGCATGACGATTAACAACATAACAATTACTTTTCAAGTAATTATTTTAACGAGTTCCTTAAAATATACCGTAGATTATTATCAACGGGCAAACTTAAGGCAGTAAAGAGTTCACGAATCTTTGTTAATGAGTAGGTACATAGAAGTACATTTACTTTTTCAGTTTTTCACATAAATTATATTATTTAATTTAAAAAAAAAAATTACCGACTTTAAAACCAATAAAGTGGCCAAGTGCGAGTTGGACTCGCCCATGAAGGGTTTCGTTGCAGCAAGTAACATAACATACATAGTACACATAGTTCTTGTAGTTCGTTGTAACTTTGATCGAAGTTTTAATGGTAGTGTATTTATAACGTACTAAAAAAACCACTCATCAGATCGAGTTCAAACCAATTTTCGTTGGTAGTTTACATGGTAATGTACATCATATATTTTTTTTAGTTTTTTCTTTCTCTTACTTTAGAAGATAGAGGGGGGGGGGGGACGTTTTACCACTTTGGAAGTGTCTTTCGCGCAAATTATTCAGTGTCTCTACACTGAATAATTTGCGCGAGAGATATTAGAAACCTCAACATCATTTTTGAAGACCTATCGATAGACACTACACACGTGTAGCTTTGATGAAAAAAAAATTTTCGAGTTACAGTTCTCAGTACGAAGTAGCGGTTCACAGAATACATCTACTTACCAAGTTTCAACAGTGTAGTTTTCATAGTTTCGGCAAAAAGTGGCTGTGACATACGGACGGACAGACAGACAGACATGACGAATCTATGATATAAAGAAACTTCGTTATTCGTTCTACTTCTATTAACGTTTATTTCCATGAAGGTACTTAGGTACATAGGTACAATAATTATGTTTTAACAATGCTATAAATGATTACTGCCGACCATCTTTCGGCTCTGATGACAAAATGAGAATTGAATCTAGTATGCCAACCACCAGACTTTTTATTTTAATGTTATCAAATTTCGCAGGTTGGTACACAGTAAAATAACTGCTTGTAGGATGATAATTAAAAGAGACAATTAGTTAGTAGATTGGCACTACCGGAATTCAACACAAGAGTTACCAGGTATAATAATGTAAAATAATAAAATAAGACTAAACTACGAATCAAAACTAAAAATCATGACAATAAGGGTTCCGTTTTTACTTTTTACGGAACCCTAAAAATAGGCACTTACCTATTGGCAAAAAACATTATTATACTATATTGATTAATAATAAAATAATTTTTTTTTAGGGCTCCGTACCTCGAAAGGAAAAAACGGAACCCTTATAGGACCATTTTGTTGTCCGTCTGTCTGACTGTCAATTCCCTCTTTTGCAGGAATGCGTGGAGGTATCAAGCTGAAATTTATATCACTACTTAGGTCTACTGACCTTTAGAGCTATGAAAAAATCAGACTTCTAAGCCAACGCAATCAAAAGACCTTAAACCAAACCAAACCAAAAAACTTAAACCAAAAAACTTACAGGGTACCTACTTCCCGTGAACTCATAATCTTTAGGTACGAAGCAACGTCTTATATAGAGGGAAAATTGGGAAAACCGTAAATTATTTGTGACATCATGTAATAAAATTATGTTTAATAATTTTAAACTTAAAAATACCATAACTTTTACTTATTTGCACGGAACCGGTGCGGATCGCACTTGACCGTTTTTCTTAGGATAAACTAGTTTGAATTTTTAAAAAAAGAACTAATATACCCAAATATAACATTTCATCTCTCGGCTGTTCACCATTGAAGAGCTTAGAACAGCTTATTATGGTTAAAATCCACTTTAAAAAAATGTGAGTGACATCACCGAAATCGATTCTGTCTGCAACAGTCATGTCATAAGTTAGTTTAGAATTGACTGTATTAAAGTTCAATAAATTCACAAAGTTTTGTGTATATGCTGTTTGGTAGGGATATCGGAGAGTTCCAATATCTACCTCCTAACTCCATCATCTGATCAGCTCAATAGTACCAGATTATCGCTCGCACCCTTAGGATGGATCGGCTAAGTATCAGCAGGGCCGGATTTAGAGGTGTTTCGTTGGGGACGTTGAAACACCCTGAGTCCCTGAAATGCCCTGAGTCTCAGCTTGAGGCTCTGGAATCGATCGAGAGCAAGGGCGGATCCAGAACCTAGATAAACCACAAATTAAAACGCACGCACGCACTTTTCGCGTGGTCTTGTGGCTTAACTACGCCTATCTCACAGAATAAATATTAGTACAGAAGCCTCACTTACCAAAAACAATTATATAAATAGCGACTCTTGCTGGGACACAACAAAGTTCAATTCAGCTCGCATTAGCGCTCAATAGCTGTCGCGATTTTCAACTCTCTCTTCTAACGCGTAACTCTGTCCCTGTCTAGCGCGGAGGGTTTACGACATATCTAATAACAATATGCGCGGGAAACGTTTTGCGCGAGCGCTCATGCTGGGGCCACACTAACGAGAAATGCCATTGATTATCGCGATAATAGACGTTAACCGTAGGTGTAAAATACACCTAATGGACATAAACGTCTATTATCACGATAATTAATGGCATTTCTCGTTAGTGTGGCCCCAGCATTAGCCGTGCGTCCGACAACCGACTGTCACTTGTTTCCTGGAAGGAACTGTCTAGCGGTAGGCTAAGGCTGCGTCCCCAGTAGGCAAACTGTTAGCCGCCGACTGAGTTAGCGGCGTATCGGTTTAGTACGCCTTTCCATATATTTCAAATGGAGTGTTCACAGTTTGCTAGTTTTGCGCTCACTGTACGCAGTTTGCAGCGTTACGCGCGCCGACTATCTTAGTGAGCGACCGACTCCCACCAAAACCGGTTCCAGTCGGCGGCGATTGGTTGTTCGCCGGGCGTAGTGACTCAGTTTGCCGCAAACTGATTATTTGGATAGTTGGAAAAAAGCTATCACCGTGTTAGGACGTGTTTTTTTGCATCGCACCTAACTAATCTCAACGCACACGCACATCACTGAAAATCCAAGATTTCCTTTGATACGGAAAGGTTAATTAGTGAAATACAGAATAGACCATGCATATGGAACATGTCGAGTGAAGAATACAGCAACAGAGTATTAAAGCAGAGCAATTGGAATGAAGTCGCTGATATTATATACGATGATTGGCAAAACTTAGAAGAAAACACTAAACAAAAAAGAAGTAAGTTCCATTCTAATGAATTTATTATTTATTCAACATATATTGTTGAATTGTATCACTCACTACATAAAACAAAGTATCATAATTTACATAGTATTTACGGCTTTACACACCCCGTTACACTATTTCCTCCTGTAGCTACAACTTACAAATATTTATCTTGCCAGGGTAGCTTTGCTTCGCTAAGAAAATAGTTTTTAAAGTTTTCTCTTGTTATTTTTCCAGAATTTGATACAGTAATAATTTGGCTCCTTGAACTTGTAAGAGTTGTTGATGTACGTCGCGAAATATGTGCATATTGTGCTTGTTCTCTTGCTATGACAAAACTATGTAAAATACAAACAGCTTTTACGATAGCGATGGTTGTACTCACATTAGTAGCGATCGGTGCGGTGTATGCAGAACTCTCCATTTGCTTGTTAGGAGCTAGCAACCAGACATCTGGCAATATTAGCGCCGAGACGTCTAGCGACAGTAGCGCTATTTTAGATGAAAATGATTCTACTGACTCGGTTGTTAATGTCAGTAGACCAAAAAAGATGACTGTGTTTCAAGAAGCACTAATTAACTCGATGGAAAAAAAAAGAGAAAACGATCCAGATATGAACTTTCTACTAAATATTTTGCCGGAAATGAAGACAATGTCCCCAACACAGAATTTTGAATTTCGGTTCGAAGTGATGAAAATTATTAAAAACTAGCTGACCCCGCAAACGTTGTTTTGCCTTAGTGAACAACCCTTGTCACTTAGGGGTATGAAAAATAGCTAGTAGCCGATTCTCATACCTACAGAATATGCATATAAAATTTGGTTAAAATCAGTAAAGCCGTTTCGGAGGAGTAAGGAAACAAACACTGTGACACGAGAATTTTATATATAAGATATAAAATATAGTGTACATAATAATTATTATGACGGTGGTATGGTGCAAACTGGATGGACGAATGCTTACCAGTACCCACCCACATCAGTATGTCTATGCGAGTGGAAGCAGCAGTCCACCAAATGTGCAAAACTACCCTCGAAACAGTCCATCACCATAGCTCTACAGGTTCTTCAGCGGAAGTAGAAGACATAAAAGCAATATTGCGAGGCGATTCAAACCACATTGAAGATGACGAATGACTGGTTACCAACTTAATGTTTGTATTAAAATAAAAATAACATATTTTTTTTAAATCCTAAAGCGTTAATTATTTACTTACCTCAAAGTTATAGTAAGCCGTTCTTCGAGACATAATGTATCTCTTGTGATATTATTTTTAGCTATGTACTGGTTTATAGAGTTCAACAATTCATCAAATGTATGAGAAGTCATATTGAAATAGTCGTAAAATTTTTCTGGATGTTTCCTTAGTTCTGGGTAAAGAGTGTGAAATTGTCCAATGCTCAACCTTTTCTTGTATAATGGGTGAACCCAGTGCTTCCTTGTATCCTCTTTCAGCGCTTCTAAGATACTTACCAATTATTTCAAAAATATCCATCGTGACCAACACAACCACTCCCTTCGTACAACAAAAGTAAAGTGATAATTCAGTCGGTCGGCTAAATAAGCGGCTACCTCTTAACAGTTTGCATGCGTCGCAAGCACGAAAATTGATTTGAGTCTGCAGCTAACTCAAATTTCAGTTCGCTGCAAATTTGCGGCTCACTCAGTCGGCGGCTAACAGTTTGCCTACTGGGGACGCAGCCTAAAACCGCGCGACCTTGAGCGAGTGAGGGTGCACTGCCTATGTGATCCAATCGTTAACCGTATTGTCATTCATCATAAGGCGAGATGGCGCTCAAGTGTTACCCTATAAAAGTAAAAAAAAACGTAACTTACTTACTATTACTAAACTTACGTAAGTATCCAAAATTTCAGCTCAATCGGAAACCAGGAAGTGGGTCAAAATTTACTTCTAAGGTTTTGTTACATTGTTGAAGTAAAAACTTCTTTTGGCGCGCCACAGACAGATTTTTCGTGGGCTGTGAATTGAATTCTGGCGTCACGCTCGGGAATGATAAGAAATCTTCGGGTAAACTGGGGACCATGGCCAATGCTGACGTATTTCTAGATGGCCATGGCCACGCCCTCCGGATTCCGTAGTTTCCAAAGTAAGATATCAAATTCTGAGTTATAAGTTTTCACTTCTATCGGCAGTTCCTATGACTGCAAATTTTTTTAATTAGTTAGTTTTTCCTCGATTTCTTTGAGATTCCGTCATCAGGTCCTGACGACTTAATGATAATAGGACCACCTCGGGAGTACCTATTCCTTTTTTAAAGGACTTCAAAAAAGGAGGTTTCTCAATTCGACCGTATAAACATTTTTTTTTTTACTCGGTTCACATTGGTGAAAATTTCGATGAACATACATCTATATTAATATTATAAAGCTGAAGAGTTTGTTTGTTTGTTTGTTTGTTTGAACGCTAGGATCTCGGAAACTACTGGACCGATAGGAAAGATTATTTTTTTGTTGGATACTCCATTTATCGAGGAAGGCTATAGGGTATATAACATTACGCTACTATCAATAGGTACGGAGTATGAGTGAAGAATGTAAAGAAAACGGGGAAAAATATTTCTATTCGAGAGCTTTAGTTCCGTGTATTGGTCGTTGATGTCTGTGACGGCGCGTGTCTACATTTGAAGTTTTTGTCAATTGAAGTAATCAAATTTGTTATACAACAATGCATTGTTGCTTATTTACGTATTTTTAGGGCTCCGTAAAACGTAATAAAGTGGCCAGCAATGGATATTTTAGTATGGATTTTCCTCAAATAGACGCGGGTGAAACCGCGGGGCTCAGCTAGTAAAGAATATAGACGAACATACTATCTACCCCTTCCTTTTTGAAAGTGGCGTTAGATTCAAACAAAACTAAATATTTCAAAATATAGCACTCTAGGTTTAGGCTTTTATAACTAAGTAATTGTTACAATCATAGAACACTTGTTAGCCATTCGACACAGTATTTGCCAATACATCTGAAATCCTAGTGCCCAATTCTTCATGTATTTCACGGAATATTTTAATCGCTTTATTTTGGATGCTTTTTTCACAGACCCTCAAATTGTCCAAAATTTTAGCTATCATTGTGTTTTTCATTCCGTCAGATAAATTAGTGTACATTTCAGCAGCTTGATCAAAATTATACGTATTGTCATGTTTAACGGACATCAAACTAGGCCTGTTTTCGTCGACGACAGGGGCTGGCCCGTGAAAGCTGTTCGGATAGTAGGTTGGTTTATCTTCCTCATTCAAACCAACGGGAGGAACACCATCTCGATTATAAGTTGACACATTATTAAGAGGACAGTTCACCGGTATTTTATTGAAGTTGGCACCCAAGCGGTAAAGATGAGCTTCTCTGTAAGCCAATCGACGAGCTTCGAACAATTTGTCAGGACCTCCCAAAATACCCGGCACAAGATTGTTCGGACCATATGCCAATTGCTCAACTTCAGCAAAGTAATTCTTAGGATTTCTGTTCAAAACTAATTTTCCAATTGGCTTAGCTGGGTATTTATTCAGAGGTAATATTTTTGTAACATCAAACACGTCGAATGTAGCATTTTTCACCTCTTCCGTAGTTAAAACTTGCAGAGACACGGTCCAGCTTGGATAGTCTCCGTTTTCAATCGCATTATATAAGTCTTTTGCTGAATAATGAAAATCCGTAGCCGTTATCTTAGCTGCTTCTTCTTCGCCCAAATTTTTTAAACCTTTATCTGGTGATATAATGAATCTGGCAAAACTTGACACAGCTCCTGCATTATAGATCTGATAAGTATGAATGCTGTGGCTAGAGAAATGCCTGTAACCATCTGGGTTTATAGTAAAAATATGCATAAAAAAGAAGACTGTCTCAGGTCGTAATGTTATAAAATCCCAGAGCATGTTTGGGTTTTCGAAATTTGTTACTGGGTTTCTTGTTAGACATTTTATTAACGAAGGAAATAGCGATGGATCTTTTACTGGGAATATTGGAGTACTGAAGCCTAGCAAATCGAAGTTGCCATCTTCCGTATAAAACTTTAAGGAGAATCCCCCAGAGTCGAGAGCTGTATCTGGGGCTCCTTGATACAGAGTAGAATGAGAGAATCTAACTGCAACAGGAGTCTTTTTTCCGACATTATTTAAAAATGTGGCTTTGCATATACCAGTAATGTCATTGGTTACTTCAAAGTATCCAAAGGCTCCAGCACCTTTTGCATGAACTACTCTCTCCGCTACTTTTTCCCGGACGAAGTGTGTAATTGTGTCCATGAAAAACTCATTTGTAATTAGCGGAGAATTTAACACAACCGTGTCCTTAATGTCAACACTAGCGCCATTGCTAGTAGTCAGTGTTCCAACAGGACCCTGAAACATACCAAGATAATCTACTGATATTGGAGCTTATACGTATAGGCATACGTATAACGTATAAGCCTATAAATAAGAATAGGTATACCTTATCATAAAAATGTAAATTTTTATATTAGCTCAGTGGCTCGCAGCTTCTAATCCCGACTGCACCTATGAGTAATTTTCCTAGTGCTTATGTCCAAATTTGCTATCGCCGCTGATTTTATTGGTAAAGGCAAACCACAACAAAAGACAAAAGAATGCATGTACAAATTTAGGATTTATGTTGCCCTTCAGCCTGCATTTGGCTACCGTGGTGGATTATGTTTTTTTTTGTAGCATAGAGTGACGAGACGACCAGGGACATATACCTGATGGTAAGCAACATACCTGCCACATAACAACTCAGTGACACACAGCTATCGGAATATGAAAGTCCAAATCATTACCTAGCACTGCACAGCGCTCGTCACCCAGAGATCTAAGATTACATCTCTAAGTCCTGTAATTTCTATGGAAACATTACCCTTCAACCCGGAACACAGTAATGTTTGCACATTCTGCTTGGCGGTAGAATAACTGGCAAAGGTGTGGTACTTCCCCAGGCGGACTCAGCTAAGAGTCCTGCCACTGCCCACCTATGGTCTTGACTCTCTCCTTGTACGATTAGTCTCCGATTCCCAACATTGGGAATATACTTAATGTGGGCTGATATGAAGATACTCGGCAAATTTTGAATTTGCCTATTGAGTCAAAAAAAAAATTGAAACTTACGTCGGTCTTATTTTTAAATCTAGGGAGTTGTTCCAAAGCTGGGTCTGCAACTGTTACCGAAAACACGAATACGAGTACCAAAAAATATAAACACATTTTTAACAAATTAATAATGTTGCGCGCTCTTTGCACAGAATGATGTTTTATACTCTGAACGTTTTACCGGCAACTTGTTTTTCTCGTCATTTAAAAATATAAGTTCATTAAAATAAATCAAATGAATTATCTTTCAGGTAGATCTTGAAGTACGAGTACTTATGTCCTATAATATGTATAATGGGAAATAATGTTTTTTTTGTGGGATTGTTGCTTCACGTGTCAACAACAACATCAACAACAGCCCACTAAATGTTCCCATTGCTGGGACTCGGGGCCTTCTCTCGCAAGGAAAGAGTTAAGGTCATAATCCACGACGCTGGACCAGTGTGGGTAGGTGGATGACACGTGACTTCGAAAGATTCTAGGCGCATGTCGGTTTCCTCACGATGTTTTTCTTCACCGTTTTAAGCATTAGCGGCATTACGCACATGAATTCGAAAAGACAGTGGAGCGTGTGGGGTTTGAACCCGGATACCTGTCTCCGGATCGGCAGGCGCCGTTCTCCCGACTAGACCAGCTGTAACTTACGGCTTTACGTGTAGGTACCTACCTCTCATATTATATCGACGGCACAGACGGCGGTGTGTTCGAATCGAGATGCAGGTGATGTTTTAGTGAGAATCAGAATCAGAATTTCTTTATTGTGAGTAAGGTATTTATGGGATCATCAATTTTCAAGGTCCAAAACTTGCAAGGTCAATTTGCAATTTGCAAGGTCAACCACAAAATGATATGTCCCACTATTAGGTAGATACTAGCTGAACGCGCGCGCGTTGGTACGCCATCTATCGAAAATTGGGCGTACCAATTCAAATTTTGAACAAATTCGGTTAGTTTAGGTTCTAATGACGCAACCTTTAAAATATGACATTATGCTGTCACGCAACGAAAGCTCTCAAAATGCAATATTTTTTCCCGTTTTTGTTACATTTTTCATTCATGTTCGCCTCCTATTGGTAGTAGCGTAATGTTAAATAGCCTATAGCCTTCTTCGATAAATGGGCTATCCTACAAATAAATAATCTCTCAATTCGAACCAGTAGTTTCAGAGATTCTTGCGTTCAAACAAACAAACAAACAAACAAACTCTTCAGCTTTATAATATTATATTAGGTAGATATTACGAATAAACGAATGTTTAGTAGCTATAGTCCCTGTCCGAAGACAAAACCTACCAATACCTACATCGGTATATTAGAGTCATTGGATATATCAGCAGACATAGGTAAAGAAATCAGTGATGGAGCCCTGCAGTTAGGTTATGCCTGCTGATTTACTCCTTTGGCCTAATAAGATGGACTCAGATTGAACTCGAATTGCCCTGAATAGTAAACTTCACTCGGGCTCGTCTGCTATTAGAGTTTATATAGTTTTGTACAGTTATTATTATTTTTCCGTACAAGGTTTGGCCTGGAAGATTGCTTTAAGCAATAAGGCTGCCAATTAAGAGTCTCGCCCGTTAGTTAGGTCAACAACACAACAACATCAACAGCCCACTAAACGTTCCCACTGCTGGGACTCGGGGCCTTCTCTCGCAAGGAGAGAGTTAAGGCCATAATCCACCACGCTGGCCCAGTGCGGGTTGGCGGATGACACATGACTTCGAAAGATTCTAGGTACATGTCGGTTTCCTCATGATGTTTTCCTTCACAGTTTTAAGTTAGCGGCATTACGCACATGACTTCGAAAAGACAGTGGTGCGTGTGGGGTTTGAACCCGGGGTCTCCGGATCGGCAGCCGCCGTTCTCCCGACTAGACCGCCGTAACGTTAGTTAGGTACTAAGTTTATTTTTTGTTACGTTTTTGCTTTAGATGTGTGTGCCTACTAATACTATGTGTGGTCTTTTAATAAAGAGTTCTTCATTATTTCGTTATTCACTCAATTATTCAGTTATATACTGCGGGAGTTCGCGGTTAAATACTAAGAAACTTTACAACCACGAAGTATGCAGTCTCAGGGACTATTTCTGCAACAGCGAGTCCACGATGTATCGCGGTGTTGTGGCAGTTCACGGGAACTTCACAGGTTTCTCCTTGGCAAACGACAACTGACGCAAACCATCGGTAATCAGCACCCATTAAAGCAAGTAGCTATAATGGGTGATGATTACCGAACACAGACGGTTCTATCGAACCCTGGCAAGAACTGATATCATGCTTCACTTGGCGGACTGTCTAGCCGTCAGGACCCCATACGTCTAGTTGGAAAAGCGAGGGTATTGCCTGTCCAAGTGGCTTTGAGTATGAAATTGTCAAGATAAAAAGTAAGTTACGAGACAAAAATAGGGGACGGTTGATTTTTGTCAGGCATGCCGCTGACCCGCGAAGAATCGGTCAAGAAATGGCAGAACGATATAATACCTCGGACACCGGAAGTCACCCAACCGTTCCTCCCCGACATAGCAAACGCATATCGGGCGATTAGAACCACGAAACTGACTCCCTTCCAGGTACAAACGTTGACGGGACACGGGGGAATAGCAGAATACCTGTACAGATTTAAGCTCAAGAGTAGTCCTGCATGCGAATGTGACCCTGACCAACCCGAAACGGTCTGGCACGTGCTTGTCGATTGTCCCCGATTCATGGACGCAAGACATGAGCTCGAATCTATGATCGACGGAAGGCTGGTTGTCTCGGATCTCCACAACATCTTAGCAGATCCAAATAACAGTACACGGCTTCTGTCCTTCATGGAGAGTTCATTCCGCATAGCGGCCAAAAAAAAACTCCACTATTTCAAATACTCGCCCTTCGCCACCACACTCTACCCCGCTGCCCGTGGACGCCGCGTGGTATGCGGTTCCCGCCCAACATAACTCCTCGCAGAGCATCTCCGTCCAACAACTACTGTATAACGCAGATCGAGGAGAGGCAAGGATCCGTATTCGTGGAGTAGAGAGCCACTCTACGAGTAGGAGTGGCTCTCTTCATGGACAGCAACAAAAAAAGATTCGGAATAAGCTTTTGCTTCGCCTAGGAACGGAAACGAGCCCGTTTGACACCTGGATTGTCTTACCTGCTCAATGGGAGTACCGCAAAAGTTAAAACAAAGCGGAAACCCTATGACGCTTTGCCGGTGTGCAAAGTAGACGGCCACCAATTTCGGTTGTTGCGATCGAAAAACAAAACGATTGCACTAATAGAATACTCGGAATGTCGGACGCCTTTCACACAGGCAAGTGCGCTGCTCGCACATCTGAGCAAAAATGCAAGTGAAACACCCCGGGTGATAAGCGTGTATGCGATGGCAATCGAATATTCAAGAGCGAGAGTCGCAAGACCGGCTGAGTTGCATTGAGGCCTCTAAGCATCATGAGGTTGTCGTAAACGAAAACGGGAGAAAATCTGAGCTTCCTCAGAGCCCCTTCGCACGACCAAACAAATGCAACTGACAGCTGGGGACATCCTGTTCCTAGTTTGACCGCCCAAACCGGCTCCGAAAGAGCACAGCAGAGGGCAGCCGCGGAAAAAGCCTCAGCCAATCAGAGAGGGTTCACACGGCGCGGCTGCCAACCGCGCACGCGCGCGGGCGCGGCAGATTTCCATATAAAATTGAATTCAATACACACGACGCGGTTTACAGCCGCGGCGGCTGCGGCAGCCGCGCGGCGCCCGCGTGGCTGCGCGCGATTCTTGCGCAGTAGCTTTCCGGAGCAGAAACCGCGAAAACCTGCGGTCTCGTGAGTATTGAAACAAAACCGTCGCGCGGCGCGGCGCCGCGCCCGCGCGCGGCCGCGGTCGGCAGCCGCGCCGTGTGAACCGGCTCTCAAAGTGCCTGCCTTCGTGACTGCCTTCAACGCAGCAGCAAGGAGCGTACTCCGAATCTCATCCCATTCATCACCCCCCTCGACGTCAAAGACCCCCCATGGGACAGGTTGAACCGCCCTGCTATGTCACGGCTTCGGAGCCGCGGAGCCATGCACGAAACGGCTTCATCGAATTTTTAGCCACACTGAGCGCGACACGACAAGTCAACCTCAAGACCTGCGAAAACATCATGCAGTTCCATTGGCTAGGAAGTGAAAGCCTCAACTCGAGGAGGCCGAAGCAGCCATCTATATCTATACTAATGTTATAAAGCTGAAGAGTTTGTTTGAACGCAAGGATCTCGGGAACTACTGGTCCGAATTGAAAGGTTATTTCTCTGTTGGATAGTCCATTTATCGAGGAAGGCTATAGGCTATTTAACATTACGTTACTATCAACAGGATCGAAGGATGAATGAAAAATGTAACAAAAACGGGATATAATTTTGCTTTTTGAGAGTTTTCATTGCGTGACAGCATGTGTCATTCTTCAAAGGTTCGTGAAAAGTTGCGTCATTAGAACCTAAGGTAACCGAATTTGTTCAAAATTTGAATTGGTACGATGAATTTTAGATAGATGGCGTAGCAACGCGCGCGCGATTCAGCTAGTTTACAATAATGTCACTTCCCGGGTCATCAAGGGAACCATGACAAGACAGTATATGGCAGCTTACAGTGCAGAAAATGGCTTTGTGACACTGAACGAGAAAGAGACAGAGCGCGCGGGAATTCCTGTTTATACGATAACACCCAACGACCCAATTGTAGTAACTGCCCGATGCACCAAGATTATGCTGGACGATAAGATCCTAGAGATGGCCGAAACCATCGAAGGGAACTCAAACGTCAAAGCGGGTTGGGAAAATTGGGAGGTAACCCGATAGATGTTGCATATGCGCTGAGGGATATATACTTCGATATGTACTCCTCAGCGTCCCGTATAAAGTCCCTAGAGCAGAGAAGGTATAATAAGGGAGCGCAAATACCCAACACCCTACCGAACACCCTCTTTTTAGTTCACACTCAAGAAGAGAAGGAGACTCTGACAAACCAGGGTTATGGGTCAGGCACCAGGTCACGCATCCTTACCATCCATGAAGCTCAGGGACTAACATACGAGTCGGTAATCGCAATCAAAACCAAGGCAAACATGAAACTGGACGAGAGCGTGCCCCATGCGGTTGTTGCAATCTCGCGGCACACGGGAACCTTCACATACTACGCTGACGACACCGACGACGGCATCGGACAAAAACGCGGCCGTTGTGGAGGCTCTAGGCCGGGAGGAGGCAAATTATGAAGTTGAGTCGATTAGGTACTAGCGGAATCCCAACCGGTAGTGATCGGCTCAACAGACAAGCACTAGAATTAGGTTTAAAATGTTCCCAACTCCCCCCTATTTTCCTCTTCTTCTTCTAATCCAAGACATAATATTAAAAAAAAAAAAGAATTGAAATGACAAAGATCACGGACCCCGGTGCCTATGGAGTGGCCAATTTAAATAAATTAAAAAAAAAGCTAAGATCTTGCACCAGCTATTTGTTTTTCGATAGGTACATGGTTTTCGATTTTCGTTATGTCGTGTATTATTCTACGAAGATTTATCAGGAACAGGACTAGTGTCACCATATTGATGAATAGTGAAAAGCCTCAACTAACATCTTAAGAGACTTTCGCTATACGGTTAAGTCAATGTTAAAAGCAAAAGGCGATAATTCTCGACGCTCATTGTCTTGAGGTTCCACATTCTGCAGGACTAACCGCTGGTGACTTGGACCCTGTGTCGACGCCAGCAGCTATCTTATAATTTTTATAATGTTTTGGTGTACTTACCTACATTGTAAACTTTACCTTTAACTTTACAATTGAAATTGAAACAAATAACTGAGATGGTAATCATAATATTTATGGCGTAAATATAATTTGCTTGGGAAACTAAACTAAAAACATATTAAAATGAAATACGTAGTTATTGTCCAATTATTATTTACCGAAACATAATAAAATAAATACTTACCGACCTACTAAAAAGAAAAACTGGCAGTCATAGGAACTGCCGATAGAAGTTAAAATGAAATGATAGCTTACCTTGGAAACTATGCAGGTGAAACTGAAACGCGTGGCCATGAGCATGGCCATCTAGAAACTGACGCATTTCTAGATGGCCAATGGGAAATGCTGACGCATTTCTAGATAGGCAATGGCCATGGTCCCGAGTTTACCCGAAGATTTCTTATCATTCCCGAGCGTAACGCTCGAATTTAATTCACAGGCCACGAAAAATCTGTCTGTGGCGTGCTAAAGGAAGTTTTTACTTCAAAAATCTGCTTAAATAGAATACGCACACAATTAGGTTACGATGGGGCTGACATAGACTTGCAGTCTAAAATCCCCATGAAACTAAATAATAAAAAAAAAGAACACGCCCACACAAATACCCGAAGGCAAGCGTCTACGGGCGTATACATACACGCACGCACGCGCAAACGCGTTCTCGCAGACGAAAAACTCACAATTTTATATTATAACCATCGGGGAAAATCCTCTCAGATAGCTCATTCCACAGCCTAGACGTTCTTATCACAAAAATAGTGACACACCTCTATGTTCGTTCGTACGTTACTTCGTTCCTACCTGGATGTCTACTCTCTTTCTACGAAAAACGTGATTTCGAAATAAACTCGCGACTTTCTTAATCCGGTTCTACTTCGATCCTTCGTTTCGTCCGTTTAATTGTTCTAAGCTTACTCTAATTAGGGTAGGTTTAGAAAATTTAAACGTCAAACAATGTGCGATCGGACGAAACAAACCGGAGTACGAAAGTCTTATTTAGCGAGTTTATTTCGAAATTACATTTTTCTTAGAAAGAAAGTAAACGTCCTGGTGACCGTCCGTGACACCACATCTTTAATTTTTATGGTTCCGTGCCCAAAGGGTAAAAACGGAACCCTATTACTGAGACTTGGCTGTCCGTCCGTCTGTCACCAGGGTGTATCCTGTATCTCAAGAACGGTGATAGCTAGACAGTTGAAATTTTCCCAGATGATGTATTTCTATTGCCCCTATAACAACAAATAGGTACTAAAAATAAAATAAAAACAATATTTAAGGGGGCCATACAATAAACTTGATTTTTTACAGTTTTTTGCTCGATTAGTCCGTCCCAAACACACTAGATGGCGCCACAAGTAAAAATAAAACGCGATATCGAATTCATCGTCAGAATCATGAGCCAAAAATCAATATTTTAGTAAAACTTATTGCCAGTCTGCGGAAATGGCGATGTATAAGAAATCTATATTTATAAAAGCGAAAGGTCACTCATCAAGGAATCTCAGAAACTACAAATGCTAGGAATCTGAAATTTTGCATGGAGGTCCCTTTTAGCACGTAGACGCTCGCTAAGACGGGGTTTTGCGAAATTCAACCCCTAAGAGGGTGAAACAAGGGATGAACGGTTGTATGAAAATTCGTGATTTTCAAAGTTATCAAGTGTTGTATCTAGACACTTGACACGAAGCATTTAAATGTTTGTTCTATCAATTTTGTAATTTCAAACTGTACGGGGGTGAAATTGGGGTTGAAATGGGGGATGAACGTCAATACGGAAGTTCCCAACCGTTGAAGATAAAACCATGAAACTCTGTATTTAGACACTTGACACGAAGACAACGAACGTTTGTTCTATCAATTTCATAATTTCGAACTGTACGGGGGTGAAATTGGGGTTGAAATGGGGGATGAATGTCAATATGGAAGTTCCCAACCGTTGAAGATAAAACCATGAAACTCTATAATATAGGCAATTGACACGAAGCAAACGAATGTTTGTTCTAGCAATTTCGTAATTTCAAACTGTACGGGGATGAAATTGGGTTTGAACTGGGGGATGAATGTCAATATGAAAGTTTCCAACTGTTGAAGATAAAACAATGAAACTCTGTATATAGACACTTGATACGAAGACAACGAATGTTTGTTCTATCAATTTCGTAATTTCGAACTGTACGGGGGTGAAATTGGGGTTGAAATGGGGGATGAATGTCAAAATGAAATTTCCCAACCGTTGAAGATAAAACCATGAAACTCTGAATACTTATAGATACTTGACACGCAGCAAACGAATGTTTGTCTTGCAATTTTGTAATTTCGAACTGTACGGGGGGTGAAATTGGAGTTGAAATGGGGGCCGAATGTCTCTTACGCTTTCAGATCTAACCAACTGAACCGATTTTGATGAAATTGTATACAGTTGTTTTATGATAAGCTGTTTTTAGTAACCGTAAATGTGTCTGGGTATACAAATAGGTACTGCCTGAGTTACCTTAGTATTTATATTGCGCGGACGAAGTCGCGGGTAACAGCTAGTTTCGAATAAAGCCAAAGAGGTTTTCGCCGTTTTTTTGCTAACGGTACGGAACCCTTCGTGCGGGAGTCCCACTCGCACTTGACCGGTTGTATTTATATTTTGATTTAATTATCAAAATCAGTAATAGGTAAAAATGTCCTTCGTTCACCGCTTCCTACAACCGACTAGAACAGGAAGAGTGAAAGAGTGAGCTCATTCTTTCCAACGACATAATTCTGTGTGCCTGAAGTTTGGGAGGGCACATCCTATGGTTTATATCTGTCACCGGAAAATAACAAGAATCGTTAGGTGATTAATTCGGCTTATTCACGAAATCCCCTTAGATTTTCCCCTGAGGAAAAGGCTTCCCCTAAAAATCCCCTTCCGAAATATCACAGGGGATTTATGGACAAAAATTCCACAAATCCCCTTTCGGAAATCAGCAGTGGATTTTTGGTCTACCACTGAAATTTGACTCTAGGTGGGCTGCCGTCCGCCAGAAGCTCCCGCATTTTTATATACACTCTAGGGGTAGTAGCGACAAGACTAGGTGGATTTGGGGTGCTCCGAGTCAGATCTGGGTAGCGATTCTGAAACCATTCGGTTGCATCCGACACGGAATCTCATCTCTCGGTCTTTGTCATGTTAAACAGATAAGACAAAAACCGAGAGATGAGATTCCGTGTCGGATGCAACCGAATTGTTTCAGAATCGCTACCCTGGGTCCTAAGTAACCCAACCGGTCCGATTTGTCACGTAGCCATATAAAAATGACAGGGAAAGGGGTTTGGGTACTTTTGTATGGGCCCGTGGCGTCGTTTTTTTTTTTAGCGGCCAGAGATCTGTTATCATTTTCTTGTAACAATAAAATACCCCGATGCTATCTGTGCAATCGGATTTGCTCTAAGTCATATCGGAGCTGAGTTATAGCCTGTCAAAGTTATTTATTTTTTTGATTTTTTGTATGGGCAAGTGGCGTCGTTTTTTTATTTTAGCGGCCATCGATCAGTTATCACTTTCTTGTAACAATAAAATACCCTGATGCTATCAGTGCAATCAGATTTGCTGTAAGTAATATCGGAGCTGAGTTATGGCCCCTCAAAGTTTTTTTTTTGGTTTTCTTTGTATGTACTAGTGGCGCCATTTCCTATAGCGGCCAAACATCCGTTAGCACTTTTGCGAAACATTATTTTTACCCTAAGGTACCTGTGTAATCAGATTTGTTGCAAACTATATCGGAGCTGAGTTATGGCCACTTAAAGTTTTTTTTTTGGTTTTCTTTGTATGGACTAGTGGTGCCATTTCCTACAGCGGCCAAACATCCATTAGCACTTTTATGAAACATTATTTTTACCCTAAGGTACCTGTGTAATCAGATTTGTTGCAAACTATATCGGAGCTAAGTTATGGCCACTCAAAGTTTTTTTTTTGGTTTTCTTTGTATGTACTAGTGGCGCCATTTCCTACAGCGGCCAAACATCCGTTAGCACTTTTATGAAACATTATTTTTACCTTAAGGTACCTGTGTAATCAGATTTGTTGCAAACTATATCGGAGCTGAGTTATGGCCCCTCAAAGTTTTTCTTTTGGTTTTCTTTGTATGTACTAGTGGCGCCATTCCCTATAGCGGCCAAACATCCGTTAGCACTTTTATGTAACATTATTTTTACCTTAAGGTACCTGTGTAATCAGATTTGTTGCAAACTATATCGGAGCTGAGTTATGGCCACTTAAAGTTTTTTTTTTGTTTTCTTTGTATGGACTAGTGGCGCCATTTCCTACAGCGGCCAAACATCCGTTAGCACTTTTATGAAACATTATTTTTACCTTAAGGTACCTGTGTAATCAGATTTGTTGCAAACTATATCGGAGCTGAGTTATGGGCCCTAAAAGAAAACCAAAAAAAATACTTTGAGAGGCCATTACTCAGCTCCGATATAGTTTGGAGCAAATCTGATTACACAGGTACCCTAAGGTAAAAATAATGTTTCATAAAAGTGCTAACGAATGTTTGGCCGCTGTAGGAAATGGCGCCACTAGTACATACAAAGAAAACCAAAAAAAAAACTTTGAGGGGCCATAACTCAGCTCCGATATAGTTTGCAGCAAATCTGATTACACAGGTACCTTTAAGTAAAAATAATGTTTCATAAAAGTGCTAACGAATGTTTGGCCGCTGTAGGAAATGGCGCCACTAGTACATACAAAGAAAACCAAAAAAACGACTTTGAGGGGCCATTACTCAGCTCCGATATAGTTTGGAGCAAATCTGATTAGACAGGTACCCTAAGGTAAAAATAATGTTTCATAAAAGTGCTAACGAATGTTTGGCCGCTGTAGGAAATGGCGCCACTAGTACATACAAAGAAAACCAAAAAAAAAAACTTTGAGGGGCCATTACTCAGCTCCGATATAGTTTGCAGCAAATCTGATTATACAGGTACCTTTAAGTAAAAATAATGTTTCATAAAAGTGCTAACGAATGTTTGGCCGCTGTAGGAAATGGCGCCACTAGTACATACAAAAAAAACCAAAAAAACAACTTTGAGGGGCCATTACTCAGCTCCGATATAGTTTGGAGCAAATCTGATTAGACAGGTACCCTAAGGTAAAAATAATGTTTCATAAAAGTGCTAACGAATGTTTGGCCGCTGTAGGAAATGGCGCCACTAGTACATACAAAGAAAACCAAAATAAAAACTTTGAGGGGCCATAACTCAGCTCCGATATAGTTTGCAGCAAATCTGATTACACAGGTACCTTTAAGTAAAAATAATGTTTCATAAAAGTGCTAACGAATGTTTGGCCGCTGTAGGAAATGGCGCCACTAGTACATACAAAGAAAACCAAAAAAACAACTTTGAGGGGCCATTACTCAGCTCCGATATAGTTTGGAGCAAATCTGATTAGACAGGTACCCTAAGGTAAAAATAATGTTTCATAAAAGTGCTAACGAATGTTTGGCCGCTGTAGGAAATGGCGCCACTAGTACATACAAAGAAAACCAAAAAAAAAACTTTGAGGGGCCATAACTCAGCTCCGATATAGTTTGCAGCAAATCTGATTACACAGGTACCTTTAAGTAAAAATAATGTTTCATAAAAGTGCTAACGAATGTTTGGCCGCTGTAGGAAATGGCGCCACTAGTACATACAAAGAAAACCAAAAAAACGACTTTGAGGGGCCATTACTCAGCTCCGATATAGTTTGGAGCAAATCTGATTAGACAGGTACCCTAAGGTAAAAATAATGTTTCATAAAAGTGCTAACGAATGTTTGGCCGCTGTAGGAAATGGCGCCACTAGTACATACAAAGAAAACCAAAAAAAAAAACTTTGAGGGGCCATTACTCAGCTCCGATATAGTTTGCAGCAAATCTGATTATACAGGTACCTTTAAGTAAAAATAATGTTTCATAAAAGTGCTAACGAATGTTTGGCCGCTGTAGGAAATGGCGCCACTAGTACATACAAAGAAAACCAAAAAAACAACTTTGAGGGGCCATTACTCAGCTCCGATATAGTTTGGAGCAAATCTGATTAGACAGGTACCCTAAGGTAAAAATAATGTTTCATAAAAGTGCTAACGAATGTTTGGCCGCTGTAGGAAATGGCGCCACTAGTACATACAAAGAAAACCAAAAAAAAAAACTTTGAGGGGCCATAACTCAGCTCCGATATAGTTTGCAGCAAATCTGATTACACAGGTACCTTTAAGTAAAAATAATGTTTCATAAAAGTGCTAACGAATGTTTGGCCGCTGTAGGAAATGGCGCCACTAGTACATACAAAGAAAACCAAAAAAACAACTTTGAGGGGCCATTACTCAGCTCCGATATAGTTTGGAGCAAATCTGATTAGACAGGTACCCTAAGGTAAAAATAATGTTTCATAAAAGTGCTAACGAATGTTTGGCCGCTGTAGGAAATGGCGCCACTAGTACATACAAAGAAAACCAAAAAAAAAAACTTTGAGGGGCCATAACTCAGCTCCGATATAGTTTGCAGCAAATCTGGTTATACAGGTACCTTTAAGTAAAAATAATGTTTCATAAAAGTGCTAACGAATGTTTGGCCGCTGTAGGAAATGGCGCCACTAGTACATACAAAGAAAACCAAAAAAACAACTTTGAGGGGCCATTACTCAGCTCCGATATAGTTTGGAGCAAATCTGATTAGACAGGTACCCTAAGGTAAAAATAATGTTTCATAAAAGTGCTAACGAATGTTTGGCCGCTGTAGGAAATGGCGCCACTAGTACATACAAAGAAAACTGTGATGTAGGTAGGCTTGATATTAATATTGTACATGTGGGTAAATGAATAAAGGTTGTTGTGTCACCGACTCGGACGTTTCAATTACCGCTCCACGTTAATTTATCTTAATATTCAACTGGCGACGAGGATGGGATATCGGATTGGGATAAAAAAAAAAACTTTGAGGGGCCATAACTCAGCTCCGATATAGTTTGCAGCAAATCTGATTATACAGGTACCTTTAAGTAAAAATAATGTTTCATAAAAGTGCTAACGAATGTTTGGCCGCTGTAGGAAATGGCGCCACTAGTACATACAAAGAAAACCAAAAAAAAAAACTTTGAGGGGCCATAACTCAGCTCCGATATAGTTTGCAGCAAATCTGATTAGACAGGTACCCTAAGGTAAAAATAATGTTTCATAAAAGTGCTAACGAATGTTTGGCCGCTGTAGGAAATGGCGCCACTAGTACATACAAAGAAAACCAAAAAAAAAACTTTGAGGGGCCATAACTCAGCTCCGATATAGTTTGCAGCAAATCTGATTAGACAGGTACCCTAAGGTAAAAATAATGTTTCATAAAAGTGCTAACGAATGTTTGGCCGCTGTAGGAAATGGCGCCACTAGTACATACAAAGAAAACCAAAAAAAAAAACTTTGAGGGGCCATAACTCAGCTCCGATATTACTTACAGCAAATCTGATTGCACAGATAGCATCAAGGTATTTTATTGTTACAAGAAAGTGATAACAGATCTCTGGCCGCTAAAATGAAAAAACGACGCCACTTGCCCATACAAAAAATCCAAAAAATAAATAACTTCGACAGGCTATAACTCAGCTCCGATATGACTTAGAGCAAATCCGATTGCACAGATAGCATCAGGGTATTTTATTGTTACAAGAAAGTGATAACAGATCTCTGGCCGCTAAAATGAAAAAACGACGCCACTTGCCCATACAAAAAATCCAAAAAATAAATAACTTCGACAGGCTATAACTCAGCTCCGATATGACTTAGAGCAAATCCGATTGCACAGATAGCATCAGGGTATTTTATTGTTACAAGAAAGTGATAACAGATCTCTGGCCGCTAAAAAAAAAAACGACGCCAACTTTACCCAAACCCCTTTGATAATTATTACTTTGACTAACTTCAACCTGCTATTATTTAAAATCTCCGGATGACATTGTATTGACAATTTAGTAATTTAATGAAGAGCAATTATATATAATGACTATTTAAGTACTAGTCCAAAAATCACCTGCCAGCTATATGAAATTGTGGAATTTTTGTCCATAAATCTCCTGTGATATTTTGCATTTTTAGGGGAATTTTTGTCCATAAATCTATTGACAAAAATTCTACAAATTCCCTTGAAGGGGAAAACCTAAAGGGATTTAGGGAATAAGCCATTAATTCACTAGGTAGTTGATCATTTTTTGGATAATAACGAATGGCAGTTGAAATGTATTATTTAACGTACGTATTTTAGTAAATGTATCAATTTACGGCGTCTTGGCGTTAAATAATCCGACGAAGGCGATGAAGGTGTGCGCTGATTGGTTCAACGGCTCACGTGTTTTACATCTCTCCCCAGCGGAGAGCTTCTGGCGGAAGCCCACCCGTTGTCAAAAAGTGCACCAATATCAAGTTAGGGGCTTTCAAGTTTTATCTGACAGGTGAGCCGTTGAAAAAAAAATATCACACGGTTCACCCAGGGTAGCGATTCTGAAACCATTCGGTTGCATCCGACACGGAATCTCATCTCTCGGTCTTTGTCTTATCTGGGTAGCGATTCTGAAACCATTCGGTTGCATCCGACACGGAATCTCATCTCTCGGTCTTTGTCTTATCTGTTTAGTATGACAAAGACCGAGAGATGAGATTCCGTGTCGGATGCAACCGAATGGTTTCAGAATCGCTACCCTGTTTAGCATGACAAAGACCGAGAGATGAGATTCCGTGTCGGATGCAACCGAATGGTTTCAGAATCGCTACCCTGGTGGTCTCTTGATTAACATCGACCAATCAGAGAACAGTTTATTAATTGACGGGTAATAGTGTAATATAGTACGTTGAGCAACGATTGGCCCATTTGTGGATGATTTTACTTGCGGAAAATTGTAATTTATTAAATGACGGCCAGGCACCGTTAGTTGATCAATTAACGTAAATTGCGTTAAATAATACATTTCAACCGCCATTTGCCATTTGTTATTTTCCGAATGTTGATCAACTACCTAGTGATTTGATTAACTAACGATTCTTGTTATTTTCCGGTGATATATCGATGTATCGTCGATGTCCGTGGGCTGTTCGTGTTAAAGCCTTGCTTGGCCAAACAAAATAATGTCATGTAATTTAATTTTTAAAGCTGAGAACACTGGTTGTGAAACATGTTTTTGTGGTTATCAATTTCAATTTCATGTGTCATTATTTACAATAATCAATGTCAACTGAATGTTTAATTGTCTAGCTCGCAGGATGCGAAAAGCGTCAAATCGTCAATAAAAATTAACATACACGTTTTATCCACCTTGTATCCGCAACATTTAGCTAAAATAATAAAATGCAAAATCCTTGAGTTCAAAACTATCGTTTTACACGCTCTTAATTTGTTTTGATGTTTACTGTGCTCGTTGAAACCTAACCCAAAAATGGCAAGGTCGCCAAAGGATGATCCTCGATACAATGAAATGCAACACAATAAATGGAATTACTGCGCGGAAACGGCAGAAAATGGTGCACCTGGCGCTCTGAATGACAGAAACCAACCGCCAGTTACATCTGGGTCGAACATATTGCCCGAGAACATGTACGCGAATGGTAATTTCGCCGAAGATGTTTATTTGAACAAACACTCGTTTAACACGCCGTCGGGTGAAGCCGCTATGGATGATAAGATTCCGTTCAACAACGTGTCTCGCCCGGCGCAGAACTATGGTAACGCCATACTTAAGCTCGGTAATGGGCAAATGGTCCGCGTCTTCATTGACGAAAACCACCTTATCTTCCCGATGACTGGTCAGTATGAACTGTTCAACCCTAACCAAGGAGTACTCGACTCCACGCTACAGACGGCTCAGCAGTCGCGTCTATTCCCCAACCAAGAATACTCTACTAACAATAATGTACATATGCCTCCTTCTGCCACGCAAAACAGCAGTTTCCAAGACACCATGAATGCTCAACCTCAAAGACCGCCATCATCTAATTTTCTCAATGAGTTGCTGGGAAACTTGGAGCCTACCAGCACCGGTACATACTCGCCATTTGGTCAGAATTACCCTCTTAACCATCCTGACCTAACAAATCTAAATCTTTTGCAAAACAATTTGGTCCATGATGTGAAAAACATGCCTATGAAGGCAGACAATTCACCAAAGAGGAATGAGAACAGCCCTCTTGCTGACACTAGCACTAAAAAGCGTATTGTTGCCGAGGTCAAACCTATGAGACCGTCATACTCGGATGTCCTTGCTAAAAACACAAAGAACACTCAGCAAGCAGATATTACTCGTAAAGCAAAACCCCAAAATATTGAAACAAAGCTATCAAACAACAAACTTAACAATAAACCAGACAAACTCGCTTCCAATGCTAAACATGACGATCACAAACATAAAAATGATAAAAAACAAAATTGCAACACTATATCATCCGGCAGTGAGTCTGGAGACATCAACACGGACGACAATGAGAAACGTCAGAAACCTGGCAAGAAATCCAAGAACAAGCGAAGCAACATGTCTCGCAAATGGTCCTCTCTCGATGACATCACAAACGAGGAAGACACCTACACTCAGGGTAGTGAGAGCCAGTTTGTATTCATCGAGAATCAGGACAAACCGAAGAAAGATAAGAAACAGGAAAACAAGTCTAAATCTTCGGACAAAAACTCTTCAATGGAAGATGACTACAAATTCGATGAAGAGGATAACAATTCTTCGTTCTATCAGGAAGGCCAGGGTGAGGCTGGAAAGTCTAAAAAGAAGAAAGATGCCCGTGGCTACCACAAGGCTGCTAAACCAGTCCAAGATAAAAAGAAAACGACCCAGAGCAAAGTGAGACGGAACAAGC
The DNA here is from genome assembly GCA_963693475.1 of Ectropis crepuscularia. Taxonomy (NCBI): domain Eukaryota; kingdom Metazoa; phylum Arthropoda; class Insecta; order Lepidoptera; family Geometridae; genus Ectropis; species Ectropis crepuscularia. Next base: position 6,274,055 of record OY856340.1, read on the forward strand.
CGGGCTATTTGGGAATGGCTCAGAACTATCTCGAGCACTGGGGTGGAGCATCATGGAAAGCACTGGTTTGGTTCTTTTACCTGCTATCAGACATATGTGGGATGACCCTACATCTTTCTTTTGACCTGTGAGTATTTACTAAAATGTGTCAACTACCTTCTAGCACATATATATAAATTAAAAAACTAAAAACATCAGGCAAGTTGTAGGTATTACAATTATCTTGTGATAATATAGTTTTGTTTTATATCCTTTCATTAGAAGCAGTTGTGACACAGACAGACATACAGATATCAGAATCTTCATGCAGAAATGATTCCCTAGAGAACATGTTTTATTGGTTACAAATACTTGTCAAAGTAATCAACAAAATATTAAAAATAAAGATATCATGTCATGATTTAAATTGTTTACTTGGTAGATTTGAAAATAAGTTGTAAAATATTTTTCACTCCAGCTCTACAGTTCTTCGTCCATTTTTTGCACTTAATTGTTTAATCATGATTTCATTCTTCTTGTGTGAATAATATCCAAATATTAAAACACTGTTCATCGACACAAGATTTTTTTGTTTAGTTGTATCATTCTATTAAAATTAATTTACAGCAAACAATGTTTCCAAGGTCATTTAGTGCATATACAACAAAAATAACTTGATGATTGACTAGTGTAATGTTATCAGTTCTTCTCTAAATTCCATCACATTACCACTTGCTAACTTATCACCCTATATAATATCATCTTTGTTGGTTGTTAATTCTTAAATTCTTGTTAACTCAAATCAGCCAATTGTATTTTTTTTTTGTTATTTCAGCTGCACTTCAGTTTTCACCCAAACTTATGTGAGCTCTCAAACCGTGTGGCGTAGCAGCAAAGACTGGTTCGCCAAGGTCGGAGACAACAAGTATTTGAAGTACATTGATAAAAAGCTTGGACACACAAGATTTGGTTTCTGGAGAAAATTGAAATGGTTTAAAAAAGGTGAGGTATTTTAATGAAAAGATAATAAATCTCTCATATTCCAGGAATGAAAGAGCATAAATAGAATTAATCAAATATAATGATTTTACTAATAGTACAATTACTTAATGAATTATGAATAAAAAACCTAAGAATTACGAAACTGTGGAATATGTTGCATGAGTGAGTATTTTCTGATTGAAATTATTGGTTTCTTGAAGGTAAACACTGTCCATCATAGACACCATATCACTAATGTAGTGTTCACACAGAGGCGATCCGAAAGCGATAGCGAGACAATATTTTTTGTAATGTTCGAATTTGTATGCAACCTGACACACAGCAAGCGGGCGCGATGATCCCATACTCGGTATCGGATCGCTCTCGCTATCGGATCGCTATCGCTATCGGATCGCTATCGCTACCGGATCGCCTCTGTGTGACCAGGCCTATAACATCATGTGAGATGGTGGTAATCAAGTACGAAATTATATTAATAAAAAAAAACTATTTACACACAAAACTCAAAATCTATTTATCTCTCTTGTTCTTCTCTTGTGTATCACAGTACATGTGGTTTGATATAAAATTATTTTGTTAAATTGCCTTTCAAATTACTGACTGGGGGGTAAGGGGAGAACAGCACTTACATCTAGCTGGCCCGACTGTCAACCTCACCTGCACGCGTAAGGTGGTTCGTATGAATAGCCTACGGCGGATTTTCCCCCCATAATTCGCGGTGCCCCCTGCTAGACAACCAACGAGGCTCTGACGACCGATCAATGGCGGTATAACCATATGCCTAACAGGCTCTTGCTTGTTAGAAGAGACTACCACGAGCCTTGGGGATCAAATACTCCCAAAAAGTGTGGCCATGATGCCTTGGGAAAGTGTCACGAGGACTCTCCCAACCTTTAGTAATGAAAATGTACAATGATAATGAGATTAATTTGTCATGCGATCCGGCCAACGCCCGGCGCTCGCAGGTTACCGGGCCTGCGGGTGTGAAATTGATTACCGAAGGCCGCGTAGGAGTGGATGACCAGGCTCCCACGACGGCAAATGCTACTGGCAGCAGTACCAATAATAAAAAAATTATCCAACAGGCATTCCACCCTAGCCTATTTATCACAAGACCTAGGTCTTCATCCCTAGATAAAAACACCCGCATACAATCACAACAAATTGAAGAGCTCCCAAATCTAGAACTTCAAATAGACACGGATCCAACTACTAAATCATGTCCTCACCCCCCCGACTGGCAACGAGTACCAACACAAGATAGGAAAAAGAGAAAGATCTGTGACACTACATCTCCAGAAGGAGTAAAAACTTCGAATAGCTTCAGTAATCTTCCAGTGGACCTCACTGAGAATGAAGACGAGAACACTACAAAGAAAGTCAGTAAACCTCCCCCAATAATTCTGTATGGAGTAGAAAATGTTGGAAAGCTCACAGATTTACTAAAATCAGTTGCAGAAGGAGAACAATTCACCTACAAAATAGTTAACCGGAACCAGATGAGAATTAACTGCGGAGAGGTAGAAGTTTACAAAAAACTTATCTCACTTGTACGAGAAAATGGGCTCATCAGTCACACCTTCAATAGGAAAGACCAAAGGAACTACAGGATAGTCATTAAAAATCTCCACCATTCTACCCCAATAAGTGAAATAATAGAAGCCATCGAAAACACTGGTAACCTAGTATCTGGTGAAGTCATCAATGCGAAATACGGCCCCGAGAAAAAAGCGACCTCTACATTCTTTGTCAACATCCTGCCAAGCCCTAATAACAAAAAAGTGAAGGACATAAAATATATCTATCATCAATCCATCCTAATAGAAGATCCTAAGAAGAGCAACATTATAGTGCAGTGCCAGAGGTGCCAACAATATGGTCATACGAAGAACTACTGCACGCGGCCCTACCGTTGCGTCAAATGTGCAAAACCACACAAAACCTCGGATTGCACCAAACGCGACAGGAATTCTCCTGCCCAATGTGCTCTATGCCATGGTGCCCACCCTGCGAACTATAAGGGATGTGAGGTTTATCAAGAAATCCTAGCTCGTAAAAACTCAACTTTACCCCAAAAAAAAATACACTTTCAACCGGAACTAAAAACTGGAGTGAAAAGTAAAATTGGAACATCTATAGGAAAGATTAGTGCTAGCGAAAACAACAAACCTAATGCATGGACCAATTTCCCACCACTCATGGCAGAGAAAAGAACTAATCCACCAAAAGATACTCCCATCATAGAGCTCCAATCAGCTAGTAATTTGGAAATGATTCTCACAAAACAATCACAACAATTTGAATTAATACTTCAACAAATGAGTACTTTAATGCAACTCATATCCTCACTAGTCAATAAATTAACAAACTAGGTGCATTACAACTAGCCACTTGGAACCCAAATGGACTGGCACCAAACAAGGATGAAGTTGAAATCCTGATGAAGGCTCATGGGCTTGATATCGTACTTATTTCTGAAGCTCACTGTACTTGTTCGACAAATATAAAAATTAAAGGATGCAAAACTTACACCACTAACCACCCTGATGGAACAGGACACGCAGGAACAGCTATAATAATACGTAACACAATCAAGCACTACCTACTCCCAGAATACAAGACACCTCAGATACAGGCGACTGTAGTGGCGGTAGAGGATAAGGTAGGCCACTTTAACATCGCTGCTGTGTACTGCCCACCTAAACACGTAATAAAAGAAAGCATGTTCTCTGCCTTCTTTGAAACACTGGGTGATCGCTTTGTAGTCGGTGGAGACTGGAATTCGAAGCACACATTCTGGGGCTCGAGACTGATTACCCCTAGAGGTAGACAACTAATGTCTAGCTTGACTGCAAATAACTTATGCGCGGCATCAACGGGGGAACCTACATATTGGCCTACTGATCCCAAAAAAATCCCTGACCTATTAGACTTCTTCGTTACCAAGGGACTCTCTAGACGCTATGTCAAGGCTAAATCATGCATGGACAGCTCCTCTGATCACACTCCTGCTTTGCTTACCGTGAGCACCATGGTGATAGATGTCGGGAAACTTAACACGCTAACTAATAAAAGCACAGATTGGGACTCTTTCAGAGAAATTGTAGAAGATAATGTAAACTTAAAAGTATCTCTGAAAACGCCACAGGAAATTGAAGGGGCGGCTCTACAGTTCACAACGCTTATCCAGGAAGCTGCTTGGAAGTCCACTCCGGTGCTACCGGCTTCTAACTGCACCACAAACCTCCCAGCAACAATTAGAGAAAAGATATTGGAGAAACGAAAAGCTCGCCGCTCCTGGCACCAAAGCAGAAAAAGAGAAGATAAGCAGAAACTTAACAAGGCCATAAAAGACTTAAAGACCCTAACTAGAGAATGGCATGATACGACACTTCAATCCAAGCTAGAATCTCTGACACCCTATGCTTCGACTAACTATTCTCTCTGGAAGTTTACAAAATCCCTCAATAGACCAACAGAAGCTAAGCCACCTCTAAGAAATGGTAATAATTGGGCCAAATCACCTATGGAAAAGGCAGACCTATTTGCAACACATCTCACTACTGTCTTCTGCCCTAATGCAACCTCCAACCAGGATACAGAAAGAGAAATAGACGAATTCCTCGAACAACCATTCCAGATGTCGCCGCCACTCAAACCAGCTACAGTGAGAGAGGTGTGGAGAACAATCGGTAACCTAAAAAATAAGAAAGCACCGGGGTTTGATCTGATCACTAGAGAAATTCTGATGCATCTTCCTAGGAAGGCTGTGGTTTTCCTGACAACACTTTATAATGGCATTCTGAGAGTTCAGTACTTCCCATCATTGTGGAAAATGTCTCAAATAATAATGGTGCACAAGGCAGGCAAATCGCCAAATGAGGTCCAATCATATAGACCAATCAGCCTCTTGCCAATCCTGTCTAAAATCTGCGAAAAAATCATCCTCCGAAGGCTACGCCCTATACTTGAAATTAAAAAAGTTATACCTGATCACCAGTTCGGTTTTAGACAGCATCACTCCACAATAGAGCAGGTTCATCGGGTCACCAATAAAACCAGAGATGCTTTGGAAAGGAAAGAGTACTGCTCCTCAGCCTTCTTGGACATACAGCAAGCTTTTGACAAAGTGTGGCACAAGGGCCTGCTATACAAAATTAAAAATACCCTACCCCACAGCTTCTACTTGCTGATACAATCCTATTTGGAGGGAAGGATGTTTCAAGTAAGGGTGGAGGAGGATACTTCGAAATTCCACAACATTTTCGCCGGTGTACCGCAGGGTTCGGTGCTGGGACCAGTCCTGTACTCAATATTTACATCAGACCTCCCGGAAGTGATGGGGACAACAATGGCAACCTTCGCTGATGATACTGCAATACTGGCCAGCAGTAAGAACTCAGTGGAAGCTTCAGAGTCACTGCAAAGAGGACTGGATGAAATCGATAACTGGTTGCAGAGATGGAAAATCAGGGCTAGTGCTACCAAATCTGTACATATAACATTCACCCTTAGAAAAGGAGAATGTCCACCAGTGTTCCTTGGTAGCGCACCATTGTCATGTGGCAATTCGGTTAAGTATCTTGGTATGCATCTGGACAGACGATTAACTTGGAAAAACCATGTAAAGGCCAAAAGAGAACAAATAAATGCAACTTTCAAAACTTTCCTGTGGCTCCTGGGTCGTAACAGTAAATTGAGTACTGACAACAAGCTGCTTATTTATAAAACGATCATTAAACCAATATGGACATACGGAATCCAACTGTGGGGTAGTGCCAGTAACTCCAATATCAATATCATCCAAAGAATGCAAAACAAAATCTTACGCACTATATCAGATGTTCCATGGTTTGTAACTAATAATGAAATCCATGACAACCTGGACATGAACACCATCAAGGAAGAAATCAGGCTGTATTCCAAAAACTACCAGGAAAGACTATCAGTACATCCAAACAACCTAGCGCTGCAACTGAATAGCCAGAACTATCCCAAGCGTCTTAAAAGGCATGACATCTTGAGGTTACAGGACAGGGAATAGCCTCACTGGAATAAGAGGAGTGTCCTCACTGGAGGGCACACTCGCAAAGAGAACCACCCACAGCTCATCCGCTCAAAGTTCTTGGACTGATCGCAGATATTATAATAATAATAAAAAAAAAAAAAAAAAAAAACAAAAAAAATTACTGACTAACCATTAAAACAATGTCTCTAATGAACTATTCTTAATCTCTTCAGAGTATTTATTTATTTGATAATAGGCGAGCAGCATTAGCTGATATGCCTATATCTCAGTGTTGAAATAACAAAATTATAGGTAATTGTCTGTTAAAACGATATTGTCTTTAACTATCCATTTGTCCAGTTTGTTCTTGTGAGTTCAATGATTTTGCCAAAATAACATCCTCGGGCAACCTGTTCCAATAGGGTACAATCCTCAAAAAAACTAGTCCGTCAGTTAGATTGCCAAAAAATATTGTACACATATTTTTTCTTTTGTTTCTCAAACAAGAAATGACGAAGATACAGCGCTTCGAAGTTTCGTGTGACGTCACTTGTGAGTACGATTTTTACTCACGAGTGACGTCGCGACCCCCACTCTCGAAGTTTGATGGTCTATATCTTTGACAATTTTTAATATTATAAAAAAACAAAAAATACGTGTCCAATATTTTTCCATGATCTAGCTGACGGACTAATTAGAATGGTGTATTTTTGACCCAGTCCGGTACCCTATTGTAAACCACTCTGTTGCTGAGGATGTGATGTGCAGTGTTTGTCAGTGATGGTGCATGGGACAACTGGAACTTATGACACTGACTGTATCTCTTATGCTCCTTTAATCTTTATAGATTGCTTAAGTGAGGGAGGTTATAAAATCCATTATGTGTCTAAAATGTTTTGATCAAGTCTCCTCGCAACCGTCTCTCTTCCTACATTGGAAGAGAGACGGATGGTGTATCATTCAGATGGTGCACAATAATTCCTCAATGACACTAATTCCTAAGTGGGGACTGAACTCTAATGGTATTATGCTAAATTACATCATATTTACAAACAACAAGTTACATAATAATCCATGGTGACAAGAGTGTTATCTATATGTGATCACTGCCCTTATAAAGAGGCCAAATCTTCAGGTAGTAATAAAACAAAAACTTAGATCTCAGTTATTAAAGCCTGTGTAATATTTACAAAGCTGGCAAAGCTTGCTAGCAAAGCCTAGCGCTGTTACCCATGTAGTTCCCGTTCCCAATATTTTGCCGGGGAAAAGTATTAGTATTCTTCCAGACTATTTTTTTTTTTTTAAATAATGAGTGACGAGACGAATTGGACATATGCCTGATGGTAAGCAACAAATTTCAGCCCGATCCGTTTATACGTGACGTGATTGAGCAGCAAACATCCATACATTGACATTTCTAATATTAGTAGGATATGAGTGCGAAACGCGAAAGCATAAAAGTTATACATATTTGAAATACATAGGTATTATGTATGTACAAACAAAGTGGGTACTGCCTGGTAGGTATTTGTGGTATGACTACATTAAAATTCCATTTTCCTTAACAAGGGAAGCTCCCTCATGTTTCAAAAGTGCTGCATTGTATTTTATCTGTTAAACGTATGTATGTATGAACTAATAGTGCCTCGCGGCTGTGCCCGCGTAGTTCACATAACTGTTATTTGCCCGTAATGAAAAGTAGCTCATGTATTATTCCAGACTAATTTAAAATCCAAATTACCAAATTGTAACCCAATCTGTTCTGCCGTTGCGACACGATTGAGCAACAAACATTCAATCTTTCGGATTTATTGTATTAATGGTATGGTTATTTTATGAAAAAAATATTTTTGATGATCAAATGACTGTATCGCACTGTGCACCCAACTCAACTTATCCTGTCACTATTTCATTGAAAAACTGTTTGAGAATTTATTGATTGATTGAAATAGCTTACAATATTTCTTATAAAATATATTTTCAACTAAGACTTACGCAACTTTAATAATGCGTATGTCAACTGTCTAAATAACAATAAGTGGGTTATATTATAGACTCTAAAAAGTAGTGTGAAAATGAAAAAAGATTAAAAAATCATTAAACTCTTTCAAGAACAAACTAAACAGATTTATAGTGAAAGACAATATCAGATTAACAACCAACAGGCTTGGTGACTAAAAAATACTAATTAGTCAGTCAGATTGTGTCAGATTATTAAATCATATTTTTCACTTATGTTTGCTTTTGTACAAACGAAAAGTGACAAAAATACAGTGCTTGAAGTTTCGAGTGACGACACTTCATTGTACGAATTTTACGAAGATATAATGTCACAACCCCCCTCTCCTGAAGTTTTATTATGATCTAAAGGACTAATAAGAATGAAATATTTTTGAGCCAGTCATCATACCAATAATCAAGGTTGCCTGGAAGAAATCGCTTTCAGCGATAAGGCTGCCAGTTGTTTCAGTAGTTTTACTGTACTCCTATATTTTATGTTTAAGGTGTGAACAATAAAGAGTTATCATTCATTCATCCAATAACCATTTTTTTGTTGTTTCATCACTTAATGATATGATGCTACTTACTCACATATCAATAAATAAATGAAAAAATAAAACTCACTTATAACAAAATCATATTATTTGACTTTCTAGATGAGGATACGGACTCTGGAGGGAATGGCGACAAGTTGGACTCAAACATCCCGCTACCGGCGACAGGCGAGGAAGCTATGAAGCGGCTGCTCGCTTGTAAAGGAAAAGATCCTTATAGGTAATAAATACATATTATCATTATTCATTTTTAATATGAAAACTACCGTATCAGTATTTATTTTAAAATCTTTATGCATCACATAAATTAGCAAATTTACACGGTGCAAATTAACACTCACATTATTCCTTCAACAACTTGACTTATAACAATTAAAGATGACAGAGCCTGCACTAAGCAAAGCTTGTGTAAGCACACACTCTACTCCGAACTCTGAATCGGCTAGGCAGAATGCGTTGCCTGAGTGGGTTTTTTCCGATGGTAATAACATTGATGCCTTTAAATCAAGTTTTTCGGTTTCTTCAAGGAAAGCGTATTTCACCATAGACCGCATCGTCGCTTAAAATCAGGAGAGATAGTCAGCTGTAAACCTATAATAGTTCAAAAAATAATGTTCAGAACGATGGCTTAGTTTATCCGAACGCTGCATTGGGATGACGACTAGGTAAAAAATATACCATACAAATTAATGTGTCTAACTAAATTATGGAAAAATATGAGACAATCAATCAAATTATTACAAAACGACAAAGATAGGCCATCAAACTTTTGGAGTGACGTCACTTTATCGTATACAGCGTACAAGTAACGAAATTTCTAAGAAAAATACGTATTCAATATATTTATTTTATTCTGAGGGAAATGAGTTTTTAGGTAAAAGGGTTTATGTTGTTTACGATCTAAATAAATTCTAAATTCCAAAAAAATATGTTTCGATTTATTATTCGAACTAGTCTTAGTCCCAATCTACTGTATGAAATCTTAGTTCTACTGTAATCCATTTTGATATTTCCACTGCTGGGACTTTTCTCTCACAAGGATATTTTTTGCCAATTGCCTTTTCTACACCTCCCAGACAAAAATCCTTAATGAGTTCTTGTGCTTAGCTATGTTTGATAAAAATTGATCCAAGATGGCTGTTGCCACAAGATGGCAGATTTTTTTTTTATATTGGCGGAATATAATTTCACAAATTTCAAAGGGTTTTTTGTTATTTCATTAGCTTGTTTTATAACATACTAGCATTGCCCCGCGACTTCACCCACGTATTACCAGAGCCCGTTATTTTCCCGGAATAAAAAGTAATCTATATTTTTGCTAATACCTAACTCTATAAATGGGTACAAAGGTTCATTATGATCGGTTAAATAGTTTTCGCGTGAAAGAGTAGCAAACAAATTTACTTTCGCGTTTAATAATATTAGTAGGATTTTACAATTTTTTTTATTTATATTTTCAGTATCCTAGGTGTAAGCGTGACGTGTTCAGATGATGAGATAAAGCGCTACTACAGACGGCAGGCGTTCCTCGTGCACCCGGACAAAAACCAGCAGCCCGGTGCCGAAGAGGCCTTCAAAATACTGCAGCACGCGTTCGACCTTATTGGCGAGCCGGTGAGTTCACAACGCTTTGGCAACTGTTTTATACTTACAGCATATTAGTAGAAATTTCTTAAGCTAATAGACACTAATATCCCAGTCTATTAACCCGTCAAGCGGCAGGGATGGGAGCCCATATGGGTTCGGCGCCGGATAGGATTCATCATAAATAAATAAAATATTGAATCTACCCTCAAGAATTTTGAGGTTAGTTTTGACAAAACAAATCATAAGTTAAGCTTTATTATCTAAATATTTTTGCGGCAGCAGTATAAAAAAAACTATGAACTAGTAAAATGAATTAATAGAATTTCTCTTAAAATGAGTCTCAACTGAGGGGTTAAATTATACAGTCGTTTAACGAAGCCGTCTAGACGGAGCAATCGTGCGGGGTGAGACGCGGGAAGCGCGCTCCCGCCATTGCCAACATTACAGTGTTAGTATTTCGTGAGCGTGGTTCAGTTTTATCTACTCGTGTCTTGACATCGGCGTTTCTTCCAAGCTTAAAGGCGATGAACTACTGGACCTACTGGTAGTATTTTTTATACTGTGCTAATGTACAATACAATACAAAAACACTTTTTGGCACCACAAACAAAGTTGACAATAAGTAACACATGTATTGTTGTAGTGGTATGACTCTTCGCAGAGTCCGCCTGGGGAAGTATCAAACCTTTGCCAGTTATTCTAACGCCAAGCAGTAATGTGCACATACCACTGTGTTCCAGTTTGGAGGGCAATGTTTCCAGAGAAATTACATGGCGTAGAGGTAAATCATCTTATAAATCTGGGTAACGATCGCAGTACAGTGCTAGATAATGATTCTGTTTCTTCATATTCTAATAACTGCGTAAGAAAAATATATAACGCACGAAATGTGAGACTAAAGTCTCACATTTTTTTCAGTTCGGTCGCGCAGCAAAATCCCTCCAGGCCTGCCATAAAAAACTTCGTTCTAAAAAGTAAATACTGGCGGTGCAAAATCCATTTTAAATTATTCTGTTAAAAACGAAACCTCATTTTTAAATATGTGTTAATGACGTCACAATGCCTTCAGGAGCGTCGCGCAGAGTACGCGCGACGCGCGCTCGAGTCGCGGCACGCCGAGGCCGCGTGGGGCGAGCTCAGCGACCTGCTGGCGCAGCTGCACGACAAAATGGAGTTTGCTGCTAACACTATAAGGTTTATATTTGTTTATCTACCCTCACGTTGTCGGTACAGGTGAGTCTAGTAATATGCTGGCGCAGCTGCACGACAAAATGGAGTTTTCTGCTAGCAGTATAAGGTCTAAATTCATATACGAGGGTCAAACTGAAAGTTCTTAGAACTGGCCACTTATAAACAATATAATAAAAAAATAATTCTATAAAATAGAACTCTTTGCCAATATTACTGAGTATATACTTCATTCATTTGTCATTTGTTTTACGATTTGGCGGCAAATTGAAAATTGTCTGTGTCACGTCAACATGAATTTAACACGAGAAAATTTTCGTGCAATGATCTTTTATGACTTTCGATGTCGTTTAAGTCAACAAGAAAGTTATGATAGACTACGATTGGCCTTTCACGATGAAGCCCCATCTCGTGCGACTGTTTACAACTGGTTTAATGAGTTTAAACGTGGTCGCACTAATCTCACTGATGATTTACGTGAGGGACGGCCTTCTACGGCGACGACTGAAGATAACATCTGTGTTGTGCGGCGTATGATAGAGACTGACAAAAGAGTGACCTATCAGCAGATTCGGACAAGCTTAGGCATCGGTATGAGTCAAGTGCACAAAATCCTACACGAACATTTAGCGGTCAGGAAGCTTTGCGCCCGGTGGATACCTCATAATTTGACTGAGGCTCAAAAACTCCATCGTGTGGATTGGTGCCGTAAAATGATTGAAAGATTTAACGGAGGTGACTCAAATGCTGTGTTCGACATACTAACAGGTGACGAAAGCTGGATTTACTGTTATGATCCTGAAACCAAAAGACAATCTGCTCAGTGGGTGTTTCCTTTCGAGGAGTTGCCAACTAAAGTGAAGAGAGATCGAAGTGCGGGGAAAAAAATGGTGGCCTCGTTCTTTGGAAGGATAGGTCATTTCGCAACAATTGTGTTAGAGGATCAAAAAACAGTTTCTGCAGAATGGTACACTACCAATTGTTTGCCACTTGTCTTTGAAAAAGTTCGAGAGAAACGACCTCGCAGTAGGATCCTCCTTCACCACGACAACGCCTCATCGCACACCGCCAAGCGAACGATCGACTATTTGGCGACATCAAACGTTGAATTACTGGGTCACCCGCCATATAGCCCCGACCTCGCGCCTTGTGATTTTTATTTATTTTCAAAAATTAAAGAAAAACTTAAAGGAAAGGGGTTTATGAATGCTGAAGAAGCGGTGGCTGCGTATCGCGATGCCATTGAAGAGACCCCTAAGGACGAGTGGGCAAAGTGCTTTTCCCAGTGGTTCCATCGCATGCAGCGGTGTATTGACGTGAATGAACAATATTTTGAAAAGATATAATAAAACTAATAACTGGCTAATGTAATCAGTTTTTGATTTTCTAAGAACTTTCAGTTTGACCCTCGTATATACTCCCACAATATCGGTGAGGCGAGTCCAGCTGACGTAGCTACAGGACAATTTAGAGTTTGTTACTAATATTATAAGATCTATATTCCTTATGCCAACTGCATCTCATCACTGGTGTGAGGGGGAGGGAGTCATCTATGTGATCTGCTGACACAGCTGCACTGCAAAATGGAGCTTAGTGATTAAACTATAAGGTCTGTATTCTTATGTAACAAATTAAAACTTAAACTACTTATGATAAACTAGTAGTATATATATTTGTTCATCTAAATGTGTTACACGGCTCAATGTGCTAAACAATAGTTTTACCCCTCAGATGCACGAACTGCGGGCGGCGCCACAAGCGCGTTCTCACGGACCGGCCGTGCTACGCGGCTCGGTACTGCGCGCAGTGCAAGATACGACACTCCGCCAAAGAGGTAATGTGCATCATTCGATCCTAATACAAGAGAATAACACAAAATAACTAGAGCGTGTTTCATTAGAAACTATGCCGTTGCTTAGCATCGGGCGATGTTTTAGAAGTGAAAACTTCTTTGCGCGCCACAGATAGATTTTTTGTGGGCTGTGAATTGAATTCTAGCGTCACGCTCGGGAATGATAAGAATTATTCGGGTAAACTCGGACACCATGGCCATCTAGATGGTCATGGCCACGCCCTCCGATTTCACCCGAGTGGTTTTCAAAGTAAGCTACCAAATTCTGAGTTATAAGTTTTCACTTCTATCGGCAGTTCCTATATTCTGACTGCCAATTGTTCAAGTTAAAAATACAAAGGAGACGGCCCATTTTCCATTGACATTTGCCCCACAGCAAAAGTGCAGGAGACTCGACCAAAATTAGATCATTAAATAGGATTTTTAATATATATTGAGGAGCTGTTAATGTTTTTATTCTGCATAGCGGGCTTTAAGAGATTTCAACTAAAACGTTGAAAAAAAATAACGAAACCTTGTGTTGTGTGAGTTTCGAACGAATCGAGCATATTTTACATTCTCTTTGGAATCGAGTTTCGAACGAATCCGAGGATGTGTAAATTTTATTCACTGTTTTATTTATTTTGGCATCGCACGTATTTTTTGTTTTCCCATATTACGTATATAAATATTTTCAAGTTTTACTAAAAATCGTCAAAGAAGCACGTTCACGAATATCAAATAATTTATAATAATACACCATTTATATTACATATTGCCACTCGAAAATATATGAGTTAAAGAAAATATACAATGAGGCGACATGTTTGTCAAAATGACACAAGCACGTGAAAAACATGGCTGACTTTAAGTACAGTCATTAAAGTACTTTTTATTCACACCAATTTGCAATCCCCGCTTGGCACGTTAGTATTGAATGTACAGTTTGCATTATTTAATTATATGTTATTTTAAATAAATAACTTTTGTAGGTCTCCGGGGCTAATTAAGTACATAAACTTGAAACGACCTGGGGCAGAAATGAGCCGTCTCCTTTAGCATTGAGGAGAAAAAAAACTTACATTGAGTCTACATTTTATTGGTATTGACTATCCTTGTGTTGAGACACTGTTTTTAACTTTTTATAAGTTTTCTACTTTACATTTTTTGAAAATATGGACCTAACATAAATAGATACCATAGGTTTAATTCAATGAATTAGTAATAACCTAATAACATTTGACGAAATCCTGTTGACCATAAATTAGTGTTTAGTAAATATGTATTTTTGAAGAATCACAGCATTTGAATAATTTGACACACAAACAAAAGTTTTAAAAAGAACAATTACTAGTAAAAGACTATAATATGAGAACAATAATTAATAGTAATCTCATATCTGGACGTCTACTCTAATTCAACGAAAACGTAATTTCGAAATAAACTCGCGATTTTCAAACTCCGATTCTACTTCGATGCGTCGTTTTGTCCGTTTAAATGTTCTAAGCCTACTCTAAATAGAGTATGCTTAGAACATATAAATGTCAAACAATGTTGTATCGGACAAAACGAAGTAGAACGAGAGTAGGAAAGTCGCGAGTGTTTTTTCGAAATTTCGTTTTCGTAGAAACAGAGTAGACGTCCTGTTTCGTACGTTTCGATCCTTATAAAAATGTACGAAAATTTTTAAATATTTTTTTTGTGTTTTGTGCAGGGTGACATCTGGGCGGAGTCGAGCATGATGGGTCTCCTAGTGATGTATTACGCGTGCATGGACGGCGCCGTCTACCAGATCACGCAGTGGGCCAGCTGCCAGGTAACATACACAAATACACATTCATACACAATCCATTTTCAGATCCATAAGGCGAGGCCACAATATTGCGTTCAAGTGTTTAGTTGTGGTAGTAACTATAAGGTAACTAGGTAGTAACTCGCCTAGGTAAAAACCTCGGCTTCGGAGGTAGAGTTACTACCTACTAAGCCACGAGGCCAGTCATTGTGTGGTAAGTATGTTGTTATTTGTAGAAGAAGAATCAATATAGGAATCACTAGAGCGACAATCATCGCCATGGTTCAATAAATGTGTTGTTATTTGTAGAAGAAGAAACAATATAGAAAACACTAGAGTGATAATCATCATTAATCCAGTCATTGTTTATTGAATATGTTGTTGTTTGCAGAAGAAGAACCTGAAGCAGCTGAGGCCGGACTGCCACGCGGTGCAGTACCGCATCGTGTTGGGGAACAAGGCGGCCGCGGCGGACGCGGCGCAGCGCCCCTCCACCGGGTAACACAAGCTCATACTAGCTCAGTAGCTCACTCTAAAGGCTCCCCTGCACTACAACAAATTTCTAATCCAAGATGGCCTCCACGAAAAAAAATTACGAGGTTTTTTAATTTGAAGGGTTCTATGCTCAAAGCGTAAAACAAGACCTCAATACTAAGACTCCGCCGTCCGTCCGTCCGTCCGTCACAGACTGTTTCTCATGAATCGTGGTAGTGAGTTAAAATTTTCACAGGTGATCTATTTCTGTTAGCGCTATAACTAAATAATATACATTAAATAAATATTTAAGTCGTTAAGGTGGTATCACGAACATGACCTCGAAAAGACAGTATTTCGCGTGGGTTTGAACTCGGGGTCTCCGGATCGGCAGTCGCCGTTCTCCCGACTAGCCCAGCCGTAACTTCTCCCCACTACTACTGCTCTACTCTGTTTTCCCTTCAATACAACTAAATTTTTCGCATAAATCTTTGATCTTTTACGCACAACGCACTAAATAATTAAACTTAACTAAATTGACTAAATGTTTTGTGCATTGCAGCCACGACCCGAACTTGGAAGAGTTTCTAAACACTCTGTACAACAAGGCGGGCGCCGCGCCGCCGGGGCCCGAGCCGCACGACAAGAAGCGTCGCCACAAGAAGACCAAAGCTTAACCGAGCACGTAGTCGCCACGCAGTGAGATACGGCACATACGACACGGTACTAACGTGTACTACACGGCACTAACTTGTACTACACGGTACTAACGTGTACTACACGGCACTAACTTGTACTACACGGTACTAACGTGTACTACACGGTACCAACGTGTACTACACAGTACTAACTTGTACTACACGGTACTTACTTGTAGCACGGTACTAACGTGTACTACACGGTACCGACGTGTACTACACAGTACTAACTTGTACTACACGGTACTAACGTGTACTACACCCAACGTGTACTACACAGTACTAACTTGTACTACACGGTACTTACTTGTAGCACGGTACTAACGTGTACTACACGGTACCGACGTGTACTACACAGTACTAACTTGTACTACACGGTACTAACGTGTACTACACGGTACCAACGTGTACTACACAGTACTAACTTGTACTACACAGTACTAACGTGTACTACACGGTACTAACTTGTACTATACGGTACTAACGTATATACTACACGGTACTTACACACCGTAACACGAACCGGCCTTCTGCCGCCTAACTAAATCGGCTTTGGCTTTGCTATTGTCATCTCTATCATTTCAAACGAAAAGAAAAGAGAGAGAAACAAAAGCTAAGACAGTTTTCGTTCGGCGGTAGACCCCCAGGTCGTTTTGAATCCACTTTTCTCGTTGTTCAACTGTGTTTCCCGATAGAATATGATACTTGGTACACCGCAACTAGAACAAATCGTTTTTGAATTCACATTTTTCATTGTTGAACTGTGTTTTTTGTGATAAAATGTAGATGTCTTTAAATCTAGAGTAAACAGAGTGATGCCCCACAATACAAAAAACCCTTTTATACCACAAAACAATAGAAAAAGATACAGTGACTACACTTGTGACTATAACATTTAAACCTATACACCTCACTACAAACAAATCGTTTTGAATACTTACACATTTTTTGTTGTTGAACTGTGTTTCCCGATAGAATATGGATGTCTTTAAATTTAGAGTAAACAGACTGACACTTTATTATACCACAAGTCAATACAGAAAATAATGTGTGTGCTTCAGGCTGCTCGACAGAAGTGAAAACTTAATTATAATTAATAATAAAAAAGCAGCGATGAGCTGACTGTATCTTTCTCACTTGACAGTCCCGAGTTCATCCGACCAAGCCTTTCACCTCAGAGCGTGATGGGTCAGGCTCACTTACAGCCTACCATAAAATCTGCGTGCGGTGCGTCAAAAGACGTTTTCACTTTTAAAAAAAATTACAAAATCGAGCTCCAAAAGGGTTAATCAGGTTTTTATGTTCACCACTACTCGTACCTTCAGTCGTATGTTCCGTATCTCGCATATCTAAAACTCTGTGAGAATACATGCCTTTTCAATAGCAATACTACAGAATAGATATCTAATCTAGAATCTGTCATAATATAAGATAACTATTTACTACGTGGCTCGCTTTACATAAGGCAACGTCGGGCAAATTAAAGTTCGAATGATAAAAAAAAATTAGGTAAAATGCTGACGTACCTATTAGGTTAAAACTGAAATTAAAAAGTAATAATTTGATTAGGTAAATAACATTTAAGTTTGAGTCTTTTGTTTAACGTTTGTGATATTTAGATGAGATTTACATACGAAAATTGTATGTTCAATTGTTCATGTTCAAGATTTTGGACCGAATCGTCCTAGAATGTTGAAGTTTTCGGTTGAAAGTCTGCTTCAGTTGCACTGATAAATCGATTTTTACCGATAATACCGATCGTACTGATACTTTATTATACAGCCGAAGCTGTTCCTCTGCTGGGCAAAAAGGTATATTTCTTCCTTCTAGAGAGTTCGATCTACATAGATCTAGGATTTAATGATCCAATTTTTGTCGTGCGATTGCATTTTGTCATGCCACCTTTAACCTTTGATGAGTCGACCTATGTATGGGTCTACCGCCTAGCCAAAATGGTAGTGGCTTAGATATCACTTTCTTTTTATTTTCACTTATAACTAAAGAGAGAGGAATAGCAAATCCAAAACCGTTTTAGGTAAGCGGTCTAAGGGGAGGTCGTTTAAATATTGAGTCTGTTCCCAATCTGTTGAATAATTTTCTGCTTGCCATGCTATACATGAAAAAAACTTCAAAACGTCATTTCATGTGATTGATCATCATTTTGTAATGTTAAAACTATTATCATAAAGAGTTCCTTCATAGAGAGTTTTATCATGGAGTTCCAGATATTTCGGCTTCGTGCCTCTTGAGGGGTTTACTGACGAATGCTTTACTTTACACGTAAGATTTAAATCGAGGGGAGACCTGTCGAACTACCTTCTTTCTTAGCCTATTACCACAATTACTACTGGTTATCGGTATTATCGGTAAAACAACATTATTTTGTGGTCTTTGTATAGTTCTGCGATCATGATTTTTTTATTGTTAAGAATTATTTATATTGAATGACGTAAATAGTTGCGTGACCAACAATTGCGATTACAACACTTCCTGCTAAATAAAACCTTGAAAACGTAAGCGTTACGTTTTCCTTATTACTAATAGTTACAAGTATCAAGTACCCTTTATTTCCGACGCTTTGGTGAATTATCATTTTCTATTTTCTCCCCTTTTTCAAAGTGTTTTTTTCTACTATGAATGATTAAATGACGTAATACTAGCGGGCGCATGAGCCACGTCTTTCAATATAAATCGTTCTCAGATATATCTTATTTAACTTTTAGGTAATAATGTACTGGCTGCCGTCGAAATTAGATCTCTAAGGACTTGCACGGACAAGAAATATACTACTTACATATTTTTTGTGAATAATACAAAATACGTATAAAACTTTGTACACAGAGTATCTGTAATAAAAAGCTGCTGACAGTTTGCGTATCAAAATGTATCGTTTCGTTGATTGGAATTTAAATCGTCCAACCAACAGGCGAATTGGTTAAACATAGTTTTATTCGCGTTAAAAAATGAGTTACTTTAGGTACTTCTCCAGGACTGCTATTTTCCAAAGCAGTACTACTTTCTTTTCTGTTGTAGTAGGTATAGGTGCAAACAAGTTGACCCAATGAAGCTAGTTGCGCAGAAACGTTTTTGAGGTCTCTTTGGTGGAAGTGTACATGCGCGATCTTTCCCCTTCCACGTCAATTCTGGGTCAACTTGTTTGCCGGCAACTATACACCAGTAGAAGTAAAACTATTCGAAATATAAACAGAACTTCAGTTACGCCTGTCTCTTGTGTGCGCAAGACCTTCGAAATGACATAATATGCAGCGGTATTTGTAAAATAAACTGTTTGAATGTAACAAAAAAATAATAATATCATTGATTTCATATCTTGTTCACCGAAAAGTACAATATTTGCGTGCATTGTTATAAATATGAGTATAATGAAGAAATTATGTATGTATGAATCTTGCAGGGAATTTTACCTTTTTACGTCTTTTATTTTGTTTATCTAACACATTACGAGAGATGATATGTTGTGTTCTGATTTATAATTATGTCTCATTTTTTTTATGTTAGTGTGCTTATTGTATGAGAGAGTAGCAACATGTTATTAGAAAAAAATATATAAATACCTATTAGTTTGACACAAATCACACTAAAGAAGTACCGCGTAATAAGGTTAAAGTCTTGGACATCGCCATAATGTTGCAAGCTTTCCAAGAGTTTAATTTACAAAGTTGTAAGCTATCTGTTTTTTATCGGATACATTTCGTAGAGTGCACAGCTGATCCATATTATCTAATACCACCTTTCCCGTTATTCTATCGGACAGCTCGAAACTATTAAAAGCGACATCGTTTTGTAGTTGAGGTTCCAAACACTCAAACTAAGAGGTTTTGCTCCCTCCGTTTTATAATAAGAACGCCCAGGCTATGGAATGCGTTGTTTGAGTGGGTTTTTTTCCGATGAATACCTACAATCTTAGAGTCTTCATGACGAGAGTGAATCGGTTTCTTGTAGGCAATGAGTAGCCGGCTACATCGTTGCTTAACATCAAACGAGATGGCGGTAAAGTGCTAACCTATACTAGATAGAGAAAGAGAAAAAGGTTGTGGAGCCTACCATCTGAAACCCTTCCACCGAAAAACGATTTTTGGTTGATGCTAACGAATAGTTTTTAGATTTGTCCTTGGAAAGTTACGCAATTCGCCTTCGATATGCCAGAGGCAGCGGAGACAAGAACTAAATATTAGCTATCTGGCGTCCATAATACAAGTTTTGTTTAGTTTGGAGCCAGTTAGTGTGGAGTAAGAATACCCAAACAATATTTGTTTATAACTGACAGTGCCCCACGGTTTCACCCGCGTAGTAGGTACCCAATCTCGTTATTTTCCAGGGAAAAGCAGCCTATGTTACTTTTAATACCTCCAAGAATATGTGTACAAAGTTTCATGATGATCGGTTAAGTAGTTTTCGCGTGAAAGCGTAACAAACAAATATACTTTCGGTTATATAATATTAGTAGGAATATTTCAACTTTATATAAATTCTACAATTCATAATTTGCCTAGTAATTTCAATTATGTTTCAGTCTACTTCTCAATTTGGGATCGCATTTATTTATTTATTTATCAACTACTTGCACACTTACAGTCACGCCAAAACGTGTGTCAAGTTATAACATACTTAATAAACATACATTTATGAAGAAAAAGGTAAAACATTTAAATAGTAAAACGAGTATTAGTACAAAGATAATTTGGACATTAAAAAGCAAATATATACAAAAAAAAACTTACACATACAAATTGTACACTGGTAACGAACTTAAACAAACAACAAACCAATTTAAGGACAAAAATGTCAACTTCTGGATGCTGAGAGAGCAGAGCGTTGAGTAGGGGGATGGCCTGCGCCGTGGGCGCGTGCTGCGCGGTGTGCGTGCATTGATGTAGGGATACTGTTTCTCTTATAAAAAAATTCAAGATTTTACTTGAATTACCTACAGCAAATTGTCGTCCATTTCTCATACAATAGGCACACAAATCCTGCACTGTTTCACTGCCTTTACCAGAGATTATTATTGTATTAGGCTAGTGCAGACGCTAAGTCCTAAGGTTTGCAATGCGTAGACTTCGCGCTTCATGTGTCAATAAATGATGTGGAAATGTATTGCTTGTTTCATTTTATTAACTCCCGATAGAAAAAAGAAGGGGTGTGTATGTCTGTGGCATTATAGCTCTAGAACGGATAAACCAATTTTATTTATTTTTTTGTTGAAAATGAGGTGTTTTCTGACGAGACAAAAAGATATGGTTCAATAAAACGATGATTGTCACGGTAATGTTTACAAAGAGTGAGAGGAAGGGTGTTAAAAATGCTAGGGTGCTTTACGTAATACTTGAACGCTCCCAAACTACCATGACTATACTCTATGGCAGATTTCCAATTTAAGGTAGGTAACTCAACATTTTTAATTTTGCTCTTATATTTTTAACCTAAATGCATCAGGAATCAACAGAAAAACACCAAATTCATAATACACATTTATTTACACTATTCCATAGCGTCACCTTTACTAGCACTAGTAACAATACAATTCTCGTAGGTCCATTTAGGAAACATTCTCTTGTACAGGTTGAGGAGGACAGTGTCTTGTGATTTGAGCTGCCCGTCAAACACACATTTCATGTGGCCGTGAGTACCTGGAGAAAGAGGTTTTTTTTTAAACAAAGGTTTGAGACGTACTTCTTAGCATTCCATGGATTCACCGTGCGGGTGCCGGGTCCATCGTGTGGCAGAGAGAGAAATCTCGAGTAGACCCCGAGACTTGTGACTCGGGCTGTAGGTTTAAAAGGGGCCCCTTATATATTGACGTACGTCAACACTCACCTTCACTACTCGTATTTCTCTCCCTGCCCAGCCAAATCCGATATGATCCTACTAGTGCAGCTTTAGATACTCGTTCTAGTATAGAACTTACTGCACTTCTGGACAATCCAAGGTCTTTAAGCAGGTTATAGAGAGATTTTGCTGGTATACCTCTCGCTCCTACTTCTACAGCGAATAAATTAACTACATAGCCATTTTTTGTTAATTCAGGTAATGATGAATGTCTGAACGTAAGGAACGAAGGAAAGTTTGAAGGTACATCTGCCTGTAAAAATGCAGCACCACGCAGTAATCATAATATTATTATGTAGCCTATGTGCTATTCCAGACTTTAATCTGTGTTCCAAATTTGAATCCCGGATCGGGTTCTGTTGTTTGTGTTATTCCATACTTACTTTTGTAGGTATTTTTCTAACATACCTAGTTGTTTGTTAAGAGATAAATTTCATGATGTAGGTGGATATTTTGTGAAAATGTGGGTGTGTGTATGAATGTGGGTAGGGGTGAGTGTGTTTGTGGGTATGGGAGGGTGTATGTATGTGTCTGAGTATGAATTATGTGGGTATTTCGGCCATATATGCCAATAATATGAAACATACCCAAAGGCTCCTTGATATGGCCAGTGCGTCCATACTTGGTCCTGAGCTTGCATGGTTTGAAGTACACGACGTCGTCTCGGTTGAAGAACATGAACCGGACCACGGCGGAGCGCTTGTGCACCTTGAACGGGTGCCCCGAGAGGATGAGCCGCTTCACTACCAGCCGGTCGGGGTTGCACGAGAGCACCACCCCCGATGCTACCAGCTGCAACTTGCTGGATTTCTTCTCCTGGAAAAATAAGAATGAAACTGTAGTAGCTTCCCTTTAAAGCCTTTATTGAAGAAATACAGAGTAATTTGCCTGCATCCTTTTAGGGACATGTAAAGTACATTAAATATAGGTACTTATCCACTTTTGTTCTGCGATTTTAAAAATTACGAATTTTAAATTCGTAATTTTTTCCCCATACAAAATAAAAAAATATATTTCCCGGTCTAAAAACATCGAACTCTTCGTAATAAGAGCGCAGACTTTAACGCTCGATAAATAAAGTGCCGACGCGCATAGAGGTAACCATTTTTTATATTATATAAGTATATTTTTACGATCACACCGTCACGAAAAACATTGGGCTGCCGCCGGTAGGAAAGACCAAGGAACGACCTGGCATTCAGAAGGGTGTGCCCTAATAATAGCTTTTGCTTTATTTACAAAATTAGTGATAAAATGAATTTGAGTTTATGCTATAAAGGTTTGAAAAATGAGAGTTTAAGCAGCCCACTTTGTGTTCCACTGCTGGGACTCAGTAGTGCGTGGCTCGGGAACCTCTACATGGTGCACCCTGGGCATCACACAACTTGCCTCGGTGGCATCTTGTTGTGTTATCGCGAATTCCGGCCGGGGCTGGGAACTTCTACACGCGCTCCTCACCCCCTTGAGCAGTGCATGTAGAGGTTGGGGAGAGGGAGTGGAAGACTTGGGAAGGTTACTCAGCTGACATATCGGCCAAGTAAAATTCCTAAGTCTTCCAGATGAGGGTCCTCCACGAGCACTATGATTAGCAGAGTACTCAGTGGAAGGACAAGGGCCGCCGTGCGGCCACAGAGGCGGCTATCTCTAGCCGCGGTGGTGAGGGCGGACCTCTCGGTGCCGACCATTTTTGTCGTGGTGCTCGACAGTGAGAGGTAGTGTGAGTTGGATGAGCGGGAGTTCTCTCGCTCCTCCACTGAGGCGGAAGCGGACACGGGGGCGAGCCTGGAGATTGCAACTCTGGGCTAGCACCCCGTCTCCACTGGACAAGGCCTGGGGCGTCGGACGTTTAGGGCGGTCCGGCACCCCGCCTAGGGATGAGCCTTCGAGGAGGTGACGCGCCGTTGATTTCCAGCGCGTCACTACAGCTAAATGCGGGGGCGCTAACACCCCTCGCGAGGCGGGTCCGCAAGAACGGTGGCAAGGGTCAGGATCGTTGATGGAATGCAAAAAGCGACCCCGCGACCCTGACCCCGGGCCATGTAGGAGAAATCTGTGGGGGTTTTAGTCGGTAGGAACACCGTGTCTGTCGTCGCCATGGGCGCTCACCATGTCACTGCATGGTGAGAATACATAAATGTATTTCCCCCACAAAAAAGGGCTTCTCTCACAGTCGAAGAAAAATTTCGCCATGCTGGTCAAGTGCAGGTTGGCGGACGACACATGACCGCAAAATATTCTTTTTCTCTCCGCTTTCTTCACGATGTTTTCCTTCACCGTTAAAGCCAGCGGTGATGACAAATTTTTACATCTGCACTGGAATAAATACTCAAGAAAACTGCAGATGGGATTCGAACCTACAACCTCACGATTATAAAATCGAACGTACTAGCCATGTAGTCACCACGGCTATTTCGAACGAAAACGAAACAAAAAAAAAGCAGATTGAAACAAAAAATAAAATACGAAATATGTGAATAAATAACCTACCAATTTACTGCATTTTATTACCATCAACCCTATTTTCACGCTTATGTGAATTATTATGTGTGTGTGAATTGTCCACCATCACCACCAATTCGGTTTCAGGTTGGCAACAAATTAGTTATGAATACGTCTTTACTTACTTTGAAACACAGTACCGTAGAGGGGCTAAACTGAATCGGTGCATAAAACGTCGCCACACAAGTTGAAGCTGGCTGGAAGAACCGCTCGTACTGAAAATAAAAAAATAACATTACTGTTATCCACGGATCTAGTTCGAAACCTAGTGTCTTCAGTCTTCTCCCACCTACATAATTACTTCATAAACAAAGAGCGTACTTCTTAGCATTCCATAGATTCACCGTGCGGGTGCCGGGTCCATCGTGTGGCAGAGAGAGAAATCTTGAATAGACCCCAAGACTTGTGACTCGGGCGTAGGTTTAAAAGGGGCCCCTTATATTGACCCTTATATTATGATCGCGATCTTAATGACAACATACATAAAATGGGCGGAACATTTCCGTGTAAACAAATGCTGTATGTCAATTTTGAAGGAGCCCCTCAATGCTTACACACATACCTAGGGATTTAAATTAAATTAAAAAAAAATATTATTTGTCTAAAAACGGCCCTTCATTTATTTTTTGGTAATGGATCGTTAAAGATTAAGGTTTAGCTATGAAAATTGTCACACAAATATCTACTATAATTTTTATAGCACAATTTTCTTCATGACTCACCTTATGCTTACTGCCATTAGTATGCTGACTGAATATAGGGTTCACTATGAACCTCCTATACCCGACTTGGAAGATCAGTCTCTCCTTGCTCTTGATCGGTTCGTCGCTGGCGCCGGTTCGCTTCAGGACCACGTTCATTAGAGACATCTTCTGCTCATGCGGTAGGAGGCCGAAGACTGAGATGGGGGCGTTAGAGTTGGAGGCAGCGAACGCCTCCCAGAGGTCTTTGCGAACGTCTTTCACGTGGATGGTGATGTAAAATCCGTACTGAAACATTCATTTAGGGGAACATTATTACAACAATGATTAGAGGCAAGGGCCTTTTTGTGGGGGCACCAAAGAAAATAAATCTTTACGACAAATTATGGACTTCTTACAACTTTCGAGAATTAGCGTGCCCACAAAAACGAATACAAATACAAATACAAAATACAAAAATCTTTATTGCTGTTTGTAGGTAAGATAAGATAATACAAAACATTTTAAAAGTTGCCCCATACAAACTGGCCTCTGCGAGAGGCATGCAATATGTCTGGCAAGACAATTTGTTACCTAGTCTTAATTTTTAAATAAAAACAAAAAAAAAATTTTTAAATATTAGTCAGCTGATTAAAGTCTTCTTCTTCCTCATCTTCTATTAATTTCTGGTTTTTATTTATGTCATCTGATTCTTCATCTTTGAATCATTTCTGGCTTCTATTTGGTGATATATATTTGTGTGAGGTAAATGTTTGGTGAGCACAATTTCGCCAGTGAAGTGTTCGAAGTGACAAAAAAGGCCTAATTGTTGCAACGTGACGGGCGAGTCATGCGCCTGATGGTATCCAACACACCCGTAACACAAGTCCCAAGTAGCTATTTGAACACAAAAAGTTTAAATGTCTGCTACACATTTAACTGCACGCGTCATCCAGAGATATAAAATGATTTATCTCTTTGCTGTGTAATTAAACATTTCTCTTTGAACCATAATTAATACAGTAATGTTGGCACATTACTGCTGTGGCTAAAACTCCTACCATTACAAAAAAAAAGTTTTACCATAACCACTGCAACTAGTTCATTAAAAAAACTAAAATACAATGAGAACTACACTACGCTACATACCTAACTAATTACTTACACTAAGCACACCTGAATTATCCATAGACCAATGAAGGTCTACAGATAATCAAGATGTTCAAGCCCACTACCAATCGGAAGCGTACCCAGCATGCTGGCGGCATTACCACGCTGAATGGCAATGCTTATGCGTTGGGCCAAAATAAACGCCAGCATTTTGGTCACGCGTCGCGTCGACCAAGCGCTCGGAAAGGCTTTTGAAGATGAGGTAGCTCCCGGACCCCACCACGGGCCCAATGTCTCAACCCCAAAGGGCTCAAATATGTAACCTCTTCCGAGGGTTGCATATTTGCGCCGTTTGAGTCGCTCAGCTGAATTAGCCGCTGCACCAGCCCTACTATGTGTCCCTGGAAGATGTGATGGTGCCAGAGTATCGACGCAAGTTGCTTCCCACACTAGGGGCCGACCCAACTTCCAAGGCACAACAGTCCTGCCGTCAGGTCTTTTGCCATCGTCACGCACAAGGCCTCTTCGGTTCGAGTATGGCTGGGACTTTGGCGGTGGAAAAAGCCCGGCGTATGATGTCGTTCAGGCTGGCGTGGCGGCCAATACGACCCGCGCTTTTCGAGAAAGAGAGACCGTGGTGACCGAGTTGGTCGACGGCAGTACCACAATGGCAGCGATGGGCTTCATAGCACCTCGCACCCAAGCGCGAGTGCTATGAAGTCTAGCACTCGCGCTAGTTCAGGTCTTGGTATGAGGTGTGTTTCACTTCCTACAACTAATTATTACAAAAGTATTTCTGGAATAAGATTTGAAGTAATCAGACATTATAAAAAACTGTAGCTCTAGCTTCCGTAATAACATTCTCTTACCATATTAACTAAGCTTTCTTCAAGTTCCTTGAAGACGCGTCTCCGCGTGCGGTCATAGTTCTCAAACTGGAATATCCTGGCGAAGTCTTCCGGCAGGTTCTCCTTGGGGTCCCACGCTGACGTCCGGAATGATTCCAATCCTCGATAGCGCATGAACCGCTCCCTGGCTGAGGTGTCTTGGGGAGTATCCACCTTGGGAAATGAATAATGATTTGAATATTTTGTTTAGATACATATATATCTCACGGGCAATATTTACGCTACTTCCATTCCACATCATTGTCAGGTGTATTGTGGACAAATGGTCAGTATTTCTTCAACATAAAAACAAAATTATTCATTTTGAATCAGTTTGTAGATTAAGTTATGTTATAATGCTTTGTTAAGTTTCAGGACAACCAGCTTCACTACAGCACAGCCATTCACCATTAAAGAAACTTATGCCTATAAATATGCTGCCAAAATTGGAAATATTAAACTATGCTGTTCTCTAGGTCATTTCTACCAGAAATCTGCTGTGGAATGCAAGCCCTATGTTTTTGAATCAACATACTTCAAAAAGGAATTTTTTTGAAAAGGGTAGCTTTTAGAATCACTTACAAGCATGCTAATTACAAATATGTATCATCAACATTAGTTCTGACAGTAAAACTGTTGTCATTCAGAGTGCTTTAACTATACTTTTTAGATAAAAACATCTACACTGTGAAATATGCCGCTTGAGTGGGGTTTACCTGATGGTGGCAATCTTGGTGTCTATAAATCAAGAGTGAATTGATTTCTTCTAGGTAAGCAGGCTCCATCATAGACTGTCACTTATCATCAATCGAAATGTTGGTCAAATGTAAACCTATAATAGAAAATAAAGTGGCCAAGTGCGAGTTGGACTCGCCCATGAAGGGTTCCGTTGCAGCAAGTAACATAATATACATAGTACACATAGTTCTTGTAGTTCGTTGTAACTTTGATCGAAGAGAGAGACGTACTTCTTAGCATTCCATGGATTCACCGTGCGGGTGCCGGGTCCATCGTGTGGCAGAGAGAGAAATCTCGAATAGACCCCAAGACTTGTGACTCGGGCTGTAGGTTTAAAAGGGGCCCCTTACATTGACGTACGTCAACACTCACCTTCACTACTCGTATTTCTCTCCCTGCCCAGCCAAATCCGATATGATCCTACTAGTGCAGCTTTAGATACTCGTTCTAGTATAGAACTTACTGCACTTCTGGACAATCCAAGGTCTTTAAGCAGGTTATAGAGAGATTTTGCTGGTATACCTCTCGCTCCTACTTCTACAGCGTATAAATTAACTACATAGCCATTTTTTGTTAATTCATTTTGTAGGTCGTAATACTTATTTTGTTTCATCACGTGGTCTTTAGGTATATTAGTTTCCCACGGTACGGTAAGTTCTACCAGGACTATGCGTTTCGTAGCCCTAGAAAAAAGGAAAATGTCCGGTCTGGATGACGAAACACCCACATCCTCTGGGATTTTGTAGTGCTTTTCATACGTGTCCATTAAAATTGTCCAATCAGGTGCTGAACCCAGGATTGAGTAAGGCTTGTTCTTGGAGTTTGAAGTTGAGCCCTCTTTTACAAAGTTAATTTGTCTTTTGTTCATCGTCAATCCCTTTTGGGCTCTAGCTACCGAAAGGCTTACGGCTTCACATATGATTTCAAGTACTCTGTCATGGCGCTGTGAGTAATGACCCCTATTAAGGAGCACCTTGCATCCCACCAATATGTGCCTTGCTGTACATATCGCCTCACCACAAGTATAGCAACATTTTTCAGAGGCTTTTCCCCACCTTACCAAGTTACTCTGGTCAGGGAGGGTCATTTGGAAAGCGTTCAGATAAAATTTTAATAAGGCAGGAGACCAGTCATATAGCAAGGTGCGCCACTTTAGAGCTAATGGGATACAAAACTCACCTATGGTTAACAACTCACTTTGCATTTCTAAATTCATAGCGTGCACTTTGTAACTATCATTTTCGTCTTGTCAATAATAGTGTATTTATGACGTACTAAAAAAAACTACTTATCAGATCGAGTTCAAACCAATTTTCGTTGGTAGTTTACATGGTAATGTACATCATATATTTTTTTTACATTTTTCATTCTCTTACTTTAGAAGTTAGAGGGGGGGGGGGACACACATTTTACCACTTTGGAAGTGTCTCTCGCGCAAATTGTTCAGTGTAGACGAAAATTATTTTAGAAACCTCAATATCATTTTTGAAGACCTATCGATAGACACTACACACGTGTAGGTTTGATGAAAAAATTTTTTTTTAGTTTCAGTTCTCAGTATGCGGGGCAACCCTAATTTATCTTTTTTTAATTTTTTTTTGTTCAAATCTTAATGCGGTTCACAGAATACATCTACTTACCAAGTTTCAACAGTGTAGTTCTCATAGTTTCGGCACAAAGTGGCTGTGACATACGGACGGACAGACAGACAGACAGACAGACATGACGAATCTATAAGGGTTCCGTTTTTACGTTTTACGGAACCCTAAAAAGTTATTTCTTAGTTTTGTTAAAATTATTTTTAGCTAACCTCATCAGGAAACAGTTGATCTTCTCTCGCCTCTGCTATCTTCTTCAATTCCTCGTGTTCTTTGAAAGCATCATAATCATTGTCATATTTCTCATCTTTGATGGGGATTTCTGATGTAACTGTTTCTGTGTCATTCATATCTTGATTGTCCTCCTCTTCGGATTCCTCCTGTAACAATGTATTACTATGTAAAAAAGTGTATGTGTATTAGTGATGTGCTAGATTGTTAAAAAAGTATATCCGCGGACAAAATCTGAATGCGGATATTTGGTCTCAAGATCCGTGGATCCGGATGCGGATACGGATCTAACCTTAATTAAGTACGCGGCGGTAAATTTTCGACCTTTGGAAAGAGACAACATTTTTTTTTTCATTATGAAGGTAATCTGACTTTCTATTGTTCTTTACTTATTACCTATAACTTATCACAAAGATTTAAACTTAATTTATCACATAATAAAGATATTTTAACTTATCCGTGCCTCATTAAAATTCACTCTCATGTATGTAGTATTGAATACCACTTCCTAATTATTATCCCATAAAAGTAACAAGATCAGAACTACGCAGGTGAAAACGCGAAGGACTGCTAGTCCTAAATAAGTGTTGAATAAAACATAAATTGTGTACCTCATCTTCACATGACATAAATTCCTCATCCCCGCTTTTGCTGTCTCCGTCTCCATCAGACTCTCCCTCTTCAGCGTCAGACTCCACAATCCAAGCTGCTTGGTAATCTGACCAACCCTTGGGCACTTTCTTTACTTTCTTTTTTGTCTGTAACCAATAATAAATAAAAAATATCATAAATCAAATATGTCTAATTTACTGATTAAATTTAACGATATAACCACATCAATGATGTAATTTTTTAAAATATTTATTGATCATGGATTTAAACCATGGAAATAAGTAAAGTAAAATTACTGTATTATTGTAGAACTGATATTACTAATGAAAATAAACAGTCCACAATGCAGTAGCAATGATTTGCACTTATGTATCTATTTATCAAATTTTTTAAGAGTTGTGAGTATGTTTCATGACGAATTTACTATAATATTTTACCATGGATTTCTAAACCATTTTTACACTATTTATTACCAAAAAATGATGAGCTTCTTAGCTTATTTATTTAGTTTGATAAGTTTAGTGAACTAGCCTTATGGATAGATTAATTAAATGGTAGTGTTAAAGAAATGGATGAGATAATTATTTATTTTAGATGTTTCACATGTAAATGATAAACAAAGTCTACTGAGTTTTTTTTTTGTCTTGAGACCTGTTATGCAATAATGTAGGTAATGCAAAAATGCCTTAAATATTTCTTTAGTCTTGTAGTAAGCAAGTATATTTACCTCTGCATTGGCCAGTTCAATTTCTTCTTCAGTAGGCCATGTTTGTTCTGCATCCATAGGATTTGGCACATTCTCAGTTACAAGGCTCTCTTGTTTACTTGCGTCAGCGACTTGCAAGACTGAAACTTTGGTAACTTCTGCTTCCATTGTTTCTGGTTTAGTATTCTCTTTACCAAGTGTCAAAGGATGTGGGTCATCTAATCCATCTATTCTTTGCATTTGGAAATCTCCCAATCCAGTTACATGAATCAAACCATTCACATTTAGCGGCATTCCTCGTAAATAACCACTCAGTTTCAAAGTTCCATTTTCACCTTCAGTATCTGGAGTATATTCTACTTCTTCTGCTA
The DNA here is from genome assembly GCA_963693475.1 of Ectropis crepuscularia. NCBI lineage: Eukaryota > Metazoa > Arthropoda > Insecta > Lepidoptera > Geometridae > Ectropis > Ectropis crepuscularia. Next base: position 6,305,448 of record OY856340.1, read on the forward strand.
ATATATAAGGTCTCTTTTCCCTGTGATGTATTACATTGAGTTTCTGATTACCAATCCTTCGAAGCACATTTAGGCCATCAGATGTTTTATCCAGCTGCATAACCTTTTCTTCTGGTAGCCATTTTGAAATCAGCTTTTGAACATTTTGTTTCTCCGTTGTCCGTTTTTTAGGGTGTATTCCTTCAATGTCCATTGTAACTACAACTGGGGTAGGTATACCTTGTGCCATGGATAGAGCAAGAGCTTTTTCGCCCCATTCATCCAAAGGGTCCAAAGCTGAGCATACAAAGAGAACAGTGTCAGCAATCTTGAGGGCATCCAGTAAAGCAAACTCATTGTCTATTTCAGGGCAAACAAATGAGAATCTTTGTTTAAAATTTGGTAGCCTGTAGAAAAACAAAATTAAAGAAAATTATTTTAGTGTGATAAATGGTTTCAGAGGAATATTGCTTTTTTTAAATACTGCTGTACTGCTGCATTGTAAGCAAATCAACCAAGCAGAAAATGCCTTGTGATAGTAAGTTCTTCATTATTTCAGCACCTATGCATACTAAATGTCTGAATAAAGCCAGTTTTTGCTTGTTTTTTTCCTTACTGAACTGGACTTAGTACATGAGTAATATTATTTCAAGTATGTAACTTACCCAATATGCAAAAGTCCATTTGGAGACTCAGTAATAACAGCTCCTTCAGAACAATTCTTCAATATCGCTAAAGCCGTTTTAATATCTAACTGTGCGTGTAAAGGCACTACACAGACTAGAAAAGGAGGATTTTTCGTGCCTCCCAAAGCTCTTTTCTTAGCTAATACTTCTTCGCGCTTGTTTTTACGGATCTGCAGAGCTTGGTGGCGACGTTCATCTTTCTTCAGAATGTGCCGGTTGCGTCTGACAAACTCCTTTACATTTACTTTACCTAGAAAACAAAAAAGTGTAAGTTTTTAACGAGTTGAATAAACTAATGGCTTTCTGATAGGGAAAGAGACCTAAAGTGTTGGATATACGAAATAATAAAATAAAAGATGATTTTCATTTAGAATCCAGGAATAACACTAGAAGTATTCAATTAATAGAAGAGAAAAGACGCAAAATAGAGTTCTAACCTTTGACGGCTGCCGATATGCCCCGTTTGGAACGGTGACGAGACTTGTGAGATTTGTTGCTTTGTTTAAGATTTCCTGCGCGATGTGCTTGCTGCATTTTAGAGATTTTTTAAGTATAAACCATTAAATTAATTATTTGTTACAAGCACATGGTAAAATCCTGAGTGGTTTATTTTGAAATGAATTGACAAGATCGCAAGATCCACCATATATCATTGTCATTTAGGACAATGAAATTGACATTACTGCATAAATTTAACACTATTTTTTGCCAGTTTATAAAATCAGACCGACAAACTAGCTTCAATATTGATCATCAATATTGACATCAGTTTTGTCATTGAGTGTATCCGAGTTAAGTATTGCCCTATGCTGAGCAAAAAAATATTACCTTCAAATATACAGAATGTATTTACATTATTAAAAAAACAAATGTGTATCCAAAACTATAACGAAGCTAGTAATATCTATGTTGTATTTAGTTTTAATCCTACATTATTTAAATAACTTGGTGTTTCTCTAAATCAAAGTATCGAGAAAAATCTTCTACGGTAAGAACTGTTTATATTTTAATGGCATCATTTTACACGCCAACATCACAGGTCACGTGACATGACGTTGTGGACGTGTCATTCGCAGACAGCTCGTTGGCGGCGTTGCGCAGGCTCTTTCTCGTGAAAAGTCCTATTGGAGTGTTACTAATGAACAAAAGTTGAATGGTTTTGGCTGAAATAAGCAGTTAATATTATAGTTAGGATAGTGCTATTACAATAAATCAAAATGGGAAGTGAGTATTCATCCTAAATTTTATTAAATCAGTGATTTCTGCCAGACACGTATAATCCCATTTCATCGTGATTTTTGTATATTTTATGGTTTCAGTGTGTGATAACTGTAATTAAACCTTGTATTTTATGTGTTTACAGTCAAATTCCTTGAAGTTATAAAGCCGTTCTGCAGTATATTGCCGGAGATCGCGAAACCCGAAAGAAAGGTGAGTCTTGGTTATAAAGGTGAAAATCTCTCATCTCTCATATAAAAAATGCTTAAAATACCTTGATTTACTTATGATTACAATCTGCTGTCTGTAAACAAACGATTAAACTAAAAATCCAGCTGGAAATTGTAAGTGAAAGTGCATACCTAACCCCTGCAGAGTATGTGGAATGTCTAACTGTAAATTGTATTTGATATTTTTGAAAGGCGTATTAGAAGCAATTTCTAACAGAACATATTGTATTTCAGATCCAATTCCGTGAGAAAGTATTATGGACAGCAATCACTCTATTTATTTTCTTAGTATGCTGTCAGGTGAGTTGAATTTTTACATTTTACTGGATGTAGCCATATGCTTCAATTAGTTGCTTCCTGCCATTAGTCTAGACAATATTTGAATACTGTTTTAGCATTTTAAAGCAGTCAACACATGATATTTGGGTAATTTAAGATTCCTTGTCTCAATTTTGTAAATTTTTTTATTTAGGTCAATTCAGTTCAAACTCAAACTTCATAATTTTTTAAGCTACATAATCCTAAGTGTTCATTGCTACACTCTACAATGCTAATGAATTCATCAGATTCAATGTAATAAGTTGCCAACCCATCACTTCAGATTCACCAATATGCTATCCATTTATGATCTGTTAATATGTTTGAGAAGAGAAGCAGCTGAAGCATTCTATTTTTCTTTTCGTTTCAAAGCCGAGTATAGAGTTTATGTGGATAGTAAATGATTGAAAACAACTCTCTAAATATATTTAGACCTTTTTTTATTGACTATTAGCTTGATAAATCTCAGTGATTGTAGACTTTTTGGATTATATCTGACATAAGTTAAATGTTAGTAACATTGAATTTAAACAAAACTTGACCTAAAACCTCAAAAAAAACCCAGTACCAATGCCACATAACAATCACTACACCTGCTTTTGGTCACTATAACTGACGGCAAAATGAAAAGTCACAAAAAAAACTAAAACCTGTTATTTATGCAACATTGATGATGTGTCGATACTGCTTATCAGCTCATTGATATTATGTCACTTATCAAGTTCTTTATTTCTGACAACAGTAGTAGTAGCTACTGAAATAATATTGTTTAAGTTTATAGAGTATTTAAAAAATTTCAGAATATTAAAAATTAATTTTGAGCAGTTGATATTTTTTTTTTATGGGATGAAGCCAGGAAATTAATCAGTTGATTAATCACATTACACTACAATAATTGGATTATTATGAGTATTCATCAGTTCTGGATGCTGAATCTTAAAGCAGAAATCATTTGTCATCAATTATTTTTACATTTTTTTGAACAACTATGGATACATAATGATAATAAAGAATAAATAATTATATTTTTAATTAATTTTCTAACTGGATACTGGGCATAGTACAGTGTCATTGTGTAACTTGTATAAAGCAGTTAATAGTGTGGTTACCATTGCATGAGTTGAATTTCAAAAGATACCCATGTGCCAGTAAAAAATACTGCAAAGTATTCAAAATAAACAATGGGAACATCTTCCAGATCCCCCTCTTCGGAATCATGTCGTCAGACAGCGCGGATCCCTTCTACTGGATCCGTGTGATTCTCGCGTCGAACAGAGGCACCCTCATGGAACTCGGTATCTCCCCCATTGTCACGTCCGGACTCATCATGCAACTGCTGGCAGGTGCAAAGATCATTGAAGTTGGTGACACTCCCAAGGACAGAGCGTTGTTCAACGGTGCTCAGAAATGTGAGTATGGCTATCATCCATTCAAATATAATCTTTGTTCAGAATGGATACACACATACTTACTTACTAATAAAGCACTGTGTACAACAAGTATTGGATTGCTTTATTTCGTGACCACATTTTTTCCAATATCTGTGATTTTATTGTATTAACCTATTGCACTTTTCAAATACCTGGGGTTGTTTGTTTTAACAGAATGAGCAATGAGATGAAGAAAATAGCTAAAGAACATGGCTGTCCATAACAGTGCAGCACCATGAAGTGATTAGATTTTGCAAAATTCAATTCACTTTCTAAGACTGTTGGATATGAACTAAAATTAATTTGTCAATTTTATGTTTGAATATTATATGTTAATTATATTATAAAATATTATGGCTAAAATTATTGTGCTCTTTAGTAAAATTGTAATGTATTTCAAAGTCATGATTACGGGTATTCTAAGCAAACATAATAATATCACAGATCTTCTAATAATACACAAGGCAAAAGGCCAATTTCTCTAACACTTGTTGGACTGGCAAACTGCCAGGTTATGTTTAATACCAAAAAGAAAGTTTTCTGGATTGAATGTTCATAATACATACCAGACTATTTCAGTTATTTTATTTCGAGTTAATAGAGACGTACTTCTTAGCATTCCATGGATTCACCGTGCGGGTGCCGGGTCCATCGTGTGGCAGAGAGAGAAATCACGAGTAGACCCCGAGACTTGTGACTCGGGCTGTAGGTTTAAAAGGGGCCCCTTATATTGACGTACGTCAACACTCACCTTCACTACTCGTATTTCTCTCCCTGCCCAGCCAAATCCGATATGATCCTACTAGTGCAGCTTTAGATACTCGTTCTAGTATAGAACTTACTGCACTTCTGGACAATCCAAGGTCTTTAAGCAGGTTATAGAGAGATTTTGCTGGTATACCTCTCGCTCCTACTTCTACAGCGTATAAATTAACTACATAGCCATTTTTTGTTAATTCATTTTGTAGGTCGTAATACTTATTTTGTTTCATCGCGTGGTCTTTAGGTATATTAGTTTCCCACGGTACGGTAAGTTCTACCAGGACTATGCGTTTCGTAGCCCTAGAAAAAAGGAAAATGTCCGGTCTGGATGACGAAACACCTACATCCTCTGGGATTTTGTAGTGCTTTTCATACGTGTCCATTAAAATAGTCCAATCAGGTGCTGAACCCAGGATTGAGTAAGGCTTGTTCTTGGAGTTTGAAGTTGAGCCCTCTTTTACAAAGTTAATTTGTCTTTTGTTTATCGTCAATCCCTTTTGGGCTCTAGCTACCGAAAGGCTTACGGCTTCACGTATGATTTCAAGTACTCTGTCATGGCGCTGTGAGTAATGACCCCTATTAAGGAGCACCTTGCATCCCACCAATATGTGCCTTGCTGTACATATCGCCTCACTACAAGTATAGCAACATTTTTCAGAGGCTTTTCCCCACCTTACCAAGTTACTCTGGTCAGGGAGGGTCATTTGGAAAGCGTTCAGATAAAATTTTAATAAGCAAGGTGCGCCACTTTAGAGCTAATGGGATACAAAACTCACCTATGGTTAACCACTCACTTTGCATTTCTAAATTCATAGCGTGCACTTTGTAACTATCATTTTCGTCTTGTTGTAGAAAGGTTTTTACCATGTCTCGGTCTTCCCTTTTCTTTCTCGTACCCAACCCAGCTGTATTTACTTGCGCGCCTGCCATAAATTGTTTGTGGAATTGAAGTCTAGATTCAAGGTCCGAAGCGCTTTTGTCTTTTGGGAGAGATGCGATTAATTCGTCTTTCGACTTTCCCAAAACATGCGTTTTTGTAACTCTTAGGTGTTTGTAGAGTTCGGATGGTTTTTTTAGTTTCAGGCCAAAACTATTGTGATCCCTAAATAGAGTAGAGGGATCAGCCGGATGTGCCAATCCAAACCATGACTTCAATATCTTTATGACATTAGCATCTAGTTTTGCGAGGAGGGTTTTACCGATGTCATATACTAGGAAAGGCCAAGTGAGACGTGATGTGAGATAGTTGTCATATATCCATGCTTTTTTGATATTGCTGATAGGCTGTTGGTCTACCTTATTGAGGTCATTCATGAAATTTCCAACAACTACCTCTAATGATGGTGTACGCCCTTTGTAGTCTATCTTTCTACCAAGAAATTTAAAAGGCACTGCCTCTGCAATTGTGGCAACTCTTTGGCCACTTATGGAGAGTCCCGGATCGTAAGAAGTATATTTGGTATTTCGTCTACCCAGACATAAACAATGACATTTACTTGGTTTTGCCCTCATTCCCTCCGTCCATGTACAGAACTCATCAACATCATTCAACAATTCTTGACACTGTTTGGGATTTCGTGTAAGTATTGCAAGGTCGTCCGCAAAGGCTAAAATTGACTCAGTGTACTTATTGTTGATTTTAAACCGGTAGCCCCATTTCTTCTCACGGGATATTAATTTATCTACTAGAATATTTATAACTATATTAAATACTATTGGTGATAAGCAGCACCCTTGGAATAGTCCCACATTATATTTAAGTGGTTTTGAGTATTCCTTGTTTACTGCTATAACGAATTTTAAGTGATTATAATATGAATTAATTATGTCAATAATTACAGCAGGAAAGTTATACCATTTTAGGGCAAATAACATAAGTTCATGCTGTACGGAACCAAATGCGTTCTCTAGGTCTATCCAGCAGACTGTTATTTGTCTCTCATGTGTTCTGGCATCTTTCAAACTTTCCGCTAGTAATGTATTGTGTTCCAGGCATCCAGAAATACCAGGCAAGAAGCCTTTCTGGTGGTTGGGCCTGAAATACCTATTGCTAGCCATAAATGTGGTCATTTTTGTTTGCAATATACTGAAAAAAATTTTAGAAATTGTATTGGTTAGGGCTATCGGTCTGGTGTCTTTTGGATGAGTTACTTCTTGCATTTTAGGAATCAGGACAAAAATTGCTCTTCCAAATGATTTTGGGATTTGCTTTCCTGACCAGATCTTACTGAATATATTTAAGATATGTTTACGAACTGATGGACACTTTTTATACACTATGTAGGGAATGCCATCAGGGCCTGGGGCTGATTTTGTAGTTTTCTTCTTAATTTGATAGTTTACTTCCTCTTCGCTAGGTGGAGTGCTTTGAAAGTTTGTTAGAGGATCCTTAGGTCTTTGGATGTTTGGTACTACGTACGAGCTCCCGCGTTTAGGCACTTCGTATGTGCTTTTAAAGTGATCGTAAATTTGCTCATTAGTCAAGATAAGCTTTCCATTTTGTTCTCTGAAAATATTTTTCGAGTATTGAAAGAATCCATCAAAATTTTACGAACTACCAAACTACACTATTGGATACAAAACTACATAAATGTATAAATACTTACTAAAAACAGCAATAAAATATTCTATTTTAAAATTTGTAAGAACACACTTTTGAAATCAGTGTTTAAATATGTTTAGGTAGTTAGTAGTATTTTTATTATTTGCTTATAATATTCCCTGCTCTTTATACAGGGTTACTGGTAATCAGCCTGCATCCTTTGAAGGGGATGTTAGGTACATTCAATACTTCAGCTTTTATTCTACAGTTTTTAAAACATTGTTTTTTTTTCTTATACAAAATAAATAAAAAATCGATTTGCACGGTCTAAAAACATCGAACTCTTCGTAACAAGAGCACGTACGCTCCTTAACGCGCAAAAAATGATCTGTCGTATTGAATAAAGACTAAAAAGTTGCTAAACAGTACAAAAAAGAGCAACAAACACTATTTTTTTGAGTTATCTATTGAGTTTTAATGAAAGGTGTAGAACAAAAGGTGTTTGCTTAAATATACAGAACATGCCCTTAAATGGAAGCAGGCTCATTACCAGTAACCCTGTATAAAAGCCCTGGTTTACTAAATTAAAGGTATTGATATTTTTTTCTAATAAAACCACATAATAAAAAGACTAATAGGCATTGATTGGAATACATAACAAAAGCCTAATATTTCGTTTTCTTCCAGTATTCGGTATGGTGATAACAGTGGGTCAGGCCATCGTATATGTGATGACTGGCATGTACGGCGAGCCCTCAGAAATCGGGGCTGGAGTCTGTCTGCTGATCATCATCCAGCTGTTTGTTGCCGGATTAATTGTGCTGCTACTTGACGAACTTCTGCAAAAAGGTTGGTATTAAACATACAGCTGTGTTTCTTCTACATTTTGAATATATCTCAAATTTGCATACCAGAAGGTTGACTTCGGAGTTGCGTACCTATTTCATGTTAAGATTGGTTTGTACCCATTTTTGCAAATAAAGAAATTGTGAATTATCAAACAAATATTAAATAGCTTGCTTCATAGATCTGGAATTAGGATATTTATGATATTTATAATAATATTTGTTTAGTTATCAGTTGCATCAGCTATGTTGCTGAAGTAGTGCAATCCAAGTATAATGGTACTCTACTAATGCCTAAACACTAAACAACATTTTTTTTTTTACCATTGAGCAGCATAAGTTTACTTAAAGTCTGAGAAATTATAGGTGATTGTACTTTTGTCCTTAGCTATCTTTGTGCAGATTGTATTTCAAAGAGTTTAAACAAAAAAAAATCATCAACACCAACAAAATATGTACAATTAATCTCACCTGATGCCTCACCTTAATGGTGGTCAAGTGTAAAGCTATAAAAGTTTAAAAAAATAAAAAGAATAGCTGATTTCATTCACTATATTAGTTATAATGTTTTATGATTGTATAAAAAAATAATATATTTGTTTGCAATTTAGTACCTTGTCTGAGGAATAGAACTTTCCTCTTTTCATCATAGTATTTCCAGCATTGAGCTGTACTTATGTGTTTGAGATGGCAGTCAAGTACAAACTATTACCTGTTACCAATAGAAAAACTTTAACACAGTTTAGTGCTACTAATTGGAATTACTTCATAACAGCAATATTTTTTTTGTTCATAGGATATGGTCTCGGCTCTGGTATCTCCCTGTTCATTGCCACAAACATCTGTGAAACTATTGTATGGAAGGCATTCTCTCCTGCTACCGTCAACACTGGTAAGTACATTCTATTTTCATCTTAGTTTCAGTCAAAATAAAACTCACAATTGCATTGATAATGTTTTGTGTAAACTGCATCAAAGCTGCTAATTACATTATAATATAAATTTAATTATAAGACATACAGTTATACCAACACTCAGATAGTTATCATTGTTGAATTTGTGAGTAAATGAACAATTTTTTTGTGAAGGACATTTTGTTTTTTTTTTAGGATAGGATAATTTGATGTTTTTTTTTTAGTATAGAGTAACGAGATGAGCAGGACATGTATATAATGAGCAATCATGATAATGACATAATGAGCAAAATACCGGCCACATAGCAGAACAGCTATTGGAACATAGAGAGTCCAACTCATTACCGTAGCAGTCTGTGCTCGTCACCCAGACATAAAAGATATTTTATCTCTATGCCCTGTAATTTAATTGTATTCCCTTCGTCCTATAGGTCGCGGCACAGAGTTCGAAGGCGCAGTCATCGCCCTCTTCCACTTGCTGGCTACGCGACCGGACAAGGTGCGCGCGCTGCGGGAGGCCTTCTACCGCCAGAACCTGCCCAACCTGATGAACCTCCTCGCCACCGTGCTCGTCTTCGCGATAGTTATATACTTCCAGGTATGTTGGAACATATCACAGTGTTACATTATAATTTTCAGCCCATTCTCTTGTGGTCGTCTACGCTATAGTTGTATACTTCCAGGTATTTTGGAACTTATCACTGATTAGATTTATTGACATTATAACATACAGTTATAATGGGCAAGTCACAGGTACAATAAAATTAATTTTAATAATTAATAAAAATTAAACAGAAAATAAGTGACAAACCAAAACTTTTTTATATTCAAAACGTCAGGAAACCAAAAAGAAGCACGAAATGCAATGCGTCATGCGTCATTCACCAACCTGCACTTGGTCAGTTTCACATTGACCAAGGGTATGTGTCAATATCATAATCAAAATCAAGTCATAAGAAGTCAAGGTCATAATTCGTGGTCAATTATGAACTTGATTCGTTATGATTCGACTTTGATTACGATGACCTGATCTTGACTCTTTCCTTTTGAAGAAAAAGCTCACGTCCCAGCAGTGGGAACATATAAAGTGAGTTGCCTAAGTTACCCTGAAGTTACGGCTGGTCTAGTCGGGAGAACGGCTACTGCCGATCCGGAGACACCGGGCTCAAAACCACGCGCACCACTGTCTTTTCTAAGTCATGTGCGTAATGCCGCTAACTTAAAACATGAAAATTTTGAGGAAACGGACATGTACCTAGAATCTTACGAAGTCATGTGTCATTTACCAACCCGCACTGGGCTAGCGTGGTGGATTACTTGCCTTGACTCTCCTTGTGAGAGAAGACTTGCGAGTCCCAGCGGTGGCAACATTTAGTGGGCTGTTTATGCTTATTGTAAGTTATCCTAACTGATGATAGTGTATCGTTGTCCACAGGGCTTCCGCGTAGACTTGCCAATCAAGTCGGCGCGCTACCGCGGCCAGTACTCTTCCTACCCTATCAAGCTCTTCTACACTTCCAACATCCCTATCATTCTGCAGTCTGCGCTCGTCTCTAACTTATATGTCATCTCACAGGTTTGTACCTTAATTTATTTACTAATAATAATTTAATTTTCTCAGAAAAATAGGCAAGTGCATAATAAAGTTAAGTTTTATATGTTAATTGGTCCAACTTGAGGGATAGGATACTTTTTATTTTGATAAATAGTGGCAATAATTAACAATAAACTGATTTTTAATGTTGATTATTCTTATTGATTGTAAGTTTCAAGACATTGACTTCAAGACTTGACTGGCCTCGTGGCTTAGTGGGTAGTAGCTCTGCCTGCGAAGCCGAGGGTTGTGGGTTCGATTCCCACCCAGTGCAAATATTTGTGTGATGAATTCAAATATATGCACTGTCTGGGTGTTTCTATGTATAACAAGTATGTATTTAAAACTATATAAGTATTTATATCAGCTATCTGGCTGATATTATACAAGCTATGCTTAGTTTGGGGTCAGATGGTGTTGTGTGTAAATTGTCCACCAACATTATATTATTTGGCTTGCTATTTTTTCACATTTTTTTGCGGGGCGTGGGGGAACGTATATTTCATACATTTGTAAACTTGTGAACTCGAACAAGAGCAACGAATCTCTGTTTGTACTGAGACATACGAAAAAAAATACGAAACTGTTTTAAAATAGTAGTATAGATTAACCGTTAATTTATTTCCAGATGTTAGCGGTGAAATTCAGCGGCAACTTCCTAGTGAACCTGTTAGGCGTGTGGGCGGACGTGGGCGGCGGCGGGCCGGCGCGCGCCTACCCCGTGGGCGGGCTGTGCTACTACTTCAGCCCGCCGGAGTCGCTCGCGCACATCGCACACGACCCCGTGCACGCCGTGCTCTACATCATCTTCATGCTGGGCTCGTGCGCGTTCTTCTCCAAGACGTGGATCGATGTGTCTGGATCCTCGGCTAAGGATGTGAGTTACTTTTGCTATTAAACTTCTCCAAGACATAGGTCGATGTGGCTGGATCCTCGCCTAAGGATGTGAGGATGTAAGAAGTATACTTTTAACATAAGTTTGCCGTCGATGTTTGTATGTCAGTGGGACCGCAGCTCTCAAACGGATGAACTGATCTCATAGCGTTTTTTTTTTTATTTGGAAGCCGGTTTCCTTTCTTAACCATGTTTCATTAATATGAGTATGTATTTGGCCCCCACAAAATGATAAAATAATTTTAAGAACCTCCCTCAATATGCATATCAAATGAAAGTACTTGTCTAGTAGAATACTGCACAGTATTGTACATACATATAATATGTATTTCAAATCCAAGATGACCGCCACCACAAAAACTGTGAATTCCATTTTTTTTTACTACCCCCTTCAATATTGGTATCAACTGAAAGGATACCAAATTTCAAATCCAAGGAAGTCTGAGTATAAATCAACTTTTTTGGTTCTTGTTACTTTTATTGGGGGTGTTAGAAACAAGATTTTTGTTCTATTGACTGTTATTGGTGATATTACGTAATTTTTTGTTCTTATGTCTTTTGTTGGTGGTATTCTCGGACATCTTCGGTTTATTCTCTTCTTGTTTGTAATGTTTCTACCAGGCATTAGGGCAAGATTAAGACCGAACCCTTCTTCCTATACTATTGCTAATATTATAAATACGAAACTTTGGTCACATCTTTGTTACTCTTTCAGCAAAAACTACTGAAACTATTTGAACGAAATTTGGTACGGCTAAAATTGTGGCTGGTGTAGAAGTCTGCATGGCCACTGATTTGTCTGACAATTTTTAAACAATTTCAATGGTATGCAATGGTATGTGTTGGTCAAATCACAACCAAAAACTGATTTAAGGAATCCTCTTTGAATGCCTTAGGTATGTACGATTATTTTGAGCACTCGGTTAAATTAAAATTACGATAACAAATTGCTCTCGTTTTCGACCCACATGCCAGTGAAAGTTACCCAATGAATTGCGTCATAAATTTCGTAACTAAACGCCGACCTTTTATTTCTGGAAATTCACTTGGGTTGATAATATTCACAAGTATTATATTTTGAAACTACATCTTTATTAGGTTTTTGTACGTGACTTTAAAATAAATATAAAGAAAAACATGAATGTTCCTATCGTAAAGTAGGCTTTGAAAGTGATATTTTGTATTTTTAATTACTCTTTTGGTCTTTACATGAAAAAGAACTCAATAATTTTGAGAAACTAGCAGTGCCGCGCAGTTTTACCCGCGTATTTCCCGTTTCCGTAATTTCTGAGATAAAAAGTAGCATATATGCTATGCTATCTATGTTCCAAATTTCAATCCGATGCATTAAGCTGTTTCTACGTGAATGTGTAACAAATATCCAAACTTTCGCAATTAGTAGGATAACATAGGTACACAAGAAATGCGTAATCATCCCCTTTTGGAAATCCGTGAAAAAATGAATAATAACACATGTATTTCTCCGACAGGTCGCCAAGCAACTGAAGGAACAACAGATGGTGATGCGCGGTCACCGCGACAACTCGATGATTCACGAGCTGAACCGATACATCCCGACCGCGGCCGCGTTCGGAGGCCTCTGCATCGGAGCCCTATCAGTCTTGGCCGACTTCCTCGGAGCCATCGGCTCAGGCACCGGTATCCTCCTAGCCGTCACCATCATCTACCAGTACTTCGAAATATTCGTCAAAGAACAAGCCGAAATGGGCGGCATGAGTACGTTACTCTTCTAAAACTTCTTAGGACAACTCTAGAAGATTCAGAAAGTGTGTGTGACGAATGGGTTATGTGCTATTTATATTAATGAACTTTATAATAAAATAATGATACAAGTACAGTGTTTTGTTTTCTAAGTACCCGCGCGCATTGTAAAAACTTCATCATCACGAGTTGTAGTTATATTTTGTTCTCAATTGTCTGTAGTTTAAGTGTTGGATGAACAGTTGTTTGTAGATTGACTTTATGTTGTGAATGCAGGTTCCGTATCAGATTATGTGATAGTTTGTAAGTTTTTACACTTACAGAATCGATAAATTAAAGGTTTTCGAAAAAAAAAACATGGCTCTATTAATTTCTTGTGCTACTAAAAAATCCTGTTACCGCACTCACCAAAACCAACCTATATTAATTTATAATTTATGGAAATCCTGTGTCATGATGTTTGTTATACCCCGTTTACATGATTTCAGTCCAGCAACCGAATCCAGCGCTGGATTGCTTACTGGAATAATGTAAACCGGCACTGGAATGCATTGGCACTGGATTGATGCTTTCCAGTGCCGGTTTCCATTATTCCAGTAAGCAATCCAGCGCTGGATTCGATCGCTGGACTGGAATAATGTAAACGGGGTATAACTCCATCCCAGTGAACTCTTAACTAAGTTAACTGGTATTCTCGAAATTTGGTATTTATGTTTTATCCAACAGAGGCAGTATAGTTTTAATATGACCATATCCAAGCGAAGCCGGAACCATGCGCGGTCCGAAGGGGGGAGGGGGGTCACAGGGGACATGACCCCCCCCCCAAATCGGAGGCTCTGTACTGGTGACCCCCTCCAAAATTCGACACTGGGATCGCGCCTGGCCGGAAAGGGCCGCTAAATAGTTCATGCTATATCAGGGCTACCATGTCACTTGATAGATTGTCAAAATGTTCATTGGTTTATGTGAATTCACCTGGATAAATAAAAACTAGATGTTTGAGCCCAACTGGATCGTCGTCCGACAACCCTCCGAGAAGCCGCACGATAAAAACGTCCATCAAAGACAGGTACATCCGGACTAAGTAGAAAAAAATCGGCAGTGATAGGAACTGCCGATAGAAGTGAAGACTTATAACTCAGCTTACTGTGGAAACCACGCGGGTGAAACCGGAGGGTGTGGCCATGAGCATGACCATCTAGAAATTCGTCAGCGTTTCTAGATGGCCAATGGCCATGACCTTGAGGTTATCTAATCATTCCCGAGCGTGACACTATAATTAAATTCACAGCCCACGAAAAATCTGATTGTGGTGCGTCAAAAGTTTTCATTACAAAAAGATAGAGTTCTTTGTCCAACAGTGGGACAATTTGGACTTCATCATCATCAACAGCCCACTAAATGTTCCCACAGCTGGGACTCGGGGCCTTCTCTCGCAAGGAGAGAGATTAAACCATAATGCACCACGCTAGCCCAGTGCGGGTTGGTGGATGACACATGACTTCGAAAGATTCGTGACGGACCCACCATGATTCTAGGTAGGTACATGTCGGTTTCGTCACGATGTTTTCATTCACCGTTTTAAGATACCGGCATTACGCACATGAATTTGGTCTTAGTAGACCCTAATAAAACATTGTATCGACGCCGTCGGAAACATCCTTTCAAGCAAGATCAAATCAAGGTGGGTGACAAATCCTACTAATATTATAAATGTCAATGTATGGATATTTGGATGTTTGTTGCTCAATCACGTCCTAACGTATGAACGGATCGGGCTGAAATTTGGAACACAGATAGATTATAGTCTGAAATAACACATAGGCTACTTTTTATCCCGAAAAAACAACGGGAACTTCGCGGGTAACACCGCGGGGCGCTGCTAGTACCTACATAAATCTTAGTTATTGTTTGTGGGTAAGTTTGTACAGCATAGCGATGGGACGAGGTGGAATACGCCTGATGGTAAGCAACACTCCAGCATAAAACAGCACAGTATCACGCAGCTATAGGAACATGCAGAGTCCAAAGTAGTACCATTATCTATTCTATGGTAGTACGTAGGACTGCACTGCGCTGGTCACCCACAATTATAAGATTTATATCAGCTATCTGGCCGCTATAGTACGTATACAAGCTTTGCCTAGTTTTGCATCAGATGGTGTTGTGTGTGAATTGTTCACCAATATTTATGTGTTTACCGCTCTCCTATACCTACCTAATTATTCTGAAAACATTTTTTTGACAGAGTGACGAGACGAGCAGGATATGTGCCTGATGGTAAGCAACATGCCTGCCACATAACAGAACAGTGACACGCAGCTATTAGAACATGAAGAGTCCAAATCATTACCTAGCACTGCACTGCGCTCGTCACCCAGAGATCTAAGATGTTATATCTCTAAGCCCAGTAATTTCTCTGGAAACATGGCCCTTCGAACCGGAACACAATAATGTTTGCACATTACTGCTTCTTGGCGGTCGAATAACTGGCAAAGGTGTGGCACTTCAGGTACCTACTTCCCCAGGCGGACTCTGCGATGAGTCCTACCACTACAACCTTTTACGGTATGTATGCTCTGAAGAGAAGTAGCAGGCGTCCTACTAATATTCAAACGCGAAAGTTTGTATGGATGTATGTTTGTTACTCTTTCACGCAAAAACTACTGACACTTCACTTCAGCTTTTCCGTGAAAGCATTTGGATGAAATTTGGTACATGGATTGATAATGGTCTGGAATAATATAGGCTATTTTTTATCCCAGGAAAATAACAGGATCGGGAATAACACGGGTGAAACCGCAGGGCGCTCTTAGTATTCTATATTTTTCATTTTATAAACTAGGAGCCCATCGCGACCTTTCCCAGTCTCGTGTCCCATCTCTGAAGTATTTTTTAACTCGTAGATAGTATAGGTACTTAGGTATAAGATTATCATCTCCACTGACCGACTGTGAAGATAAATTTCATGAGGAAACCAAGGAAGGCATGTTTCAAGATTTAAGGTCATCCGCCAACACGCATTGGGCCAGTGTGGTGGATTATGGCCTTGGTAGTGGAACCATTTATAGCTTTTATACGTTGTTACGCTTCGAAGTTACTTGATAGAGTATAGAGTTACCGATATTTCGATATAGTTTCATGCATCATGTACACGAGTAAAGTGACAAACATTTTTTTTATCCCAATCTAGCGTAAAAATGGTTCCGAACTACTATAGGTACTGATTTGCATAAACAAACATAACGGTCCGCTCGAATAACTGTATTGTTGAGGCACGACGGCGACGGTAGACAGGTTTCAACTCAAGCCAATCATTCTTTTAGTGAATATAATAGGTACCTACCTACTACTCCAATGAGGAAGTGAGATTTCGGAGTAAACAAAATAAAATGATTGTGCAAGATGCAAGTCATGACGTTATTATTTTATATCAATGATCCAATAATATGACAATAATAAATATATTTTTGTTGATTTTGACGTGATAACGTCTTATAATTCGTTGAAGCCGGCTGCACGCCCGCAAAACATGACGTCATGTAACGTTACCGCCATAGATTACATAATATTTACCGCCGTTACCTCGCCTTATTACTTTTCGCACCATCTAGTGAGTGAAATGTGTATTACGTTCAAGGAGTCTGTCCATGTTTTTAGAAAAGCGACGATATGAAGTTAAGAACTTGTGCTAGTACAATGATGTACCCAGAGATGGCGCTTTGAACAGCTTTTCAAAAAGCTTCAGAATGTTTTACCTAGATGGCGCTTAACACAAATACTAGATGTTGTCACGTTCAACTATCGTCAGTAAACCGACTTTACAGACAACCATTTTTTTTAAAACAACCGATAGTTATAAAATTAAACAGGGCTTTAATCTCTTGAAATAAAAAAATAAATTCAAATCGGCTCAGGCGTCTTTAGGTAATCGGAGATTTTAAATAAAAGAAGATTCTACAAATTATAAATTTGTAGAATCGAATAAATAAATAAATAAATAATAAATTCGAAGGTAACGCTTTTATGCTCTCACGCTTAAACTACTGAATCTATTTCAATTAAATTTGTTAGAGAGATAGACTAGTCTGAGAAAATGCGATAAAAATATTGTAAGGGGACGGAAGTTTCTTTTTTGAAGTTAGATGATTATTTTTAAGCTTTTACGATTTCGCAGTGCGTGTGGAATGTCTGCAGAAACGCGAATCTTTGATAAAATTAAATACTTAAGTGTTTTAAGACTTCAATGGCGCGAATAGATGGATTTTTCCTATCATTCCGCAGTTGCATACATTCAGCTTGTGTGTAATTTTAGATCTGTATCTGATCTGCTAAGTATTGTTTTTATTTTAACTGTATTTTTTTACTTAAATGTGACTTGTTCATTTTTGTATAGATCACAGGTATCCGAAATAAAGTTTATTATTATTATACCTAAATACGTAAAATTACGCTGGTCTAGTCGGGAGAACGGCGACTGCCGCTTGCCGATCCGGGTTCAAAACCCACACGCACCACTGTCTTTTCGAAGTCATGTGCGTAATGCCGCTAACTTAAAACGGTGAAGGAAAACATCGTGAGGAAACCGACATGTACCTAGAATCTGTCGAAGTCATGACTGGGCCAGCCCTCACTGGACCAGCGTGGTGGATTATGGCCTTAACTCTCTCCTTGCGAGAGAAGGCCCCGAGTCCCAGCAGTGGGAACATTTAGTGGGCTGTTGATGTTGATTATAAATACGCAGTCTGTCGAGTTGAAGTTAATGGTTCTCGTGAATCGGAATTATTTGGCGAAAACAAATGATCGAGAATAGGTAAGTAGGTAATACCTAACTGATAAGCCACGGATTAGGTACACGGTACACCTCAGGCCACAGCGGCCACAGCTAGAATGAACATAAGTACATATTTTTATATAAATAGATTGTGTTTATCGGCTTATTGTACAAATGTATTCTATGATAAAATCTACTCTATTTCTTTGTCGATAAATTACGTCATAGATGTAGGTAGATATTAGCTAATACCTACCTAATAGAGGCAAAGTATACCTAATAACAAATCTCGGTGTAATACGATTTTGATATTCAAAGAATTATTGGTTACGTGGTTACCGTATGCATGCATTTGCAGTGAAACCTTCTTACACCACGTTGAATAGAGTTGTATGATAAGGGGAAAATCTCAGGTGTTCGCGTCACGACCTAGTCACCGTAGATTTATTTTTGTTGCATCCTGAATTCCTGAACTACCTAATTTTAATGTGGCAACAGATAAACAATAGTCCTACTAACAAGTCTAACAACACTTTTCCTTGCGAAAGATTATACCCAGGCGCGCTGCTGGCTCCTTCGTCGCCCGCGTGCAATGCCGATTACGCCGCCCTACGACTGCTTATCCTGAGTATAAAAAATAAAGTGGTCAAGTGCGAGTTGGACTCGCCCATGAAGGGTTCCGTTGCAGCAAGTAACATAATATACATATAGCTCAGTCGAGGCAGACATTGAAATAGAAAAAAATCCGGGGAGCGATTTTTTTTTTAAAACGTCGGGGACGGTTGTTGGAGGTATAAATCTCGATTTTCTAACTAATCCCGGTAGAGGGTTCGCCGCCATCTTGTTTTAAAGTTTTTGTGAAATAACTCGTTAATTTTCAACTTTAGAGCAAAAATGATCGATTCGATCGATGGAAATTTAATTTCTCACAAGTTTGGTTGAAATATTTTTTACGCTAGGATCAATATTTGCAGAGTTATACTATCAAGTTTATCAAAAAAATCGTAATGAGTGTAATTTTATTTTCTTCAACTTTTGTTCTCGCACTTATTTTACTTTTAATATTTGCTGTTAAAGCTGCAATAGAAATACATCATCTGTGTAAATTTCAACTGTCTAGCTATCACCGTTCTTGAGATACAGCCTGGTGACATACAGACGGACGGACGGACAGCCAAGTCCCAGTAACAGGGTTCCGTTTTTACCCTTTGGGTACGGATCCCTAAGGAGTGCGACAACCAAAGTTGAAGAAAATAAAATTCCACCCATTACGATTTTTTTGATAAACTTGATAGCATAACACTGCAAATATTGATTCTAGCGTAAAAATGACAAGAATCAAACTTGTGAGAAATTAAATTTCCAACAACTTTGGATACAATCATTTTTGCTCTAAAGTTGTAAATTAACGAGGTATTTCTAACTAACAACATGACTAAGGTATACAGATATTTCAAATCAAGTCAATGAAGTTCAAATAATAATTAATTCCAGGTAAGAAACAATCGAAATGTCAAAAGGGTACAAACATAACAAAACATTTATTATTAACTAAAAACCAAAATTATATTAGGTACAACAATGATCTCATAAGAATGAAAATTCTACAAGCTGCAGATTCATAGTTCATTAGTTTTTTCATTCTCTTATTTTAGAAGTTAGAGGGGGGGGGGGGTGCACATTTTACCACTTTGGAAGTGTTTCTAGCGCAAATTATACAGTGTAGACAAAAATTAAATTAGAAACCTCAACATAATTTTTAAAGAGCTATCGATAGTCATCCCACATGTGGAGGTTTGAAGAAAAAAAAAATTGAGTTTCAGTTCTAAGTATGGGGGGGCAACCCTAACTTTTTTTTTAAATTGTTTTGTAAAAATCTTGATGCGGTTCACAGAATACATCTACTTACCAAACAGTGTAGTTCTCATAGTTTCGGCAAAAGTGGCTGTGACATACGGACGGACAGCCAGACAGACAGACAGAGAGACAGACATGACGAACTGTTATCACCTCTATTTTGTTTACCGTGTATTTCACTATAGTATTATATTTAATACTGGGATTTGAGTCTAAATATGTGTCATTTAGTGTAGAGGGCGCCGGTGGGATACCATTCACTTCTACCCGCCATCTCAAAGGAGTTTTAGAGGGGTTGGCGCTATAAGTAGATGGAGCTAAGCCGTTGAAGAGCATTCGTTTGTGAAATTTTATATGGGAAAGATCGAACAGTTGTCAATATAAATTCTTACATTTATTCAATTGGTTTACTTTTACTCAATTGATAACATCAGAAGTGCTATGAACACCACGCCTGGAAATCACAACGGTGATGAGAAAGAATCGGAAAAGCAAGCGTCGCCCGCAGTTAGTTAAAAATGTTATTCTTGGAGTGCGTAATGTACCTACACGTGAGTAAGCAACAGTTTAATATTACGATTTACTTTGAAGAAACGATGTATAAAATTGTTTTAACCTTGTTATCTAACATTGCATTTCAAATGAAACTTGCGAATCACCGACAAGTTAAATCTTTTAATTATTATCTCGTAAAGGGGGTACTGTAAAATAACTTTCAATTCCGGGAACTGCAATCAGAACATTTCGTAGAATGAAACATCTTCGGGTTTTTTTAAAGTTTGTAGATACTGTTGTACGAAACTTTATGAGAGGGTAGCTTATTTTGTGGACGAGTTGTTGCGAGGCACAGCAACCATAGATAAAAAGTGTAAATCAGTTAGATATTGGTTTAAATATCTTTCAGGGAAACTGTTTGAAAAAGGTCATGCATTTTAAAACATAATACAGTAATAGAAAGTGTTACATCTTTGATTTGAATTTGGTTACCGTAGTTGGGTTACAAAGTGGTTATATTCAGTGCAGTTATAAGATACCCTTATGGTTGAAATTAGAAAGATTTTAGTCAGATGATGCCGAGCTATCTACGTTACCAATGAATTGTTTTGGTATTGTTTCAAAAAATGAAAATGAGACCCTTTAATTCACTTGGGAGCGTTTATAAAAACTACATAGAAGGCCATATGTGAGAAAAATATGAAACCTTTGAATAGGTACGATTAGAAGACTTGGAGATATATGTAATTGAAAGTCAAACCCAATCGAGCAGTGCATGGGCTCTAGGATGTTGTCGGGAATTATGATTGATTGCTGATGAGTTAACGTTTGAATAACGTAGTGAATTGCAATGGCTTCGATCCATTGACAAAGTAAGCGTTAGAGTGAAACCGTAATACCTTGGACATAAACTGACGTACCTTGTGTCGGCCTAAGAGTGTAACTGCTAGAGAAAGCATTAAGAGTGAAAATAATGAACTTTGACTTTGACTTTAATGCCGCGTATCTAGAGTTACCAGGCGGCAGCTAGGGAAAGGTGTATGTTTGAGATTTATGGAGAATGTGGATAATGTAGTGACGTACCTCGAGTTGCGACAATGTGGCAGCGCAACTGCTTGGGAAAGCTATTCATTACTCGTCTTAAGTGGATTTATGGAGAATGTGGTAATGTAATGACGTACCTTGAGTTGCGACAATGTGACAGCGCAACTGCTTGGGAAAGTTACTCTTCTTAAGTGGATATTACTGGAAGAGTAAAATTAACTTTGATAAAATGAATAATTGTGCATTTTGTTCGCAGCAACTACACCAGACTGTGACACTGCCAAGGTTGGCAGCGTGCGCAGGAGGGCCGTGTTATCACCTGTATTTTGTTTGCCGTGTATTTCACTATAGTATTATTTTAATACTGGGATTTGAGTCTAAATATGTGTCATTTAGTGTAGAGGGTGCCGGTGGGATACCATTCACTTCTACCCGCCATCTCAAAAGAGTTTTAGAGGGGTTGGCGCTATAAGTAGATGGAGCTCAGCCGTTGAAGGGCATTCCTTTGTGAAATTTTATATGGGAAATATCGAACAGTTGTCAATATAAATTCTTACATTTATTTAATTGCTTTACTTTTACTCAATTGATAACAAGTTAATCAATTAAATAAATGTAAGAATATAATATATTGACAACTGTTCGATCTTTCTCATTTAAAATTTCAAAAAGGAATGCCAGTGACCGGCTTAGTTCCATCTACTTATGGCCCCAACCCCTTCAAAACTCTTTTTGAGATGGCGGGTAGAAGTAGATGGTTCCACACCGGCGCCCTCTATATTAATTTTTACTAGTCATATCCATTCCTTTAAATAATCAGATACTTGTTCTTTTGTATGACACATATTTAGACTCAAATCCCAGTATTAAATATAATACTATAAGTGAAATATACTACAAACAAATAGAGGTGACAACAGTAATGATTTTGAATCTACATATTCCAATAGCTGCGTGATATTATGCTGTTGTAGGAAGGCGTATTGCTTACTATCCGGCACATGTCCTGAGCATATTGTTACCAGGCGGCAGCTAGGGAAAGGTGTATGTTTGAGATTTATGGAGAATGTGGGTAATGTAGTGACGTACCTCGAGTTGCGACAATGAGACAGCGCAACTGCTTGGGAAAGCTATTCATCACTCATCTTAAGTGGATTTATGGAGAATGTGGTAATGTAATGACGTACCTTGAGTTGCGACAATGTGACAGCGCAACTGTTTGGGAAAGTCACTCATCTTAAGTGGATAATACTGGAAGAGTAAAATTAACTTTGATAAAATGAATAAATTGTGTATTTTGTTCACAGCAACTACACCAGACTGTGACACTGCCAAGGTTGGCAGCGTGCGCAGGAGGGCCGTGTTATCACCTTTATTTTGTTTACCGTGTATTTCACTATAGTATTATATTTAATACTGGGATTTGAGTCTAAATATGTGTCATTTAGTGTAGAGGGCGCCGGTGGGATACCATTCACTTCTACCCGCCATCTCAAAGGAGTTTTAGAGGGGTTGGCGCTATAAGTAGATGGAGCTAAGCCGTTGAAGAGCATTCGTTTGTGAAATTTTATACGGGAAAGATCGAACAGTTGTCAATATAAATTCTTACATTTATTCAATTGGTTTACTTTTACTCAATTGATAACAGAACTTATAAGGGTTCCGTTTTTACGTTTTACGGAACCCTAAAAACATACCTAGTTAATATTTTCGCAACACGGCGGAGAAAATAAAATACGGAGCGAAGATAAAACATGTAGGTATTTTAAATAATTATGTACCTACATGTTATTTTTGTTTACTAATGTGTAAAACTATGTCTAAATCTATATCTTACCTTATTATGCATTACATGTAAAAAAATCAAATGCTGTTCGTTAGTGATGCTGAAATTTAAGAACGGCTAGAATGATTTGGTAAATTTTTGTTTTTAAATTATTTGTGAAAAACCAGAGAAGGTTTAAAAAATGAGTAATTTTTTTTAACCGACTAGATCGCCATCTAGCCTGATATTAAGCGACCATACGATTTACTATGGAGGGTGCTTACCTAGAAGAAACTGAGTCATTATCGATATAAAGACACCAAGAATGTAACCATTGGGAAACTACTCAGGCATTCCACAACCTAGGCGTTCTTGTCACAAAAGTAGAATAAATATTTTTTTTTTAATGCTTGGAACATGGACCAAAAAAAAAACGTCTTTTTTAAACGTCCTTGGCTTGGAATATAGTAAATACAACAATTTCGCTTTTCCTAAAAACGATGCCTACATTTAAAACATTTGATGTTCGTCCCGTAGATTAGGTTAAATTTAAAAGTCGCTCAAAAATCTATTTTTTTCAGCCCGATCCGTTCATCCGTTAGGACGTGATTGAGCAACAAACATTCAAGCATCAATACATTGACATTTATAATATTAGTAGGTAAGATTAGTAGGGTAGCTAAAACCCGACTATATCCGAATAATCCAAGAAATTAATCTTACAAAAAAACAGTTACATACCTACTCTATTCGGGGGCTATGCTGCCACAGCAAGACAGACACACATACATACACATACACTTCAAACTTATAAAATTCCGTCGTTAGCAAAGAATATTTTTTAAGAATTAAAATCCCTTATTTTATTTTTCTTTTGAACAGTAATTGTTGTGATAAGTCTATAAATAAGCGTAAGTACTTACCATAATTATGATTCCACTGCACTTCTGTTTTTTTACTGGCGGATAATTGAATTATAATCACAAAATCTACTGTAATGAAACTGTTCACTAATGCTCTAGAAGATATGTTTAAGACGCTGGACTGGAAATCGAAAGGCATATGTGTCAACGGCGAATACCTGTCACACCTACGCTTTGCTGATGACATTGTGGTTCTGTCAGAATCGCTGCAAGAGCTGCAGGAAATGTTGATCAGCTTGGCCGATGCTTCCCACAGGATAGGTCTCCGGATGAATCTAGATAAAACTAAGATCATGCATAATGTACATGTTACTCCGAGACATATCCACGTCGACGGGACACTTCTGGAGGTCGTTCAAGAGTATCCCTATCTTGGTCAGATTCTCCAATCAGGTGGCGCAAACTTTGAGAAAGAGATCGACAGGAGAATTCGTCTGGGCTGGGCAGCGTTTGGAAGGCTTCGCCACATCTTCTCGTCGTCCATTCCCCAATGCCTGAAGACGAAAGTCTTCGATCAGTGTGTCTTACCTGTGCTGACTTACGGAGCCGAGACGTGGCCACTCACGGTAAGGCTGGTCCATCGATTTAAGGTCACTCAACGGGCTATGGAGCGGGCTATGCTCGGTGTCTCTTTGAAGGACAAAATCAGAAATGAGTTAATCCGACAAAGAACTAAAGTGACCGACATAGCCGACAGAATTAGTAAGTTGAAGTGGCAATGGGCTGGCCATATCTGTAGAAGAGATGACCATCGCTGGGGTAGGAAAGTACTGGAGTGGAGACCGCGAACCGGTAAGCGTAGAGTGGGACACCCTGCAGCCAGGTGGAGCGACGATCTGCGAAAGGTCGGCGGTCGAAAGTGGATGCGCAATGCAGAAGACCGCACCTTGTGGCGTTCATTAGGAGAGGCCTACGTCCAGCAGTGGACGAATATCAAATAGGCTGATGATGAATCACAAAATCAAATTTAAATAATATCATTAGCTAATCCGAAGCCAAAAAAAGTCAAAAGAAACATTATCTTAATAATTGCAGCACAAATCATAAGTTCTATTGCGTAACCGTAAAAGACTCTAGGTGTGTACCTAAAACTTTCCAATTGGGAAAGGGGAAAAAATCTCTAAAGGGGATTCCCGCAGATTAGATTATTATTTTAACTTCCCCAGACCTGGGGGTCTACCGCCTAACATTGCCGTCTTTTTCATTTCAAGCGAGAAGAAAAGAGACAGCAATGTCAAAGCGTTTTCGTTAGGCGGTAGACCCCCTGATTTTCTTACAATAACGGGATACGTTTGGTACTGCATCTTAGTTAATGGACGCCAATAGATGGCGGTATTTGCGTTTTTTTGTCATATTTCCCGTGCTATGATATTTCTTATACATACCTATGGTGGGGTAGGTATTATGAGATTATGACAATGACTTCAAATACTTGATGAGTCGCTCGGTTTGCCGCCCCCCTGGGCGTGCCGCCCGCGTGCGGTGCACGCCTTGCACGCGCCGTTGCGGCGGGCCTGATTATACCAACTTAATATAGGTAGATCTTTATTTCTTTTCTGTACAAAAAGTACCTACTGTGACAGACGCCGTTGTACCGCGACAGAAACGTCCGGAGCTCGGGAGTTACTTACCTAATTAATTTTAATTTAGATCGCCTGACTACGGAATGGCTCTGAAAGAGATCAGGGTAGCGATTCTGAAACCATTCGGTTGCATCCGACACGGAATCTCATCTCTCGGTCTTTGTCATGCTAAACAGATAAGACAAAGACCGAGAGATGAGATTCCGTGTCGGATGCAACCGAATGGTTTCAGAATCGCTACCCTGGGTAGCCTCTTTCATACAGAGACAGATTAAAATCCGGTATATTCGTATACTATATAGTATATTCTTACTAATATCACACATGTTGGAGCTTAGATATAATATGTTGCTCAATCACGTCGGAAGGGATTGGGTTGACATTTGGAACACCGTGAGACTATAATCTTGAATAGCAGTTTATGCAACTACGGGATAACCGCGGGGTGCTGCTAGTAAATCATAGGCTAAGTTTTATCGATGGAACAATAAGCTAACGGGATAATCCGATGAGCAGAGTAATCCGTGGGAATTTTTATGGCCATAAGTACAAAACAAAAAGTTACCAGGTTACCACATTAAATAGGGACAGAAGTTCGTGCAGATAAATAGTTTCACACTTCCAACATTGCAAAATTAAATAAAAACGCTTCAACATGCGCCGTTTTCACTGGAGCGTGACTTCTTGCGACGTCACTGCTCGCTGAGTAGCGAAAAAGTGGTAGATTGTGTTAAATTATATAGACAGCGCTTGCTAAATTGCTTTTTTTAGCACGACGCCAGTCGGTCTTAAATGCCCTCTACTACCTACCGGGCTTTGTGTTTTACTTAGGCAGCGCAGTATCCAAAATACAGGATGCAGTAGGTACTTAGAAATTTCGAGTGACGTCACTTCTATATAAGTATTATGATTTTTACGAAGGCGTGACGTTACAAACACGCACTCCGGAAGTTTGATGATCTATATCTTTGTCAATTTTCAATATTTTGATAATGTCCCATATTTTTCCTTAATTTACCTGACGGACTAGTTAGAATGGTATTATATTTTAGACCCAGCCATCATCTCAATAAAATTGCACTATCGTAAGTTCATTAGGTCGAACCCCGACTGCTCCTCTGAGTACGTTTCCAAAGTGAAGATATCCTTGTTTCACATCACCACTGGATTTGATGGTGAAAGAATGCATTGTGAGGATACCGGTATGCTTCAGTCAGTCAGTTCATCCCAACTTGATGGATAATGGCTTTAGCTCTCTCCTTGTGGTGGGCGGTCCAGAGCCACAAAGCTAGTTAGTAGCTAGCAGGCAGTAGATAGTACCTAGTACAATGATATGTTATACAAGTCCTAGTCTAGTCCTAGTACCTAGTAGGACAAACTGCCTAACGAACATAAACAATATGACGTAGAAAGCGTCAGTAATTATTATTATTATGAGCCCGATATGTCCCAAAGTTGGGCAAAGGGCGCTCTATCCTCTTTCCATTTGTCTCTATCCAGTGCTATGTCGTACAAGTTTCGCTGATATTGGTCTAGGTCTAGGTCATCCCGCCAACGCCAAGAAAACGTCAGTAATAGGAAATAAAAGTGTGTTACCACACGTCTTATGGCAATATAGGTTGTATCACTGCCGAAACGGCGAGGTAATCAAACAATGATTTATATCGTGACTAAGCCCCGTACAATGTAAACGTTAAGTCTTACAGCGTTACTATTTGTTTTTATTAATTTAAATTTTAACCACGATAGCGGTTACTCCTTATATAGGTAGGGGATTCCCTCCACCAATTAACCGCGGTAAACATCCCGCAATTGATAATGTTGATGTTACCTATTATCAATTACGGGGAATTATTATCAGGAATACACTTTTGTTATGTTTAGAGGGCGTACAAGTACGCAACACAATTTGGGGGAGTGCTATGATATTTCTTATACATACCTATGGTGGGGTAGGTATTATGAGATTATGACAATGACTTCAAATACTTGATGAGTCGCTCGGTTTGCCGCCCCCCTGGGCGTGCCGCCCGCGTGCGGTGCACGCCTTGCACGCGCCGTTGCGGCGGGCCTGATTATACCAACTTAATATAGGTAGATCTTTATTTCTTTTCTGTACAAAAAGTACCTACTGTGACAGACGCCGTTGTACCGCGACAGAAACGTCCGGAGCTCGGGAGTTACTTACCTAATTAATTTTAATTTAGATCGCCTGACTACGGAATGGCTCTGAAAGAGATCAGGGTAGCGATTCTGAAACCATTCGGTTGCATCCGACACGGAATCTCATCTCTCGGTCTTTGTCATGCTAAACAGATAAGACAAAGACCGAGAGATGAGATTCCGTGTCGGATGCAACCGAATGGTTTCAGAATCGCTACCCTGGGTAGCCTCTTTCATACAGAGACAGATTAAAATCCGGTATATTCGTATACTATATAGTATATTCTTACTAATATCACACATGTTGGAGCTTAGATATAATATGTTGCTCAATCACGTCGGAAGGGATTGGGTTGACATTTGGAACACCGTGAGACTATAATCTTGAATAGCAGTTTATGCAACTACGGGATAACCGCGGGGTGCTGCTAGTAAATCATAGGCTAAGTTTTATCGATGGAACAATAAGCTAACGGGATAATCCGATGAGCAGAGTAATCCGTGGGAATTTTTATGGCCATAAGTACAAAACAAAAAGTTACCAGGTTACCACATTAAATAGGGACAGAAGTTCGTGCAGATAAATAGTTTCACACTTCCAACATTGCAAAATTAAATAAAAACGCTTCAACATGCGCCGTTTTCACTGGAGCGTGACTTCTTGCGACGTCACTGCTCGCTGAGTAGCGAAAAAGTGGTAGATTGTGTTAAATTATATAGACAGCGCTTGCTAAATTGCTTTTTTTAGCACGACGCCAGTCGGTCTTAAATGCCCTCTACTACCTACCGGGCTTTGTGTTTTACTTAGGCAGCGCAGTATCCAAAATACAGGATGCAGTAGGTACTTAGAAATTTCGAGTGACGTCACTTCTATATAAGTATTATGATTTTTACGAAGGCGTGACGTTACAAACACGCACTCCGGAAGTTTGATGATCTATATCTTTGTCAATTTTCAATATTTTGATAATGTCCCATATTTTTCCTTAATTTACCTGACGGACTAGTTAGAATGGTATTATATTTTAGACCCAGCCATCATCTCAATAAAATTGCACTATCGTAAGTTCATTAGGTCGAACCCCGACTGCTCCTCTGAGTACGTTTCCAAAGTGAAGATATCCTTGTTTCACATCACCACTGGATTTGATGGTGAAAGAATGCATTGTGAGGATACCGGTATGCTTCAGTCAGTCAGTTCATCCCAACTTGATGGATAATGGCTTTAGCTCTCTCCTTGTGGTGGGCGGTCCAGAGCCACAAAGCTAGTTAGTAGCTAGCAGGCAGTAGATAGTACCTAGTACAATGATATGTTATACAAGTCCTAGTCTAGTCCTAGTACCTAGTAGGACAAACTGCCTAACGAACATAAACAATATGACGTAGAAAGCGTCAGTAATTATTATTATTATGAGCCCGATATGTCCCAAAGTTGGGCAAAGGGCGCTCTATCCTCTTTCCATTTGTCTCTATCCAGTGCTATGTCGTACAAGTTTCGCTGATATTGGTCTAGGTCTAGGTCATCCCGCCAACGCCAAGAAAACGTCAGTAATAGGAAATAAAAGTGTGTTACCACACGTCTTATGGCAATATAGGTTGTATCACTGCCGAAACGGCGAGGTAATCAAACAATGATTTATATCGTGACTAAGCCCCGTACAATGTAAACGTTAAGTCTTACAGCGTTACTATTTGTTTTTATTAATTTAAATTTTAACCACGATAGCGGTTACTCCTTATATAGGTAGGGGATTCCCTCCACCAATTAACCGCGGTAAACATCCCGCAATTGATAATGTTGATGTTACCTATTATCAATTACGGGGAATTATTATCAGGAATACACTTTTGTTATGTTTAGAGGGCGTACAAGTACGCAACACAATTTGGGGGAGGAGGCGTCTTCAAAAACGTTGCGCTCGCTGCTACAAAGGTTTTTTTGTTCAAAAAACTACGGGATTAAAATGTCGGAAGTAGGAAACTTGTGTTGTGAGTTTTAGGTAAAAATAGTCACAGGGCTGTTACATAATGTTGAGGAGACTGAGACGGGTGCAGATAAAAGTTAAGGTGCGTTACAAGGGAAGGTATAACATCTTTAAAAATTGCGTTACGTAATACTTAAGTATCATAATAAGCCCCCTTATCAGTAGAACTTACGCAGCGGAGTCTAGCATCAACCACGACCACGTGCCAAACTAAACATAGAACCTCTATGTCTTCAACACCAGTATAAAATCAGAGACAAATTATATTTGTGAACCGACTTTTATTGAAGTTTTTGAAGAATGGGCATTCGTGTATTATAGAAAAATAATTTTACAAATACAGTAACAGTACGGTAGCTAAGCTTTTAAATAAATAGCATATAGTATTCACAGATTACTACTTTTCTAGATATTTCATAATAGGTAGTTGTTAAACATAATATAATGAAAAAGCTGATAAATTCCTATTTTCGTTATATACAAAGCTACTCATATAGATTTTAGTTATATATACTTTGCTTGGTGTTTTTATGTTCAATATTGCTTAGTTAGGCAAATACAAGGTAATACAGGAAAGGTGTACTAAAAGGAACCACTCATTAGAATTGGCAATTCATATTTTTCTTTCTTACAACCAATTCTAATGTCTTGAAAAAACAGATGTTTCGTACAAAACCAGCACTTGTTTATAATTGTTTTCAATAGAATTCATAATAAATAAATCACTAGGTTTTTCTTGTATACAGTTAGATAGTTAATACATTTTAATTCACAGTTGCGAACATCCTTTTACGTACACCTTTTCTGATTAACCCTATATAAATATAATCGAAGTTATATTAGTTGTGTATATTAATTAGTATCGAATATAAAATAAAACGAAAACTCAAAATTCTAAACAAAACTATCAAATAATGCGAAACATTTTATTGTCGTCAACAACAAATTTGTGTAAGGAGAGAAATAAAAAACAAAGAAAAAAAATAACTACAAGAATAACAGTGCCAATTACTTACTAAAAAAATTGGATAAAGTTACTTGGCTTAATTTAAAGAAGAAACAATATTTAATGGTGTCTGCAGACACCCAAACGTTAACCCGAAATCACCCCTCATATATCAACATTTAGTTTAAAATTATACTATGAAGATACGCTTCTAAAACTCGATTGAAACCACATGAAACCAATATGATATAATATTCATCTACAAAATAACAACAAACTCATTTCGCAGCTAAGTTATCGGCCCTTAGAGTACGTCTAAGCTAGGTGTCACTACATCAATCTTGTATCATTTGTACATGCGTAATGTATAATAGCACTTAACAATTACGGCTACAATCCAAACATAGTCAAAACGATAATTTAGAATATACATCGTCACTCCAGGTGCTTACCGTCATTGTACCACAAGCTTCACTTAACATGCCTTATATCACATCACTATAGCGCATTAATTAGACTAAGATGCACAAAGAATTTTCAAATGGTGACTAGTTAGTTCCTCAGATTATACCACTTCTAAGTAAAGCTTGACCTCGTAACCGCTATTCTCCTAAATTGTCAATTGAATGAAATGTCAAATTGATGCAATACTTCATGAAAATTACTTGAGACAAATGACAATCAAATTATTTGGATATTCTTCAACAAATAATGATAAAATCGCCAGAGTTAAGAAAAGACTGGTCAGGACGGTGTAAAACACTTCACCACAACGTATTTTCAATCCTACCAATAATACAAAAATGACACAACTTGCATCTTGCATGGACCAAACCTATTGTGTTACTAAGCCTATGACAATTATTTTAGGTTATGAAGTGTTCGAAATCTGTGATTGATTTGAGTTTTTTGGAACTTCTGTCTATTATGATCTCTATGTAACTTTAATCACTTATATGAAAGTGTACATTCTACCCTACGCAAGCTATGTATGACATAACAACATTTTTAAATAACAAATGAAGTAAGAAAATATAACATGGCATGGTCTAAGGAAATTTCTCTTGGATCAAATATAGATTTGTTTTCTAGTTTTCACACAAAAATCGAGTTTAAGAATTTTGTTATCAATCAATGTTTTTAAGGAAAAAACATGTTTAGATCAAAGTGCAATTCTAACTCAGGGTTGATTTTCATGCAATACCCAAAGGTCGTCAAACTCTCTTAAACATTTTCTACAACTTCAACTTAAGTATTTACAACAAGTTAGATTTTGACTATGTATCTACAGGAACTTGGATCTAAGATTCACAAACAAAACCCAAAAACAGTGTGCTAAGTGAGGAAAGATAACACAAACATTGCTAAAGTAGAGAGTTTACAGCAAGTAAGAATCGTTAAACAATAAAACATTTGCATAAATTAGTATTTTTGTAAGACGTTAAAGTAATTCGCGACGAAAGCTTTAGGTACGAAAGTGGTAGGCACCGTTAACTGTTATCACTCATTAATTTGCAGTCCGCCTCAAACGAGAGGCCAAAGAAACTATAACAGGAGCGAGTCGTCACATTAGGCCCGTGTTTCGATTTCCTCCTGTAGGGTTGGTTCCGGGGAGGGTATTTTCGGTGTGGCATAAGGCATGGTCTTCATCTTTCGTGCCTCGCGGCGTTGTTTCTTTTGTTGCATGACGAGCCTGAGTTGTTCGAGTTTGCACTTTGTTTTGGAGTTTTCTAGGGCGAGCGCTCGGGCGGTGTCGCACTTCTTGCAGAGGCTGTCGTCGTTCGAGGTCGAGGCGCAGGAGGAGCAGGGGTCGAGGCGCGCGCAGGAGCAGTCTGAGCCGCAGCCGCAGGCCCCGGCGCCGGCCGCCGCGCCGTGACCGCAGCCCGAGCACTTGGACTCCCCCGAGGTGCTCGCAGTGCATGTGTGCTTCGTATCCTTCTGCAAAACATTACAAGAAATCATACTTCAGTAAACATTACAGGAGTAATACTTCAGTAAAACAGTTTCATATCACTGATTGTTATAGAATCATGGCATATAATAAATAGCATGCTTCATCGTAGATAGCATCGTCACTTAACATCAGGCAAGATAGCAAGTTAAATATCATCCTGGAATCTATATACAACGTGGTGGATTTACCCCCAACAATATTTTGACAGTCCATTCTAACACTGATGTAGACTTCGTCACCGAAGGTCTCTTTCCCCTCAGCACAGTAGATCACGAGATAATTCGAGTCAAAGTTTGACGTAAAATTCCCACCAAATCACCAGCTTCAACCCTAAAGCATGTACAGCAGACAAACGACCTTGCCACCAATGCCGCGACATCGTACAAAAATCCGTGCGGAAATCTGGCCATTTTGGGTATGTCAAATGAAATAACAACCAAAAAATTAAATTTTTTTTTTGGAAAATTTTTTTGAGCTTTCATGCCTAATTTTCACATACATGATTCAAAACTTAATGTAGATGAACTACCATAAATATTGTTGCACCTTTCTGCAACACCTTGTATATAAAAGCGAAAGGTCACTCATCAAGGAATCTCAGAAACTACAAATGCTACGAATTTGAAATTTTGCATGGAGGTCCCTTTTAGCACGTAGGCGCTCGTTAAGACGGGGTTTTGCGAAATTGGGTTGAAGTTCGCAAAACCCCGTCTTAGCGAGCGCCTACGTGCTAAAAGGGATGTAAGGGACGCTAAGAGGGTGAAACAAGGGATGAACGGTTGTATGAAAGTCGTAAGTTATTATAGATATGAAATTTTATATCTAGACACTTGACATGAAGCAATTAAATATC
Organism: Ectropis crepuscularia; assembly: GCA_963693475.1. Classification (NCBI taxonomy): domain Eukaryota; kingdom Metazoa; phylum Arthropoda; class Insecta; order Lepidoptera; family Geometridae; genus Ectropis; species Ectropis crepuscularia. The sequence goes on from OY856340.1 coordinate 6,338,924, forward strand.
TTCTATCAATTTTGTAATTTCAAACTGTACGGGGGTGAAATTGGGGTTGAAAAGGGGGATGAATGTCAATTTGGAAGTTTCCAACCGTTGAAGATAAAACCATGAAACTGTGTATAGACCCTTGACACGAAGCAAACAAATGTTTGTCCTAGCAATTTTGTAATTTCAAACTTTACAGGGGTGATATTGGGGTTGAAATGGGGGATGAATGTCAATTTGGAAGTTCCCGACCGTTGAAGATAAAACCATGAAACTCTGTTTATAGACCCTTGACACGAAGCAAACAAATGTTTGTTCTAGCAATTTTGTAATTTCATACTTTACGGGGGTGAAATTGGGGTTGAAAAGGGGGATGAATGTCAATTTTGAAGTTCCCTACCGTTGAAGATAAAACCATGAAAATCTGTATATAGGCACTTGACAAGAAGCAAACAAATGTTTTTTCTAGCAATTTCAAATTCAAATTGTACGGGAGTGAAATTGGGGTTGAAATGGGGATGAAGGTCAATATGGAAGTTCCCAACAGTTGAAGATAAACCATGAAAATCTGTATATAAACACTTGACATGAAGCAAACAAATGTTTTTTCTAGCAATTTTGTAATTTCGAACTATACGGGGGTAAAATTGGGGTTGAAATGGGGGATGAATGTCTCTTACGCTTTCAGATCTAAACAACTGAACAAGAATTGTTTTATTATAAGCTGTTTTTAGTAACCGTAAATGTGTCTGAATATACAAATAGGTATTACGCGCGGACGAAGTCGCGGGTAACAGCTAGTAGTTAAATAAAAAGAATCAGAATGTCTATTCCTCATCCTCGACATTCAATTCTATAACCTGTCTTTGGACTGAGTGAAGACAAACGGAATATACTTGGGAGTTTTATTTTCCAGGACAGTCAATTCTATAACCTGTCTTTGGACTGAGTGAAGAAGACAAACGGAATAAACTTGTGAGTTTTATTTTCCAGACTTAACCTGAGGTAGTAAATAGATGCAAGTTTTGATGAACAAACAGTGTGCGATTAGGTGTGTGCAAAACATGTGAACAAAGATGTCTGTCACACACAACATTTATCAAACATCCCCATCCTGCATCACTGCTTCTCCAGAGTTCTGTGGAGCATGTGCTGTGAGGCCACGAAAAGTATAAGACTAGAATCGGGACTCTTTGAGGGAACTCCAAGTAGAGAAACAACATCTGACGAAATGGGAGTGGAACTAGTTTGCCAACGCCCCAAGGCCGTGCTCCGATATTTTAAAGAGCTGGGCTGGTTTGGGTGCTGGCCGGTGGGAAGTGCACAATACACCCCTAGCGGGACATCAGTGCAGGTCGATCACCCCCACCCTGAATTAGAATTAGTCCCGGATCAGTGATAGTGACAGAAGAGTGATCATTTTATATTATCTGTTCTATAGAAAAGTGTTGCTTACCCTGATAGGTATCGCTCATGACCTCTTACAGTGTGGTTTTGTTTGATATTATTTTCCATAAATAAATTGGGTTACTACTAACCTACAATGATGAATAAATTGTATTTTTACGCAAATTACAAAGACATTTTCAGTCTATGGGAAATTTGTATAAAACAGATCCACTGTCAATCCCTGCCATACAAAAATGTATGGAAAATGGTAAATATAACAAATCAGCATGCAGAGGAGAAATTATTACAATTTGATTGTCACTGCAGTAATGCTGCCATCATAATTGTCACTTGTCTGACGGGTGCCTACCCCTATGGTAGGTTATATGATAAATTTATAGATTTTTGTTGTTATTGTTTTTGACATTCATAATAAACTAGCGGCCCGCTCCGGCTTCGCTCGAATAATAACCTAGATATCAACTGCAGCGCCATCTGCCGGGCTGATTTGTGAATCTAAACCTTCCAGGGCCCTACCCAAACGTATACAAAAAAAATCATTCAAATCGGTCCAGCCGTTTAGGAGGAGTTCAATAACAACGAAAAGTGGCATTGATTTTTATATATATAGATATAATGATGGTAATATAAATATACTTAGAGCTAAAGTATTCTATTATTTAGGGTGGGTACTCCTTATGAACAGAAAGAATATATCAAGTTCTCAATTAGTAAGATAATACAGGAACAGAATCTTACCGTTGAAAGAATTGTGGGTGGTGAGGCACACAGCAGGTCATTTAGAATATGTATTATAGTAGAAATATCCCTCTTTGGTCGACCGTATCTGAAATAGGCAAACATTTGCATTAGAAATTGCACATTGCGCTTGTTGTCTTTGTATTATAACCCTTTGGCAAATAAAAGATTAGTCATAATTATTTTTCTGGAATGTTACAATTTGTAATGATAAGGTGGAACTTGTTTGTGAAGTATGAAATCTCTTATCTTTCTGTTTGTTTCCTAGAAAATTTATACTCAGTTGATGGTTAAAAAGTGATATTAAATCGAGTCTCACCTGTCTTGTAGTGCTGGGTTCAATGTTCCCGAAAAGGTTCCTGAATAAATTCCTTTGCCATGGTGCTTCATGGACTCTATCACAGCTCCGGGCCCCACCTTCTGGCGAATTGCAGTCTCGTCAGGAGGAGATCTGAGCTCAATTTTGTTTGTCAACACTTCCTTTGATAATTTCTTTAACTTCTGTGTTAAATTCTTTGAAGCTTCTAACAATGCTTTAGTATTGACTGTGGGAGTGGGGGATGCTCTGGCCGGTTTCTTTGGAGCCTCAGGAGACCTGAACTGACGCTGCTTGGACGTAGAAGGCGTAGGATTATCCTCAGTCTGAGAACTACTTGGTTGCAAGATTAACTTTCTAGAATTTGTAATATAAGGCTCTGTTCTTGAGGTAGACGGTTGTGCCAGGTTATCCTGGCGGCTTTGCATTCTCTTCTTGTGTTTATTCACAACAGACTGCATGAAAGCTTTCTGTTTATTCTGTCCTATAGGATGTTTAAATTTTGAAGTTTTATGCAGCAAATATTGGAAACGTTTATTTTTTAAAGGCTCGTTTAGGCTCTGAAATGATGGGAGGGTTGTGTTAGACTCCTGGCTACCATGACTAGTTGTGGCCAAGTTAGATATCTCTCGGTCCATCATTGTATCTTCTTGGTCCTCAAACAGGCCTTTGTCTACTGCACTGTTGAATAAATTTTCCATAGGATATTCATCTATAGTGCTCTCTGCTAGAAATGAACTTTGATCGGTAAAGTTATCTCCGCTATCATCACTCAGAGAGCTGTCTGGTGTTTGGGAAGACATCATCGGACACGGTTTATCACTCATGGCACTTGTGGAAGGTATTGTAATATCAGTTAGCTTATTTGAAGCTAAGAAATCTATCAAATTATTTTTAACTGTGTCTACAAGATCCTTGTCACATTTGATTTCAGGCTCATTGTCTATAGGACTGGATACTAAGTTAGATAGTGATTTAATGGGGGACTGATCATTCTCTGTCGTAGTATCTGATAGATTACAATTAGTAGTATCTTCTGAAATGTCTTTTTCGTCCCCATCCTCAGAATTGTCAAATTTATCATCAGAAAATGTACGATATAACTCAAAGGCATTCTGTATCATTTCCAACTCCTTTTTGGCTAGAATGTGTGTTGATTTTGGTTTATCTGTGGATTCTCCACCTGCAGTGGATTTCTGTGGGTTGTCCTGAGAGCTGGTTGTATCCCTGGTTTCTTTAGCTGTTGAGAACTTGCTTGGGGTCGAAGTGCGCAGAGAGCGAGAGCCAGTTGCAGATCCGTTAAGAGTGGACAACTGTAACTGAATCAACATCATATGGTCTCCCAGCCGCATTGTGAGGTTGAGTGGAGACTTTCCACTCAAGAAATCATTCACTTGAGAATCATTAAGGGATTCAAGGGCCTGCATTACTGAATTCTCAGGTCTCTGACTCTGCAAAAAAGGAAATACACCTTTGTTAATGATTGTAATCTTAGTTAGTCAATAACATAATCATCTAGATAAATTACTATTATTGATTAGTTTCACACAAGTTGTGAAACACGTGATAATCATGAGTTATAGAATAGATGTCGAAATATCGAAGCATACTTACCAGCAGGCCTGTTTCAACGCTCGGTAGCAGGATCACGCGCGACCCGTCCAAAAGCCCATTGTCTTCCAGGGTGCCGTCCCTTAGTTGCCTAAAAAGATAAAAACTCACGTCAATACGTTACTCGATAAACGCTGATGCGTCATCGTATCGACATATTTCCGTGATTATGTTTGACAATAGAAGCTTGGCGTCCTAAACTTTGCACTCACCTTTCGCGATGTAGCAGACATATTCGATCCTTGGATACTTTCAATTTCTTTGAAACTAGCTTTTTGAGGTGCTCCACGGTATTTTGGACACCCAAACTGATAGTGAAATTACCACCCGTAGTGGTTTGTATATTCAGCGTTATGTCCGAGGTTTGGGACGAGCCACACCCGTACACTTCGGTCCCTGTAGCGCGTTCCATGTTTTGCACATAAAATTCACTGTAATTTTTCTGAAGAACACTGTTTGAACTGTACAAGAACTATCTTTGATTACACAGCTATTTTATTGCTGAATAGAAATAACAGGGTCACGCCAGACCCCCAGTTTTTTGATGTGGCCGTCGGTGTGACCAGTTACATTCGCGATATCCCGTTAATTTTTTTTTTCAACAGCTGATGCGAGACTCCGTTGTTTACGTTTCGTTTAACAGACAGGAAATGTTACTTGTTGTCCATATTACCTTTTCTATAGCATTAAAACCACTTCTTCATTATAATTTTGATTTTCCCTAAAAATACCTCTTTTATTTCATATTTGATTAATTAATAGTAATGTCTTCGTTTAAAGAGCGCATGGAAAATTTAGCTGGAGCTTCGTGTTCTGAGCGAAATGGAACGCCTATGTCAAATTGGCCAAATACGTCACATGACGTCATGCGACGCCCACAATTTTTTTGTGCGGGTAATTCAAAATAGTATTATTGAAGATTTCGGGGTTTACAAGGTGTAATGAAATCACAGAAAACTATCATTTTTTTGTACGAATGGGGGTAAAGTATTCTTCAACCGCTTTAAGCAATGTAGTTGGCGAAAAGAAACTATTTTGTAGTGCCTAGTGAAAAACAAAAGATTTTATTGGAAATGTACATTGTACAATGTACATACACGCTTCAGAAAATAGATTTATTTCCAAAGTTATCTATCGCCCTTGAACTAAAATTTTATCAGCTATCTAACTTCGATTGAAGTAGCAAACATGTGCAAAATAGGTGACCTCAAATCCGCCCCTTCATTGCAACGAGAGAATATTACCCTCTTTTTTCCATAAGTTAGCTAAAAGTTATTGAAGCCGGATGGTAAGCGCTCCATACCTATTACGCTCTGAATGTCCAAATCAAAACAGTTTGTAGTCATTCAAACTCAAAACAATGTCAACTAGTCTTGGCATTTGACCTAAATAAATTCAAAACATTGAGAAACAATGCACTACGTTCGTAACCCAAGGGCATTGATTGACTATTCAGGGTCAAGAAGAAGTTTAGTCTAGTGCATGGACGTATAAAAAAAGTCGGACGTAGTCTCGCTAAAACAAAAACTGTGTCACTAGAGTCAGCCACATTTGCACATGTGCGTTGTCAGGTTGTCACTGATAGGCTGACACGCACACATATACACAAGTAGCGCGTGTAATGACCACCCACTGATGTGTGCGTGTAAGCCTGTATGTGACAGCGCACACTTGCATATTATGTGGCCGACTCGATGGACACAGTTTTTCTTTTAGCGAGACTACGTCCGACTTTTTTATACGTCCATGGTCTAGTGCAATCCAAGTCAAACCAGTTATGAATTCAAAATGTTCCATTACCTCCATCGTAGACCAGTGGCTTAGTTCTTAGTTGGTAGTAACTAGTAAGTCTGCCTGCGAAGCCGTGGGTCGTGGGTTCGATCTCCACCAGTGCAAATATTTGTGAGCTGAATACAAACTTTTGTACTGTGCCTGGGTGTTTTCTATGTATAACAAGTAACTATGTAGTATGTACCTACTATGTAGCACTGCACTGCGTTCGTTATTCTGAGAAATAAAATGATTTATTTTCTCCTGAAAACGTTGCCCTTCAAACTAAAGGCACTAAATGCCAATGCACGTAAAAGGCTTACCTATAACACTTGGCCAAAGAAGACTATAATAAGACTTTAGGTATTAGTGGTATTTGGACACTCATGGCGATTTTTAGGGTTCCGTAAAACGTAAAAACGGAACCCTTATAGATTCGTCATGTCTGTCTGTCTGTCCGTCCGTATGTCACAGCCATTTTTTGCCGAAACTATGAGAACTACACTGTTGACACTTGGTAAGTAGATGTATTCTGTGAACCGCTATAAGATTTGAACAAAAAAATATAAAAAAAAGTAAAATTAGGGTTGCCCCCCATACTGAGAACTGAATCTCAAAAAAAATTTTTTCATAATACGTACACGTCTGGGGTGTCTATCGATAGGTCTTCAAAAATGATGTTGAGGTTTCTAAAATCATTTTCGTATACACTGAATAGTTTGCGCGAGACACACTTCCAAAGTGGTAAAATGTGTGTCCTCCCCCCTCTAACTTCTAAAGTAAGATAATGAAAAATCTAAAAAAAATATATGATGTACATTACCATGTAAACTACCAACGAAAATTAGTTTGAACTCGATCTGATAAGTAGTTTTTTTTTAGTACGTCATAAATACACTATTATTTAAACTTCCATCAAAGCTACAACGAACTACAAGAACTATGTGTACTATGTATATTATGTTACTTGCTGCAACGGAACCCTTCATGGGCGAGTCCAACTCGCACTTGGCCACTTTATTTGTGGATGGTATTATTGTCACGTCAGTTTTATCTGTAGCTAAAACCCAATAAACTATTTATTTGATACTAGATGTAATGTATCCTTGAGATCTACCACGTCTTTCGTGTTTGATAAGTTCGTAATACCAATATCAGCATCTTTTTAGGGCTTATGACATGCCGTTAAGATATAGATTACATTGGCAACACAAATTAGCGGACCGCTCGCTGACAGCCGTATGTTAATTTATGTCGTTTATTGCCCGTGTTACTACCCGTCTTACTACCAGTAGTAACACGGGCAAAAATAATTGCCCGTGTTACTACCAACAGGTCCAGTAGTACGACGGGTAATTTATATTTTCCCGTCGTACTACTACAGCCATTTTCAGATAGTTACCTCTTTTGCTTAAACAACAAAATGAAATCATTACTAGTACCTCGTTATGTGTAACACTGATCTTTTTGGAAACTATTGGCGACTTGTTAATAAAAAATGTATGTGGTTAAGACTGCAAAGCAGAAGTGAAAACTTTATTATCTGAATTATATACCTATTAAGGCGCGGGCCCAAAGCGGCGCATGCTGTATTGGGGCGCACAGCGCATTTTAGCTGCGAATATTAATTTGTTTGACAACGTTTCCACTGGAGTACATGAAGACTATGTATTATAGCGTGGCACGGCGCATGGAGAGGCTATGCATGTAATACTTCAATCCACGGACACGGGCTTTACTGGGGGCCGTTCCACAAGGCGTGTGACTGAAAACTGCACTGCGATAAGCGACCTGTACCTATATAGTCGTGGGTTATATTCATATTCGTGTATTCCAGTGGAAACATACCCACGTCGTTGAGCTATGTAACCCCCTATTCGAGCAAGCTACGCCTGTATCAATGATGTCAATTTATGCGTAGTATCTCCGTGGGTTCCAGTAGATACAACATATATATTTTCTTATAAAGCAAAGCTTAATACACGTGTATAGCCTCTCCGTGCGCCGTGGTGGGCCAGCGCCTTTACTAGCGGTCCGCCCCGACGTTGGCCCGTGGTTCATAATAAAATAGCCTATAGCACAGGGATCACGTACATATTATTTATCCAACAGTGTAATTAAATTTTTGGAATCGATTCAGTAGTTAATGTAGTTCATGACATTAGCGTATTCAAACAAACAGCCTCTTGAGCTTTATACTATTAGTATAGATGAATGATCATATTAGTAAGATATAAATGAGAAACAAGTCCGAAATTAAAGTTATTTTTTTTTATCTTTACAAGTAAAAATAGCAAACAGCGACACAGCAGTGAAGAACAGCTGACTGTCTCTTTCTCGCTCACCCGAGCGAGACGAGCGAGCGGTGAACTCGGACCGCTGAGTGTACCCACACTCAGCGGTCCGAGTTCACCCGTTGGAGCCTTCACCACACAGCGTCATGGATCGGCTTCACTTATTATAGTCTAAGTGCAAAAAATCTGTGAATGGTGCACCACATGAGGGTTTCACTTCAACAAACTAAAAAGTTAATGGCCATCTACCAGTGGCATTATCAAACCCTGGTTATCATCTAGCACCAAAGTACCTTCTCATCAAAACGAATAAAACGAGCCCAATATCGATGAGGTTGTCGTTTCATTGCTAAGTTCATTTGGCGATTTTTTAGCTCCATCATCAGATCAGCCCCATGTCGTCATTACAGTGCATTGTCTGGAGTGAAGCTATTGAGAAACACGGGGAAGCACTTGCGATCTCCCTGGATATCTCGAAGGCTTTCGACAGGGTTTGGTATGATGGCCTTATTACAATACTTTCTTATGTTTTATGTTAAATTGAAGTCGATCCATACGAGTCGTCATTGATGGATCGGATCAAATGGATATCAATGCCAGAGTCCCTCAAGGGTCTCTCTCTCTGCGACGCTCTTCCTGCTACATATCAACGCTCTGTTAAATCCGGTCGGTATCTTTGGGTACACAGATGATAGAATCGTTGTAGAGAGTTACTTATCTAGCGCGAGAACCAGTGGGCAGTAAACTCAGGTTTGAGAGTTTGAGCGAGCGTTTGAGCTTGACCCTTGAGGCGGTGTCTAAACGGGGGCAATCTAACGAGGTACAATGATGTAATTTTGTTGTTTAAGCAAAAGAGGTACCTATCTTAAAAAGGCTGTAGTAGTACGACGGGTAAAAATAAATTACCCGTCGTACTACTGGACCTGTTAGTAGTAACACGGGCAAAAATAATTGCCCGTGTTACTACTGGTAGTAAGACGGGTAGTAACACGGGCAATAAACGATTTATGTTGCTAGTGTAATCTGTATCTTAACAACCATGACATAAAGCCCATATTTGAGTGTATTTTATTTGTCGGATGACTCGGGTGGTAGCGAAGTCGTACCCCTACGTCTCACTCCGCTGCTCCGCCGCCGCTGCATCAGCACGTCAGTGACGCCAACTCATAAGATTTTTGCCTTCCAAAAAATTACTCAACGCAAAAGCTAGTAAAAGATTGTATTGAAATCTTGAGTATACCGCGAACGAGCTTTTAGTGGAGAACTCTTACGATCACATAAAGCTGAAAAATGTAATATTGGAAATACCAATCAGATTTCTCAATACGCAAATCTAGTAATGATATTTGTTTGTAGATAATAGTACCGTTCAGTATTATATTTTAAGCTCAGGGCCATAATTATCCACTTAATAATTACACTCATAAGTAGAGAGTAGACCTGCAAACGTTCCAAAAATATCAGTTCTAAACGTGGATTCAAGTAAAAAGAGAAATGTGTTTAGGAATAACATTAAGAACTTGTTCTTTACGCTACCTACCGTAATAAATGATAGATGTACATCGTAGTAATTAAAAGAAAATACCACGGATATGACATGAGAGCAGCATGATTATGAAACTTATAACAGCGCCCCTACCGGATTTTAAAGAAACTGTCTTTCTTTCCATCAGTCTAATCCTAAGTTTCGTAATCATACTACCATGGTATTTTCTTTTATGTTTATTATACTACGATCATTTATTTAAAACAGTAGGTATAGTAAAGAATAAGTCATAAAAGTTATTCCTAAACACATTTCTCTTCTTACCCGAACTCACGTTTAGAGTATTATCTATTCTATGGTTTAGAGACGTGTAAAAAAGTAAGCTCTGAGCATCTGCATAGTCATGAATAAGCATGCTCAAACCAAACGTACAGACGTGCTATTATTTAGCACCATGCTCGCTCAGGACGTCTACTATCTTTCTACGAAAACGTAATTTCGAAATAAACACGCGACTTTCCTACTCCGGTTCTATTTCGTTTCGTCGGATCGAGCATTGTTTGACGTTTAAATGTTCTAAGCCTACTCTAGGCTTAGAACATTTAAACGGACGAAATGACGCATCGAAGTAGAACCGGAGTAGGGAAATCACGCGTTTATTTCGAAATTACGTTTTCTTAGAAAGAGAGTAGAAGTTCAGACCTCAGAGCACGCTGTTTTGCGCCTTCGAAAATCAAACATCGCCGTCGGTTCATTTTAAACACGCTCAACACAACGATTTCGAGCTATAGATTTGCCCTAAGAATCCTGAAATGGGTAACCTGCGTCTGTGCACAGAACAAATCGTCTGTCTGTAGCAGAGTGATTTACACACCACCAATCTACTTGACAACGTTGTGACACTTGGTGATAGGTAAAAACGCTCAGAAACAGGAATACATAAAAACGTCTGACGTTCACCGCTTCCTGCTTCCTGCAACCGACTAGAACGGAAAGAGTGAGCTTACTCTTCCCAACGACGACATAATTCCGTGCGCCTTGAAGTTTGGGAGGGCACCGTGTGTAGTCTAAATACATGGCTCAACATAAGTATGCTTATTAGTATAAAAAATGTTACAACACGCTCTACCAATGAGAACTTGCTTACTAAAAGTACGTTTAGTACGAGTAGGTTGCCTGTTCTTTTCCGGTCACAACTCTCGGGTTGCCAGGTATAAACAGCAGGTCTACTACGAAAACAAACTCTGAATGAGCGGATCCGACCGACAGCTGACTCGGATTGTAGCCTACCACGAAAAACATTCGGATCGATATATTTCGGTCGGAAGTTATAGACTTAGGTCGGATGAGGGTCGGATCGAACGAAACGGCCGATCCGATAAACCGACCGATTGTCTTTCGTGGTAGGAAACGTCCATAAGTTCGGCCGATATATCGTTTATCGGACTTCGTAGTAGACCTGCAGGTACATCGATACTAGCATTTTGCAACGGTCTGATTATTGAATTGAAATAAGTAAAATAAAATTGAAGATGATTTTATTATGAACACTGCGGTATAGGGTTGCCTGCGAAAAATCAGTCCCGAATCCGGTTGCCGAACTTTTAAGAGTAAAATATTGCTGCGAGGTTGGCCAATATCTCGGAAACTATAAACTTTAGGGCAAAAATTATTGAGATCGTTATTGTAGTATCTTTTGTGGCTAGGAAACTTTTCTAGGACATGTACCGTTTACGATTTATGGCCCACAATAAACATTTTTTTCATTTATTAATTAATCATACTCTGGACTAAAATTTGTTAGGCAACCCATATGCAATATATTTATTGACCTATTAAATTACATACAAAATACATTTCATCAAATTAGCATCTCGGTGCAGGTCGTTGTATAGCGGGATCTTAGACCATAACGGTTTTTTATTACATTATCAACTGAATAGTTTAATTCTCAATATTTTAAGAGTTTAAAACAAAAAATAAGAAGAAAATTGTTTTAGTATGAAATTTCTTCATGTATTTAGGGTTTATAGAAGGTAGACACACCAAACTCATCAGCTGAGATAAGAAGCAAATTATAATTTAGGTATCTAAAATAATTGATGTGTTTGTGAAACTACCGAAATTTTAAATTACCACAAATAATTTAGATTTTTTTTCACCATTTTTCCCTGAAAATGGAGAGGGGTTTCATTGTGATTACACTTTTGAGAGTCTATGGTAGAGACAGATCTTGCTGAATCTACACTATCGCCATCTAGTGCGTACGGTGGAACTATTTTTGTCTCGTCTGCTTGCAACGCCTCATTGAAGCGTTTTCCGAACCGAAATTCCGAACATGCTAGTACCAACATTATAACGTGTTAAGACGTAAGACGTTATAATATACACGTCACAATCCGTCTTCCAATAGCGAGCTTCGCTTAAGCAACGATTGTTGACGTAAAGCACGTGAAGGGTTAATAGTTGGGTACACACTTAAGTTTCTTCAGTTTTGGGAGTGACTTTGCTTTGCTATTGCGTGCCACGTAGACAGTTAAGCCGTGGTGCTCCAGTGGTAATACTAAGATTTTAATTTTAAAAACTTAGATCGTAGTTTCGAACCTGCAGGTCTACTACGAAGTCCGATAAACGATATATCGGCCGAACTTATGGACATTTCTTACCACGAAACACAATCAGTCGGTTGATCGGATCGGGCGTTTCGTTCATTCCGAATTCCGACCGACATTAGATTTGACAGTTTTTGTGTCGTAAACCTTACTCCGAAAGCATTTAATTACCTTACCGATTATTAGGACAGCTGTCGTTTGGATCCGATTATTCGGAGGTTGTTTTCGTAGTAGACCTACCTGCTGACTTACATTGAGTTTTTTTCAATAGCCGATGTAAAAGTTTATCTCTACTACTGGTCTTAACAGCGACGGGAAATCCGAGGAAAAAGGAATGTTAATTTTTTTTACAAGAGATGTGCCATCCGCAAACCCACACTTCTTCACCGTTGTGGATTATTGCCTTTACTATCTTCGTGTAAGACAACGCTCCGAATCCCAACAGTAAGAAAAATTATCAGGCTGTTTACGTTAAGAGTAGACAATAAATCCGTTCTACATAACTCACTAGTAATTAAAAAAAAAAGGGAAAAGAAAAGAGTACAAAATATTAAATCCTCAACCTGTTTATTAACCCAGCACCGACTATCAACACATTTAACATCTATCACAGCATCCTTCACGTTTGAATAACGATTTTAAGCTAAGGACATGATCATACAAATATGGCGGAAACTTATGATTGTATTTTAAAGCAAATGCCAGTAAAGTTCGATATTTTAGAGTTGTATTGGTCGATACTTTTTCACATAACAACTTCTCGCCCCAAACTGCAACCCTTGTTCTTAAATATCAAACTACATAGGTATATAATGACTCTGATGCTTTTTGCAGCTCTACCTAAATTGTGGCGTTTTCAAAATGACAGATGGATAAAAAATACGTTAAATTACATTAACATTCACGTATGTGTTTCAAACTCAGCTCTATGCCTGTACAGTCTTAACAAAATGAAACATTAACGCCTCTTGCGGAGCAATGAAACATTTCCAAGATGCAAATAAACCAGTCAAAGGTAGTTAGTTCTATATTTCGCCAAATACTGTGCCATGTTCCCATGTTTCATTTTGTAAAATTCGTCTAAGAAAATGAAACATTGGTGCCACTTACGCGAAATTGAAAACTATATTTGATCGGTCTAATTGCATCCTGAAGACGCCTCATTGAGGATTATTATTGAGTTTTTGCATTAATTAAAATTCAGAAAAAGCTAATTTCAGTCGTAATAATTCTGACGCGGTTTCGACTTATAGGTATTTTGTCAAATCTGCTGTGATTGAAAAAGTCAATTAAATGTCGGAATCCTTCCGACTGTATTGTATGTTGGGGGTGTTGATATGTGAATCTATTATTCCCTTTTTCCGTTAACAGTTTCTAATTCACTTGAATTTGAAACTGAACATTTTTGACGTTTACTTGAATCCAACGATATAATGATTTTCATACTAGGTATAATACTATCATATCATACGAGTAATATTGTTACGTTCGTGGTCCATGGGTACCCCCCACGGTTACAGTATCTATAATGTTTAACAACGCTTTGCCGCACTAGTACGAATCATTTTTAGTTTGGGGACTGCCAACCATAAAAACATTATTCAGGCACATTATTTAATAAGTAGGTAAAAATGCAGGTACAATAATCTTATTGATTATAATAGAATAGTAGGTTAAGTATAAACACATAGCGTCTGCATTAGCGATACCAACTGTATGGGAAAGTAGTTCTAGATAGGTTGATCAGCAGGTCTACTACGAAAACAAGCTCCGAATGATCGGATCCGACCGACAGCTGAATCGGATTGTAGCCTGCCACGAAAACCATTCGGATCGATACATCTCGGTCGGAAGTTATAGACTTAGGTCGGATGAGGGTCGGATCGAACGAAACAGTCGATCCTATCAACCGACAGATTGTCTTTCGAGGTAGGAAACGTCCATAAGTTCGGCCGATATATCGTTTATCGGACTTCGTAGTAGTCCTGCTGACGGTTCTAAACATTTGTCCGTTTTTTTCCCTATATAATCTGTTTTCGTACCAGATACGTTTCAGAACGGTCATGGTTCGCATGGTCCATTGAATAAACGAATTGGTCGAGAAAAACCTCTACAACAGTTTCCGCCTTAAATAACGAGTCAACAAAACAAAATAAATAAGTACTTTGTTCACATACAAAAAAATATTGTTATGAATCAAAATAAATACATAGTTTTGACCTTAAATTATGATACTTTTTATACAAAAATATGCACTGTTATAATTCAATTATTATGATAACATATATCTATTAGTCAGTGTGTTATCTCTTACATATTATTATGTTCATAGGTCTATAAAGGCGATCTTTTTAGATGTCCAGGCTTTGCTCGGAGCGCCCAAGTGAACTCATTGTCTCACTGACCTAAATCTTACTTTAGTAGGTAGGTAGTTCGTTACTGCCCATTTTTCATACGTACGATGGCCAATAACAAAACCGCAGATAGCCTGTATAAAATGACCTCAACACTCGCTGCTGCTCTGTCCAATCCAGCTCAAGTTATACTGGTTTTAGTCAGCGTTTAAGTATTGTTGGTTGACAATCCGGATCATGTAGACAGATATTTTTAAAACTACTATAGTGTTAATTGTAATAACACAAATACACGTTTCGAGTCGATATTATGATTATTATGATAAAAAATAGGATTAACACTATACAACTACACAAAAATATTAGTTTTCAGGAAAATAATAATAAATTAAGAGATAATTGAATCATCCCGCAATTTACATTTAATAACAAGAATTGGTTCACTTATCCATTAAATAAAACGCATTTGTAATTTACAAACAGGGAATAACTTCCGCGTTTTAACGCAGCATCAAAAAAAATGTAATTGTTATAAAACGCACAAACTGTAATTGGTAACATATAATATATTTTTCTATTGCATTATAACGATTTATTGCTATCACATTATATCACAAAAACTAAGGAAAACACAAAAATGTTTGGTATTTCATTGAGTAAGTAAAAAAAATCTTTGATATGAATACTAATTATTGTCTAAAAAACCTAAAATAAATTAAAATAATATTTAAAATTTGAGTTTGTAAAACCAAAATTGAACAAACTGTGTGGTCATACCACGGTTGAAAAAAATAACTCTATTTTTTTTTGCTCTGGATAGCTTTATGAATTCTGTTTTCAAATCCACAGAATAAAAGAGTCGTTTAAATTCAAACATGGCCATTTCCATACACCTTAAAATATTATAACATTAAAGTTAGGTCAATAACATACATAATAAAGTAATTTGGTTGTTTTAAACATAAAAATTATGTACACTACAAAATATGTAATAATAATGTTCACGAATCTTCGACAAATCGTATGCGTAACTGCGTAGGTGCCACGGAGTTGGCTATGTTTCAAGTTTAACTACTTCGTAAAAGTAATGAATGTGCTTTTGTTTAAATTTTGTTTTGTATCTAAATCTATTTATTATTATATTTTTATGATAATTGTGTATTGTTTGTAATAATGAAGAATATCTATCTTATAAAAGCCATTTCTTGCAGCGTTACAGGTTTAACACAAAAAAAAACAGATTGCAAAAACATTAACATTAATAATAACCTGTTCCATGGTTATTTAGATATCTACATTTGGGAAAGGGGGAAAAAATTTTACTATACTAAAACTGAAAAAAAAGGATTTAATTGTGTTTATACTTGTGAGGTCTTCAGTGCACAAACTCACTACTTTATTTTAAGGTTTTTCTGTATTTTTGTTACTTTTTTTTTATAATTCAAGTGCAATTAGTTTTATTTATCTATCTAACTAACTCTTTCACCATTTGAAAGGATAAAGAAGTTGAAGTTGGGACAGGCCGATAGTCTAAAATATTAGTAGACATTCCTCACACGCCCACTGTCTAGCTCCATGGGAACTGAAAAATCTTATATTATGGGAGCCAGATAGCGGATATCGTAATTATTGAGTCCGCAATCATACACAGGTTTTACCACAGACTTAAAAATCACAATGAAATCAGTTTACATTTAAGTTTAATTATTTCTAAATAATCATTACGATTAAGATATATATAAACGCAACAAAAATACTAAATTCAATTGATTCATTTTCTTCAATGTGGTAATCTAAACTAACAATCATATTTATGTCAATTCTTTTGACAGCAGATAGCCCAAATCAATAACGTATCAAGTTATAAATTAAGAAAACCCATAGACACATTTATGTAGAATAATTTATTTATTTCATAAATATAAATAAATATTGGTGGACAATTCACACACAACACCATCTGACCCCAAACTAAGCAAAGCTTGTGCTATGGCGGCCAGATAACTGATATTATAGGTTCTTACGTATTATAACATCGATTTTTAAATCTGTGGTCGCAATAAATAAGGGACATTTAATATAAAAATCTACATTTATCTACAACCTAGCTTGAATTGCCTATACATTTTAATTATTTATTTATAATATAATATATTATAGTACATGTAGGTAGTTGCACCCTGCGCGAATATAGTAGGAATGCATAGGACAGAAACTTGGGTGTTCATCCTTAGAGGAATAAGTGACCATAGAGAGCAATTCAGCATAGTATAAAAGAGACAAGCGTGGTCATTTTTGTCGTTGACTAAAAGCTGTGTGAAAACTCGAATACAATATTCGTAAATGACAGTAACTGAACTGAAATTCATGATTGAGAGATTATCAAAGTACCAGCCACCAACTAAAACTCTCTACATACCATGCTCTAATGACCAAGTATTTACCCAGTATACTAAAGTTGAACTTTACAAAAAAAACTTTTAAACTGTCCAGAACTGTTGGCTTGAGCTACCAACCAGCCTTTCGACACCAACAATTATACTCGTTTACCCAGTGAAGTAAAACTGCTTTTGTTACAACTTTTTTTTTATTTATCTTTCCTTTTTAAGCCTTATGTCACCTAATAACAATACCAGCCTATCAAAACAAATCATCGAGAAAAGTTGACTCGAGCTAACCATAGCTGTCTCCAGCTCAAATGACCAAGTATATACCTAATATACTGACGTTGAACCGCCGTCACTATCGCTTGTTACACCGTAGCGTAGATAGATCAGGAGCCGAACTCCTGCGTCTCGTTGTCGATCTCCCCGAAGACGAAGCCGCCTCGGCCGTCCATCTGCAGGTAGTGGTCGTGGTGCTTCCACAGAGACTTGCGGTGCGACACCGTGAATAGGGAGATGCCCATCTGTGGAAGAGTACGGACTTAGTATTCGAATATAGTTTGATACAGCAATAGATAAATTATTAATACTCTTTATTGCCAAATCAAAACCAAAAATTGGCAGATATTGGAACTGCCGATAGAAATGAAAACTGTTAACTCAGAATTTGATAGCTTACTTTGGAAACTACGCGTGTGAAACCGGAGGGAGTAGCCATGAGCATGGCCATCCAGAAATGCGCCAGCATTTTAAGATGTCTAATGGGAAATGCTGACGAATTTCTAGATGGCCAATGGCCACAGTCCCGAGTTTACGCGAAGATTTCTTATCATTCCCGAGCATGACGCTAGAATTCAATTCACAGCCCACGAAAAATCTGTCTGTGGCGCGCCAAATGAAGTTTTCAATTCAAAAACTTAGTACACATTTGAACATAGTTTGAGATACCAATAGATAAAAACTCTTTATAGACACACAAAAAAAAAGAAGTGTAGGTATACTTATGTACACTTCCTCTCTTTATTGGTTCTTATTAAGAAGTCTAATTTCAACCATAGTATAGATAATTTCTTCAAAATGAGAAGTATCAACCTGAAGTTAATCACAATGTAACTAAAATGTTGACTAGCTAACTTCAAAGCGTCGGTTTTTCTGTGACGGTGTTACGCGCGCATCATAAAAAATACTTTCTACTACATTTTTCCCTAACGAGCTAAACGAAATATAACTTCAATAGATACACACAAAGGAAGTGATTTGACTAGGTAAGAGTGAATACAACTTTACAACCTCCAGAACATCGATATAAATTAATGGATGTGCCCTCCCAAACTTCAGGCGCACGAAATTATGTTATTGTTAGGAATAGTGAGCTCACTCTTTCCGTTCTAGTCAATTGTAGGGAAGCGGTGAACATCGGACGTTTTTACCTATCACTATTCGTTGTCGACAAACCAAAATAAGTAGAACCACAACCCACAACATATCTCGCCGCTAGCGATTTTAGGGTCAAGTAGATCGGTAGTTGTAAACCACTCACGCTACATACACAGACGAAGTTTGTTAACAATTTTAACATGCTCAGGGCACATCTATTGATTTATATCGATGTCGAATATAGTTTGATACAGCAATAGATGTATGTATATTATTTTTGATACTCTTTATTGCTACATCAAAAAGAAAAACTTACGTACGCATTTGAGCACAGTTTGAGATAACCATAGATAGAATGACATGTAGGTCACACTCATGTTGTACGCAAATAAATATATCTTTATCTTTAGGTTTTACTGAACTCATGACGACATTTATTGAAGTGAAAACTTCTTTAGGCGCGCCTAGACAAATTTTTCGTGGGGTGTAAATTGAACTCTACCGTCACGCTCGGGTATGATAAGAAATTTTCGGGTAAACTCGGGATCTTGGCGATTGGGCATCTAGAAATGCGTCAGCCAATGGGAAATGCTGAAAGGGCGTGTCCTCGCCATCATGGCATGGCTATCTAGAAATGCGTGAGCCAATGAGAAATGCTGAAGCATTTCTAGATGGCCATGCCATGATGGCGAGGACACGCCCTCCGGATACACCCGTGTAATTTCCAAGGTAAGCTATCAAATTCTGAGTTATAAGTTTTCACTTCTATCGGCAGTTCCTATGACTGCCAATTTTTTTTATATTTGTATTGCTTCGACATTCATTAAATTACCTAATTTGATATGTTTGTATTCGAATTTATATTTATTTGTTAATGCATTTTCATATTGTTAGAATGACTTAATATTTCTTTGAAAACGTTCTTATAGTTGTAACAATGTATCTATGATGTAGCTAGTAATTGTAACTATGAATTATGACTTGTACGCTAACCAAGCAGGACCTGGAGAACGTGACTAGCCCTAATTAAAATCTGTATAACCTAGGTCCACAAGGAAATAAATGATTTGATTTGAAACTTTTTATAGACACCTAAAAAAAAGTGTATGTGTACTTATGTACGCACTCAAGAAGTTAACATGTCGACACGGTGCGGTCAAACGTAAAGTTATTATCAAAGTGGTCACCTCTCTGCAGTACTGGTACATCTGGCCCTCGACATCGACGGACACTGCACTCGTGCACTCATCCAAGATGGCGAACTGAGGCTCGTGGTAAAATAGTCGCGCCATCTGACAACAAATACAAACTCATTAAACGCAGGCCTAAATACAGAAAATGATCTGGTTATATGCCGAGTGTATGTAGTTTCATACACATTTTTTTTTAAACGCGACATTGTGCTGTTATGGTCGGGCATGTTGCTTACCATCAGGCACATGACCTGCTAGTCTCGTCACTCAATACTATAAAAAAGTGAGTGTGTACTTAGGCACGCAAGAAGTTAACACTTCTCTTTATTCATCAGGCTAAGAAGCCATACTTTAACCATAGAATAGATAATATCCTCAACGCAAGACGTATCAACCTGAAGTCAGTTACAATGTTTACTAAAACGTTGACCAGTTAACTTCAAGGTCGTGACGGAGTGCGCGTAATTTCAAAACTTACTCACATCATTTTTCCTAACGCGCCAAGAGAATAGAAAATAGAATAGAATAGAAAACTCTTTATTAAAAAGCCACACACATACATACAAAAAACAAAATCTCAAAAGAAACTTAAAGATAACTTATGCTAGACATTTTAATTGGCGGCCTTATCGCTTAGAACGATCTCTTCCAGGCAACCGTCAGTGCACCCTCACTCGCTCAAGGTCGCGCGGTTTTAGCCTACTGCTAGACCGTTCCTTCCAGGAAACACGTGACAGTCGGTTGTCGGACGCACGGCTGAGCGCTCGCGCAAAACGTTTCCCGCGCATATTGTTATTAGATATGTCGTAAACCCTCCGCGCTAGACAGGGACAGAGTTAGGCGTTAGAAAGAGCGCAAATGTTTATTTGAAAATCGCGACAGGTATTGCGAGCTGAATTGAACTTTGTTGTGTCCCAGCAAGAGTCGCTATTTATATAATTGTTTTTGGTAAGTGTGGCTTCTGTACTAATATTTATTCTGTGCAATCGTGAACAAGCAAGTGCGAGGCAAGAGCTAACCTATATCACTGTGTGTGTAGTGAGAGAGTACTCACAGCGATCCTCTGTTTCTCCCCGCCGGAGAGCACGTCCATCCAGTCCTCGACCGCGTCCCAGCCGCCCTCGCGGCCCGTCAGGTACGACAGCTGCACGATGTCCAGGAACCGGTTGAGCTGGTCATCCGTTCTCCCGCGACGCACCATCTCCTCGCGGGTTTGCGGGTAGATCACCTGGACACATCAAACAACATATGAATAGATAGAACTACCTATATTATATAACTAGCGGCCCGTCCCGGCTTCGCACGGGGTCAATATTTTTTGTTAAGTAGGTATGCTAAATGAAACGTACATGACCAGATTTTTCCAAATGATCAAAATTAGAAACCAAAACTTTAAAGTGTAAAAACATTAAACTGGCTGGCCTGGTGGCTTAGTTGGTTGGGGGCCGTTTTGTAAAGCGGCGGTTTAACGATCAGCCGGATTGAATACGGCTGATTAAAAAACCGCCGGAATGTATTCGACGCCATACGTCATTCAACACGGCTAGCCGTAAAGTAATAAAGCGAGAGATTAGCCGCCTCTTTCACAATTTTTAGTTCCGATTCTTAACACTCATGGCACTGCCTGACATAACAACAACAACTATGGCATTGAATAGGTACTGTAAGTGTGTTGCTAAATTGCTAAAGTGACAGTGGATTCTGGAGTTCGGAGGGATTGTACACAATATTATTGGAGTGTCACTTGTCACCCTGGGTGTTACTTGGAAACTATTTCGTTTCCACCGTCCACCTTGTTAAGACTAAATCCGACCGGGTTGGTTACATGAGACCCAGATCCGACTCGGAGCATACCGACTATATAGTCTTGGCGCTACTACCTCTGGAGTGTATTAAAAAAAATGCGGGAGCCAGAAGCTCAAGGGAGGTCCTGAGTGGAGCAAGCCATGCAAGTAGCCGAAGTGTATCGCAGGCCGAGTATGGAGAAGTGACACTCAGGGCTGACCACAGAGCTTCTGGCGGGAGCCCACCCGGAGTCAAATCTCGATGATAGACCCTTGTCTATGGAAGTGCACCATGTTTCTTAGGTGCACCGTCACCGATATCAATTTATGGGCTTTCAAACTTTATGAGAGAGGTAAAATGTTGTAAAAAAATTATTAAGGAATACCGTAAGTAATCGGTCAGTTTTTTCGGATGAATGAAATTAATTTTGATTTTGTTTATTTAAATTATAATATAATACCCTATAATATAAGCAGTAATACAATACGGCTGAACGTGGGCCGCCTTATTGAAGAACGTATCGCAATGACAATGCGGCTAATCGTTGAACCGCCGCATTACAAAAAGGCACTGTTTTTCAAAACGGCTAGCTGTAATGTATTACGGCGGAAACAAAATAATAATATTACCATAAATCGTAGAACCTAAGATAGGCCCTACCAAACTTCAGGGCGCACACAATCATGTCAACGTTGGGAAGAGTGAGCTCACTCTTTCCGTTCTAGTCGGTTGCAGGACGAGGTGGACGCCGGATGTTTTTACCTATCATTATTCGGTGTCAACAACCCAAATAAGTAGAACCACAGCAAATCTCGCCGCTAGCGATTGTACGGGTCAAGTAGATTGGTTGTTTGTAAGCCACTTACGATACACACTGAGACGCAATTTATTACCAATTTCAAGGTTCTCAGAGCACATCCATTGATTTGTATCGATGGCATGTACCGCCACGTTGCGCCGCGCCGCGCTACAGTCGGCGCGCCGCGCCGGCCCGTCGCGTCGTTTATTATTATTTCGACAGGATGGAATTTTTTAACTTCGTAGTATCTTTTGAATGCAATGTCCGATTTTAATAATTCAAAAAGAAATCAGTAGGTATTAAAGCAATCTTGAATACGAAATAGTTTATTTGGATAAGAATTAATACAAATGTATGGATAACATGGTCTGAATTTGATCGGCATTTTTATCTTCTTTTAAAATGTAAAAAAGCAGTTGTAGCGACGTAATTACAGTAGTTAGACATATGGTCTCGCGAGGTTTTTTGTAGATTTTAATACGTTTTATAATATTGTAGAACATTGTTTTGTTCTATCATTGGTACTTTCCGCAGCGTATGCGATGAAAGCCATTTTATGGCTGTTTTTTTTATACCTTGCGTTGGTTTTAGTAAAGAAATCAAAGTAATTCTAATTTTTTCTCGTAATAAAAGTAGCCTATGTTACTCAGTGATAATGTAGCTCTCTTTTGGTAAAAGAATTTTTGAAATCGGTTCAGTAGTTTTTGAGTTTATTACATACATACAAAAATACAAAAATACAAAAATACAAATCTTTCCTCTTTATAATATTAGTATAGATGATACATACTATAAGTTAAAATAATGTTTGATCAAGTGTAAGTGCAGTAAAAGAACTCAAATGTTAAACAGTCCCGCGATCGTTAGATCCCCGCCCAAAAGTGCCCATTAAGCTTGCGGCGTTCCCACGCTGTATTGCCAGGGAGATATTTTGAACAAGAAATTGACCGGACCGGGGATCACACCCCTTCTATCTCAGGAGTCGACCCAAAGTATAAACAAAATCCTTTGGCTCCGGGCCATGGGCCCGCCGTTTCCACAACGAACGGAACAAACTCATATGCAGACTCCAAGGCGTAATATTTTAGGTGTTTGCATCTAGCGGCCCCTTCTGCATCCGCACCTTCGACCCGCTGAGTTGCAGGGAGATGGCAAGACGCAAAAGTGCTGACGCACGTACCAAGGAGAGGCCGGGAGGCTCGAGGACATAGGGTATGTCGGCCGAAACGAGCGCTCTGCGGATAATGTCGTTTAAAGCGTGGAGTCGCGGTCTTCGTCTTGCACAGCGAGAGCAGCTGAGGCTATGCAGGGATGTTGCTCACAATCAGGCACATAACCTGTTCGTCTCTCTATACTATAAAAAAGGAATTCTAAATCCACCGATACAACAGGTTAAGCTACTTAAGTAACGGGTATCTGACCTGATCCCTGAGAGTTCCAAGAGTCATATACGGCCGCTGTGGCACGTAGAACAGCTTTCCCTTGGGTGGCTTGGTGAGCGTGCCCCCGAATATCGGCCACAGCTCGCCGAGTTGACGGAACAGCGACGATTTCCCGCAACCGTTGGGCCCGCAAACCAGCACGTTTATACCGGACCTGAGAGAGATAATCTTCATTATCGTCATGTTTAATTAGTTCCATCCGACTCTAGTTTCGACCGCGTACGGCGGCCTTTTTTGTGGAGATAGCGTGATGGATGACAGTGCCAAACGGACCACCATCACGCGCGCGCACACACCATGAAAAAGGCCACCGAACGCGGCCGAAACCTGAGTCGGATTGGATCGACTATACAACACGTGAGTTTACCTTGTTAAATATCTGTAACAACCATGTTCATTTTAATTTATTGTATGTCTATGAATGGAATATGGAATTTTATACTTTACACTTCCTATGTACAGGGTATATGTATCGCATTGATACATCAATGTATCCATTATAAAGCGTTATAATTTTAAATAAATAGATGTGCTGTCTGAACTCCTTCCCAATAGATACAATCTTATATAGGTACACGATACAAAAAAAGTTACATAGTAAAACAAGTTTGTGTCTACTAATGTTACGGACGCACGCAAGAAATTGTAGGTACTTTAATATTTAAGAAGCATTACTTTAACGTCAACGCACAACTAACGCTAGCTAGTTGGCTAGACAACACAGGTAACTTGAGTCCAACTACCATAATAAATCCTTTAAAAAAACACGTAACTTCCTTCGCTGTGTCGATTTATGAGCGCATCGTAAAAAAACACTCTGATGACACAGTTTGCCAACTTCATCTCGTTTTGGGCTGTTAAAAATTCACTGTCGGTATTTTATAAAATTCACTCTTCATCATTATTTCTAAATCCATAATACGTTAAAAATATCATACTGATCATAACTTAAAAAAATAATGATACAGTTCCAAATGAAAGAACTCAGATGGCACATCTAACATTCATTAGATCTTGCAACAGACTACATTTATATAACTTTGCTTGTAGGCACTTTAATCGGTATACTAGAACTGACCAATCTACTCTATCTTCAACAGTTTGCCATTGGGTTTATTTAAGGTACTAAAACGGCACTTACTTGACTTCAAAGCTGAGTTCATTGATGAGCACATCTCCATTGGGCGTGACGAGAGGAACCTTGTCGAACTTGATGATCTTGTCTTGGTACACGATGCGGCCCGCGCCCGGGGTCAACGCTTTTTGTGGACCTGGCAATAGAACGAACTACTAAGGAAGGTTGAAATATCTACTTTTCTTAATATTTAAAAATCGTCTGTCATGATGTAGACCCCGTTCCTGTATAACGTAATGCAATTTGGGAGAGAGGGTGTTGCCTTATAGAACGTTACGTCATGGGAATAATTAAAAAAAAACCTAGAGTAATTCAAATCTCCCAAATTGGCAAACTTGCGTAGTAACTTGCCACTTGTAAGTTACGTAACGTTTTAGGGAGAGTGACGGTTGAGCGGAGTGATAAATGCATTACAAAGGATCCAGGGGGGGAGCATGTAATTGCATTTAAAAAGTATTACGTAATACTTGTACATCCGCGTATGTTCCTAAAGTTCTTCACCAAGTCAACCGATATTCCCGTAGGTTGATTATTTATTTTATGATTATGTAATTTGGACCAACTTGAGAGATATGATACTCAGTTTTAATTCTGATTAAGGGCGTACCCCGAGCAAATGACCTTGAGTATTTCTTAGCTTATCGCACACCGCAAGAAAGAGCAAGAGAGAAACAGTAGGATTTGACGCTGTTTTACGTTCAATTTTTAGAATACACTCTTTATAAAATCAGATATTGGTCTTTTGAAAAAAATATTTCTACCAAAATGTTCGTAATGGAATTGTCTATCCGTTGGTGTAAGTACAAAATCAAAATAATGGAGGTTTTCCGAGGAGATGCATGATAACTACAATTATTTATTATATCATGGTTTCGTTGTGAGGCGATTATTTAAACAATAAGCCCATTAACAAAAAAATAAAACTACCATTTTGAAGCCAAGAAGTTGTAGAAATTTAATGTGTTTTTTACCAGTTGATATTTGTTTTGGCTAATGAGTAGATAGCTCTGAAAACTGGACAAAAAACTCGTTTTGCTGGGGGACGCACCTTAATACTCTCAATTATTCATAATCTATACTAATATTATAAAGAGGAAATATTTGTTTGTTTGTTTGTAATGAATAGGCTCCGAAACTACTGGACCGATTTCAAAAATTCTTTCACCTTTGGAAAGCTACATTATTCCCGAGTAACATAGGCTACGGCAGATGGCGCTGCAGTTGATATCTAGGTTATTATTCGAGCGAAGCCGGAGCGGGCCGCTAGTTAAAAATAAACTGATTAATAAACTGAAATAATAAAATAATTGTTTAGCTTTTCTAAGTCTCGAACAGATCGCGCCTCATGGCCATAAGGCTATAATAATAGTTACCGTTCCCGTTGGCGACCGGTCTGTCGACCATGGTCCTCGTGTAGTTGCCCCCGTTGATGTCGTCGAGCACGGTCCTCAGCTGCGTCATGCGCGCCGTCAGCCCGGCCAGCTTGCTGAGCTCGCGCCCCGACAGCACGAGGCGACCGATGCCCTCCGCCATTTTGACGAGCATACGACCGTAGTTGTAGTAGTGCTGTGGGAAATGATTTATGCGGGATACATTTTTTGTACAACAGAAAAAATCTAATATTCATATTCAACCCTGTTTTATGGCCATTCTTCAAAAAAGGAGATTTTTAATTTGTTTTTTTTTGTTTGTTACGCGATAGTTCCGCTAATTGTGAATCAATTTTGATGATTGGTAGGAAATCCTTCAAAGGTTGTTCCATGTAGACTTTTTTTTTGGTGTAGCGGTTTTCGAAATATGAACAGAAAATTAAAATTGGCTTACATTTATTTATCTGGAGGACTTAGTGATAGCTTCAAATGAAATTTAGTCGTGTCCGAATTTAATTTTAAATTGAAATCAGTTTTTGTTCTATCGGAGATAATAAATGATTCCTACCTCCAAATGTTAACTCGTAACACACATTACGCACACGCAGAGGTACAAATCTACAGGTAGTTAGGGCTGCAGAGTGAAAAACATTATGACGATGCGCGCTGTGTGGAGGACCGCCGCATCCATATAACCCTTGATCCAACCGTCTAGGGAAAGTATCTTAAGATGTTGGTCGAAACATTTCGCTTTAAGGCTGTTCGCTGACATAACTATCGGGACTATGATCGTGGAATCAACATCGCGGTTCCCAAAAAATCAAATCAAGGTATTTGCTTCTTTATTATTTTTACTTGTTAGGTATTGTTTTTCAGACACAATTAACGATTAAGTTATACCGATTGATTTATGTTTTTGGGGAAGTTTGCTTTTAATGTATGTTACCTTAAACCTGTCGTTTTCAGTGCCGGTAGTGAGCAGGTTGTGGTCCACGGCGAAGAAAGGCCGCGACACCGCATAGAAACCGACCGTTATGGCGAAATCTGAGGAAATAACAACATCATATTAATATTATAAAGATATATATAGTGCAATCCACGAAGACGCGCCCCACCATTTTTCGTTTCCACCAATCGCGTTTGCTCCGAGTGTCAGTCGCGAACCATTCACCTGTCATTGTAGTGTGCGTGTGCATTCGTAGATAATTAGTGTGTACCGATAACACTCAAACATTGACGGAAGCTTGCACACATATACTATAAACGGTTAGGAGGAATAGTGGGGCGCGTCTTCATGGATTGCACTATCTGTAGATGGGATATGTTTCTTTATTATTCTTTTTTTGAACTGAAAACTCCACTGAAACACCGTGTTGAGCACGTTTTGATTGGGGAAAATATCCGTTCGCCTCGACGAGTTTGCGCCACCGACATGCGTAATAACAGTACATTTGTTTCTATACAGGTGACGTATTGCGTAACGTTAGTGCTAGCCCCTAACAAAGCCTTAGATCTTGTCTGTATTCTATATTACTAGGCACAAACGTTAGCCTAATCAGTCTTAAAAAAACTGTCAAAAAAGACATTTTTATTTATTTTCACTTAAATTTGGGTAAAATCATTTACCCTTTACCAAAGTTTCATCATAACAACCAGAAAAACCTAAATGTAAAGTAGCAAGAATTTTGTTACTACAAGCGATTTCTTCCAAGCTTACTTACATTTAGCGATGATGTTGTCAATGAATCCCATGCCGACGCGGAAGTTGAGGAAATTCCGAAGGTGGCGCGTGAGTTTGTAGAAACTGGCTAGAATCGTCAGCTGTTCTCTGTGGTTGCCCTGGAAATTGAAGTAAATCATACATTTACTAAACAAGAAAAAAAAATTAAAAAAAAATACTCCTGACTACCTTGGATTTGAATACATTACATACACTAGCCAGCTACCAGTCTAGCCCTTTCATTTGGTATCCATATTGAAGGAGGCTGTGAAAAAATATTTTATCCGCCATTTTGTGGAGGCCATCTTGAATGGATATTAACAAAACATAGCTAAGAACCATCGCAAGGAAATTAGCTTTTGAACAAAAAAACCGCAACAAAATCCGTCTACCCGTTTGACACAGACAGACAGACGTCAAACTTATAACACCCCTCTTTTTCGTCGGGGGTTCAAAATGGTTTTAATGAGATCATAATTATTTTTTCAATTCAGCCCATTTTATCCCACAGCTGGGACTTAGGGTTTCCTAAGGAGATAAAGACCATAGTCCACCACGCTGGCAGTTAATGATGATGATTATGGTGATGATTAATATTATAAATGTGGAAGTAAGTGAGGATGGTTGGATTGGACTCTTTACCGCTTAAACTACTTAAATAATCTGGATGAAATTTTGTGCAAAGATAGTTAATATACAGGGTTATTGGTAATCAGCCTGCATCCTTTTAAGGGGATGTTAGGTACATTCAATACGTCAACTTTTGTTCTACAGTTTAAAAAAAAAATTTTTTCTTTTACAAAATAAATAAAAAGTCCATTTGCACGGTCTAAAAGTATCGAACTCTTCGTAACAATTCGTAACGAGAGCGCGTACGCTCTTTAACGCGCAAAAAATGATGTACCGAAGTGAATAAACACTAAAAAGTCGCTAAACAGTACAAAAAAGGGCAACAAATACATTTTTTTTTGGGTTTTTACAAGTTTTAACGAAAGTTGTAGAACAAAAGTTGTTTGTTTATATATACAGAACATGCCCTTAAACGGATGCAGGCTGATTACCAATAACCCGTATAGAGTTAATATTAGATAGTTAATAGTCTGGAATAACAACGTGAAACCGCGGGGCGCTGTTAGTTCTAATACATATTATAAACGTCAATGTTTAGATATTTCGATGTTTGTTTTTCAATCGCGGCGTAACGTCTGAACGAATCAGGTCGATATTTAGAACACAGTCTTAATATGTATATATAAATCTCCTGTCACGATGTTTGTCCGCGATGGATTCCTAAACTACTTAACCGATTTTAAATTAAATTGGCACACCGTGAGCAGTCTGGTCCAACTTGAGAGATAGGATAGTTTGTATTTCGGTTAATAGTCTTTAAATGACAATATCCGAGCGCAGCCGGAATGGGCCGCTAGTTAGATTATATAGCACATTGGCTACTTTTTATCCCTGGAAAATAACATGAACTACGCTGGTAAAACCACGGGGCGCTCCTAGCGTTAATATATGCGGCAAATATTGAAGAATAAAAATATAATAACGTAAATACATAAGTATATTATGTATATATATAAAGTCGTAAATATAATTTAATATTTCGCAAATATAATAGCACTGCATGACAAGTAATATTGCAAATTAATTTATGAAACAGTTGTGTCCATGGATTTTCTTTGGAACAAATTTTAATGATTCATACAAACATTGATTATCATAATCTGATCAATGACCAAATGACCATTGTAAGGTAACGAATTCCACCGATTTTAACGAACATTTGTGAGTTCGTTCACCAGCGGCTCGTTCCGGCTTCACTCGGATATTATCATATAAATAGTACCATTAATCGAAATAAATCATAAATATCTTATCTCTCAAGTCGGACCAAATTACACATTAAAGTCAACTTTCGTGAATATCGGTTGAGGTGGACATGGTGAAGAATGGCAAAACACAACGATCCCAATACACAGATGTGCCCACCCAAACTTCAGGGGGCACGGAATCATGTCATCGTTGGGAAGAGTGAGCTCACTCTTTCCATTCTAGTCGGTTGCAGGACGCCGGACGTTTTCACCTATCACTATTCGTTGTCAACAACCAAAATAAGTAGAACCACAGCAAATCGCGCTGCTAGCGATTCTAGGGGTCAAGTCGTCAAATAGATTGCTTGTGTGTAAACTACTTACGAAATACATAGAGACGCAGTTTATTACCAATTTCAAGGTGCTTAGGGCACATATGTGCCCAATATCATCAGTATTAAGTTATGTTTTCGGAGCGGAAACATATTATAGATTAATAATTTTTTTCCAGATATGAGAATAAGTCGTAATACATTTTTCATCCCACCACCTCGGAAAGAGTATTTTTGCTCTTCGATATCTGACTGCACTTAGTCGTTTTTACCCTCTAGACTCTAGATCTTGAGGGTAAAGTAAATTTGGATTTAGAACATCGTGTGCACTAAGCACAGACTAAGTAGAGAGGCACTAAGTTTTTGAATTCAAAACATTAAAATTATTTTACCATTTTTTTTTTTTTAATAAAGAGTGACGAGACGAGCAGGACAGGTGTCTGATGTTAAGTAACATGCCTGCCACATAACAGCGCAGAGTGACACGCAGCTATTGTAACATGAAGAATCCAAATCACTACCTAGCACTACACTGCGCTCGCCACCCAGTGATCTAAGTTGTTATATCTCTACGCCCTGTTACGTTACTTCTACCTCCTTGAGGCCGAATTCTTCATGCAAACTCAGACACTGAATCTCCTTGGTTTACTTTTGTTTAATTTGCTTTGCGTGCTATTTTCTTTTCACGCATGGAGGATAGTTTTCACGTCATATGTTAAATCTTATAGCCCAGACGCCAAAAAGAGTTAGAGTGTGAATGAAGTCGATATTTATAAATAAATGGATGTGCCCTCCCAAACTGCAGGCGCAAGGAATTATGTTATCGTTGGGAAGAGTCAGCTCACTCTTTCCGTTCCAGCTGGTTGCAGGAAGCGGTGAACGCCGGACGTTTTTACCTATCACTATTCGTTGTCAACAACCAAATAAATTACCTCTAGAAACACAACATACCTCGCCGCTAACGATTTCTAGTCTAGGGGTCAAGTAGATCGGTACTTGTAAACCACTCACGCTACACACACAGACGAAATTTGTTGACAATTTTAAGGTGCTCAGGCCACATCTTTTGATTTATATCGATGAGTGTGCATAATATGAGGATCAAACTTGGTGTTGCCATGATACTGGATGTTGCCAGGAGGTGTATTGGTCAATTTATTTTTACAGAGCCACCACCAACAGAGGCCACCCTCTGTTGTGTATCAGAGCTTATCCTTATCCTCTCTGTGTATCAGAGTTTATCCTTAACACGAAGTAAATGTAATGAACACAGTCATGCTTAGGTATCATTATAATAATAGTTTTAGTCACAACGTCTAAGTCATTTTCTTAGTTCAAAACCGTACACCGAAAGCGGTCCTCATATTATGCACACTTAACTCAGCCCCCGCTTTATTAGGTTAAAAACAGAAAACTTGAACACATCTGAAAACCTAAAATTATTGTGATTCCAGCGATGAAGAAGTTTATTTGACGCCAACAGAATTTACTGAAACTTTTAATAATAAATAATAATTAACAATGCGCAAAGCATTTAGTCATTTCCTCGCTGAGGTGGTATGAAAAGTTACGCATTGCACACGAGTACCTAGAAAGATTGTTCACCTTGTGCTCGATTAATTCCCTTGCCAACGCTCAGGATTCTATTTTTTTAATCCTTCGCTTGTTCGGTCATAAAAATAGAGCACGCGATTAAAAAGCAACTCAGCACTTTTGTATAACACATAACTATTGTACCCTCCTGCGCCTATTATTGACTTTAAAAAAGCGTTTTTACTAATTGTAGTTGTATAATATGTAAATAATTTAACCGTCGGCGTCGTTCACTGACATGAAGTCATTTACATGAAACGTCGCGACCTTTTGGCACTTTTGAATCGGCTGATAATTTATATGGCAGAAGAACGTCTGAGGAGTCAACTAGTGAATTAATAATATATTATTTTTATTACAATAAATTGATACCAAAAACATTTTGGAAACGACAAAATTTTAAACATCACCTCAAAATTGCTAGTTTAGTCTTTTAAATCGGACTGCACGGAGCTCGAAAAGGTGACAACGTTTCATAGTTGACATTCCTAAGACCAGAACGAAGAGCATCAGGTTAGGGGCGGTCAAATATAAGCCTATCAACGACTACTATCTTCAAAAATCGTATTTACAGATTTAGACTCACCCAGGTTGGTGGGTGACACACGACCTCGAAAAATTCTTTGTACATGTCGGTTTCCTCACGATATTTTCCTTCACCGTTTTAGGTTAGCGGCATTACGAAACTTCGAAAAGACGACGGTGCGCGTGGAATTTGAACCCGGGGCTCCGGATCAGCAGTCGCCGTTCTCCCGACTAGACCAGACTTCAATTTTGTGTGCTTCGGACCAAGAATTTTTCGAGGTCGTGTGTCACCCACCAACCCGAACTGGGCCAGCGTAGTGGATTATGGCTTGGACTTTCTCCTTGAAAGAGAAGGCCCTGAGTCTCAGCAGTGGGATCTTTAAGTGGGCCGTTTATGCTATGCTACACAAATTAAACGATGATAATGAAATGCTACAAAAGTGAAATCGGTTTCAATCTTTCTGAGACTATCAAATCATATTTGTTTTTGACAAAATTGTATTAAATGTTACGTTGCAATGATTTGGTAATCGCATACTCACTTGATAGAACGCGATCTCTTCAGAGTTGGTAATAAGCCTGGAGTTTACGTATCGGAACTCTCCTTCCAACTTCTGTTCGTGTACAGTCATTCTCGCTGAAAAAGAAAATAAAAACATTAAATAAATAAAAAAAGATAAACTTTCTGAAACTAGGAGAAAATTAATGGGATATTAAGGGACTATAGTTTTCCAAAATCTATTTTTTTACAAAAAATTTAACCGACTTCAAAACGCCTATTATTTCAGTTTATTTTCCGCTTTTGAGTGTCTATTTGTACACTCGAAAGCGGAAAATAAACTGATATAATAGGCGAGACGACTAAAAAAACGAATCAGTCCATCAGTTACTTAGATTATTAAAAAATATTGTACATGTATTTTTTCCTATGTTTCACAAAAAAAAAAATGACGAAGATACATTGAACGGTGAACGCCAGACGTTTATAACTATCGCTATTATACACGGGTGAAACCGGGACGGACCGCAAGTTGAATAACATTCAGAGGTGGAGATGGAATTAGATCCCACGACTTCACGATTGAAATATCACTTTCTGCCCACTAGGCCGGCACGGCTTAGTACTCCCAAGTTGAAGCCACATGCTAATTTCGTTGGTATGGTCATTCAATGCCATTGCCTTCATCATTGTATTTAAATTAAGGACAAGAGGTGATATTTGAATTTAGTTTACACACGATGAACTAGAATTAGCTCATTCCTAATCTATAATACACTATCGTTCCGGCTTCGCTCGGATTTAGGTATTTAAAGGCTAATAACAATCGAAATAAAAGCTATCCTATATCCTATAAGCCGTGATGACCTGGCTATTACAATTATGAAGTGTCTCCTGCTCCTCTTAGTACTCTGTTCTAAGTAGGTATACTCGTATTTGTAGGAGTCCGGTATTCCTACTGGCCGTAACGGTTCCAAGAAAGACATCTTACACGGACCTGTGGCATCTGCCAACCCACACTTGGCCAGCGTCGTGGATTATGGCCTTGACCATATCCTTAAATGAGAAGGCTCAGATTCCCAGCAGTGTGAACACATAGTGCGTGCTTATTCTAATTAATGCTTTACACATGAGTGATATGAATAGATTGGAATCTAACTAAAGCTTCGCATTTTGCAGACTTTTTCAGCGCGTGCGCGCGATGGCGATGGCGTCCCGTTTGCCGTTCAAACCAGTAACCCGTGACCAACCATTTAAATCAATTAAAATGTGTGACAACTACGTCAGTTTTCATTTATATTTTTTGCTTAGATAAAGAATAAGTAAATAGATCGGGGTTTTTCGCACGGTTCCTTTGTACCAATCGTATAATAAGCAGATGAGGTGTATGTTAGCTATAGCAACAGCATGATGTGCCGCGACAACAGTATGACACTTCCACGGCAGCGATCAGACCCGTGCTTTCGGTGTAAAGCGTTTGTTCTAACTCTATACGTAGTATATGTAAACTCTTTGGCTTTTTGTTTTT
This sequence comes from Ectropis crepuscularia, assembly GCA_963693475.1. Lineage (NCBI taxonomy): Eukaryota > Metazoa > Arthropoda > Insecta > Lepidoptera > Geometridae > Ectropis > Ectropis crepuscularia. Next base: position 6,372,993 of record OY856340.1, read on the forward strand.
CATATCAGGTGTATATTGAACCTTGTAACGGGGCGTTGCTAGGTGCCATTTATCAGAACTACGCAAAGACAAATGGTAGTTACTTACAAACATTTGTTTCAGGTACGCAACACGTTGGTTTTTAATTTATTTTATGAATTCATAGCTACTTAAAATACAGTTGAGCTACCGTCTGAGGTAGTCGTTAGCCGTCGTACGAGATTTAGTTTAAACAAGGAGTTTTGTTTTGTGTAAACGGGGATTTTATTAAGTCTTGTGGCATCGCATTTGAAGAAGGGTCGCGAGGGCCCTTTACGTGTGACGCCGTAGGCGAGGGCCCACTTCGTCCACGCCTAGCGGTTCAAGCAATTCATTTCATATATGTTGAATCAAATAAAAGCCAGCATTTTTGGTGAAGTCTCCCGTAGACCAAGCGCTCGGAGCGGGTTTTGAAAATGAGATGAGCCCCATCGGCGCAATGTCTTAACATCAAATGGTTCAAATATTTAAAAATTATGTATTATCTAGTATTGTTTCCTAGATAATAAATAAAATTTAAACAATAATTCAGTTTGCGTTAAAGTTTCAACACAATATAATTTTACATATCAGTTGAAATTTGCTTAAATTTAAAAATCAAATCAGTCTTCAAATCTGAATACTGCAATGTTTGTGTATAATAATATGTATTTTAACAAGAATTGACAGAAAATAGCAATATCAAAGCGAGTAAAGAAAACATAGGTACCTAACATATCCTGTTAATAATCATTAAAATGGGAATAAAGGTTTTTTTTTTAGTGAGTTTTTTAAATTTAATACATACCTACTAAAATAATAATTAAAAAACTAATCTCCGAATAACCCACCTCTTACTAGTAGTAAATAATCCTCTAGTAATAAAGTAGTTATTTTATATTGGTATCCTATGACAATTGGCGTTTGGGGTCAGATAATTTCTACTGCCTACCGAACTTTGATGGAACCTCATAAGCAGCCCATTAAATATTTCCACTGCTGGCCACTTGATCTAAGGAGAGAGTCAAGGCCATAATCCCCCTCGCTGGATACAATCAACAATTGAACTGAAGTATAGAATCAAGAATTGAATAGCAGGATATAATAAAGAACGAATTGAAGGATACAATCGAGAATTGAATTGAAGGATACAATCAAGAATTCAGTTGAAGGATACAAACAAGAATTGAATAGAAGGATACACACTAACCTGTTGGTTTTCTGAGGTATGTCAGGAACACTCCCGATACGAACAGGTACGCCATCATGATACCCGGTGTCTGGAAATAAACAAAAATTTATTAATATACTTTAAGCTTATTTTTGTACGGAACAGCTACTATTTTTTTACTATTATAGGTTTACACTTGACCGCTATCTCGGCTGATGTTTAGCGACACGACGATGCGGTCTGCGATGAAACATTCCTACCTATAAGAAACCTATTTATTCTATCGATTTGAAGACATCAAGACTGTTCTTATTAAATAAGCTATCTAGTTCCCATAAAACAAACTACGAGAATCAACGGTGAAGCGAAGAACCCGAGCTGGGTGGGAAACGAACCTATCATTTAGTGTAGACTCAGCAGGTCTACTACGAAAACAAACTCCGAATGATCGCATCCGACCGACAGCTGAATCGGATTATAGCCTACCACGAAAAACATTCGGATCGATACATTTCGGGTCGGAAGTTATAGACTTAGATCGGATGAGGGTCGGATCGAACGAAACGGCCGATCTGATCAACCCACCGATTGTCTATCGTGGTCGGAAACTTCATAAGTTCGGCCGATATATCGTTTATCGGACTTCGTAGTAGACCTGCAGTAGCCACTGAGCAACAACGACAGTCAGTAATTTTACCAATAATTTAAAAAACTGTTAGTATACCTGAATATTTTAAAGTATTAGGAACTCTTCCTTCTTCGGTCTATAAAATTGGGTCTAATTTGTACTATTATGTATTATTCTAAGATAAATAAAGTAATATCTTTAAACCAAGGAAAAGCCAAGCTGGTTATCAATTAGATATTTTTTTATTATCGCGCGTGGGATAGCCTTTGACTTCTAATTCAATTAGGTACTTCCGAGACAGATACATGAAATAACTGTTTATTTGGTCTGTAGTACGAATACCTATTGTTAAATAACGCCACACGTTAACAGTATATGTGAAACTAGCAGAGCCCCGCGGTGTTAACCGCGAAGTTCCTGTTCCCGTTGCTCCCGTTGTTTTTCCGGGATAAAAAGTAGCCTATGTGTTCTTCCAGACTATAATCTATCTGTGTTCCAAATTTCAGCCCGATCCGTTCATACTTTAGGACGTGATTGAGCAACAAACATCCAAATATCCAAACATCCATACATTGACATTTATAATATTAGTAGGATAGGATGGTGTGTGTGTGTGAGCGTGCGCGCGACAGGGTGTGTGTGAGGGTGTCAACGAAACCTGTAGTGTGAAGACTCACTTGAAGCCTTTTTTTTTTAATTTACATGTTGTACACACAAAGCACAAAGTAACAAACAAGTAGATTACCCATCTGTTGGTAAGCAGTAACCACCATCTCAAAGACTTTTGGAGTGAAAACTTCTTTTGGTGCGCCTAGACAGATTTTTCGTGGGGTGTGAATTGAATTCTAGCGTCACGCTCGGGTATGATAAGAAATCTTCGGGTAAACTCGGGACTATGGCCATTGGCTAAAATGCGTCAGCCAATGGAAAATACTGAAAGGGCGTAGCCTGGCCAGCATGGCCATCTAGAAATGCGTGAGCCAATGGGAAATGCTGACGCATTTCTAGATGGTCATGCCATGACGGCCAGGCTACGCCCTCCGGTTTCACCCGCGTAGTTTCCAAAGTATTAAGCTATCAAATTCTGAGTTATAAGTTTTCACTTCTATCGGCAGTTCCTATGACTGCCCATTTTTTTTTTTGAGGTAGGTAAGCTACATTGAATTCTTTTTCCTTATATTGTATCACAATGGCGCAGGAAGAATTCTATATTCTACAGAGCTGCGGTAGAAATTAGTGGATGATGGAATATCGTGGGAGATCCAACTTTGCAAAGAGTTTGGACGTTGGTGTCGTGCAGTGCGTTTAGACAACTCTGATGTTGTGATTTAATAAAAACGCTTGGTTCAAGGTTCAATTGTATCAAGTTCATCATGCAAACAACAAAATTAATCTATTCTTTTGTCTGTTAGTACGCTGAACTTCCGTAAAATGAAGCTTTTTTTTTTTTTTTTTTTTTTTTTTATTTAAATTTTACAGCTCCACAGACTCCGGGGTCCGTGACCTTTGTCAATGGTTTTCTTTTTTTGTTACATGAATCTTGGATTGGAGAAGAAAAGGAAATAGGGGAGAGTAGGGAACATTTTCTTGCTAATTCTAGGACTATTTTATTTTCTAAGTCGCCTCCTCCCGGCTCAGCGCCTCCACCACGACTGCATTTCTATCCTTGATGGCCATCTGCAAATTGAACTCTCGGATGGTCTTCGGTGTTGCAGACAACGCTCGCCGCACGAACCGACCGATGGCGTCGTCGGTGTCGTCAGCGTAATATGTGAAGGTCCCCGTGTGCCGTGAGATTGCGACGACCGCATGAGGCACGCTCTCGTGCAGCTTCGTGTTTGCCTTAGTTTTTATTGCGATTACCGACTCGTATGTTAGTCCCTGAGCTTCATGGATGGTAAGGATGCGTGACCCGGTGCCTGAACCATAACCCTGGTTTGTCAGGGTCTCCTTCTCCTCTTGAGTGTGAACTAAAAAGAGGGTGTTTGGTTGGGTGTTGGGTATTTGCGCTCCCTTATACCTTCTCTGCTCTAGGGACTTTATGCGAGGCGCCGAGGAATACATACCCGAGTATATTTCCCTCAGCGCATATGCGACGTCCATTGGGTTTCGATGTGTGCAGAGCAACTCCTGGCTGATCTTTGTTACCAGGTTCGGGCGGTGATACCTCATTTCGAAGAGATTTTCCCTATCGATATAAGGCAGTTGATTGACATCTCCGATGAGGACAATTTCGCCAGCACCAGACAGGCGTGAGACCATTACAATGGCTCCGAAATGGTTCATGAGGGCTTCATCCACCATGAGGCGATGAATGAAATTAAGCTTAAAACAATAAGAACATCATTTCAGCAATTTTTCCAGTCATTGTTCGAATTAGGTATGACGTAATTACAGAGGTGTATACATAAATCAATTACATAACATGCATTGTTATTACGTAACTATTGTTAGAATGTTATTATTTCTTTATTTTTGAAGTGAAGCCTTGTTTTGGAGTACCACACACAGATTTTGCGTGGGCTGTGATATGAGCTTAACCGTCAAGCTAGTAAATGAAAGAATTTTCGGGGGAACTCGGGACCATCTAGAAACGCCTTAGCATTATTTCTTGATGGCCTAGAAGTTCTATAAGGGTTAGATGCATGGCCATCTAGTTCAAATGCCCATGCTTAGAAGACTTATTTAGAGATGACAATGATTTGAAGTAAATCTTCAAATCATTGTCATCTATTCTAGACTAGCAGCGCCCTCCAGTTTAACCCGCGTATTTTCCAAAGTGAGTTATCAAATCCTGAGTTATAAGTTTTCACTTCTATCGGCAGTATCTATGACTGCCATTTTTTTTGTAAATTTATGGCCCATACTCATTCAAATGTTCAAACCGGTACACAACAGTTGGTAAAAAAAAAAAATTTTTAACTTTTCTGTAATGGGTAATCTACGTAATCTGTGCAAAAAGAGCGAGTGATCAAATTACATAAAATATAGAAATACAATACTGCTAGAGCGAACATCATGTGTCACACATGTCCTGCTCGTCTTATCACTTATAGCACGGTCGAGGCAGACATTGAAATAGAAAAAAATCCGGGGAGCGATTTTTTTTTATGAAACGTCGGGGAGGGTTGTTGGAAGTATAAATCTCGATTTTCGAACTAATCCCGGTAGAGGGTTCGCCGCCATCTTGTTTTAAAGTTTTTGTGAAATAACTCGTTCATTTTCAACTTTAGAGCAAAAATGATGGTTAACAAAATTGTTGGAAATTTAATTTCTCACAAGTTTGCTTCATATAGGTTTTACGCTTATAAACTTGATAGTTTAACTCTGCAAATATTGATCCTAGCGTAAAAACTATATGAAGCAAACTTGTGAGAAATTAAATTTCCAACAACTTTGGTGACCATCATTTTTGCTCTAAAGTTGAAAATGAACGAATTATTTCACAAAAACTTTAAAACAAGATGGTGGCGAACCCTCTACCGGGATAAGTTAGAAAATCGAGATTTATACTTCCAACAACCCTCCCCGACGTTTCATAAAAAAAAATCGCTCCCCGGATTTTTTTCTATTTCAGGCTAGTTTTATGTCTACCTCGACTGTACTATTAGAACTACAACATTTCTAAAGTGTGGCCCGGTTTAATCTACTTTATTCACCATGTGGCCCATGGCTCCCGAAACGTTGCCGACCCCTGTTCTATACTATGAACAAAAATTCACATAACATTTTTTCACGTTACTTTGTTGGATAACTTACAGAAGCGCCCAAGTTGACAGTGAGCCTGTACAGGTATATGCTGATATCCAGGAGCGGTTTGCTGATGTTCCCGTAAAGATCCACCACAGTCTCGCAGAACTTGTCGATATCCGTAGTTAGAAGTTGGTCGGCGTTTGATATCCGGTTGTCTAGGTTCGTCACCTTGTAGTAAGTGAAGCCTCTGTAACAAACAATTATGTCTGGTGAGTTTTTATCGTCGTTTTTTTTCTAATACTTGAAATTTTGTGGCCATTTGTGCAACCTTGATCTACTTAGGACAGTAATTAATATATTTTATTCGAAAAAACAAAAATCGACTTCAATTTCAAATTAAATCCAGACACTCGACTCAAATTTCATAAGAAGCTATCAGTAAGTCGTCCAGGGCCGGATTTAGGGGAGGGCAACCGGGGCATGTGCCCTGGGGCCTCCACAATAAAGACTATGCTATACAATAAAGCCTATATATAAAGAGAATAAGCCTTGGGGGTGTATTTCAACGTACGAGGTTAAAGACAAGATTATTGGCCCCCGTCCTCAGGGCTTCCACACCTCAAAATCCGGCCCTGAAGTCGTCCAGATAAAAGAATGAAGCGTTTGGATGTCAGTTCAGATTATGTTGAAATTTAGAGCGCAGTTAAGTTATAGTAGGGAATATCACATAGGCTACTTCTTACCACTGAAATATTACTATTAGTACACAACATGTTTATGTAGGTACATATGTTTCTTTAGTATAGTAAGGAGTGACGAGACGAGCAGGACATCGTAAGCAACATGTTGGCCCATAACAGCACATTATCACGCAGCTATTGTAACATCAAGAGTCCAAATTATTACCTAGCACTGCGCTCGTCACACAGATATAAGTAAGATGATCAATCTCTATGCCCTGTAATTTCTCTAGAAACATTACCCTTCAAACCATAACACATTGATGTTTGCACATTACAGCTAATAGCTGGCAAAGGTGTGGTAATTCCCCAGTCTATGTTTCCCAGGGTTAGGTATTGGTTAACACACGAGTTAAGGTCTTCGCCTACTTGTACGACTCCTATCACCCGACAAATAAAATACAATCAAATATGGGCTTCATGCTACGCTTGTTAAGATATAGATTACATTGGCAACACAAATTAGCAGACCGCTCGCTCACAGCCGTCTGCTAATTTGTTGCCAATGTAATCTATATCTTAAAGGCATGACATAAAGCCCATATTTGAGTGTAGTTTGTCGGGTGGGAGCGGAGTCGTATAAGTAGGCACAGTTCTTTAAGTCTATTAGTCACCGTGAGTTCCGACCCTAGCCATAATGAGCCCAGTCAGATTAACCCGGGGGTCACAGCATACAGTGAGTAACGGTTATCTATTAACAGAATAGAGTACATCTTGAGTCAGCACTTTTTGAATTGTTTATCGTAAACCGTAGTGAATAATTTAAGTTACGTGCGAGTGCTTTGCACTCATGCTTAAAAAAAACATTTTAGACTCAATCAGGCGACATAAAATATATAAAAACAAAACTCTTTATTTAGACCAGGGGTCGGCAACGTTTCGGGAGCCATGGGCCACATGGTAAAAAAGTTGATAAAAGCGGGTCGCACTTTTGAAATTTTGTAATTCTACCCTCCCCCCTGCGAAAAAACTGCATTCGCGATAGCATAAGTAGCGAAATAATATACAATACATTTATTTAGTTGTGTAGGCAGATGTAGGTATAAAAAAAATTGGCAGTCATAGGAACTGCCGATAGAAGTGAAAACTTATAACTCAGAATTTGGTAGCTTATTTTGGATACTACACGGGTGTAACCGGAGGGCGTGGCCTGGGCATCATGGCATGGCTATCTAGAAATGCGTCAGCTTTCCCATTGGCGTACGCATTTCTAGATGGTCAATGGCCATGGTCCCGAGTTTAACCAAAGATTTCTTATCATACCCGAGCGTGACGCTAGAATTCAATTCACACCCCACACAAAATCGGTCTAGGCGCGCCAAAATAAGTTTTCACTTCAAAACCTACAACCGAATTGAGAACCTCCTCTTTTGAAGTCGGTTAAAAAAACATAAATGTCAATAACAGCTTTATATTATGCAAAATGCAATTGTTTTAAAATATCATCTGTATAACCAACTAAACTAACACTATAGGTGATATAAGTACGAATTACACTGCAAATACGAGTCAAGCGAAGGTTAAACGAATGACGCAGTTAAACGATCAATACCATCGACTTTGCCTTAATTTGAACAAGAAAACTGAGCTACCCAGCGACGTCTTAAAAATGACCAAAAACAGGGAACATAACCGACAAACTTAGTATAAGCAGTCCACTTAATGTTTACATTGCTTTTCATCGTAGACCGCATCGTCGTTTAACACCAGGCGAGTGAGGCAAGAGGCAAGTGTAGGTCTATAAAAGTTGAAAACTTGGGGCCTACTCTCACAAGGAGAGTCAAGGCCATTGGCCACACTGGCCAAATGCGGGTTGAAGGAAGCCGCATGCTGTCGAAATTGGTTTACCGTCACTCAAAAATACCAAGAGCTCTTTAACTTATAAATTTTTAAGTAGATATGTAATAAGGCCGGTTTGCATTTTGATTATTGCGAGTGTGAGTGCGAGTGCGATTGCGAGTGCGAGTGACTGATTACTATGCACTCGCAATAATCAATCGGTGTCCACACGTGTTTGCTACCAATCACTCATCACCTGCACTACTCACTCGCACGCGTACTAATCAAAATGAAAACAGGCCTTTACACGGTAACCACCAACTAACAACCAACGAGATAAAAGTAGCATGTGAGTTTACCCAGGTAATGTACTTTCTCTGTAATTACATTCAAATCCGTTGAGCCCTTATACGGAACATGTCTTTACTACAAGTTTTAACGGTGAAGAAAAATGTTGTGAAGAAACTAAGACGTTCCACGAGAGACATCATTTAAGGACAAATTATTCGCCAACCCATCCTCTACCGCCTAAGGCCAATCGTCCACGTAGCTGCACGACATCCGCACGATTTCGACAATTGTCGGATGCAAGACGAATGCTTGGATCTTGCGTACAAATAATGAAGTCTGTGTCCACGAAGCGACAACGACACGACAGCCGCACGTCTTGCGTTTGTTTGTAGGATGCATGCATTCGACAAAAGACGCGTGCGTGGACAGTAGGCCTAACTCTCCTGTTTTCTGTTGTCCTTTGATTTGTGATGTCATTTGCCAATTTGACGACGCCGATGAAAGCAGACAACTACATCTGCCTTCCCGTGTGCAGCGGAACTGAAAGCAGATGTAGTTGTCTGATTTCATCGGCATTATCAAATTAGCCGATGACATCACAAATCAAAGCAGGACAGAAAGCAGGAGAGCTAGGCGATAGACCAGCCCAGCCCTTCTACCGCCTAACTAAATCGGCTATGACTTTGTTATTGCTTTAATGATACTTTAATAGTCTGTGATACTAGGTCTAAAAACAGTTGACAATGTCAGGGAGCATAATTTGGTCTCACTAGTCCCCACCGTGGATGGTATACAGACACTTTTTTGCTTCTGTTATCAAGGATAGTCCCTCGATAAGAAAAAATTTGCTGTCTGAAAAATTGCTGTCTCTATTATTTCAAGCGAAAAGAAAAGAGAGAGCAATAAATACCAAAAGCTAAGACAGTTTTAGTCAGGCGGTAGACTCTTTGTTGGTTAGCGTAATAAATGATGGCCTTATTTCTTTCTATGCGAGAGGAGGTTCCAAGTACCAACAGTGGGAACATACAGTAAGCAATGTACGCTAATGGTGAGCAAACGCACGTGTTTTGTTTATAGGTTATACGTGAATCAAGCCGCAGCAACCAGTCGGCGATACGTAAACAAGTTCTAAAGTAGCCAAACAGTGATATCTACTTCCTACTTAATTCATTTCGCACTTGTAATTTTTTTACAACGCATCCTATAAAAATTGACAAAAAATAAAAGGATCCGTTTTAATATTTGAGAAAGTCCCAGGAATGAAACTTGGAACGAAAAATAAAGAAACAAAAAAATTACATATTATTATACATGAACCGTTTGTACATCACTGTACAATAATAAATTACAATTAAATCCAGATAAATTACAGGGCTTAGAGATATAACAACTTAGATCTCTGGGTGACGAGCGCAGTGTGGTGCTAGGTAATGATTTTGGGTCTTCATGTTCCAATAGCTGCGTGTCACTGTGCTGTTATGTGGCAGGCATGTTGCTTACCATCAGGCACATGTCCTGCTCGTCTCGTCACTCTCTATTTAAAAAAAAATACATTTAGTTTATTGGTTACATTACTAGTTACGTCGTCGTGTCAAAGCGGGGATTTATTTGTTGAAGAAAGAATAAATAAGAAATCTCCACCTAAAGGTTGCCAGAAAGTGATCGCTATCAGCGATGTGGCCGCCTGTTGTAACACTAGTTTATTAATGTTTTTCTTATACATACGTACGTGGTTTTATTTTGGTGCGAACAGTATCCATCTGGGTGTTTTAATCATGTCGCTACGGATCGGTTAGTTTGGAACACAAGTTCAACAGATTATTTAGACCATAAAGTCTGAAGTTGCATATTGCATTTTTATCGCCAGAGAATAACAGGAAAAGGTAGTGTTAGGACTCTTGGCAGAGTCCGCCTGGGGAAGGACCACAAGCAGTAATGTGGAAACATTACTGTGTTCCGGTTTGAAGGGCAATGTTTCCAGAGAAGTAACAGGGCTTAGAGATATAACAATGTAGATCTCTGGGTGACGAGCGCAGTGCAGTGCTAGGTAATAATTTGGACTCTTCATGTGCCAATAGATGCTTGTCACTGTGCCATAGAATAGATAATAACTGTGCTGTTATGTGGCAAGCATGTTGCTTACCATCAGACACATGTCCTGCTCGTCTCGTCTCTCTTTACTTAAAAAAAAAAAGAACTAAGGAGGTAAAACAACTGCTGTGTTTTATTTAAGGTGATACAGAAATACAGAAAAAAAAACACAATGGACAATTTACAGAGAACCAGCTAGTGAAACAGATTTCAGATCTCTATTGTATAATATAAAACTAGCAACACTTCGCGGTTTTACCCGCATATTTCACGATCCCTTTATTTTCCCGGGATAAAAAGTCTATGTGCTATTCTTGCTTTTATTCTATCTGTACTTTAAATTTCAACCCGATCCGTTCAGACGTTTCGACGTGATTGCGCAATAAACATCCAAACATTTTAACTATCGCATTTGTAATATTAGATGTTATACAACTTATATTTTTAGTTAGCATTTCAAATTATACGAGATTATAGCGTTGAGGTATATTTTTTTTTACTTTTATAGGCTTTTATATATTACACTTGACCGCCATCTCGCCTGATGTTAAGAGTGCGCCTAAAGCCAGGAAAACAACAGATTTCACCCGCGCGACGCGTTTCTTAATGTGATGTACATAAAGTCGAGAATAGCATGACACAGTTTGGAGGAAAAATCAATATTTAATCAGGCGTCCATTTTTGACCAAGTTTTATTTAATTACTCAATAACTTAACATAAATTTAAAAAAGTGTTCGGTTACTTTACTAGAACTTACAAATAGGAACTTTATTACCAAAAAATAATGTGGGGTCATCGCTGATAATTTCGAGTACTCGAATTAAAACGGGGTTTTTCGGTGTCATTTTTATTTTTTTATTGTAAAAAACTCTGATCTATTTTTAAAATTCTATTCGGTTATTGTGCTTCTTCTTGATTGTACCCACACGTCAATATTTTTTTTGTCATAGTTTTTAGTTTCTTAACTTCAGTGAGCGGCGTCGAAAATGTCCTTGTTTCGTTTTCTGGCTTTAGGCGCCCCCTTAAGCGACGATGCGTAACTGTACCCGACTGGTATAGAAGCCCAAGGTCTCAAGTATTATGGACTTTGGCCTTCGGTCGGACCTTGATCAGTAAACATCGGCCGACGAAAGTAGGTATTGAGCTTATCATACGTCAACATGGACTTTGGATCGAACCTCGTGCGTTTCTCATTCTCAGTATTTGCTAATCATTTGTGAAATATCGGTACCATGTACGATGAGTGTTGATACGATGGCTGCGTGAGACAATTGACGGTTAATACAGAGTGCATCGCTACTGCGAACCTTATCTCCATGTAAAATGGTTCATTTTATGTGCACATGAAATGTTCAACGTTATTTGAATCGAACACAGAAATAATATTTTCGAAATCTCCGTACCACGAGCGATGATGCGATGACTTCGCACAACAAAATTGACGCTCAATATTTCGTGCATCGCGACTGCGAGCCTTATCTCCACGTGAAACAGTTCATTTTATGTTTGCATGAAATGTTTAACGCAATTCGAATCGAACACACATGGCACTAACAATTCTTATTACAGACCAGACAATTCAATCAAAGTAAATTTTACACCATTAAAGTTGCCAGCACTGTATTTTGACCTCAAGCTTGATTAAGACTCTTCGTATTCGTAGGTCGAAAAAAATTGTCAATAGTCACGAAATGTCCAAAATATATTTACCTCTGAATATTGATGATTCGCAATGGGTCCTAAATCAAGTAATAACAGACAAGATATCACAGTCGAATCTGCTTTTTAATCGACTTCAAGGAGGTTAAATTCGTCGGAATTTTGTTTGTAATATATTTATGTGCACTGACACGACGACCCCAGAACCGATTTCGATTTTTATTGTTTCAAAATACTTTATAGAAGGTCCTACTTATATATACTGAATCGAAATCTTTTTATCGAATTATTTTTTGATAATTACGAAACATAGTTCCTAGTTAAACCTGTTTCATTAAAACAGAACCTTTACTGGAGCTAATGAGATTATTAAATGTAAGTCGGTCTGTTTGGTTTTTTCAAAGAAAACTTACTACTGTCAATCTGATTGGAGACTGAACGCTGTATTATTTTTTATAAAATGATTTCCAGATCAACATGTGGTCGCTCTCACTCTATTTACAGTTGATTAGAGCGAGACAAACAAGGGGAAACTAACACTTTTGTATACTGACTCATCTAAATTATGATTGTAAAATTTATTGCTAGAAAATGAGTACTTATAACCTTGGCGAGATAGTATTATGATATACTTACGGATTGTACCATTAGATAAGAAGAACAAATATCACTTGGCTAAGTCTAGAAATTGAATTAAACTATGCATTAAAAAAAAAATTTCAACTCTTAAAAATCGGCTTTAAGCACAATTTTAGACTCTTTGAATTAGGTACATAACATAAATATATGCGTAAAATATGTATATTATGCGTTGAGTGTCAAAGGAGACACAATCGCGCACGTGTCCTTGAAAAAGACCGCCGAATGCGGCTAAAATGTACATACTGATCTGGAAATCATTTTATAAAAAATCCCGCTGTACATACCTACAGTAAATGGACCAAAATTTTTAATTGACCTAATAAATTTCGTGGCAGATGCATATGAACGTATGATTCGGGTTATAGCGTAAATCAACGAAATAAAATGTGTTACATTCACATTAGTTTTCACAGTAAAATGACGTAGTTTTTAATTTAATTTAATAATTAATTATCTTTAGTTTTTGTCCGCCAAACGCGGTCTAAAAAGTAAGGTATGTATGTAAGTCGTAAGTACTCGGTAAAGTATTTGCGATAGGAGCGGCGTTAATATTTTCTACTCCTATTACCGATATTATTTACATGTCACCGTAAAATTGTAAACACCATCAGATTACAATCTAATGACATTCAATTATAACCTAACCTAACCCACCGTAGTTTCATATATTTTTTTTACAATTTTTGTAGTGGTAGGACTCTTTGCAGAGTCCGCCTGGGGAAGTACTAAGTTTGCCAGTTATTCTACCGCCAAGCAGTAATGTGTAATGTGCAACAGTAAACATTACTGTGTTCCGGTTGGAAGGGCAATGTTTCCAGTAAAATTATAGGGCATAGAGATAAAACATCTTATATCTCTGGGTGACGAGCGCAGTGTAGTGCTGCAGGTAATGATTTGGACTCTTCATATCCCAATAGCTGCGTGCCACTGCGCTATAATGTGGCAGGCATGTTGCTTACCATCAGGCACATGTCGTGCTCGTCTCGTCACTCAATACTTTAACAAAAATCGGAGGACGTGACCTCGCCATCATGGCATGGCCATCTAGAAATGCGTCAGCATTTCCCATTGGCTCACGCATTTCTAGATGGCCATGCCATGATGGCGAGGCCACGCCCTTTCAGCATTTCCCATTGGCTGATGCATTTCTAGATGACCAATCGCCAAGGTCCATAGTTTACCCGAAGATTTCTTATCATACCCGAGCGTGACGGTAGAATCCAATTTACACCCCACGAAAAATTTGTCTAGGCGCGCCTAAAGAAGTTTTCACTTCAAAAAATAATCAGTAGTAATCATCAGGATTCGAATCGGGGTCTGTTGATACCGAGGGCGCCGTGTTACCGCCCGAGCTACTTTTAGACTTTGCTATCGTATTCTAATGATATTCTAAGAGTTTTTCATTGTCTGAAAAATCACATAAAATGTCATTCTTTAACAATGCTATCTTGCTAGATCGATTTATCGTCCCCGAAACCACCTGCATACATAATTTCATGAAAATCGTTCGAGCCGTTTCTGAGATTCAGATTCTATATGTATATATACAATTATTGCTCGTTTAAAGGTATAAGATAATATCAAATTTATATCGGGGAATACTGAGACTTCGCCGTCATTGTACGAAACCTAAAAAACTGAAGCTCTTTTTAAACTCACGTGTCTAGTCTCAGTCTGACTAAGTTACTGAAGATCTTGTAACTTTGGTTTGTGTTTTATAATTATGCTCTACGTCGCTTCTCTCACGATAATTCGCTTTTCCGGTTTTAGAACAGGATTTTAATACCTAAACACACTTGCTGTTGTAGTAGCTTGTACCTACATTTATGATTTAAACCAGATCGAAATAGAAGCAAAATAGATATGTGGAAGTTTGCATTTTTATATAGGTATATCCGTCGAAATAAATCTATTTATTATGATTTTTTTCCTGTATTCGAACTGCTTCTATCTAAAGTTGGGACCATTCTATGTTTTTGACGATTTTCCTCCCATTTCACACACTATTAAAAATGATGAAAGGGAAAAATTAAGATCCTTTCCATACGTACACTGAGCATATTTATTATCCTTATACCAAAAAAATGTAATGATAATTAAGGTGCTCAATCCTACCTGCAGTTGAAAGCGTGCCCAGCAAGCTTGGGAGATCTAAATTTTAGCTTAAATTAATACATGTACATCTAAATAGTTTGACAAAAAATTGCAAGTAATGGCGCCGCCACTATCGCAAATACTATTTGACAGCATTCCGTTCGTTTTCCAATCGTAGTTATCTCAGACTATAAAATTTAGAGAAAATGCCAATGGCATAATAAAAGTAGGTAATTAATTCGTGTTTCATCAATACATTGAAACGAGCGATTCTTGCATATTTGTCGCAGCTAACTAGCTTAATCAGCCGTTTAATCAACAGTCTAACCCCTTTACTAAACAACACCGTTTAACTTGCGCCCTGAATCGTATTCAGGCATTTGATGAATCAGCTAGGCAAATAAACTTGGATCGACGACAATTCAGTATTCAAACAAAAGCGGCCAAGTGCGTGTCGGACTCGCCCATGAAGGGTTCCGTTTTTGATTTTGATCGATGTTTTAATAAAAGTGTATTTATTTATGACGTACCAAAAAAAACTACTCACTAGATCAAGTTCAAACCATTTTTCATAATTATATTTTTTTAGTTTTATTATTCTCTTATTTTAGAAGATATAGAACACACACACACATTTTACCACTTTGTGTCTCTCGCGCAAACTATTAAGTATAGAAAAAATTATATTAGAAACCTCGACATTATTTTTAAAGACCTATCTGTAGACACCCCACAAGTACCTATTGGTTTGATAAAAAAAAATTGTTTGAGTTTCGGTTCTAAGTAATTGTTTTTTTTTTATATTTTTGTGTAAAAATCTTAATGCGGTTCACAGAATACATCACGTTACCAAGTTTCAACAATATAGTTCTTATAGTTTTGGAAAAAAGTGGCTGTGACTTACGGACGGACAGACAGACAGACATGGCGAATCTATAAGGGTTCCGTATTAACGTTTTACGGAACCCTTAAAAGGAAAACAAATAGTTTTCAGTTACAGCCACTCGTTTACTATGTTAACAATTAAACTCAAAAAATTATAAATCACCATTATAATGATGCATTCCAGACGCCCCATTTTTAATTATTTCATTCTAATAACTGTTACTGTTTTTACACTTGATTAAACACAATTATTCATGTAATAAAATATACACATTATAATAATTATTATGCCGCACAAAAATGGACTTTAGGGGCGACAAAACGTACGGCTAACTTTTTTCCGCAAACCAAAAATAAAAGATATACATGTAGTGAGCTCCATTATATACAGGGTCTTTTGGGCAATATACGTATTATACATAGAAACACCCAGACACAGTACAAATATTTAAGTTCATCACACAAAGCACTGGGTGGGAATCGAACCCACGACCCTAGGCTTCGCAGGCAGTTACCTACTACCCACTAAGCCACGAGTCAGTCAGTCAGTCAATAGTTAGTCAGAGATAGTCAGTCAATAGCTTAGGCACTTACTCTGCCGCCAAGCAGTAATGTGCTAACATTACTTTGTTAATGTTAGAATAACTCGGTGCCACTGTGCCGATATTTTTATTTTATTGGTACGATGTGAGTAGACAAATTGCTTATTTCTTATTTTAATGTTAGAAACTCTACAGTCTACATGATGAATAATGAAACAATAATGTTTTTTTATTCTAGAGAAATTACAAGGCATGGAGATAGAATAGAGATACCTACAATATAATATAATATATCTGGGCGACGCACGTGCGCAGTGCAGGACAAGGTAATGATTTGGACTTTTTATATTCTAGTAGCTACGTGGCACTTTGCTTTTATGGGCAGTCGTATTGCTTACCATCAGGCACAGATCCTGCTCGTCCCGTCACTTTATACAAAAAAAATAGTACGACGTTGTGAATAACCCTGCACTTATGCCAGGTCGTATCTAAAAAAAACCTGAGCTCAAACCATACTCTATCTATCATGTGCTTCGAGAAGGCTTTGCTCTATGGGATCTACGTATGTACGGAAGTTTGGTTAGTAGGTCCTCCGTCTTTTATACTAGCCGAAGAGTTCGGTAAGCAGTCAGTAAGAAGCCATTCGAGTCCAATAGTCGTGAAAAAAAACAAACAAATTGCACCCATCATCATGACATAGAATAGATAATACAGATCATGATTAAAATATTAGCAAACATAAGCATTTTCAAAATATTTATTTAGCATTTTTTTATTGAAGTTAGGTACTTCTTTTGGCGCATTAGAGAAACAATATGAGTAAATATTTACGATGTGCGACCAAACCGTCACGAAAAACCGACACCCTCAAGTTAGCTAGTGAACATTTTAGGTTCAACAGTAACTAACTTCAGGTTAATAGGTTAATACTTCTTCATCATCATAACCAGCCCACATTCGTCCACTGCTGGACATATGCCTCTCCAATGATACGCCACTCAGCCCGATCCTCGGCTTTACATTTCCAACTGCCACCAGTAACTGCCTTCCGTAAATTGTCACTCCACCTAGTCTCAGGGCAATACTTCTTGCGTTGAAGATATAATCTATTCTGTGGTTGAAGTTAGATTTTTCGCATAAATGGGTCTGTGGGGGTCCACAGATTTCTCCTGCATGGCCAGGGGTCAGGGTCGCGGGGTCACTTAATACACTCCCGTCAACGACCCTGACCCACATTCCCATGTAACCGTAGTTCAACTACCTACCTTATATATTATTTTATAAATATTTGTAATTGCTCTACCCATAAATCCTACTAATATTATAAATGTCAATGTATGGATGTTTGGATGTTTGTTGCTTAATCACGTCCTAACATATGAACGGATCGTTGATTGAAATTTTGCTGGTGAAATTTGGAACACACATAGATTATAGTCTGGAAGAACACATAGGCTACTTTTTATCCCGGAAAAACAACGGGAACAACGGGAACGGGAACAACGCGGGTAACACCGCGGGGCACTGCTAGTAATAGATAATTTGTATTTAAAATCCATCTGGACATAAAATAAAACTTATAACGTAAACTGTAGAGCCCTGCGTGAATGTCTTGGTATGAAACATGACACATGTAAGTAGGGTATGTGAGAGAGCAATTCCAGATTATAATCCATCTGATTTCCAAATTTAACACCGATTCTTTCATTTCTTACGACGTGATTGCTTGCGCAACAAACGTATGAATGCACAGACTTTCACTTTTGCAATATGTACTAGTATCCTCCCGCAATTATGTCCGCGTAGTTATGAGAAAAAGGGTTATTTATTTTCTTCAACATTTTTTCGGGAAGACAAGAAGGCTTTATTCATATACATACCTGTCTAAGTGACTAAGTGTATGAATTCTAAATTTCAGCTTGGTCTTACGGAGTGACTGACTAACGTCTAAATGTTCAAAGTTTAAAACTAGTAATATTAGCAAGACTGTTAAGATTCATCAAAATATAGTAAAATACTGGAAATAGTTGCTCAATATCTCATTTATCAATTCCACTGAACACAAAAGTTAAGGAAAAATAAAACATTATTTATCCGTTTGCGCGATGATACATTTTTTTTAGTCGTCAGTTGAGGAATACGACAAATTCAATACATTTTCGCCGTAGGCATGGACATAATCAGTGAGGCATAAAAACAAAATCAAAAAATTGAAGTCACTTCAAGTCACAAAGATAGAATAACGACTGGGTCAAAAATGTTTTAATTTCAGTAGATGAAGGATACATTCACCTACTGAAAAATGTACTAAGGAAAAATTATAAAAATATGGGGCACGTAGTTTTTGTTGTTTTATCATATTCTTAAAAATCGACAAAGATATATAGGTAGATCACAAAACTTCCGAAGTGGGGGTTGTGATGTCACTTTATCGTAAAAATCGGACTGGGAAATTTCTACCATATAGACCAAGAGCCCATGCACCCCAGACCTTCGTTATTTTATAAAAGCTAAACGTTTGTCAGAGTATGCTCCCAACACAGTTAAGAACGATGGCCCATGATGAAGTTTGGATCATCCTGGCTATGGCAGATAAACGGTACTAAAGGTGTACCGATCTGAATTTGTCAAATTATAAAGTCTGATATTTTGGTAATACCTTCAGAATATTATTAAAAATTACACCAATAATTGCTAGAAACTTAACATCGTGGTAAGCACTTGCCAGACACCCATGTTGTGTTAATGTTCATGCAATTGTAATTCTACTTGCGCCATAATATGCGCGCTTATTTTTAAACATAATATTTGGGTAACAATTAGCAGCCTAATTATCATAAGCAGCCCACTAAAAGTTCCCACTGCTGGGACTTGGGGCCTTAGTACCATATATTTGACAAAGCCAGGATGACCCAAACTTCATAATGGTCCATCGTTCTTACCTGTGTTAGGAGCATGCGCTGACAAGTTTTCAGCTTTTATAAAATAACGAAGGTCTGGGGTTCACGGGCTCTTGTTCTAATACCTTATTGTGGTCAATTTTGATCTGTATTTTATTTTTTTCAACTATAACTGTGACATAAAGAAACCAAGAAATATTGAGTATTCCATAAACAGTCCATTAAATGTTCTCACATCTGGGACTCGGACCCTTCTGGGTCTTCTCTCACAAGGAGAGTCAAGAGCATATTCCACGACACTCTCAAGAGTTAACGGACGCATGCCCACGAGTATATATATATATATATTTTATAGCATAAAGTGACGAGACGAGCAGGGCATGTGCCTGATGGTAAGCAACATGCCTGCCACATAACAGCACAGTAACACGCAGCTATTGAAACATGATAGTCCAAATCCTTACCTAGCACTGCACTGCGCTCGTCACCCAGAGATCTAAGATATTATGTCTCTAAGCCCTGTAATTTCTCTGGAATCATTGCCCTTCAAACCGGAACACAGTAATGTTTGCACACTACTGCTTGGCGGTAGAATATTTGGCAAAGGTGTGGTACTTCCCCAGGCGGACTCTGCTAAGAGTCCTACCACTACTAAATATAATATATATTATTTACTCGAGTATTTCTCGGAACAAATTGGTTTCCTTCATCGTATACGATATTGTGTGTAATATAATATTGTATACGAAGACAAAGATTAGTCTTTGTCCTGCGTCGGTTGGCGGATGACGCATGCTTTCGTCTTTTACTTTAGTCTATCAGTATTGAGCATTGCCCCAGAAAAGAAGGTCATACAGGATTCAGACTTTAGATGGCGCATAAACGAAAATCTGTAGGTATAGCAGCGACTGATTGGTTGAGAATGATGGCATGTTAACGAATAACGTCGTATTAATCAGATCTAGAATTATCTAAATAAAACACATCCTGATCCAAGGATTACGTATTATTATTATTATTAACCCAGTTTGGCTAAAATTTCAGTCCAAAGTCGAAAGTATCAGCAAAGATAAATCGGACGAAACAATAGTCCTTCTACAGCTATTACCTGTTCGATAAGATAACACACGAATGTAGAGATACATTTTGCAATTATAATTTTACGGAAACACATTAATGGAATAAGCGCTGAAATCGATATTTTTTATACTGTTATAACAGTTTTAAGTTTATAACGGTTTACACTTAACCGGCATCCTTATGTGACATTATCTATGACGCGATTTGGTAAATTCTTTTTAGGGTTCCGTAAAACGTAAAAACGGAACCCTTATAGATTCGTCATGTCTGTCTGTCTGTCTGTCTGTCCGTCCGTATGTCACAGCCACTTTTTGCCGAAACTATGAGGACTACACTGTTGAAACTTGGTAAGTAGATGTATTCTGTGAACCGCATTAAGATTTGAACAAAAAAAATTAAAAAAAAGATAAATTAGGGTTGCCCCCCATACTCAGAACTGAAACTCAAAAAAATTTTTTTCATCAAACCTACACGTGTGGGGTGTCTATCGACAGGTCTTCAAAAATGATGTTGAGGTTTCTAAAATCATTTTCGTCTACACTGAATAATTTGCGCGAGAGACACTTCCAAAGTGGTAAAATTTGTGTCCCCCCCTCTAACTTCTAAAGTAAGAGAATGAAAAAACTAAAAAAAATATATGATGTACATTACCGTGTAAACTACCAACGAAAATTAGTTTGAACTCGATCTGATGGGTAGTTTTTTTTAGCACGTCATAAATAAATACACTATTATTGAAACTTCGATCAAAGTTCCAACGAACTACAAGAACTATGTGTACTATGTATATTATGTTACATGCTGCAACGGAACCCTTCATGGGCGAGTCCAACTCGCACTTGGCCACTTTTTTAATTGAAATGATACTCTGACATTACGTACGACGCGATTTGGAAAATTATCTACCTATAATTAGAAAATGGATCTTCGAAATGTATGTAGGTACGCTCATAACTTTAGATAGACCAAACCTAAACCAAATTGCATGATTCTTTGTTTTATGATTAGAATATGTTGAGGAATAAAAAGTTGTACGAAGTTCGCCGGGTCAGCTAGTTTTTAGGGTTCCGTAAAACGTAAAAACGGAACCCTTATAGATTCGTCATGTCTGTCTGTCCGTCCGTATGTCACAGCCACTTTTTGCCGAAACTATGAGAACTACACTGTTGAAACTTGGTAAGTAGATGTATTCTGTGAACCGCATTAACATTTTTACACGTGTAAATGGTGTCTATCGATAGGTCTTAAAAAATGATGTTGAGGTTTCTAATATAATTTTTGTCTACACTGAATAACTTGCGCGAGAGATGCTTCCAAAGTGGTAAAATGTGTGTCCCCCCCCCCCTCTAACTTCTAAAGTAAGAGAATGAAAAAACTAAAAAAAATATATGATGTACATTACCATGAAAACTACCAACGAAAATTAGTTTGAACTCGATCTGATGAGTAGTTTTTAGGGTTCCGTAAAACGTAAAAACGGAACCCTTATAGATTCGTCATGTCTGTCTGTCTGTCTGTCTGTCTGTCCGTCCGTATGTCACAGCCACTTTTTGCCGAAACTATGAGAACTACACTGTTGAAACTTGGTAAGTAGGTGTATTCTGTGAACCGCATTAAGATTTTTACAAAAGTTTTTTAAAAAAACAAAAATTAGGGGTGCCCCCCATACTGAGAACTGAAGCTCAAAAATTTTTTTTTTCATCAAACCTTCACGTGTGGGGTGTCTATCGATAGGTCTTAAAAAATGATGTTGCGGTTTCTAATATAATTTTTGTCTACACTGAATAACTTGCGCGAGAGACGCTTCCAAAGTGGTAAAATGTGTGTCCCCCCCCCTCTAACTTCTAAAGTAAGAGAATGAAAAAACTAAAAAAAATATATGATGTACATTACCATGAAAACTACCAACGAAAATTAGTTTGAACTCGATCTGATGAGTAGTTTTTTTTTAATACGTCATAAATACACTATTATTAAAACTTCGATCACAGTTACAACGAACTACAAGAACTATGTGTACTATGTATATTATGTTACTTGCTGGAACGGAACCCTTCATGGGCGAGTCCAACTCGCACTTGGTTACTTTTTTTTTAGTACGTCATAAATACACTATTATTAAAACTTCGATCAAAGTTACAACGAACAACAAGAACTATGTGTACCTACTATGTATATTATGTTACTTGCTGGAACGGAACCCTTCATGGGCGAGTCCAACTCGCACTTGGCTACTTTATTTATATGAAAGGAAACTCTTGACTTTATGTACGTCGCGATTTATAAAATATTTTTTAAATGAAAGCTACTTTGGCATTGTTTATGGATCGATTTGTTAGTTCTTGTTTTATTACCCGACTGAAAGAAGGGTTATGTTTTTCGCGCGTATCTTGTATGTTTGTAAATTTCTTTATTCCCACGTATCTTCCAAACGGCTGGACGGATTTTGACGATTCAGATATCGTTACATTTGTCTCAATTACCCAAGTGTCCTTAGACAGGTATTAAATAAAAAAAAAACCAATATAGCCGATTTTTGAGGCAAAATTGTGAGTAGTTGAAAAAAATAATGTTATCTAGCATATCGAGTAGGGTATCAAAATCAGAGAATTTAAAGAGCATTACAAATATGTAAATATGTTGTGTAGTTAAATGCCATTTGGAATAATTTCAAGCATTTTAATTTAATCAACAGTGTGTTTCTTACGTGTTGTTTTTTAGTCGGGTTTTATAATTTTTTTAATTATTCTAGTTTGAATTTATTGTTAAATCGAAGTCGATTGTATGGTTTTTTCGTAGAAATTATTTTTCAATAGTTTCAAGATAAAAACTAAAACAAAAATACACGTAGGTAAGCACATGACTGTGTGCGTGTACATTTGTACATCAATAACAATAATTGAATATCTGATATATGTATAGTTGTACAGTAATACCAGTCTATTAAATCATACACTCGTTCGACGAAGCGCGAAGACGAAGGTGAAACGCGGGAAGCGCGATCCTGCATTGCCTACATTACAATGTTAGTATTGCAGGAGCGCAAGGCTGACGTCTTCCGTATGTTATAATTTTATTTTGGTGCCACGTTTTTAAAATTGCGAAAACCCTACCCGTGTCTAGACATTATAGGCGATTCTCCCAAGATCAAAGGCGTTTAACTACTGGTAGTATGTCTTTATACTGTGGTAATACTAAGACTTACTTGAGATAATGATTGTAGAAGTACTGCGACAGATTGGTTCGTATCCTGAGCTTCGCTTCTCCTATGCTCCATTTCAGGACATTATTCACTATCGAGATCTGTAAAATAAGGGTGAATTTAGAAAATCAGCCTTGTGTATACAAAAATTGGCAGTCATAGGAACTGCCGATAGAAGTGAAAACTTATAGGTAACTCATAATTTGATAGCTTAATTTGGAAACTACGCGGGTGAAACCGGAAGGCGTGACCATGAGCATAGCCATGGTCCCGAGTTTACCCGAAGATTTCTTATCATTCCCGAGCGTGACGCTAGAATCAAATTCACAGCCCACGAAAAATCTGTCTTTAGCGCGCCAAAACAAGTTTTAACTTTAAAAAAATTGTGGTTGGCTATTGGCGAGAACGCCGTTGATTTGGATCTCGCCTGCACCTTTGATTAGTTTTCCAAGTAAAGATCTAAAAGTGTACAATCACTACTGGCTTTAATGAAGCATTGATAGGACCGACATGTCTCAAAAAATACATCTTTGGATGCGTTATCCGCCAACCACTCGCCAAATATATATCCAACCAAACATTTTATGATTTGAGTAGATGCTCCAGTGATGAAGACGGTGATCGATCCTATTTCGATTTATTCTCTCCTTATGAGAGAATGTCCCGAGTCCCAGTGTGCTTATGCCAATATTTAAATAAAAAATCGGAGTTTTAGATGAAAATGGGAACATTTTGCACAAACATTCACTCACCCTAAGCGCACGTACCTACCGTCTCCGTTCCGTTATGGGTAAAAATATAAAACATTCCGCGTTTAAGATCACGCAGCTATAAAAAGAGTTGATAGCTTCGAAATGGCTGAACCGATTTTGACGAAATACACTTAAGGACACTACCAAATAAATTAACTTTCAAACAAAAATAAAATAAAATCGGTTCATCTGTTCAGGAGCATACTTACACACACAACACGCACACACATACACAACAAACTAATTTACATCCTGTACCCCACCAGCGTCGTTTTTGTGTTGGAGATTTAAAAATATATAAAGTACTAAAACAGTGATACTAACCACTGGCATTGCCGTGAAGAATTGGAAGAGCAGCCGTTTAAACTCTTTATGATCCATTGTGATGATTGACCTGAGAACAAGCAGTGTTGTTAATTATCATCCACAAGATTAATCTCCATTTGTGACAAATTACATATAATAACACATTGAATGAATGAAATTACTGTCTCAACTAAGAATCTACTCTCTTTGTATCATCACTTATTGGATGTTGTATTGTATTGTAGAGGCCGCCTGGAAAAGTACCACAGCATTGCCAGTTATTCAACCGCCAAGCAGTAATGTGCAAACATTACTGGGCTTTCGGCAGAAGGGCAATGTTTTCAGAAAAATTACAAGGCCACACGCCAGCCCAAGCAGAAGTGTCACACAGCTATTTGAATATGAATAGCACTGCACTGCGCTCGTCACTCATATACATAAGATGATTTATCTCTACGTCCTGTAATTTATCTGGAAACATTGCCCTTGAATCCAGAACACAGGAATATTTGCACATTGGTCGAAAGACTTAATTCGTAAAAAATCGTAAAGTTTTTTAGAAGAATGAACTACGAGTACAATATCATTTTATACTCGTATCCGAGTCACAAGTCTTGGAGTCTATTCGAGATTTCTCTCTCTGCCACACGATGGACCCGGCACCCGCACGGTGAATCCATGGAATGCTAAGAAGTACGTCTCTATATTTATCTATCTAACCTTGGTGAAAAGTTAATTGTGAACAAACATTATGACACTGCAATTTTACATATTTGCATATCAGCTATCTGGCTTTACTTACTTTTTTTTTTTTTTTTTACTTTTATAGGTTTACACTTAACCGCCATCTCACCTGATGTTAAGCGACGATGCGGTCTACGATGGAGCGTGTTTACCTAGAAGGAACCGATTTACTCTCGATTTGAAGACACAAAGATTATAACTATCTCAGGGAAAACCCACTCTGGCAACTCATTACACAGCCTAGACGTTCTTATCACAAAAGTAGAGTCAAACCTCTTCGTCCGTGTCTTTGGAACATCAACCATGAAACGGTGCCGCTTCTTCGAGTTGCGAGAAGTCTGATAGAAAAAAGGGCAAGGGAAAAAAGCTTGGGGCTAGATGGTGATATGTGAGAAATGATACCAATCCTACTAATATTATCAACGCGAAAATTTGTAAGTACGATGGATGAATAGATGGATGTTTGTTTCTCTTTCAGGTAAAAACTACTGAACAGATCGGGCTGAAATTTGAAACATAGATTATAGTCTGGAAGACCACATAGGCTACTTTTTATCCCGAAAAAAAATATGGAGCGGGAACTACGCGGGTTAAACCGCGGGGAACTACTTAATCTACTTATATTTACACTAGCAGTGCCCCGCGGTGTTACCCGCGAAGTTCTCGTTCCCGTTGTTCCCGTTGTTTTTCCGGGATAAAAAGTAGCATATGTGTTCTTCCTGACTATAATCTATCTGTGTTCCAAATTTCAGCCCGATCCGTTCATACGTTAGGACGTGATTGAGCAACAGACATCCAAACATCCATACATTCACATTTATAATATTAGTAGGATATATGTAACTTACCCTTCTATTAAAGTAGTATGCTGTATGAGCCACAAATCGCACATCGACCGCGATATGAGCGACATGGCTATGAGAACCAGGAACCCGCTCTCCTTGGTCCAAAGGCCCGGCACCATGATCTTCCATAGCTGCTTGAATTCCGCCACGAATCGCGCGTCCACTTGCGCCTTGGGACCTTTCTTGTCCCGATCTTTGATCATGTACTGTATCTGTTCCTCCGGAGATAGTTTACCCGGTTTCCTGGCAACATTTCTACTGTTGCTTTTGCTGGAAAATAAATAATAATTTTAATTCATGGAATTACAACATAATTTGATGACGATTGGGTCAAAAATATACCAGTCTAATTAGTCCGTCAGTTACGATTATGGAAAAAAATGGAACATGTATTTAAATAAAATTACTAAAGATGGACTAAGATATAGGTCATCGAACATCTGGAGTGTTGGTTGTGACACACTCGAATTTTCTAAGCATTGTATCTTTGTTACTTTTTAAGTAACATGGCAGTTATAGCACAATTTCTAGCAAAGTTTCTAGTATCTTATTAGATTTCTGTGGGTGGTAGCCATGCCTGAACGACTCAATGGATCAGGTTGAAATTTAAAGCAAAATTTGAAAAAAAAAACGAAAAAAAATTTGAAGCTCAGATTGATTATGAATGTGTAAAATTTACAGTTCACAGTTTGTGTGTGAATTGTCCACCAAATACATTGTTTATAGTCTGGAATAACTTATAGGCTACTTTTCAACTCAGGAAATAACAGGAACAACACAAATAAAAAAAACAACTATAACAACAGTATGTCCTTCAGACCTATTTTTTTGCATGGTAACACCTGATTACACCAAAAATAAACAAATCACTGACCCCAAAAATAAAGTCATTAAATTACACCTTTACACCATTTGTAGTGATTCAGGTACATAGAAAATTCATTACCCATTCAATTAGTTTGCTTGTGTTGTACATATTTAGTTAAAATTTCATGATTTTTTCATTGATTTTGATCAAAATTATTTATACAAGTAATACTTGATTGAATAAATAATGTCATTCGGTGAGAAAATATGGAATACCTATATCCGAGAGATATATGAGTATTTTGATGTGAGTTACCAAAACTTTTTGACATTGTAGTGAAGATATCAAAGAACTTTGATTTAAAACTTTTTTTTTTAATAGGAATAAGCAAATAATTTAGGAAGCTCTTAGAATGGTTAAAACTTCAGAAATTTATGAAATATAGACAGAAAGCAAAAGAGTTCATCAATAAAGATAAGAAACACCCTCTTACACTTTTTATTTTACTGTGGTGCCGAATCAATTGTGCTGCTGAACAAATACCAATGGGGTTGTTGCTGTTGCCCATTAATTAACTTCAACAAAAATTTGCTAAAAGTTACAGAAATATAGACTATCCTATCCTACTAGAATTTCAGTTTAAACATGGCTCGAACCCATACGGGTATGGCGCCGGTATATATAATATATGGTTTAAAAAATATAGTCAAGAATTTTAATTTTATTATTCTAATTTCACTGACTTGCTTACAGAAAGTAGGAACCTACAATGAATATATTATTTATACCCACATACAAAAGCTAGGTTGACTACTTTGTTACCTACTACATGGCTGTCATGTTCAAACAAGTAACTAGGTAGTAGTCATTGTGACCATCTGCTTGCCGCTTTTAAATTATGTTTTTATTTTATTGTGAATTCAGAAATATAGGGATGCATATGAAAATGTATTGATGAATAAAGATAGCAGTCAAATTCGGAAATTATAGCATTCAATTAATTTTATCCTTGACCATATTATTATGTTTTAAGTAACCCTATTTATTCAGAAAGACATTTTAATTGCTGAAATATATATTTTAATGTGCAAAACAGATGTGTGAAGGTCGATCATAGTTTGAATCGTGGACTGTTAATAAAGTTTAATGGTATGGATTATTGTCTGCAGCAATGAATTTGAATATTCTCGTTATTACTATTACCAGAGTTTGAATATAAAAGTCAGTTAACAAAATTTTAAGACAATAGATAATATAATTAATTAAATAGACGATAATATGTATGAAGTTTTTTTTCTAAATAGCTTTACATACTAACAACGAATAAGTTAGCATCAGAAAATTCTAAAATGCATAATGCATTAAGGTGAAATAAGTTCGAATAGCTGCTGTAACGTACAAGCAACCATTCGGTACTTAGTTATGGCATAGTGTCCTCAAAAACCACTCAGAAGGTAGAGTTAACACACTAATATTATGACACCAAAAGTTAGTGAGTGTGTATGTTTGTTCCTACTTCACATCTAAAGAGCTGAAGTGATTTTAGTAAAATTATTTGGTATAGAGTTCACTGATACTTCGGATTAACATGTAGTTTATCTCGAAAAAAAATAATGGGAACAGGAATTATGCGAGTAAAACCGAAGAGAGCTGGTAGTCTATTATTATATATGACACAAAAAAGTTGTAGGTACCTACACCTTTTTATGAAAATTAGATCCAGATAGAGTATGAAATTTCGCACACTTCGTTTATATAGAGAAGGAGTGCAGAAGCTCATATCTTTTCAAAATGATGCATAAAAATACATTAAATCAATCAAAAATTAAAAACATTACACATATACTACTGTGCATTTGAAACATGCAAAAATATCTTTTGCTTATTAGATCATGTGGTCAAATTGAGAATTTCGACCCCTAATTTTGATACAACAAATTTATTTCCTTTTAGGAATCTGTGTTTAAACAGTAATAAGTCGATTAGGGCTATTTGGGGGAGTTGAAAATTTAACCTACTTGTTGAAGCAATGATGTAGTTTGGAGTAAATACTCTGTTGTGGATAAAATGAAGGCTTCAATGATCAGTTGCCGTATTAACTAGACAAGATGTGTGGCGAATCAGTACAAGAAGTGAAACTTGTGATATGAGAGCAGTATAAGCTAATGTGGCTATTTTTTTTAAACCACAAATAAATGACCTGACTGTATTTACCTATCTGACATTGACGTCTATTAGAATGTAACATCTTTAGAATAATGATAAATACAGACGTTTCCTATAGAACAACTGGGAGACAAGTAAAATTACCTATACTCATACCAAAAAAACTGCTTTTTATAACAGTGGTATAAAGGTTGCGGATGATAATAGTGGTTATATACAGATAAAGGTTTGAAAATGTAGTATTAAGTGTGTATTATGCCATAATTGAATGATCGCTATTGTGACTCAATTGCAAGAATTTACTACAGCTCGACATTCCACTCATTCTGTTGAAGTGACTATGCATCATAGGAAAATAGGACATAAATTTGTTTGGACAATAATTTACAGGTTATAGTACGATGCAAGGTAAACAGTTTCCTGGTAACACAGTTGGTGTGTAATTGGCTATTTGAACTTTAACTCTTAAATGCCACTTCATTTTAAATGTCTTGCACAAGAGCAATCACAATTTGGAGAGTTTTTAAAGAAGCCATTGTTTTAAAAATTTACTTACTAATACTGACGATATGTAACCAGATTATTATTAGATATATCGGAAGATTTTCACACTCACCTTGACTTAAATGAATTCCGTAATGCCCATGCACTTAGCGCCGCAGAAGCAGCGAGCGCTATTTTAACATCAGTCCGTTCTGTTAATTTACTTAAACTCGGAGCCATAGTTATTTAGTTTTATTAACATTTATTGTAGGTAAATGTCGGAGCGCAAACCGGACACGCGACACGGGCAGCTCACACCGAGACCGCGGCACCACTCACTTCGTCACTTCACGATTAAATTACATAGACAGTCAGGCATATTTGTGAACTCAGTCTGTAGATATCGAGTTGCGTAGCGTATTAATTTGTTACGTAGCAGAAGTAATCAACCGGTCACCCAATCAAGTTTTATCAGCGCTGCGGATGAGTCAAGCAGTCAAGTCAAGCGCCGTCCGCTTGACTCGCAATCGCAACGTCGCAACTATTTTCTAGTTTCACTTGTAGTGATATAGACAATGTTCAATCTCTATTTCATTTTGCTGTGATCCTGAAACCTCAGCAGTAATGAAAATTTACATTCTCCTTGTGATGAAATTGATAAATATACATA
This sequence comes from Ectropis crepuscularia, assembly GCA_963693475.1. Taxonomy (NCBI): domain Eukaryota; kingdom Metazoa; phylum Arthropoda; class Insecta; order Lepidoptera; family Geometridae; genus Ectropis; species Ectropis crepuscularia. The sequence goes on from OY856340.1 coordinate 6,403,162, forward strand.
ATTTTACCAGATAACCAGATATTCGAAATGACTTTTTAAATATAATGACATATTGACATTGACAATGATTTAATTGGATTGGATGGATGTTGTTTTAGTGATGTCCTTTGTTCCGCATGTTTCTATGGCAATTTCTCGAAATTCGATTTAGTCGAACAACGTTACATTCCATTATAATATTTTGTTGAGTTGCGTTTTTTTTTTAAATTAACCTATGGCAGCTGGCCACGATACGCCTATACTACCGACCTGACTATTCGGGTTAGCGCCGAAGGCGCAGGTCCCAAAAAGAAACTAACCTGGCTAAACCATGGACGTAATAAATTACGTCCATGGGGTAAACCTATTAATATGCTAAATGTCAATAGCATGGGATGATAGGTACCTGGAATGCGTTACGGCTGCAAGCTACAAGCACGAGGGTGCCTCAGACGGCTCGACCTCGGCTTGGGCACCTCGTGCCCTGACTGAGTGAGGGGTGAGACACCCTCCGGCATGAGTCGGTATCGAACTCGTTACTAAGCGCGTGAATTTATGCCGGCTGACTTATTATTGAGGTTACCAGCAATCTAGCAAAAGCAAAGGAAGCGCTTTGTCGGCTGACTGAATGGTCTAATAGAGCAGATGTCATCCACAGACTAGGTAGAGTGATGTCATCTATCTGATCGTTGACAGGGGCAAACCTTTGTCGTCGGACTGATTATTATAGCATTTACTTTTGGGTTGTCGGCTGACTGACTGTTACCGGGTCGATCGATTGAAAGTTCGGCGGGTGCCCCATTTGCGGGGATTGAGCTAGTATCGGCTGACTTATTGTTGGAGAGAAACTAAGCGATCTGCTGATAGATCCTGTGCTGCCGGCGGTGCCCGGCACCCACACTAGATACGCCATATTTCTGATTGCCGGGAGCTGAGGGATCGGCCGACCCAAGCGCCGCCGCGGTAGTGGCGCCGATGGCGCCGTCCGGTTCGCCCAGAACGTCTCGCGGCCTTTGGCTTCTAGTGTGATAATCGGGAGCTGAGTTGACGGGATAATTGGATGCCCGGACGACGAGAGGGTTAGGATGGTGAGGAGCGCTGTCGAAATATCGGCGAGAGTTGTACTTCAAGTACTGGGGGATGGATGGATGGAGCTTGTGATTTTTGAAGTGAAAACTTCTTTAGGCGCGCTATAGACAGAATTTTCGTGGGGTGTGAAATGGATTCATCAATCGTCACGCTTGGATATGATAATGGATCGGATCGGATATGAAATCTTCGGGTAAACTCGGTAAAAACGGCCAGGTAGGTACCAGGGCAACAGAAACAGTAAAGAGTTTCGATTACCTACCTCCAACAGCCCAGCGTTTATCTCCAGATACCAGGACAACAGAAATATGAAAGAGTTGCGTTTGCCCCTAGGTACCAGTACCAGGGCAACAGCAAGTTTTCACTTCTATCGGCAGTTCCTATGACTGCCAATTTTTTATTTTTAATTATAATAGTTTCGCACTTTTTTTTTTACTTGATTAGGTTTACACTTGACCGCCATCTCGCCTGATGTTAAGCGACGATGCGGCCTACGATGAAGCGTGCTTACCTAGAAGAAACCGATTCACTCTCGACTTGAAGACACCAAGATTATAACTATCGGGGAAAATCCACTCTGGTAGCTCATTCCACAGCTTAGACGTTCTTATCACAAATGTAGAGTCAAACCTCTTTGTTCGTTTGTTCGTGTCTTAGGAACATCAACCATGAAACGATGTCGCTTTCTCGAGCTACGAGCAGTCCGATAGAAAAACGGGCAAAGTGGTATTAGGTTATGCAGATCAGTTGCGCACTCTCCGAAATGTATCCGATAATAAACCGATAGGCTAGAAATTTTGCGGCGATGTTCAAGACTTTGAAGTCTTTTTCGCACAAGAGTATTATTGCTTATGAGCCTTTTGGCACGTTTCTCGATCGATTCCAAAGCCTCGAGCTGATACTTAGCCGAACCATCCCAAAGGTGCGAACAGTACTCCATACAAGAGCGATTCTGTGCTTGATATAATACAAGCAACTGTTCAGACTTGAAGTACCTTCGAACCTTTGAGAGGACGCCCAGTTTTTTTGCAGTTAATTACTTACTTATAATACTTATACTTACTTAGCCGATCCATCCCGAAGGTGCGAACAGTAGTACTCCATACAGTGAATGAGGTTTGGGGAGGCTTGGGCGAACACTACTGAGGCGTACCTCATGACGGGACGGATGCAAGTTTTGTAAATCGTCAGCTTATTTCTGAGTGACAATTGACTAAGCTTGTTGAGCAGGAAGAATAGACAACCTAGGAAGAAGGCCGCTCGATTACGAACGCCTTTGAAGTGGGGACTAAAAGACAGTTTGGTATCAAGGGATACACCAAGTTACTTGGTGTGCTTGAACCCAGGGTATGGGTTTCCCATTAAGCATGAGTGACCTCTGCCGCGATACCCAGACTTCTTGATAAAGCACATTGCTCCACTTTTACCAGAGTTGACTGTGAATGCCCATCGCTTGAACCGTACCTCCCACTGCTTGAGGGCTTTTTGATGCCTGCTGATCAGGTCTGCCACCCTGAATTCGGGGCAGTAGAGAACGGTGTCATCGGCAAAGAGAGAGAGTTCCACGTAGGGAGCGTGGGGGCCGTCGCGGATCCCTGCGGAACACCGCCCGTGACAGGGTGGGGTGTTGAGAGTGCGTTCACGACGCTGGAACGAAAGCTTCGATCGGTGAGATAGTCCCGTACTATTCGTACGAGGCGATCTGGCAAACCGAGCTCGTATAGCTTGTATAACAGTCCGTTATGCCATACCCTGTCGAAGACTTTCGCAAAGTCGAGAAACACCGCAGCCGTGTATTCCGAGGGCTACGTGGCGGACTGGGTGAAACTCGGGACCTTGCTGAATCCAGGATGTACTCCGTGAGGCGGTGTACTTGCTGGACGCAGGAGTGTCGGGCTTGAAAGCCAAATTGCTCGTTGAGGATGGCGTCTCTGTCCGTGGCAAAGTCCCAGATGCGTCTCACTAGGATACTCTCATAAATCTTCCCTAGGGAACTAAGAAGATTCCTGGGGCGATAGCTAGAGGGCTCTGACACCTTCTTGCCTGGCTTGTGAATACCGATGACACGGGCTGACTTCCATGAGTCGGGAAAGATAGCGTTCCTAATAGCAGCATTGAAGATGCAGACTAGTAAGTGTGACTAGAACTGAGGGTAGTTGCTTTAAGGCTCTGTTGCCGATGCCGTCGGCACCAGGAGCCTTGCGGGGGCGGAGGTCCTTGATTATAGACTCAACCTCGGAGACCGTGACCGATTCGAGGCTGTCTTCTAGGGGAATGGAGTAGAGGTATTTGGCAGTACGATTCACCGTAGCTATGTGGCGACGGGGGTCGTTGTCAAGACAAGGGGTACATTGGGGTTCGCGGCTGTCGGCAAGACATTCGGCTTTCTCTTCGTCTTCGAAAGCGAGGGGAAGGCCGGGGCGTGAGAGTGGAGGCATGTCAGAAGTCGTGTCGGATTTCAGAGTTTGAGTCAACTTCCAGAAAACCTGGTGAGTTGGCTTGATCTCCGAAAGTAGGTCATCCCACTTCTGATCACGAAGTTCCCGTATGCGAGCTTTTACGGCACCCTCGTAAAAGCGCAGGGTAACTCTGTTATAATCAGTGCGGATCCAGCCATAGTCCCGTTTGGCGGTGTGTTTGGCTTTCAGCCACCGCTTCACGTCCTTCGGCAGGACCCAGCGTTGGATGTCCTCAGCTGGGACCTGCCGCGAGGACTCACCGATCACAGTGTTGAGGTGGTTGGTGAAAACGTCGATGGAGAGCAAGATGTCAATCGGTTTCATGATGGCGTTGGGGACGCGTTCGAGGTCAGGTGATGGCCCAGTCTCTTGCAGGCGTTCGCCTACTTGCTTCCAGTTCACCACAGTCGGGAAAGTGCGGTCAGTCGGGTCGGGCCCTAGCCGCATCAGGACAGGTCGGTGGTCAGAGTGTCAAGCTTGTGTAGCACTACTAACGAGCCCAGCTGAAGCGTGACGCCTATCAGACGTGCTATATCGAGGATGTCTGTACGAAGGTCAATGTTGTGTGGATAATGTTGTTTATTTATTTATTTATTTATTTAGGTCAGTGGTGTGTGGGTAGTAAGTCGGGAAGGCTGGAGGGAGAACGTTGAAGCCCATTTCAGTGGAGAGGTCATGAAGGAGGTTACCTCTAGGCTCTAGGGAAAGTGCGGTGTAAACATATGGGTAAAACGTTGTATTTTTTAGTGTCGTAAAAAACTGTCTATTAAGTAGTAAATATGAAGCTGTTATGAACTAATTTTTTGTGAGTTTGTTATGAACAAATATATGATGAACTTACCATGTAAACTACCAACGAAAATGGGTTTGAACTCGATCTGATGTGTATTTTTTTAGTACGTCATATAGGTATACACTATTATTGAAACTTCGATCAAAGTTACAACGAACTACAAGAACTATGTATATTATGTTACTTGCTGCAACCGAACCCTTCATGGGCGACTCCAACTCGCACTTGGCCACTTTATTTATGTAAAATGTCTCTTGATTAGGGACGTTCTTGACGCATGATGACGAACTTGCGCCTCAATCAGCTGTAAACGGAGCGTCACGGATATGCCCGAAACCGTGATCGGCTTAGCCGATTAGTCGGCCTTCTTACAACCGACTAATCGGCTAGTCGGGCAAAGTCATAATCGGCGGATCTCTATTCTTGATGTATTTTTCTCAAATCACGAAAAAACTGTCTTTTACTACAACAAAACTACTGTACGCGCATTTATTCGTCTATTAATTTTAAAGTCGGTTAAATACTTTGTAAAACCATGAAAAGAAAACGTAGACTGTCGCCCATCAAGTTTACAATTATAAAATAAAATAAGTTGGTTGTTATTTTTGTAATCTATAGCCGCCTTATAGGTTTTTGATTTTTTTATTTATTCAAAATACCGAAAAACCGGTATTTGTAATTTCAATACCGGTTGTCAGAATTGCCTTAAATAGTCCGGTATTACCGGTTTTTAGGTAATACCGGATACCGGTATCCATGCCCTAGTGGTCCCCAAAGGGATCAGGAAGTTTCGACTTTCGAGCGGTTACGACGGATGAAAAAGTAAGTCAAATTAAAGAATTGGCCTAACCAATTTCTCTGACAAAATTAAGCATTTAACGATGCAAAACTAATTAACTTCTCAACCAAATAGGTAAAAAAATGTGTGCGCTTAAAACCGCACGGCAGAAGTGAAAACTAAAATAAGAAATACTTAACTATATAAAGACTACTAAATAATTTTAATTTAAAACTTTTACGGCTGAATGATTAGTATCCATGGCCAAGAATAAATTTAAAAAAAATAATTACGCGGGTCGAAAATGCCGTTTGACTCACAAGTTTTTAGTGTTTGTCATATTTATGTATTTCGCTAAAAACGCATAAATATGTTGTGTTATAGTGTATTTGTGTAAGGACTTTCTTATGAAAATGGGTATCATTTTGTGTATTTACATAGTGTAAGTGCTGTGATAAAATATTACAACCATAACTTTTTTGCAATGGACGTGAAATGCAAATTTAACATTTCGTGACAGGTTCAATTGATGTGGTAAGTACCTAGAAGTTAATGTCGTGATAAAAAATTTTAAAAATTTGCCAGTTTCAGCGAGAAAGTCGCTAAGGTGTCAGTCAACACTGGTAGTGAGCAGCGAGAGAGAGTAAGAGTATGTATTGTCCCATGTCCTCCTCTAACAATTATCTTTCTCGGTCTGGCACGTTTGTTGACCACATTATCTTCCTCGCTCTAGCATCCCGAGTTTACCCGAAATTTCTTATCATATCCGAGCGTGATGATCACGTGATCATTAATCCATTTCACAGCCCACGAAAATTCTGTCTATAACGCGCCTAAAGAAGTTTTCACTTCAAAAAAAAAATTGGCAGTCATAGGAACTGCCGATAGAAGTGAAAGCTTATAACTCTGAATTTAGTAGCTTACTTTGGAAACTAAACGGGTGTAACCGGAGGGTGTGGCCTAGTCATCATGGCATGACCATCTAGAAATGCACCAGCATTTCCCATGGGCTCACGCATTTCTAGATGGCCAATGGCTATGGTCCCGAGTTTACCCGAAGATTTCTGATCATATCCGAGCGTGACGGTAGAATTCATTTCACAGCCCACGAAAAATCTGTGTAGGCGCGCCAAAAGAAGTTTTCACTTCAAAAAACAGTTTAACAAATAATGTAGACTCAATGTTTTTAGTATTTAGATATAAATCAGGAAGAAGCGAGCCCGCCGGTGGGCTCTCGCCTCTACTGGATCGGTTTTTTCTAGGTAAACACGCTCCATCGTAGACCGCATCGTTGCTTAACATCAGGCGAGATGGCGGTCAGTTGTAAACATATAGAAGTTTAAAAAAAAATCGGACATTCTAAAAATGTCTCGAATAAAATGTCGGCAAACATCGAACCCCAAAGATTTTTTACCTCTCGAACTCCTTACTAAAACATAATGGCAAGTGTGTATCAAGTGAAACGCTGTCTTTTGTAAATTTATCATCAGTCAGAAAAACATAAGCTGTCACTGTCAAAGTTATTTTTTGCTTTGTTTTTTGCCTGAGATTAAGGAATACCTACATTGTTTGCGAATGGTTAGATACAGTGCTACAAGAATCTAATGGGTTTTAGTTCAGGGGGGGGGGGGACACACTTGTTTCCGGGGACTCCGCAAAGCGCTGTCGCCATAGCCATTTTAAGCGCTATCTTGTAGCAGCCGTCATTTTCGAGATATTATTAAATGTGAATGTCGTTGAAACAGTGGCAAAGATGAACGCTATAAATCAAATATTTTATTCGCATTCGAAATTGTGTGGTTTGTATTGTTTTACGTTGTATTTTGTGTTCTCCTTGTTCTGTTATCTTGAATTGAGTTCCACTCACCAAACGTACAACTGCTACCTAAAAAAAAGAATTTGAGCTAAGCCCTAGCTACGAATAAGATCGAACTATCTGACCCATACAAACAAACAAACATACCGCATGTTCCTGCCTAAGGGGAGATAGGGCTCGACACCGTCCTGCTGAGACGAATAGGTATCAGTATACCCAGGGCCGGCCTTAGCCATCTAGGCGCCCCGGGCGAGCCATGCCTCAGGCGCCCTAAAGGACAACAATACACTTTGGGGACGTTGAAATACACCTTCTCCCCCTAGGTTAAGATTTCCTAGCGCCCTTTAAGATTTCCCAGCGCCCTTGTAGTATCCGGCGCCCCGGGCGACCGACCCCGTCGCCCCACCCTAAAGCCGGCACTGAGTATACCTGTACAAAACACCTGATGTATTGTCTTAGTCGGTTGTTATTTTGAGGGAATAGTTTACATTATATTAGTACCTAATATTGGCTACACTCTACACGTCTACACTTACGATGTATGGTATCACTTATCTATTATTGCATTTGCTGCTGCAGCTGGGATTCATTTCACTTCTTTAGATTCTTGTAGCACCATAAATACAATGATTTTTAACATGTGGTAAACTGACGTAAAATCTAAACATGGAGATTTAAAGACAGGATCATGAGCTCAAACGGTAGAAAATTTCAAAAAGTCGCTAGCTGTATGATAGAAAATAGAATTAACTGTTTTCCCGTGACCACGGCGCGGCGGTTGTAAGTTTAGTTGTAACGCTCCCGAAACGTCTTGATATTTAAATCATAATGTGGATCGCGATTAGGTCCTTTGTAGTATTTACATTAAGTTCTACAATCTTTGGTTCAAATCATGAAAGTTTAAATACAATGTAGGTAAATAACATTTCAAAAATCTTCCACAATGGCGTTGGTGTAGTGTAGAGTGTAGATATAAGAGTATAGTATGAAATTAGCAATTGTAATAAATTGTACATTGTACCTATACGAACGGGGTGGGGTGTTTTCAAGATGCAAAAAGACTCGTCAAAGACAGTTCCCGTTTTCACCATAGGTGGCGCCAATGTTTTATTTCGTTAGAGAAATTTCACAAAAACAAACAGTGGTGCCACACTTGGCAAAAATGAGAACTGTTTTTGACAATTCAATTATTTGCATCTGTTAAAAAGTTATTGTCTACTAAAATAGTTACTGATAGAAAATTCCGTAGTAAATTATAGTCTTAGATAGTGTAATTAGTATGAGAAAACGTGTTAGACAGACATTGACGTCAAACTTATAACACCCCTGTTTTTGGTCGGAGGCTAAAAACGAACTACCTACCTATGTAGCTATGATACCTATCCTCATGATTTCCTCTACGTCCAAAAGAAACTTCTTAGAAAGCAACACGCCTTCTCAAAACAGCACACCTAGTAAGTAGGTAGGTACGTAAAGTAAGTTTGCTATCATTATTTCAAAAAATATTTTGTTGGTTAGGTACAAGGACGTTTTAAAAAAGTTTGTTTGTTAGCCAGACTACGTCCGACTTTTTTTAAACGTCCTTGGTTAGGTAGTTGAAATTTTTCTTAGGATTCTAGAAACGCGTATGGTAGCTGACAACTTTTTTTTTAAGTGTGACTATTTTATTTTATGCGACACAATAAAAATATTTAAAGAATATGACAGATAGCGGATATCAGATAGCAATAAATAAATTCTAATTCATATCTGAAACTTCACATTACTTGAACATAACTTTGTTAAAATTTAAGGTTCTTGCTATTTTATATCAATATAGGTCAAAGACAATGTACAATATACCTACTCATACCCAGGGTGTATAACTGTATAATCTTTGATGTAAGTAGGTAGGTACACCAGCAACGATGTTGTCCACTATGGGACTTGCTTACCTAGAAGAAACCGATACAATCTCGATTTGAAAGCACCAAGACTGTACCTAACCATCGGCAAAACCCACTCATGCAACGCATTCCACAGCCTAGACGTTTCTAGCCGTTGTTGTTGAGCAATATTTTTGACTGGCCTCGTGGCTCGTGGCTTAGTGGGTAGTAACTCTGCCTGCAAAGCCGAGGGTCGTGGGTTCGATTCCCACCCAGTGCAAATATTTGTGTGATGAATTCAAATGTTTGCACTGTGTCTGGGTGTTTCTATGTATAATAAGTATGTATTTAAACTATATAAGTATTATATCAGCTATCTGGCCGCCATCATACAAGCTTTGCTTAGTTTGGGGTCAGCTGATGGTGTTGTGTGTGTATTGTCCACCAATATTTAAAAAAAATATGTAATTCGTTCGTACCTATGACGAAAGTGGAGACAAATCTCATTGTTCTAGTTTTTGTAACGTCAACCATACGCATTTTCGAGCTACAAACAGCCCGAAACAGACCGACCGGCAAGGTGGTATTATGTCATGCAGATCAGGACGTCTACTCTCTTTCTACGAAAACTTAATTTCGAAATAAACTCGCGACTTTCCAACTCCGATTCTACTTAGATCCGTCGTGTTGTCCGTTTAAATATTCTAATCCTACTCTAATTAGAGTATGCTTAGAACATTTAAACGTCAAACAATGTTGTATTGGACGAAACGAAGTAGAACGAGAGAAGGAAAGTCGCGAGTTTTTTTTTTCGAAATTACGCTTTTGTAGAAATAGAGTAGACGTCCAGTTGCATACGCTCCAAAACGCATCCAATAAAAAACTTTGACAAGCTAGCAACATTGAGGAAGGTAATGTTCAAAATGTTAAAAACTGTTTTCAAACAAGGGTGTAGGTGTAGTGGTTTTTTTATAGTAAAGAGTGACGAGACGAGCAGGGCATGTGCCTGATGGTAAGCTACAAGCCTGCCACATGACAGCATAGTGACACACAGCTATTGGAACATGAAGAGTCCAAATCATCACCTAGCACCGCACTGCGCCACACCCTCGTCACTGCCTAAACGGCGCGAGCTTAGTACCTACTCTTTCGGGTCCTCCCGGGTGTTCTAAAATCACAGGGCCGCCGGCCGTTTGCCCGAGTTGACGTGCGAACGAACGCCGAGCGCGCGCTTAAATAATGTCGTGGAATGTAATACTTGTATTGTTGATGGCTGCAATAGCAAGATACTAAAATGTAGTAGTAATTTATCTTATTTCAAATTGCCGAAACAGGAAGCAAGGTAAGTGTTTTTATTGTTAATATTTATTTTTGAGCAAAATTTGGGTAGGTTTCAATCCCACAGAATATAGAAACAGTAGTGTGTAATATGTAGATTGTCTAATATCTATTTAGAATAGATACAGTAGAGATCATACAAATTATTTTGTCTGAAATAGCTTTTTAACTCATCTTTATTATGTCTCATAAAATGTTAATGAATTTTTGAAGACATACTTTTTTGGATATCCATGTACATACTGAATGATACTATAATAAGTTTGACGTCGATGTTATCTATCTGTGGTACCGTAGAGGTGAAACGGATCAACTTGGGATCAACCCAATTCATTGCGTTTTTTTAAATGGAAAGCTAGTTTACATGAAGTGTTTGGTTAAAATTGATTCAAGATGGCGGCCTCCACAAAATAGCAATGAATTTTTTTTACTCTCAATATAGGTATCAAATGAAAAGACTGGACTAGCAGAATTCTAAGCACTATGACAAATTTCAAATCCAAGATGGCTGCCACTACAAAATGGCAAATCATATTTTATTCACTACTCCTTCAGTATAGGTCTCAAATGAAAAAAATCTAGTCCAAGGTAGTCGGGGATAATTCAATTTTTAGGGTTCCGTAAAACGTAAAAACGGAACCCTTATAGATTCGTCATGTCTGTCTGTCTGTCTGTCTGTCTGTCTGTCTGTCTGTCTGTCCGTCCGTATGTCACAGCCACTTTTTGCCGAAACTATGAAAACTACACTGCTGAAACTTGGTAAGTATTCTGTGAACCGCATTAAGAATTGAACAAAAAAAAAGAAAAAAAAGAAAAAATAGGGTTGCCCCCCATACTGAGAACTGAAACTCAAAAATGTTTTTTTCATCAAACCTACACGTGTGGGGTGTCTATCGATAGGTCTTTAAAAATGATGTTGAGGTTTCTAAAATCATTTTCGTCTACACTGAATAATTTGCGCGAGAGATACTTCCAAAGTGGTAAAATGTGTCCCCCCCCCCTCTAACTTCTAAAGTAAGAGAATGAAAAATCTAAAAAAAATATATGATGTACATTACCATATAAACTACCAACGAAAATTAGTTTGAACTCGATCTGATGAGTAGTTTTTTTTTAGTACGTCATAAATACATTATTATTAAAATCTCGATCAAAGTTACAACGAACTAAAAAAACTATGTGTACTATGTATATTATGTTCCTTGCTGCAACGGAACCCTTCATGGGCGAGTCCAACTCGCACTTGGCCACTTTATTATTTTACTTTGATCTTGTTCTGTATATGTCTAATATTTCAAGAGTTATTGGACGCTATAGAAAATCCAGTTCATTGGATGGGCCATACATCGGAAACGGTGAGTTTTACCAAAAAAAGTTTACTTGTAACAAGAGATGAAAAACTTTATTTTCTACAATAATTTTTTCAACATTTTTTAAAATTTTAATTTCATTTAAATAAACAATAATGAAAATTACAATCTGCAGTTTTTTTTATCATCTTATCATATTTCGTACAACCTTTGCACGTTTGGTCAGTGACGTAAGCAGACGACAAGTCACACAGTGCTCACGGCATTTACAACTCTGCGTGCGTGTGCAAAGGTGTATTTTTGCTTGCAAGTAACAGTAGGTAAGTAGTATACGACTGTTTAGATGATTATCGTGTAGGTATTTGCACTTTTGTATGGCAGTGATGCATCTGTTACGAAGTAACTATTTAAGTAACTATTTTCTGATCTGTGACTGCGCTCATCACCCAGAAATCTAAGATACTATATCTCTAAGCCCTGTAATTTCTCTGGAAAGATTGCCCTTCAAAGCGGAACACAGTAATGTCTACACATTACTGCTTGGCGGTAGAATTAAATATTAAATTAAATATTGGTGGACAATTCACACACAACACCATCTGACCCCAAACTAAGCAAAGCTTGTGTGATGGCGGCCAGATAGCTGATATAATACTTAAATAGTTTTAAATACATACTTATTAAACATATAAACACCCAGACACAGTGCAAACATTTGAATTCGTCACACAAATATTTGCATTGGGTGGGGATCGAACCCACGACCCTCGGCTTCGCAGGCAGAGCTACTACCAACTAAGCCACGAGGGCAGTCAGAATAACTGGCAAAGGTGTGGCACTTCCCCAGGCGGACTCTGCCAAGAGTGCTACCACTACAATAGTAGTGTAGTTGCCTCTTTGCGTTTAACACGTCTCGTGATCAATGTTCCACTGCCTCTAGCTGTTACTTAGCCGACTCATCACAATGGTGCGAACAGCACATAAATGCTCTAAAGACGAGCGAATCTGTGTTTGGTTTTGGTATAACATTAACAGCTGTTCAGACTTGAAGGAGGTTCCTTCGCGCTTTTGAGAGGACATCTAGTTGAAGTGAAAACTTCTTTAGGCGCCCCTAGACAAATTTTTCGTGGAGTGTAAATTGGATTCTACCGTCACTCTCGGGTATGATAAGTTGATAAGAAATCTTCGGGTAAACTCTGGACTTTGGCGATTGGGCATCTAGTAATGCGTCAGCCAATGGGAAATGCTGAAAGGGCGTGGCCTCGCCATCATGGCATGGCCATCTAGAAATGCGTGAGCCAATGGGAAATGCTGACGCATTTCTAGATGGCCATGCCATGATAGCGAGGCCACGCCCTCCGGTTACACCCGTGTAGTTTCCAAGGTAAACTATCAAATTCTGAGTTATTAGTTTTCACTTCTATCGGCAGTTCCTATGACTGCCAATATTTTTTTCCTTGCTATAGTTATAGCCGCGTTTGTCTTCGTCATACTTCGTTCCGATCAGGGGTCTATTCCTATAGACCACTTCTATTTTCTATTTTTCATTTATACTTAAAAAACAGGCGCCTGTTTTTTTTCTTCAGTGAAAACTTTTTTTGGCGCGCCACGGACAAATTTTTCGTGGGCTGTGAATTGAATTCTAGCGTCACGCTCGGGAATGATAAGAAATCTTCGGGTAAACTGGGGCCATGACCATTGGCCATCTAAATATGCATCAGCATTTCTGCTGACGCATTTCTAGATGGCCATGCTCATGGACACGCCCTCCGGTTTCACCCACGTAGTTTCCAAAGTAAGCTATCAAATTCTGAGTTACAAGTTTTCAATTCTAGTATAGGCAGTTCCTATGACTGCCAATTTTTTTTTTAGGCAGAACCTTTATTAACTAAATTAAATTACGAAGAGAATTGCACTTTGCTACATTTTTATCTAACTATTTTCACTAAGCACATCCTAATTGCCCATAGACCAATGACCGTCTAAAGATAATCAAGATTATCGAGCCTACTATCAGTCGGAAGCGTGCCCAGCTCTGACTCTCTTTGCGATATTTATTGATAAATAACAAGTAACAAATGCAGGGCTGTTTTGACATCAAAAACGTATGTACAATACATATTTAAAACCTATTCCACTTTTTTTTAACTTAACGCATTTAAGCTGCGCTGAACGAACATATTCCTTGCAAAACCTACTACAGCCCAGACTAGGTTCATCAATACTTCTCTTCAACGAAGAACTATGATGCTGAACTGCATCAATGGTCACTGTTTACAGTTTGGTGGTTTTATCGCAGGATGACACTGATTGATTTGATCTGATTATTAATTTGTATTCGTTTGATATTTTTCTTTTGGCTCCTCCACATCTTTTTCGTTTTTTCCACGAACTCATAGCGAAAATCAAGCAAGCAAGAGCAAATCAGACCACACACATATTATACACCATTTTGAGGTTAGAGACATTATACATCTATAAAAGTAATATTTTATATGTTTTATAATTTCAAGTGAAAATAAAAGTTACAATGTTTAAATTGCATTTTCATATTGCTTAGAATAACATAAGAGTAAATTCGAACACCGTTGTAACGAACAGGGCTCTAATAACTCCATAATACCAACTAATATCATATATTTTTAGTGGTTTCTAATCTCTTAATAAAATTGCTGGAAATAAGTTCCAATTACTTCTTTTTTAGCAATTTAAGTAATAAAAATATTTTGTCAACTATTTTCAAGAGTTTTTGTCGCTAGAAAGAGTTATTAGAAACTATAATATTACCTACTTTAAGTGTTTCGTGTTACTTGAATTTATATAAAAGTAGGTTCTATGATGGTTGCGAATATAATTAACCTTCATACCTTCTTAAGCAATATTACGTTTCTAGGCATGATATGTGGTATAAAACATCTACTTATCACTCTTAAAGAACACTCGGGAATAGTAAGACTTACTAGAAACCTTATTACTACTTAAGGTATTTACTGTTACTTGAGGTTACAATACCTAGCGTTACTGTGGTTCAGCTTAACTCTTTTATAACTTCTGAAGTCATATTATGTACTATTGTTACTGTTTTACTCATCTTAATGAGTTATTTAGTTATATTCATGACCATTAAACCAACAAAAGTTTTACTAGACACTTTTATCTACCCGTTAAAACAATACAAACGATAAGAGTGGTGAAAATTAGCGCCAAAATGTTGGTTGGGGTTTGGGGTGCCTCAGTGGGTATAACTCGTGCCTGTGGGTAGTAACTCTGCCTGCTGAAGTCGAGGGTCGTGGCTTCGATTCCCATCCAGTGCAAATATTTGTGTGATGTATTCAAATATTTGAACTGTGTCCGGGTGTTTCTATGTATAATAAGTATGTATTTAAAAACTATATAAGTATTATATCAGCTATCTGGCCGCCATAACAACAAGCTTTACTTAGTATGGGGCCAGATGGTGTTGTGTGTGAATAAAATTGTCCACCAATGTTTATTTATTTATTAATTTTGAAGGCACACTGTAAAATAAAAATTAGGCAAAACAAATTAATGAAACCTAGTATTTCAGTTCATTTTTTAGATTATTCCGTCAGTAGGTATTTCTAGGAGTTAATACGTATTAAAGGAGGTAAAGGAGAAAATAAACGAGCAAAATTAGAAAAGTTTTTTTTTATTTGTCAGCCTTTGATCACTATATCGGAAAATAAATAAGATAAATAGGTACGTAATAATCTACTTAAATCTACTAACATAAGCTTATCTAATGAGACTATTTACACACGTTTGGTCATAATGTCGGAAACGTTAAATGCAACATTTGACTAATCATTTTTTTTTTCCTAAAAGACTAGATCTAAGTTTGATTGAGATTTAGTCCACTTCTTCGACTGTAGGTCCAGCACCGTTCGGTTGCCCTCGTTGGTAGCCAGAGCTATTGTTATTTGCTCCGTGTAATTTGCTCATCATCGGAGAGCACACCCGCTGAAGCTCTTTCAATTTGTGTTCAAACTCTTCCTTTTCAGCGAGCGTGTTATTGTCGATCCATTTCAATGCTTCTTCACACACCCGCCGCGTGCTCTCTTTGTCCTGCTCGCTTAGTTTGTCTCCTGCGTCGTCCAATGCTTGCTTCACGCTGAAGACGTAGGTTTCAAGCTGGTTGCGCACAGAAACACGCTCTTTCTGGCGCTCGTCTTCCTCTTTATATTTCTCAGCTTCCGAGAGCATTCGGTCGATCTCCGCCTGCGACAGCCGACCTTTGTCGTTCTTGATGACTATGTTCTTACTACGCCCTGTGCTGTTCTCTTTAGCGGATACGTTGAGGATACCATTTGCATCCAAATCGAACGTTACATCGATCTTGGGCACGCCGCGTGGCGCCGGTGGGATGCCAGTCAAATCAAAGGAACCGAGCAGGTTGTTGTCCTTAGTCATTGCCCGTTCGCCTTCGTAAACTTGAATGGTAACCGCCGGCTGGTTGTCAGAATACGTAGTGAATGTCTGCGACTGCTTGCTTGGAATCTTTGCATTCCTTTCGATGATCTTTGTCATAACACCGCCGGCAGTTTCGATTCCAAGTGATAGAGGCGCGACATCTACCAAGAGGACATCTTGGATCTTGCTGTGTTGTTCACCGCTCAAGATGGCCGCTTGTACAGCCGCACCATAAGCCACGGCTTCGTCGGGGTTGATAGAAAGGTTGAGTTGCTTTCCGCAGAAGAAGTTTTGCAGCATACTCTGGATTTTCGGGATGCGAGTCGAACCTCCCACTAGAACTACATCGTGAATGGAGCTCTTGTCTAGTTTGGCGTCTTTTAGTGCTTTCTCTACGGGTTCTAGAGTTCCGCGGAAGAGGTCAGCGTTAAGTTCCTCAAAGCGAGCTCGGGATACCCTCGTGAAGAAGTCGATACCGTCAAGAAGCGCGTCAATTTCAATGGTAGCTTCAGTGCTCGAAGATAGTGTGCGTTTCGCTCTTTCCGCAGCCGTCCGCAACCGCCTGAGAGCTCGAGCATTTCCTGTGATGTCTTTCTTGTATTTTCTTTTGAATTCTTCCGCGAGGTGGTTGACGAGCCTGTTGTCAAAATCTTCACCTCCTAAGTGGGTATCGCCGGCTGTCGCTCTTACTTCAAATAGAGATCCTTCGTCGATTGTCAGGATGGAGACGTCAAACGTTCCTCCACCGAGATCGAAAATTAGAACATTTCTTTCGCCTTTTAAGTTTTTATCCAGACCATATGCCAATGCTGCCGCTGTGGGTTCGTTGATGATTCTCAAGACGTTGAGGCCGGCGATGGCTCCCGCGTCCTTGGTGGCTTGGCGCTGGGAGTCGTTGAAGTAGGCCGGTACTGTGATGACTGCGTCTTTGACAGAGGTTCCCAGGTAAGATTCGGCTGTTTCCTTCATTTTCGTTAAAACCATACTACTGATTTCTTCGGGTGCAAATTTTTTGTTTTCCCCTTTGAATTCTACTTGAATTTTCGGTTTCCCACTATCGCTGATGACTTTAAACGGCCAATGTTTCATGTCGGCTTGTATTTTAGGGTCGTCGAACTTGCGCCCGATGAGCCGTTTCGCGTCGAAGACGGTGTTGGTGGGATTCAGGGCAACTTGGTTCTTGGCAGCATCTCCGATGAGTCGCTCTGTGTCTGTGAATGCGACATATGATGGTGTCGTTCGGTTTCCCTGGTCATTTGCGATAATTTCCACGTTCCCATGTTGCCATACTCCCACACAGGAGTAGGTGGTTCCAAGATCAATTCCGATGGCTGGCATTTTACGTTGAATTTTATTATTTTCTTTCTTCACAAATTAATAATTTGACAAAAATTCACGATAAATCTTCTTATTTGATCGCTTGGTTTGGTTCACTTTAGAATGAATCACTTCTTGTTGCTCTCGTTTATGTTTCTCTTGCTCTGCGTTTTCAAATACTGAATGTTTTGGCGCGTTTCATAAGCCTTTATATACCCCTCTACTTTTGGCCAATAGCCGTTGAGAAAGTTCTGGAAGATTCGCGAATCGACCAATCGTTAATAAGGAGGGGTGGAACCATCTAGTAAAAATAAAAATATCACCCAATAGTAGCTCGAGGCTATGCACGACAAGGACAAAATATCGTTTGTTAGAAAGAGTGAGAAGAACAACAATATACCAGAGCTGAAATTTACCCGATATTTGTGGAAAATTTGTTCGTCGCTTTTGGATGTCAGTAAATTGTATTTTCTACAATCCCAAATTGTATTAAACGTTTAGTAGTTTGTTTTTGTCAGTGCCATGGTCATCTGGACCTCACGAATTTCACGAATTCCACGAATTTCAAAGACGTAAGTAAGATGTTTTGGTTTTTGTGGAATATTTTGGTTTGTTTGAGACATAACATACCACAAAAACCATATCTATTAATAATAATTATTAGTACTGTGCTAACAGTAAAACTATCTAGTGCAAAAACTAATGCTTACGTAACTCGTAAACCGAGTTCAAAAAGGGCGTGGTCCTCAATTCGATTGGTATTTTTGAAGTGAAAACTTCTTTTAGCGCATCACAAACAGATTTTTGGGACTGTAAATTAATTTCTAGCGTCGTGACGGCCGGCCAACTGCCGATGGCAGTGAAAACTTATAACTCAGAATTTGATAGCTTACTTTGGAAACTACGCGGGTGAAACCGGAGGGCGTGGCCCTGAGCATGGCCATGGCCTCAGTTTCCCCGAAGATTTCTATCATTCCCGAGCAAAGCCGAGGGTTGTGGGTTCGATTCCCACCCAGTGCAAATATTTGTGTGATGAATTCAACTGACTGACGACTGAAGATGACTGTGTCTGGGTGTGTCTATGTATATAATAAGTATGCATTTAAAACTATATACCTAAGTATTATATCAGCTATCTCGTCGCCATAATATATTACAAGCTTTGCTTAGTTTGGAGTCAGATGGTGTTGTGTGTGAATTGTCCACCAATATTTATTTTATTTATAAATATTTTGTTTTAATATACTTAGATTATGAAAAGGGCTCGGTGACTATGACAAGAGTTCTATGATTTTTGTCCAGTGAAAAGTGCTCAAGGCGCCTAAAGAAGTTTTCACTTAAAACAAAATCAAGTTTCCATCATAAATTATTATAATCTCTAAAATATGTCAAGATGTTTAGTTTATGTTATTATGACTGAATTGCAGTTTTTAAGTTCATACCTGGCATCCCTGCCCCAATTTCATTGCTTCTAGAACCTTCGAAAATTATATTGCTATTTCATTTTACGCATATTCTGTCTCTTTCTCTGCTGAAAGAGATCGACTAGAAGTTTCTAGAACTTTTGCTCTGTTCTTTTTACTCATATAGCTGTGTCTCGCTTATGCGGTATTCGAACATTCTAGAATGTATAAAGCAATCATTTTACAAAGTCCACATTTGAGTGAATATTAGACACTTCATCATACCTTCTTTATTTAGTCGGGTTATATTTACCGATCAATACGCAAAATGACGATACGAGGATATAAAAGCACTTTGAAAGGGTAGCCCCGCCACATTTCGGTTCTGAAGTCTAGTGGAAAGGTCCTGTATATTATTAGATTAGGATTTTTAATAATCTTATAAAATTATCAAAATGTAAAAGTCTTGGAATAAATGTTCAGTAAAATTTAAATTGTTACACAAGATGAATCATAATCGCAAAAGTCGCAAAAAAGAGGAAATGAGTTCAGTTATAAAATAAAAATGGCGAAACCATCGCCCGGTTAACGACGCAAAATCCTTAAATAATGTAAAAATAAGGTCAAAAAGGATATTTTAAGGATTGAAATGTGAGGTACGTAAATTGTTTTAGACTCTTTTTTAATACTAATAGCTGATAATGAGTTAAGTAATTGTTAGGACTTGTGCTGCTTTGTTATGTTTACATAGATAAGAGAGAGATTACGTAGACCGGCAAATTTTACGTCAGAAAACTACCTACTTACCTATATATTTTCAATAAGTTTTATTTTTACAACTAAAATACTAACAAACTTCGCATAATAATCAAAGTTATACTTATAAATAATATTAACATACTATACTTAGTAATAAGTAGGTAGACACACCTAGGTCTGATGTCTGAAAATGAAAATCAATACTAGAGACGTTTCACTAAAGTTCGGCTTATTCAAGGTCATTGAGGTTTCCAAGTGTTTATTGGAATTTTCCGTTGTTGAAAAATAGGTAGGTACGTGCTATTCAATTGTTTACTTACTGCGTCATTAGTGCGGTCATCAGACTGCAAACATACTGTTTGTTTATTTTAAGATCTGTCAGTGTTAACAGCCTAATTAGCATGCTATGTGGAATGTGGATACCTACGAGTTAGGTTTATTTTTATTTAAGTTACAGGTTACTTATAAAAATCGGATATTTTAATCGGTAAAAATACTACGTCTCAACAACTTTGCAAGGTCCGGCAAGGTCGAAAATTATGTCGATTTTTATTATTTTACGTCTAACCAGACTTAACTTTAAACAACCACGTTAGTTTTAATAATACATTTATTTAGTCTGTACTAGTTTCTGTCCGAGCTATGAATGCCTGTGAACTTAAATTGCATTGATAAAATCGGTTTGTGCCATTTAGATTAATATTTACCCCACCTTTGTCGCTACCACTGCTCTTAGAAATGAGGCTTTTAAAGTGTCGGTTTCCAAATTTCTACTCATCTAAGAGGATGTCCATTAATTACGTGTGTTAATTTTTTTACGTGAATACTTCTAGTTAGTAAAACAAATCGTCAAATTTCATTCTTGGTGACATGTCTTTTAAACAAATACATTGTAATCCCTATTATTATATTGTAATGTTCAGTGATACTGCGGTAATACGTTGAATAACCAAGATAACTGTCAAAAATCGGCTTTATTTAATAGAATTTTTCACTATGTTGCGTTTTTGCGAAAATAACATGACATAACCGTAAACCGTAACACAAGCTAGAGTCCCCACTGCTAGTCGGGAGATAGGGGGGACCCTAACCAAGTAGGGAGGATTTGGCCATAATCCACCACACTGGCGGGTTGCGGGTTGGCAAGTTGGCATACTAAACTTGTCTTTGAAGAGGTAGGTAGTCTTCTACGACACGCTCCTATTTATTTCCTATACCGTTTTTATGTTAGGGGATTAACGTAGGTACGTGACTTCAAGATTAAATGAACTGTCTACTTTATTTTTAGCGACTTCTCCCCCAAGAAATATTCGGTTCCTCAATAAACCACACGTAATTTATGGATATGCTCTACACACTAATACATATAGGACATCAAAATGCTGCATGCATTGCACTGCGTTGGTCGCACAGAGTTCGCGTTGCGTCGTACTCAAGAGAATGCCTTTGTGTAAAATAATTCATACCTGATCAAGGTATTGTGGGGAGTTTTTGATATCTGTTCATGTAAATATTGTGGCTAAGTTGTACAAAACATTTTGTAATACCTTTGTAAAAAATGACTTATCAAGTTCGTGGGGTTGAATGTAGAGTTGTGTCTTAATAGAGCATTTTGGGTTTAGTTACTAGGTACGTCTAACCAGCATGTTGCTTAGTGTGTCTTTGGCATTGAGAATGAAGTTGATAGTAAAGGTGCATTATTATTTTGTGAAGCTCAGTCGTAGAACCAGTGTTCTAAAAGAATGAAACATATTTGGGATTTTAGTTTGAAGGCATTGTCATTAATTATAGTTAACCCTGTCGTGTGCAAATTGTATTAATCCACATAGGTACTGTTCACTTTTCTGTGCTGTCACGTAGTTGCTTACACATCCTGAAATATAAATTTTGCGTTGCAATACATTAGCTGGTGGAATTTATAAACAGACATATTAACGGAATACATATCTACATACCTACGTATAGTTTTGAGCCCATTCTATATCTTTTCATAGGTTGCAATAATTACCAATTATAACTAATTATAAATCGTGGATAAAAATCTAAAATACATCGTCACTGAATGAAGTCCATCAGCTTATTATACACGAACAGCAGACGTTAGACATTAGAGGCCAACTACCATAAGATATGATTAATTTTATTGTAATACCATTTATTATTAATTTGACATGAAGTTTATAATTATTCTTAACTTCCAATTGTAATTTATTTTAATATCGATCGTATAATTTGAACTTTTCTTAAGGTAGGTACTAATAAAAGAGTATGAGTAAGAGTATTAAGGTTACAACGAGAATAAATAAACATCTCTACAAATATAAATAAAACAAACTCTACTTATATAATTATTAACTCTTTTTATAAATAAATATTGGGAGAAATTACACCCATAAAACAAATCTAGCCTCAAACTAAGCAAAACTATGTGATAATGTATACTTACATATATTTACCTTTTCATAATTTTTATCAACCATAAAGACTTACAGGTTTTTATATTTTTATATTTTTATATATTTGCATTCGCTGCTTTCGTCGAACTATTTAAACTATTTTTTTTCGCAAGTGCCTCCAATGTTAATTATACTTTCTTATTTATAATTACGTCATTAATCCAAACAAAACATTTTAAATGTAGATTCAAAAGGGGCAAAACTTACTTATGGAGTATTTTGTAAATTCAGATAAAAGTAAAATATACCTAAGTACACAGTCAGAAAAATCATAGTCGAAATGTTTGAAAGCATCATTCGTCATGAGCTTATTTGAGAATCGCTATATACCTAGTTGTATGTAATTCGTTCTATGCACATGGTCTTATGTTTATTGTAAAGTGTTATACTTACCTATTTATTGAGATGCGGCTGTATGCCATAAATAAATAAATTACTTTCGTAAAATCTTGAATGAAATAATTACTAATTTCAAAACATTTAAGTTTAAGTGTCATAAATTTATTACGCTGATTAGTAAAGTAATAAGTATCTACCTTTAGTCGCATATGACAAATATTATAGACGTAAAATGTATAATATTTAATTTTATATTAACATTTTCTAAAGTGTTATTTCACAAGTCAAAATTGACATCGCCAATTATGAAATATTGCTAAATGTTAATTTAAATATATAAGTAAATACAGTTATTTTAAATCGCAAAGAGACAACTCGATACTCGATTTTTCAGTTTTTTAAGTAAATGTTTTGGTACGTAGGCTGTTATAACATCACCAGGGGACAAGGTAGTGATTGTACATTAAACCGGAATATATTCGTTCCATTTGAAACATATTTTTCTAGAAGACATAAAAATCCGGAATATATTCGTTCCATTTGAAACATATTTTTCTATAAGACGTAAAAATCTTTTGTTAAAATTATTTATTGTTCGCCAGCAGATGCGAGAATAATATAGCAAGTTAATTTATACAATAGAACAATGAGACGTGCGGGAACTCTACTTAATTTATTTTACAGTTAAACAGTTAAAACAGAACATTAGTGAATAGCAATAACATCCTTCTAGAACCATAACGGTCTTATTACAACAAAATAAAATACGGTTAACTATTACAATAGGCGTTTAAGGAATCATCTTGGGATTTAGAAACTCAGATTGATAACCTCTAATTAAACATCCATCAGAAGTAAAATAATACCAGTTTAGATTATTATTTAGCACGATTTAGACATAGCCACAAAACTTTCACAGATTACAACGTACAACGATATATTTTGTGTTTGATATTTATTATTACAATTGAGAATTTGATGAAAAACAACTGATCAAGAACACTTTAATATAAGATCAAACGTACGTCCATTCAGTATAAAAAAATGAAGTAACGATACATATAACTGATTTTGACATTCGTATAAATAATTTTAATACTCAATAATTCGACTAACCAGCAAAAAGTAATGCAACAATGAATTCTTATCTAGTTCCCACGTATAATATTATTTTACAAATTAGATATAATATGTTGATAACAACGGGGAGATTGTAAGTTACCGCAAAAACCACATTACTTGATATACATGTTTACCGCAACCATGATAGATAATAATGGAGGAAGAAAAATGTTACAACGATTGAAACGAAAGGTGAAAAATTTTCAAAGGGGTTTTCATAGCAAGTTACAAATTTTAATTGTTTTGTGAGAAGTTAGAGAACCATATAACGAGGACGTTGAATTCTATGATATTTATTTAAACAGAAAATGAAATTTAAGTTAATTTTTTACGTAGGCCATTACTAATTACGTGAATTAATAGCTATGTTTATACACTAATAGAAATTTAATTCCTCGAAAATTAAAGGACTCTGATAATAAATGATAATGATCTTGCGAAACTGAAACTTTTAAGGATATAGGAATCTGAATCTTTTAAGCGCCATTAACTAATTATTATAAGTAATAACTGCTTATAATTGTGAATTTATCGAATGCACTGAGCTGCTGTAGATTTTAATAATATTTCATTACATTAAGTTTTTAATTGCATTTACGCGTAAGTAAATATGCTATCATAACAAAAAAATTGCTTTTCTGGAAGAGTAGAACAGGAATCAGGAAATTATTCTGGAGTATAAATGTATTATTTACTGAGTCTAAAAGGAGTGAAATTAAGAGGAGGTGGAAAATTAATGCTATGGTTTAGGAAGGGAATGAAATTTACGCAAATCTATTAGATGATGAAACATGAAGGCTAGTCAAAGGTCTCAGAGTATTTATAAAATGTTACACTATAAGGGAAGAAACAATAAATAAAACCTGTACCTATGCTATCTAAGAAAGAACGATGCGTTTACTGTTGAGATAAATAACTTTACTTTGCTCTTATTGTGTTGTAACTCAATAATACCTGAACGCTGAGGTAGCTATTACTGAAGACTGCTGAAAATTATTATGGAAGCTAAAAATAATTTACTAATGATGAAAATAAATATGAGTCATTCGTACGTAATGAGAAATCGGAGATCTGACCTTGCCGGAATTATTTGTTAGAGTAATTGTGAAATTGCACAAGTTTGTGAAAGTAAATAAAATTGCAATACGAACATAACTGAATAACTAAAGCACAATTATGAGTAAGCTCAGTGGCGTAGTCTAGGAAATATGTTATGATTATAGTCACAATACTTATGATCTATCTCTTAATATTATTAACATTTAACATTTATTACATAAAAGGACAGTAATACCGACTAAAGGTACTCAAAGATAACATTTCTAGAAAAGAAACATTGTAGGCACAATGAGGTACCTGTACGTTAGCCTAATTTGTGTTGGTCCAAATAAGTAATGACTGTTTAATTAATTCTTGTATTTTGATTGTTATTATAATGTGTGTTATTAATTATTGTTGAAAATTATTATTTTAATTACAACTGACATTATTTATTTTTGAAAATTATTATTTTAATTACAATTGACATTGCTAAGTAAATTTATTTATTTTATTGTAACCGACATTTGATTAATTATGAATTATTTTTAGTGTGTTTGTTCTTACTTATAATTATTGTACAGATAATTCACTGTAAAATTGACGTGTACCTACTTGCTACTTACTTACTTTATTCATATAAATGAATATGAATATGGATACAATTTCTACCACAGAAGTATACTTAAATGTAACAAATTTGACTGTCTTGACTTTAAAGCTTACAGAAATTTGAATCTATTTAGTGCTAAGTATTTCCTAATAATATCTACCCAATAATCGCTAAAATGTTCGAATTTATCATATGCCAGTGAGCTGATGTGGGATTGTACGATTGTCATAAGACATGCTAATAAATAGGTACTTAAAGTAAAAAATATCATAACTCCTTGTCAATAGAGCTTAAAATTTCCACATACGTTTAGGAAAAATTGTTTATTAGCAAAAATGTCGCTCTACTAAAAAAAAAAACACAGGAATCAGGAAGGTATTGTGGACTATGCCAAAGCATTATTTACTAATCTAGCTTTAGGTCTCATTTCGAAGTCTAAAAAAAGATTGGAATGGAAATGGAAATTATAAGGAAGTAACATAATGAAATAAAAATGAAAGTAAAAGTAATGATATTATATGGTTTGTGAAGTGAAAAAAACCTCTAAATTGATGGGATAATGAAGGCCAATCAAATAGAGTCCTAAAGTACCGACCTAGTAGTTTAATGTTACTCTATGACGAAAAGGAACAAGAATTAAAACCTGTCTATTAACTAAGAGAAAACGAGACGTTTATTTTTGATATACGAGTAATTTCCTTTACTTTGGTCTTACTGCGTTGTAACCCAATATTGCGTAAATGCAGGGGGTAGCAATTACTGCAGACAAACAGAGAACGAACTCGTACTCGAAGAAATCGAGCCATTATTTGGCTCGATTTCATAAATATGGATCATTTAAATATGGATCTCAGCCAAATTCTAACTTGTATAATATACCTATGCGCATACAACGTATAATAATCAGGAGACAAATTAAATATGTATAAAAATGAAGTGAAACATAATATTTTATAAAAATGATGATAGAATAAATGAGTCATGTATCATGTTTGTATACGTAATGACAAATCTGAGATCTAATTTTGCCGGAACCATTTAGTTAAGTAATTGTGACATTGCACTATTTTATGCAACTAAATAACATTGCAACATACGTTAGTATAGACAACTGTACAATATTGAATAATATGATAGTAATATTTAATTTAATTCCATTATTTAATTCCAGGGCATTTAAGCCTTAAACTCAACAAACATGCTATTAACTCTACTAAGAAATTTTTCGTCATTGTTATAATATTTTTTAGTTCACGCTGTGTAGTGCACATATTTTAGGTAGGTATACGATTTAGAACTGTATCTGTTATTTTATAACCTTGTTCATATAATTTGATTGTGTACCTTAACAATAAATAAATAAATATTAACCGAAGTCAATTTTTAGATTTCAGTATGTCTCTTTATTGATTCGAGTACGGAAATGTTTACCTGCAGACCCATTGATAATGAAAATAATTGAAAATAATCATGAAAACTTCGATTGCGTTATTACATACATTGAAAACTATTTTTTAAATCAAATTGTTATTGATTGCAAAACCAATTAACACTATGGGTACATATACCGGTGCATTATTTGAAAGATATAATAATTACCAATGATAATAATGATAATGATATAATGAATGATATGAGTAATGGACAATAAATAAATGTGCCAAACAACTAAAGAGCTATTGCACTAGGTTATGCTACAGTTGTACAGTTTATAAAACATTACATGGATAATATGGCCTAGCTCTTAATATTGTATGTATATTGGATAAGCTACCTAAATAAAACACTAAAGAACACAAGTAATATCAACTGAAAATCAAAGAGACAATTTCTACCACAGATATTTACTTTAATATGATTTAAATGTAATTTAATTAAATGGATACATTGGAAGTATAATTATTACTAATTAGGATGACATTTTTATGGAAGCCAAAATGTATAGGTATATTAAAAACGATAGAATAATAATAATGGATGATTCATCTAATCAGAGATTTGACCTTGCTGGTAGGTACTATTTGGTAGAGTAATTGTGAAATTACACAATTTAATGAAACAAAAAAAATGCAATACAATTTAGTATAGAACATTTTATCTCATTGAATACTACTATAGTCATGTTAATAGAAATCGAAGTTTAGGTACCTTTATTAATTATTACCTGAGAATTTTATTAATACGCTAATAGAAATTTTATTACCCGTACACCAAAATCAAAATCCTGGAAACAGTTGAGAAAAGTGATAATGATAACCCTCGGTCAGTAGCGTTATAATATTAAAGGTAATTTATAGATTAAGTTATTGATTGCAAAACTACTTATACCATCTAGAGCCAATTTTATGAAATAATTGGGAATTAACACAGTTTTATGAAACTCCACTATAGTATATATATTACAAGTTAATGTTGAAAAAAAAATTGATGAAGTATATATTTGACTTACAAAGCTGTTTTGTATAATTTGATTAGTCATTTAGGTATATAATCCAAGGACAGATTTAAGTGCAGGTACTATTACTGGTCTAAATACAAGTAAGATGACGAAAACGATGGTTTCATAATACAATGAAATTTATTACTAAGCCTCTGTAGCTACTTAGTGTACCAGATTATACGTTATGAGCAGAAATAATATATGTAGGTATATCTTTGCTAAACATAAACGCGTCGATGACTGGGTGCGAAATTGCTTAACATCACGAAATCAAATTAATGTTCTGGTACTAAGAGTGCAGTATTAGAACTTCAGTAATCCTTGATCAAAGACTGATCAAACATATTATTTTAAGTCAACTTTATTTATGATTGTGACTAGTGATACATATCTACATATGAATTAGAAGTTATCTTTTTTTATAGACTTAATGAATTAAGCAAGCATGTTTAATTTAAAATAGGCACAATTTTTAGGTAGGTTCTTTGAGTCTAATGTGAATTTTTTTTTCTTATCTATTTTTTTATTATCGGTTTAACCAATCATATTGCTAATGAATAACCATAGTATTCAAAAAATCATATGCTCGTATGCTTAAATTTGAAACACAGGAAAATTACATACTTACTTACCATTTTATGACAAGACTGCAATCCAATAATTTTGTCGAATTACGGATTGGGACTCTGATTTTCGAGGACGCATTTTGATTTGTTCCTTACAAACAAATTTGTATTGACATAATATAAAAAATTAGACATAGGTATACATAAATATCACCCTCTTTGCCTCTTAAACACAATCAAAACGAGAATTAGGTTTTATTCATTTATTTAATATAAAGTTACTTTAAATACTATGACCGTTGATGCAAATTGCAAGATCACTTCATTTTTTCTGATTTTTTGTATGCTAGTCTTGTGTGTTAGTCTAGTTTTTAATTGTCATTTAGTCTTCACTCTAAACCTTATGATTAATCTCAAAAATTCAATTTAGGATAGGACTTTAAAGTAAATAGTCAAAAATGCTTGTAAATACACCGGTCTTCTTCGTAGTTCATTAACAAACATGTAACTAACATTTATGATTTGAACTCATCTATCAATTCGAAACTAGACTAAAATTACCCTTTTCCAAAATGACAGCTGATTTTAAATACAACTTATGCTTATATTTTTATGCTTAAAATTGAAGATTATTCTTAACAGGAACATCTTTTTATTTAGGATATTAATTTTTGAGTAGGTATCTAATTGCCATATATATCTGTATTTTTCTGAACCTATGATATGAAACCATTTTGAAACGTGATAATAGACAATATAATAATAGATATATAAAAATACTTAATTAAAAAAAATAGAGCGGTCTTATCAAAAATACTATAGATTTATAATCTAAATTATTTTCATAGTCTCCTTGCAAAAATATAGAATTCTAACTAGGTATACTTAAATTTTTTAAATTGAAACGTGCTATGTTCAAATTGGTCTTAAATCAGTTATACGACAATCAATGTAACGTGCTGCTATATAGCGTAACCTTACTTAATTATTATTTAGCACTTTTAAAGAATGCAGTTAAAGTAATTTGGTTTATAGGTACTAGGTCGTGAAAATTATTAGATCGTAAAGATTTCGGAGACCATATCAGTAACCAAGAAGATGATTTAGTGTTTGACATTGAAATACTAATACTAATATAAATAGGATTGGAACTGTTGATGAAAAACCAGCAGCATTTTAGATGAAAACTGCATAATAAATTAATAAAATCACGCGTAAAAAGATACGAAGCAATAAGGTAGTAATTACTGTAGCATAACGAAATTATATTGTGAAAAGAGATACAAATATAATTATTACGATGAGAATATTTTTCAATCTTAGTTACTTTTGTTTTAAGAGTTATTTTGTCTATTGTTTTTGACTATTAAATAGGAATAATATACAAATACAAATAACTAAAATATATTTGATTTGGTGGATAATAATTCAATAAAGTGCAATCATACATATTTACCTAAAGTGAACTGTGGTGTCAAAGTCAACTCTCATCGTATGAAGTTAAAGTTTCTTAAAAAACTTACTTTAAGTAAAGGAATACCCAAACATTTACTCTACAATCCAACGTATTTAATTTTGACAAAAATAAAATAGCTAATAATACAAGTGGTTCGTCGTTATAATCCTTATATAGGTGCTGAAAATAACTGAGACTGAATTTAAAAAAAAAGTTTGAGATTAAACACTAATAGAGCATTGAAATTTAAGTCTTCACTTGTAAAACAGCACAGTTTTATACTTATTAAGGGATAACGTATAAGCCCTTAAGTATTCTTGAATTTAAAACACAGGAAAATTACATAAGTACCATTTTATCACAATTTCAAAATACAATCCAAAATTATTTTATCGAATTACGGATTGGGACGCATTTTGACAAGGAACAAACAAATTTGTATAGACACAATTTAAAAAATTAGACATATACATAAATATCTTTGCCTCTTAAACACAATCAATACGAGAATTAGGTTTTATTCATTTATTTCGTTTAAAGTTACTTTAAATACTGATACTGATGACCGTTGATGCAAATTGCAAGATTACTTCATTTTTCCTGATTTTTTGTATGCTAGTCTTGTGTGTTAGTCTAGTTTTTAATTGTCTTTTAGTCTTCACTCTAAACCTTATGATTAATCTCAAAAATTCAATTTAGGATAGGACTTTAAAGTAAATAGTCAAAAATGCTTGTAAATACACCGGTCTTCTTCGTAGTTCATTAACAAACATGTAACTAACATTTATGATTTGAACTCATCTATCAATTCGAAACTAGACTAAAATTACCCTTTTCCAAAATGACAGCTGATTTTAAATACAACTTTTGCTTATATTTTTATGCTTAAAATTGAAGATTCTTCTTAACAGGAACATCTTTTTATTTAGGACATTAATTTTTCAGTAGGCATCTAATTGCCATAAATATCTGTATTTTTCTTAACCTATGATATGAAACCATTTTGAAACGTTATAATAGACATATAAAAATACTTCATTTAAAAAAAATAGAGCGGGCTTATCAAAAAATACTATAGATTTACAATTTAAATTATTTTCATAGTCTCCTTGCAAAAATATAAAATTCTAACTAGGTATATTTAATTTTTTGAAATTGAAAGATTCTATATTAAAATAGGTCTTAAATCAGTTATGTCGTATAACTGATTTAAGTAAACAATGTAAAAAGTTAATCAATGTAACATGCTATTATATAGCGTAACCTTACTTAATTATTATATAGCAATTTTAAAGAATGCAGTTAAAGTAATTGCTTTATACTAGGTGCGTGAAAATTATTAGATCGTAAAGATTTCGGAGACCATATCAGTAACCAAGATGATTTAGTGTTAGACATTGAATTACTCATAAAATAATATAAAACTACAAACATTAGCTGCATAGAAATGGAATTACTTAGGTCCTAAAATTTGCATTTTAATTAAGTAGCAAACGTGGAATAGTAGACAAAAGTAATAATAATTTTGAAACTTTAAACTTCTAAAAATGTCTTTAGAATGGAAGACGACGTTACATTTAGAAAATTTAACTCTAACTTTACGAAAAATAGAAAAGTCAGTCAGGATTGGAACTGTTGATGAAAAACCAGCAGCATTTTAGATGAAAACTGCGTAATAAATTAATAAAATCACGCGTAAAAAGATACAAATCAATAAGGTAGTAATTACTGTAGCATAACTAAATTATATTGTGAAAAGAGATACAAATATAATTATTACGATGAGAATATTTTTCAATCTTAGTTACTTTTGTTTTAAGAGTTATTTTGACTGTTGTATTTGGCTATTAAATAGGAATAATAAACAAATATAACTAAAATATATCTAATATATTTGATTTGGTAGATAATAATTCAATAAAGTGCAATCATACATATTTACCTAAAGTAAACTGTGGTGTCAAAGTCAACTCTCATCGTATGAAGTTAAAGTTTCTTAAAAAACTTACTTTACGTAAAGGAATACCCAAACATTTACTCTACAATCCAACGTATTTAATTTTGACAAAAATAAAATAGCTAATAATACAAGTGGTTCGTCGTTATAATCCTTGTATAATAGGTGCTGAAAATAACTGAGACTGAATTTAAAAAAAACATTTAAGATTAAACACCAATTTTAAGTCTTCACTTGTAAAACAGCACAGTTTTATACCTAGTTATAAAAGGATAACGTATAAGTCCTTAAAACAATACTATTTCGAAAATCTCTATTTTTCAACAATTTCTGAAGATTGTGTGTCAGACTGCTAGACTTTATAGTTAATAAAAGTTACGTGTCAATATGGATACGGAATGAATTAAAATTAAGAATTAAATTATAAGAGCATAATTTTAGCTATTTACGTTGAGTAGTTATAAATAATGTGTCATAGGATATTACAATCGAATGTAGTTGAATGTATTGAAACAATCGGAGCTAAAACGAATATAGATCGAATCTAAAATATTTTTTTATAGTATGTTCCAACATTATAAATTTATATGTTTTGTTTGACATTAAATAATAATAAATTGTTTATTATTTTCTCTCACACAGAAGTTTTACATTGTAAATATTTTAATCAAAGTATACTTATTAGTAGTTGATTACTATCTATTATTAATTATTAGATGTAAGAGAGAGCACAAAATGTAAGTAAGTATAATGTGTGTGTATGTGCGTTAGGGTGTGTGTGTGTGTGCGTATGAGGGTATGTGAGTGTGTGAGGCGTTCGTGTGTGTGCGTCTCTGTGTGTGTGTGAGAGAGGGTGTGCGTATGAGGGTATGTGTGTATGTGAGTCGTTTGTGTGCGTGCGTCTGTGTGTGTGTTGAGGGTGTCCGTATGAGGGTGTGTTTGAGTGTGTGCGGATGTGTGTGTGTGAGGGTGTCCGTATGAGGGTGTGTTTGAGTGTGTGCAGATGTGTGTTTGTGTGTAATTGTACATGGGATGATTTAATTGTTACACGGATTTGTTAATTAAGGGGTACATTTTTACATTTAAGTTTTTGTAGGGGGTAAATTTCGATTTTAGCATTAATTTTGTTATATAAATTGCCTCCAAGAAAGACAAGTTTTTTTTTTAATGGTAAATATTAAGTAAGAGCGGCATTACAACTATTTTAAAAGATGGTTTAGCAAAAATAGCAGGAATTCTATAGTTTTCGTAAGTAGTAAAATATCAAAAACCACAGTGAGCTTGTAAAGTGAATGATCCTAGGTATATATTTTACGAGATTCTTGTTCAAGTTAGATAAATGTAATTAGTTATCAGCGCACAAAACAAATTAGTTTATTTTTTAGGTATAGTACCAACTAAGACATATGTATGTATGAGGTAACTATGAGATAGGTATGTGATAACTATGAGATTGTTTTGAGATAACTATTAGATAGGCACGTAATAACTATAAGATAGGCATGTGACATCTATGAGACAGTTATGAGATAGGCACGTGAAAACTATGAGATAGGCATGTGACATCTATGAGATAGTTATGAGATAGGCACGTGATAACTATGAGATAGGCACATGATAGCTATGAGATAGGCACGTGTTGACTCTCAGATAGTTATAAGTTAACTATGAGATAGGTACGAGATAACTATGAGATAGTTATAAGTTAACTATGAGATTGGTACGTGTTAACTATGATATAGTTACAAGATAGGTATGTAATAACTATGAAATAGGTACGTGGTACATATAAGTTATCAGATAAGTTTTAGTTCATAAAATAATTATTAGATAAGCACGTGATAACTATGAGATAGGAATGTGATACTGATACCTATGAGTTAGTTATGAGATAACTATAAGATAGGCACGTGATAACTATGAGATAGGCATGTGATAACTATGAGATAGTTACATAATAAGTATGAGATAGGTACGTGATAACTATGAGATAGGTACGTGATAACTATGAGATAGTTACGAGATAACTATGAGATAGTTACGAGATAACTATGAGATAGTTACGAGATAACTATGATATAGTTACGTAATACCTATGAGTTATGAGATAACTATTAGATAAGCACGTGATAACTATGAGATAGTTACGAAATAACTATGATATAGGTACGTGATAACTATGAGATAGTTACGAGATAACTATGAGATAGTTACGTGATACCTATGAGTTATGAGATAACTATGAGATAGCATAACTATATAGGTATAGCATAAAGATAACTTAGCATAATGTTTAAAAGCACACATCGAGAAAAGCATAACAATACCTAAGCTTCGCGGTCAGCCCTGAGTGTCACTTCGCCATATTCGACCTGCGCTCCGCTGCGGAGGACGCCGGCTCGCTTCGCTCGCTACTTCCCCCCTGCGCTACGCTTGACCTCGCATGACTCTCTCCACCCAGAACCTCCCTTGAGGTTCTGGCCCCCGCATTTTTATTTACACAGGGGGGTAGTAGCGACAAGACTAAGTAGAGTCGGGGTGCTCCGAGTCGGATCTGGGTCCCAAGTAACCTAAATAAAAAATGCCTAAAGACTATTATGCGTCTCTTCAATAGTCGAATTGAATGTAGTAGGATGATTGTAATGCTTAAAACACATGACGCCAAAAACGATTATGCAAAAGTTACACTATGTCACTATATATTATGCTACATTAATTATGACAAAGTATATTAATTATAGTAATTATTATAGTATATTAGTAGTATTATTATAGTATTATATTAGTATAGTAAGAAAAAAATGCATTTTAAATGGCACCAAAAAAAATGTATGTATAAAACTTTTTTGCGTTGAACTGAAACTGAAATATGCATTAAGAAATTGTGAACTATAATAAGTAACATTACATTATCTTTGGACGGCAATTTTTTAATGGTTCGTTTCAACAGAATAAACTAAGGATTATCGTCTGATACCAATCTGAACGAAATTGTTTATATTTGTAATTTTCGGAGAGACACAGTTGAAAATGATTTAAAAAAAATGTACGGATGTATTGTAAATTATAATAATGTTATATAATTACTTTAGAACGTTTACTGCGTGTTATCCATTTTTGGCCAAAACGGATCAATTCATTTTATTTATTCGTCGTTTCGATTTTGCAACTATAGTTATTTTAAAACAACGTGGTTCTAAACACATTATCTATGCTAAATTATTGGATACACATCCTTTGAATGAAACAGGTAATTTAATTTTCTCAGCCTATCACAACAAAACCTCAAATTAATGCTTTCAAAATTTAACATGCGCAAAATGGGGTTATTTCTTTGAAGAAATTGGAAATAAACACTTTTTTAACATAACATGCCCTATTAATATAAAACTGCATTTAATGACAACTCGTCTGAATAGAATAAGTCAAGACAGAAACAATGAAACATTTAAAAACGGGACTTAAATAAAAAAAAATAGTAGTTATATATTATTAATTTAAAATAATAAGTGTACTTAGAAATATTAAACAATGACTTCATAACGTATAATTTTAAGAAATGTAGGTACTTATGTATGGTTACGTAAACGGATTAACAATGACCTAAACTAATTTAACTTATTTTAGAAAATGAAAGGAAATTTCATGAAAATAAATTAGTAATTTTTTTGGTTCAATTTTACAATGCCCGTGTGCATTGCAATAATCTGCCTCAAGACTTGTATTGAATTTTGGTATAATTTTTGGATAAAAACTAAAAATTATCTACAAAACATTGAATTACAAAGAAAACCCATTCGAATACCACAAGATTTAAAAAACTAAAGGAATTTGCGCTAAATATTATGAAATGTATCCTAAAATCAATTGATCATTTTAAACAACGTTTATGTATATTTCTGCGTAATTTAAGCAGCACCGTTTAGGAAAAACTAAATTAAAAAAATGTCGTTTTGAATTTTGATAAGCAAAGACAACTATATAATAAGTATGTGATCGCCAGCAAATTGCTGCAACCGAGTAACAAATTTATAGTACAAGATTAAAATTGGAATTATCGGATACATCTATGAACGAAAATAATTGGCATTACGAAATAGCCCACTGAAATCTTACATGAGCTGTACATTTTTTAGAGGACGCAATTTTATTTTTGTGGTTTGTGTGGTTTGTGGTTTGTGGGGGGATCAATTGAAGGTTATCTCTAAGTTTGTGGAGTTGCCACCCTTGTCCACCGGCTGTCATCTTGGAAAAAGGGATCCAAACACATTTTTTGCGATTTCTCGGAAACTCCATCAAAAAAATTCGTACAGATATAATTTTATAGCAAATCGCTTTGCCTACAAGTACGTGTCATACAACTTTTTGCCCTAAACTTAAAATTACAGAAGTTAAAATAAGCTGGAAAGGGAGAAAATTTCTTTACAAAAAATATTTTTTGCTCTACTA
Source organism: Ectropis crepuscularia (assembly GCA_963693475.1). NCBI lineage: Eukaryota > Metazoa > Arthropoda > Insecta > Lepidoptera > Geometridae > Ectropis > Ectropis crepuscularia. Next base: position 6,438,935 of record OY856340.1, read on the forward strand.
GGTACTTGTTTTTATACATTTAACAAACAAAAAATACTTCAGACCAATCTTGTAGATGGTATTTTGAGGATTTTTTTTCTCTATTACTTTATTTAATTTCATCCATTTAAAACGCTGAAAAAAAATAAAAAAAGGATAAAACTAAGTTAAACATTTCGTTTTGACCGGAGTCTCATGAGCATTGTCGATCCCGGTCAACTTTGGAGCGTTGTTTGTTTGAAATTAAATTAAACCAGCACGATTACAACTTAGAACCATATGAATGTGAATAGTTTATGATAATAAATAGGAATATATTAACTGTCGGTAACAGAAACACAATCATTAGATAAAAAATCGTAAACCAATGGACTGTACAGAGTTGTTGTAGCTGAAAAACGCAATTTGAATGAGTATTAAAAAGTTGAGAATTCGACTTGAAGAATAATTTCGAAATACTAGCCCACTTCGTTACGAAATACCCAAAATTGATGAATTTTAATGTTTTGAGTTAATCTAATTTTAAGTTTATAAAATAAGGCAGGTATGAAATCAGAAACATGTCAGAATAAATAGGAAATAGTACATAAATATGTAGTAGGGAAAAACTATCTGTCCACGTCTAAAAAACACATTTAAATTATAATTACCACTAGTTGAAAATTTTGAAAGGTTCCAGGCACAAATTAAAAAATTGGGTAGGAATGAAATCATATATTTAAAAGTTAACATATTGAAAATTTAAAAATACCCTATTATTATTTTTAAAAATGTTGATCGATTTAATATACACTAGACAATATATTTCGAAAAACGATATTTTTAATCGCACGCAAATTAAATGTGACATTTTAAATAGTCTCTCCACGTACTACATAACAAAGCAGCACAATCGGTAGGGAATAATACGAAATACAGAAAATCCTAACACGTTTCAAAATTGTATAGCAAAGGATAGGACAGTGTAAGATAATAAATACAAAGATACGAATAGCATAAATTTAGGTAGCTAGCTGACAAGCAAATTTGAATTAAACGAGTGAGTACAAAAAGTCGTTAATGTATGATAAAACAATACTACAATATTTGAACTACATTTGATAACACTCAATTAAAATTAAAGACATGAAATTAGAATGGTTAGTGAACGTAAATGGTAAAAATATGACATCAGTCGATTGCGAAATATTTTATAACAAATGAACGGTATAAGTAGTACCCAATACGTGAATGTAATACGTTATTATTATTACTATAAATATAATGTAGGCATATAATCAAGACCATATTATAATGTTAAAACTAAAAACTGAAAAGTATAATAAACTGTATTTAGCTTAAAAAAACAAGTTCGATGTAAAATTTTACAGTGTGAAAATATAATACTCCTAATATGATCTGCGAAATAATAAAAATTCTTTGACAATTTAATTAGCTAATTGAATTTAATTACAAATTAGGTAGGTACGTAATTATAATCATTGTGGATTAGATGGTGATGCAGTGGTGATATAGTGATACATGAAATAAATAATAAAAAAATTGGCGATATTAATAAAAACATTTAAACCAATTAAGAAAATGAGGTAGGCATGTGATTACGCGATCAACTGTGAGGAGGCTGAAAAAAGAATGAAAACAAATTTAATTATAATAACCTAATTCGGAAAACAAATTTAGAGTATGAAAAGTCAACATTGTGATATTATATTAGTATCTACGAAATACTGAAAATGTCAAAGCCCTTTAAATATGAATTCAACTCAATAGTGAAAAAGAATAAGTAAGCACAAATCAAAACCATTTATAAATAATATTTAATAAAAAACATTATATTAAATAACAGATAGGGAGGGAGTAATTGGAATATGATAAAAGTGGCGATTAGTATAAATTTAAAGTATACATACCTTAAATTTATACTAAACAAACTAAACGCAAGGTGTATCATGATTACGAAACTATTACGAAATTTTATTTAAAGGTATTTTAAGACATTTCTACAGATGGATTGTGTTTGACGGTAAATAACAATAGGTAAGTAGGTAGGTAGGCACTCAATTAGAATAAAACCTGAGGTTTGGTCGGAGTGAATATGACCGGTAGGATAATAACTCGAAATCGAAATCTTGAAAACAAAGAAGAATGTTGAAGAATTAAAAGCTCGAAAAGGGTTAGAAAAAATATGATTTTAAAACATTTCAGAATACAAATTTCAATAACAATTGAGTAGATATGATATCAGATCAGTGTAAAGATGGATATCAGATCAGTGTAAAGATGGATAGTAAATTAGAATGGTGGTGATATATTTCGTGATGAAAGCTGAAAAATAAGTGTAAAACGTCGAAAGCGCAATTCATATATTATTATTACGCAACATTGAAAATTTAAAGATAATTATGTTGAAGACATACCCAAATAGAATTTTATAATAGGAATATAATAATAGATAAATAAGACAAATCTGAACTATGGATGAATATGAAAATGACGAGAATTTAAACTTCTAATGCAGTATGACAATTACGAAATACTCAATATTTTAAGAAATGTGGATTATTGTTGATTTTATTTTTGGATTAATTTTATTTTTATTATTGGATTAAATTTGAAATTATTAAAATTCTGTTGACACTGAAAAAATATTGAAAATGGAAAAATATTGAGCAGAAGAATAAAATAAAACAAGACATTGTTATGAATTTTTGTGAGATGAGTGTTGTACAGATTAGGACAATGAAGTAAAGAACGAACCGGCAGGCAGTAGAGACTATCTATCTGAAACCAATTCATGTAGGTATGGACCTACATGTCCAGGTCCATCTATAAAAAGTTAATAATATTAATGCGTTAGAATGGCCATATTATAATTATATATATTTAATATAATGTGTAGCTGAGAACTTGTAGATTTGTGCGGAAATATAATACATATATGAAAGCAATACGTAATATTTTCTTCTGACATTTTAAACAGGTTCTTTATTAAAACATCACGAAAAAGAAGAGGTAGTGTTAGTATCAGAAATCAAGCTATTCTATAATACTTTATAACGGACAATTAGTGAATAGAGAAATGAGTATCTATGAAAATACTAAAATAATTATTAATCAACCTAAAGCAATGCATAGCATACACATATATTTAATTACTCATACTAGAAAGCTGAAAGAAATCCAAGGTTAAAATCGAGGAATGAATATATGTATATACTATATGTACTTGTGAAAAAGTGTAGTGATTGGGTTATATGGAAAAATAAATTATTAAAATTTTAAATAAATACAAATTGACAATTTGTACCTAGGTAGTTACCAATGGAATTCAACCAAATGTTTTATATAAGGTTCTGACAATGATTTCAACTAAAAATATATATACTATTTTGACGTATATTTATTTTTTATGTGATTTTTGACATTTATTTGATAAGTATATCATTAAATTCAAATTGTAAACACGACTTTAATACAATACTTTTGAACAATACCTTACCTTGACCATTAAGAGAAAAGACGAACATGGTTGACCGTGAATGGCTAGCTGTAACAGCATTCACATACCTATCTGATTGACTGATGTTGTTTGTTTTAAATCAAAACTACCTATATTTGCCAATAATTATTCTACTTTGTTTTTGAATTAAATAGAAATATGATACCTGATATTATTGATGATTTGAGAATAATGTGAACGTGAATGTGTTATTGTTTACATGATTACATAGAATAGGTATATGTTGTTTTCTAACGTATTTTATAACTTTGTATGCCGAAAGGCAGTATTCAGTGTACTTTAAAACCACTAACCATCTTTTGTAAACCCATTTACGCAATAAATATATTTCAGTTCATTTCCAATATTATGGAAGTCTGAAAAACAGTTTAAAAATTTGTGAACAATAAAAAGGTTTTTTAATTTACATATTGCAACAATTACATTATTGAGCAATTGTTATGAAGAAAATAAATGAGAGAGAACCAATAAGAATTGAAAAAAATAAAACGTACAACAACTCATACGTAGTTATTTCGTGATGAGTAAATAAATAATATCATTAGTTGAAACGCTCTATATGCCGCATATTTAAACGTTTCATCATAACATCTTTTTAAAACTGAAGTGAACAAAACAACGAATAGGTACGTTCGTTTCGAGATAAAAAAAAGTGTAGTGAAAACGTGATGTGAAATATAAATGTTTGTATAATTGATTGAAGTAACTTTTTAAAATCAAACACAAAGTAAAATTGATAACGAAAATAAAACTAATATGCGTAAATTGTATAGTATTCATGAATTTAAATATACATATATAGAAGCGTCGATTGTGCAAAGTCTAAACTATGTGTCTGGTTAATTGAAATATCAAAATCACAAATGTAGGTTTTATTGACTAATCTTAATTGCAAATTTTAATCATTTATTAGAAGTTCTTTTACGATAAGTGAAAAAGTTAGTGCGTTGTGTTATACGGAAACAAATTATATTTGTATGGAATATTTTGAATTATACGAAGTCATAAGTCCAAAAATATGAATTATGTGAACTATTCACCAAATGTGTAGAGTCAGTGTAATCGACTAATCGTTTAAATTTATTACAAGTGTACTCCTGAAAGAAACGATAAATATAATCTGTTGAGTTAACGAACGCTTATTTCTTGTGGTTAATTTTGAAACAATTTACAAAGAAAATTGAATATTCCCTGAATATACAAAAGCTGTTATATTATATTTAAAGATGCTTGTATCAACAATCTTGGGTAGATCCTAATTTTTAAAACGCATCGTATGACTGAATATACAAATAGAAAACATAACATTCACCTGGGTGAATTAATACGAATAATTGAATTAAGCTTAACAATAATATCTACAACATAAATTATATATAAATTAAGGTTGATTAAATAGTTGTTTAGAAAAAAAGCGTTTTTAAATATTCGAACTATTAAATGACAAAATACTTGTATCAATATGTATATATCAAATATGTATAGGTGTAAAAAGAACTTAAGACGGTACTAAAATAATTATGTGACAATCTAGGTAAACCTGATATTGTTAAGCCATACATATGTTAATACATATATTTACACTGTTGTTTCCCCAGTTACCGATAAAATACAAAGAAATGCATTAATATACAAAAAGGTAGAAATAAAAGGCTATTTTATTTATTTACTTACCCACATATGTATACATATTTCGATGCAACGAAATTCTCAAATACTACTGAATCAATTAAGATTAACAAATATAAGTATAGAATATGGCGAATAAGAAGGTAAAAATACAGCGTTATAACGCTATAATGGTGTAAATTATATGAATAGGGGCTAATTAAAATATTACAGGAACAGTATTTAAATAGGTGAACTATTTATATAAATAGCTGTACCATGGATATACCTATGGATGGTTAAAACGATTTAATCAAATTACATTAATACGCTAACTTGCTATGCTGATACGTAGGTTATTGGAATTAATTTTAATGATATTCGTACAAATTAATTACCACGTGACAATAAAGTCAAATAGCGAATAATATAAGGGACGTACTAAATATTTAATTTACTCAATATATAAAAAATTACAAAATATGGGGTTAGAAATATTTACGATGTAAAGGTTAACTAAATAAATAATAGGTAAGCTAGGTATTTGGAAATCTATTTTAAGTGATGATATACATTATATGATTGTTATTATATTACCATAATTACCTACTAAAACTATAATTTTACAGCATGACAATTACAATATTTTCATTGATTAACCATAATATCCAACATACAACACTAATCGTAAAACACGTTACTTCGACTTTTTTAGTGTGCTTTATTTTATTTTTAAGTTATCGCGTATTAAAACGTTTCGCTCATGTACATTTAATGTTGCGTTTATGAGCAACACAAATTATTTTTATTCGTCTTATTGCTTAGTTCCGATTTCTAAATATAAAATGTGTCATATTGTACTGATAATTTGCCCTTTTACAATTACATTTCAGGAATTATTGCTACTACGAGTATGTTATCTAATGTTATCGCTTGCTCTGCAGAATATAATGTTCCACCGTATCGCGCCGTCGCGTCGCCTGTCGAATCCAATCCCGAATACAAAACAATCTAACGGTTAAGCTAAGAGTGAGATTAGATGAGGCTAAATCTCCAATCTCCAGAATATCTCCATAAGCTTCCGTTACTTTAAAAACTAAATTCGTCAACCAAGGTATTATTTCGAAAGAAACTTTCAATTTCATATAAAATTAGTTTTTTTTTATTACAGTTTTGAAATATATATGACTCGAGTCTCGTCGTGTTACCAATGAAGCTAAAGTTATAATTCTCTCGAAACAGCAGTTTTACTCTTTTAAAAATATTTTTGAAAAGAATCTAAGATAAAAATAATACATAGTCACAAAAATAGCTTCTACAACGTCGATGAGACTTTTTAGTTTAGATTTGGTCACAACAAAAATTTCCTGCCACGATTAATGAAACATCAATTTTGAAATGAATAAAACACGGCGTTTATTCATATACAAGCGGAAATTTGAGTTATAATATCAATATTTTAGTTATTAACGAGCGTGATGTGTGAATAATCTATCCCTCGGCGCAGGGAGGAAGTAATTGCAATAATTAATTAATTTTCAGATGTTAAGGTTGTTTTGTCGGCGTCATGAGGCAGGCAGGCGGTCAGGCAGGCAGTCAGGCAGGCTTTTAAACATCGCAGATAGAATGATCTGATAGTTGTCGAATTTACGAAGTCGAGGCAGGATTCGTACCACACGTTATAAGGGAGGCTTTACTTACACACACCGGCGTAATTCTATCATAAACAACTTTATTTTAATACCTATTTTATTTTTTCTAAATATTGTAAAGTTTTTATTTCAATTGTTTCAATAATGAAAAATAATATGTAAAACGATTAATTAAGAAAAGTAATTCCGTTTAGGAGTACGGATTTTTTTCACCGAATATATATCACGTGTATATCTTATATATTACAATTGTAAAAGTTTTATAATTCTGTTTCTTTTTAGTCTCGTTTTAGTTTTGTCCAAAGAAATGTTTACTTTTTAAACTTAAAGCGCTTCGTACAAAAATTTCATAGTAAAATGACGTTACAATTACTTCAGTGATATTACCACTAGGTTCCCATGCTTTAAATTAAATACAGATGTAAAATTACTATTATGTACACAAAAAGTACTTCGTGCACTTGTGTAAAGTAATGATAAATTTATGAAATAGAGCGATCTCATGCTGTCAAAAAATAATATTAGGAAGTATTACTGCGTTTTAAACACAGTATACTTTTAAATATTTCAAATCAGATCATTATTACCATTAGTAGATATAGTATTACATAACGCACAAATGAAATTTAAGCTTAATTTAGATAGTTATTACGCCTTTTCAATTGCCAATAATAGAAAAGCTATAATTACAGTAACAAATGGTTTTGTAAAATAATACTTGAATATAAGCTTGGAAATAGATGCAGCCACATTGATTTGTAAGAGCCACCATTATTTAGAGAGGCACAAGCCGTAGATTATTTACCTAAATATATTACGATGGATTATTATAAAATGCAATAATTTGTTTAGAAATAAATTCTTGGATTAGATAAAATTGAATTAGTCAATAGGCTGTAGTAGCCAACTCTGAATGAAGTAGCGTGGCTTGATAGGATTGAGCTTCTCATTAGGTTCCCAAAATAGTTTTTTGTAATTTAACATACACATTAAAACGTTGCATATTTCAAACTTGTTATATTATAACACTATAAAAGTCAGCCTCATTGTGATTTAGTTAGATTAGTGAACTATTTATTTCAAAAATCATATAAAATTTTATATTATTGTAATTTAAAGTCAGTATATTTGAGACGTATTGTTTAAGTCAAACTTTTAAAAAACATTAAAGGAAATTTTGTACGAAGTTAGCTTAGCGTTTTGTAATAGCAATAATAATGTCCCTATTTCATTAATATATAAAATAAATCTCTAGTATTTTTTAGAATGCAGTAACAATACTTCATCATCAAAAAAGTTTTGTAATAATAAATACCGTTACAAATAATAAACATTATATTATCTTTACTTCAATACCGTTCTATCTTTTATTTTGACTATTATTCCTTCCCACTTGCATTTTGCTTGAACGAAATAAATTCTGCAATAGCAGCATTTTGCTTGTAAATCAATTTTATCGCAACTCTACCACGATTTTGAGATAGGTAATCGTTATTACAATTTCTTGAACTATTTTTTTATTTGATTTTGCTACTATTTAATATGATTTATGCGTTAATATTAAAATTACGTTTAACGACACGTGAATTTAACATTTTTTTATTCACTAATATTACACATTTTATTTACATGTCTTAGGTAATACAAATTCTACCACATGTTAGTTGCTATGATTCTATCGTATATTACACAGCACCTAGCTTCGTTCTTATATTTTACATAAATTTATGCATAATTAATTTGCAGGGAAATGAGCAAACATTTGACTAATAAATAATGTTACCAAATATTAGTGAAATAATTGAAGTTCAATAATTAGATTAATCAAATAATTTATTGTTTTACATCTGTTGTGAACAAGATACTGCCATAAATGTTGAAAATTTAGATTTTTTTTCCAAACACAAATTCATCAAGTTCGTGTTATTGATCTTCAAATATAATGTGCAATGTGAAAAAATAATTAGGGCTCGACCAACTTACTCCATCATTAACACCGTACTTCATCATCATTCAACGTATTTCATCATTACTTTTCACAGAGATGCATCCGCCAAATTTCACCAGAAAATGTGATGCTTAATAGAAACATGTCCTTACAATCGACAACATCAAAATGTGATGCTTAATAGAAACATGTCCTTACAATCGACAACATCAAAATGTGATGCTTAATAAAAACATGTCCTTACAATCGACAACATCAAAATGTGATGCTTAATAGAAACATGTCCTTACAATCGACAACATCAAAATGTGATGCTTAATAGAAACATGTCCTTACAATCGACAAAATCAAAATGTACCAACACCAGAATCAAACAAAAACTCTACGATTTATAAATAAGGACATTACTTTACAATCAAATGGTGGCAGATGGGATTAATTTATTATTATGTTAAAAATATTTTTTCCAAAAATTTATTGTGCTATTACTTGTAAATATATAAATTTTTATGTGATAGTTGATAGATACTCTGTTCATTCATAAATATTATCCGATGTTTGATAAAAACTTTGTGTTTCAACTAATATGATTTCTAAAAAGTTAAATTTATTACACAATTTAACATGTTTTATTTCCATTATATCATTAAATATGTATTAATTTATGTAGATTTATAGTGTGATTACAAAAATGATTTTCATTGTATTTTTTGTTCGAGTTTATTGATTAAATATGGATTAAATGTCGATTTTACGTTTCATGGTTAGGGTACTGTGTGGTCTTGTGATATGAATTTTTGAACCTAAATATAATTACTATGTAGTCTGGTGTTGGTAAAGATTTCCCAAAAAATACATCTGCTGAGTTTCTTGCCGGTTCTTCTCAGTAGCTTGAAGGTTGTGAACCGGTAATAGTGTCACTAGGACATAATAATATTTATTTGTAAAAACCGCACAAAATTCACAAAACTTTTAAAACTCTACAATATCGCGAGTTTGACTTTTAATTTAATTTTATTATGACTATTTCTTCTCATTTTAAAATAAATGGGGTAAATAATTTATAGACTCTACTTTCACAAAAATAAATATCTCTAATGAGACCTTATAATGTCAGAACAAAACCCACTGCCAACCAAATAATATGTCTATTTTTTTTAAATGTGGATACTTATAAAAACGAATAATACTTGAAATACCAAATAAAATGATTTTAAACGTATTTGTCGTTTGATTACTTCGTGTAACCACCCCACCTATCCTATACCTCTAGATCTTAACATGACTGTTTTGTGCACATTTTTTACATTCAATTCTTAATTTTGATTTTAGCTGGGTGAATTTGTTTGTTATTTCGGTGCATACTTATTACGGGATTCGTATTTATTTTGATTAGTAAAGCTAATTTTATATCGTTCTTAAGGCTACAATATTAACATTACCGAAATAACATTAAAAAAATTCACCCACCTATCCTAGTCAGAATACCTATTCATTCAAATTATTTTCGAAAATGTTTGTCCACTCCTATTAAAAATGCTCTTTTTGATACATACAAATGTGCACAAAATAAGCTATGAATAAAAAAATAGCACCGGACTAACTAATGAGATTAGTTTAGTCTATATCTATAAATAAATAAGGCACCAGAAAAGATGCTTGCTTTAGACACCACTAGGACAAAACTGAATACGCTACAAATGTAAGTATGAGAAATCTAGTTTTTATATTCCGGGACTATGTTGGACGAGCAGGACGTTTGCCTGATGGTAAGCAACATGCTTGCCACATAACAGCAGACGGCTATTGAAACACGAAGAGTCCAAATCATTGCACTAAGCACTTGCGTCCTCCAGATAAATGGAATGCTCGTAACTCGAAAAAGCGACATCGTTTCATGGTTGATGTTCCAAAGACACGAACGAAGGGATTTGACTCTACTTTTGTGATAAGAACGTCTCGGCTGTGGAATGCGTTGCCTGAGTGGGTTTTCCCCGATGGTTACAATCTTTGTGTCTTCAAATCGAGAGTGAATCGGTTTTTTTCTAGGTAAACACGCTCCATCGTAGACCGCATCGTCGCTTAACATCAGGCGAGGGGACGGTCAAGTGTAAACCTATAAAAGTAAAAAAAATAATTATTTACCTCAATGAACATTGGTTTTCAAACCGGAAGACATGACGGTGATGTTTGCACATTACTGTTTGGCCGCAGAATAACTGGCAAAGCTGGATGGTAGAATAAATAACTGGACGTCTACTCTCTCAGAAAACGTAATTTCGTAATTAACTCGCGACTTTCCAACTCCGATTCTACTTCGATCCGTCATTTTGTCCGTTTAAATGTTCTAGGCCTACTCTAAATAGATTATGCTTAGAACATTTAAACGTCAAACAATGTTGTATCGGACGAAACGAAGCAGAACGAGAACAAGAAAGTCGCGAGTTTTTTTTTCGAAATTACGTTTTTGTAGAAATGGAGTAGACGTCCAGGTCGTCAAGAGTCTTACAACTACGAAAACATAGTATACAAAACTTTTCTTATGCACTGATCGTCGTTACGCGACAATAATATGCTGTGGCGCTGTGGCGGCGAGAACGTCCCAATCACAATGGTAAGGTCGTAGGTTCGAATCCCACCTGCGCTTTTGAGTATTTATACAGTACATTAGTGTTAGTTGCAGTAGGTACTTAATTATCGTAAGGAAATCGTAGGTACCTATAATCTAAGATAGACATCTTTCGAGAACTTGTGTCATCTATCAGCTTGCACTTGGCGCCAGGGGGGAGGGTCATATACTTAGTCTTGGTCAAGTCAAAAAACCGTGTGTGACAAGTGCGTGCATGAGTTTTAATTTGTGGTCCACCTTAGTTCTTAGTTTGGTCTAGTGGCCCAGATGGTATTCCTGCCCTAGTATTGAAGGCTTGTGCGCCTGAGTTCTCTCCGATACGGACGCGCCTATTTAGACTCTCTCTCCAAACTGGGCTAGTACCGTAGTCTTGGAAGCTTGCCAATGTGCAACCAGTGCCCAAAAAGGGTAGTCGTGCTGACCCTGCCAACTACAGGCCCATTTCGGTCACGTCCATACTCTGCAAGACTATGGAACGTGTCTTAAACCACAGGCTCCTGACGTATCTACATAGAATCGAACGACCTCCTCAGTGACCAGCAATACGGATTTCACCGAAACCGGTCCACCGGGGATATTCTAGCGTACGTCACTCACATCTGGAGTGAAGCTATTGAGAAACACGGGGAAGCACTTGCAGTCTACCTGGATATCTCGAAGGCTTTCGACAGGGTTTGGCATAATGACCTTATAAGTAAGCTTTCTAGTTATGGTTTGTCTCCTGGGCTTATTGCGTGGATATCGGACTTCTTGAGGGATCGATCCCCCAATTGTCATTGATGGCTGCTCGTCGGATCAAATGGCTATCAATGCCGGAATCCCTCAAGGGTCGGTACTCTCTGCAACGCTCTTCCTGCTACATATCAACGATCTGTTAAAGCCCGGTACCCGGTATCTTTGGGTACGCAGATGATAGCACCGTTGTAGAGAGTTACATATCTAGCGCGAGAGCCAGTGGGCAGCAAACTCAGGTACTGAGAGAGAGTCTGATTGAGCGTTTGAGCTTGACCCTTGAGGCGGTGTCTAAATGGGGCGATGCCAATCTGGTCAAGTTCAACGAGAGTAAGACGCAGGCGTGTCTATTCTCCGCTAAAAAGAGTCCATTCCAACTGACTCCAACTTTTAGAGGTGTATCCGTGCCGATTTCTGACCGTCTTGAGCTTTTGGGTATTACATTGACCTCTACGCTCAACTTTGGCACGTATATCAAGTCCAAGGCTAAACTAGGTGTCCTCTCAAAGGTGCGAAAGTACTTTAAGTCTGAACAGTTGCTTACATTATATCAAGCACAGATTCGCTCCTGTATGGAGTACTGTTCGCACCTTTGGGATGGTTCGGATAATTATCAGCTGGAAGCTCTGGAATCGATCGCGAGACGTGCCAAAAGGCTCATAGGTAACAACACTCTTGTTGTGAAAAAGACTTCAAAGTCTTGAACATCGCCGTAAAATTGCTAGTCTATCGGTTTTTTATCGGATACACTTCGGAGAGTGTGCGACTGACTTACATGATCTAATACGACCTTGTCCTTTTTTCTATCGGAATGCTCGTAGCTCGAAAAAGCAACATCGTTTCATGGTTGATGTTCCAAAGACACGAACGAAGGGATTTGACTCTACTTTTGTGATAAGAACGTCTGGGCTGTGGAATGCGTTGCCTGAGTGGATTTTCCCATCGGGGAAAATCCACAAAGACAAAGATTGTAACCATCGGGTTACAATCTTTGTGTCCTCAAATCGAGAGTGAATCGGTTTTTTTTCTAGGTAAACACGTTCCATCGTAGACCGCATCGTCGCTTAACATCAGGCGAGATGACAGTCAAGTGTAAACCTAGAAAAGGTAAAAAAAAAGTTCTTCTTAACCCAGCCCAGGACGTCTTCTCTCTTTCTACGAAAACGTTATTTCGAACAAACTCGCGACTTTCCTACTCCGGTTCTACTTCATATTGTACGATAGAACATTGTTTGACGTGTAAATGTTCTAAGCTTACTCTAATTAGAGCAGGCTTAGAACATATAAACGGATAAAACAACGAATCGGAGTAGGAAAGTCGCGAGTTTTTTTTCGAAATTACGTTTTCGTAGAAATAGAGTAGACGTCCTGGACGTCTACTCTCTTTCTAATTCTAGTTCTAATTCGTTTCGTCCGATACAACATTGTTTGACGTTTAAATATTCTAAGCATATTCTAATTAGAGTAGGCTTAGAACATTTAAACGGACAAAACGACGGATAGAAGTAGAACCGGAGTTGGAAAGTCGCGAGTTTTTTTTTCGAATTTACGTTTTCGTAGAAAGAGAGTAGACGTCCAGGTCATGACACCCCCCACACTATTTAGAACACACGACACATTACCTATAGTCTGGAAGAACACGAATGCTTCTTTTTATCCCGGGAAAATAACGGTAACTACGCGAGTAACACCGCAGGGCGCTGCTAGTGAGAACACACAAATGAACTGGACTTTTCGTGACTTTCATATTTGTAATTTTTTTTATTTATTTTTTAATAAATAGTACCGAGACGAGCAGGACATGTACCTGATGGTAAGCAACATGCCTGCCACATAACAGCACAGCTATTGGAACATGAAGAGCCCAAATCATTACCTAGCACTGCACTGCGCTCGTCACCCAGAGATATAAGTTGTTATATCTCTAAGCCCTGTAATTTCTCTGGAAACATTGCCCTTCAAACCGGAACACAGTAATGTTTGCACATTACTGCTTGGCGGTAGAATAATTGGCAAAGGTGTGGTACTTCCCCAGGCAGACTCTGCTAAGAGTCCTACCACTACAAAATTTGTAGCTGTAGACAAAATACTAAACACTAGAATCCAATCAATTTTAGCAAAGGTATGGAAAAATACATAGAGTTCAGAATAGGTAGATGAAAATACTGTTATCATACGTCCTGCATCTCTAGCGCCATCTGCAGCAGGTAGTGACCACAGACTAGGTAGAGTATAGAATATTGAAACGGTGGGTCTGTTTTAACATTCAGTGGTACCTATTTTATTCCATTCTATTTACCTTTATTTAATTCATCACTAAGTAGGTAGATGGCAGCACTTGAGACTGTATTCTTTAGTATTAAGTTTAGATAAGTACCAACATAGAGATGATTCGTCCGGATTAATTAATCGGTCCCCCAAATAAACCTATGGATCTTTTAGTTTAGTAGGCACCTAAACTTAATATCTAACCATACTTACGCTATTGCGTTGAACAAACCTAAAATTACCTATTATATTCAATAGAGTTCCAAGTGCTGTCATCTACCAACTAATTGGTGAATCAAATAAAGGTAGCTGCACAACATTTTTCTGCGATATTTTGTAAATTAATGTAATCCCATTGCAAATAAGGTAATAAGTATATTAGTAGTGGTAGGACTCTTGGCAGAGTCCGCCTGGGGAAGTACCACACCTTTGCCAGTTATTCTACCGCCAAGCAGTAATGAGCAAACATTACAGTGTTCCGGTTTGAAAGGCAATGTTTCCAGAGAAATTACAGGATTAGAGATATAACATCTCTGGGTGAAGAGCGCAATGCAGTGCTAGGTAATTATTTGGACTCTTCATGTTCCTATAGATGCGTGTCACTGTGCTGTTATGTGGCAGGCATGTTACTTACCATCAGCCAGATGTCCTGCTGGTTCCGTCTCTATATTTAAAAAAAAAGTACATATATAAATATATATTTGTGTGATGAAATCAAATGTTTGCACTATGTCTGGGTGTTTTTATCCTACTTCCTACTAATACTACTTCCTACTAATCAATGTATGGATGTTTGTTGCTCAATCACGTCTCAACGTATGAACGGATCGGGCTGAAATTTGGAACACATATGTGTTACAAATAAGGACATTTTCGATGCCGCTCACTGAAGTT
Organism: Ectropis crepuscularia; assembly: GCA_963693475.1. NCBI lineage: Eukaryota > Metazoa > Arthropoda > Insecta > Lepidoptera > Geometridae > Ectropis > Ectropis crepuscularia. The sequence continues at coordinate 6,454,165 of OY856340.1, forward strand.
AAGAAACTAAAAACTATGACAAAAAAAATATTGACGTGTGGGTACAATCAAGAAGAAGCACAATAACCGAATAGAATTTTAAAAATAGATCAGAGTTTTTTACAATAAAAAAATAACAATGACACCGAAAAAACCCGTTTTAATTCGAGTACTCGAAATTATCAGTGATGACCCTACATTATTTTTTGGTAATAAAATTCCTATTTGTACGTTCTAGTAAAGTAACCGAACACTTTTTTTAATTTATGTTTAGTTATTGAGTAATTAAATAAAACTTGGTCAAAAATGGACGCCTGATAAAATATAGATTTTTCCTCCAAACTGTGTCATGCTATTCTCGACTTTATGTACATGACATTAAGAAACGCGTCGCGCGGGTGAAATCTGTTTTTTTCCTGGCTTTAGGCGCACTCTTAATTAAATCTATATAGATTACTAGCGGCCCGTTCCGGCTTCGCTCGGACATAACCTAGACACTGTCTGCAGCGCCATCTGCCGGGCTTATTTGTGATTTTAAACCATCTTCGAATACACACACAAAAAAAACCATTCAAATCGGTCCCGTCGTTTAGGAGTTCACTGTCAAATGATTTAATTACTAAAATTGCTATAAAAAACAGGGGTTGGTGATAAAAGGGTAAACATTTAGGGTTGAATGTATTTTTTAACGCCACATTATAAAAAAATAAAAACAAAAAAAAATTACCAAAAATTAAAAAAAAATGTTTGGGGTGAACAACCCCTAACACTTAGGGGCATGAAAAATAGCTAGTAGCCGATTCTCAGACCTACTGAATATGCATATAAAATTTGGTAAAAATCAGTAGAGCCGTTTCGGAGGAGTAAGGAAACAAACACTGTGACACGAGAATTTTATATATAAGAAGATAGTATGGAAGAACACATAGGCAAAAATCCCGGAAAAACAACGGAAACGTGAACTACGCGGGTAACACCGCGGGGCACTGCTAGTATATAATAAGTATGTATTTAAAACTATATACGTATTTGATATCAGCTATCGGGCCGCCATAGCTTTGCTTAGTTTGTGGTCAGGTGGTGTTGTGAATTGTCCACCAATATTTATTATAATCTCACGTGTTAGATTACAATCTGGTGGTGTTGACAGTTTTACAGTGGCATATAGAAATTTATGAAACATATAAAACCCAGACACAGAACAAGTATTTGTATTCATCACACCACTATTGCCCTGGGAAGGAATCGAACCCACGACTTGGCAAAGGTGTGGCACTACCCCAGGTGGACTCTGTAGAGAGTACTACCAGACCACGCACTACTTTCTCTGTAACTCTATAGGTAATATCCACATTAATTTTATAGTAGTAGGACTCTTTAGAGTCCACCTGGGAAAGTACCACACCTTTGCCAGAAATTTTACCGCCAAGGAGTAATGCGAAAACATCTGTGTTCCAGATTGAAGGGCAATGTTTCCAGAGAAATTACAGGGCATAGAGATGTAGGTATCATCTTATATATCTGGGTGACGAGCGCAGTGCAGTGCTAGGTAACGATTTGGACCCTACATGTTCCAATAGCAGCATGCCACTGTGCTGCTATATGCAGGCGTGTTGCTTACCATCAGGCACATGTCCTGCTCGTCTTGTCACTCTGTTCTATAAAAAATATCAACATACAACGGAAATAAGGTGTTAGTGGAGTATTATGTACCAAAATGAAAAGATAAACAAGTTCCTTGTTAGAGGTTTATCGTTTTATTTTACAACCAGAATAAATAAAAGGAAATACGTGATAAATAAAAATACAAATAACATTGAAATGTGTAAAATTATTTAATGTAAGTTCAAAAATTGTCACAACAAGGAATTGCCACGAGCCTACCTTAATGATACCGCTTACGAAATTTCTACCATAACTATTCACTTACTGATAACTTAAGTTACTTAGTTAACTTAACGTTACATCACATGTAGAACGACATATTTTAATATACTGTCAATTGGGGTAAAAGCTAAGCAATGAACCACAATAAATGAACCCTTTACTTAACAAAGCATCAAGGAAGAGCAATTAGATACACCGTCTGATATATTTATATAACGAGCGCAGTGCAATGTTACCTAGTGATTAAAAAACAACGCCTTTTCGTAACTCCGTGTTGAATTCACTTAGGTAAATACACAACATAAGACTACAGTGAGGCAATTTCAAGATCCAAAAAAATTGGCAATCATAGGAACAGCCGATAGAAGTGAAAACTTATCTCAGAATTTGATAGCTTACTTTGGAAACTACGCGAGTGAAACCGGAGGGCGTGGCCATAAGCATGGCCATCTAAAAATGCGTTAGAATTTCATTTATTATTTGCAAATTAAATATTGATACAGAGAGAGAGAGTGGTGTGTAGTCAATGGGAAATGCTGTCGCATTTCTTGATGACCAACGGCCATGGTCCCGAGTTTACCCGAAGATTTCTTATCATTCCCGAGCGTGACGCTAGAATTCAATTCACAGCCCACGAAAAATCTGTCTGTGATGCGTCAAGAGAAGTTTTCACTTCAATAAACCTTTCAAAGAAGTTTTCAAAATTTTATTTTATTAAGTTTGTAAAATTTTACATTCGTTACATTCAGTAGTGTCTAGCCTTTTCTATTACATTCTAGAATACCCAAGTACCCCAATTGACGTGAAGTAATAAGTAACAATGGCCGAAAGATAACGTTATTTTTGCTCCGTTCTCAACTGCCGCAGGGCAGCATTTATTTGCTATATTAGTGCGATCTTATGGTAAAATATAATTTTGAGATCATTTTCAAATATAAAAATGTAGGTTTCAATTTGACTTAACTGATTAGTTGAAACATTTAAACTGACCTTTATATTTTCTTCGGATTTCATTTTAATCAACATTGGTAAACACATTACATATTATAGGTATTCACTGAATTAGTCCTGTAGGCGAAGTACAAATTGCCTCCGTTTTAGATCCGTAAATTCTAGAAAATGTACGCAAAATTTAAAATAATGTAATAACGTACAAAAAAGGCAAGGCCATAATTCACCACGGTGACTATTAACCGCACGTTGTTGCCACGGCTTAAGCTTATTAATTAATTATCAATGAAATAATTGATTATTTACTCACTTTTAATGGAGACATTAAAATACTTTGGCTACTGGACTAATATCCATCTAACAAAACTTATCTAAAGCTCAAATTTGTTCCTTTGTCTGTATGTACTCAAATATATATAAAATAAAATAAAAATACATGATTATCCAAATTGACAGTAGTAAACAGAAAGAGACATGTTACACTTATTATAAGGAACCAATTTTGCTATTGCGCCCTTATCCAGAATCTAGAAACTTACTAGAACTAACTAACTAACTAGACTAACTCTAGAATCAGCTGTAGCACAAATTTTCTAAAGTTCCAAGACCTCATTAAGCGTAGTTGATAATGGTTGAAATAGCATAACTCTTTCTTTATTTACTCTTTCGTCGTTCATTATTTACACTTTTCTTTCGTTTTAGTACTGGCAATCTATACAGCATTTTTTGAATAGCGGACCAAGATAATCCTTCCTCAATAGGTAACCTACTTCGTAAACATCAAACCTTAAGATCGCACACTTAATACAACCCTTAATATTTATTCACCTTTATTTACAAGCTTTAGGTGAGGCTTGAATGTGTGGCTATCTCGCTTTTATACTTAAAATATACAGTTTCATTATGAGTGATTTTATTAACAAAAGGTTTTTCCGTATTTTAAAACATTACTTAGGCAATATTTTGCTTCTTACTACCGTTTTCCAAATAATTTAACCCAAGTAATCGACCTAATAGCAAGTAGGTAAGTTTTCTGAGTAGGTAAAATTAAATCCATTTAGAACGATTTTATAGTAAAAACTTGAATCTGTTAACTTTTAACTTTAAAAATGGTTAAAATAAACCAATCATGTACATTTTTTAGTACATTTCTTATTGTGATAAATCTATCTATATTAGCGAGACAGCCGCGCAAATCGAGCACTTTCTCAATAAGTACATCTAGAGGAAATCTTTAGGTATATAAGTACATTCATGTATGTTATTAACTCTCTTATATCAGTTCAATTACGGTATAATTTTTATTATGACATAGATTATGCAAAGATTTTATAAAATACAATAAATGTTTAAAAACTGCAGCATGACATCAACATAGCTATTTTGTAAACTCTGACAGTAAAAAGATCATCAATAGATGTTTAACCTAGCTGGCAAAATGCTCCCAATAATTGTAAAACATTTGACATTCATTAACGAACCACGATTGTGTAATTGACTAAAAGAAAACTTAGCTTTTCAAGTCGGTATAATAAATATATTACAGGGTTACTGGTAATCAGCCTACATCCGTTTAAGGGCATGTTCTGTATATTTAAACAAACAACTTTTGTTCTACAACTTTCGTTAAAACTTAATAGATAACCCAAAAAAATTGTATTTGTTGCCCTTTTTTGTATTGTTTAGCGACTTTTTAGTGTTTATTCACTTCGGTACATCATTTTTTGCGCGTTAAAGAGCGTACGCGCTCTCGTTACGAATTGTTACGAAGAGTTCGATACTTTTAGACCGTGCAAATGCACTTTTTATTTATTTTGTAAAAGAAAAAAAAAACATATTTTTTTAAAACTGTAGAACAAAAGTTGACGTATTGAATGTACCTAACATCCCCTTGAAGGGATGCAGGCTGATTACCAATAACCCTGTATATTAATATAACCTAACTCAGTAGCCTAAATCTCCATTGCTCTCTTTCGTTATCACGCAAAATTAAAGAGATACCAATAGCAAAGACAGCAATTATTATTAGGTATTTGAGTGGTATTGGAGGTCCCAGTATTGGACCTGGGACCATGTTGAAGGCTTGAAGGGTTCTTTTTTTGTAGTTGTTACACAAATTAAGACACTGGCATGATACTGCAGGTCTACTACGAAAACAACCTCCGAATAATCGGATCCGACCGACAGCTGTCCGAATAATCGGTAAGGTAATTAAATGCTTTCGGAGTAAGGTTTACGACACAAAAACTGTCAAATCTATGTCGGTCGGAATTCGGGATGAACGAAACGCCCGATCCGATCAACCGACTCATTGTGTTTCGTGGTAAGAAACGTCCATAAGTTCGGCCGATATATCGTTTATCGGACTTCGTAGTATACCTGCTGATCTTCTTAATGATACTGACATAAACATGACATAATATGTGTCTAATGTGGTCCGTTAACGAATGCTCTATAGGTCTAGCACAGGCGCCGCGATAATATTATCTCCAACTTTCTTAGCCAAACATATTCGTTTTGATAAGAAGCTTGTTGGCAAAAAGAGTGGAAAAGTTATCCCGGTTCGCGTGCTAGGCCTGCTTAATTGACACAATATCCCCCTGTAACGAGAGCGGAGCGAGGAGCGGCGGCCTTATCTCTTATTCTTGTTCTTCATCGTGAGCCGTCGCCAGAAGCTCGTCTTCTCAGCCGGCGGTGTTTCCTCCCGGGCCTCCTCCGCGCGAGGCTCCCCGCGCAACATATCCAGGAACGTGGGATCACTCTTCTTCACATTCTTCTCTATTTTCACAGCCTCAGCGCTCAATTCAGCCTTCAGTTTCTCGGGGCTCGTGTTCTCGACCTTAAACTCGTTAGGGTCTTCAACGAACGCCTGCTGAAGATCCCGCATTATCTTTTTCCTAATCGTCTTCTTCATACTGAGGTGTCTCTCTAAAGTTTTGACGTCGCCGTTCCCGTAGCGGAAGTCGTCTTTTTTCTTTTTGTTCTGCTTTGTTTTGTCATTATCTTCGATCGTCTTGGCTTCGTACTGCTGGTTGAGGCCGAAGATGTCTCGCAAGTGGGGGATGGCGCGCTCGGACGTCATGGCTGCGGGCGCGGTCTTTCTGGCAGCTCACAGACACCTCATCGTGAGATCTGAAATCGAAAACGGAGAAATTGAGTGATTTTTTTATCAACTAGAAATTGTTGCGTGGATTGGGACCCATTTAATTTTCTAATGACACGTTGCGCGTGCCAATTGTCTTGTCCGTTTACTTGCGATTATTGGATACTCGTGCGAATCTAGTGAACAATGGCGTATTCCTTTCTATCGGGCGAGTGGTATCAGAATCTCGTCAGAATGTATGTGAAATATGCAGGTGGAAGGAATGTTGGCCGACGAGTTTAGCTACAATGGTGATAAAGAGCAGGCACGGTAGAGCACCGTAACTGTACGTTGTCGGCGACTGCTATAACAACTTCCCCTCTTTTACAGCCTCAAAATGCAGTTGAATAAAAATATTGTTGCTTGAAGCGTGGCCGGTAACGGTTGATGTTGCACGGTGCTTATTAAATCTTAAACGGTTATCAGATCTGCCTCTGGTGTTATCGTTAGTGGTTTGATATTTCACTGTCCTAAGTAGTTATTTTAGATACCTACGTAATCTAAGTAATCTGAATCCTATCAAAAAAATACGACGGTTGCATGTTGCAATTTTCGGTCGCTGCTTTTTTATTATGGTTTTCTATTTCACTGTTGAATTATCTATAAAAAAACCATATAAATATGTTCTTAAGTTATCCATAAAATATCATGCTTCAAACTCTTTAACTTCGCCAATTTGTCAGCCACTCAGCTGCGAAACGACATAACAAATTACGTTTCAGCGCAATTTCTACAAAATAACTTCGGTCAATTATTCTTTCTAGATCTGAATTACCAAATGACACTGCAGCTTGATTTAGATCGCAAAAACTAGTCTAGTTTCGGTTGGACTCAGTGGACCAATCAGTCGAGAGCGAAGAAAGTGATCTAGTTGCATGGGCACTTGGCGACGATCTATTGCAGTCGCAATGTTACAATGTTAGGAATACGGTTGATTTATAGAAAGGTTTCAGGTATTCGCCATGTAGGTGTGTAAGTATAGCTTAGCTTAGAGCCTGCTCCTTTAGACAGTAGAGGCAGTTTGAGGCCAACTGCCCTAGTTTCCTTTAAAAAAACCTAGCCATTGAGTTACGTGGAGAATTGCCGAGGAAAATCTCTTCGGGATCCATATTTACCGCCTACGGCGGAAACGGGAGATCACTCTCGCGTTCTTTCGTTGCAGCAGCCATTTTACTAAAAAACAGTCAAAATAAATCTGGAAAATTTCCTAGAAATGCTATTACGTCGTTAGTAAGTAACTCATTATTAGAAATTTTGGATTTCAGAATTACTACGGTAACGGAACTTCTATAACGTGGTATTTACAAACTTTACAAACCGACTCATCCATAAGTTTTACTTCAAATTTAGTTACCTAAATATTGTTGTACATTTTGCACATAACAATAAATACAAAATACAAAATTATTTATTTGGCATAAGAACATGAACACATATTTATTGAATCCATTAGGTCCGAACTAGTACTTAGTACTGTATCTCGGTACCTAATGGCTTCTCCCAAAACAAAATTTAAATATCATCTTACGCAAATTAAGTTAAATAACAATATAAATAAGAAAAAAGCAAAAAACACGCAGCTGGGCAAAAAGTCTTGAAATGACATAGTAGTCCTTCTTACGTCTCTCGGGAAAAAATGTCCAATCACCAAACTCCACAGACAATAAATGATACAACGGCATCAAATAATTGTTTACCAACAAATCTCCACCTATCCACAAAACCGGCATATGTATTTGCGAATATAAGAATATATCGTTTCTCAACATAGGCTAAGTTAATCGTGGTGTTAGTGTTATTATATTCAAATCCTTTTGCCAAGCAAATAGTCCCAAACTATGCAAAACTTCTATTATTTTGTTTTTATTTGTTACCAGACAGCTGATATAATACTTAGGGGTAACTGCCCAGTTAAACTCTACTTAAACAATTTACTAAAACTCTATTTAAAAACTTTACTTAAAGACACTCTCGTCTGAGTTCTTTTGAAATTAATTTTATAGTACATTTAAAAATATATAAAATGTTAACAATTCTTATAAGATTAAGTTGAGAGGTAAGTGTTCTGAGAATTAATTCACTTTAGGGAGCTCTGTTCTCAAACTAGGTTACGGCATTGACGTCATAAGTGTCGAAAATTTTACACTAAATTGACTTAGCTCAAACATCTGATAGCTTGTTAGCTCGCGTTCTTAAGTAAATGTTCAGAATACGGTGGTATGACTAGTTCTAAACAACAAACAACAGTCACAGGTTAAGTGCAAGTTAGTTACAGATTATTAGCATTCAAGTTTCGTATTTGCCGGGCTCACTAAGGCGAGCCTCGTAAAGTTGCCGAGTCGAGGCAAGTTCAAGGTAAGGCAGTCAACGAGGAGTGTATGCCCTGCGCTAATCACTGTAGCCAGAGTCAATACCCTCGTACGACAAACTAACATTATATATACCAAACACCTATTTATTTAGATCAGTATTTAGGTAGTACCTTAGTTCCTAATATATGTAAGTACGAGTATTCTTGCCTGCCAAATGTACTGTAGAAAAACCCACTAGCATTATAAATGTCAATGTTTGGATGTTTGGGAATCGAATCCACGGCCTACAGCTCTACAAGCAGACTTACTACTAAGCCTGAGGCCAGTCATACGAAAGTTTATTTTTATAGTATAGAGTGACGAGACGAGCAGGACATGTCCCTGATGGTATGCAACATGCCTGCCCATAACAGCACAGTGACACGCAGCAATGGAAACATGAAGAGTCCAAATCTTTACCTAGCACTGCACTGCGCTCGACACCCAGAGATTTAAGGTATTTTACCTCTATGCCCTGTTATTTCACTGGAAACATTGCTCTTCAAACCGGAACACATAAATATTTGCATATTACTGCTTGGCGGCATCTCAAATGTGTGGTAGGTACTCCTATTTAGCATTACAGTGCAGCTAGTATAATGAGCGTACATCCAACTGGTTTGAACATCTTGATAATCTTTAGAACTATATCGGTCCATAAATAAATCACTTGAGCTTGCTGTATGTAGTTAAGTAGATACTGTAGAATCCATAGTAATTTAGTTAGTAAAGGCCCTGCCCAATTTAAAACAAGACCTTAAGATGATTACTATAAAACGAATACCAGGATTTCTAGAGTCAAATCATTATTCCGGTTAGATTAATTTAGACTGGTTCCTTTTATTTAATTTGGGGGTAGATAGATAGATACGTTTTTATTTTTAGGACGGACATCAACAAAGATACCTATATGATATACTATTATATATCTTTCATATTACTTTCCAACAAGTACAAAAATTAATTAAGCAGTATAATAATGAAAGAAAATAGATGACTTTACATTATGTCTGTACAATTTAAGCCAAATTTTCCTTCTTAAACTTCTTTAATTTGGGGCCAACGTAGCGTGATGTGAAAAATGATCACCAATTTGGTTCATTTATAAAATTCACAGTACTATCACGACGTTGGTAAAATGGTGATTAATAATAATAATAAATGTAATAAATATCGGTGGACAATTCACACACAACACCATCTGACCCCAAACTAAGCAAAGCTTGTGTGATGGCGGCCAGATAGCTGATATAATACTTATATAGTTTTAAATACATACTTATTATACATAGAAACACCCAGACACATTGCAAACATTTGAATTCATCACACAGATATTTGCCCTCGGCTTCGCAGGCAGAGCTACTACCAACTAAGGCACGATTGGTTAAACTAACTCGGCTAAAACTTTGTAGAAAAACTAAATATTGCCTATTCTTGCTATTTTATTTTTGTTAACTTAGGCCGCCATTCATATCCCCAGTCTTATGTTTTGTAACTTTTTTTGGTATGCATAACAAAGTGTATCTGTCTGTAGGATGAAATCAAAATAATAACACGTGGATTAAATTAATGTATCATTAAGAATAGGTAAGCATATCTACTTAGTCACCGACAAACATCGCAAATATTGTTTTGCATACCTATCACTTGCGCTGATAAAACTAACTAGCTGACCCTGTAAACTATATTGAGTTATAACTATAAATAAACTATCATATCTCTCAAGTGAGATCAAACTGGATACGTTGCAAAATTTAATTTAAATCGATTCAATTGAAGACCGCTCAGCGGTTTCACCCGCGTAGTTCACGTTCTTGTTCTTTTCCCGCAATGAAAGCCTATGTGTTGTTCTACACTATAACCTATCTGTGTAGGTATCAAATTTCAACCCTCATCAGTTTAAAAGTTTCGACATGATCGAGGAACAAACATCTAAACATCGAAACTTGCGCATTTATTTTGAGACGTACTTCTTAGCATTCCATGGATTCACCGTGCGGGTGCCGGGTCCATCGTGTGGCAGAGAGAGAAATCACGAGTAGACCCCGAGACTTGTGACTCGGGCTGTAGGTTTAAAAGGGGCCCCTTATATTGACGTACGTCAACACTCACCTTCACTACTCGTATTTCTCTCCCTGCCCAGCCAAATCCGATATGATCCTACTAGTGCAGCTTTAGATACTCGTTCTAGTATAGAACTTACTGCACTTCTGGACAATCCAAGGTCTTTAAGCAGGTTATAGAGAGATTTTGCTGGTATACCTCTCGCTCCTACTTCTACAGCGTATAAATTAACTACATAGCCATTTTTTGTTAATTCATTTTGTAGGTCGTAATACTTATTTTGTTTCATCGCGTGGTCTTTAGGTATATTAGTTTCCCACGGTACGGTAAGTTCTACCAGGACTATGCGTTTCGTAGCCCTAGAAAAAAGGAAAATGTCCGGTCTGGATGACGAAACACCTACATCCTCTGGGATTTTGTAGTGCTTTTCATACGTGTCCATTAAAATAGTCCAATCAGGTGCTGAACCCAGGATTGAGTAAGGCTTGTTCTTGGAGTTTGAAGTTGAGCCCTCTTTTACAAAGTTAATTTGTCTTTTGTTTATCGTCAATCCCTTTTGGGCTCTAGCTACCGAAAGGCTTACGGCTTCACGTATGATTTCAAGTACTCTGTCATGGCGCTGTGAGTAATGACCCCTATTAAGGAGCACCTTGCATCCCACCAATATGTGCCTTGCTGTACATATCGCCTCACTACAAGTATAGCAACATTTTTCAGAGGCTTTTCCCCACCTTACCAAGTTACTCTGGTCAGGGAGGGTCATTTGGAAAGCGTTCAGATAAAATTTTAATAAGGCAGGAGACCAGTCATATAGCAAGGTGCGCCACTTTAGAGCTAATGGGATACAAAACTCACCTATGGTTAACCACTCACTTTGCATTTCTAAATTCATAGCGTGCACTTTGTAACTATCATTTTCGTCTTGTTGTAGAAAGGTTTTTACCATGTCTCGGTCTTCCCTTTTCTTTCTCGTACCCAACCCAGCTGTATTTACTTGCGCGCCTGCCATAAATTGTTTGTGGAATTGAAGTCAAGTTAAGTTAAGTCAAGTTAGTAGAATTAAAAACACGAAATCTTCAGCACAACATACACAACAACAGCTGACATTAACATTAGCCAGGGTCAGCGCACTGTGACTTCTGGCGACGTGACTATCCGCCATCTTAACAGGGTGACGTCACTGTCTAGTTTTTCTTGTTTTGACCTTTCCCCCCGGAGTTTTGGCGGGAACGTTAAAAATCGAGACGTTTGCGTCAAATGGAGTTGACGCATTTGATTTCGGAAAATGCTGCGCATATTGCATACGCCAAGTGCGAGTGGGACTTCCCGCATGAAGGGTTCCGTACCATTTGCAAATAAACAGCGAAAACCTCTTTGGCTTTATCCGAAATTCCATATACATCGCAATTTCCGCAGATAGGCAAAAGAGTTTTTTTTTTAATTTTGTTTTTTGCTTCATGATTCTGACGATGAATTCGATATCGCGTTTTATTTTTCCTAGTGGCGCCATCTAGTTTGCTAGAGACGGACTAATCGAGCAAGAAACGGTAAAAATCAAGTTTGTTGTATGGGAGCCGGGTGGCTCCCATATAAAAGTTAATAGTTATTTGTTATACAAGAGTGCAAAGTGGCTTTTTAACCGCGTGCTCAATTTTGATGACCGAGCAAGCGAAGGATTCTAAAGTTGAATCACGAGCGTAGCGAGGGATTCAAAAATTAGAATCCTGAGCGTAGCAAGGGAATCAAAAGGGCACAAGGTGAAAAATCTTTGCACTCGAGTGTAACACGTAATTTTTCATCCCCCCCTAGCGAGGAAATTACTAAACGCTTTGCGCATTTTCAGTTTCAGTCGATTCTGTTGGCGTTAAATAAACTTCTTGGTCGCTAGAATCACTTATTATATTTATATTATGGTATTTCGGTTTTTCACTTGTATTCAATTTTATAAGTTTTAAACTTAAGTTTAATTAGCCATGGTTTTAACAATAACAATATGACGTGAAAATATAGAGAGTTGACCGATTGAGGTAAGGAGTTTCATGTGTACATGAAAAAGTGTCCGCCCAAATGCATTAAATTATAGTAGCGCTAAATTTGCATCAAGGTACATTTTAAAGGAAATTAATAAACGTACTATTCAGAATTCACGAAAGAAAAATATTGGCAGTCATAGGCACTGCCGATAGAAGTGGTAACTTATAACTCAGAGTTTGATTTTGGAAACTACGCGTGTGAAACCAGAGGGCGTGGCTATGAGCATGGCCATCTAGAAATGCTGACACATTTTTAAATGGCCAATGGGAAAGGCTGAGGCATTTCTAGATGGCTATTGGCTATGGTCACGAGTTTACCCGAATATTTCTTATCATTCCCGAGCGTGACGCTAGAATTAAATTGACAGCCCACGAAAAATCTGTCTTTGGCGCGCCAAAAGAAGTTTTGACTTCAAAATGTATTGTACCTACATGTTTTCTCAAAATAGTAATTATTTATTTGATGTTAAATTTACTACATTATTTTGTACTGTACAAATAGTTGAAATTATCTATTAGTTACTATTTTAGTAGTCAATAATATTTAATTATTTAACTCGGCAACTCGGCATACTTCAATTCGATTACAATTGATTCATTCATAGCATTTCAAAATGTTTTGCCATTTGAAATAACATTATTTACCTCTATCCTCCATACGTGAAAAGAAAATTGCGCGCAAAGCATTTAAATAAAGTACACCAAAGAGGTTCCGAGTATGAGTTTTTAACAAATTAAAAATAAATGTATGATGAATTTGGCACCAAGGAGGTAGAAATAAATAGGTTAAATTATGTTTTGAATTCAAAACCTCCGTACACACGATGCTCTAAATTCAAATTTACTTTAACCTCTAGAGGGTAAAAACGACTTTTGCGCCCTGATATCGAGGAGCAAAAGTACTCTTTCCGAGCTGGTGGGATGAAAATATTATTTTTAGTATTTGTTGTAATAGCGGCCATAGAAATTAGGGTTGTTGAGGAAGTGATTATGAGGAAGAGGAGGAGGAAGAGGAATCGTCACGCACAATTTTAGAGGATGCGGATGAGGAAGAGGATATTTTTTTGAGGAAGAGGATGGGGATGAGGATGCGGATGAGGAAGCGGAAGAGGAAGAGGATGATAGGAAATTATGAGTACTAGTGGACCAAAGTATGAATCGAAACTATTCTCAAAACATACACAATAAAGATAGATAGATAGATTAACTCTTTATTGCACTTAACAAAGTAAACAAAGTTACAAAAACTTAATAAAATAAAGTAACAATTGGCGACCTTATCGCTAAAAGCGATCTCTTCCAGGCAACCGCTGGATGGAAAAGGAGAAATGAAGAATAATAAGACGGGGAAGTACAAACAATGAGTGAAAGATTATAAGTCTATAAATATGAAAATTAACTTTGAAATATTCTAATATAAATACACTACAATACTATTAAACATAAACCTACATATTAATAACAATACATCCTAATACATAAATACGAATATAATATAAACTAATAAATAAATATCATGATTTACTAAAGGATATATACAATAATATATGAAATTGATAAATTTACAACTTAAATAAGAGTAACGACTTCAACTAAATTATCACGTAGATAGATAGACCTGATTTACCAGTTGTTTGAAAACTGCAACTGATGGAGCTTGTCTAATAGTTACAGGCAAAGCATTCCACAGCTCAACGGCCCGAAAAGCGAACGACTTGCCGTAGAAATTTTCGCTGCGTGCCAAAGGCGATTGGAGTGACAAGTTGTTCTTAGAATCATCAAAATCGGTCCAGCAGTTAAAAACGAGTTCAGTAACATACACAACACACGCATAAAAAATTAAACCGGCCAAATGCGAGTGGGACTCCCGCTCGAAGGGTTCCGTACCATTAGCAAATCAATGGCGAAAACCTCTTTGGCTTTATTCCGAATTCCGTATACATGGACTATCGCAGTTTCCGCCGACAGCGACAGGCCGACATCCATAAGCTTTATAAAAATTTTGATTTTACATTAAATGGTTCTAACGACGAATTCGGTACCGCGTTTTAGTCTTCTAGTGGCGCCATCTAGTATGCTTGGGCCGGACCAATCGAGCAAGAAATGGTAAAAAATCAAGTTTGTTGTAAGGGGAGCCCCCCTTAAATATTCATATTGTTTATTATTAGTATTTGTTTTGATAGCGGCAATAGAAATACATCATCTGTGAAAATTTCAACTGGCTAGCTATCACCGTTCTTGTTATACAGCCTGGTGACTGACGGACGGACGGACAGCTAAGTCTAAGTAATAGGGTCCTGTTTTTACCCTTTGGGTACGGAACCTTAAAAAAGATGAGTGAATGATACAATTTTATTTAGGAATTCCATGAGAACTTGCCATGGACACTCGACGCGCATGCGCAGTGAAATTCCTCATAAATTCCTCTTAAATTTTGAGGAAGCGATAGCGGAAGAGGATTTTTTATTTTAATTTATGAGGATGCGGTAACGGTTGAGGAACCCAAAATATTGCGGAACTTCCGCATTATGAGGAAGCGGAAGAGGAATCCTCAGCAACCCTAATAGAAATACATCATCTGTGAAAATTTCAACTGTCTAGCTATCACCGTCCTTGAGATACAGTCTGGTGACAGACGGACGGACGGACAGTCAAGTCTCAGTAATAGGGTTCCGTTTTTACCCTTTGGGTACGGGAACCTAAAAACCTGCAAATGTATGTACAAATATATGTATCAATTATTATCGATGCCTAGTAAAAAAAAATGTCGATGGTAAATTCTCGGATTATATTGAAAACATTATCTATCTAAATTATTAACATCGCAATCAACATTATTTATTATTTACTTACATCCACGTTTCGGTCGCATTACAACGACCGTCACGTGAAGACTTGCAATATAACAAATAGTAATTAAAAGAATGGGGAGTGGCTTACTGTATTGCAAGATTTATTCCCGTCACAAACATTGAGAATTTCTAAATTTATATTAATACTAGCAGCACCCCGCGGTTTTACACGCGCAGTTCCAGTTAAACTTCTAAGCAATTAAGATTATTAATAAGGTTTTCACAATTATAATATTAAATTGTAACCGCTGTAACTGATAAAACCTTTACCTCTTTAAAGGAGAGTTCGATAAGCCAGCGCTAAAGGCGATATCTACGACTTAAGAAGCCGGTGCTCGATTTTAAGGGGTCGTCGATGTTTCATGGAGCTTATCGTAAAAATAAGAAAATTCTTAATTAAAGGCCACAATAAGAGAAAATTTTCAAAAGAAACGACCCTAACTCGCCTTAACGTAAGCAACGGTATGGGCAAAGATGACACACGTCGACCTATGAAATAATATCTATTCAATCTGACCTGAAAAGTTCAAAATTGCATCTCTCAAGGAACTATGAGGCAGGCAACTTATTCCACACTAAAGCTGAACCTACAAAAGTGAGGACAGTGGACCGTTTTAGTCCGTTTGGTGCGTATTTGTGCAACGAATTTTGAACGAAACGAAACGAATTTCTAAGGTGTAAGTATTTATTATTATGTACCTACAAACCTACATTCCCAAAAATGTGGATATTATGTGTACAGGATGGTAGTGCACCGACTTTAGACGTTAAAAACTGAGTTTAACTCAAGTTTTGTAACAAATCTGTGTGTAATAGCCAGGATATACTAACTACGATCTGCGAGTCAGTGACACAGTTGTTATGCCGCATTATGCCGGTACCGCAACCGGGCCGCGCTGATTGAGCCGTGATTCGGTCCACAGCTGACGATTGCTGTGTTTCGTTAGCACAAATAGGCGACGACGGCGACGTAGCGAGTGTTTGTGTCAAAGTGATGCACAGCATAAGCAAACCAGACGGGCAAAGGTTAAGACTTTACTGATAAGAACGGATGGACCGTTCTTATCAGTAAAGCAGTAAGTTTTAAGCAGTATGTTTTTCAATTTAACAGGTTTACACTTGACCGCCATCTCGCCTGATTTTAAGCGACCATGCGGCCTACGATGATGCGTGTTTACCCATCTAGAAGAAACCGTTTCAGTTTCGATTTGAAGATGCCAAGATTATAACTATCAGGAAAAATTAACTCAGGCAGCTCACTCAGCCTAGATATTCTTATCACAAAAGTAGAGTCAAACCTCTTTTTGTTCGTGTCTTTGGGACTTCAACCATGAAACGATGTCGCTTTCTCTTGCTACGAGCAGTGCGAAAGAAAAGGCGAAAGGGCAAGGTATTGGGTAGAGTGGGTGTTATGCAAACATGACTGTCTCCGAGTGATGATCAGAGTACAGTCCTGGCAGTGATTTTGATTCTCCCTGATCAAATAGCTATGTTCCGACACTCCATACATATGTACCTATAAGTAAATATGATATTGTATAAGTAGTTATCATCAACGATGATGGAAAACGCCGTGAGCCGTGATGGGAACGCACGAGATCATGTTTCAAGACAAGACTAATTTCTTGAACATGAGTTTTTTTTAATAATATTTATAATATTACTGTCCCGTACTCCCGAGTACGGGACATACCAGCACAGTGGAGTTCAGACGTCAATACCAAATCACTGCCTAGCAATGCACTGTGATTGTCACTCTGAACTATAGATGACTTATCTCTTTCGCCTGTAATTTTACATTACGTATCCTTTTTTTTTCAAACTTAATAAGCTCTCGTTGCCAAAGGAATTACACAAAATACGTCATAATTAACTAATTAGATACATACGTGGGAAGTATTGTATTGTAAAGAAAATTCCATTTGACTCGTCCCAATAGCACAGTTGGCTAGTTATTCTAAGGCTAGGTCTAGATTTCATTCGGTTCTCGAGTGCTTGACTTCGTTCCGTAAAATTGCTTTGTTATACTACAATGCTTAGCGTTTGACCAACTTTACAATGTATAGGCTCCTCATATATATGTGAATACAGATTTTCGTTTGTCTAGCAGACACATATTTGAATACTTATTTATTCATCATTCAATGAGGCCAGGAGAAGGATTCAGTTGGGGAGCGTTTAGGAAACTAAGCCGAGCCGAGTTACGAAGTTTTTAATCAGTGAGATTTATCAGTCATGCTTTACGGTACTTACATTTTACATATGCAATGCAAATATTTAAGATGATTGTTTTTTTTTACTATTATACCTACGTTTGCACTTCAGTCTCGACATGAAGAGACACCAAGACACCATTGAAAAAATTCCCACTCAGGCAACACATTCAGCCTAGAAACTCTTGTCGCTAAAGTAGACATAAGGACATAACCATAAAACAATGATTTTTCGACATACGAGCAACCCTATAAAAATGGACAGTTGGTATTAGATCTTGCAGATCAGTCGCATACTCTCCGAAATTTACCCAGCAACTTGGCGGCGATGTTCAAGATTTTTAAGTCTTTTTCTAACAACGATGTCCTATGAGGCTTCTGGCACATCTCATGATCGATTCCAATACCTCTAGCTCTAGCTGGTACTTAGCCGCCCGGCTGCCCCATTAAAAAATTGCGAACAGTAGGTACTCTATAGAGGTACATTGGTGAAGCTCTTTTCCTTGTATATTATTGCTCTGGGTCTTTCAATCACAATTTTGGAATACAGTCATGTTTTCACATTACTGTTCGGCGGTTGAATAACTGACAAAGGTACATAACTAGTTCCTGAGGTGGATTCAGCGAAGATTTCTACAATATGCTACAATCCTCAAAAAATAATTAGTCCGTCAGCGTTGTAAAAAAATATCGTAACTTAACTTAATTTGAACAAAAACAATATGATAAGTACAATAATACATGGTAATATTGTGTAAGGAACCCTGGTACACGTATTTTTTCTTTTGTGTCACAAACAAAGAATGACGAAGATACAGTGCTTAGACGTTGCGCGTGATTTCACTTGAGGGGTATGATTTTTACCCAAAAGTGACGTCACGACCGACGACCCTGGAAGTTTGATAATCTATATCTTTGTCAGTTTTTAATAATTTGGTAATACAAAAAATATATTTTTCCACGATCTATCTAGCTGACGGACTAATTTTGTAGTGGTAGGACTCTTAGCAGAAGCCGCCTGGGGAAGTACCACACCTTTGCCAGTTATTCTACCGGCACTCAGTAATGTGCAAACATTACTGTGTTCCGGTTTGAAGGGCAATGTTTACAGAGAAATTACAGGGCTTAGAGATATATTAACAACTTAGATCTTTGGGTGACGAGCGCAGTGCGGTGCTAGGTAATGATTTGGGCTCTTCATGTTCCAATAGCTGCGTGTCACTGTGCTGTTAAGTGGCGGGCATGTTGCTTACCATCAGGCACATGACCTGCTCGTCTCGTCACTCTTTATTTAAAAAAAAAACAATTAAAATGGTTTATTTTTGACCGAGTCCGATACCCTTCGCCGATTGTTACGTTTGGTTATTGGAATAAACGCCAGCATTTTGATCGTCGCATTTTAAATCCGTGGATCTCTGTTCGTTATACTTGGAGTTTACAACAACATTATGTAAAATGTAAGATCCTCTTGTTAACCCACAATCGTTTTTATAAAACAACGTCTTAAAATAAATCCAATAACTCTCATGTAACTTAATTGTACCGGTTGTACATTTCGAATCATAAACGTTGCAACGGCACAATTTTTACGGCCTTGTGGGTTTTACCGATCCATATTGTGTTCCTTGTGTATTTGTACAAGTGATACAGAAAGACAAACTTATATAAGTTAAAAAAGAGTGCCACTTTCGTGTATTTGGATACTACCTAGATTTACAAACGTTCACAATTTTTAGTTCCGAAGTCTGCCTAACGTGTGAAGTTAAATTGGTTTCACACTACTTTTCCAGTGGAGTAGGTAGGTTGTTTCTCCGGGTTGTTTGATGTGTTTCTTTGGGTATAATGGCGCTTGTTTGACGCAAGCGTGACGGCCATGTTGAAACGTGCGATCTCTATTCAAAAGTTTTTCTTTCTTCATTATTTGAATGTCAAAATATCCTTAAAGTTTGTACAAATATTTTTTTTGTGTTGAAACGACCTCATGTTTCTTATTTTTATTACTATTGTCATTTGTTTTTTCTGTTGTTTTAGTTTTCAACAAACGTTGTATAACACAAGATATTTTTTTAAAACATAAAGTGACGAGACGGTCAACATAAACGAGTCTGATTGTAAGCATCTGCAGTAAAATCTACTACCTACTACAAAGAACGTATTTTTACAACGGAGTTATAGTTATGTTTATATGTATACATAATCACTTTCATGAAATATATTTTTAGATATAAAACAATACAAACATAAAATAAATAAGAAACACTTTCTGAAAAGTGTTCCTAATTTTCATGGCATTTTTATTTTAGCTGTGAGATCTGCACTCACAAAAAAAATCTAATTACACTATGTAGGTACGTCGGTCCATTTAATGCTAAATACCTGCAATATTTCGATTAGGTCTCGTTTACTTAACTAATACAGAATTTTAAGATTAGGGTAATGTAGCATATGTAGGTATATTATCATTATGTATTTTTGATTTTCGGTACTGTATGATGTATTTAATCAAGCTTTCTTTTTATCTCAATGCATTTACTTAATTTATACAATACGTAGTGTCTCGGGAGGTAGACGCGACTCTCTTGTGTAGCTATGCAGTACGCGCAGTCCGTGTATAATGATCGGCGCGAGAAGCCGTCGCGCCCTGATTGGTGCACGCAGCGGCGCGGGCGCATCGAAGCTGCGACGCGACGCCAGCGCCGCTCGAGCCGAGGAAAATCGGTGAAAATCACTTTTCATTTCTACGATTATTATTAACTAGCAGTCCGTCCGGACTTCGCCCGTAGTATAACGTAGCCTAGAGCACTCCGGTATGACGTACTTACATATCCAACGGTGAAAGAATTTTTGATATCAGTCCAGTAGCTCCTGAGATTAGTGCGGTCAGACAAAAAATTTCTTCAGCTTTATAATATTACTAGCGGCCCATTCCGGCTGCGCTCGGATATTGTCATTTAAAGACTATTAATCGAAATAAAAACTATCCTACCTCTCAAGTTGGACCAGACTGCTCACGGTGTGCCAATTTAATTCAAAATCGGTTAAGTAGTTTAGGAATCCATCGCGGACAAACATCGTGACAGGAGATTTATATATATTAAGAAGATAGTATAGATTAAGCCAGCGATCTAACCCTTTCCAGGTTGAATTGATAAGTGATACTTTTTTACCAACAGTTTGTAGTTGACGACTAACTATTTATTTTATTGTCCTAACTTTGAGTTATTTATTTTTATTGTAATCTAGTTTTTATAACAAAGACTCAGCACATAAAAAAATTGGAATAATGTGACATTCAAATTAGAAAAGATTTTTCAGGATTTCTAGTGTATAGCGTAATTACTAAAAAGAAATCGAGCCCTATTAATTTTAAGATATTAATGTTGTATCCATAGAAAAGAACCGACTGGGGCAATATATTCCGTAATTTGTTTAGTGTATGTTTGAAGTAAGTAATTCCTTTCAGTTATTGTTTTTATTGAAGTTCCGACAGCTTTGTACAAAACACGTAAACGTTTTGTTAGTAAATAGCAAAGTGCCACCAACTTATCTGTAGAACGACCAAAAGCGAAACTACTGACGACCATAGAACACAGACACAGAAGTTGTCCAATTTTGTAAAAGATGATAATACTTTATGGTTGTGGCGCCATCGCTTCATTCTACAGGTAAGTTGGTCGTACTGTATTGTCACCGTGACAGCTGTCACCTCGCACGCACGTCATTCCATAGATGCGCACGCGCCGCGCAGGATGTTGCGTGAGCCATTTACGGCCTTTATCCTACATTTTGTTCTCGTAATGGATCGCATCAGATACCGCTGCTGGCTGTTTCATCAGCAGTGATAATAGCCATGATAATCGACACAACAATTATGCGGATTGAGGTTTGTAGGAAATTATACTCCTATCTGAGATAAACGCACATAGAAATTAACTAAAGAGCACAAGATTCTGCACAATACCTAAAGATTTTAAATTATAGAGTATAGGCAACGAAAAAGTATCTGAAGTAACTAGGTATAGGTCAGTTGACATATCTATCTCAATACACAGATGTGCCCTCACAAACTTCAGCGCGCAAGGAATAATGTCATCGTTGGGAAGAGTGAGCACACTCTTTCCGTTCTAGTCGGTTACAGGAAGCGGTGGATGCCGGACGAAATTACCTATCACTATTCGTTGTCAACAATCAAAATAAGTAGAACCACAGCAAATCTCGCCGCTAGCGGTTCTAGGAGCTAAGTAAGTAGATTGGTTGTTTGTAAACCAATTACGATACACACAGATACCCAGTTTATTACCAATTTCAAGGTACGCAGAGCACATCTATTGGTTTATATCGATGCGATGGTACAATTGATAAAATGATTCTTGTTTCGTTTTCGATGTAACAAATGAAGCGCAATAATCAATGATCATTAGATCGTACTCAACAAAGACCATTATTCTCAAAATACTCAATGAATTGTACCAATCAGTTGAAATAGGCACTACACGACGCGAAGTCGACTTCATTTCAGTTTCAGTGTCGAGTTTCTCATCGCTTCCTCGTAAAAGTTTCTGTGTCACGACACAGTGACTCGCGAGGTTAATAGACGCCCGGGTTCGATTCCCACGGCTCCAGTTGGATAATAACGCGTTACTTAACCGGCTTGCGCAAGCGCTCAAGGTTCGTCCGATCATTGTCACATTGTCACTTGTTTCTCCAACGTCGGAGTCTTGCTTGTTTCTAACTATGCTATGGCAAGTGCGCCGGCGATGTTATTTTCTAAATTATCTCTGTTATTAATTGAGCAATTATAATTTGGCTTTCTAAGCGACATCTTTCCACCCACGCTTTCTTTAGAAATTGTTGCTTCATACGAATTCTTTAAAACATTTTCAATACCTTGTCGCGTGTTTTTATTTTTGGTAACATTTCCTTTGTTTTTCTTTGTCTTGTTTTTCAACACAAGTTTTCCAGTATGATGCACGATGTTATGCTAGGAAGATTTTTTAATACTTACTAATTGATGCTTATTTGACATGCACTATTTCAATCATTGAACTCAAAAAAATAAACCTTTTATGCATTAAAAGTAGCCTATATCCTTTCTAAGGCTCTAAACTATTTCTGTACCAAATATAATTTAATCTGTGCCAAATCGGTTCAGCAGTTTAGCGATGAAAGCGTAACAAACAGATACATAGAGTTACTCTCGCATTTATATTATTAATAGGGATTAAAATATTATTAACACTACTTAGTCGCACATTGAAAATTATTTATTAACTGATAAGCGAAATACAAAACTACACAGAACTCGAAACAAAGAGCGCGGGAAACACTAACAACATTAGCATCAAAAACTAATTTTGACGTTTTTGAACGATTCTAATCACCTTGAGTGTTGCCACATCGGCTAATATGAAGTGGGATCTGATAAGCGGAGGTACGTCAGAGTTTCATTAGTATAATTAAGCGTACGTTTGAACATTACTGCACGTAACACACTCAGAATTCGCAATCCGAAGACTTTTTCAATAAATGTAGAATGACGGGAACAGTCCCATGGCAAGCAACACTCTTGCATATGACAGCACAATTCATTTGAAACTGAGTGGAAATCACTGCCTTGCCTGACCAATAATAATAAATAAATAAATATTGGTGGGCAATTCACACAACACCATCTGACCCCAAACTAAGCAATGCTTGTACTATGGCGGAGAAATAGCTGATGTATTAAGAATTTAATTTAGAAGAAATAGAAGAATTTTGTGCCTTGTAATTTGGAATTACTTACTACGTTTAAATCTTTAAATGCATCAAGAAATGTATAGTCACAAATTCTGGAAGCCATCAGGTTTTCTTGCAATTTGAAGTACGAAGATACAAAGAAAGACCAGAGTAGCAAACATCAGATACCGTACAATTAAACTCCAGTGGCGTTGGCCAAGAAACTTGCCTAGATGTGTTGATAGGCAGGTGGAATTGAAATAAGTCTTTGATCGGATTGTGACCTCGATGTAAGTGGACCTGCAGTAGACCAGTACAGCGTTAGAGTGACGACATTATGGAGTTTTGCGGTAGTACCTTCATGAGGTTGACACAAGACATAGAAGATTGATGAAAGATGAAGACTGTGCCCTGCAGTAGTCTAAAATCGGCTGGCTTAGCATAAACAGCCCACTAAATGTTCCCACTGCTGAGACTCGGGGCCTTCTCTTGGAAGGAGAGAGTCAGGCCATAATGCTGGCCCAGTGCAGGTTTATGGATGACATATGACTTCGATGAGATTTTAGGTACATGTCGGTTTCCTTAGGATGTTTTTCCTTCACCGTTTTAAGTTACCAGAATTACCCACATGACTTCGAAAAGACAGTGGTGCTCGTGGTTTTGAACCCGGGGTCTCCGGCTCGGCAGTCGCCATTCTCCCGACTAGACCCGCCGTAGCTTACTAGACCAATCATAGTTTAACTTAAGAAACACACGCTTGGTAGGCCCTTAAATATTATCACATTGGATAATAGAAGGAATCTAGTAGCGAGGACACGTAAGCGCCTAATTAGTGATAATTCTGTGGCAATGATGCCAAAAACGTACTTGTTTACCACTAAGAATTCATTTTTTGTTTGCTTCGAACGGATCTATTTCAGATGATCGGTAACTGAGGTATGAACTCGTAGAGTCAACGTTATGTTCCATAAAATGTATACTGTAGGTACTTTGGTGAAAAAACATCTTTGTGAAATATGTTGCATGAATAGATATTTTCTGATGGATATAATCTGGGTGTCTTCAGGTCGAGAGGAATCGACCATTTCTAGGTAAGCGCATTGTAGATTTCATCATGGTTTAATATCAGGCAAGATAGCGGTGTAGCCTAATATTTATTCCGTGGGGTACCGCACACCAGTCATCACTCAGATAGCACTTTTTCATCCAAAATTTAGCATACTAGTTGAATTTAGATTAACTGTGGTGTTTGATAATTAATTGTTAATACAATTATTTATTGGAACTCAAATATTTTGGCAGTTAGTATTCTAGTTTATTTAAAAGAATCTGCTTACTAATTGACCATGATTAAAATAAAACTTAAATGCAAAAGCTTAAATTGTTTATTCAGTTTGATCACTCTTATCTCTTACATTTATCATGTAAGATTTGAGTGATCAAAATCAAATTTAGTTTAGCTACTTTTTAATTAAGAAAAGGAAAAAATGGGGGCTCTATATGTTGTTAATAATTAAAGAGTCCTTCTTACCACTATAATTATTATTTATTATTGAAGCAACATAAACACAACCTAGTCAAATGTTAAATACTGCGTTAATTAAGATAGGCCATTAAACAAAGTATTCGCCTTGGCGCTCACTGTGCAAGAATTCGAGCATGTTCAGTGGGTCATGACTCCACGACACATGATAAATGATGAATTTCTTCATCATATAATGTTACAAATGATGTTGAACTACTTATTACTGACATGTAAACAAACCGTACGTAGGTGGCTTGTACAATCGCTGTGTGTAATAGAAAGTATCCTTGTTAGAACTTTCGACAGATAAAATAGTAATTAATTTTACGGGTATCATGAGTTTGATGGGTGTTGCATTTTATCAAAACATCATCAATATCATCAGTCCACAGTAGTGTACTATTGAGCATGTTTCACTTTAACATTACTGACTTCGATCCTCATTTTTCAAGCCCAAAAGTGATTTTTTTTTGTCTATAGCTTTGACTTCACTACAGTGTTAATTACGGAATTTTTACCGCAGTTATATGGGCGAGCAAGTTCCCGATATTTCCATGCAGTTTCATGGACCACGTGACATGTGTTTACAATTTTATAGGCGAACTCAAATCGGTACCTGTAGAATTATTTAACATTTGTGACGTCCAAATAACTCAAGGAAAAAACTTTGTGCTCGAGATTTAGAATACGCAGGTTAGTTTACAATCACAGGGGACTGTATTTTTTTCCTGTACTTCAAAATAAAATTATGTAGGTAAACATAAATTCGCCGTTTTTTCCTCAACAAGGCTTGTCTAAGTAGGTGACACAATTCTCGAGATCTTTGTTGATAACGAAACTCATTTGAGTCTTAAGATATCCTATATTCAACTAAAACCTGCTAGTAAAAGTATGAAAATACGCATACTAATATTATAAAGCTGAAGAGTGAATTTGTTTGAACACGCAAATCTCAGGTGCTCATAGGGTATATTTTATGTACCTACCAAGGGCGAAGCCGTTGCGGACCGCTTGTACTTGCCTAAAATATAAAATAGTTACATTTCTTTGTCGTTCTGTTACAACCCTAAAACTGCTGATCCTGTAGAAAGTCAATTCCTTGATTTCGATATTGGCGATTCTGCAGTATTTTGCTATATAAAGTCGAATTCTCGGTTAAATCTCCCAGTCAGTTATCGAAAGGTTACTCTGCCTCTCAGCCTACGGACCTGGTTCATGCCCGCAGCACCTGAGACCTCAGAGACCCCAAGAGAAGTGCCGCACGCGCCCATTATCCATTTCGGTTGGTCTAGGAAAGGCCCCTTACAAAAGCATAAAGATTGTCAAGTGTTTTTTAAAATCAAACAAAAGTCAATAAGTTCAAATTGTTTTTTTTTTATAGACTCTGTGATTTTCGACCTAACAGTTCGTTAAGCGCACTTTTTTAATTTTCTACACATTTGCATTTCCCCTATTCCTACAATTCGTTAAAAATAGCAATTAGCAAATTAAAGTTAATCAAAGCAATTTATGCGGCTAAATAATTGAGGCCCAAATAAGTATGGCTCTGTCAGCGGTTTAATTTAAGGAAATGGTCAGCAGAATCCGTTTGCCCGCTTTATCAGCGCCGCCTTGGAAATAATACCTACGTGAATACGATAAACATAACGATTAGCCTCCACAGACATCCTCAGAAGTACTGACCCAGTTTCGATATCAGATTCGCAGGTTTCAACATATCCGAATACAGAAAATAACAGTTTTGGTCGCTGTTTTTTTATTCCAAAGTCAACAATTCAGACGCAGGCGATATTGAGTACCAACGGACAAATGAAACTATGGCCTAAGATCTTATGAATCATCAACAATTAAAATAACATGAAAAACCGTTAGTTAAAAATCCAGACTTAACTATGGCAGCTTACGTAGATACTATATGTTGTATTACAGATATATTTATAGGTTATCACACGTGAGTAATTAAACAATTCCAGATTCCCTAAAATTAAGTTTTTATTTAGAAACTAGCAGCGCCCCGCGGTGTTACCCGCGAAGTTCCCGTTCCCGTTGTTCCCGTTGTTTTCCGGGATAAAAAGTAGCCTATGTTTTCCTCCAGACTATAATCTATCTGTGTTTCAAAGCCCGATCCGTTTTTACGTTAAGACGTGAATGAGCAACAAACATCCAAACATTCAAATATCCAAACATCCATACATTGACATTTATAATATTATTATATATTATATAGCAGGATTAAAAATGGATATTACAAACAGTAAACAGAACTGGCTACGTTGTGCGTGCGATAAATTCATAAATATTAATTATTTTTTTGCGTTGTTTAAATACGGTTTTTGACGTACGAGTCGAGTAGCGTGTCGGTAGGTGTTTTGACAAATCGTTGAAGTTATTTTGTTGATATTGCAGATTGCAGGAGTCTGATGCAGAAATGAAACCTGTAGTACGCATTTTTGTTATCAGTTCCCAATAACGCCATTTCGCCTGAGATAAACCAACCATTTATCCCACAGATATAATAAAATCGAAAGTTTAGATGTTTGGATGTTTGTTTCTCTATCACGTTGGAACGTCTGAACAGATCAGTTTTTGTAATTTGGAACATATTTAAATTGTAGTCTGGGAGAATACATAGGCAACGTTTTGTCTCGAACAAAAAAACAGAAACTGGAACTACGAGGAAAAACCGCAGACTCCTGCTAATCCACAATAAATCGATTTATCTTCGACTTGAAGACACCAACCCAGTATCTAAATTTCATAATTAAAAATGGAAATGCTGCTAAAACGAGTATATTAGTGGTGCACTAGAAACTGTAGAGTAGAACTAATAAAATAAGCGTGACGGTAACGATGCGAGGTAATGAGCGATTGTTCACAGTCCTTGGACTTAGGCTCACTACCTTGTTTAATTACAGTGAGGCTGTGTCAGATTCTGTCTGATGCTGTCAGCGCTGAATCTATTAACCACAATATTAAATAAAACATTATGTTATTGTTCTCATTTCTTAAGGTCAAAATACGACTGTGTGGAAAATTAACATGTGAAGTATTGTTTTAATTTTATTCGGCTAAAACAGCCATACAAATGCTTGATGGTAAGCAACACTACGCCTAATTACCACGCAGCTATTAAAGTTTAGAAGAGTATGAAATACAGCCTAGCATTGCACTGCGTCGTACACGATGATATTTTAAAAACAAATACTTACATAACTTAGAGTAGTTAATTGTGGCCATAGTTCTCTCCGCGTTAGAGAATCTCCCGTGACTCAGTTGTGGGAACATATGAGTAGATTATTTAAGCTGCGACTGAATTTATAATCAAACATATTTCATACAATTTGTAGTAAATAAATATATCATATTTCCAGCTTCATTTTCATGTTGTCAAATCTACAAAAATGACAAAAACAACAAGATAATGGCGCGTTCATACGCAACAAGTGAAAAAACCAGAACCATTCAGGAAGCTCACGATGTGTATACGTATCTTATGACATCTTCATAGCCCAAATTCTTTCTATTATTTAGATGAACTCCTCGGATAAACATGCGTGAGAAAATTTGGTTACGATGTACATAAGTAACTACACCAAATGGTTAGATGTACAACGAGTGTACATTACAAGTGGTAGGTGTTCTTTACTTCAAATAGAAAAGGCATAAATCTTTTAGAGAAGCTAATGAACAGGGTAGGTATAATTCATTTCTTTCATTTCAAATTTTACAACTATAGTAGATTACGTTCTATGGCTATCAACATCACCCATAGAACGTAATTTATTTTATGTAATTTATAAAAAAACTGCTGCACCTATGGACTCAATTTGTCAAAGATGATTATTATACGGGATCAAGGAGCAAATTTAAGCAGTTGTCATATTTTTAAAACCTCGCATTTGAAAGTGAACTTTTGCGTAACATGGCGCAGTTACGTTCTATTGCTGCTCTCAAAAAGAAAATAAACGGTTGGGTCTACTATAGTGACACTGCACAGTTCCACTGACAACGTCATGAAACTGCCGTATTACAAGCGTGTGCTTTATGTTCCTGTGAACCAGAAACCATAAAATGGCGAGAAGACTGGAAAAAAAATCAGCAGTCATAGGAACTGCCGATAGAAGTGAAAATTTAAAACTCAGAATTTGATAGCGCATTTTCAAAACTACACAAGTGAAATGGTCATAGACATGTTGACCCCGAAAATTTCTTATTATTCCCGAGCGTAACGCTCAGAATTCAATTCACAGCCCACGAAAAATCTGTCTAGTGATGCGCCAGAAGAAGTTTTTACTTCAAAAATATTGAAACCTAACGCGGTAAACTGTTCTGTTTTCCTCTAAAGTAATATGTTAAAAAACCTTTTGTATATTCACTATCTAATGAGTTAAGGATGGGACAGAAATGCAGCCGTAGTGGAGGCTCTGGGTCCGGAGGAGGCGGTTAAGGCAAATGACGATGTCGAGTCGATTACTAGTGTAATCCCAACCGGTAGTGATCGGCTCAACAGACGAGCACTAAAAATTAGGTTTAAAATGTTCTCAACTCCCCCTGCCCCTATTTTCCTCTTCTGCTTTTAATGAGCTAAGGATCAAATAGTGAAACACAAAAACGTTCTCAAGCACAAGTAGCGCTTTCTTTCCCTCTCGCCGGAGGTCAGCGCCGGTCGTTTCCGCTCGGCCAACTCCTGCGCATCACACATTCAAATCACGCGCCTATCTTCCTCGTACATCTCTTCACTCGAGTAAACAACGTTGTTGCGTATTTTTAGATTTTTACACACCCATAAGTAAAATAACATTTTTTTTTGCAAAAATAGATATAAGAAAGACAGTATTATTTTAGGCGACTGTCAGGAGTTTCTCGAAAACACGTTTCAATTTATATTTAGTAAACGTAATTATTATTTTATTTAAAAAAGAAACAATTAAAGTTTAAAGCAATTCTCGGCACAAGTTACATCGAAAACCATTTACATCACTTTGACCTTCAACCAAAAAAAAACAGTGTCTACAAATATATGACCGTCTAATCCTTAAAATACTGATCATACCATAAACTCAGTTGTAACATTTAAAACAATGCTAATTTTTAGATAGCAGTTCATAAATTATTATATACTTTGGTTATTACATGTAGCCTAAGAAATATAATTATTTAAATTACATTTTGGCTGAACAATTTCTTGCTTACAGAAAAAAATCTTCCTACTATGTAGACGAGTTTGTGCGTATTTATATATCACTTGCGAATATCTATGCGGCAAAGAAACAGCTTTATAAAAAGTAGAACATTCATTTTAGCGAAATAAATTTCCAAAATAAGCGCTAAAAAGTGAAAAGAATTAAACAATTACGAAAATGGACACTAACAATAACGAAATCAGTGATAAATGAAATACACTGAAGTCGAAAAATTAAATATGAAAAAATCAACATGACATTTTCCAATGAACGTTTAGAACCACTGCGAACGCACTGCGATGATCACTTTTTTGAAGTGAAAACTTCTTTTGGCGCGCCTAGACAGATTTTTCGTGGGCTGTGAATTGAATTCTAGCGTCACGCTCGGGTATGATAAGAAATCTTCGGGTAAACTCGGGACCATAGCCTTTGGCCATCTAGAAATGCGTCAGCCAATGGGAAATGCCAAAAGGGCGTGGCCTGCCCATTATGGCATGGCATGGTCAGCATTTCCCATTGGGTGACGCATTTCTAGATGGTCATGCTATGATGCCACACCCTCCGGTTACACCCGTGTAGTTTCCAAAGTAAACTATCAAATTCTGAGTTAGAAGTTTTCACTTCTTTCGGCAGTTCGTATGACTGCCATATTTTTCAATTTTTTTTTTTTAATTATTTAGTTCTTTTGAGAATAGGTCGACAAAAACTCCGGGCCAGAAACGTCACTACTCTATATTCCTTTAGGGGATATTTATTAACTAAATTCGAAACGAAGTGACTTTCTATTCTTTGTTTCAATGTTACAGATCTCTCGTAATGAGCTTCGTCCACTACGAAAGACATCAACGCGCACTCTTCCTAAACATTTACCAAGGAATAATTGTATTTTTACTACACGAGGCTAAAACGTGATCTCAAATACTCTTATTTATATCTATTCTGATAAAGTCATATTAAAAAATCTAATCTTATATAATCCATCCTAGAAACGTGAATAGAAGATAGATACGTAGGTAATCTATTACATTATCATTCTTTATCAAAGCTTAGGATTATTTTAAATGCGTGTTTCTATTTCATTGCAAACATAATTTACGTTTTAATTCAATTAATGTCTATTGCAATATTTCAAATCTGAATAATTTGCAGCCTCCAATCTCCATCTCGATTTCATATTACATTAGGGTACCGGACTGGGTCAAAAATACACCATCCTAATTAGTCCGTCAGCTAGATCATGGAAAATTATTGGACACGTATTTTTTGTTTTTTCATAATATTAAAAATCGTCAAAGATATAGACCATCAAACTTCGAGAATAGGGTGTCGCGACGTCACTCGTGAGTAAAAATCGTACTCACAAGTGACGTCACACGAAACTTCGAAGCGCTGTATCTTCGTCATTTTTTGTTTGTGAAACAAAAGAAAAGATACGTGTACAATATTTTTTGGCAATCTAACTAACAGGCTACTTAGTGTTTTTGAGGATTGTACCCTATTAGGTGAAAAACATATACGTAAGCGATCCTGTTAACTTAGTTATGAGTGACAAATGTACAGAAACATATGTAATGTTTTTTAACCAATACGGTGTTATTTAAGTATATTAAAGTGACGGGATGAGCAGGACGTGTGCCTGATAGTAAACGACACGCCTGCCCATGATAGCACACTATCACGCAGCTACTTGAACTTGAAGAGTCCAAATCACTACCCAGCACTGCATTGCGCTCGTCACCAAGAGACACAAGATGATATATCTCTTATACCTGTAATTTGTCTGTAAACATGGGCAAACCGGATTATAGTAATAGTATAATTTGTATTAATGTAAGTATTCCATATAAAAACACAAGCAGTAATGTATTAATACTGCTTGTGTTTTTATATGGAATACTTACATTAATACAAATTATATGCTAATACTTACAATTAAGAAACACATCAAACTTAAAACATTTTTTATATTGGGAATTCCAAAACAAATATAATTTCTAAAAGATTGATCACAGTCAATTACTATAAAAACGTGACACGGCGGGGTGCACCTAACATTTCGTGTGTATGACCTACAAGACTGCCTAATACGGCTTCATTTGCACGAGTGTGTTCAATGGTACAAGTGATATCATCACTAAAATAACACGGTGATTGATCTATAGGTAGTGCATTATGGCCTAGAATGTACGAACAAAATTACTACAGAACAATTATTTCAACTCAAATTCAAATTCAAAAACATCTGACCGAAGCGTGAGAGACGTAGGGGGACTGTGGAGGAGAAAGCGGACACCATAGGCCCTCCAAGTGGAGATGGGATTGAACCAGAGAGGTTCGCACCTTGCTTGTAGGGTCTGGGGCTTTGAAGTTTAAGGGCCTTCCGGTACCCAATCCCAAAGATAAGCCATCCCAAGTAGCTGGCACACCACTGATTTCAGTGAGTGAAGGCACCACTCTAAGTGTAAGAAAAAGAAAAAATCTAAAGTAAGAAAAAAATTGGGACACGTATTCGTGGTTTTATCAAATTATTAAAAATCGACAAAGATATAGAACGTCAAACTTCCGGAGCGGGGGGTTGTGGCGTCAAGTCTCAAAAATAAATCATATTAAATAGTAAATCTCATATTAAAAAGTTAATCGTAAAATCATATTATATAGACGTGACGTCAGTCGAAACTGCTGAGCACTATATCTCCGTCATTTTATGTTTTTGAAACAAAAGAAAAAATACGTGTACAACGTTATTTAGTAATCTAACTGATGGACTAATTAGTATTTTAGTCACCGTGCCTATTGTATCCCTTTGAGCTCTTTGTCATTGCAAACGTCAAATATGTTTTAACTCATTTGTTCAAAAATTATGTATGAGTAGGTATATTATGTCTTAGAAGCCATAAGTAAATATTTGAACAACAGCGATAAGTCACCATTGAGACAAAATAATAAAACTGTCTATAGAGATACCGCTAGCTGACATATCAAAGCAGAACCTTTAGGCTTTTCGACATCATGCTGTTGTATGCACATAATAGGTAATGTCAGTGAAAATAGCACTTTGAGTTAGCCTATGCACGATCACACTTGAGCACTTTCACTGACAGACGACCGTTTTTCTTCAGCCTCAGTATAATGGCGACGGTATCAATAGCCTCGGCTCCAGATTACAGATGGTTGGTCATTTATTTCGCTACTCAGTTTTGAACATACTGTTGTGTAGGATGTGCATGTTTTGAGATATCGAAGATACTTTGAAACTTTGAAGCCACAGATAAAAAAAATATACTTATACTGGATAATCAATCGTTCAAATACGATACCTACATAATGAACAAAATATATTCAAGAAGGTAAAATTTATTTACTTGAATGAAATAGACAATTTTCTTACAACATAAATCTTACATTGAAAATCAATGTTAGTATGAAAACTAACGTGGTTATTACACATTTTAAACAAATACACGGGTAACTCACGTATAAAATAGTCAGAACAGTCCGACTCGAGTTTCGATCGCGTCCCGCGATCTTCTGCAAGGTGAGTGCGCGCGCATGTTCGCAGCTCGATTAGTGACTAATTAGTATTTTATACGTGAGTTACCCGTGTATTTGTATAAAAATCAATGTTTTTAGTATGTTATTATCTTGGCTTACGTTTGACCGACCATCTCTTGCCAAGTGTCGATGTGGTTTCTAATCCAAATTTTACTAATATTTACAATAAAAACTACTTGAACGCAAACTCACATTAGGAAAAATACAGTGAAGTTCAGTTTACTACATAGTTACATAGTTTTACAGATTGGATTAATTATAGGTATCAAATTTATGTTGTTCCTTTTTCATGTTGTCTTTTACCGGAGTCAGTAGCCGCATTATTCCAAGCATTTGTTAATGAACAATAAATAAAAATAGACAACAAATTTGTATTATTATTTATAAATACAAACTGTGTATTAAATAACGGTGCCTCCGTACAGAAACGATTTTTGCTTGATTTGAGTTGATTTTGAGTGATTTTTTAGAAAAGTAAAGTGGGCTTAAAAATTAAGATTTTTGTCATGTCACACGAACTCCTAGAGATAAATTTGTGTTTTTTCCTGAATTTGGAAATTATCATTTGGCTAAGTACAAAGTTGATGTGTTTTTTACGTGATCTTTGACAGCTCAAGTGGCTGATACTGCCTACCGAGTACGAAGTTCAAGCTTATAATATATCTCTAGGACTTACTATGTCTATATGATGTGTATTTTGTACAGTGTTGGCAATGTCATCTGTTAATCAGTATTTCGACCAATTTCCAAATATTTTGAATTGAAAACTTCTTTAAGCGCGCCTAGACAGATTTTTTGTGGGCTGTGAATTGAATTCATTCGTCACGCTCGGGTATGATAAGAAAGCTTCGGATAAACTCGGGACCATGGCTATTGGTCATCTAGAAATACGTCAGCCAATGGGAAATGCTGAAAGGGCGTGGACAGGCCATCATGGCATGGCCATCTAGAAACGCATCAGCCAATGGGAAATGCTGACGCATTTCTAGATGGCCATGCCAAGATGGCGAGGCCACGCCCTCCGGTTACACCCGTGTAGTTTCCAAGGTAAGCTATCAAATTCTGAGCTATAAGTTTTCACTTCTATCGGCAGTTCCTATGACTGCCATTTTTTTTGCCTATTCTTTGGTATACCTAGAGATAGATTTGGTATACCTAGGTTTTGGCTACCTAGAGATTGTAAGGATACATGTATATTCATTATTTTACTATTTCAACTAACTGTATTATACTCTCTACGCTGCACTTAGCAAAACACATACCGTTTGGTGCGGCATAGTGAGCATTCCATTTTGCACCTTAATATAATGCAGAAAAGTTGATTTATTGTTGTTCGTCGGATGATTTGTGACATGTCAGCAAAGTCAGCATTTCTGCTTTAG
Organism: Ectropis crepuscularia; assembly: GCA_963693475.1. Classification (NCBI taxonomy): domain Eukaryota; kingdom Metazoa; phylum Arthropoda; class Insecta; order Lepidoptera; family Geometridae; genus Ectropis; species Ectropis crepuscularia. Next base: position 6,489,000 of record OY856340.1, read on the forward strand.
GAAGTGATTTGACGAAGTGTTCGTATCCGGAGATTGTGTGATTGATCGAACGACAGTGAATCTCGGGTTACATACTCAAAACTGACGATATTGAACCTAATGTCGAAGACATACGAGCTGGTTTGGACAATCAGAACTTTATTTTATACCTGGCAACAATATCCAATTTAAGCTTTAAATCAAGGCTGTAAGAGTCACGATTTAATGCATCTACAAAAGCCGTAGTTTTAAATGCTGTTTACTGTAAAAGTAATTTGAAACACTATTGCAACGTATTAAGATGTACGACAAATGTTGTAGTAATTTTGAATAAAGCACTGCCTCGTTACATAATTGCCATTTGAGATGCAACGTACAGAATATTGTGAGTAATTAATATTAAATTAATTGGTTTCCGGTTAAGCTAATTGGAATTAAAAAAAACATGGTTATTAATACGCATCTTATTGATTCCCGAACGTAACAGAAATGAGCGTAATCGTTTTGGCTTGAGATCATATCGGTTTATCAAATACTTTTTTATCGTATCGTCATTGTTTTTTTTTTGTCAATAAATTTCGACAGGTGGCGTAGCAATGCGCGTAGGGTTAGTACAGCTAGTATTTGAAAAATGATTAGAGTCTCTTCCATTCCAAGTTTCCCCAACTCTGTTGAATCATTACATTATGGAAGCAGGTAGGAGATGGAAGAAGCTATGGTGGTAGTTGTAATCACACAAAACAAAAACACAGTACAGCTTATAGTGGTATGACTCTCTGTAGAGTCCATCTGGCGTAATACAGTTACAGTTCGTTTGCCAAATATTCTACCAGCAAACAGTAACATAATGTGCAAATATTATTGTGCTCTGATTTGAAGCTCAACGTTAAAAAAAACACAGGTCAAGGAGATATGTCACCTTATATCTCCGGTACACGGTACCTACACTTCTAGTGGTGAGTTGGAGTCGTCATATTCATATAGTTGCGTGGCATCGTGCTGTTATGGGCAGGCGTGTTGCTTACCATCAACCACATGTCTTGCTCGTCCTGTAACTTCATACTATAAAAACTTTACTGCTTTTTGGCTTGTATTAGCCTTGACTAAATGTTTTGAAAACACACAGTTTGTACAATTTCGATGTATTGAACAAAAAGTAAACAATGGAACGAATACGTTCTCAGGCTTTGTCAATTTGCGCATTGAAGTATACGATGACCTTTTAAAAAGTCTTGAGGCAATTACGACAAATCGAGAGCACTTTTACAAAGAAGACCATCGATGTCGCAACTACGGCCGTGTACCGAGCAGAGTAAGCTGCCTCTTGGTTTCTTTAGATTTAATTCGACCGACATTATAGCATAAGCAGACTACTAAATGTTCCCACTGCTGGGACCCGCGCTTCTACCGCCTTACCAAAAACGCTTTGACGCCTTGACATTGCTGTCTCTTTTCTTCTCGCTTGAAATGAAAGAGACAGCAATGCCAAAGCGTCAAAGCGTCAAAGCGTTTTTCGTTAGGCGGTAGACCCCCCGGAGCCTTCTCTTGGAAGGAGAGAGTCAACGCTACAATCCACCATGCTGGGCAAGTGCGGGTTGGTGGATGACGTATGACCTCGAAAGATTCTAGGTACATGTCAGTTTCCTCACGATATATTACCTTCATCGTTTTTAAGTTAGCGGCTTTGCTCGTTTAAAGATTAGATTATAAGTTTGGATTATTTAACATTTATTTTAGAATTTAATTAATCAAAACTTCTTATGTATTAAAGTCACATGTTGATGTAAGTATTTTTGGTATATCCTATACCGATTGCTTGGCAGAGATCACTTTTAACGATAAGACCGTGACTTATACATTTGTTTTTTATATATGTTCTAATGTGTAATTAATATACATATAGGGTAAATTCATATTGGGTATCATATAGACGTTTTCAAGTTCCGAGTGAGTCGGTTTCTTCTATGTAAGCGCGCTCCATTGTAGACCGCATCGTCGCTTATCATCAGCCGGGATATCAGTTAAGAGCAAATCCATTACTGACAAAAATAAACTAATCATCTATCTAAAATGTCCTTTTAAACCAATGCCATCCCAATAGCAATAATTCGACCTACGATGTACTTACATTACGTACTAAACAATTTGACTGAACGAAAGGTCAATAATACTATGATTTCACCATGATATAACAATAACATAACTGACATTATTATAATAGCGACCTTGACCAAACTGTCCTCATGCATTCATCACGAGACATCTGCTCACATTCTAGTACAATCGAAATTACTTCCTGTCCTGCTCACTCTCCCACTATTTACAACTAAAGTGATAGAGATAGAATAAATTAAGCGTTTTAGAGAAACGTGGATTGGAGCCATTTTTGGTATAATTTACATAGCAAGGCTGTTCCGTATCCCACGCGAATTAAAACTGGTTAAATTAAAAAAAAAACAATGTAGTTGAATTTGGTTTTATTGTCTTTTAAAGATTTATTGGATTAGTGCCGTGCAAAGACGACATAACTGTCTAATTAGTTTGGCTTTTTATGGAGTGAGACTTTGTTTAGCATGAGCAAAAGCAGCCCACTAAATGTTCCCACTGCTGGGACTCGGAGCCTTCTCTGGCAAGGCAAGAGTCAAGGCCAAAATTCACCACAGACACTGTGCTGATTGGCAGAAGACGCAAGACTTCGAAAAATTCTCGGAACATGTCGATTTCCTCACGACGTTTTTCCTCACCGTTAAATCCAGTGCTGATGACAAACTTGCGCATTTACCCTTGGGAAAATATGTAGAGGTGCAGGGGGGTTTCAAATCTGCGACCCTGCGATTGTAAATCGGCCATTCTATTCGCTAAGCCACCTTAGCCACCACCCCTTTTTCTTTATATTGATTGTGGTCACGTCAAAAATGAAAGTAAACAGCCACCGGACAATATCATTACATTGTATGCTTTAACTCAAACCACAAGTGGAAAATCGACGTAGACTTCAACTAAAGCTATCTTCGTAAAGTTACAGAACAAACAAATGACTAGTCCAGCTGATCGGTGGAGCCACAATTGTGCTTACCAACTACAACCCTCTGTCAAAACGTCGAACCTTTTAACAAATAACTTGGTTTACTCGAAGGTATCTTTGCTTGATCAATGTCTTCTTACAAAGTATATTCTGTTAGCCAATGGTGTAGAAAGCTTAGCCGCTCGCAATCACTTTCAAAATGCACTTTAGCTTTCTGCTAATGATATTATATTAGTTTTGTACGGCTCATTAGTCAAGTTTGAAAGGTTCCTACAATGTAGCGATCGTTGAACGTAATGGGACGGGTTTACTGCTGGGAACACGGGCAAGGAAACTGCTGAGTCACGTTAGCAATACCTGAGAATCTACCACCTGACTAAAACTGTCCCAGCTTTGAAATAGCTCTATCTCTTTTCTTTTCGCTTGAAATGAAAGAGACAGCGATAGCAAAGCCATAGCCGATTTAGTTAGGCGGTAGAAGAGCGGGTTACACAGATAGGGTCAAATAACGAAAGCTTTCGCAACTCGAAATAGCGACGTAGTTTCATGGTTGACGTTCCTAAGACTCAAACGAAGAGGTTTGACTCCACTTTTGTGATAAGACTTGTGTCTGTGGAGACGTCAAGATTAACAAACAATAACGTCATATCGTATTTGGTATTATACATTTCAACGCGTGGATGTTTAGATGTTTGTTGCTCAATCACGTCGGATCGTCTGAGTGGATCGAATTTATATTAGTAACACAATTAGGTTATAGTCCGGAATAGCGCATACGCTACTTTTTATCACGGGGAAAACAACGGGAACGGGAACTACGCGGGTAAAACCGTAGAGCGCTGCTAGTATATTTTAAATCTAAGTATATAAAAATCACAGCAAAATTACAATTACCGTCACTTTACAATATAACGCGCAAGATGCTTATTTATTAATTAAGTGCAATAAAGAGTTCATTGGTCTATGTATCTAGTGGTAGAATAAGACGATTTAAATACAAAAAATAAAGTAGCCAAGTGCGAGTTGGACTCGCTCATGAAGGGTTCCGTTGCAGCAAGTAACATAATATACATAGTACACATAGTTCTTGTAGTTCGTTGTAACTTTGATCGAAGTTTTAATAATAGTGTATTTATAACGTACTAAAAAAAAACTACTCATCAGATCGAGTTCAAACTAATTTTCGTTGGTAGTTTTTATGGTAATGTACATCATATATTTTTTTTAGTTTTTTCATTCTCTTACTTTAGAAGTTAGAGGGGGGGGGACACACTTTTTACCACTTTGGAAGCGTCTGTCGCGCAAATTATTCAGTGTAGACAAAAATTATGTTAGAAACCTTAACATCATTTTTAAAGACCTATCGATAGACACCCCCCACGTGTAGGTATGATGAAAAAAAAATTTTTGAGTTTCAGTTCTCAGTATGGGGGGCACCCCTAATTTTTGTTTTATTTAAAAAAAATTGTAAAAACCTTAATGCGGTTCACAGAATACATCTACTTACCAAGTTTCAACAGTGTAGTTCTTATAGTTTCGGCAAAAAGTGGCTGTGACATACGGACGGACAGACAGACAGACAGACAGACAGACAGACAGACAGACATGACGAATCTATAAGGGTTCCGTTTTTACGTTTTACGGAACCCTAAAAATTACTTAAGACTTGCTTTCGTTCCACATTTCTGAGGATTTGAGTTGATGTGACAGTGGAGTTAAACAGATATGTTTCCACTGAATGCCAGGGTCGAGACACTAAATTAGATTGAGGAAGCCCAGAGAAAGGTCAGAGTCAGTGCCTTGGCATATCAGGGAAAATGCATAGAAAACTACGATGGGTCACACTTTATAACTTCTGTCTTCTTCTAACTAAAATAACTTCTGTAACATACGAGTAACATAATAAATAGTGGAACCATTTCTCACACAACGCAACTCTGCACAGTAGTACACTCTATTTCATTGCTCACATAGCATTTTTTTAAATATATTTTGTATAAGTAATAATATAGAGGTAGAGTACAGTAGAGACATGACGAACCAAACTTTCGTCTAATTGTGCGCTTAAAAATCTAAATAAATGCTTTGTCTCGATGATTTATCTCTTTGCCATTTTGAAACATTGCTCTTCAAACTACATCATAGTAAAGTTTGGACGTTATTCTTTGTTGCAATAAATTCTTCGCTGAATATACACTTAGCTTCAAACCTAATTAAATACCTAAATATCGAATTAATTCACCCAGATAACTATCTAATTACTTACGTAACTTATTCTACAACAGAACAAAAATACAAGGCTATTTATAGCTTGAGACGAAATATGTATGTACTTATAATTCATGGAAAGAAATGCCATATTAATTTATTGATCCTGCTTTTTAAAAATGCCGTTATTTCACTGCGAGTAGTTTGAGATTTTTTTTTCATGAAACCTTGCCAAAGAAAGAAAATAAAATCTTGATGGAATTCCCGATAAAATCCGTCAACGTTCAAAATTTTTAATCCATTTAATTCTTCCCACGTGATTAAGTAATTGAACAACAAACATATCCACCCACACATCCTAACTTTCACAATAACAATACTAGTATAATTTTACTGTAGACTTGTATTAAATTGAGTCGATATATTTTGCATAACATCATGAAACTCGCAACAAAAAACTTAATATTTCAACTTCAGAACTAAAATTAAACCTATTACTAAATTACCTCAATATAAATATACCTAACTCATCGGCGGAGTCGCTAATGAAGTAAAAACTGTCATTAGTCGGATCAGCACATTAGAAGCAGGTGGTACATGTTAGTTTGCATAAAAACTGCCGTAAAGTTTTTTTGCACATGTCTAAAGCAAATAAAGAACATGAAGTCAAAGAAGCAGATGTTTTTTAAAATCAGGAAGATCTTGTTTGCTTGAAATATTATAGCGTCTTCTGAGGCTTTAATATGTTTTAAAATTGGGCAGAATTAACTTTTAAAATCGCGATTTGAACTCATATTATTAAAAGCATTAAGTATTAGATATGGATACATGTATGGTTGTTTGAATGGCGTATGAACGTTTTTCTCACCATCACTATTAGGTTTTATGGCAACCAAACAGCAAAATGCATACTTATGTTGCGTTGAAACATATTACACACATATTATGGTCTTGGGTAGGAATCGAACCCACGTCCCATAGCTCGGTGACTATCTGATTTTGGATTTAAAGATGAAGTAAACATTGTGAGGAAACGGCATGATCCAAGAAAGTCATCTTTCGAGCACGTGTGTCATCACACTTACCCAGTGTGGTAGATTATGACCTTAACTCTCCTTGTGAGAGATGGATCCTAGTCCCAGAAGTGGGCGCATAAAAGTGGGCTGTCATTTCATGTCATTTGACGGTCACATACACGTCAAACATTTCTACAAATATTTTCTTCAATTATTGAACGGGTTTTGTTATAGATACAAATTTGACTTTACTCAAATTGTTGAGTAAATTAAATTTTGTACAGAAATATTCCACGTAGGGATGGATGGTATTCCAAAGAGAAGAATAAAATTCCAAAGAACGCAAGCCTCGGGTCATTGATGTAATAATTTAAAAGAAAATAATGTATATATGGTATATCATAGATGTTTCCCATTGTATCTAGAATACTTAGTTCAGATTAAGTTAACTAACTAATCTTAAATAACTGTGCTAATTAACTCCACCAAGGAAAATAACAATTTAAAACTTATCTTTTAAGTATTTATTTTGAACCAATCTACTATTGGTTTTCCCTATTTTTGAGATAACGAACCACAACGAACGAACCGAACGATTTTGAGATAAAAAGAATTAGTTAAAGCTTCCTTTGCAGTGCTCGATAGCGATAGCGATATAGCAGATTTTTTTTAAATTGGTTCAGTTCACATTAAGTAGCAAAAGTTTTGTTTAAGGCATATTTTGTTTCGCTCTCACTTTTATTTTGACACTCGATTGAGCGTGAAATAAAAGTGTCTCCGCCATCTATTGACCACCATTGAACTACTAATATCCAGCCGTGGCTCTGGTGCTTAGTACTGGTCTTTAGAAACTGTGATTTATTTGGGATTCAAAATATTCTATTCGACTTTAATCCAAACAAAGTTCCAAATTTCCGACCCATTCAGTCCTTGCAAACAGGATTGATTAACATAGTACCTACATAAGTACGAAGTACAAGTGTTTCTGTCTGTTAAAATACAAGTATTTAAACATCAAAATTTCACATTTATAGTATTGGTAGAATGTGTTTTTAAAAGCCTACATTGTCAAGTTTTGTGGGCTAGAAACGAGTGGTAAATTTGCCCAATATTATTTATTATAATTCTGTATCACGGCCATTCCAGAACGAATATACAAATTTGAATAAAAAAATCACATTTAAAAATTTGTTGTATATGAGACTCCAACCGCTAGATATCACGGTCGGGGCTGGCTCCACAGACAGATTAACCATTGATTATGATTGCGCGTTAAATCTACCGGTTAGTGACGGTCGTTACGTGACGTAAGATGTTAGATTAATTGAAACTGTTTCGGTTAAAATTTATTTAGAGGTGCTTTATCTTTCTACGGAATGGTGTTTTGTGGTTTTTGCTTAACCAACAACATAATTTAGTTGTAAGTTAGTTAGTTAGTAGTGTTAGTTATAACGTATTTTGATACGTGACGTGTTAATCTTTATCCAAATCTGCCATAAGTATTTTAAAAACATCAGAGTTACGTGTATTATCCCCACTAATATTGTTAATGTGGAAGATTAGGTGTTTGTTGTTCAATCACATTGTGATAATTAAAAAGGTTATTAAATTTTGAACATAGATATAGTTTGAAATAGCACAAATGCTACTTTATAACCGACTTCCAAAAAGGAGGAGGTTCTCAATTCAGCTGTATGTTTTTTTTTCTTATGGTACCTATGTTACGCGATAGCGCCGTCAATTGTGAACCAATTTCGATGGTTCTTGTTTTGTTTGGTAGATCATAGATATATATATATATATATAAATTTTGATACATGAAAATTCAAATAGATGAGTGAGTAGCGGCTATAATAATTACCTATATCACTTTATTTTTCGATTTGTGGTGTTGAAGTCGGTTTATTTTTTTGTTCAATAATAATTTATTATCTCTATGAAGTTAAAAACGTAGATTTTCTAAAGTACTTTTTCTACATTCTACGTGCACAAAGTTGCGGGTAGATTCCAGTTTAAACATGAATGCAAAATGCCGTGGTTAATATCTAAAGATATGTATGGCTCGTTGAAACAAACTGCCTATAAACGTATAAATATCGAATATCCGGAAGACATCTCATCTAAGTTATTATGTATGCGCACAATGAACTCAGTAGATGTGGAAGAAGAATCATAAATAAATAATATATTTACTTGTATCAGTTGATCGCAGATACCTATATTCTGGACTTGCTTTTACCCGTGACTTTGTCCGCGCGAAATAAATAATTTAATAGATAAATTGAAATTTTAAAAAATGTCTTTTCTAATTAGAGTTTACTCAAATAGTTGACAGGCTTTTGGTTCGTTGTCTTGAGTAAATGAGAATACCTACGGTTGGAATTTTCCGCGTGGCGTTGCTGTAATTTTAAATTTACTTTTCTGTACTAATCAACTGAACTGAAATCCTAATGAACTTCCTCAAGAATGTGTCTAGTTTTTGGCTTTCGTAAATCTCTCATGTTTAAGTGTAATCACTTAGGAACATATAGGTACACATGTGCCTAAGTGATTTCGATAATGTGAGTCTGTCACCCTTCAAAGATTCACTATTACGTCTATTCAGTATTCAATTCCAACATAAAAAAATTGTAGATATGCGCTCTAGATATACCTACCAGAGAGTGCAAAATAAGAAAAATTGAATGTAGGTCTTACATCGACAGCTCTCTAGACACGTCACACATTTTTTGTAAAGAGCCGAGCTCTGCGGAGAGCGGGCTGTAGAATATTATGAATCGACGACTGACTAGTACCACTACTTCACTAATTTGTTTAATGTTGTTGGTACAGTAAGTACATTTTAGATGTATCTTTATTAAATTAGGTGGCGCTAGATCGACCTCTGGTCTGATGTAAAGCGACAATGCGGCCTAAGATAGGGCCCGGTAACCTGAAAGAAACCGATTCCTTCTCAATTTGAGGATGTCCAAATTGTATCCATTGGGAAAGACGCACTCTGGCAGCATATGCCATTGTTTGGCTGTACTTATAAAGAAAGCGTAGTCAAACTGTCTCAGAATGTGTGATTTAAAAAAATCTTACTACTGTATAAAATACTACCAACAACGTGAAAGTTTCGGAGTTCGTTCATAACGTCGAAACGATTGAACGAGTCGGGTTGAGATTTAAAACACAAATATATTATAGTCTGGAATAGCACACATAGGCTACTTTTTATCCTGGGAAAGTAACGCGAACTAAGCCGTTAAAAGCGCGTGGTTCTGCTAATAACAAATAAATAGACCTCTTGGGAGTCATAACAAAGAAAACATTTAGTCTATTTTTGTGTCTCTGTAATCGTTGTTCCAATACACAAAGTAATTGTTCGTGTCCAGTGAGATGCAATGAGATGCAGTGGAGGCCAGACGCACTCTCCGACACTCGCCTCAGTCGAAGGTCGGAGGACAATGGGCGCCACCGGAGCGAGCTATTTCACTGCTCAAACTTTGACGGTGTTAATACTCGTATTATACTTATTGACAAGCTTTGAAACGGGGCGTGATTATCGGCACAACGAACATGCTTGGAACCCAATAGAATTGTCTGTTTAGTCCTATTAATGGTTCCATTTTCAGCAATATTATCCAACCTTAGCCTCACTTTAGCTTGTTTAATTCACATACGTACGTTACGTAAGTATACCTCCCCTCCGTATGCTATAACACTTAGTGCAGCAGTTATTTTTGTAAAAAACCGGGCTTACCTCGGAATCTAATCAAATGAACTAGGTACTTATTTAATTATTGGTTCAGAACTGCTACTCTTGTATGGGCCTTTATTTTAGCAGCAACAGCGCAATTCCAGGCTATTCCTAGTGCTATTCCAGGCTATAATCTAATTGAGTTCTAAATTTTATCCTGATACTTGTAGCCGTTCCGACGTGGGCAACAAATATCCAAACGTCCCAACTTTCGCATTTGTAATATTAGTAGGATTACAAATGTCGTCTCAAACGTCAGATATGCCAACGTTTGAGCGTCCTCAACTTCAAATGCCCAAAAAAAAGTTCAGCTTTTTGAGAGTATCTTGTTTGCTCTACGTCTTATAGTAGGTACATATTTGCATTTTCATGAAAACTATAGAGAATTTTATTCAATACCTTGAGGTTCCGAGGTGACATAGATGACTAGGCTTTAAATGCACAATCTTGTGTCTTCGATTGGTTTTGACGTCACTCAAGTTGGAAATTTGAATTTACAGGAAAAAACTCGAAAACAACATTATAATTTATTCTACACAGAATCTTTTTGTGCTTGCAATGACGTTATATCAATGGCGGCTTGTGACTTTTTTATACGTTATAGGTATATAGGTGTGCAACGAGTGACGGTGCGGAATATGATTTGTTCTATTAGATCAATCATGGACTACCTTTACAAGCAACGTAGCTACAGTAACATAACCGTTCTTGGTCTTCAGAACGTCAACCATGAAAGGACGTCGCTTTGTACCACAATCTATACTAATATTATAAAGCTGAAGAGTTTGTTTGAACGCGATAATCTCAGGAACTGCTGGTTCAAATTGAAAGATTATTTTTTGTTGGATAGTCCATTTATCGGGAAAGGCTATATAGGTTACATTCCATTACGATACTCGATCAATCTAGAAGCGGAGCATGAATGAAGAATGTAACAAAAACGGAAAAAAATACTCCTTTTTGAGAACTTTCGTTACGTGCGCTGTAGTGCGCTGAAGTCCGTAACAACATGTGTTTATCTTTTAAGGTTGCGTCATTATAACCATTTTACCCTAATAAAATCGAGGACAAACAACGTGTAGCGTAATTTATATATTTTAAGATATCCGAGCTAAACCGGAACGGGCCGCTAGTATCCATATAAATACAAATGCGATAATTCATCAACAAGAGATGTCATTACCTGACAAGCAAGATCTGCCAGACACCCACGAGTCTGACTTGGCCACCGAGCCAACATTCTCCTGGCCTGTTCGAAGGTTACTACAGCTCCACCGGACAATAGATAGGATGCAATAAAAATAACGCTTCTTCATAATTATAAATTACCACACGTTACCGTAAACTGTATAGCATTGTTCAAACCAGTAAAAAAAACTAACTAAAAACTGGTAGTCTCGCCTTCGTCTGTGATAAACAATTGTTTGTCTGTTAATCTGATTATTAAGTTACATTCAAATACGTTCAGCCGTTGTAGCAGCCAAATGTCTACACAAGTAGGTTTAATAAAGCTTTTTTTGACCTGAACATCATATACAATCTGAACATTATACCTCTACAATCTAGAGGTAAACGCAGTAGGTATAGAATTTTAACTTAATATAGGGACTATCTGGACGCAATATTAACTTTGTTTTTTTTTATTACCGTTATACGTTGGTGAGGATAAAGTACATCTGCACTTGGCAAAATACATGGAGTTACAGACAGGATTCGAAGCTACGACCTCGCACGTTCTAACCACTAAACCAGCACAGCTATAAAATGCGCAATCGCTCAACTACAATTTAAGTAACTAAAATACGAAGTCAGTGTACATATTTGATGTCTGCATTAAAAATAACCTATGATCTATGATAATTCATTAATAACTTAATGATCGACGTTTTTGTAACCACGAAGATGATGATCGATTTGGTTTTTATTTATATTTCTCAACAACAACGCTCCACGGTTTTATTCACACTAATATGTATTATAAAGAAAAGTATGTGGGTTTGTGAGTGTGGATGTTTGTTTTCACGTAGTAATGTTCAGTTTTGTCATCCCCATTGATTTAACGGTGAAAGTAGCTTGGTCTCGAAGTGATCTAAAACACGTATTTCGAAGATATCTGTCATCTGCAACCTGCACCCTCATCAACCTCATCAGCCCTCACTTGACCAGCTTAGTGGATTATAGGAGTATTTTTATAAGAGAAAGCCTTGCTCGAGTCACGACAGTGGGAATGTAGGCTGCTTTTGCTTACGATTCTTAAAGTTGTTCGTTACCGATCTTTTTAACTTAGTATAACATGTGATTAACATAACCTTACGAGTAGACTAATTTGAGGCTAATTTGAGACTAACTTAGACTAATTTGAGGCTAACTTTGCCGATACCCGGAAAATTCTTCAACACAAACCAACCCCATTCACAATAATTCACAAATTTAATGTTTTTCCTCCCAATACTTTGTCGATCCAAGAATTTGTCGTGAAAGGAAAAATGTAACTTCCCGCCTTTTGTGTCGAGAGCTTACGAGGACCTTTTGTGGTGTGGTGAGGCAATAAAGATACGTGAACATTTTACATTGGCTGGAAAGTATAATATATATATTTTGAGTCTTACGTGCTTTCCTTAAAATATAAACGGATATTAATAGCCGTATTCCAAACTTAGGGTTTTAAAAACGTACGCGAGCAACGAAGCTGTCAAAGTTTTGAGTAAAACTAAACTGAACCATGAACTAATGACATAATAAAATACGTCCTGTAGAGTAAGTGGTATCTCTCGTAATACATTTGAAAACAATGAAAAAAAACCGACCTGACCTTGTCCTGTTTGAACTCGTTTAAAAAGACAACTTAACAATTTTGATTTTGAAATTTATGTAAACCAAACAAAACAAAAAAACGAAAACTAAACAAAACAACTAAAAAAAGCCGCCAGTCTGAAAGGCACTAGAGATTTGACGACTACCGCGGAGACTAAATTAACGACTCCAAAGTTCTATTTATAACTATTATTTGACATTTTAAAATGTATTTATTTAAGGAAATAAAGTGATGTACACATATTTTGATAAACAAAACATATTTTTTTAAAGACAATGTAAACTTGCACCTGAGTCAAGCTTAATTTTAGGCCATTTGAGCGTTTATAAACAGGTAGGCTGCTCGTCAAACGTGGACTGGTTTCCATTAAAAAAATCATATATGTCTCAATCAAATCAAAAGGCTAATAAAACAATTAGATCTAGGGATCTAGACAGGTTCCTCATCAATCAGACCGTATCAATTGGGTTGTTGGAAATCAGCAAAATCTCTACGCAAGGCGGTCTAACTATGGAAGTTTTCAAACTGAACAGTGAACATATTTAAGTATTTATACAAGTTATCATAGACTAATAAGTCTATGCAAGTTATACATTTCCGTTAATAAAATTAAGCTTATTTTCGAATTTACTAAAATTAGGTAAGTGCATGATTTATTTTTTAAATTAGAGTCGGTCGCTTGTTTTCTATAACAGATAAATAATTGTAGTAGTTACGATTTACATATTTGAATTTCGTAAGAATTTATTTTATAGACAGTTTCAAATTTATTCTCGTTATAACAGTTACATAGGACGCTTTGGAAAAAATACTCTTTACTAGTAATTCTAACGGTAATTTTAAACAGTCATGTTTTCTCTAATATAAAGTATTAAAAGGTAACCAGCATTATAAAATGAAAACTTCGAGTTATATATAAAGGCGGGACAACTTTGGCTTGTTTGTTAAGTTGCCAGTCAAGGTTAAGCAACTTCACAAACTTAATGATGCAGTTGACAGATTGTTAGAACTAGAAAATTGCAATTAAAAAGTAAACCGATAATCTTTTGGTGTAGACGGGTTCTGAAGCAGAATTCTGTGTTTGGATGTTTCTATCTATAATAAGTATGTATTTCAAACTATATTAAGTAGTATATCAGCTATCTGGCCACCATCGTACAAGCTATGCTTAGTTTGGGGTCAAATGGTGTTGTGTGTGAATAGTCCACCGATATTTATATGATAATTATTTAGGTTAACAGAGCTTTGAACTTAGGCTAGCACAGAAGTGCTAGCCTAAATTTTGACAGATAGTAGAGTCTAACGTCTAACAGTGGCCAAATGCCAGAAATGTCTTTTGAAATGTAAAAAGTAAATCTTTGCTTCAACAGTACCTACTCTTGAAGACGTCTAAAAGTATAGGCTGACTCCACCTCTCACCGGCAAAGCTAAGTTGGTCACAAGCAAAAACTCGTAAAATCAGTAAAATGTTCGTCAGCCAAAACGGGATATCGAGAACTGGTGCAAAATCAGTGTTTTGTTTATTTTTGGAGCTGATTCGGACCGGTCGGCGGTCCCGCGGCTCGGAGTAATTGGCTCCACGTCTCTGACGAATGGTTATTTATTTTAAGGGCCTGGATGCTTGCGCGCACAGCTTTCGCTCTCATTGTTTCATGATATTAATTCAAATAGGTAAGTAAGAAATTTTAACTAAAATAACATTGGCAAAAAAGGTTATAATATGAATTTTATTTATGGTACCTATACCTAATACTTTAATTTCAATATGTAAAAATTGGGACAAAGCTAGACGGAAAACAAACGCCATATTTAAATCTATTAATTTCAGTTTGTTTAATACAGACCTTTATCAAAAAAGTGTTTTAACGTACCTACGTTGTAAATTTATTGCAAAAAAGATATATATGATAATTAAAAATGTAGTTAAAAAAGACAACAATAAAGTGGCCAAGTGCGAGTTGGACTCGCCCATGAAGGGTTCCGTTGCAGCAAGTAACATAATATACAGAGTACACATAGTTCTTGTAGTTCGTTGTAGCGTTGATCGAAGTTTCAATAATAGTGTATTTATGACAGACTAAAAAAAAACTACTTATCAGATCGAGTTCAAACTAATTTTCGTTGGTAGTTTACATGGTAATGTACATCATATATTTTTTTTAGATTTTTCATTATCTTACTTTAGAAGTTAGAGGGGGGGGGCACACATTTTACCACTTTGGAAGTGTGTCTCGTGTAAACTATTCAGTGTATACGAAAATGATTTTAGAAACCTCAACATCATTTTTGAAGACCTATCGATAGACACCCCACACGTGCAGGTATGATGAAAAAAAAATTTTTGAGTTTCAGTTCTCAGTATGGGGGGCAACCCTAACTTTTCTTTTTTTTAATTTTTTTGTTCAATTCTTAATGCGGTTCACGGAATACATCTACTTACCAAGTTTCAACAGTGTAGTTCTCATAGTTTCGGCAAAAAGTGGATGTGACATACGGACGGACAGACAGACAGACAGACAGACAGACAGACATGACGAATCTATAAGGGTTCCGTTTTTACGTTTTACGGAACCCTAAAAACGTACCTAGGTAGTTTAGTTTTTGGATATCGTTACTCTATTAATTTATACCCTTCCTGAATGAGGAGCGAAAATTCTGCAAGCATCGGGCCTTTTGCAATTTATGGACTCAATCGAAATTTGAAATACTTTATTGGGCAGTTGGCGTTCGACAGATGTTTTTAATACCCAGCGTAAAAGAGGGTTACGTTTGACGTTAGATAGCCCCAGCTGTAAAAGCATATATTTTTTATACTTTACTACACCTATTATTTTTTCTAATTTATACCGCCTAGTTCTCGTTCTTATTTTACCGTGACAACTTGGTAGAAACCATGGAAATCCTGTGGTAGAAACAAACAAACGGAATGGCCAGATGTAGATGTAATCCTATAAAATTATTTATAGTTACGAGATTTTGGACGGATGTTAGTTACTGTTTCATGCAGAATCTACAAAATGATAGAAACGATAAATTTTACTTAGTACATAGGTACCTATAATATAGGTTATTAGCAGTGCGCTGCGGTTTCTCTCTGTGTTCCCGTTCCATTACTTTTCTAGGGATAAAAACATCTAACATTGTTGTTTATACGTATAGTAAGTATGTATTTAAAAACTATATAAGTAGGTATTATATCAGCTATCTGGCCGCCATCATACAAGCTTTGTTTAGTTTGGGGTCAGATGGTGTTGTGTGTGAATTGTCCGCCATTTTTTTTTTTATTGTTCATAATTTCAACCCAATCCGTTCATACGTTACGCCGTGATTGAGCCACAAACATCCAAAAATTCACATTTATAATAGGATTAGTTGGATAATCTGGAATAATACAGGCTACTTCTTACCGCGTTGAAATTATGGAACCGAGAACTACGCGGGTGAATCCGCACGATGCTACTAGTGAAACAATATGTTGTAATTACGACTGTGCCATCAAAATTAACTCATTAATTTTAATGTTAACATTAGTTCCACGCGAACAATTGTAAAATGTATTATGATACTGGCGTACTTCATTTGAGCTCATTAGGAGCCACTTTAACACCATTTAACGTTAATATTTCTTATTTCTAAGTATTGCAAACACTTTGTTCAGTGCACTTCGTGACTGGTGGCCTTTTTTAGTTCATGCTCCAAAACTTCCGCCTTAACTAAGCGACTAGTCTTGGATATTATGGACTGTGGCTGCAGGCTATTTTCGTACGTAGTTACCTATTATAAGCTCTACGTCTTACTCAATCTGTAGCGATTAAAAAGCACGAAGGGTTGTAGTCAGATCTCATAAGAAGAGTGATTTGAATTGTTTGAAGACCACAAAACTAGTAATAAGTAATGAAGCAACTAGGATATTAGAAGTCTTAATTCTCACCATTTCCGTACCTTTACCTCAATTAAGCGGGGTCAGTGGGATATCTACGGTTTTTTTTTCTATTTACAATTTAATTTTATAATAATATGATTAGAAAAGCCATATTACGGTTTTTCAATACTTATATTTTGTAAAACATCTATGATTTTCTTGTTCATCTCAATTTTGTACAATATCTACGGTTTTTTTTTGCAATAAACGGTTTTCTATTCACCTTAATCGTATTTGGCAGTTGGCGCCGTAGCTCAACAGATAAATAAGTTTTGTTGAATATCTACAGTGTTTCTGCTCATTTTATGTTTGTACCATATCTACGATTATTCGATATATCTTAATTTTGTCGTCGTTTAATTCGAAAGAGTAATCAAAACTATACACACCAATGAAGAAGAAGGAACGTTCGTTCACGCAGATATCATGCGCAGTTCGATTCCGTGTCGGCTGTGCAGAAACATGGACCTGGAAAACAAAATGTACGTAAATACACAGAAAAGGTTGTTTGCCGAATTGGTATTAATCTACCCACGCTGTGCTGTTGAACTTATAAACACCAACCGCAGTCTGACCCTGTGCGATCAAAACCGGAGTTTGCAACAAAATGATATCTTTACCTAGCTCTTAATGTTAAATGTTACCACAGTATATATAAATGCTACCAGTAGTGCATCGCCTTTCATCTTGGGAGAAACGACGATAATGTCTAGACACGGGTAGGGGTGTCGCAATTTTAAAAACATGGCACCAAAACAAAATTTAAACATACGGAAGACGTCAGCCCTGAACCGCGCTCCTGCAATACTAACATTGTAATGTAGGCAATGCAGGAGCGCGCTTCCCGCGTCTCACACCGCACGCCCCGCACGATTGCCCCGTTTAGACGGCTTCGTCGAACGACTTTTTGATTTAATAGACTGTGGTGTTACTTTAGAACAGCAGAAATACTGATTAAAGCGATTTGTCTTACTTTATTGGATGAAACAAAACACAATATTATTTTTGGAAGACTTCCAAAATGTATTGGTACTCAATTTCGATTAAATTTTGAATGTGCTTAGAACGAAACGAACGAAGAACTTCTAAATGATTTTTATTGATTTTACGAAATGTATGTAAAACAATGTTTGAAGAAGAATGATTCTCATATGGTCCCTTTTCATCGAGATCCGATCATTAGTTTTTGAGTAACACTTAACTCTTATGTAGATACTAATTCCCGACGCCGTTGTTTTCTTGGGAAAAAAATAGATCCATTATAAGTATTATGTCAGCTATCTGGCCGCCATCGTACAAGCTTTGCTTAGTTTGGGGTCAGATGGTGTTGTGTGTGAGTTGTCCACCAATATTTATTTATTGAATAGTTTTTGGTTGAAAGAGATACAAACACACACACATTCACATTTATAATACTAGTAGGTCGTAGTACCTATAATAATATTATTACGCGTATCCATTGTTATTTTTGTTACCTTTTATCTTCGTCCTTAGTGGATTGTGTTGTGCAAACTTTTTTATTAGAATTTTCAAATAGGTTACTTTATATGAAAATCGGTTTAGTGATTTGATTTTTAAACTGGATTCGATTGTCCGCCTTTGCAGAGAAAAACTATTATCATTTTACATCTCAAAAACAACAGCAGTTTTGGTATACAAATTGGCGTTTATGGATATATACTAAAGGTTATTGTAGGTACCGGAACTTTATTTTTATAAAATACGTACTTGTAATAAGAATAATTTACGAGTGTGCTAGACATTGATTGCGATTTACTCCGTGAAGAATTTAGAAAACGATTATATTTATTATCTTAGTTATTTGGCATTTTCCTAGATATTAAGGTAAAGGCTTTTTTTTTTAAAGAATAAGTCTTGGTTTGGCCATCGTTTTGCCTGGTGGAAAACAACGTTGTGAACGAAGATGGTACGTATTTTTTATTATTAAATAAAGAGTAATGAGACGAGCAGGTCATACGCCTGATGGTAAGCAACATGCCTGCCACATAACAGCACAGTGACACGCAGCTATTGGAACATGAAGAGTCCAAATCATTACCTAGCACTGCACTGCGCTCGTCACCCAGAGATCTAAGTTGTTATATCTCTAAGCCCTGTAATTTCTCTGGAATCATTGCTCTTCAAACCGGAACACAGTAATGGTTGCACATTACTGCTTGGCGGTAGAATAACTGGCAAAGGTGTGGTACTTCCCCAGGACTCTGCCAAGAGTCCTACCACTACTAGAAATTACTATTCGTAGATTCGTAATTAATTAGTATTCGTAGAAATTACTTAATTATTTCACTGTCGACTCGAAGACCGCTGTTTTTCATCTGTCGATTCTATGTGAACTTTCAGATCGAAATTTTAGTAGACATCATTGTGTGAAATAGAGATAATTAACATTACAATTTCTCATTCGTGACTGACCTCGTGGCTTAGTTGGTAGTAGCTCTGCCTGCGAAGCCGAGGGTTTTGGGTTCGATCCCCACCCAGTGCAAATATTTGTGTGATGAATTCAAATGTTTGCACTGTGTCTTTTTATATGTATAATAAGTATGTATTTAAAACTATATAAGTAGCTATCTGGCCGCCATCGTACAAGCTTTGCTTAGTTTGGCGTCAGATGGTGTTGTGTGTGAATTGTCCACCAATATTTATATTTATTTCTCATTATTTTAGTCTCAAGCGATATATTTCTGCGTAAACAAATACGTAATAAGTCTTCACTAAGTTACCTGATCAGGTAGCTGAGATTTGAATCGACCTAAATTCTGTTTGTTGACTTAAATAGAAACAGCTAAATAAATATCGATTCAAAGTTACAAGAACAGAGTTAAATTCGTAATTTCTCAAGCGAGGCAGTGAAAGGCAAGGCAAGGCCGGCACACAATGGTCTGGATTACGACGATACAGACACCGGAAGAAGCTTCTATTCATAACGAAGGCTTTGTCTTCAAGATCCTTCTTCAACAGAAATGGACGCTGATTGGGTCTGCCTGAATTATTCAGTTTGTTATGATATATTTTGAATTCATTGTGTATGTTTACTCGATAAACTTCCGTAGTCCAAAAATTAAACACAATCTTGTTTCTTTTTGAGGTATTTGAAACTGAAGATACTAATAATTTTGTAATACAAATAAATTAGGAAACAGAGATGTGCTTAATGTTGCAAAACATTGATAATTTATTTACCAGTACGACTCAACTCAAAAATTTAACAATATTTCGCTCATGGAAGGTACTAACTACTAGTAGTGGTAGGACCCTTGGCAGAACCTTTGCCAGATATTCTACCGCCAAGTATTACTGTGTTCCGGTACGCCCTTCAAGGGCAATGTTTCCAGAGAAATTACAGGGCTTAGAGGTATATTATCTTAGATCACTGGGTGACGAGCGCAGAGCAGTGCTAGGTAATGGTTTGCACGTATCCTGCTCGTCTTGTCACTCGATACTATAAAAAAAAGCTTCGGTGGGTTAGATTGAACCACTTACGTCTTAGAACTACGACGGTAATATAATAACTAGATATTTTAAACAAAAAAGCGTACCTGTAAGAAAGAAGATCGAACAGAGAAAGTTACGGAAATGAATGATGTATCAATGGATACCACGAATTTAAACCGGAAACTGGTACAATTTTATTGTTAACCGTTCATAATGATGCATTTTCTACGCAAAGTAATAAGGTCTGTGTTTCTATGTATCATAACTATTTATATAAAAGTACATCTTTTTATCTATATCTATACTAATATTATAAAGCTGAAGAGTTTGTTTGTTTGTTTGTTTGAACGCTAGGATCTCGGAAACTACTGGACCAATAGGAAAGATTCTTTTTTTGTTGGATACTCCATTTATCGAGGAAGGCCATAGGGTATATAACATTACGCTACTATCAATAGGTACGGAGTATGAGTGAAGAATGTAAAGAAAACGGGGAAAAATATTTCTCTTCGAGAGCTTTAGTTCCGTGAATTTAAATTCTCTTTGGTCGTTGAAGTCTGTGACGGCGCGTGTCTACATTTGAAGTTTATGTCATTTGAAGTAATCAAAGTTCTACAACAATGCATTGTTGCTTATTTACGTATTTTTAGGGTGCCGTAAAACGTAATAAAGTGGCCAGCAATGGATATTTTAGTATGGATTTTCCTCAAATAGACGCGGGTGAAACCGCGGGGCACAGCTAGTAATATTATAAATACGAAAGTTTTGATGATTGTCTCAACCACACGTCGGAACGTCTGAACGGATCAGGTTTAAATTTGGACTACAGTTAGATTATAGTCACAACGAAGATAATAACACATATGCTGCTTTTAATTACGGGAAAATAACGGGAACTGTATAATATTTGTAGGAAGTATGATAGGACAGGAGATAGGAATATTTGTACCTATTCCATTTGACCGCCTGCTTTTAAGAAGGCTGTACGTTTTATGATGAACGAGTACTATTGATTACACACGAGCACTATATGGGCTAAAGACCAGGGATGTAACGGAAGTCATTTTATTGGAACCGAAGGCGGAGTCGGAGTTTTTAAATTTGATTTATCGGAGTCGGAACCGGAGTCGAAACCGAAGTCGGAGGCATCCTGCCGGATAAGAAGTAGTGGCAGGAGAGACATTTTTAATAGGGACATTTTTTTTTTTGCTAAACACGTGGACACGATAAACATTGACGAGCAATTGACTTACGGGGTTGGGATTTTGTATTTCCATTTACTTTCCACCACAAGTATAATAAGGTGTAGAATCGGAAATTCCGACTTATCGGAGTCGGAGTCGAAGCTCCGTAACATCCCTGCTAAAGTTACAAAATAAGTACACCTTCAAGTTTAGGAAAAATAGTGTTGTATGAAAAAGTGTCGAACAAAATGAATTTATTATTTAACTCAACAAATCTAACCACACGAAACCATATCCTTCACTGTATATGCTCTGATTACAACCTACAACCCCGATATCACATTTTCGGTTCGACCCAACAATTTCCTCATCAACCCTAACATGACCGTTTGTGGAAAGTATAGCTCTCGGCTTAAATAACATACAATTAAGCAAAACGCGTGTAAAAACAGAAAATAGTCTTGTAAATATCTCAAGCCGTGTGATATAAGCTATTAGAAACCTATTAGCGAATGCTTTGCGATTAGCGACTGGAATTGAGGTAATTATTTAAATCTGTATTTATAGAACCCTGTCGCCGCGCTGACGCCTCGTTAACTGGTAAATTGGCTTTAATTATTGGAATAGAGCTGTGTCTGGAAATAGATAAAAATTGCTCACGTGCTCTGCGATGAATTAAAAATGTTGTTGTTGGATATTCCTCACACACTAATTAGTCTCAAACTAAGCAACGCTTGTATAATGGGAGTCAGATAGCTGATATGATAATTATATAATCGTACTATAAACCTCATCCTCAGCCTTCTTTATCAATTCAAATATTTGTACTGTGTCTGGGTGTTTCTATGTATAATAAGTGTGTATTTAGAATGACTGTTCCGGTTTGAAGAGCAATGTTTCCAGGAAAATCGAAATTACAGGGCTTAGAGATATACCAACATAGATCTCTGGGTGGCGAGCGCAGTCCAGTGCCAGGTAATGATTTGGATTCTTCATGTTCCAATAGCTGCATGTCACTGTGCTGTTATGTGGCAGGCATGTTGCTTACCATCAGGCACATGTCCTGCTCGTCTCGTCACTCTTTATTTAAAAAAAATATAGGTATTATATCAGCTATCTAGTCGCCATAGTACAAGCTTTGTTTAGTTTGGGGTCAGATGGTGTTGTGTGTGAATTGTCGACCATTATTTATCACACAAATATTTGTCTTTGGCGGGAATCGAACCCGCAACCCCCGGCTCCACGGGCAGACCTATTACTAACTAAACCACAAAGTCAGTCTGATATTGCAATGCTGGATTTTATATTATCTGCGTTCTTTTGTTCTTTATACTTAGTTTATTTTCTTATTTTAATTTAACTGATATAACATTCACTCCAAACATACCTCAACCATCAATTTGCGTAGATGAACTCTGAATTTAATTAGTATAAAAACCAGACTTAGTCGATATTGCAGTATCATTCAACTTTTATAATTTGATTGAGAAATAGACATGCAAACTTTCAAATTTAAAATATTACTGGAATTAAGGGACAAAGTTAGCAGTCCATTGTACTTATTTTATTTTATTTGGTAGCATATTTAAACTTACGTTTTTATTGTATTTTTATTATAGTGTGCCATCTTCATGTACCAACGAGTAATTAGGTGTATTATTTTCGTCATTGTCTCTACATATAATTCCATCCATCGCATCATTATTTTATTTTAATTTTTATTGTGGCTTTCCTACTTACAGTATTAATATCAAATCCGTTTTCCTTCTTAGTATCTTGAAACTGTTCTAATAAAAGGCGTAACCTTATCCTAACTAGTGTCTGCTAGAGGCTGATTCACCTTTTATTCGAGGTCAGAGAACACTTTTGTAAAAGTACCCGCCGAGTAAACTGTTCCCTTCGATAAACTTAACAGTTCATTACCATCTGACCTCAATTTAGAAAAAAAAACTGAAACAAATCACAAATATGGAATCCTCCAGAAGCCTACTTTGTAGGTAGTAATTTTATCTAATAACTAC
Organism: Ectropis crepuscularia; assembly: GCA_963693475.1. Lineage (NCBI taxonomy): Eukaryota > Metazoa > Arthropoda > Insecta > Lepidoptera > Geometridae > Ectropis > Ectropis crepuscularia. The sequence goes on from OY856340.1 coordinate 6,512,365, forward strand.
AATTATGGTGGTTTGAACTTCTACCTTCGCCCTACCGTCACGACATGAACAAAATAAAACGCTTTGAGCAGAGCTCGTGACCGCAACGCCCTACTTTTTCTCTCCGATTTTACTTCAATAAGATATGTTTTTCATCTTTAACTGTAACAATTTAAGGTCTAAGTTAAAGACGAACTTTTACTTTTGACGAGTTGGTAAACATATTTTGTAAATACCATTGTTTAGGAAAGGAGTTTGTCAGGGTTCGATGCTTGGGCCGCCGCTTTAAAGTTTACATTTGTTTGATCGATCGAAAGTTCGATGTTACCGTCAGTTCACCTGATCCCTGTGACTTAATGGCTTACATAAGTAATTTAGTTTGTTTCCCGGAGGCTGTCGGGCATTGTTTAGAAAGTTCGAGAATGCTTAAATAATAATTAGGGAAGCAGAACGTTTTGTCATTCACGTAACTTGGGTCACGGAAGGCTAAATACTCGGTTGCGAGGTTGGACTCGTATTATTTTTTTATTTTGTATTGTATTACAGAAAATAATACTGGCTGTGAGAATTAACACTGAAAATGTTAGTAATGATAATATAGTATTACTGCTAAATAATGCCATGATTCCTTAAGATAACAATTCAATGCTAAAAATAATCCGATAAAATGTATTATGCTCTATGGACAAGGTACTTACATATTACACAGGTATATTAAACAAATTTATTTTTACTGAACAATGTAATTTAGCATCATTTCATAATAGACGAGCATTCTTTAGTGATGCCTTATACTTATAGGATAACAATTTCAATTCAAGTAAAAATGTAAATGACTTTTGACCTAGTCTCATAAATTTAACATAAGATAGAAATATCTTTATACAGATCGTAAAAACATAACCATAAGATGAGTAGGTAGGTACTTTTCAGGATACGTAAATAGTCGAACCACAATCTTAATCTTAGTATGAAATTAACGTGGTTATTGCACATTTTAAATGCGTGATAAGTGATAAACAGTCGTTTCGGCCGCGTCCGGCGACCAGCAGCAAACGCGAGCAGCGGTCGCGCGCGTGCTCTCTCCTTGAAAAAGGTCGCCGGACGCGGCCGAAACTTAAGTCGGACTAGATTGACTGTATATCACGTGAGTTACCCGTGTTTTCATTTACAATCTTGATCTGTCTCTCCAAAAGTTTACACAATTTTGGTCGTTTTGAGTTCTTTTGACATCACAACCGTTGAAATGTGTATAACGTTTCGACTTTGTTCAAAATTTTACAACTTTTTCAATCGCATTAACTTTCAGTAATTTTTGGAAATAATACCAAACAATACGGCAAAAAAAAATACGGTAGTAAAATTACATGACCAAATTACAGAATCCCTGAAGTTTTTAACCTAATAAGTTTCTTTGTTAAGATCAGTGTGCTAGAACAATGGCCACAGAAATCGAAATTTAGATTTCTGTGACAGTGGCAGTCGTACAGTGCTACAACTTTGTACCTCTTGCGTGCTAGTCTTGGGTTGTTCGTTCCTGAAGCAAGGGTTGGCCATTGTCATTCAGCGTGGGAACGCAGCGAGCGTCATAGGAACCTTTGCGCTAGGAGCAGTTTGGGGATGGGGTGAGTTATACGAGTACATGGTGGGTAGGGTGGGATTAGTATTAAGGTAAAAAAATAGCATGTTTAATATTACATACATATAACATATTTACATAGTACATTTGGGATATTTAATGTTCTTGTAATTTAGTAAATACCTGGTCATTGCCACGAAATAATTAGTTTTGACCACTGTTCGACTTGACACGTTTAATCATTTGTCAGCCAGTCGTGGAAAGCGTTTACAACATAAGACGTGATCCACGAAACAGTGAAACAAATCAATACTCTGAATAGAAAAATGATTGAATAACACGCCGATTCTGTGGATTTATATACTTATTGCACAAATCACTTTTATACTGGACAGAGGTTTATTCAGTCAGTCGAGCTCAGAGGCGAAACTTGTGAGAGGCATAACATTTATGTTCGGTAGTGGACGATGAAGGGTAGATAATGATTCAGTCGAGCTTAGATGCAAAAATTGGGAGAGGCATATGTTCAGCAGTGGACGATAAAAGGCGGATGAAGATAATGATGAATGTCTTGGAATACGGAGGGAGGCAAGTTAGCGCTAAAATGTGAGAACGCAAAAATCGGTCAAAAATCTCAATTGGACCAAAAAATCATTTTCATTTTTTCATTTCATTCAGAAAACACCTCATTATGATAAAGCAGAAAACATAGCAACTTTAGCATAAGTGGCATAGACATAGTAAACAATGAAAGTTGGCCACGAAATGACTCGTCGGAGTGTGACCATTTCGCAAGATGTGGGCAAATGCAACCATTAATTCTAATTTTATGCATAACAGCTTTAATTTCCATCTGAAATAGATTTCCCTATCGATTGCAGTTTACATTCTTGTCCATGATAAAACTAGGGGAAAATACCAAACAATGTACACTTCGTTTTGTTGTGGCTTTTGGAACTCATATCCATGTTTCAGGCTAAACACCTATGTATGTAATGCAGCATACTTAACCCACTTAATGTTCCCGCTGCTGGGACTCAGTGCCTTCTCTCATAAGTAGTGAATCAAGGTAAAATCCACCACGCGAAACAATTGTGGTTTAGTGGATGACGCATTTCCTGGATGTCTGGAGGTCTCTTTCTTGGAACATATGGGTTTCCTCGCAATGTTTTCTTTCACTTTTAAAGCTAGTAGTGATGAAAATACTTAAAATACACTCTAGTTGTTTTTTTGTGCAGGTGGGATTCGAACCCACGACCGCAATCATAATTACGATAGCAAAATCGGCTATTCTCTGGTCAGCCACCACGACTTTTTATGTCAATTAAAAAAAAAGATGAATACAAATCTTGATAGAGCTTGTGGTTTGTTCTGCCAAGTATGTTGTATCTAGCGTTAATTAACCAAAATCTACTGAGCCGAAAAGTACTTATCTACGTTTCCTGAGTTATTTTTTGATTTCGGATTGGACAGACATAATAGAATTCCGTTAGAATGAAGTATATCAGAATACGCTTCATGATATACTTCATTCTAACGGAATCAAAACAACATTTTAATGAAAACTACACTGAATTACATAAGTAAGTACCTAAATACTTTCAATAAGCACATCACAATTATCCAAAGACCGATGAACATCAAGAGATAATCAAGAAGATCAGACCTACTGCCAGTCGGAAACGTATCGCGTTGAATGGTAATGCTTATAGGCTTAAACAATAAGCCACGTAAATGCTAGAATTTTGGTCATCCCTCATGACAAAACGTTCGGAAAAGTTGACGAAAATTTACGAATGAAGGAAGGTCCAAAATCTCACTATCAAACGGTTTAAATATGTAACTGCTTCTGAGGTTACATTTTTAACAGAACACCCAATAGGTACTTACTACCACGAGTAAGTACTTGTTTGAGATTAACGCTAACCTTTCACTAGTATTCCTTATTCCTGATATCTTGTAAATTATTAGTTTCTATTTACTACGATCTCAGCTCGACATAATCCGAAGGCCGAAATCCTAACCGTAAGTTAATATATTGGTTCTTCGAGTCAATCAATCACACACAAAAAAACTGAATAAAACAGCAACAAAAAATGTGCTTATATCACAAAAATATCCACTACCATAATAACAGCTAGCGTATAGTTTGTGTTGCCAAAGTAAACGATTGTTTCTCGAAGAAAATAGATTATGGATGGATGTTTACTTATTGAGAGTGAATCTGGTCTTCGGCTTCATCACTTTCGATCAGAAAATCAATCTGTCAGTGTAGTTAACCTACATACTTGTACGATAAGTCAACAAATCGGTTCAAAACCGATTGAAATTTTAATCCAAATAATCATAACCTAAAACCAGAAATATAACCATTTCTCTATTGGGAGACAGGCGATAGTTATCACTCTTTTTAAATTGTGTTGATAAAGAAAATGTTGGCGGCATAGGGTCCATAAAATCCGGTTTCATAATCGTGAGGTGGTGAGTTCGAACCCCGACTGTACTTCGGAGTAATTTACCATTTATCATTTTTTTACATAGTAGCTTTAACGGTGAAGTAAAACATCGTGAGGAAAACGGCATGTTTCAAGAGAGACATCTTTGGAATTCATACTATCCGCCAATCCATAATGGACTTTGACTCTACACATAAAATGGACTTAAAGGTTTTGCTGGACCATGTTGGTGGACTAAATAAATAAACATAGACAAAGGAAAGCTTCGACTAAAGTGAAGACGGACCGAAGGTACAAGGTACAACGGAGGAAAGGAAATGAGACTGAGGGGTTTTTAAGTGTATGTTAGCATGGCTCATACGAGGGAAAGCGTCTAAGGAAATTAGTTTCAAATTTCCTCGTTTATTCATTATAATACATATTTTTATAATCGTATAATCATCAAACTCGCGAAATTTGATTTCGAGGTACATTACCTACAGCACATTCTTTGACACCAACTGCAGTACAAATGAGTTAACAAATAAAAATAACACATAAACAGCCCACTAAATGTTCTAACTGCTGGGACTCGGGGCCTTCTCTCGCATAGCAATCATCGCAAGGTCATTATCCACCAAGCTGGTCCATTGCGGGTTGGTGGATGACACATGACTTCGAAAGATTCTAGGTAGATAGATACATTTCACGATGTTTTCCTTCACCGTTTTTTTTTAAGTTAGCGGCATAACGCACATGACTTCGAAAAGACAGCGCCTGGTTTTGAACCCGGGGTCCCCGGATCGGCAGTCGCCGTTCTCCCGACTAGACCAGCCGTAACATAATAACATAAAAATAACAAACAGAGCCAATTAAGAACTCAATAATAAAAATATAATGACTAAAATAGTTGAAATTGTGTGTTTCAATTTAAATTTTTCACCACATTTCGGCGCAGTTTCACATAATATAATATCTATTACATTATGCGAAGATTACAACCTTGTGTTGCCAGCGTCCATTGTTTTCGCAACCGGTTCTATGAAGCCAGTTCTCGAGGTGAGCGCGCGGCGTGATAACGAAATTTTAAATTGTATTATAGAACTATTTCTTGATATTCATAACTAAACGCATCGTGAACTTTGAGCCTCTAACCCTTAACTTATTCTCTGTCGGAGCAATGATTGAATCCAATTGCAACTTCTTAGCACAAATCCAGAAACACAATATTTAATGTCATTGTGCTGTTATGTGGCAGGCATGCTGCTTACCATCAGGCTGTGTTATTACCATGTTATTACCATTACCATGTCCTGCTCGTCTTGTCACTGTTTTACTACAAAAAATAAAACACTTATCTGCAAAAACAAATAAGAATGGACATAAAGGTACACCCACAAAATGTGTTTCAGTAGATTCATTTTTACAAACATAATTATTGATTGCGCTGACATTAAAAAAACGGTTTTATTTGTCAAAGCTTTATCAAACAATTAAAATTCGGTTAGAAATTAACGCATATTGACTACTTGTCCTTCACTCATTAATTAGGGTAAATGACTTTGGTTAGTTCTAAGTAGATGGATTGCTTTCAAATTATGCTTCATGAAGCTATCACTTTAGTCAAAATAGGTAGATAGTAAGCTTCAGTGACTAGGACCCTGCGCCTTTTGCGATTGACCATAGGCAGATCTTCCCTTTAAAAAATTAGTACATCAGAGATAAAGTTAACTGTTTGAAGGAACGACGTCAAAGGCGTTAGCCTCGGAATAAAAAAAAACATTAAATCAATCTGGCCGTTTAAAAATTGCGCTGTCACATACACGTACACAGGTGGGCACGTCAAACATATAAATCCCCTCTTTATAATATCAATTGAGGAAAAAACGGCAGGATTTAAAAGTAAGCCTCAGATTTACACTAATTGCTACCTCTAATTTTACCCACTTGTGGAACGGATTATAAGACAGACATATTTACACACAAACAAACTTTTAAGAACTCAACTTTTTTTTTACAAAAAGTAATTTTTAATATTTTCTGTACAGTGAAAAAATCTTTCGTATCAATGACTAAACTGAAATTTGTGTAAGGGAACGTTAGTCGTGTTTAATTTAATTTATATGTGAGATTCTAAGTCTAGTTTAAATAAACTGTGGCGGAGTCATTTCTCAATAGTGAGATTGTAGGTTGGGATCAAGTCTGCATCTCTATGTATTTTTTCAAATCATCGTCATCGACTTAAACAGTGAAGAGAAAACTCTAGAAAACAGTGGAATATTCCTAGAAACACATATTTGGAGGACATGCGTCACCACGCAATCCACAGTATTCCAGCGTGGTGGATTACGACCTTTGTCCTCTCTTTGTGAGAGAAGGCTCTGAGTCCCAGCATTGACTACACAAACTTTATGCCAGTTTTCCTCGGGATCGAAAGTAATTAATAAGCTAATAGGCTGATTTTTATTGTGATGGACTTCTCATATGTATTGTGCAGCGATGTTCACAGGACATGAAATACGCAATTCAGAGAACATATGTTATACAAACCTATTAACTGTTTTATCACGAAGATAAATTACATAGCAGAAATTGAAAGCCTGATATTGAAATGGAATATAAATTTGATATGATAGTCTATTTCAGAGGTAATATGTTTTTTCCACCCACACCATCGCCATAGTCATACCTAAGTTATAGGCTTTAACTTCTGTAACTTTAGGTTCCTACATATAAAACAACGTTTACTTATTCTATTTGCTTATTTTCAGAGCGAATCAATGAAAGTAAAAGATAATAAATATTAATGGCGAGTCTATAATGAAAGTCCGATATAATGAACTAATACTTTTTTTATTTATCATATCGTCGTTAAGGCTCATTTATCAGTGTAAGTTAAAAACAATGGACAAAAATATGTTAAGTTGAATTAAAATCATTTGACACGATCGTAATATTTTATCGCAGTATTTCAAACTTTTATTCAATGCCAACGAGAGCACGACATACGAGCCAAAAAGTACGTGTACAATATATTTTAACAAGACAGATTAATTAGTTTTTTTAGTATCCATGCCTGTTCACTATGTTACAACAAGCTACAAGATGTTAGGTGTCTTCTAGAATATCATGACCTAAATGGTTTTCAGCGGCGTCAAAGAGAAAGGAACGAATGAGACGGCCATAAGACATCTTTGTTGGAGCTATCTCGGGATAGATCGAAGCCCTCCCATTGTGCTGGGCCACTAGGCGTGGTTCAACTTTCTAGTCTAGATACAGATAAACTTTGCAGTCTAGGTCTCTGATTCAAATTCAATTCATATCCACATTACATTCAGAGAAAAGGAAGTCATTTTGATATTTTAAGCAATGTAATTTACTCTCTATAACATTCCTAGTCTTTTCTAGTTACTTTCTCATAAAACTTGTTGTTTTTTCGGTATATCTAATACTTAATTTGGAGAGACTTTGAATTTTTTACCAAAATAACTTTTACTAATTTTTGGTAGGTAACTTTCCCTAAATAATTAGTTTTTTTATGATAGTTGTTGGATCAAGTTTCATAAAATCTGTGGCGTAGATAGTGAAAATAGCAATTAAAACACAATTTTTAGATGATCTTATAATGTACCTAGCTAATAAGAAATTAGCTAATTTTCAGAGCTAATCGCAATGACAAGCTCCTACGAGTAGATACATCAGCAATTGTAAAAATACTAAGATCCAACGCTTGGAAATCGGATGTTCTGATTAATCTGCCACGGGTTCAGGAAGAAAAGTGCTTGTTTTATATTGTTATGTAAGTATATTTAGTAAGCTTAGGTTAGTAGGACCCACGTAGGACGATGCCTTCGGCACTAGACCTAATTTCGGAAGGCATGTATACCTAAAACAACTGGCTATATGTCTCTTTTATCATAAAAGCGTGAAATGGCGCGAAAAACTGCGAAAATCGAATGGCACGGTGCCGATTTTTATTCTACTGTATGAGATACTTTCCATAAATGTTGGAATTAAGTCCTATGTATGTATTTTCCGCTACGTATAAGTAATATCGCTACCTGATACGTACACCTGCAAAGCAATTGACATTAATTTCAAGAACAACACGGTTCTAACAAAGTTCAATTTCAACAGTCGAAGGGAAACCCGAGACATTCGATTCCCAGTATCAGCTGATCGAGCAAAATTACAGAAATCAGATCTGATAGAGTAACCTGACTCGGAGACTTCATGTCGAGTGTGCCTTCACAATCACGTCATATCTGGGACGGTGGGTTTGAGAGAAATTGAAATTAATTTTCACTTTTTTTCTAAAACAACTGCTATACCCATGAACGGACTGTGTCATGAAACCGTAATACAAGCATACATGTATTTTCCCGCGATTTCATTACCACAGAATGAAGTGGATTTATAGAAAAATCTTTTCTTCAAAACTCTATTTTATTTTCGGGAAATAAAGACTTATTTAAAGACCTATGACCTCCGACTACGCGTGCGTTCCGCAGATGATCCCTTAATTCGTTCTGACATGAGCTACAAACATCTGTACGTCTAAGGCCTCTAAGGATCCAAATTTTCAGATTTAAAATATTGGGAGGATTATAACAGCGGACGGAAATTATACTTGGATTACATACATATTTGCTTTGAACAAAGCGTTACTTGAATTGTTATACTAATTGCTTGTCATTGATATTTTGCGTACTTACCTAGTTCTTGAGTGAACTATAGCAAAGTAATAAAATAAGAAAAAATAAACTCCACAGCTATACAGGTAATTAACGAACCCAAATCAAAGTAAATTCTTTGTGTATTCGAATAAAATGTCATATTCTCATAATGTAAATAACGTTGAAATCGCTGAATAGCTCATAGACCTCGCGAGTTATAATTACCTTGATGAATAGGATTATCACAGGTTTCTGACATTTCCTAACATAACAGCAAATTACATCTATAACATTTTTATTATTAACCTACCATTAGGCCATATTAAGTAAACCTCTACATTTACGACATGAGGTATATGGATGGCCCACTTTACCCCGCACTCGCATTATCCAGCACGAGTAGGTGTAATAAATGTGGGTCATTTGTTCCGCGTTTTGGGCACACGTTCGGGTACGTTCCGAAACACCATCCATCCACTACACGCGATTATGTCACAGTAAGGGCTCGAAGGACCAAGAGACTTGTTTTCTAATATTTCTAGTACGAATTACGCAGACGATGTATCTATTTTACTGGTTTTTACTGGTTAATAGTTTTTATTGAATTTTTTTGTCTGTATAATAACTGTTTTTATTTTGTTGTGTACAATAGATAATATCTATCTATCCTTAGATAATTTACTCTGTGTAGTTATGTATCGCCGTTAAAATAGTTTGTAAAAGTTTGTAACCGAACGTCCTTAGTTTACGAACTAATCTACCGTTAATACAAATTAATTGTTTTGGTTATTTATTTTAGATTACAATTTTGTTATGTTTATAATATCGAATATCGACCAAATTTCTTAAATAACATTAAAAATTATCCTATCGTTTAATTTTTTTATTACCTTTATCACTATCGCACTCATTGAGATGCATTGTGTGTAAAAAGGATAAAAATAATATCGATTGCTATAGAATAGATAGAATAGATACACAACATGATAACATAGCGGAAGCGTAGCATCTGGAAGTGGCATTGTAGAATTTATTACGTGTTTTTCTTTATTTTAATTGTTATTACTTGTTTTAGACAGACACGCACTTTTTTAAATCGTGTATTACCCATAAAATATGAGTTTATGTAAATTATCCGTTTACTTCCCTGTACATTTGAATTTCAGTTGTTTTATTATAGTTTTTGTCATGATCATAAGTAAATTAATTACAACTTTGTAATGATATTAAGAATAATTCGTTGTTCTCTTGTTTCAAGGAATACCCAGTTGATAAAAAAACACGGAAATTAATAAATATACATTTTAAGATGTAAAAAGAGTCTGCGTTTTTAGGTTTAATTATTACAAGTAGTAGTTTTTTTAATAGTATACATTCAGTGATGAGATGGGACGAGTAGGACATGACTGTGTAGTGTAGTAGTAGTGGTAGGACTCTTAGCAGAAAAGTCCACCTGGGGAAGTACCTCACCTTTGTCAGTTATTCTGCCGCCAAGTAGTAAAGTGCAAACATTACTGTGTTCCAGTTTGAAGGGCAATGTTTCCAGTGAAATTACAGGGCTTAGAGCTATAACAACTTAGATCTCTGGGTGACGACAGTCACAGTGCAGTGTTAGGTAATGATTTGGACTCTTCATGTTCCAGTAGCTGCGTGTCACTGTGCTTGTTATGTGGCAGGCATGTTGCTTACCACCAGGCACATGTCCTACTCATCTTGTCCCTCTACGCTATAAAAAAAAAAGTGTCCAATGGTAGCAGCACGCCAGGAACATAAAAAGTTAAAATCCTTATCTAGCACGGCACTTCGCTCGTCCCCCCAGAGACATAAGATAATTTATATCTATGTCCTGTTATTTCTTTGGAAATATTGTCCTTCAAACCGGAACACAGTGAAGTTTGCACGTCACTGCTTGGCGGTGGAATAACTGGCAAAAGTGTGGTACTTCCCCAGAGGAACACTGCATAGAGTCTTACCTCTAAATAATAATTTTAATTTCTTTGCTTCAGCATCATCATTAATTGTGCCGTCATTAAGTAGGTGGATCTAAATGACAGCTTAATTATATCTTATTCCTTGTTAGGTATTGTGCGTTTTGTTTACTTTACATGTGTAAATATCAGACATATTTCTACAGGTATGATCTAATTGGTCTCAGCAAGCCTTTTAAAGTTATATTATATTATGAAGTAACTGCAGAACATATACAAAATAATTATAGTTTCACAATGCTACACATCCAGCTTTTATTACTATGTTTTATTAAAAAAATACTTTTAAACTTTTAGCAAGAATTATAAGCGATATATTTAGACATTTGTACAAACATAACAAGACAGTAAAAGTAGAATTAAACTCGGAAAAGTACCTAGCATGTCTTTTGAAATTACGGTAACGAAAAGAGCATCCTACTTGGAATAAGAAGAGTTAAAATCACTTCCTAGCGTTGTTCCGCGCCTTTCAGTCTGAATTTAATGATAGATGAATGTGGCAAATTTACAAAGCACTTACTTAAAAATTACTAAAATATATAAAAATTAAAACCTTGTTTAGTTACGACTACACATATCACTTTCAAATAATAATAATTTCAATTTCATCATTCATATATCGTCACTCCATCTAGTCTCAGGGCGTCCTACACTACGTTTACCAATTCGCGGTCTCCACTCCAGAACTCGTCTACGGTTTTCAGGTCTGTGACAGAAGTGACCGGCCCATACACGATATACTCGTAGGTACCTACATAAACATTATGTATGCTCGCATAATTGTATGTCAAAATATGTGTTCCAAATATAAACCCACCTTTGCGTGTGTATAAACAATGATAAATGGGTCAAGTGTAGAGGGACGTCCCCTCCTGTCAATCTAATGGCACCCGAGGGTTTCGGTCGCGGCGGTAGCACTCAAACCAATTATTCTACCCCTACGTGACCCACTACGGGCCTTGTGAAGGGCAAGGTGAATAATAGATTGTAATGGCCTTTAAAACGCTTTATATATTACACTAGTGGTTCAGGAATAGGTAGATGTGGTATGCGCTAAACGAGCTGCGAACACGCGCGCGCACTCTCCTTGAAAAAGATCGCCGGACGCGATCGAAACTGGAGTCAGACTGGACTGACTATATCAAACGTGAGTTACCCGTGTATTTATTTAAAATCTGTAATAACCACGTTAGTGTTCATACTAAAACACCAAATAAAAATAATTTACAAGTTGAAACAAAACAATACAATCAAAGCTAGTGCGATGATTAAACGAAAATATAACTGGAGTTGATTCCGTAATATGGCGGTATTAACCGTATTGGTTAATATGACTGAGTTTATTTCATAGTTATAAATAATTATTTACCTTTAATTATGTAGTCATTGGTCATTGCCGTATTCCAAAGTACTCAAAGCTTACGCAAACCAAAATCCTGTCAAATTTTTCAACAAAGACAAAACGAATTTCGAAATTCGAATTTTGTAAGCAAATTTTCGTTTGGACGTTTGGACGTGAAACGAAATAAATTTAATTCGGTTTTGTTACAACGTACATTACATCATTCAGAATACGATTATTACTGGGATTGAGTATTTGTATCGACTGTCCTAATGCTCAGTTAGCAGTGCTCTGGTTTCTGAACCATAGGTCGTGGGTTCGATTTGCATCCACGTTTATGTGATTTTAATTATATTTATACATGTTTTTTATGTTTGAGTGTTTCTGTATTTAATAAGTATTTTATCCCATTAACATTATAAATATGAAAGATTGAATGTTTGTTGCTCAAACCCATCATATGAACTAAAGGGATAAAGCTGAAATTTGGAACGTAAGTAAGTAGATTATAGGCTGGAATAACAGATAGGCTTCATCGTCATATCATCCTGAAAAATATGCAAAAGTTCCTTAGGGAATTCTAATTTTTCAAAGGTTTCTACGATCTACGGTTCGAAGTCACTGCGTTAAACGGTGAAGAAAGAATAACATATGTCTCAAGGCCAAGTATCACCAATCATTTGGCCAGGGTCGTGAATTACGGCCTTGACTGTCTGTGAGAGAACTCCCTGAGTCCCAGTGATACCATAATGTAGCTGCTTACTCTGTTATATTAGTTTCGTTAGTTAATATAAGTAATTAATTTTATGTAACCAACCGAAACTCAAATATGAATAATATGTTAATTTAATGTCCAGAATGTTAGAAAAAAAGTCGCGTGATGAATGAGTTTCATTAGGTCCCCCATCGGCCCCATCCCATCCCTTATCAACTAAGTAATTATTTAATCAGGGAACACACGCGATGTGCAGAGGGCTACGAAAAACATATTATATTTACCGAAAGAGGCGCGTTTAAATCCTCCTTTTTTATATCTGATTTAAATTGGGGACATTGAGTCATATTTGAGTCAGTCTATTTTAAAACGGACTATGAGGGAATGGCCCAAACAGCAGCAGTAGTCCAAAATAATTAGTCGAGAAACAGCTAAAACCGCTTTATTTGTCTTCCATTACTTCGCGATATCAAGTTTGATTCCATAACACAAGTTGTTCATGGTAATAGATAAATAGTAAGTAAAACATTTTAGGATTAGGCACATTACTCGTTTCCCTTTCGGCTTCATATGCAAGTCCTGGGTAACCTAACACTGGGTCACATTTTTGGGTCAGTAGAGGACGAGCCTTTTTCCATATGTGCATAGAATGTTATCCTCATTATGATAATGCTAACGATATTTAATAAACTTATGATATTAACCTACTTAATAATGACGACATGTAAATTTAATTAGATAATTGCTTTATTTTTAACACAGTTAATTTTTCGAGAATGTCCGATTTCATAAAGGTGTCGTAGGTTCAGAACCCGATTGACCCTTTGAGTTTTTTTTCTATGTTGCAGATGTGCAACTTTGGCATCACCAATACCAATGGCTTTAACGGTGATGGAAAACATTGTGAGAAAATCAATTAGTTCCAAGAAGACACTTTTTTTCGTTCAACGACTTGTATTATTCGCGGGTGAACGATTGGCCATCGTGGAGGATTATGGCTTTGAATTTCTACTTCTGAGTGAGAGACAAACCTGAGTAGGAACGGGAATAAAAGTAGAATAAATAAATAAATAAATATTGATGGACAAATCACACACCATTCTGACCCCAAACGAAGGAAAGCTTGTACAATGGAAGCCAGATAGCTGATAAATAATATTTATACAGTTTTAAATACATACCTACTTATTATACATAGAACACACCCAGACACATTACAGATATTTGAATTCGAATGTACAAGTACGAGTACTTGCTAGTTCAATCGTTATGGGATTAAAACAACAAATAAACTTCTAATCTTTAACCCTAACCCCTATATTAACTAAACTACTTTAAGTAATGGTCACAAAAAACAATGGAATTGCTAGTAGACCAATTAAAACAGAAATGAATGAGGTCTGGTTTATACAGAATGAAATTAAAACTTATGCTCAATGCGAATAAATGAAGTAATATTATTTTCTGCCTCAAATGTTTAATTAAAAGTACCTATTTATTTACTGTGGACCAATTTGACATATTTACATAAAAGCTAACGTCGTTTGCCCTAGATACACATCACATCACATCAACAGCCCACTGAACGTTCCCACTGCTGGAACTCGGGGCCTTCTCTCGCAAGGAGAGAGTTAAGGCCATAATCCACCACGCTGGCCCAGTGCGGGTTGGCGGATGACACATGACTTCGAAAGATTCTAGGTACATGTCGGTTTCCTCACGATGTTTTCCTTCACCGTTTTAAGTTAGCGGCATTACGCACATGACTTCGAAAAGACAGTGGTGCGTGTGGGGTTTGAACCCGGGGTCTCCGGATCGGCAGTCGCCGTTCTCCCGACTAGACCACCGTAACGTATACCTAGATACACACAAGTTGGAAATAATATATAAAACTACGTAGTATGATTTGTTTAAAATATAAAATATACTGTACCTGTATGCCAATAAAAAGAGAGTACTTTGAAAGAAGAAAATCAATAAAATAACAATAAATATTGCAACCGGTGCGGTGGTTTTAAAATTTGTGATCAACACTGGCTTTAACAGTAAAGGAAAACATCATGAAAACCAACATTAAAATATATATTTTGTAGACATACATTGTTCGTCAACCCGCACTTGGTAAGCATGGTGGATTATGTCCTTCACTCTCTCCTTGTGAGTAAAAGCCTAGAATCTCAACTGTGGGAATAGAAATGGGCTATTCTTACATTTATGCTACAACTGATGGCCATCTAACTATCCTATCAAATAGACCAGCTACAGAAATGCGCCTGAGCTAAATGAAAATATGTATAAAATAGTTTTCATTAATTAACCTAAAGTGCTCCTAAATATTGATAAATCGTGTAATGGTCAAATCGTGCGATTCACAATCTTGAGAACTTAGGATCGATTCCCGTATCTGTCAAGTATTTTTCAAGTACCTATAGACGCATTAGAAGAAGTTTATGGTCACTTAATAATAACAAAGCCTTTTATTCGAACTGCTGTTACGCAATGTTTTTTGCTGTTTCTTATACTACTATTACAAAATATGGTAA
Source organism: Ectropis crepuscularia (assembly GCA_963693475.1). Classification (NCBI taxonomy): domain Eukaryota; kingdom Metazoa; phylum Arthropoda; class Insecta; order Lepidoptera; family Geometridae; genus Ectropis; species Ectropis crepuscularia. Next base: position 6,527,622 of record OY856340.1, read on the forward strand.
CTACTGGCTTTAAAACATCATGAGGAAACTAACATGTTCCAAGAATCACACGCTGAGCCAACGTAGTGGATTATCGCGTCGACTATATTTATCTTTGCAAGAGAAGGCCCAGAGTCCCAGCTATGGGAATTTTATTGGGCTGCTAATGGTTATATTATGTTCCTAAATATTAGGTATTCATCAACCATACCAAACTAAGCATATCTCTTGAAAGCTTTTTACCTTCTTCGTTGTTATCTTTTAATTTTCATTTTGTCGGACGATAATTACCTTTTGCACTAAGATAGACGAGACGAGCTATTTGCAAACAAGAGAAACAGACAGACATTCCCAGGATTCAGTCCTGATTCACGAGCAGCTGACTCACACGTCGCTATATCTACCATCTATCTATAGTTAGACCGGTGCGCGGTGACTCATTGTGGTCGTGCAAGTCGAGTAGGACCTTTCACACTGTGACATGTATCTAGCAACTAGCGGCCCGTTCCGGCTTCGCTCGGACATAACCTAGACACTGTCTGCAGCGCCATCTGCCGGGCTTATTTGTGAATTTAAACCATCTATTAAACACACAAAAAAAAACATTCAAATCGATCCCGTCGTTTCGGAGTTCACTGTCAAATGATTGAATTACTAAAATGGCTATAAAAAAACCGGGGTTGGTGATAAAAGGGTAAAAATTTAGAGTTGTATGTATTTTTAACGCCACATTATAAAAAAATAAAAACAAAAAAAAATACCAAAAATTAAAAAAAAAATGTTTGAGGTGAACAACCCCTAACACTTAGGGGTATAAAAAATAGCTAGTAGCCGATTCTCAGACCTACTGAATATGCATTTAAAATTTGGTAAAAATCAGTAAAGCCGTTTCGGAGGAGTAAGGAAACAAACACTGTGACACGAGAATTTTATATATAAGAAGAAGATAATCCCAAGCAACTTGCGGCTCTACCGAGTGAGGTTTGTTTGTTATTGCATTATTATTTTCCATGTTATTTGCGCCACTTTTTAATTGACTTGACTGAAATTGAATTGACTGTATTTCAATCAGTTCTTAATTTTCTCTTAATTTTAATGTTCTGTACATTAAAGAAAATTAAGAACTGATTGAAATACACATAATAAATAAATTATTATGTGTATTTCAAAAATAGATTTTCAGAAGTTTACAGCAGGTCGCATAGCAAATATTAATAAGGAAGTATTTATTCCACCTTAAGATTTAAGATAGTAAAGAAACTATGCAAGGTATTTTACATTTGAGAGTTGACATATATGTAGGACAAATTACAAAATTTATTTCTGCAATTTTTTTTACTTTTAATAGTGCCGAAGTGCAAGAGCGAGACAGTTGCGCACCTAGCTTGAAAGCCTGCTGTAGACCGGTTCAGCCAGTTTTAAGGCTGTTGTGTATAACATTGCGACACGCCGCAGATTGCTCGCTATTCTACATATTATATGCTTCGATTTTGAGACCGTTTTCAAGTTTAATCCTTTCTCGATTAAGAATTGTTAGTTTATGAATATTCAAGAGAAAGAACACAATTTCAGGGTCGAAACGGGATTGTGTTACAAAATGGCGTGTGCCAATAGCGTGGGTACGCTTTTTATTTTTATCTTTATTGTAATCCTTTGCATATGTGAATAGCATTCCGAGTAATTTGGTATTTAAATTGATTTAAAAAATTATAATGTTGCACTAATTTAAAAAGTTTTTTTTTTGGTTTGGTGCCATAGGTTCGTCAAACAACGTCCGTGCTTCATATCAGAAGCGAATGAATGAATATACAACTTTATCTAGAATCCAAAAACTAAATACATTTTTTTAATGTTGAATATTACCTACGAGCTATGTACTAGTCTACAATTATGATGCCGAACTCCGCTGCACGCAGCAATGCTGTCGCAGTACTACCAGTCCCCATACAGTCTCTGAATTGCTGCCACGACATTGCTGCGTAGCTCGGAATGTAACATCATAGAGCTATTATGGGGGCCAGTAGCACAGTTTAAAGAAAAACTACTTTAATAGACTGTGCCAGTAGTCAGTAGTAATGCGGCAGTAGTAGTAGTAGGTACTACTGCGTGCAGCGTAGTTCGGGATAACACTTTTTTACTACCAAATACTATTCACGCAAATAGAGTATTTCATTAAATATCCCACGAGAGCCACTAATTCAATGGAATAAAATGCCTAGGTATTAATTTTCCATTTATTTAATTTAATTGCATCCCGTTCAGCCATTACAGAGCTTGTTAGTAAGTAGGTGGAGAATCCTGTACTTCTTTCGCGAAATAAAATAGTTATTAGTTATGCGGTAGTAAATAGGCTTTGCTATTGTTATTGCTGTATTTTTTACTTACGCAATAATTTTTAAACATCTAGTTTTTAAAAGTGCACTCTCCATTACATCACAGTTATTATCGGCATCTTCGCGTTATTTGCGCTGACTCCGTATCTCGTTAATCTCCGGAGCAAATAACAGTAAAAGCATTAATTTCTTTGTTTCGTTCGTCACGAGCTGCGTCACCGATCTGCACTTGTGCAAACTCACACGACAACAAAACACACGACACATGCGGCAGGGGATGTATTCTCTGTGACCAATAAGTGAACAAACAGACGTTGGAACTAGCCAGTTCTCAGTGAATTCTGGACAGGGCCAGTCCAAAAGGGAGGAGTTCACAGATGCACGATTTAGGGGGGACGTTAAAGTTAAAAATCTTCTAAAAATACAAAATAGCTAACTGTGATACATTTTAGGTACATTGCGCATGGGCTATTGTTTCCTTTTTGAAGTGAAAGCTTTTTTTGCCGCACCGCATAAATATTTTTGGTGGGTTTTGAATTGAGCTCAAGCGTCCCCACTCGTAAATGAAAGAAACCTTCGGTTTAACACGGGACCATTCTTTTTTTTTTAAATAAAGAGTGACGAGACGAACAGGTCATGTGCCTGATGGTAAGCAAGATGCCTGTCACATAACAGCACAGTGACACAGCTATTGGAACATGAAGAGTCCAAATCATTACCTAGCACTGCACTGCGTTCGTCACCCAGAAATCTAAGATGTTATATCTCTAAGCCCTGTAATTTCTCTGGAAACATTGCATAGAAAACTTGTTTAAACGACAATGCTTTGAAGATTTATTTCAGACTAACAGTGCCCTCTAGTTTCCAAAGTGAACTATCAAAAAAAATCTGAGTTACAAGTTTTCACTTCAATCGGCAGTCGCTATGACTGCCATTATTTTAGGTTTTTTTTATTTTAGATTTTACTAATACGGGAATCATCCCAACATGCTGGCCTCATTGGCAGCTATAGTATTTCATTGAACCATAAACCAGCCAGCATTTTGATCGCGTGTTGTTTCGGCAATTATTTTCTCAATGTGTATTCGTGCCACAGAATTGTCTCGACATGTCTTCTTGTCTTATCTAGTAGATATGGATTAATTGCTAGGGATTAGATAAATAGGCTTTTAAAACACTGTAACAATTTTACGATCTATGACCACACTTCGTGGTCGTGATGGCATTGACAATGACTTAACATAGACCATTGCTTTAACTTCAATTTGACACGACAACGAACGAATGATTGCGATTGGATTGCGAGGTCAATCATATTTATATAAATTGCACGCAAAACCAAAAAATAATACTACAATACGTTATAATTATATTACTACTTTCCACGTATATTTATTTATATTACTTATGTATTTATAATATTACTTATTAATATTACTTGTAAATTATATGCTGTAACTCATAATTGTTTCAGTTAAATTTTTTATGTTGTAAATGGGAGGGAATTTTTAGTCTTCTACATTCATTATGTTCTTCATCTTATTTTTCCTACTGTTATTGGTTGATTGAAAAATATTGCTGTTAGCAATAAGAATGTCATTTATACGACTTACCTAGTACTATAAATAACAGCCTTCAGTCCAATATTTAAGTAGTAATCGTATTTATGTGTTGTAATCACTGTCATTGTTGTTGGTGTGCATAATTAAGTCTTTTCTGTCCGTATTCCCACCGCATTACACTTTCATTCTGTTTTTTTACTTTTACTGAAAAATCTGTAAAGATTTAAAATAAATCAACAGATGAGTTTAGAAATGTTCAAAGTTTATGAACAAAGAAACAAAATGTATACTAAATCTAGTTTCGCAAGACGGCGGTAAATTAAAACTTGGTGACGAGGCTTGCCTAAGAATTGGCGAGGTCTTAAAGTATTAAAACCGCAGTATTAAATTTATTAAAAACTTGCGCGAATCAAAAACTTAACAAAGTAAAGAAACCGTATGTATGATTAATCAATGGCTCCTAAATGTTATGGATCATATAACAATTTTCGACCATAAGACTTTTTATATTATGAACAACAACGACTGTCGACCAGTATAAAAAAATGTAATTGTCCAAATTTGTTAGTGTATTTTGGAGCAATCGATACCCCATTAATATTATATATGCGTAAGTTTGAATGTTTATTGCCCAATCACACCGGAACCGCTGAATAGTCTGGAATGGCACATATGCTACTTTTTATCGTGGCAAAATAACGAGATCGGGATATACACGGAGAAGTTACGATTAGAAGTCCTACCACTGTAGTGGTAGGACTCTTGGCAGAGTCCGCCTGGGGAAGTACCACACCTTTGCCAGTCATTCTACCGCCAATCAGTAATGTGCAAACATCACTGTGTTCCGGTTTGAAGAGCAATGTTTCCAGAGAAATTACGGAGCTTAGAGATATAACACCTTAGATCTCTGGGTGACAAGCGCAGTGCAGTGCTAGGTAAGGATTTGGACTCTTCATATTCCAATAGCTGCGTGCTGCGTCCAATAGTTGTGCTGTTATGTGCAGGCATGTTGCTTACCATCAGGCACTTGTCCTGCTCGTCTCGTCACTTTTTATTTTAAAAAAAAAAGAAACCGATGGGTGCTGCTGAGTATTTTATTCACCAATTCAAATCAAGAGACAAATTGAAATTCAGCTATGTTTTGGTATATGGAGGTACGATGAACATTGAACACGTTAGCATAGAAGGAACTTGTTTGGTCTAGATACGAAGGTTGCACCAACCACACGCTCAGGTAGAGCGCTCCAAAGTTGTATCTCTACAATGCTTAGATTGAAAGTAGAGATAAGGGTGAGGATATAACACAGTACTCAATTTGTAGAGCATATTCTTCGGAATGACGCTATGCAGTTTCATTTGTTGCGTAGTTTTGTTGTGTAGTTTTGTGAGAAAAAACGCAGGCAAATACCATTTTTAGGGTTCCGTAAAACGTAAAAACGGAACCCTTATAGATTCGTCATGTCTGTCTGTCTGTCCGTCCGTCCGTATGTCACAGCCACTTTTTGCCGAAACTATGAGAACTACACTGTTGAAACTTGGTAAGTAGATGTATTCTGTGAACCGCATTAAGATTTTTACAAAAGTTTTTTAAAAAAACAAAAATTAGGGGTCCCCCCCATACTGAGAACTGAAGCTCAAAAATTTGTTTTTCATCAAACCTACATGTGTGGGGTGTCTATCGATAGGTCTTAAAAAATGATGTTAAGGTTTCTAATATAATTTTTGTCTACACTGAATAACTTGCGCGAGAGACGCTTCCAAAGTGGTAAAATGTGTGTGTCCCCCCCCCCCTCTAACTTCTAAAGTAAGAGAATGAAAAAACTAAAAAAATATATGATGTACATTACCATGAAAACTACAAACGAAAATTAGTTTGAACTCGATCTGATGAGTAGTTTTTTTTTAGTACGTCATAAATACACTATTATTAAAACTTCGATCAAAGTTACAACGAACTACAAGAACTATGTGTACTATGTATTATGTTACTTGCTGGAACGGAACCCTTCATGGGCGAGTCCAACTCGCACTTGGCTACTTTATTTACTTTTAAAAAAATATAGCCACGAATGGTTTCTACCGCCTATAAAATTTTAATCCAGTGCCTATGGTCACTATATGAAAGAAAATTAGTTTCGCCAATGCGAATAACTAATGTTAAACGTAAATTGAAGATAGATAGCTAGTAATAGCTCTGCCTGCGAAGCGGAGGGTCGTGGGCTCGATTCCCACCCAGTGCAAATATTTGTTTTTTTTTTTTTTTTTTTAACTTTTTATAGGCTTACACTTGACCGCCATCTCACCTGATGTGAAGCGACGATGCGGTCTACGATGGAGCGTGTTTACCTAGAAGAAACCGATTCACTCTCAATTTGAAGACACAAAGATTATAGTCAACAGGGAAAACCCACTCAGGCAACGCATTCCACAGCCTAGACGTTCTTATCACAAAAGTAGAGTCAAATCTCTTCGTTCGCGTCTTTGGAACATCAACCATGAAACGATGTCGTTTTTTCGAGCTACGAGCATTCCGATAGAAAAAAGGGCAAGGTGGTATTAGATCATGTAAATCAGTCGCACACTCTCCGAAGTGTATTCGATAAAAAACTGAAAGGCTAGCGACTTTTCGGCGATGTTCAAGACTTTGTAGTCTTTTTCGCACAAGAGTGTCGTTGCCTATGAGCCTTTTGGCACGTCTCTCGATCGATTCCAAGGCCTCCAGCTGATACTTAGCCGAACCATCCCAAAGATGCGAACAGTACTCCATACAAGAACGAATTTGAGCCTTATATAACGTGAGCAACTGCTCAGACTTGAAGTACCTTCGCACCTTTGAGAGGACACCTAGCTTTTTGGCAGCTAATTTGGCCTTGGACTCGATATACGAACCAAAGTTCAGCGTAGATGTCAATGTAACGCCCAAAAGCTCAAAACGGTCAGAAATCGGAACGAATACACCTCTAAAGGTTGGAGTCAGTTGAAAAGGACTCCTTTTAGCGGAGAACAGACACGCCTGCGTCTTACTCTCGTTGAACTTGACCAGATTGGCATCGCCCCATGTAGACACCGCCTCAAGGGTCAAGCTCAAACGCTCGATCAGACTCTCTCTTAGTACCTGAGTTTGCTGCCCACTGGCTCTCGCACTAGAAATGTAACTCTCTACAACGGTGCTATCATCTGCGTACCCAAAGATACCGGGCTTCAACAGATCGTTGATATGTAGCAGGAAGAGCGTCGCAGAGAGTACCGACCCTTGAGGGACTCCGGCATTGATAGCCATTTGATCCGACGAGCAGCCATCAATGACGACTCGTATGGATCGATCCCTCAAGAAGTCCGATATCCACGAAATAAACCCAGGAGACAAACCATAACTAGAAAGCTTGCTTATAAGGCCATCATGCCAAACCCTGTCGAAAGCCTTCGAAATATCCAGGGAGACTGCAAGTGCTTCCCCGTGTTTCTCGATAGCTTCACTCCAGATGTGAGTGACGTACGCTAGAATATCCCCGGTGGACCGGTTTCGGCGAAACCCGTATTGCCGGTCACTGAGGAGGTCGTTTGATTCTAGGTACGTCAGGAGCCTGTGGTTTAAGACACGTTCCATAGTCTTGCAGAGTATGGACGTGACTGAGATGGGCCTGTAGTTGGCAGGGTCAGCACGACTACCCTTTTTAGGCACTGGTTGCACATTGGCAAGCTTCCAAGACTTCGGTACTAATCCAGTTTCGAGAGAGAGTCTAAATAGACGCGTCAGTATCGGGGACAACTCAGGCGCACATGCCTTCAACACTAGGGCAGGAATACCATCTGGGCCACTGGCTTTATTCACTTCCAGATTTCGTAGCACTTTGCGAACCTCAATTTGGCGAATGTGTACCTCTGACATGAGAGTCGGACAGCCAGGTGGAGTAGGAGGTGTCGCGCTACCAGCATCTAGACGAGAAGATTCCGCAAACTGAGATGCAAACAAGTTTGCTTTCTCCATTGCGGTGTGAGCCAGTGTCCCATCAGGCTTCAGCATTGGAGGTAGTGAGGGGCGGCAGAAGTTCGATTCGACCGATTTAGCTAGGGACCAAAACGCTTTGCTACCCGCAGGATACGAAGCTAGTTTGTTCCCTATTCGACTAATGTGGTCAAAACGAGCCCTCTGAAGAACCTTTTTGCTTGCCTTAGCAGCCTTGTTGAACGCTTTCTTCTTCTGGTGTATGTCCCTTGCCTTGCGCTGTCGAGCATCAACCCAGGCTAGGTAGGCCTCATGTTTAAATGCTTCAGCACTTTTACATTGAGAACCAAACCAAGGGCGAGCTTTGCTGGATAATGGGACGTCGGAGTATGGAATGAAATATTCCATAGCCGTTCGTATTACATTAGTCACAGCATCCGCGCAGACTGAGGGATCACCAGAAGTAAAGCACAACGACTGCCATGGGTAAGATGCAAAGAAAGAGCGCATCTCGTCCCAGTCCGCTGACTTGTATCGCCACATCCGCCGGTTGCCTCTGGGGCTGGGATCAGGCGGATGGTAGACGGATACTGACTTCACCAGACAGTGGTCGGAGCTGCCTAACGGCGAAGATACCGCCACGGAATAACGGTCTGGATCTGTTGTCAGCAGAAGGTCTAAGCAATAAGGTGTATGCGACTCAACGTCGGGCACTCTTGTTGCCTCTTGGACCAGCTGGGTTAGGTCTAACGATAAAGCTAGCTTTCTCGTTTCCTGCCCAGCGTGGTCAGTGTCCCGGTATGGGAACAGCCATTCCTTATGATGGCCGTTAAAATCCCCCAGTAACACTAATTGGGCCGAAGGGTATTTCTGTTGAGCCGCGTCCGCCGCTTCACTTAAATATTCTGTGAGCCTAGTCGTCTCCTGGTCTCCGCTGTGCGACCGATACACACATGCATAGACAATTTTGTCTATACCTGTGTCCACTAGTACCCAAATAACAGAAAACCTAGTGTCCTCAAGATTACGGAGACGCCGACAGCAGATGTCGTCACGGGCGTACAGGCACACACCAGCACGAGGCCGGAATTTGTGCTCCAGGGTATAACCTGGGTATGTTAGGTACGCCACGTCCGACGGACAACCTATCTGCGTCTCCGTTAGGAACAAAAGTGACGGCTGATCAGTCTCGAGATGGTGATGGACTGCCGTGAGATTGGAGTGCAATCCTCTGATATTAGTGAGGTGCACTTTAATGGTCAAGGAGTGCAGCCGCTTTAACACTTTATTTCCTTTTGTAACTTTTATCATGATTTTTGTATGGTGTGAGAGAAGATCGGTGGGAAAACGGAAGTAGAACGAGGCAGCATAACACTTACCAATGGTCACAACACACAACACAAATACATGTATGGAAAACTAGTCTGGAGACTGCGGGGACGCCCGAGCCCCCCCGGAGATGTCTATCTGTTGTGTGATGAATTCAAATGTTTGCACTGTGTCTGGGTGTTTCTATGTATAATAAGTATGTATTTAAACCTATATAAGTATTATATCAGCTATCTGGCCGACATCATACAAGCTTTGTTGAGTTTGGGGTCAGATGGTGTTGTGTGTGAATTGTCCACCAATTTTTTTTTTAAAGATATAGAATTATACTTACCTACAATTCCTTAAAATTATAATTTCTGAACACACTCCCTTAATTGTGTCAGCATAATAAAACCCTACTAATATTATAAATGTCAAAGCTTGGTTGTCTGTATATTCACGACGGAACGGCTGAACGTTCTGGCTGACAATTGGAATACGATTAGATTATAGTCTGGAATAGCACATATGCATGCTATTATAGCCTGTAATATAAGATGATCTCTTAGCTCAGTAATTTCTCTGTAGATATTGCCTTTCAAACCGGAACCTTCTGGAAACTCTGCTAGATCCCTGTAAATTTGTCTTAAAAATCACGACAGCAACCATAACAGTCTAACGTTCAACTGTAAAATATCACAAAGTTACTAACCGAATGACATCAGACTAGATGACTGGTACTGTAATAGTTCTACCATATTTTAAATTATTTTCCTAGACTTCTCAGAGTCAGTACGGACACTTTTGAGCTTAATGCCATATGACTCATAATTGTAGCAGATAGGTGGGTAGGTGATCATTATGCTGTACGTATCGTTGTCCTTTGCATCCTTAAAAAGGCTGGGATTTGTATTTCTGCGTCTCATTTGTTCGTAGTAGTTAGATGTATTTTTATGTATGTGCTAATCAACACCATAAGAATTCATACAAGCATATCCAATTAAACGTGGAGACGTTTTAAAGTCATGTTTGAATTTTGATTGGATTCGGCTTTACTGTGGATATGCTAAATGCTTTAAGGTGTAGAGCGGCCGTTTTGTAGTAAATTGTCTGGGTTTGGTTAGGGGGGGGGGGGGGGGGGGGCTAGGGCGCATTTGTAGCTAAAATGTGTTATATATACTAACATTATAAAGCTGAAGAGGTTGTTTTGTTTAAACGCGCTAATTTCAGGCACCACTGGACCGATTTCAAAAATTATTTCACCGTTAGATATGTACTTGATTCCGTAAATCCGGTGTGGACCGCTAGTTTTAATATTATTTAATCTAAAAGGTCTCTCTCTTTCAGAAATACCGAATTGCACAGCAGTGTCTACCGCAAACTTGCCGTTCCGCTGCTCCGCCGTCGCTCTCACGCTACGCTAATGTAGCGACATTATCATTTCGGTGACGCGATCATAACATATTCCCCTAACAAAAAGTTATCAACGCCGCTAAAGAAAGTTGTCACTTCAAAAAACAATAATGTTTCAAATAAAAGATAACAGTTTATAAACACACATCCTATGCAGTAATTAAATAACGATTTATTTAATATATATCGATATTTATCTTACACTTTCTTCATTCACCGCGCGGCATTTCTCAAGTTCTAATTTTTATTACTTTATCATCAATATTGAGATATCACAAAGATTTACTATTACAAGATTACCCTCTTTAGACTGTTTATTGATGTTTCGCGACTTGAGTGTATCAAGGGAATTGTGTCGATCTGTTTTAGAACGAGGGTGTTTATTTTTTCAGATGTTTAGTAACCGGTTGCAGACGCGATCTAGATAGGTATCTCAAAAGGAAGTTTAGACTGGGAATAAGTAAAGTAGGTCTGTTATTGCCACTTTGATAGTAAGTTCGGATGACGTCAACGCAACGCAGACCGAGAACGGAACTGACAGGTTTCTAACAATAGATTTGAAAATGCGTATGCAGTGCGTACCAAGTTACGTACCTACTTGAGTTGTTAGTTACTACTAAAGGACTAGAGAACTACTTTTTGAAGTGAAAACTTCTTTAGGCGCTTTTAGACAGATTTTTCTTGGGCTGTGAATTGAATTCTATCGTCACGCTCGGGTTTGATAAGAAATCTTTGGGTACACTCGGGACCATTTGCTATCTAGAAATACGTCAGCCAATGGGAGATGCTGAAAGGGCGTGGCCTCGCAGTCATGGTATAGCCATCTAGAAATGCGTGAGCCAATGGGAAATGCTGACGCATTTCTAGATGGCCATGCCATGATGGCCTGGCCACGCCCTCCGGTTACACCCGTGTAGTTTCCAAAGAAAGCTATTAAATTCTGAGTTATAAGTTTTCACTTCTATCGGCAGTTCCTATGACAGGCAATTCTTTTTTACAAGGATCATACCAAGACAATAACCTACAACGCTGGCTGAATACGAGAGTCCTGGATTATACTGATTTCCTGAGTAGCTTAAATTGCTCCGAGCAATAAAGGCCAACAATTGAAATAATTGTATAATACCCAAGTAACAATTTAACGTCGTATAAAGGTTAAGTAAACGTTATCTGAATACCATACATCGCTATAATAAAGTCATACTAACGTTATAATAACGTTTACTAAACGCGAAAATGGCCCCAGTTATACGACCTAAATGGTCGTATAATGGTCATACAGAAAGCTCGAGCCAACTTCGTTAACGTCATTCAACAGTTGTACAAATGTTATGTGATAACCACTTTCGTCGCGCAGTAGTCGCATCCTAACTTTTCGTTCGAAGATTTATTTAGTGTAAAATAAAAACATACTACAACTCACTGCAACTGGGAAATAATAAGGAGTGTTATATAATTTTCATATCTTGCTTACTTTATCTGTTTCTCTTGCTATTTAGTTTGACTGGGAACTCAAGTTTTATGATAATATACCTATGTGAATACTATTCAGATTTTCATGCCCCCTCGTAATTTTGTGTTATAATCATATTTTCATTACCAAAAATAGTTTAATTTTTTTCTAAAAATGTCTGACTGTTGCTTTTGTCGCACACTTATCTCTGTACGACCTGATAATAATGATGATGGTCGCCATGACAGCTAGCTATTAGAGTTCCTCAAAAACATTAAAATCCTTTTCGTATTGTCAATATTCACCAAAATTTATTATTTGTAAATATATTTCAGGAAAGAACACTTCATAGTGCAGTGCGGTTTTTCGTAGGAAAAATTCATCAAACTTCCGTAAATATGGCCGTCTAATCATTATAAAGTCAAAACCTGACTTAAATGCGACTGCAAGTTTGATTAAAGTCAGGACAGGACTTTAAACGGTCATCATGTAATATAAAGGTTATATTTGAGTCGTCAATAAACAACTCAGACATTTAAGAGTATTTAATTGACCGCTTAAATATAGGACCTGGTAGTCATTTCATTACCATTGTAAGACTGCTATCCAACTTTAGGTCGTACAAGTCAAGACTTATACGACGTATTTGTTTGTTGGGTAGTATCTACGAGTACACATATTATTATGTTTGTTATGTTATCAATATCTTTTATCGAAGAGTTCTGTAGTGGTGGGATATATTTCAGAATCCACTAAGAGTACACCTTTACACAGTACACCTTTTCCAATTATGTTACCAACAAATGTGCAACCATTACTGTATTCAGGTTGGACAGATCATGTTTGTATAAAATGCAGGTCAAATAGATAAAGAATCTTTTATCTCAAGATGAACAGAGTGCAGTGATTTTGACTCTTCATGTTCAATTATCTGTTATAGTCAGATAACATGCGTGACGGAACGCCTGAACTGATCGGGCTAAAATTTAGTAACGCAGTTAGATTATAATCTGGAATAACTAGACTAGGTACTTTTCATCGCAGGAAAAGAACGAGACGGTAACTACACGGGCGAAACCGCGGGGCGCTGCAAGTAAATAAATAAATGTATGTAGCCTTAGAATATTTAGCTTTTAGCATTTTTCACAACATTATATAACCACAAACTAAGTAAAAGTTGTGCTATGAGAAACCAATAAAGTAATGAGTGACTACAGTTCACAGCTCGGGCACATAGACCACTATGACGTATGGACGTACTTCCGACCGCTTGATATTCTGCGCAGGAGTCGATTACCAGCGCGCAGTCGCGAGTCAACGAACTAATTGGCAAACAAAGGACGCCGTGACACGGCCACTGCGATATGCAGATTTCGGAAACACGCCTTGTTACGGCATAATTATTTAAACTAAAGAAACCATACAGAAAACTAAAATATACAAATTTAAGAAAAATGTTGGAAAACGGATGCCAGTTGACCTGGCCACTAAGTTATCTCGATGTTTAGAAAAATGGGGTGTAGGGACAGTTTATTTGACCACCAAGTTATCTTAATGTTTAGAAAAATGAGGTATAGTTAATTTGACCACCAAGTTATTTTTATATTTAGGAAAACGAAGGACTAATTTCATCGTCAAGTTAAATGGTTAGTAAGTTGACTTAACTACCAAGCCATGTCGTTGTTGTTTAGAAAAAATGAGGTTAGTTAACTACAAAGTTATTTTTATGTTTAGGAAACCTGACGTTAATTAAATTGACCACCGAATTATCTTGATGTTCAGAAAAACAGTGGTTAATTGGTAACTTGGCTAGTATGTATGTACTTTGGCTATTTTATTGTTTACCTTTTAAATTATAAAATAAGTGTTCCCGTAATTTTCCTACTTTAAAAAGTGGCTTATTTATGTTATCCCAGTCATATCTGTATTCAAAATGTCTACCCACTCAGCTCAGCTGTTGTGACTTGACTGAATAACAAATATCCAATCTTTCACATTTATAATATTAGTATGATAAAGTAAATTTTACTGATATGTTACAAAGTGGAAACGTTGTTACGTTTGTTATAACGTGAAGTTTGTTAATATCGTGAAAACGTCACGCTCTTTCAAAGACATTCGTCATTGGGTAACCTGGACTTGGCTAGCGTATTGAGTTGATATTTAATAATTGATTTCTATATCCTTTTTATAGTGATTTACCTTAGGAATAAAATTTGCACAATATATACTGCAAAGCAACAAATGTGTAATATTTCAGAACTGGTTTATTTATTAACTGTTGCATTCATTTAATTAATACCTACGAGTATTTTAAACTGTCCAATTATGCAATTAAAGTTAAAAAACTTAAACAGTCGAGGCACACACAACTTTTAGTTAGCTTTTGATCTCAAATCCGTTTTAAATCTTTTTTTTTTGTTTACGCACAAAAGCGATTTGAAACTGTCAAAATCCGGTTAATCGCTCAACCAGCAGTAGTGTTTCCACTTCTGTACAATCCCTGAATCTTCAAAACGAAGAAGAGATAGATTATTTGTACATTACATTAATTTTACTTTTTCATTTTAAATTAATTTTCTTCGGTGTAAAGCGTTAAACATAAGACATACGTATGTACTGACTACCTTTTTTGGTTTGGTTTGGACTCTTCATGCTCCAATACAACTTGGTTATACTACGTTGTCTTGGACAGGTGTCTCACCTACCATCAGGCACATATCCGGCTCGTCTTGTCACTCTATATTATAATAAGAAACCTAGTATAACTTGGTAATACTCTATTATGAAAAATTTCCATAAAATTACTCACACGTCTAGGAAGACAAAGTGGAACAAGATATGGTACAAAACCTTTGTACTTACCTAAGTAGGTAAACTTCGTGGATCTGTATTTTGGTGTTAGCGGTCGGAACCCACTTTGGGTCATTAATCCAAGTTACTTTTTAGTACAAGTCTACGTTTTCGGGAAATTTGGGAGATAAGAACGGCAATTGTAATGAAGATAACATTTTGTCTACTAAATACATACTACTATGTACTACAAATACAAATTTCTTTAAAATTTACATAAGAACACAAACACATAATGTTTAAATAGGTTCGAACTATTTAAAAATCAAATACTCGTATCTAGGTACTGCTAAAATGCTAAAAAAACTATATTTCAATACAAATAAGCCATGAGTTGATTTTTTAATGGGCACCACATAGTTCAATAAAACTTATAAAACCTAGGCCACCCAGAAGAGAAATGATACAATGCTGTATCGCTTTCCCTACTAGGGTACCATAAATAACTTGCATAATGAATGTAAACAATTCCTAGAGCCCAGCTACCTCATGAGTATGGGATCATTAGTAGCGAAATGGAGGCACTTATGGGAAACAATCTCCTCAAATAGCATCCATACAGCCATATAAGCTCTCGTGAGCAGTAAGCCAGCAACTCAGTCGCAGCTGCGATCTTCATTATCCTGCATAATATTAATAAAATAATAAAGCCTATTTCGGGTAGGACACGTCTGTCATATGGCGGAGCAACTATGGGCAAATACTACCACTGACTAGGTACCGGAGGGTAAACGGTCACTAAGTAGCCCAGAAAGAAGTGTAAAAGCGAGCTTAACGTCCACAATAATAGGGAATGGTTGACAACAACTCTCGATGGAGACCATCTTTTAATAAGGCATTTGCTCAACATTAGTACAAGATTGACTACTTCTATAATTTTAATAAATCTGTTTTGTTTTGGCGACACCGCACAGCATGATCAGCCAGTGCCTATGAAGCCGCCTACGTGTAGAGGTGTCACATGCTTTTCAAAGTGGATTTTCTGGGTACATGTAGGGTTCTCACATTATATCCATACTAGCGGCCCGCTCCGGCTTCGCTCGAATAATAGCCTAGATATCAACTGCAGCACCATCTGCCGGGCTGATTTGTGAATCTAAACCTTCCAGGGACCTACCCAAACGTAAACAAAAAAAAACATTCACATCGGTCCAGCCGTTTAGGAGTTCAATAACAACGAAAAGTGGCATTGATTTTTATATATATAGAAGAAGAAGATAGAAGATTACATCATATACATAATATTTTTTTACGGAATCTAAAGTTTAGTAGAGATCATGGACGTATCAAAAAAGCCGGACGTAGTTTCGCTAAAACAGAAACTCTAAAGTGTATAAGGAGTCGGCCAGTATGTGTGCGTGTCAGCCTGTATGTGACAGCGCATATTATGTGGCCGACTCTAATGACACAGTTTTTGTTTTAGCGAGACTACACCCATGGTAGAGATTAAATCATTTTTGTACCACATTCCATCGTTGCAAGAAGTTTGCCCTTGGCGGAAGTCAAAATTCCTTTTTCTATGAAAAGATCGTATTTCGAGATGAAATCATTTCGTTATGGTAACGTTGTTTTAGCTGAAAATGCTGTTTTAAGAAACAGCAGCACTTTTACAACCTAACAAAACGTGTATCGCACTAAAGAAACTGATCTGTCACCGCTTCACTTACGGCAAACGATCTCCCCATATTGCATCCACAACCACACGAGCCCTGATGGGCAGTAAGGCCGTAACGTTGGTCACAGCTGCGAGCCCCATTACCCTGAGCCAGAATTAATGAAATAAATTTATCTTGGCCCTGCGACGTTAATTAAGACAAATGGAACACCCGGAGTTACGGAATTACTGATTCTGTCCAAATTTCGTTGAGTTTCCCTTTGAGAGCTTTCCCTTAAATTATTAAGTAGATATTAATTTTGTTACGTTTATTTTATCGACGATAAGTCATACTTGCGAACAATTCTATTTTAACAATGGCTAAGGCTAAGTGCGTTATCCATTCGGGATAAAATAGACAGCTAGTCAATTCATGAGAAAAATAACGATGTATAGACCCAATTGGTGGATACCAGGGATGTTAAGGAGCTTCGACTCCGACTCCGATAAGTCGGAACCTCCGATTATTATTAAACCTTCGGTTCCGACTTCGGCTCCGAAACTTTTAAAACGGAACCTCCGTTAATCGGAGATAAGGTGTATAAATATTGGAGATAACCCCTTACTGTGGTGGAAAGTAAACGGAAATACAAAATCCCAACCCCTTGAATAAATTGCTCGTCAATGTTTATCGTGTCCACATGTAAGGCAAAAAAAACATTAGGGATAAAAAAAAAATATTAAAAAATGTCACTCCTCCAACCACTTCTGATCCTGCCTATGCCTCCAACTTCGGTTCCGACTCCGGTTCCGACTCCGATAAATCAAATTTAAAAACTCCGACTCCGCCTTCGGTTCCGATAAAATGACCTCCGTTACATCCCTGGCGGATACATTCTTCGCTTATCTTCGATCAGCTTGTGTCAGAAAATGTTCATTTATTCAAAAGTCTATAAATAAATTCCGATATATCTATACTAATGTTATAAAGCTGAAGAGGTTGTTATGTTTGAACGCGGCAATCTCAGGAACTACTCGACCGATTTTAATTTTTTTTTAATTAATTCTTAGTATAGCCTATAGAGACATATGTTATGTAGGAACCACGGGCAAAACCAGGACGGACCGCTACTTATTAACATTTGTTTAAGAGATACACTAGCCAAAAAGTTGACAAATGTCAAGTGAAAAAATTAAGTCGATATAATTTTCAACGTGTAACGCCAAAGGGACTCGATGAGATAATTTGTTTACTTAAGAGAGGAAGAAAAGAAAACTCTTTATTAAATGCCAAAGCACAGGATAACTAAATAAACTAAAACTACTTTGAAAAATGGCATTTCAATTGGTTTTGAGTACAAAGCAAACAAGCGACGGACCGCCTGAAGGTAAGTGGTTACCGGTGGCAAAGGATATCGGGTGTCGTCAATTGGGATTGAAAGTTTGAGGATACAATCTATACAGTAACTCGATCTATCGCAATTTGTAAGCGTCGTATAACTTGTATCAAATCCTTCGAAAATGCTACCTGCTACATCGTCAATGACAGCAAATTATTTTTATAAAAACCACTCGAAATAGTGGTATTACAGTAGTAAAGTAAAGTATTTCGGTGATATTGATTTTGTAGTGGTAGGACTCTTAGCAGAGTCCGCCTGGGGAAGTACCACACCTTTGCCAATTATTCTACCGCCAAGCAGTAATGTGCAAACATTACTGTGTTCCGGTTTGAAGGGCAATGTTTCCAGAGAAATTACAGGGCTTAGAGATATAACAACTTAGATCTCTGGGTGACGAGCGCAGTGCAGTGCTAGGTAATGATTTGGGCTCTCCATGTTCCAATAGCTGCGTGTCACTGTGCTGTTATGTGGCAGGCATGTTGCTTACCATCAGGCACATGTCCTGCTCGTCTCGTCACTCTTTATTTAAAAAAAAAAAAAAAAAAAAAATTGGGATTTGGGTTAAATTGATACGAAATGTCGAATAAAATTATACAATATTATTTTTTTGCAAGAGATGTGCAGTAATGTAGAGCAGAGTGTGACAACTTGTTGAAAAGTTTATACCGTGAGGCTGCGACATCTCAGACAGTTTTATTGAAGTTTCTCTTCACTCTCTTTTTTCGCGATCACGGACTTTGCCAAACCGACCTATACCACAATCTGTCGGAACATACACGTACTAGTTCACAATCAAATGATTTAATATTAAAATATTCAAACTTAATTACTTGAAGCTTGTCCAAAGAAGAAGTCATAAATCCTGAGGAAAAAAGCCGTCAATCAGCTGTTTTTTTTTCTTGTTAAATGTTAATGCTATTTGAAACCTTGATGCTCACGATGATTACGTAACACGTTTTATCAAAATAAGGTCCATAACATTTTAAAATTCATGAGAGAGAGCCTGTTGAAGGCTCTTATGTTTCCGTTAGATAATCTGCCATCATAATATTTACAACTGATATTATGTTTATATTATTGCCTAATAAGTATTCTTAGGTAAACATTAAGCCCCTTTACGAACCTTGAGATATTGCGTAGAATGATCACGTCAGATATTTCGTCTTTATCGTTTGAATTAATAAAAATTCCGCGATCCTAATCTAACGTCCAAATCCATCCCAAAACATTAATAAAATTTTGTCATTTTGAGTTTTTACGTCTCAACCCAAACGTAAAAAATTGAGACATCAATGTGACTTTACTTAAAAACTTGACAGTTTTTTGAGTCAAATAAGCCTTGAGTAAATATCTGGAATACGGCTGTTAGAGAGATAGTATTATATCGAACAAGTTTTGCAAAGCATTTTACTTAATCGCTTAGTTTTCGTTTGTTTTTGCCAAGCAATTACCAATCATAATACCGTGTAGGTGTCGATGTGATTGTGAACTCGATCCTTTCAAAAATCGAATTAGGCCGGGAGCTCGGCATTCTCTTTTCAAAGTAGCCAATAACAAAGCCTCGAAGCTTTCACCGTGAAAAGTAAAAAAGTGGCCAGTACTCACAGTGACAAAAATCCAATGTCTTATTGTGAAATGTGAAACACAGCACGTTTTTTGTGTGAGGTGTTGGAACTGATATCGACACTAAGAGCGGGTGACGTTCGCTCTGTGAGGAGGTTCGCGGAGGACTGAGCGCCCTCTCTACTGAGGGAAGAGGGGCGACTGCCTCCGGACGCGGAGTTCTTGATAGTGTTACTTGAGTTTAGTGTAGCGATGGTTACTTAACTTCGATATACATTGCGTGTTTATGAATGAGTAATGAATTTGAAAACTATCCTATCAGTACAAAATTTTAAAAATAATTTTGGAGATGATTGGATATTTATCCCCATCGATAGAGCCTAATAAGGCTCTATCTTATTTTGGCTTGACTAAAATTAAAACAAAATAATGTGAAAATGTTATTTTAAAGTATTTTTTATTGTTATGTTAATAATGTTCAATAATGTTCAATTTAAGCTTTAAAACAATCACTATACAAAAGTTACGTAAATAAAATTAATTGAGACTATAAAATATTCCACCATATTTATACAATACATACCTACATGGAAAAGCGATAATAGCGATCTCTTACAGAAACCATTTCTGTAATTACTAATTACTTTCTGTAATTAATTATATTGTAATTAGTGACTGTGGTTTTCTTTACCTACCTATACCTTCTGTCTTTGTAGAGGTATAATTTAAATGTGTTTAGTGTTGGTTAGAAATGTCCTGCCCCTAGCCTAGCCGCGATATATTTTATGATTTGCTGACATCTAAAGGTGTTTTTATTTTATGTTGTATTTGTTCTATGAAATGTGTTGTGGAATAAACTCTAATTTACTCGATACATTGTATTTACTTGACACAATTTACTCGATGTAAGTATTATGGAGGTAGTATATAAGTGACCAAAATTTTCAGGGTGCGATCGCACCTGACCCTAACGACTAACGAATATGATAAGGGCAAAGCAGCAATGTACAGTCCGTGGACCGATATGACCGCAGTGCTCATTTGTAAAGTTTATCGTGAGTGAAGGAGGCTGCAGCAACGACGCAGTGCAGAAAAAACAGTAAGAAAATGAATTCGAAAAACAACACAGTATAATATAATATTTATAAAGGATTTTTTGTAGTAGGTAGACTCTGGGGAAATACAACACCTTTGCCAGTTATTATTTCAACAAGCAGTAATGTGAAAACAACACTCTGTTCCGGTTTGAAGGGTAATGTTTCCAGAGAAATAACAGGTAAATATAATAAAAGATAAGATAAATCATCTTATACTGTATATCTGGGTGCTGGGTGACGAGTGCAGTGCTGGGTAATGATTTCTACTCTTAATGTTCGGTTAGATGCATGTCACTGTGCTCTTAATTATTTCAAAACACTACTTCTGCAGAATTTATCTTTGAGTTCGTTGGACTGATTTAAATAGTTGGTTGTTTTTGGAATGAAAACTTCTTTAGCGGCGTTGAGTTCTTTTTAGTTGGGTAAAATCTTGTGGATTCGTTTCACCAACACGCTAATGTAATATTTATTGAGTAAACGGGTAACTCACGTGTAGGTAATATGGTCAATCAATCCGACCGAGTTTCGGCCGCGTCCGGCAGCCTTTTTCAAGGAGAGTGCACGCGCGTGATTGCAGCCCGTTTAGCCGCCGGATGCGGCTGAAACTCGACATTGGGCGACCATATTACACATGAGTTACCCGTTTACCCAATAACAACCACGTTAATTTTAACGCCAATATTTTTTAACGCTAATATTTTAACGCTAAATTAGACCCTTTTTTCTAAGTAAAATCTTGCGATCTAAGATCACTGACTTGCGTAATAGCAGTATGTGTATATTTTTTTAAATTAAGAATGACGAGACGAGCAGGACATGTGCCTGACGGTAAGCAACATGCCTGCCACATAACAGCACAGTGACACACAGCTATTGGAACACAAAGAGTCCAAATCATTACCTAGTATTGCACTGCGCTCGTCAACCAGGGATCTAAGATGTTAATATCTCTAAGCCCTGTAATTTCTCTGGAAACATTGCCCGTCAAACCGGAACACAGTAATGTTAGCACATTACTGCTTGGCGGTAGAATAACTGGAAAAGGTGTGGTACTTCCCCAGACTCTGCTCAGAGTCCTACCACTACTAAATATCTGTAGCTATACAAGTTACGTATTGTGCGACATTAGTGCTGTTTAATAATAAATTCTACGTTATAAATTTCCCCCTTATCGGCAGTCCCTATGACTACCAATTCCTGGAGTGAAACCTTCTTTAGGCACGTAGACCACTTTATGGGTCAACAAAAAACGTGATCTCGCGTCATTGTCACCTCACGCTTCCTATGAGCTATGTATATGTATGTCACCGCAAATTGTAAAAGCTGTCAGATTATATCCTAAAGACGTATGATTAAAAACTAACATACCGTGAGATTATTAATCTAACACGTTCACGTAACACGTAATCTAACACGTTAGATTAAAATTTGACGGCGTTGGCAATTTTACGCTGACTTGGTAAAAATATTGGAAATATTTTGGTATAGATTTTTTATTGCATTTTTAGTATTATTTTATTTTGTGTATTTAGTAAACGTTCGGGATATGTTTTTTAAAGGAACCTATGGCAGTTAGTCTCAAAGTGTTTAATTTAACAGTTTGCATGCTGACAAAGTGAGAACTGGAGAATCCTATTGTCATCTTTGTATCACGTACCACGACCACAAGCTAAATGTATGATTTGTTTGGAATCCCAGAAGGGGTGCTCTACGGCTAGAGCCGTAGAACCCCCGTTAGAACGGGAAACCGAGCACCGGCCGGCTTTTAGCTGGTCTGTAAGGCGCGCCCGACGCGCGCCTGCGCCGCGCGGCCGCTGTTCCAGGCTGTGCGCGTGCGCACCGACACGGCACTATACGCACCCACAACTCGGGCACTTAATTTGCTCAACGCTCTGCTCGCTCAAAGACCGGAACTAGATTTATTTTCGGACAAATTTAAACACGTATTAGGTATTTGTGTCTATTTTTTTACTTACATTAACGTATGTAGTTAATGTATTGTGTTCCTGTTATCTTTGTTTTTTTATCTTATGTGTTTCATTTTTGTAATTGTGTGTGTATTATGGCCGTTTGTGCGTGTTGGCTATGCTGTTAGCACATGTCGGCAATTATGAATAAATAAATAAATAAAAGTTTTGATCATTAATAAATAAATATTGGTGGACAATTCACACACAAACAACACCATCTGACCAACCAAACTATCTAAAACTATAAACTTTCCAATCAAAACTAAGCAAAGCTTGTACTACGGTGCCAAGGTACCTGATAGAAGACTTTTATAGTTTTAAATACATACTTATTATACATAGAAACACCCAGACAGCACAAATACTTGAATTCGTCAGACAAATATTCGCACTGGGTGGGAATCGAACCCACGACCCTCGACTTTGCAGGCAGAGTTAGGTAGGTACTACCCACTAAGCCACGAAGTCAGTCTTTAAATTTATGTTGTTGGTGTTCGTAATAATCCTACTGGTATTAGTACGCGATGGCGGAGGTCGGCGACATGTTTCGGGCCGATCCGGCTGCGATCCGCGATGCACCGACTATCCGTCCACATTACATCCACACGGCGGTCTGCACTGCACACACGCAGATCCGTGAGTTGGCCCACGTCTGACCGCCTTCTCGACGAATATGACGTTGACTCTGTACAAACAAAAACCAAAAAGAAAAATGTATGGATGTTTGGATGTTTGTTGCTCAATCAGTCCTAACGTATGAACGGATCGGGCTGAAATTTGGAACACAGATAGATTATAGTCTGGAAGAACACATAGGCTACTTTTTATCCCGGAAAAACAACGGGAACAACGGGAACGGGAACTTCGCGGGTAACACCGCGGGGCGCTGCTAGTATTAGTATATAGTTTAAAAAATATGTTTTCGTGTAACCTGGTATAGCTAACGGTCTCGGTGCCGCAAACAACGCCGCGCCGGAGTGTTCGGCGCGGGCGCAGATAACGCTGTTTGCGCAGATGTTCCGACATATCCGCACTCGGGACAATAACACTTACTTCTTATTCTTACGCGACTACAGTGAGATAAAAAGTAGTTTATTTCAGAAATAAGTTTGGGTAATATCCTACTAGTATTATCGAGTAGTTGACTCGGCGAACTTCGTACCACTATACATTTTTTCGTGTTTTTTTTTATTTTCTGTTATAGCTACGAATCTTGTTCTGATAATAACAACTACATATAGACAGATGGAAAATTTGCAATATATGTTGATCAATCACATCGTTAGAATGTACGGATCACGTTGAAATTTCGCTTTAAAATAAGGTGTTAGAATTAAGTGTTTAAAATTAGGTGTTAGGTCATTGGAGAATTTTTATGATACATCAAAATGTATTACTAACCCATTTGTCACTCGTATTTCCCTTATTCGTAGTAGAAATTCTCTTAACAGACTCCGCCTGGAGAAGTACCACACTTTTGCCAGTTATTTTGCCAAACCATATTATAGGAATACTACCGTGGTCCAGTTGGAAGGGCAATATTTCCATTCAATATTCCCCCCCCCCGCTGGGCTGAGACTAGTACCTAGGTGGACCACTAATTAAAAAGCATGCTTGTACTTATCGCACAGTTTTGTGGCTAGACCCCCTGGAGCCAAAGCTGGATCCACCCTTGGAGACGACCGTAATACAGAGCTCGAGTACCTACTTACCTAACACAATAAACATTACTTGCTAACCCTACTTTATGCAAAAATGACATAAAACAAGAATCTGTGACGAATTTACAACAACTTTATTCACCTCTGACGCTTTTCATTTGTTTTTTTATAACATGTGACGAGTTTACTTTGAATGTATGGAGATTATAAATAGTGACGAATTAACTTTAGGACGAATCGCCTATAACCCAGCTATAATAGGTAGCAATTTTGACGCTCGACGTCGACCATGTCGATGTCAAATAAATAAATATTGGTGGACCTGGACAATTCAGACACAGTACCATCTGACCCCAAACTAAATATCTAGTAGGTACCAAGGTTCTAGGTAGGTATGCTGGGCGCTGAGTCGGAATAGGTTTGGACAATGCTTAAATGTCTACACTTCGATTCAGAGACCAGTAAAAAGGCTATCTAGTGCCGAGTGCCGGCCCCTAGCTTTCTTTAAGCTCGCTGATGTGTTCAGAGATCGAAAAGTACCGCAATGTCTGAAGACATTTTCAACCAATGTGTCTTCCCCACAATGACCCATGTTTGTTGAAATGTGGACGTTGATCAAAAAAATTGTGCACAGAGAGTCAGAGCCCAGAGTGTGCCAATAAAGGGATATGGAGCGTTCCATGCAGAGCACCAGTTTGAGAGAAAAAGTAAGTAATACGAAAATCTGGCGAAAATGAGAGTCACTGACGTCGGTAGCCGTGTTATGCATAGATTTAGTATTAATAAACTTTTTGGTGGTGACGACAGGTGGAGTAGATATCCGACAGACTGGCTACCGATCTCCGATCGCCGATACATGATCTGTCAACGGATGGATGGCTAGATGGGTCGATGACATCAGATCTATCGCAGGGATTTCGTGGATAAGGTTGGCTCAGGGTAGAAACCAATAGTGCAGGGGAGGCCTATAATGCCCAACACGGTACTGAAAATGAATGAACGTTCAAACAGATGCAGATGGTACCGTGTTGTAATAGTTAAGCTTGTTGCTTTCCATCAGGTGCATAAACATCTTAAACACACATCAAAACACACCACCCCTCACTTTCCACCAAACAGTACAGTAGGACAAACTTTGAGACCATTTTCAAAGCAGAAACCGGCATATCTTATTAGCCATTATATTATCCTAGTTTTATTCATTTACTTGTTTAGTTCGTGTTTTTAAGCTATATTATATGTATACTAGCTGACCCCGCAAACGTTGTTTTGCCTTAGTGAACAACCCTTGTCACTTAGGGGTATGAAAAATAGCTAGTAGCCGATTCTCATACCTACAGAATATGCATATAAAATTTGGTTAAAATCAGTAAAGCCGTTTCGGAGGAGTAAGGAAACAAACACTGTGACACGAGAATTTTATATATAAGATATTATGTTAACTATATTCAGAAGAGAAAGCACTAAGCCTCACCACACAGGCTCCCCCTAGTGTGAGACTTAGGGCTCATAATTACATGAGATTAATATACAATTTGGTCGCCACTTACTTAAATAGTATATAAGTTATATTCTGCACACTAGTTTCTTTAAGTATATTAATTTAGAATAAGGCCAAATTGTTAAAAGGAAATAAATTATTAATTAATTAATCTTGCTCGTCACGTAACTCTACATTACCTATAAAAAAAATGGTAGTCATAGGGGGTAGTTCACGTTGGGGTAGTTCCTAGATAGAAGTGAAAAGTTATGACTTATAATTGTACAGCACTAATCTTAGTATGAAAACTAACGTGATAATTACACATTTTATTTATATAGGTACACGGGTAACTCTCGTTTGATAGCAATGAACGCGCGCACTCTCTTTGAAAAATATCGTCAGACGCGATCGAAACTTGAGTCAGACTGGACTGAGCAAACGTGGGTTACCCGTGTATTTTCTTAAAAACAGCACTAATTTTCCATTGTAGGTACGTAACTCGTAAAGCTACAGATATACTGCTATTACGCATGTCGATGACGAGATCTCATAGGATTTATACATCCAAATAGCGTTTAACATTGTCCCGATCCGTTGCTCTGCCACCGCTACCAAGGGGGGATCCAGCTTTGGCTTCAGGGGTGGATCAAATAGTCGTGGTCTAGTCAAACTTTGCGATAAGTAAATGCATGCTTTTTAATCAGTGGTCCACCTGAGTACTGGAATCAGCCCAGGGGCGGTGATCCCCATGACCCCCCTGGATCTGGGCTTGACCGCTACATTACTATTGGTTGGAGACACGAACCCATAGGATTCTCCCCTACCAAAACGTTTTTTTTATAGTATAGAATGACGAGACGAGCATGACATGTGCCTGATGGTAAGCAACATGCTTGCCACATAACAGCACGGTGACACGTAGCTATTGGAACACGAAGAGTCCAAATCATTACCTAGCACTGCACTGCGCTCATCACCCAGAGATCTAAGATATTATTTCTCTAAATCCTGTAACTTCTCTGGAAAACCGGAACACAGTAATGTTTGCATATTGCTGCTTGGCGGTATAATAACTGGCAAAGGTGTGGTACTTCCTCAGGTGGACTCTGCCATGAGTCCTACCACTTTTAAAGAAGTTTTTACTTCAAAAACTGTATTCCATTATTCTGAAAACGCCTTCCTAAATCATAGTTAATGTTACTCGATATTTGCTCTGCTACAAACAGCAGGCTCTTTGCACCGTCACCTCGGTGGCCTTGTCCGTTGTCTACCTTGGCCGTGACAAACGCGGGACCGATGCGTTCGTCTCGCCCTGTCAGATAGCACCACGGCTCAAATACATTGTATTTCGGAAAATACGTGGACTAACAACCAGAAGATTTATAACTATAAGGTGTTGCTCAACTCAGTCAATACAGCAAGGTTGCGCTTTAGCGGGATCGGGAAATAAGGTTACGTTTTAAAGTAATTTACAGTGTCTTATCTATAATTTATTTGGTAAAATGAGTAGTAACAATAAGATCTGTACTAGAGGTAGAAAAAATAAATAAAACATACACATCAAATAGCTTCTTATTGTAATGTCGTAGTGGGATTTGTAATCGTGAGGTTGTAGGTTTGAATCACGAATTGTTTGAGTATTTTTTAAAGTAAATAAGTACAAATTTGTTATCTCCACTGGCTTGAACGATGAAGGAAAACGTCGTGAGGAAACCGGCAAATTCCAAGAATGTTTCGAGATTTTGCGTCATCCGCCAACCCGCACTGTGCCAGCTTGTGTGGATTATGGCCTTGACTCTCTGCTTATGAGAAAAGGCAGTGAGACCCAGCTTACCAGCTTACTTATACTAAGCCAGTGGACAGCTTAGACTTGCGCAGTTACGTTTATTACAATACAAATACACATTCTAAGGGTCGGAATTTAATAGTGATTTCATAGAAATTTGAACTGACTCATCGAAAGATACTAAAAATCGCTTTGTTTTGTAGTATTTTGCGGTTTTTCAAATAAGATAGAGTGACAACAAAAGCTGATCGGGCAACTGATGGTAATCTCACGTTTGTCTAACTAACACGGCGCCATGAACTAATTTTAACATTAAAAATATCAAATCTTTACTTAGTAATACGCTGTGTTCGTCACCCAGAGATTTATGATGGCAAAGAGATACTCTTTGGCTGATAACTATTCGATTAAGTTACGGCTGGTCTAGTCGGGAGAACGGCGCCTGCCGATCCGGAGACCCCGGGTTCAAATCCCACACGCACCACTGTCTTTTCGGAGTCATGTGCGTAATGTCGCTAACTTGAAACGGTAAAGGAAAACATCGTGAGGAAACCGACATGTACCTAAAATCTTTCGAAGTCATGTGTCATCCACCTACCTGCACTGGGCCAGCGTGGTGGATTATGGCCTTAACTCTCTGCTTGCGAGAGAAGGCCCCTGGTCCCAGCAGTGGGAACATTTAGTGGGCTGCTGATGATGATGATAACTACATATTCTGGAACCATGTAAATTAGCTTGCTACTCGTACCTTCAAAATTTCATCTTGATCATCAAGATCTAAGTTGCTTCCATAGTAACTAACCATTTTTTTTTTAAGAAAAATCGTTCATGAATTCCTGCTTTTCCGCGGGGAGTAGGATGAATATGTGGACTCTACCGAATCGTGGCTTACTCACTAAAACCCTGGGGTCTTTCATCCGGGGCATTACGTGCCGGAGCCACGAAAGCGAATAGTGATCAACCTCTCATCCATCCTCCATCCTCCATCTCTCTGAAACCTTAAAGGATGTCTGCTTTATTCACCGTTATTTTTTTCCTTAGCAAAATTTTAACAGGCAATGTAGACCATAATTGCACACTAAAACTGTGCAATAAATTTAGCACAATATTAACAATAGACTGTGCTAAAAAATATGTTTGTAAATGTAAACATGAACATACATGATGACGTCAACCTAAGATAAAGATAAAGAACCTAAGATGGCCGGGGGCCGGGCGCACCTGCCTTGCAAAACTACGTACCTTTTAATTTTATAATTCGAATGATGTACTACAAAATCCGTCCATGTTTATCAAAGCTAGATAGAAATACCTACCAACACCTAGGCTGTTTAATTTTTAAGTTATAATTGCTAACTTTTCCTTTATACGAGTGCTTTCTTGGGCTTGGGACCGGAAAAATTACATCCAATTTAATTGTTTCAATCTTTACATGCTAGAATCTTTAACAAAAATTACGCACCTTTGCATATTCAAAAAATTGGGATCGGCTATTTACAATCATCAGTAATTAAACAGTTTGTACTTACAAGAACTATTTATATATTTTTTTATTATTTATTGTTCCACCACGATTATCGATACACGCACACACGGCCTTTTAACCAGATTGGATTTTAGCGAGTAGATACAGCATACTGCTGCGGTGCCTCACTTCGTTTTAAAACTTGTCCAGTGTCCAATTCACTCCCAAAAAAAATACACCTGTAACTTTTCACTATCGTCTAATCGTCGACTGTCCTTGATTGCGATCGACACGTAACTAAAGAAATGCAAGTGATTATTAAATTTGAGGGTAGGCGGGTGGGTGCCACGCTTGAGCGCTCGCTGACCATGACATTAAATTTACATGTAAACATATAATACTGATACTGATACGTACACACACACACTACAACTCTTGCGTAAATAATGTCAGTGACCATAAATTACATAATTTTCGTGAATTTTTTTTTCATTCGATTTAGTTTTTTTTTTCAGCTTTATCAATGAGATATAAGATGTTTTATCTCTATGCCCAATAATTTCTCTGTTGCTTATCATCACGCATAAATACATAATTATGTCCTGCTCGTTCCGTCACCCTATACGACAAGAAAAGAGAATATCCGACGCAGTTATCTATTCCTACGTGTCCCGAAGTACCCACCCTTATCTAAGTTCCAACCCCAAGTCATCAAATAACAATAAGCGATATCGCATTCCTCCGATTGACTCCCCGAATATAATGCGGCCCTCGAGAAGGAATGATGAATGGACCGCATCGAAGCTAACTTACTGAGAATGGCTTCATAAAGTCATGTTATCCGGCTAAGCAGCCTCGCTGAGTAGGCCCGTAATAAAATTTACCATGGGAATGATTTCCTTTGTTATTTTTTCACTATTTACTTTGGTAAGTAATGAATTATTCAATTTAAGTTTTCAGAAGAATATCATTTGCAGTCATAGGAACTGCCGATAGAAGTGCAAACTTATTATTCAGAATGAGATTGCCAATGGGAAATGGTGGCGCATTACTAGACGGCCAATGGCCGTGGTCCCGAGTCTACCTGAAGATTTCTTATCATTCCCGAGCGTGACGCTAGAATTCAATTCACAGCTCACGAAAAATCTGTCTGTGACGTGCCAAAAGTAGTTTTCACTTCATAAAATAGTTACGTGGATTGAAGCTTTTTTATGTGCATTTCTTTTTAGGCGCGTTGAGTATGGTTTGAGATTGGAAAAACAAGTGAACCCACAGAACAGATATCAAGTTCTGTGAGTGAACCCATACACAGTTACCGCTACCGACATTTCTGTATATAGGTAAGTACGTACACACATTGTGCAAAAGAACCAATACCTGAACCAATTATTTATTAGTTACTAGCAGCTGCCCTGCGGTTTCACCTACCTACTTCCCGTTCCCGTAATTTTTCGAGAAAAGTAGAGCCTATGTGTTATTTCAGACTTTTATAATGTGTCAGCATTCCAAATTTTATTAAACATCGAAACTTCCCCATTTTTATTATTATTGGTACGATTATTGCTAAAGAATAATAAATACTTTTTAAATAAAAAAGTCTGTGTTAACCTATCTGTATTATTTTTAAGGAATAAATCCAAACTTTGACACATCAATTTATAACAACGGTAACGGGGTCAGGATTTTGGGCACGATTCCCACTGACACTGGTCTTCTAGATTAAGTTCGTGTACATTTTGTAAATAAATATATAAATATTAATATTCATTTGACTATTTATATCATAAATTTAATTAAACTTAAATACAACCGTAACTAAAATAAGCTGCCAAAATACGGTAACACCAGCACCCTCACTAATAAAAACATTTTATTTATTCCACTCCCCAGTACTCTACCCCCGAAACTTCAGCCCCAAAAGTAGCCATCCATAATAACCGTAAGACCCCGCGACTAAAGATTATAGTGAGAAGTTTTAGTAGAAAAAGAGCCCAGTTCTTCTGCGTCTATTTACGTGATTTACGCGACGGCTCGCCGTAGTCTGCAGTAAAAATGTCGCTTTTATGGGCGGCCTCGTCGTTAACTCTCGTTGGTAGCTGTGACGGGTGGAACGGCCCGGTGGAGACGTGGTTCAAATTTTACTTACAATGTTATAGTACATCGACACGGCTATTGAAGGATACAGTGTAGTGAATGAAATGTAAAATAAATAGTAAATTAGTTAAAACCACAGATTACAGAAATAAAGTTTTATTTCTGTAATCTGTGGTTAAAACTCTGAAAATATTTTCTATCGTAATCGTCACTTTAAAAAATTAGATTGTACTAATATTACAAATAAGTAAAAGTTTGGATGTTTGTTGCTCAATCACATGGGAATGTCCAAACAGATCGGGGTTAATTTGGAACATAGTGAGATTACCTATGGTCTGGAATAGCATACTGAATAACAGGAGAAAAATAACAGGAACAGCAATTGCTAGAGTAAAACCGCAAATCTCTTCCAGGCAGGCAGGCAGGTAGGCTCTTGTGCGTAAAAGACTTCAAACTCTTGATCATCGCCGCAAAATTGCTAGCTTATCGGTTTTTTATCGGATACACTTCGGAGAGTGTGCAACTAATCTGCATGATCTAATACCACCTTGCCCTTTCTTCTATTGGAATTCTCATATCTCAAAAAAAGCGACATCGTTTCATGGTTGATGTTCCAAAAACACGAACGAAGAGATTTGACTCCACGTGATAAGAACGTCTAGGTTGTGGAATGCGTTGCCTGAGTGGGTTTTTCCCGATAGTTACAATCTTGGTGTCTTCAGATCGATAGTGAATCGGTTTCTTCTAGGTAAGCACGTTCCATCGTAGATCGCATCGTTGCTTAACATCAGGCGAGATGGTGGTCAAGTGCGAACCTATTATAGTTTAAAAAAAAACTTGGATGGAAATGTTCTTTTATTCCATCCAAGTTTGCCTGGAAGAGATTTGCGGTTTTACTCTAGCAGTTGCCGTTCCTCCTTTGGCTCCTTTTTATACTTTAACTTTTTAGGCGTAATATACGCGAGTAATACCGCGGGATGCTGCTAGTAATAGATAAGAATAACGGTCCTATATGGCACCACAGTGATCGATTGACTCTATTCTAAATAAATCACACGGCATATAGATAAATATTATTGTATGTCTTATTTGTGCTAGGTCATGATTTGGACTCTTCATGTCACAATAGCTGCATGACCGTGCTGTGAGCAGGCGTGTAATGTTGCTTACCTTCAGTCACATGTCCTGCTCTTCCTGCCACACTACTATTATAAAAAAACTATATTTAAAAAAAAAACGTCTATATAATTTGGGAGCTAAAATAATGTTTTGGAATACTGGATCTCACAAAATAAACACTCTACTGTAGGTGATTATACTAGTTTTGGCTACTTTACAAAAAATAAACCAATTAGTCCCTAAAAATCTCAGCAACTTAATATTCTCCATCTTAAGTAAAGATTTTAGTGGTTCAACTAAAACCAACGACCTGGGCCTAGTCTCCAGCTTCAAAGTCAAGCAAGAGCAATCACCTTCTTGTTTTGTTCATCACACGTCAAACTGTACAGTTGAAAGTATTCATTATTGTCTGGAAACTCTGAAACGAAGTACCTGCCAATCATAAGAGTGGTATCTATTCATACTCGTACAATACAGGCTCTTGGTATTTCTACTGTTTTTTAATATCTTTTCAAGTCTATGCTTAAATAACTTAATTGTCTCTAGTAAATCAAAAATTGACACCAATTTTTAAATTTAAATTCAAACACTTTTCATCCGAAGCTATGACAGAGTATCTCTCTACTTAGTCTGTGGCTATGACTACTAGGTACGTCGTCCAGATTAATGAAAGCAAATTTTAGTTTACAAACACCACCGATTTCTATAAATTTTATATGAGTGGTCTCATGTCATCTGAATTATTCTCCACTAAACAAAAAAAAACATCAAAATCGATTCAGTTTAACGTCACATACATAAAAAGCATACCAATGAATTGAGAGCCTTCACACCTCACCGATTTCTATAAAATTTAGATGAGTGGTCTAATGTCCATGTGAAGCATTTTCTACCAAACAAAAAGAAGTCATCAAAATTGATTCCCTATAGCGTCACATGCATAAAAAACATACCAACGAATTGAGAACCACAGACTAAGTAGAGAGATTTGAGAACCTCCAGAGAAGTCGGTTCAAAAGAGGTCCTATTAGTTTCACGTTTTTCTATGAAAACGTGACTATTAAATCTTTAGTTTAGTTTGTGGTATAGTAAGCAAAATTTTTAAACAAGAAATGAGCTAGGTATGGGGCGTTTCCAAAACGTGAATAGTCAACTTCGACAAAGCTATCTGAAGCTATACAAATACTATAAATACTATAAGCTATATAAATACTATAAGCTATACAAATACTATACTATCTGAGTATCTGAAAACGTCTATTAAAAGGTTGAATGGAACCATTTTGACAATGGAACTGAGTTTTTCCAATCCCACCGCTCCCAAAAATATTACACGGCAAAAAAGTCGAAAATTTGCATATTTGGTTAGATATTTGTTGCTCAATCACGTCCGAACGGCTGAGCGTATCGAGTTAAAATTTGGAACACAGTTAGATTATAGCATGGAACAGCACATAAATATCTTACTTGGGAAAATAACGAGAACTGGAAAGCCGTGGGTAAAGCTGGGCACTGCTAGTAAATTAGCAGGTATTTGGTTATATTTGGTCAAGTGTTCCACGATAAAGGCATCAAAATTTGAAATTAGTCACGTCTAGCTACATGGACTAGGTATTGGTATTCCCCAAAGCGAAAATTAGCATCACATAGAGCACTCAATGTAAGTTTTTTTTTGTATTAGTAATGTATGAATTTAAATGACGCGACGAACTCTTCATATTTTGAATACAGTGTTACCTGTACAAAACCGAAAGGGTTTGAAGTATTTCTTGCAGAGAAATGAGATAAAATTTTACTTGCTTAGTTGGTGGTTAGTCTGCCTGCGAAACTGAGGGTTCGATTCCCACCCAGTGCAAATATTTGTGTGATGAATACAAATATTTACTCTGTCTGGGTGTTTCTATGTGCCTACTATAATAAGTACAGTAAAAGCTCTTTGTTCGCGCTTCCTTTAATAGCGTTTTCACTATTCGCGAATGAAAAAATTGCCAATTGCCAATTCCTATATACGAAAGTATACCACGCGAATAAGGAGCTTTTACTGTATTGTATATAAAACTATAAAAACATTATATCAGGTATCTTGTTACCATAGAGCCAACTTTGCTCGGTTTAGGGTCAGATGGTATCGTGTGTTAAATGACTACCAATATTTAACATCCATCAATATTTGAAACACAGTGCAGAGATAAACAGGGATTTAACCTCTTAATATTCAAATAGATGCGTCCCACGATGCTATGGGCCGGATTGTTGCTACCATCAATAACACTTCTTGCTTGTCCCGCCACTCTTACTAATTAAAAATTGGCAGTCATAGGAACTGCTGATAAAAGTAAAAACTTATAACTCAGAATTTGATACCTTACTTTGGAAAATACGCGGGTGAAACCGGAGAGCGCTGCTAGTCTGGAAAAAATCTTCAAAGCATAGTCGTCTAGACAAGTCTAACCACGGCCATCTAGATTAGTATTATAATCATGGCCATCTAGATTTGTATTATAATCATGGCCATCTAGATTAGTATTATAACCATGGCCATCTAGATTTGTATTATAAGCATGGCCATCTAGATTAGTATTATAATCATGGCCATCTAGATTAGTATTTTAATCATGGCCATCTATATTAGTATTATAATCATGGCCATCTAGATTTGTATTATGATCATGGCCATCTAGATTTGTATTATAATCATGGCCATCTAGATTTGTATTATAACCATGACCATCTAGATTTGTATTAGCATCATGGCCATCTAGATTTGTATTATAATCATGGCCATCTAGATTTGTATTATAATCATGGCCATCTAGATTAGTATTATAATCATGGCCATCTAGATTAGTCTTCTAAGCATAGCCATCTAGAAATGCGTTAGGTCCCGAGTTCACCCGAACATTTATTTAATTTACGAGCATGACGATGAGCTTCATTCACAAGCCAACGAAAAATCAGGGTGCGGTGCGTCGAAAGAAGTTTTCAGTTCAAATAGTTCGTTTCGTATGAAGCTACAGATTTTATTTCAGTATTTCAGGGTCAGTTGTCATGTGCGGATTCAAGCTTCTTTACTAAAGACTCGACACATACACTAGCTGGTTTAGTCCTTGTTTTAATAATGACATTCTTATTCCTGTATCCAGCACGAGTTTCATTTACCATTAGAGAAAATTAAAAATAAACCGTCATAAATACCATAAGCAGCTTATTAAATTTTCCCACTGTTCGGACTCGGGGCCTTCTCTCAAAAGTAGAGTGTTATATACCACACTGACTTAATGAGGACTGGCTGATTACAAATGACCTTGAAAGATTCTAGAAACTGGTCGATTTCCTCAAAACATTTCCTTCACTTTTAAAATCAGTAGTGTATAATCAGAGTGTACAATAGATGCCAAAGTTGTACATTTTGACTTCTAAAAATACTCGGAGACATACAGGATTGGAAGCTACGAGCTCACGATTAGGAAAAGCGCGTTTAACCACCCGACCACCACGGCTTTTACCGACATAAGTAATGATAAATTATCACTCTATAGTCTATACTGAGGATGAGTCGAGAGGCGACAAAGTGGAAGTATCCATCACGCACTCTAAAATCACACACCTAATTCAAGTCCAATCTTTCGACACCGGATATGAGGGTACAGCAGGGTGGAATTCATAGTAATGTTGACACTTTTCTTTATCACTCCCTTTCAAATACACCATACAAAAAATACTACTCCCGTAAACGTTATTTCTATAACCGTAAAGTTTAAATTGACTCCGCTTTGTTGACCGTTCCTGGGGTTTATTTAAGGGGTGCCTGATAAAACAAAGCCGTGTTATGTATAGCTGTAAGTCCCTGTGGTTAAAATAAACTAGAGACATCTGAGGGATGATAAATTTTGGGGAATTTACTCTAAGGAGGGTCGTTCCGGGAGAAATGTGATTTATACACCACATTGTCTTTGAAACAAGAACGTTTAAATATTTGTCTACGAGTGATTAATTGTATGTAAAGTCAGTAAGGTGTAGCAGTTAATTGAACGTTAAGTAAACTTTGGTAGAAATTGAAAGCGAAAATATATTTCTGTATATTTCTAAAATTAATCTATTCATCGGTTTGGCTAATATTTTGTGAGATGAATACAAATGTTATTATTTGTCTCGGTGTTTCTATGTATTATAAATTCTCGTATGTAATGTATACGATTGGGTCATCATTTTTATCAGTCAACTGTTAGGTTTTGGACTCTCTCATGTCGCTTCATCGGTGCAATCCGGTCTCTACTTGCATCAAATTAGTTGAAATCCAAAAAATCCTCCCTGAAGCTCTTAATCTGACCCACTTACCTTCTCAAACAGTAGTCTGAACATCATCACAATTCTTTTTATACCTCCGTGACCTCCGGAAAAGTTGGCATGAGTTTTGTTGATCCTCGTTCACCTTAATTTCCGTCCACAATTCAAGTTTGAATACTCGTAGATATGGGTAGTACGCCGCATCTTCTTTATAGAAATCTTTTTTAGCGTACTTCGTTTATTTGCTTAAATACTGGGAATGTGTTTAGGTACGTAGGTACCAGGTAACTCAGAAAGTTTTGCGAAATAAAGTTTTTATGTATAAGACACTGGCCACTTGTTATTATTTTGAAAACTTCGATTATTTAAAAGTAAAAATACATCTGTTCGATTTTCAAATTTCCCTCCGCATTTTTTTGTGCTAGTTATTTTTTTTTTGTCTTTTTAAAAAATGGATCTGCGTCGAGAACATTTTCGTGCTATGATTTTTTACGATTTCAAATGTGGCTTAAAACCTGACAAGTCATTTGATCGACTTCGAATTGCTTTTATGGATGAAGGCCCTTCAAAAGCAACCATCTACCGCTGGTATAGCGAGTTCAAACGCGGTCGTTTTACTTTGGGATATGAACAAAGGAGTGGTCGTCCTACGACGGCTGTCACTGAAGAAAGTGTGCTAGCAGTAAAAAAAAATATTCAAGAAAACAGACGCATTACGTACAAAGATATTCATCATACTCTGCAGATTGGTTCAGGAAGTACAAGCTTTTGCACGAGCACCAAGTGAAGCGATCGAGGAGCGCAAGGAAATTTTGATCGCTAGTTTCTTCACTTTGACGAGATACCTAATCTCAATTCCACTTCGAGACCAAAGCAGTATCAACGCTGAATGGTACAGCATAAAATGCTTGCCAGAAGTTTTTTCTGCAATGAGAAACAAGCGACCGAACACCGGGCTCCGTGGGGTCCTTCTTCACCACGACAACGCGCCCGCGCACTCTGCGATCAAAACGAGGGACTTCCTGGACTCCACACCGGTCAGACTCTTGGCCTTACAGTCCTGATTTGGCTCCGTGTGACTTCTTTTTATTCCCTAAAATTAAAAATCAGCTCAAATGGATACAGTTTTCATCGCCGGAAGACGCGCTAACAGCGTTTGAGAAGGCCGTGGAAGAGGTGTCTACGGAGGACTGGAAAAAATGTTTTGAAAATTGGTTCAGACGCATGAAACTTTGTATAGAGGCTGGTGGAAAATTCTTTGAAAAGATTTACAAGTTAGTTTTTTAGTTTCTCAAAACTTTCTGAGTGTCCCACGTATATAGCCATATTCAGTTACATATTTCCATGCGACATCTTCATCGTTTACCGCTTGTAGTAAGCCTTTACTGGATAAAAATCCCTCTCCTCTCCGGTGCACCATTGTTCTCTATACCGAGCCGATCTAATGAATGTAATCCATGTAATGGGTATGATATTCTCGACACATTAGGTGATAGTCTACCGCCCAAAAATTTGTTGGAAGCTTTGAACTCTGTCAGAGATCTGTTCCACCTGCCGTCACTAAGCATGATCACAAGCATTTCCATCCTTTTAAAACCCAATCCAAGTACAGTTTAAATGAGGATATTGCTTTTGACACTGACCACAGAATCCGGCAGAGGACACCCCAACTAATATTACCATTGTCTCATATGGTAACGAGCGTGACAGAAGCGTAGCGGATGTATTGTGCTGTAACAATATTTAACCTTATGTCGTTTCGAAGATTCGTGTGACTGTGAGTGAGCTAGCCAAGATGGGTGGTGGTGCGATCGTGTTCGGACTTTGTGTGATTTTGGTGAGAGCACACCTTTATTTTTAAAAAAATAAAAGAAAATTCGATTCTGTGCTGTGATTTTGGTGTGTTTGGTTTGAACCGAAGCTGCAAGCTGTATTTGAAGATCAAGGGGGAGTAGAAAAGTGGGCTGAAACCTTGAGGGAGGCCTATGCTTAATAGTGTTGGGAAATATGGAATGTGTTAAAACACAATGTGTTCGTTAACTTGTTTACTTAATTGGAAAGCTTTCCTTTTCACTTAACTCAAATAGAGTTTGCAAATTATTATTAAACACTCCAAACAGTCTCCGTACAAAATAATTTTAGTTTAGTCCATACTTCAGGAGCCATAATAATTTACGGTAGAGATACATGCATTTTTTTTGTGTAAATACTTTTGGTTTCTTTTTTTATTCGCTGAAAAAATGTTCAAATATTTTTTTTCTGAAAAACAAAAACCGATTTCAGTTTAAAATTAATTTCAGACACTCGACTAAATTTCATAAAAAGCTATCCCTATATACATCGTCCATATAAATGTTACAAAATTTTATTTTTTTGTTGATATATCAAAAACTGCTGCACCGATTTCGATAAAATGTGCCTATATCCTATATGGATCCACTATTGAAGTGTTTTCGCCAAACAAAAAAAATAATCATCAAAATCGTTTCAGAACTAGCGGAGCCCTCGCGTAACATACATACAACCGATTTGTGAACCTCTTCCTTTTTTTGAAGCCGGTTAAAAATAATGAACTAGATGAAAATGCATATTATTTACCAAAATCACCATTTTATGAGTCCAAAAATTCTAGGACTAGAGTCCTGCTCTAAAAAATGTTGGAGCGGCGCAAAAAATGTAGAGTCATATTAAATTTCCATTGACACACTTTGATCGTACATTTAATTTTTCCAGGTGTGCATCTTGGGAAAAGAATTTCAAGGTAAGATATTTCATTTTTTATTTATTAGTATAAACAATATCTTAGTGAAACCTGGAGCACAGAATAAATATTAGTACAAGTAAACTGGCTGGGGCGTTGACTTTGTATCCTCTACATCATGTAATTTGATTAGTCCATTGAAATAATACACCACTAATTATATAAATATGTACTATATGTACAATAAGTTTGTATTTAAAACTATGTAAGTATTATTTATGAGCTATACAAGCTTTGCTTAGTTTGGGATCAGATGGTATTGTGTGTGAATTGTCCACCAATATTTAAAAAAAAGTTTAAAAAATAGTAAATTACCAAGGGTTCGATTACCTGTATCTCTGAGTATTTATCCAAAGTGCATATGTAGGAATTTGTCATCACTCATCAATACTTAACTAGCTTTAACGGTAAAACACAAAACAGCATGGTCTAAGAAAAATATCTTTTGAAGTATTGTTGTGTCATCCGCCAACCCTCACTTGGCCAAAGTTTTGGATTATAGCCACTTTCTACTAGATTTCAAGTCTATCAGTCAGTCTTATAACTGTATTTTTTTAAATAATAAAATAAGTATTTCATGTAGTTTTTCTGTAGTGCCTATATTTTTTATTTACTGAGATCAAACAGTCAAAAACAGGACGAGGTTATTAGTGAGGCCGGTATTTTTTTTTTTGTACATATTTTAATGTGAAGTTTTTCCACAGTAAAATGCGACCCGATCCCTGCGCCGGCGCACTACGACATGTGCACATACCTGCGCTGGCACGAGCATCGCAGCGGTTCCTCCGGGACCACCACCCCCGCGCCTGCAGACGAGACGACCAAGAAACCCAAGGATGAGAAGAAGAGCAAGATCGAGCGATTTAACAACTGTAAGTACCTATGATTCATGATTATGATTCGGCCACATTGCTAGGAAAGACAACGACAACTTAGAAAAATAAAGTGGCCAAGTGCGAGTTGGACTCGCCCATGAAGGGTTCCGTTGCAGCAAGTAACATTATATACATAGTACACATAGTTCTTGTAGTTCGTTGTAACTTTGATCGAAGTTTCAATAATAGTGTATTTATGACGTACTAAAAAAAACTACTCATCAGATCGAGTTCAAACTAATTTTCGTTGGTAGTTTACATGGTAATGTACATCATATATTTTTTTTAGATTTTTCATTCTCTTACTTTAGAAGTTAGAGGGGGGGGGACACACATTTTACCACTTTGGAAGTGTCTCTCGCGCCAATTATTCAGTGAAGACGAAAATGATTTTAGAAACCTCAACATCATTTTTGAAGACCTGTCGATAGACACCCAACACGTGTAGGTTTGCAGAAAAAAAAAATTTTGAGTTTCAGTTCTCAGTATGGGGGGCAACCCTAATTTTTCTTTTTTTTAATTTTTCTGTTGAAATCTTAATGCGGTTCACAGAATACATCTACTTACCAAGTTTCAACAGTGTAGTTCTCATAGTTTCGGCAAAAAGTGGCTGTGACATACGGACGGACAGACAGACAGACAGACAGACATGACGAATCTATAAGGGTTCCGTTTTTACGTTTTACGGAACCCTAATTAGTAGTCACAGGCAAAATCGAAAGAAATAGACCAAGAGGAAGAAGCCCGACGCGTTGGACGGACGAGGACGTCTACTCTCTTTCTACGAAAACGTAATTTCGAAATAAACTCGCGACTTTCCAACTCCGATTCTACTTCGATCCGTCGTTTTGTCCGTTTAAATGTTTTAGGCCTACTCTAATAGATTATGTTTAGAACATTTAAACGTCAAACAATGTTGTATCGGACGAAACGAAGTAGAACGAGAGTAGGAAAGTAGTGAGTTTTTTTTCAAAATTACGTTTTCGTAGATATAGAGTAGACGTCCAGATACGCACCACGCTTGAATCCACTGTCCACAACCCAGTCCACACCGCCGCAGATCGCCACCAATGGCGGTCGGTATTCAGAGAGAAGGTGCTCAAGAGGGATCACGACCCTCAGTAATTGGGGTATCGACGCAAGGAGGACCTATGATTAAGGTCACTACAAAGTATCTATACTAACATTATAATGCTGAAGAGGTTATTGTTTGAACGCGCTAATCTCGGGAACTACTGGACCGATTTCAAAGATTCTTTCACCGGTGGATAGGTACGTGATCCGTGAGTGCTATAAGTTACATATTATGTACAATGGGCGAAGCCGGGGCTGTAAAATAATGAGTAACGTTTTACAGTGTTTTTCAAAATTCAACCTCCAAAGGGGTGAAATAAGGGATGAAATTTTGTATGAAACATTTTATTCTTTGAACATTTTGAGCATGAGATTTCGTAAGCATTGAGTAAAGCCAAAATAATAATTTATGTATTACAGTTTTTTTCAGAATTTCAATCAATTTAAGTGAAATGTTTAAAAGACATTGTTAATTAATCATATTCTGGACTGAAATTTTTTAAACAACCCATTTGCAATTTATTTATTGCATATTAAATTGAATATAAAATACTTTTCATCCAATAAAGCTCGGTGAAGGTCGCTGTATAGATCAGCTACTGATCGTGAAGATCGTCAACGCCAACGCAAAAAGAGAGATTTACTCATATACTCGCCTAACAAATGTGAACAGCCGAATGCAAGTGATCCAATGCGAACGTCTTGTTTGGAGGACTCCATAGTTTGTATGCCCGTGTTTCAGCCGGTAAATGAACAGTTCCAGTCCAAGGTAGTACCCGAGGTAAAATTAGCCAAGATTTCTAAGCTTCAGACCGAGGGGCACCAGGAGCCCAAACATTCATCATCACTCCGCTGCCTTGCAGGGCCCGCTATTACACCTCTCAGAGCAGTTGAACCACGTAAGTATATTCATTTGTGGAACATGCTCTCTACCGCTGATGAAATCAAAAATTACTTGAATGAACTTTGCCCACAAAAACCATTTATAGTTGAAGATTTGAAAACGAAAAATAATTATAAATCATATAAAATTGGTGTACCTGAAGAGTGCTTCGATAAAATTTTCTCAGTCGATATCTGGCCCGAGAACGCGCGCGTTAACAAGTGGGTGAACTTTAAAAAGCGTTTCCCTGAAAATCGGACATTTCGGGGCGAAGTCGGCGAGCAACAAGCCGGGTAGTACGAGTCGTTCACAGATCAGTATATTTTACCAGAATGTACGGGGTCTGAAAACCAAGCTGTTGGATCTGAATAAGAGCTTACTCCTCTGTGACAGCATGCTAGTGGCAGCTACGGAGACATTTCTCGATGGCTCGGTGGAGGACGCCGAGGTCGTTCCTGCTGGCTGGTCGCTCCTGCGCCGGGACCGGGGCTCGCCCGGCGGCGGCGTCTTGCTCGCCGCGGGTCCGGGCCTCACACTGAGGAGGCGACGGGACTTCGAGACAGATGCTGGGGAAGACTTGTGGGCCTCTTTCACTTACCGTGGTCTCACTTTTTATGTATGTGTAGTATATATTAGCCCTAGTGCAACGGATGACGTATATATGAACTTGTTCTGTAAGATTGAATCCTTTATCAGGACTTTAAATGTAAAGATCATAATAACAGGTGACTTAAATATGAATAGTGCATCTACTAATATAAGTAATTATTACGAATATTTTTTAGAATATTGTGACGTAACTGATTGTAATGCAATTTTTAACTTTCACGGCAGTAAGTTGGATGTAATTCTGACGCGCGAATGCGATGAGTCACTCGTCAGTGTTATCGAGGCGCCGGCCGGAGGGGTAGTTAATATTGATAAGTATCATCCTCCCCTTGAAATGACATTCGCTTTAAATTCGTGTAAAGATACAGGCACTA
Source organism: Ectropis crepuscularia (assembly GCA_963693475.1). Lineage (NCBI taxonomy): Eukaryota > Metazoa > Arthropoda > Insecta > Lepidoptera > Geometridae > Ectropis > Ectropis crepuscularia. The sequence goes on from OY856340.1 coordinate 6,570,567, forward strand.
AATTATCACCTAGTAACATGGAAGTATCTCGCGACTGGAATTTCAAGAAGGCTGATTTCTCGCGTTTGAATAGTTTGCTCAGTGAATGCTCGTGGGAATGTGTGTACCAGTGCAGTGAGGTCCAGGCGGCGGCTGATGGTTTTTATGACCTATTATATTCCGTCTTTGATCAGTGCATTCCTATGAAAAAGCGTTTGAAGTGTACTTCTACTAGATACCCAGTCTGGTTCACGCCTGATATCATAGCGGATATGCGCAAAAAGAAATCACTGCATCGAAAGTGGAAACTTTATCAGCGTGAGGAGGATTACCAATCCTTTTCTGACCTCAGATCGAGCCTGAAGTCCCGTATGTCCGAAGCCTACAAACTGCATATTGCATCACTTGAAAACGACTTGAAAAAGTGTCCACAGAACTTCTGGAGACACGTGGCTAATTTAAGATCCAAAGGCGGTTTTGAGCCGATTGTCGAATACGAGGGAACTCCTCGAGAGGGGGTCGCGGCGGCTGAAGCCTTTGCCAAATATTTTTCAAGTGTTTTTCTCGAGGATGCACCATCCTTGAATGCTGAGCAGTGTGTGTCTGACGAGGGTGGTACTGTGGATGTTCCCTATATATCGCCGGAGGATGTCAGCACTGGTTTGAATAGACTTAAGGCCAATAGCTCGCCGGGCCCGGACGGTTTGCCGGCCTCTATTCTCAAATCCTGCAGGGAACATTTGACTCTTCCCCTCTGTTTTCTCTTTAATCTGTCACTGGCAAGTGGTGTTTATCCACGTCAATGGAAATTATCGAGAGTCACTCCAATACCTAAGACTCACAAAAAGAAAACAGTGGATGAACACCGCCCCATTGCGATTTTGTGCTCGCCGGCCAAAACTTTCGAATATATTCTGCATCGTGAGATATATAGGCAGGTCTCTCAATATCTATGCGATGAGCAGCACGGTTTCCGGCCGGGAAGGTCGGTAAATACGAACCTGCTTGGACTCGTCGAATTCGTTTCGAGTAGTATGGATCGCGCCATGCAGGTGGACGTTTTGTATTTCGATTTTCGCAAGGCATTTGACAGAATTGACAATGACATACTATTGCAGAAGCTCAGTAGTATGGGGTTCTCACCTAGGCTCCTCAGGTTTTTTGCGGATTTCTTGCGGGATCGTCAGCAATTCGTAAAGTATGGAATTTATGTTTCTCAACCATACTTCACGCCTTCCGGTGTGAGTCAGGGATCGGTTTTGGGACCATTGCTGTTCCTCATTATGATTAATGACCTGGTTAAAGAGGTAAAGCACGCCAAGTGCTTATTGTATGCCGATGACTTGAAACTTGTCCTTGAAATACAATCATTGGTCGATTGTAGGAGGTTGCAAGATGATATCGATGCTATCTATCGGTGGAGTCTGCGCAACAAAATGTTTTTTAACCCTGACAAGTGCCATGTGATGTCCTTCGATCGGAAGCGCGTGCCTATACAACATACTTATTTTATTGATAAGGATGTCATGAAACGCGTATCGATGATCAAAGATCTGGGGGTAACGTTCGATCGGACACTATCTTTCAATGAACATGTAGCAATCACCGCGAAAGAGTCTTATCGGCGGCTGGGGTTTGTTTTGCGGAATTCGAGAGACTTCAGTGATCCTTATGTCCTCAAGCTTTTGTTCTCCACCCTGGTAAGGAGTAAATTGGAGACGAGTGCTTGCGTGTGGAACCCACATTGTGATACTCACATTTTATCTTTGGAGAAAGTTCAAAAGGCCTTCTTGAGAAACCTATACAAGAAAACATTCGGTTATTATCCCTACTTATATCCAACAGAGTTTTTGCTTGGTCAGCTGGGTTTCAACTCCTTGAAAGTAAGGCGTTCCTTTGGCCAGCTCAAGACCGGTAGCCAGATACTTAGAGGAGACATAGAATCGCCTAGTTTACATAACCGTATGTGCGTTTTAAGTGTGCCGGATAAATATCTCCAGCGCCGGCCCAATCGGAAACATAATCTGTTCGCCACCACGCCGAGCCGTACAAAGTCGCGAGATTTTAGTCCTTTATGTAGAATTACTCGGGGCCTCAACGCATTCCTTGGTAGTCATCCAGAATGTGATATTTTTTGTGATCGTTGGCCTGACATTTGTAATCTTCTTTTAAAATTTTGTGAAAGCAATTTTGTATAGTACTTTATTCTGTAAGGTGTGGCTTCTAAGAATTTAAGTTTGCTGTTCCTTTTTTTTTTTTTTTCTAGTTTGACTGTAATGCTTCGGCTACATTAGCGGAGGAAGATTCTTATCATGTTGGCATAAAATTTCGTGTTCACGCAAATTCGTGTTCGGGTATAGGTGATGTTCTTGTCTACATTGAGGCGGGCGAAGACATTACTGCATCGCCTTCGCCCGAAAACTACGCGATGATAAGATGTAGGTACCTACCCGGCCATATTCGTCGCGTTAACACTAGCCCGCTAATGTAGCCAAAGCATAATTAATTAATTAATTAATTTCTACAATTGATTGACACTTGAATAGTATTTCATTTAATTTAGTTTTAGAATGTAATAAGTGTAATTGGCATTAAATTTGTCGTTCTTATTAGTATGAATAAATAAATAAATAAATAGCGGGATCTTAGACTACCTGTTATTAAAAAATATCGCTGCCTGAGATGCGACAAGACGTTTAGCCTTTGCCGTTTGGCGGTTACAGTTATTCCATCGCCAAGGAGTAAATAATATACATTCATTGCTATTTCGGTTTGAAGGCCAAAGTTTCCATAGAAATTACGAGGAAATTCGAAGAGCCATCATATTTATTATACCTATCACTCGAAGACGAGCGCAGTGCAGCGTTAGTTATAATCATAGTTATAATCATTTTTGTAGTGGTAGGACTCTTAGCAGAGTCCGCCTGGGGAAGTACCACACCTTTGCCAATTATTCTACCGCCAAGCAGTAATGTGCAAACATTACTGTGTTCCGGTTTGAAGGGCAATGTTTCCAGAGAAATTACAGGGCTTAGAGATATAACAACTTAGATCTCTGGGTGACGAGCGCAGTGCAGTGCTAGGTAATGATTTGGGCTCTCCATGTTCCAATAGCTGCGTGTCACTGTGCTGTTATGTGGCAGGCATGTTGCTTACCATCAGGCACATGTCCTGCTCGTCTCGTCACTCTTTATTTAAAAAAAAAAAACATTTTATACACTTCTGAGTGGTAGGTAGGTACTGTGCAGTTATGGAATAACGTGTTGCTTGCTTACTTCGATTCAAGCCTTGCTCGTCTTTGTTTGCCCTTCAGTCTATAACACTACTATAGTATTCTATGTTATTAAAAAAAATCTTAAGTCTCACCTACACACTTTGCGAATACCTTAGTGTCCTGTGGTTCGAATGAATAAATTTAAACAACATAAAAATGTGTCACATTTCGTTTTGTATGTACCTAATTGTATTTTTTCTTTGTTTCAGTTTTAAAAGATTTACGTGAGTATTATTTATTTTTATTACATACTTTTACTTAGTTTTGGAGCATAGCAGCTGCCTATACCTACTCCTCAACGACAACATATACTACATATTATTTATTTTGAAGCGTTTTTTGTTTTAAATTGAAAAATTGAATAGAAAAACGATGTTTCATAATAAACATCATTTTGTGTTGTGGATTATAATTATATAACTTTTAATTTATAATTTTAACTTAACTTATAATTTTTAAATTTTTCCCTTGTTCTCAACAGTGGAATTAGAACAAGAGGCCGATAAAAAGAAAGACGAAGACAAGAAAAAAGAAGAGGAAGACAAAAAAAAAGAGGAAGAAGAGAAGAAAAAGAAAGAAGAGGAAGAGAAAAAGAAAAAAGACGAAGACTCCAAAACTGACGAAGACTCGAGAGGATTCAAAGATCTGAACGACTTCTGGACTAATTATATTAAGTTCTTAACGTCTTTGTACAATTCCTTCTAATGAATTTCGAGTAAGCTTACACTGACTAGGAAATTAAGGAATATTTTTTTACTCAAGCTAAAGAAACGAAGGTAGGTTAGACATATAACAACTAACTGCCGTATTTCAAAGATTTACTCGACCACCACTCGCGAGTCAAAATATCTGTGAAGAAATTGAAAACAGTCAAATGTGTGAGATTTATTTCGAACGTAGATATGTGTAGGTTAGCCTACAAGACGCGAGATTAAGTTCAAGTAATTTTTTTGTAATACGGCCGATAGTTCTATAATATTGTAAGATGTTTTGTACATACTATACACAATGACGATTTCAAAGAGATCTAAGATGTACTTAGGTATCTTTCATAATGTGCCAATAAAATTTCGCCTTTAAGCGAATTAAAATAAAGGTGACAGTGTATTTCCATTTAGTCATCTGATTCGTGAATGAAAATATCCATTTTTACAAATAAGACGAAGTACAAATTCCCCGTTACGTGACGCTAACAACTACTCTGGAAGAACGGCTTCCATTTTGAGATCGTTGCTTCCATATATTTATTAGCATTTATGAGACTATAAAGAAAACGTATTTACGTCATCGATATAAACCACTAGATGTGCCCTACCAAACTTCTGGCGCACGGAATTATGTCATCGTTGGGAAGAGTGAGCTCACTCTTTTCATTCTTGTCGGTTGCAGGGAGCCGTGAAAGCCGGACGTTTTTAGCTATCACGATTCGTTGTCAACAACCAAAATAAGTAGAACCACAGCATATCTCGCCGCTAGCGATTCTAGGGGTCAAGTAGATTGGTTCTGTGTAACCAATCACTTACCTACGCTATACACAGAGACGCAGTCTATTGCCAACTTCAAAGTGTTCAGGGCACATTCATTGGTTTATGTTTATATCGATGATTTAGGTACGTACCTGTATTTGCCTACATAAGAAAAGTCCACAGATGCAAGATTGTGCGCTAGCCTAAACTATTATATGCCTATAATAGTCAGGTCAGTAGAGGCCATCTGAGTCGCATCACCATAGGGCCTTGCACAAACAAGAACTTTTCGAATACAAAAGGTGTTAAAATCTGGTCAATAATAGCGACATACGTTCAAAGGCGAACCACGGGCATTTTACTACCATACAAAGTGTGTTCTAGTAAAGACATTTCATAGACATTTGCTACGGCAGGTAACAAACAGTTCATTTCTATGAAATATTTAATTTACCGTAAAATAAGAATGGGCCAAGATTTAATTTCTCCAAGCTAATTTCTACGTTACTGTATGACCTTCGAAGGCGTCCAAAATCATATCAATGCATGAAGAATATTGAAAATAATATGTAGGTACTTATATGTGTCTTACATTTTTTTTTCGATCGCCATCTCTCTCAATGCATGAAGAATATTGAAAATAATATGTACTTATATGTATGTCTTACATTTTTTTTTCGATCGCCATCTCTCCTGATGATAAGCGACGACGCGGTCTACACTAGAGCGCTTTTATCCAGAAGAAACACATAGGTACAGCCAACGATATTGAAACATTACTTGCTTATTAAGACTTATTAATATGTCAATGGGTACAACTTGAAAACAAGATTGTACCTATCTGTCGGGAAAAAACCCACAACGCATCAGCCAAACAGCCTTTTTTTTTTTTTTTTTTTTTTTTTTTTTTTTTTTAACTTTTATAGGTTCACACTTGACCGCCATCTCGCCTGATGTTAAGCGACGATGCGGTCTACGATGGAGCGTGTTTACCTAGAAAAAAACCGATTCACTCTCGATTTGAAGACACAAAGATTGTAACTATCGGGGAAAACCCACTCAGGCAACGTATTCCATAGCCTAGACGTTCTTATCACAAAAGTAGAGTCGAATCTCTTCGTTCGTGTCTTTGGAACATCAACCATGAAACGATGTCGCTTTTTCGAGCTACGAGCATTCCGATAGAAAAAAGGACAAGGTGGTATCAGATCATGCAGATCAGCCGCACACTCTCCGAAGTGTATCCGATAAAAAACCGACAGGCTAGCAATTTTTCGGCGATGTTCAAGACTTTGGAGTCTTTTTCGCACAAGAGTGTCGTTGCCTATGAGCCTTTTGGCACGTCTCTCGATCGATTCCAGAGCTTCCAGCTGATACTTAGCCGATCCATCCCAAAGGTGCGAACAGTACTCCATACAGGAGCGAATCTGTGCTTGATATAATGTAAGCAACTGTTCAGACTTGAAGTACCTTCGCACCTTTGAGAGGACACCTAGTTTTTTGGCAGCTAGTTTAGCCTTGGACTCGATATACGAGCCAAAGTTGAGCGTAGATGTCAAAGTAACGCCCAAAAGCTCAAGACGGTCAGAAACCGGCACGGATACACCTCTAAAAGTAGGAGTCAGTTCGAAAGGACTCCTTTTAGCGGAGAACAGACACGCCTGCGTCTTATTCTCGTTGAACTTGACCAGATTGGCATCGCCCCATTTGGACACCGCCTCAAGGGTCAAGCTCAAACGCTCGATCAGACTCTCTCTCAGTAACTGAGTTTGCTGCCCGCTGGCTCTCGCGCTAGATATGTAACTCTCTACAACGGTGCTATCATCTGCGTACCCAAAGATACCGGGCTTCAACAGATCGTTGATATGTAGCAGGAAGAGCGTCGCAGAGAGTACCGACCCTTGAGGGACTCCGGCATTAATAGCCATTTGATCCGACGAGCAGCCATCAATGACGACTCGTATGGATCGATCCCTCAAGAAGTCCGATATCCACGCAATGAACCCAGGAGACAAACCATAACTAGAAAGCTTGCTTACAAGGCCATCATGCCAAACCCTGTCGAAAGCCTTCGAGATATCCAGGGAGACTGCAAGTGCTTCCCCGTGTTTCTCAATAGCTTCACTCCAGATGTGAGTGACGTACGCTAGAATATCCCCGGTGGACCGGTTTCGGCGAAACCCGTATTGCTGATCTCTGAGGAGGTCGTTCGATTCTAGGTACGTCAGGAGCCTGTGGTTTAAGACACGTTCCATAGTCTTGCAGAGTATGGACGTGACCGAGATGGGCCTGTAGTTGGCAGGGTCAGCACGACTACCCTTTTTGGGCACTGGTTGCACATTGGCAAGCTTCCAAGACTTCGGTACTAGCCCAGTTTGGAGAGAGAGTCTAAATAGGCGCGTCAGAATCAGTGACAACTCAGGCGCACAAGCCTTCAATACCAGAGCAGGAATACCATCTGGGCCACTGGCTTTGTTCACGTCCAGATTGCGTAGCACTTTGCGAACCTCCATTTGGCGAATACGTATCTCTGACATACAAGTCGAACAGCCAGGTGGAGTGGGAGGTGTCGCGCTACCAACATTTAGACGCGAAGATTCCGCAAACTGAGATGCAAACAAGTTTGCTTTCTCCGTTGCAGTGTGAGCCAGTGTCCCATCAGGTTTTAGCATTGGAGGCAGTGAGGGGCGGCAGAAGTTCGATTCGACCGATTTAGCTAGGGACCAAAACGCTTTGCTGCCCGCAGGGTACGAAGCTAGTTTGTTCCCTATTCGACTAATGTGGTCAAAACGAGCCCTCTGAAGAACCTTTTTGCTTGCCTTAGCAGCCTTGTTGAACGCTTTCTTCTTCTGATGTATGTCCCTTGCCTTACGCTGTCGAAAAAAAAAAAAAAAAAAAAAGCCAGCCAGCCTGTAAAAAAGGTGGCAATCCTCTTCCTCAAATATAACATAAAAATTAAAGTACATTAATATGTACTTATCTGAATCATTATCATTAGGTGCTTATCTGAATTTATAATTGAAATCACGTAACTTTAAAAAAATGCCTATTTCCACTTTGAATAGTTTTTTTTTGTAGTAGTATTCGCACTCCTACTTCCGCTGTTTTTCGGTCCCTTTACATATAAATCAACAGTATATATAAACTTACCACGTTTTCTACATATGTAGGTACATATTATAATTTTGTTAACATGCGACAGCAGAGAAATATTTGTAAAATAATGTATTTTTTTTTTCTTGTTTGTACTTCGGCTATATTGAGAATCTGGTATTTCGATAACCTGATGTTTTGAGAATCTGATATTATGTAAGCCTTATATTCAACTTTTATAGAATTTACTCTATCTCAATGGTTTTACAGGTTTCGATACTAGTCTTAATCCTTCCAATGTCGGTTTACTTGTAGTAATTTACCTATATAACTTTAGTTTGTTGGTGGTGCAAGTGCCTACTTAATTTCAGTGTAGGAAATAAGTACCTAGTGGTAAGTTTTGTATGTACCTAAAACATTATATTTTTTTTTAATAACATGAACTTTTTTTTCAATCCTTATATGTAGAATACATACCTACATCCCTAATCCCTAAGTAGGGATGCCTATAATATAATAAATGCTCATCATTTATTTGTCGTGAGCATACAGTCCATAAATAGTTATTATAATTTATAATAATGCATCTCCAACAGTCATGTAGTCAATATGATTGTTATAATACTAATTTATTATGCAATTATGTTCATTTTCAAGAAGGCGTATTCCATAAGTTTTTAACTATGTACTTATGTTATTGTTTTTAGATAAGTAAAGAAAAACACAAACAAATAATTTTATATATTAATTTAATCAGACTCATTCCAAACGTAAAATGAGGAATCACACGATTCATTATACAACATTAGCCGATATCTTACAAAAACTAGCTACATACAACTAACACTGTACAATCAACCTTGGAACGACTCGCTCCCTGGTCACTCCGGACATTTGTGATGATACGGAACCAGAATCCTGTCACACTCAATACTGTGGAACCAAAATTTTCCACACTTGGAATAGACTATGTGGAATTCAATTCAATATCCAATCGACTATTCGAGAATTTAGAAACATGCCTTGCCGACGACTAAACTGCCGTAAAGTAGCCTATTTTATGGCATTATAGGCTTTAAAGTACTTCAAATAAATGTCATTTTGGAACCATTTGATGGAAGTGTGGAAACTGATGCCATTTCATCACAACTCGGTGTGACGCTGGGAACAATCCATTCGAAATCGCCTCTGCACACGGTGCGGGGGCGAAAAACAACATTAAAATTGGCACAGCATGGTATAGTACTAAAAGTACAATGCATTATTTTCAAAGAAAAACTCAACATCACACACAAAAATTACCGCCGCAAAGAAATAAGAAGAAAAACAAAACGTGATAAGTTATACAAATAAAATATAGAATGGCGGATAACTTTCAAAGTAGATATCAGTATATTTTTCTTTAAAAATGGCAATGGCACATGTCAAATTAGTACTATTCCCTGTAGTACATACAACGCTACTCATACATAATTACATACAAAAATCAGTCGCCGACGTATGTAATAAATAATAATTGCACACTAGACGTCGGAACTTGGAATATTTCGAGCAACACACGTGCAACATTACCCTCCAAACTGGACGGCCGGGTAAAATAAACATGAACGAAACACACTGACTGAAACATTCACACTTACGCTTCGGCTACACTATCGGAACTAAATCGACTAAAGAATATACGAATTCCGAAATAATCAAGTATTTTATTGTATGTAGAAATACACAACTTTTTACTTTACTTTGATTAATCGCGACTTTACCAGCCTACAAAGAAATTACTTTCTTTGCGAAAAACTGACAAAAATCATACAAAACTCGCGTATAACCGATAGTGGCGACATAGTCCGATAATGTAGTCCAAAGCTAAACTGTCATGAGAGGAACCAAAATGCTTGACGCTGTTTCACCCTACGTTACACGAGAGATGTTGCCATCTCTCTCGCTCACGCACACATACGCGTACAAATGTACTATTGTCTTTTCACGTACACTTAGTTTACAATTCGTCGTGCTCCTCCTGAAACAAAGAAAAATATTCACATATAAAATACCAAGCTAATATAAAAGCGTGTTAAAATAGACGTGACGATATCGGTACGAAATTTTGGTGAAGACAAAAGATATAGGTAAGATTATTCTGAACACATTGTTCTTGGGACCTTGAAAGTTATGCATAGCAACAAGCTTTTTCAAACATTTGATGGAATTTTCCGCTTCGAATTTCCGGGTATTTCAAATGACATATTCAAGTACATATTTAATAAGAAGAATATAATATATACTAGCAGCGCCGTTATTTTTTCGGGATGCAAAGCAACCTATGTGTTATTTCACGCTAAAATCTATCTATGTTCCAAATTTCAACCCGATCCGTTCAGGTGCTCCTACGTTATTGAGCAACAAAGAACCTAACTTACGCCACATTTATGCAGCAGTTACCCCGTGGTTTTCCAGGATAAAAAGAACAACAGCAACAATCATTGGCATTTATCATATTAGCGGGATAATAAATATATTTGGAAATATCTCACAAAATACTATTTAGCCTGAAACTAAACAACGCTTGTACTATAGGAATTTGCAACTATGGGATAGGATATAACATGATTTGGATCATGTGGCAATTTCTTTCTTTCCGGAATTATTCGGAACACAGTGATGTTTGCATATTGAAGGCGAGTGTTGATGTACGTTGAGAAAGTGCCCCTTAAACCTACACCCGTGTTACAAGTCTCGGGATCTACTCGGGATGTCTCTCTCTGGCACACGATGGACCCGGCACCCACACGATGGACCCGGCACCCGCACGCTGAATCCATGGAATGCTAAGTAGTTCGTCTCACTGCTTGGCGCTAGAATAGCTGGCAAAGGTGTTGTACTTCCCCTCCCTTCCCCAGGTGTGGACTTTGCAAAAAGTCCTACCACTACAAAAGCTCAATCTATTCGTGTCCAGCCTACCAAGAATCTCTCAGAGAATCTCAAGATCTATTGTTGTATCTCAGTATACGTACCACAGGCGCGGCCTCTCCCGCCTCGTCGTCGAGATCCTCGTCATCCTCCTCATCATCAGGCTTCTCCGCCTTCTCCTTCTCCCTCTCAGCCTCGTCTTGTTCGTTCTTCATCTTCTTCTCGCCTTCTAGCGTCTTCTTGATCGCGTCCGCGCGCTCCTGCGAAGGGAGAAAAACACGTTATTAACACAATACAATAACAATTTATTACAACACAAAACAATACAGTCCTGTATGGAGTACTGTTCGCACCTTTGGGATGGATCGGCTAAGTATCAGCTGGAGGCTCTGGAATCGATCGAGAGACGTGCCAAAAGGCTCATAGGCAACGACACTCTTGTGCGAAAAAGACTTCAAAGTCTTGAACATCGCCGAAAAATTGCCAGCCTATCGGTTTTTTATCGGATACACTTCGGAGAGTGTGCAACTGATTTGCATGATCTGATACCACCTTGTCCTTTTTTCTATCGGAATGCTCGTAGCTCGAAAAAGCGACATCGTTTCATGGTTGATGTTCCAAAGACGCGAACGAAGAGATTAGACTCTACTTTTGTGATAAGAACGTCTAAGCTGTGGAATACGTTGCCTGAGTGGGTTTTCCCCGATGGTTACAATCTTTGTGTCTTCAAATCGAGAGTGAATCGGTTTTATCTAGGTAAACACGCTCCATCGTAGACCGCATCGTCGCTTAACATCAGGCGAGATGGCGGTCAAGTGTAAACCTATAGAAGTTAAAAAAAAAAAAAAAAAAAAAAAATACAGAAAAACAGTGATTAAAATTAAAGTATTTTGGGGACAAGAGGCGATCTTAGCGCTCATAGCGATCTCTTTCAGATAACCATGTTATTTATATGGTTACGCCTTATGTCACGATGACTGAGACTCGAGGCGAAATCATGAGAATAGAATATTTTAAAAGGGACTTCTTTTCACTGTTGACGTTCTAAAGTAACTCCACTTTCGTAATAAGAACGTCTAGGCTGTGCTTGCTTGAATTCGTTGGGGTGGGTTTTGCCCGATGGAGCTTGCTTTCTAGAGAAGCACGCTCCATAGTAGTTCGAGCCATCGCTTAACATCAGGTGAGAAGGCAGTAAGTATAAAAATACAATACTTTGAAGAAAAATAGACCAGAAATCTACATTTTTGGCCCTGTTAGCGTCTTGTCTAGCGGATAACACATTACGCGGATTATTAGCGGAAACATTTCCTCAACAAATGTGTCTCTTGGCACATGTCGGTTTCGTCATGATGCATCTCTTTCACTGTTAAAATAAGTGATAATGACAAATTTTTACATCAGGGTTGCCTGATGGACATAAAGTGAGCTCGTAAAGGATATTAAGGATATCAAATAAAATAAAATTAAAAATTGGCAGTCATAGGAACTGCCGATAGAAGTGCAAACTTATAACTCAGAATTAGATAGCTAAATAGCTTACTTTGGAAACTACGCGGATGAAAACTGATGGCGTAGCTATGAGCATGGCCATCTAGAAATTGAAGCATTTGCAGATGGACAATAGGAAATAATGCCACATTTCTAGATGGCCAATGGCCATGGTCCCAAGTTCACCCGAAAATTTCTTACCATTCCCGAGCGTGACGCTAGAATTCAATTCACGGCCCACGAAAAATCTGTCTGTGGTGTGCTAAAAGAAGTTTTCACTTCAAAATACACATACAATTCCTGAAAGTACCAGGATAGCATAAACCAACACATTACCTGCTTAGGCTTACTGTATTAAAAAAAAAGTCGTGTATCGTCCGAATCTCACCTTAGCGACGGCGATGTCATCAGTGAACAGGACGTTATCGAAGATGGTCCCGCTCTTGACCTGCCACAGGTCGAGCCCGATGGCGCACAGCTCGTCGCGCTTGTACAGGTTGGCGTCGGGCGTGTACTCGGGGTTCTCGATCTCAGGATGCACCCACGGGCCCTTGTACGCCGGGTTATCGATCTATGGGACAAAATAAAACGTCAGATTTTATAAACGCTGAAACTCGTAACGTAGCCCTGATGGGGGGCTCTGGACGACATTTTCTAATGAGAGGATATTATGTGTAAAAAACCCTAAGGTCGTGATTATTATAGTCTGATAAATGTAACAAACTTGTTATCTAACATAAAAAAGTCAGGGGCTTTAGAGACGGTGGAGTACATAAATTCAACAAAAATGGCAGTCATAGGAACTGCCGAGTGAAAACTTATAACTCAGAATTTGATAGCTTACTTTGGAAACTACGCGGGTGAAACCGGAGGGCGTGCCCATGAGCATGGCCATCTAGAAATCCGTTAAATGCTAACGCATTTCTAGATGGCCAGTGGCTTACCCGAAGATTTCTAATCATTCCTGAAAGTTACGCCAGAATTCAATTCACAGCCCACGAAAAATTTGTCTATGGCGCGCCAAAATAAGTTTTAACTTCAAAAATACTCCTGAAAACTTTTAGACTACCATCATAGTCTCCAGTTGATATATTTCTACTGATAGGAATAAGGAATGCTAAGCTAATTAAACCGTGTGATTAAATTGTGTGCTGCAAACTAATGATAGGTTTTATTGATTTCCAAGGCTAAATGTATAGAGATATAGCTACTCAGGCCGTTATCGAGCGGCGTTATCTACGTTAGTTAGGTAACTCTGTTATCAGGAACGTTTCTACACATCGGTACACGCCTTAATTTCTATATCGACAGGTACATGTCACATCAGACGGCTTAAGAGCGAGATATTAGAGTCATTTGATGCTAACTATTTGACTAGTCTATATATATAATCTATATATGTATTTAAAAGCGAAAGGTCACTCATCAAGGAATCTCAGAAACTACAAATGCTAGGAATCGGAAATTTTGCATGGAGGTCTCTTTTAGCACGTAGGCGCTAGCTAAGACGGGGTTTTGCGAAATTCAACACCTAAGAGGGTGAAACAAGGGATGAATGGTTGTATAGAAATTCTACTCGGAACCCGCGGGTATCAGCTAGTTACACATAAATCTATATAATATGTGAAACAAAGACCTCATTTACGCCATTTATTACACAACAACGGCTGGACAGATTTTGATGGTCTTAGATCTATTGAATTTGTTTCGGCCCCCGAATAAAGGAAAAAATTATAGGAAAATTGTTCAAACATGCAAAACCACAGGTAAATGGTAGCGTAAAATAGATTTCATTCACCAAAACTGAACAACACGATAACCCCAATTCATACTTTAGTTCCAAAAACAGCCCCGACTTTGTGAAAATTACGACTAATAATAATCCACTTCATTTTGATAAATTCAACTATAGTTACAAAAATTCCATAAAGACGTTTTAGTCTTTATGGAATTGAAATGAAATCTCGAAACTATCAGGATATCATAAAGTGTAAAAAGTAATCTAGCGAATTAGAAATGCGATTCTTGTATTTCACGCATCTTAGTAGACTGATTCACGAATCCACGTGTAACTATATATGTCCACATAACGGTACCGGCAGTTTATTGGTCCGCCGCGCGCCGGGTCAATGGACTGTAAATACGACTTGTTAGCAACGTGACGTAGCCACGACGAAATCACACCTACCGAATTTGCTACTTCGTATTTTCTTTGAAATAATACATTTGTTTAAAAAACAAGTCTTTACAGCTTTAGAAAAGATTTATAAATTAATCTGATATTTTGCTGTACGGATGTTTTGATATGGTCGCATTCTTGATTCACCAAGTACATGTTCACCCAAATACTCGTATCCAACGAAATTGATAAGATACGGTAACGCGATATGTAGGTAATTGGAATTCTTCGAAATTGCACATTGTAAGTGAAATTAAAAACCGTAGTCTTTAGAAAATACACAAAAAAAAATTGGCAGCCATAGCAACTGCAGATAGAAGTGAAAACATTTAAACTCAGAATCAGATAGCTTACTTTTGGAAACTACGCGGGTGAACCGGAGGGCGTCCCGAGTTCTTATCATTCCCGAGCGTGACGCTACAATTCTATTCACAGCCCACTAAAAATCTGTCTGTGGCGCGCCAAAAGAAGTTTTCACTTCAATAAAATAACTATTTACCAAAATTATGAAAAATTTATGTATTTCAATTTTCGCAAGAGAAAAATACTATTTTCTTTGTAGGACCAGGTTAACAGAAGCCGCGAGTAGTCTAAACTTCACTCTACTTGCTAAAACGCTCAAACACCCTTACAGAAAAAATACACAATGCCTGAAAGTACCAGGAGAGCATAAACCTTGACCAATGAACTTCCATTACCTGCTTAGGCGCCCAGACGCCCTTGTAGTCAGGGTTGTCGATCATGGGAGGCTCCCACTCGCCGTCCATCTCATCGTCCCAGTCGTCGGGCTTGGCCGCGTCGGGGTCCGGGATGTGCTCTGGTTTGTCCCAGTCCTCGGGCTTCTCGTCGGTCGGGTCGGGGATGGTGGGCCTGTCGTCCCAGTCTTCAGGCTTCTTCGCTTCGGGGTCCTATGGCATAAAAATTAGATATTGAGCTTAAGTTTTAGAAATGTTTGTCTAAAACATTGTCTATCGCAAAATTGTATGACTTATCAAACCTAACCAAACGTACACCCGAATAGTTGACCTGTCGTTGAACTTTGGCAGGATCAGGTGCTAATTAAACTAAGCAATAGTCAAACATCCTTCCAAATGGAATGGTTAGTTAGCACTCACGCCGTTATTTCTAATGGTTCCAAGCAATTTATTATTTGACATAGTGCTGCACGTTTTACACGTAAAGATACTACAATAATTGTATCAATATTTGTAGGCATTTTAGCTGTAAAGTTGAAAAAATTCCGACTCTACTCTCCACAATCTTGCAACTGATCACTAAAACAACGTACTAGGATAGCAGACATTATCTGGAGATAAGAAGATACTACATACAGACAACTCACAAAGTCACAAAGGCTTCCCACCCTTCTAGTCTTTATAGTTATTGAATAGTGGAGGTACCAGGGTATCATACAACAGTAAGAGCATACCTTGATCTTCTTAGGGGGCAGGAAGTCCCAGTCAGCCTCGAGCTCTCCGCCCTCCACCTTCTCATTGTCGATGAGAACCTCGTAGGTGTTGTCAGGCTTCACGACCAGGGTGTAGACGTGGGTGTACACGTCATCCTTGCAGCGGATGTCCTTCTTGATCAGGTGGTTCTTGCCCTTGTAGCTGAAGATTACGTGCACCTGAGGACGGAAATTTATGAGTTAGTTATTATGGTTTTTTTTCTTCCTTTTTTTATTCTATACATTTGACTGTCACATCATGTGATGTGAAACAATGAACCTGAATGCCTAGAAGATACCAATTCACTCTTTAATTTCTAGATCATAAAATACTTTACAATTTATGTATCAGTTTCAACGTAAATTAATAATAGCTTCACTTCAAGTTTTCGGGATGACAACTGGAAACCGAAGTTACTTTTTAGAATTCATGTTGAAAATGCGTCGCGGTCTATTATTCGAAAACTTTAATACTCAGAAGAAGAGAAAACTGTCTATCGGACGTAAATGAATCCTTGACACAATTCGAAGCGATCTTTTCAAGAGGTGCTACACTCGACGACCACCTTTAAAGCTGAGATTCTGATCTGCTCGACTTTTCTATACCTACTACCTATTATTTTTTTAAAGCGATATTTCTTGATTACTGATAAACTCTGTCTATAACTAGACAGCCGATTAATTTTAGTTTTTATGTTCCGCATTAGGAACAATAGACACTGAAAGAAATTCCGAGAATAAGGATAGTATTTCTTTATTTCGAAAGTTTATTATTACTGGGAAAGTGGAATAAAATAGACATCCTACGTTTGTTACTCAATCACATCGGAACGGCTGAACGGATCGAGATGAAACTTGGTACACATTTAGATTATACCTAGTCTGGAATGGCACATAGGCTACTTTTTATCGTGGATTGACAATGAATTTTAATGACACTATGCATATGTGTATTAATATACTAAATACTCGTTTCGGTATTATTCTACCTACCACGTTTTAGTTGAGATTGCATTTAAAATTTTATAGTTCAAGTTTTATAAACCTGTTTTATAATTTTTGAAGCATAATTTGTTCGCATATATCACGTCTCATTCTAATTCAAATTGTAATAAAAACCGGTAATTTAGCAACAACCATTCTCGATTGTTACCGATAGGATGTTGCTTAATCGAGTACCTACTTTAATACATCGATTTCTAGTAAAGCTGCCTGCGATTGGGTTTGGTGGTTAAGAACGATTAGAACTTTCTAATTTAGAAACAGTCTACAGTTTCAATTTTTTAGTACCTGGTGGACATTTTTCACGCAACACTATAGCAAACTAAACTCTTTTTGTAAAGGTAACGTACTTTTCAGGTTATGTTTCATCGAAATTGGTAGTGGTTTTTGAAAAAAATACATTATAATTTTTTTTATAAATTATTGAGCTTCGTTTACGCCGAAACCTCGCTATGTCATTGGGCAAAGCGTTTAGTTGGCATACCAATGTTTTTAGTACTAAATTCTATTAAAAATAATTGAGTATAAGAGTTTCAATTTTAAAATGGAAGCCATTTGTTTGATTTTTCACAGAAAAATAATGATTAACTTAGTCCTTGTTTTGTATTTAGTCGCATAATATCAAGAAATGTCAAAGGTACAGACAGGTCGCTCAAGTCAAATTCTTTAGGTATGCGACCTTCACATTATTCAAGTAGGTAGGTACTACTTCTTTATTGTTTAATATTTGATGAAAAATAGCTTGCTCATTTTCTTTCATTATATTACTTCAAGTACATAGTAGTGCACACACAAATAACACATTTTTCGTGTAATATTAGTTTTAACGCAATTTGCGGGATTTTAAGATTCTACTTAGGTACTGTCACTTCACTGTTGTATAGGATGGACATTTATAACTATGAGTAATGAAGTTTATTTTGATTGTTTTATTTTTATTTCTTTTCACAACTAATTAAAAACATCTGCAGTAACTCTTAATAATTCTGTTTTATTCAATTAGGTACCTAATGTTGTTAAGTTTTTTTTAGTTTGGCTGTTGTTTTTGTTAATACGATTTTAGAAAACCAGTACAATTATTGAAAATATCATATAAATTTAAATGCTATTTAAAATGTCTTTGTTAGCATTATATTATTGGAAAAGGATTTAAATATTTTAGAACTCAATGATTCAATTTCTATTGAAAGTATGTATGTATTCGGATTTTTCAAATATAAAACTAATGATAACAATCTATGTTCCAATGCCGAATGGTCACGATATTGATAATGGGGTAATTAAATGCGAGTGATAGGTATGTTCTACATTTATATCGTGTTCAGGGTCACAGCGACAATTCATACCATACTTTTACGAATATCTGTGCAATATGAGCACTAAAAAAAGTGAAACCAATATACATAACTTGAATTTTGTAAAATAAGTAAATTTATAGTAATCTTTTTTAATATTAATTGTCTCTGACTAATATTAATATTATCAATATTATTAATATTAATATTAGGGGTCATAATCCACAAGCACTGTGTGATGTCCGGGGTACACTAGCAAAATATGTGTATACATAAATTTCAAATTTTCCAGAATATCCACATAATGCAAAACCTCTGGGAGGATTTCCGTTGTTTTATGAGTTGAGCCCCTATTAGGCCGCAACTGCGATGATTTGAATAAAACTACATAGAACTACAGACTTTTACAATTATTATTGTGTTTTAATTTTATTAATGAGTATTATTAAATTGATTTTTAATATTTTGTTACAAAATTAAAAATTAATCATATTTCTTAATTGTTGCTTGTTTAACAAATTGTTATTAAAATTATTATTTGCTTTTTGTAATAGTATTTCGTTATATATTTTTTTAAGCTCCAATGTTTCCCAAATATTTTAAATTTCGGGTCTCATTTAATGAAACAAAATTCAATACACCAACATTAAAGCAATCTATAACTACCTACCAGGCTGTCATCAAATATTTGCACAACTAACACAGCTTAATTTACACTGTCTGTATTTATGCAAGAAAGTAGCAATGACTCAACCATTTAGGTACGTATGTATGCAGACAAGAATACAATACTGAAAAATACTTGTTTTAAAAATATCCAAGTACTCTGAGATTCACAAGGAAAATGTATGTTCAAGTAACAATGGACTTTTCATGAATTTGCGAAAATTCCATTGAACCATACCTTCCATGGCAATGTTTACTGTTTATCTTGTTGCCTTCGCATGAGAATGTTTTTTTTTAAACAATACAAAGAAAAATGAAATATTTTGATACTGTCTACTGAACTGAAGTGTTGTTCAGTTAATTAGGTATATTAATATTTTTAGGCATTCCAACACTAAATAGTCACTTACACACACACTAAATACTAAGACAAACTTGTATTGTGGAAACCAGACAGCTGATACAACACTTTTATAATTGTAAATACATACATAAATGGCATTAATATTCCTACCTCCGATTGCGAAAGGTTAATTTTTACATAAATTACTGTTATTTTATAACATCAAAATGTTAATATTTACTTTAAGCTGAAACGTTTGTACTTTGTACTATAATAACAAGAAAAAAAATATGTAGGTAAATGTCTGAATTAAGTATCTTCAGATTCATAAAAAAAACTTTCTGAAAGGTCATCTTGAAAATACAAAAAAAATGCCTTTGAAAGAGTAAGTAAGGGTCAGTATGAAAAAAGTTATAAGAAATTCATGTATGTATTACCAGAGGCCAACTGCCATAGGTCACTTTGTAAACAAAATATCTACATAAAGACATCAATAAATGAATTGATATTTTCTAGACAAATAAATGTTAACTATACAGAAACCATTAACATCAGGTAAATAGACTGCTAAAAGGCAATTTACATTAAAAAAACATGTACATCTCACCTTCTTGGTACCAGGACCGCAGATGTCAGGGCCAAACATGATCTCGTAGGGAGACTCGCCGTGCATGTCCTTCTGTTCCAGCTTGCAGTCGAACACCTTCAGGTAACCGCCTCCGCAGTCAATGTCCTGCTCATGTTTCACTGTGAACTGGACTACCAGGTCCTTGCCTTCGTTGCTGAAGGGCTTGAACTTGCGAGAGAGAGCATAGAACCTGGCGTCTTCGGAGGTTTGGAGACCTGAAATATCAGGAGAACATAAAGCTTGTACACAACGCAATAGTATACCTAATTCTAATTAGTTATGTATTATTAGGTATTAGAACACTTTTTTATGACAAGTTTGAAGCTTCTTATAAGATTACTGCTTCAGGAAGTGAACTACTAAAAGAAAACTACTAACAGGAACTTCCTTCGACACTAAAAATGAGACTCAATCAAAAACTCAAAGACTCAAACTTTTGATTACATCTATTATGGGTTTTTTTTTAAGTTTAGAATTCGTTTGCTATTGCTTGTTGTTGAACATTGATAGGCTCAAGATTAACCAGATTCCCTAGAAAGAACCTGTTTTAGTGTGTAGTTTCCTATTAGATGGTAATAAAGTGCATAATATGGAAATAGAATAGAGTAATGTACTCAATCTACTGATGTTTGTAGTTGATGTTGGTACAATGCAATCATGCGTGCGAGAGCAAAATTAAAATATTCATTGAAAGTGAATGGGGCGTCACCTCATCGCCAACAAAATGTATGCGAAAGGAACTATTTTCAGTAATAATTACTTGACTTGGACGAATAATAGTGGGAAAATGTATAAGTTACGTCGACAAATTAAAATGACGAATTAGAAAGGTAATGTCGGCCGGTACCTTTATCTTCCTCGGGGTCATTGTAGAACTTTCCAGCAGTCAAGTGGAACTTGCCGAACTCCTTCCCTGGGTGCTCGCTGTAGATCCATTCCGATTCCCATTTATCTGGAACGGAAACAAAAGCGCAATTAGTCCAGAAAAACCACTAAAATAACCGGCTTCTGTGACGCGGACAATCGATCCGTACACGCGGCATACGGGCCGGCAACAAAATTACATTTTCACACTTAAATTTATATAAATCAGGATTAAACTTACCATCTAAGAACTTCTCCTCGAAGTACACATCACAATTTATTGTTGAAATTGCCAGTAAACCGACAATCGCCAGCACAAAACCCTTCATTTTTGATTCACAATCACAACCTCCGCTTGCAAAGGATCGGCCACGAATAAACTTCAAAATTTGTCGTTTCGCTATTATTAGTTCGGTCTGTGTACGAGCGTCGGGTTAATGCTATTTCACTCACATTTGTACAAACCGTGGTAGAGTAAATGAAATGGCGAGACATACGTAATCAAATCGAGTATTGCGTAACTGAAAGAGCAATACTTTTGCATTCGGTTTGAAACAACTAGTGTGAAAGGGACACCGTTTCATAGTATATCGTAAAATTACGCAGACAGATGGAAAGCTACCATTGGGTGTTACCGGCGAATAGGAATTGTACACAGTGATGATTTTAATGATTTGAAACGCGGGAGTATTCGAAAGAAAAAATATCGATTCATCATAGTTATGATCTTGGAAACGTTTCTTTAGTCTTTTTGTGACACAGATCTGTGATACATTCATTTTAGAGTATTTAAAACTTAATATTATACAGTTACGGAGCCCAAGCTTTGAGAAAAATATTATGTTTAATGTGGTGTAATTTTGGTTCCTAACTAATCAGCCAATCACGTAATCACAAGCTATTAGAAAGGGACACCGATATTGATAACAATATATTTGAACGAGATAGAATGATACTTAATTACGTAGCCAAAATAAAGTCGTGGTCTTCTTGTATTAGTTAGAATTATTTCGATTAAAATAGACTAATTACACTTGAGTAATGTTGTGTGAATTATTTATTATTTAAATATTTAACTTCTGAATACATTTGACACGAGTACCAGGGAAATTTGTAGTGATAGGACTCTTGGCAGAGTCCGCCTAGGGAAGGACTACACCTTTGCCAGTTATTCTACCGCCAAGCAGTAATGTGCAAACATTACTGTGTTCCGGTTTGAAGGGTAATGTTTCCAGAGAAATTACTCTTAAAACTTAGATCTCTGGGTGACGAGCGCAGTACAGTGCTAGGTAATGATTTGGACTCTTCATGTTCCAATAGCTGCGTGTCACTGTGCTGTTATTTGGCAGGTATGTTGCTCACCATCAGGCACATGTCCTGCTCGTCTCGTCACTCTTTATTTAAAAAAAAAAATATTTTCCCTGTTAAGCTAACAATATATAGTTGATATTTTTAATTATGACGCGAATTGATGTTTAAAAGAATCATCATCCATCATCCGAACACATAATCACATTATCATGACTATTATAGTCGTTACGTTTTTCTATTTATGTGTATTTTACGTAAATTTCCAAGGTCATAAATGTGCGAATACCACCTCCCCTCCCACCTTCACGTCTGAATAGATACTATTTTTCAAATGCAGATATAGAGGTACCTACAAGTTTGTTATCACCACTGGTTATAACAGTGAAGGAAAACGTCGTAAGGAAGCCGGCACGATCCAAGAGTGAGACTTTTCGAGAACATGCGCCTTCAATCCACACTATAAGATAAGATAGCCCTTTTCGGATTAGTGCAAGTTTCCTGGGTAGATGGTATATAATAGGTAGGTATATTTGTACACATAATCGGCCTATTTTGACTCCCCATGTGTCTAAACATTAGGTAGGCTTAATTGTTTTGTTAGAATTATGTGTAGGTATACATACCTACGCAGAATGAGCATTATAAGACGTAGGCACAGATCAGAAAATAGTTATGACGTAGGTACCTACCTCTACAACCTACATAGGAAATAACTGACTGGATATCCAGGGTATCAAGACAAAAGGAAAAAAAATTGGCAGTCATAGGAACTGCCGATAGAAGTGAAAACTTATACCATAGAATAATACCTAACTCTATAGATCGTAGAACCCAAGATGGGCCCTCCCAAACTTCAAGGTGCTTCACATCTATTGATTTATATCGATGCCTAACTCAGAATTTGATAGCTTACCTACTTTGGAATCTACGCGGGTGAAACCGGAGGGCGTGGCTATGAGCATGGTCATATGTAATTATGGGCCAATAGGAAATGCTCACGCATTTCTAGATGGCCATTGGGTAATGCCGTCGCATTTCTAGATGGCCAATGGCCATGGTCCCGAGTATACCCGAAGATGTTTTATCATTCCCGAGCGTCACGCTAGAATTCAATTCACAGCCCAGGTGAAAAATCTGTCTGTGGCGCGCCAAAAGAAGTTTTCACTTCTAATGCTGCCTACACACACTGGGCCAGTGGAGGCCAACGCGAGTGTCGACAAAACGGCACGAGACAAAACGTAGCATCCACACACTGGGCCAGTGGAGGCCAACGCGAGTGCCGACAAAACGGCACGAGACAAAACGTAGCATCCACACACTGGGCCAGTGGAGGCCAACGCGAGCGCCGACAAAACGGCACGAGACAAAACGTAGCATCCACACACTGGGCCAGTGGAGGCCAACGCGAGCGCCGACAAAACGGCACGAGACAAAACGTAGCATCCACACACTGGGCCAGTGGAGGCCAACGCGAGCGCCGACAAAACGGCACGAGACAAAACGTAGCATCCACACACTGGGCCAGTGGAGGCCAACGCGAGCGCCGACAAAACGGCACGAGACAAAACGTAGCATCCACACACTGGGCCAGTGGAGGCCAACGCGAGCGCCGACAAAACGGCACGAGACAAAACGTAGCATCCACACACTGGCCCAGTGCAGACAAAAACGAAGTAGGCCAATAGGAGAACAGGACGCTACTCGCGGAGCGCCTTTGTTTTGTGCACAAAAACCGACACCGGTCACGAGAGACGAGTCGAGACAAAACAGCCCTATACACACTGGCCACTTGCCGTCACTCGGCCAGCGAGGCGAGCGACGCGAGTCATCACAAAACGACCCTCCACACACTGGCGTTGGCCTGCACTGGCCCAGTGTGTATAGGCAGCTAAAAAGGACGCCTGAGCCGACGCCCTCTGGGAATACACATCCATACAAAGATAGAGAGAAAGAGAGGGGGAGGGAGGGAGGGAGGGAGAGAGAGAGAGACAGGAAACAGAATGGATGTGAAAATGTGAATAGCAAGACAAAAGAAACTCTGGAAAGAACTGGGGAAGGCCTGTGCCAAACTATTTACTACAAAATACACCTAATAATAAGTATGTAATTCATCTGTAATATACACATGTGGCATAGGTACCTACTGTTTGTGTTTCATTACATAAATGAACAAATAAATACTTAAATGTTGGCATACAATAAGTAGGTACTTCATTAACCACTTACATATTATGATGCGAATCATTTAATGCCATATATGTAGGTATGCCACATTCACATTAGGTATATAGGTCATGATTAAAAATCAATTTGAAGTAAATAGGTAAATTCTACACAATACTACTTTATGTATAGGTAATATACATAACTTTACAATTTGGTTGTACCTATCTACCTTCTACCTAAACAAAAATAATACCTAGGTAAAATGAAATGAACTGCTGAATTTGCATATTACTCATATCTACCTATCTACAAGCCCGCGGCAGTTTTTCATATGTAGGTAAGTACCTACCTAAAATTAATTTTAGCGAAATAACTACAACGTACCCATGGACGTATAAAAAAAGTCGGGCATAGCCTCGCTAAAACAAAAACTGTGTCCATCGAGTCGGCCACATAATACGTGTGCACTGTCACATACAGGCTGACACGCACATATCGGTGGGTCATTACACGCGCTACTTGTGTATATGTGTGCGTGTCAGCCTATCAGTGACAACCTGACAACGCACACGTGCAAATGTGGCCGACTCTAGTGACACCGTTTTTGTTTTACCAAGACTACGTCAGACTTTTTTATACGTCCGTGAACGTACCCTACGGGAACCACTACCTTTATCAGGATAAAAGTAGCATATTATGCACAATTATATTACAATCACACTATGCACAATTAGCTCATATTATTCCTGAATTTGCACAATTAAAACCTATATGCATCATGTATATGCAGCCATGCAGCCCACTAAGAGCAGAGAGAGAGTCAAGGCCAAACTCCACCACGCTAGTCCAGTGCGGTTTGCCGGATTAATGGCGCGTGACCTCGAAACATCTAGAATTAAAAACTTTTGCCATTTCATCCAGATTTGTACAGTTGTTGTTGCTTGAAATAAGAAACATGCCCACTTACATACAAACTTAGGCTATTACCTACCTAAGTATTATAATGTTAGCAGGATGCATGGATAAAATGGTAGGATGTGGCTTATGCAATGAGGATGATCTAATTTTAAATGTATGAAAGTAGTTGTTAAAATACCGTGTATGAACCACTTATGTCATTATAAAATAATTATGTTTCCTCTCATTTTGACACGGCTATAGGTACTTACATTTACTATATAGGTACTACTAATATTAAACTTATTGGCGTGAAGGGCCACCTAGGCCCAGTGCTTTTGAAGTCACAACTCAGGCGCTTTATAAACAGCAGGGTGGTCCACTGCTGGGACTCGAGGCCTTCTCCCTTCTCTCACAAAGGAAGAGAGTCAAGACAGCATATCACCTAATATGCCACGTTGGCCCAGTGCTTTTGAAGTAACGACTTACGACGCTTTGCAAACGGCAAAGTGGTCCACTACTGGGACTCGGGGCCTTCTCTCTTCTGGCCACAATCAACCACGTTGACTCAGTGCTTCTGAAGTCACAAGTTAGGCGCTTTGCAAACGGCAGTGTGGGCTGGGGCGTTGAATTTCACCGCGATCGATAGCGCAAAGAGAATCCTAAAATACCATACATGCGTATTTTAGGATTCAAAAAGAAGAAAACAAAAAGACCGCGCCAATACCCTGCCACGGACTGGCGACTATTTCTCTCTACTTAGTCTGTGGTTCGCGGTCAAAAAAGACAGAAGACCCCGCCGTCTATAAAGCGCTTTATAGTTAGTTAGCTCTATGACGTTTTGTCTTGTTTTTCCAATAAGCATGGACCTCCTCCATTGTTCCAAGTTCTGAGATACGTAAAACGAACGCTTTAAGCTTTAAAGTAAAAAGGGTACCTAATAGCATAACCATTCCATAGTGGGGCGATAGAAGACCGCGGTCCTTCGAACCTAAAATGGGACTGAACTGAAATGGTCTTGGTTTTGATATTGGCTTAGTTTTTTTAGCTTGAAATCGTCAAACGTTTTCGTTAGGAGGTCCTAAATTGTTTAATTCCCGCTTACAAAATGCAAACCAAACTTGGCTTATCGTAATTGAATTTCAATATTTATCAATTCCGAATTTTCGCATACTAATTTCGAAAACAACGTTAATAAACATGGCCACTCGACACAACTTAATTCAAACTCTATTTAAAGGCGATAAAAGTTATTATTTAATTGCTGAAAAGGTTAAATGAAACAAGTAATTTAAAAATACAGTTTTTAATTATCAACACTGTACACTTGCTACTGTATGGTAGACTTTATTTTGTACACGACAAAGGTTAAAGTTGTTTGTAGTATTTTTGTAGATAATTATTACCACGTCAGTAACTTTCAGTGAGGTCGTCACGAGTTTTTCATCCATAAATACGTATCGTAATTCAAGCAAATGTAGACTCTATTAACAGTAGTTTTTACGGAATTCAATAGAAATTTACGTTAACAAAAAACTCATGTTTAGCAAATTAATACATTTTCCAATAGGTGTAGATAATAGTATGATAACAGCATCGCCGCTATTTGAACCAAGTTTAAATCACTGCCCAGCACTGCACTACGCTCGTCAATCGGATATCCAAGATGATATAAGTCTTTGCTCTGTAATTTCCCCGGAAACATTGCCCTTCAAAATGGAACCATCATCAGTTACATATTACTGCTGGCGAAGGAAAAACTGGCATTGGTTATGTGTATTATAAAGAGAAATCGGCTTTGAAGTCATAGTCATCTTTCTTAATCGTGGTTAAAGTAACATTTTCTAAAACTCCCGCCAAATTAACGGCCCTTTTCTCATCCCTAGCTTTATTTTTCTTATCTTTTTTAAACTGCATTTTTCTCAATTGGTTTTGTTTCATGTTTCCTTCGATCTGCATCTCTGGATTCTTCTTGACTCGCTCCTTCTTGGATTTCCCTTTGTCTAATTTGGACCTTATGTTCAGGGTCTTAGGGAGCAGACTCGATTCGTCTTCGTCGACTTGCATTTCTTCGTTGGCCGCTTTGACTGGCCCTGTGCTCGATATCTGTGGAATAAAATGAGTTTTATTGGTCATTGGGACATAGCATAAACAGCCCACTAAATGTTCCCACTGCTGGGTCTCGGGGCCTTCTCTTGCACTGAGAGAGTCAAGGCCATAATCCACCACGCTGGCACAGTGCGGGTTTGTGGCTGAAAAATGACCTCGAAAGAGTCTAGGTACTTTTCGGTTTCCTCGCGACGTTTTCCTTCATCATTATAAGTTAGCGGCATTACGCACATGATTTTGAAAGGACAGTGGTACGCGTGGGATTCGAACCCGGGGGCTCCGGATCGGTAGTCGCCGTTCTCCCGACTAGACCAGCCGTAACTTAATTTCAAATGCGCGTTTAGACAATCTTCTCAACGTCTAATTTGGATCTTACAAAGAAAATCTTCTCAATGTCCAATGAATAAAAAAAATGGCAGTCCCTATTGATAGATAGAAGTGAAAACTAATAACTCAGAATTTGATAGCTCACTTTGGAAACTACGCGGGTGAAACCGGAGGGCGTGGCCATGACCATGGTCATCTAGATCATCCGAGTTTACCCGAATATTTCTTTCATTTATGAACGTGACGCTTGAGTTCAATTAGTAGCCCACGGAAAATCTGTATATGGTGCGCCGCGTGTTCACTTCAAAAAACTATATTTGAACAAAAACAATATGGTAAGTACGATGGTAATTAGATCTTATTAGCGAAAGTTTAAGGGAGATTTTACCTTGATTCCTTCCCCGGCCGAGCTGTGAGCGGCCAGTTCGTTCATGGCTTCAGTCTCCATCGCTTCGAACGAGTTGATGTCGAACTCCTTGGCGAGTGACGTCACGATCTGCGCGTTCACATGGACCTCTTCTGTGGGTGTCTCTGGCGGCTCTGTGAAGTAGCGAACCTGCAACAAATACACAATATATAATTATAATAATGAAGTATTTTATATAATTATCTGAATTGATTAATACATTTTTGTAAATACTCCTTTTTTTTAAATTTCCTATTTCACCCACTTGCGGGTTGAATGTTGAAAAATCTTTCCTTAGTGGGTGGGCTACGTCATAAGAAAAATAAGTGTGCGAAATTTAAAACGGTAAAAACGGAACCTTATTACTGGGACTTGGCTGTCCGTCCGTCCGTCTGTCACCACGCTGTATCTCTAGATAGGTGATAGCTAGACAGTTGAAATTTTCACAGATAATGTACATATTTTTATTGCCGCTATAACAACAAATACTAAAAATAAAATAAAATTAATATTTAATGCGGGCTCCCATACAACAAACTTGATTTTTTTACCGTTTCTTGCTCGATTAGTCCGTCCCAAGAAAACTAGATGGCGCCACTAGTAAAAATAAAACGCGATATCGAATTCATCGTCAGAATCATGACGCAAAAATGAAACTAAGATAAACTTTTTTCCTGTCTGCGCAAATTGCGATGTCTACAGAATTCCCTAATTACGGACTCTGTCGTACTTTTACCACGTACCTTCCCGGTGTTCCAGTCGTTGAGGAGGATCCTGGCCGCCGCCTCTTGGTCCGGCACTCCGCCCTTCTTGTACCGACCCATGCGAGACGCCAGGTGGGCGTAGAACTCCTGCAATATAACACGGGATTTTTTTTTATTTTAACACAATAGAAAAACAACAAAAACAACTTCAATTTAAAAATAGAGTCAGACATGGGACAAAATTTTATAATTTTTGTGAAAACAACTAATCACTGATCCAATGAGACAACAACGACGAGTAAGAATACGTCATCGAGGTTAGATTTTTTTTTTGTTGATTTTTAAAAGATCGCTGTGCCGTGTATTTACTGTGTTCCGGTTTGAAGGGCAAAGTTTCCAGAGAAATTACAGGGCTTAGAGATATAATATCTTAGATCTCTGGGTGAAGATCGCAGTGCAGTGCTAGGTAATGATTTGGACTGTTCGTGTTCCAATAATAGCTGCGTGTCACTGTGCTGTTATGTGACAGGCATGATGCTTACCATCAGGCACATGTCCTGCTCGTATCGTCACTCTATACTATTAAAAAAACACTATTTCAATAAAGTTTGTAAGGAACCACTTCGGAAGCATGATCCTATAATAAATAGGTAGGTACCTAATATTGAATTATAAATTACATTTGATTTTCGATATTCTATTAACACGGACTATCATAAAATTAACACTAAACATTAATTTGTAATTAAAGTCAACACCCCTATTGGCGGAGCTATCACGTATATTATAAATACATACAAAAAAAAATCTACAATGAGGCGTTTTCCAGATGCAAAGTAGTTATACTAGTTAGTTATAAATTTTGCCAAGTGTGGCACCACTGTTGGTTTTTGTGAAATGTCGCTAACAAAATAAAACATTGGCGCTACCTATGGTGAAATTGGGAACTGTCTTTGATAGGTCTTTTTGCATCTTGAAAACGCCCCATTGAATTGAAACCCTCCGTTTTTTTAAGTCTGTTAACAATTTACTCTCATAATTTTTGCCTAACGCGCTAAAAGATCTTAAAAAATGAAATTCGTACATACCTGTGGTGTGTTAAACTCCGGTACACTATATAACTCGACGAGCGTGTGTTTGTTCGCTCGCTGCAAGATGGCGGTCGCCGGCGTGACGGGGTCCTTGAGGCTGCCGACGCGGATGGCGTTCTTCAGCGCCACCGACGAGTCGCTCTCGGGGCCCGACTGGAACACGATGCCGGGGCTGTCCAGGATCTTGATCTTCGAGTCTAGCTGCACGGTTTGCATTTGTCTGAAAAGGGATTTGGAAAGTTATGAAGGGTAAAATCTTGAAAGATTGCGTCACAGACATGCGTACGAGTATATCTGTACGTATGTAGGTGACGTTTGTGCAACGTTAGTGGATTTTAATAGGTACTAAAATTCTATTAGTTTTAATTTCTATCGGCAGTCCTTATGTTTGCCGTTTTTATAAGCTTGCGGTTGAGCAACAACTGACATGTTGACATGTGATGATATGGTGGGAGATGACATTTTCAGACTTACAGCACCAGCCTCTTCACAGACCACTTCAGGACATAGGCCTACTTTTCGAATAGAAAGGACGAAAATACACTTACTTGGTGACACCAGGCGTGCTGCCAACGTTGCATGCCTTGGATCTGTTGAGGCTGTTGATGATGGAGCTCTTCCCGACGTTGGGCAGGCCGACCACGCCCACGGTGATGGACGTCTTGAGGCCGCGGTTGCGGCAGTAGTTACCTAACAAGCTCATCAGTAGCTCGGCTCCCACACACGCTGACCCTGGGGTTTGGAGTAACTCTCTTTATTAGCTAACCCTGATAAGGTTAATAATTGTGAAGTTTTGATGTTAGTGGCGTCGGTACGTTGAAGTTACAGCTGGTGAATTACGGCTAGTCAGGTGGATTAGGCCCTTTTAAACCTACAGCCCGAGTCACAAGTCTTGGGGTCTATTCGAGATTTCTCTCTCTGCCACACGATGGACCCGGCACCCGCACGGTGAATCCATGGAATGCTAAGAAGTACGTCTCTTGACTCCCTCCTTGCGAGAGAAGGCCCGAAGTCCCAGCAGTGAGAACATTTAGAATGCAGTTTATGCTTATGCACCACGGTACAACTAAAGAGACTAGTTAAACTTTGATATTTATTTAGTCAGAACACAAATATATCATGCGTTTGAAAGTTTGTATATTCCAGAACGTCTCTTCTTTTAGTCTTTTGCACGTAGGTATCTCGAAAATAATCTATATTCTTATTCTACTATCTACTAATATTATAAAGATGAAGAGTTTTCTTGTTTGTTGTTTTTCTTGCTTCAAAAACTACAGGACTGATTTAAAAAAATATTTCACCGTTGGGTGGCTATGTGATCTACAGGCTAAATAATATATGTACTACGGGTGAAGCAGGGTGGACCGCTAGTTAATAATATCTCTTACGTCACTTCTACTTTAGCAGTAAGCACCTATGTACCGAGTATGGAACCAAAGACTTTACAATGGTATTCTTCTGTTGTAAAGTATCTTTGTATCTTATAAAAGTATCTTAGGAGTTCTGATTAAGTAATCACCTTTCATCTCCTTCTCCTTAACAACATGCTTCATCTTCTTCCGGCCGAGGTTGTGCTGTTGGTCCTGCGTGGACGCCTTGAAGGGGACCGCGGGCGCCGCACGCCGGAGGTACTTCAGCCAGGACTCGAGGTTCGCGCGCGGCACCAGGTCCGCTTTGTTGAGGATCAGCACCAGACGCTTGCCCGACTCCCTGACAGCTTCCTCTACTTGCTCGCAACGCGTACCTGTGAATTCAATTAAAAAAACATTTAATAACTAAAATAGTTATTTTTTTAAGTACAGTTGGGGAATGATCAGGATATGTGCCTGACGGTTAGCAACACACATACCTATAACAGCACAATGTCACGCACCATAAAATTGTCAACATCATCATATTTTAATCTGAAGTGTGAGATTATAATCTAACAATAGGTTAGATAATATAACATTGTTAGATTATCAGCTGATGGTTTTTACAATTTTACAGTAACTTAATGCCTATTGTGTCCCAAAGTTGAGCAAAAACCTCTCTTCCCTCCTTCGAATGATCTATACAGTGAGATAGTGTGAGCCAATCCTTGTTGTGAAAGTTAAGCTTTGTATCTTTTCACCTCTCGTCTGGATCGACCTGGTGGACCTTGTTTGATAGATAAAAACTAAAAACAGTATTTCGTTAACATATTTACCTAATGGGTCTCTAGCATCGACAACTTCTAATATAACCTCAGCTTCAGATATAACCTTCTTGAATTCTCTGTAATAGGTCTTGAGCGAGTTTTCTTGTTTCCGATCCTTGCCGAATTCAACGTCATCTGATTCTGTAGTTGTTTTGAATGCATCATGAACTTTGCCTCTTGATTCTGCATTAGCTGCCTGAAATAGTACAAACATAAGAGAATAATTTTATTGTTAAATAATTTATACCAGACAAGAATTCAAAGGCTAAAGGATTGATATAATTTTTGAAGTGAAAAATTCTTTTGGCGCTCCACAGACATATTTTTCTTGGCTTTCGGGAATTGACCTTTGATTGAATTGACCGGTTACACCTGCGTAATTTCCAAAGTGAGCTATTAAATTCTGAGTTATAAGTTTTCACTTCTATCAGCAGCCCCTTTGCCAATTTTTTTTTACAGAGTAATGAGACAAGCGAGACATGCCTGTTAGGGCAGGTGCCCCTACAAGTTCTTAACACAAAAGTAGAATCAAACACCTTTATTTGAGTCTTTCCATTTATAACTTCAACCACAAAACAATGTTGAGTAAGGACAAAATGCTTGTACTAAGCTGAGGTCTCATAATGCAGATTGTTAACCCTTCACGCGTGTGACGAAAACTCGCGGAACGGTCCGTACGTCCCGGCTAGATCATTATCACATATTATTATTATATATTCAGTATAATATACCTACATTTATATATTACCAGAAAGCCCTTGAAATGTAGCTTACTATTATATTAAATTCTAACTATTTACAACATTAATTAATCCTGTCACGAAATGCAAAGTTTACATTTTACGCCCGTTGTAAAAAAGTTTTGGATTTCACAGCATTTCGATGTCATTATGCTTTTTCACTAATAAAAGAACACAACACACAAATAATATTAGCTTTAGCACGTTCGCCATTGTTTTTTTAGTAGATTACAATACAATACAAACCGTTTTCACATTTTCTGGTTTATAAAAAAAAAATCTTTGTCGTGGGGCAAAATGGCGTCGGACAATCGCGACAAAAAAATGGCGGAGTAGAATCCGTATTTTTTATTTTTTTAGGCCAAATGAAGCTTTATTTGTATTGTGTTACCGGTAAATTTTACGGAATTGAAATTCCGAATAGACTAGTACCAACATTATAACGTGTTAAGACGTATACATGTCACAATCCGTCTTCCAATAGAGAGCTTTCCTTACGCAACTATGCGTTGCGTAAAGCACGTGAAGGGTTAATGACTCTTCAGTTTGCTAATCTATTACATAGAATATAATAAAAAATACTACATACTAAATGAATTGGGTTGAAATTATAAATATTTTATAGTACAATAAATATATAACACATAGGTTAGTTTAATAACCTGAAAAAAATCAGAAATTCATACAAACAATACTTTTATAAATTCACTAAATTTAAATGTAATAAAGTTTGAGGCAAATACTAACATTTTTTTCTAAATCAATTGTATGTCATTTAAATATTCTTATTGAGATAATTGTTCATAAAAAGACTTTTTTTTACTTTTAAACATTTACACTTGACCGCCATCTCGCCTGATGCTAAGCAGCGATACGGTCTACGATGGAGTGTGTTTGCCTAGAACAACCTGATTCACTCTCGATTTGAAGATACAAAGGAAAACCATCGCGGAAACCTACTCGGGCAATATATACCACAGCCTAAATGTTCTTATTGTTAATTGATAATCTAGCCCAAAACTAAACAACCTATGTGAACCTGATAGCTGATATAATAAAACTCCAAAGCATCTACACAATTGATAAATTATTCTTCTTCTATGTAGTTTTAATAATACAATGATCTTACCAAAGTCCCCAAACTGACATTATTGCTCCCGCTTCTTTTTTCTTCTTGTTTCCTCTGCTTTTCTAACTTCGCCTGCTCTTTTCTCTTCTGCTTCTCCTCTTCTTTGTGTTTCTTGACTGCTTCTACTTCTTTTAGTATGTCTTCTTTGAATGGACACTCATTCGGAATCTGAACAGGCTTAGGTTTCTTGGATTTAGGATTCTTTTTTGCTTGTTTTTTCAGTTTGCGATTATGATCTTTAACTTTCTTCTCAATCTTGTAGCGAAGACGGGCTGGCTGCCGCTTTGAAGGTTTCTCTACAAAAAGACAGGTACTAGGTCAGGGCACATGCGTTCCAAAACAATTGAATGACATCACAGAATCTAACAAGAGAATATTCAATAAAACTTAGGCTACAGTATGATGCCCATATGTCTTTTGTTTGATATGTATAAGTGCTAATTGATATCGTGTGACTAAAACTATACCATAACGTCCCAAAATATTACATGTATTTCTCCATATTATTTGAATAAATAATGTTATCTGATACCTTTGGGATAAAACTGAAGCTAAATATTTCACAGGATTTAGGAATTAGGATCCACTAAACAGTTAAACTATTAAAATAGAACATTATTTGTTGTACGTACACGCCTGTATTTGATTTCTATTTTTACACAAAAACTACAATACTCACTCAGTTTAAACTTGGCCATATTAAACTATGAGATCACTTATTTATTATAAGACTAATAAAAGTTAATTTTAAAACGATTAATATTTTAATTCAACCTTTTCAACTCTACAACAACAACACAACATAACCTAAAATCGTAAAGAAATAAAAGTATAAAGCATGAAATGAATGGCTAGAACTTGATCCTGTCATTTCAATAATCAAAGCATTAAAAATACATGATCTCTTTTTGTTTTGAAACGTTTTACGTGTACTGGTCTCTTTCACCCGGAAACGTATGCTACGAGTATGTTAAATCATGTGCTCAGTGAGTGAACGAAACGTTTTTAGGCATTAATTATCAAAGTCAACGTCACAGGTTTTGGATTTTTCACTGTAGAAACTTTGGTGGATTATTTTTTTTTTATTTAGGCTCTTGTCATGGCCTATGCCTATTGGTTTTATTCAGTAAGCTACTAACAGACGCTTGAATATGGTTCTTTAGCACCACGAATTTGGTTCGGTTTGTCAGTTGTCGAACATCGGACACGGTCTCCGTGTGTTCGTTGGTATCATAAATTTTATTTTATTATTCAACTTTTATTAAGCCTGTTTTGTGATTTAGCTTTAAAAGTTTAATTATTACGTTATTACTCTGGCACCATCACAAAGACACCTAGTGTTGGGATGGTGTTTGCCGGTGTAGCGGCTAAATGAATTGAGCGTGTCAAATGGCGCAAGGCCGCAAGGCGCATATTGGTTTCTTATCCAATATACAACCCTCGGAAGTGTTTACATATTTCAGATGAGAATGAACACAGATTGAGAATAAATGAGTGAATCTGGGTGAAAACATGTTAACATTACTAGCTTTGACTTACGTTTATTAAAATTTATCTGAGTCTCTAACTAAATTAACGCACCCTGCGGTGCAAACAAAAACTATTTAGGCAGTTTTTGAAGTGAAAACTTCTTTTGGCGCACCAGCGCACCACACAGATTTTTCGTGGGCTGTGAATGCTGTGAATCGAGGACAAGCCTCACACTCGTAAATGAAAGAAATCTTCGAGTGAACTCGGTAAGATGGCCAATGGCCATCTAGCTAGATGGGCCTGCTTAAAAGACTTATTAAACAGGGCCAACTCTTTCAAGATTTATTCCAGACTAGCAGCGCCCTCCGGTTTCACCCGCGTAGGTTCCAAATTGAGCTAGATATCAAATTCTGAGTTTAATAAGCATAGAATAGATGGTATAAGTTATCACTATCGGCAGCCGCTATGACTGCCAGTTTTTTCACATACTGAAAACTCCTCGTTACGTCCTACCTACCATAGAATAGATACTCGTAACTAATAATAGTCGCAAGAACGGCGACTGCCAATCCGGAACCCCAGGTACAAATCCCACACGCACCATTGTCTTTTCCAAGTAACGTGCGTAAGTAATGCCGCTAACTTAAAAACCGTGAAGGAAAACATCGCGAGGAATCCGATATGTACCTAGAATCTTTCGATGCCATGTGTCATCCACCAACCCGCACTGGGCCAGCATGGTGGATTACGGCCAGTAAGATATATAGGGATAAGATAATAAGAGAGTCAACTCTCTTCTTGCGAGGCCCCGAGGCCCAGCCGTGGGAACAATTAGTGGTCTGCTTATGCTTACGGATTTAAAACTATTTCCAATTTTTTTTTACGATAAAAAAGTAGGAAGAGTCTTCGCATGATATTAAACAATGATGTGCTGCAGCGAGGAAACATTTCGTTTGTCGACTAGCTAGGTACATTGATATTATTCACCCACCTGTACTGTCGGCCCGATGGGTTTTGGCAGTGACTTTTTGGCAGACTGAACTTTACATAGGTACGACATAGAAAGAAGCCTTAGGAGTTAAAATTGCAAAGAAAAAAAAAGTCTCAAAAACTAAACTTTAAACTTTACCCTACTGGCAAGGTACCTACCTATAAGTATTTATCCAGAAGCAAGTAAGTAAGTAAGTAGGTAGGTACTTGGCTACTAACGTTGATGTACGATTCATAAATCGTTTGGTAAACAAGGCACGTCGTCTCCCATTCATCACGAGTAGGATATGTGAATGAGCTTCCTTCAAACTGCAGGGAGCATGGCGCGGTGAGCGGCGAGTATAGCTAGTGCGACCAACGAACGCCACATGACACGCATTGTTTGCACGCAGCAGCTGCGACGCGAAACGCAAGCCGTCTACCTGAACAGGTAACCGAATAATAGAAGCAACAGGTCATTTCTCCGGAGGGGCGCCCGCCGCGCCACCATCGCCAGTGCGTCAGTCGCGCTCCGTAATTCAGATACGACGCACGCCCGCGCTCACAACGGTTCCACATCGCGCGAGTAATGTGCGCGAACGCACGCTCCGATAACTCCGACCGGACTTGACGACGCAAATGTCTCCCAGCCTCGAAGGGAGCATGTTTAACCGCGGAGCGAATCTGTCCGCGCGTCGGCCGCTGCTGGAGCCTCAGAAGGCCGTGCTGGTCCGCGCGCCTCCCCGGGACTCCGGACCGCAGCCCCCGCCGCGACACCTACCACACGACTACCGACCGGATTACTGGAAGCCTTCGAACGTCGAACTCGAGAAACGGTTGCGGGAGAGCCGCGCGCGCGAGAAAGTCGGGTACTTTCAAGACAAAGTGACCGCTCCGGAGTTGAGCTTCGACAGACGAGAAGCGGAACTAGTGTTTAGGTTCGACAACGCGTCCGACTATTTATCCAGCCAGTACCGGGCCCCGGCCGTGCAATACGCGAAGCCCGCGACGCCTGCGACCCCGGTTAACGGTTTCACTAGACAGCCGGAAAAAGATGGACCTTTCGTCTTCGGAGTGCACAGTCCTAGTCAGTTTCCTCTCCCGAGGAGAGACGAGGACGATTACGACTACTCCGAAGTGGCCGAAGAGAACGGCCGACCTGTGATAGGGGACAATGTCTCCGGCGATACGAACTGCTGTGATAAAGTGAACGAGTGGACGACGCGAGACAAGAAGTCTAGGCGGACTTTGAATCGCATGTTTCAGATAAGGGATAGGAGGAAGGTGAAAGGTGGGAAGAAGGAGAAGATAAAGTGTGTGTTGGTGGGTGACGGTGCAGTGGGCAAGAGTTCCCTGATAGCGGCGTACGCGCAGGATACCTTCCGGGAGGAATACACGCCGACGGCGCACGACACATTCAATGGTAAGAGCACAATAATAACAAAACTTACAGGTCTTGCTTATGGTGCGGTGCATATTATGGCGATCAACGACAAATCTCATAGAAATATCGACAATATTTTTAAAAGCCAAAATCGAGTTTGGTTTGTTGTTATTATTAACTTGGCTGGCCACACTGCCGTGTGTCTAGATAGACGACGTAAACTGAAAGATTATCTATTCTATGCTGAAAGGAAAAAACAAAGCGTACTACTTAATTAAGACAAAAGAAACCCTTGTAGCGATTGAAAAACCTCATTTGTGTATTTTTATATTAAGTACAAATGGCAAATACAAATCCATCAAACATTGAAGTCTCAAAGATATAAATTGTAGTGTAGACAATGAAGACAAAGACCTACCGGTAGGCTCACCCAGTTGCGTGAGCTATCGCGCATGGCCCTGATTTACAAGATAATTATCGTGATTAGCACACAAATTATCGTTTTCGAACGATTATCGCCGACGAGACTATGGAATGAAATAATGTTTTTCGATAGTACTGGCGCCACACATTTCTTTTGTGATAACAACGTAGGTACAGTGCAATATGCAACTCAAAAGTTACAATTTATCAGATCATGCCTGTGTAGGTACATACAGTTTTATTTCTGTACATTAAGATAGGACCTATAATAATCGCGATAATTTACAATAATTGCTGATTAAATACCTAAGGTCTGAATATGAGTTTGAATTATTATAAGTTTTGCTCATTTGTTTCTATATAATACTAGCGGCCCGTTCCGGCTTCGCTCGGATTTCGTCATATAAGGACTATTAATCGAAAAAAAAACTATCCTATCTCTCAAGTTGGACCAGACTGCTCACGGTGTGCCAATTTAATTTAAAATCGGTTATGTAGTTTAGGAATCCATCGCGGACAAACATCGTGACAGGAGATTTTTATACATACCTATATTATGATTTTAAGGCACTTATCCCAATTCACAGCATTCTGCCAAAACAACAGGTAACAATAATCATGGTACATCATAAAATTAAGATAAGAAACCGTGTTTGTCACAATAACTCATTAATGAAAAGACTGAAAATATTAGAGTGACTCAGAATAAATAAATAAATGTTGTGGGATATTTTTCCTACAAGACAAATACCTAGTAGCCGAGGTACCAAACTAAACCAAATTCGTACAGCTATTGTGGGAGCCTGATAGCTGATACAATAATAGGATCATACCTACTACGTATGGTACATATTAAATATGTCCTATTGTGAAGAGAAGATCTCTATAAATAATTTCGTTCATAATTTGGCAACTTAAAATATTTAAATAGGTAAGTTGATAACACATTTCGGTTTGACTAAAAATAATGACGCATACTTGCATAGCTATTGTTTGCACGAATAATATTTACGAAGCTAACCAAATACTGACTTGAGCACCAAATTTTGCCGTAAGTCGTAACAAAGAAAGAAATAGGTATACCCAGGCGTACCACGAAATAAATGCACTTGGATGACATTGTTAGAAGGGCGTAGGCATCGAGAAAACGGGCATCGGGAACCCTGGTTGGCTTGTTAAAATTAATATTATATACCTAAGTACAGCTGCTAAACTGTTTTGTAAACATTAAAGAAATGTTCCTTGCTCTAATATATCAAAATCTTGGCTTTATAAAAAAAAGACAAATGTAATTAATGTAGATGAATGAAAATGAGAAAAAAAGACGAGACGGTTTTCAAGTCGTCAGAAATTGCAATATCGACGATTGAAAATTGAAACGAGAAAACCACAATGATTCGTTTACACTCTGAACCTCGAATTTTTATAGGAGCCGAGCAGTGCGTATAGGTAGTTAACCAAATCATATATTTTGGTGTTACATTTTTATTCAAATTGGTTGAGAGTGTGAGTTCCATTTTCAAACCTGTTAAAGATAGAGTTTTCAATACAGCCAAAGGTTGTTGACAATATATACACATTATACCAAATATACCTAGTCATTATTTAACACTTTGTCCTCTCTCTGTTATCAAATCAGTGTCACATTACGACAACAAAACTTACTTAATTTGCACATGAGACCAATTCAAAAATATTTTATAACGGTAAGGTGTCAATCAACAAACCCCAGAGACATCGTAAAGCGAAATACTAAAATCAGTGTTATCAAAACACTTAATTCACAAGTCTTATCGATTATTTTACGCTGTTAATTACTGTCAATAAATACAGCTTGTCCTACAAAAAGCTGTTATATCACGAACATATACAGCAAGGAGTCAACGACACGGCCCAGACATTCTGGGTTCTTATCAAAGAAACCCGTTCCCTACCACATTATCTGAAAAGGCCAAAATAATCACTTCACTTATTACTGTCTGGAGACTGTCAGTTGAAATCGGGAACACGATCGTGTCGCCTCAATCCAACTTTTGTTAAGTTGGTATGTCTTGGTTTCTCATTCGAGTTGTTACGCTTTCTTATTTCGATTTATAATGTTCGGAATATTTTTTTCGTTAATATCATGATGGAATTGGTTCGTTGCTAATTTTAATGCCATTTATGAGCTTGGGGCATGAACGTTTGCGTAACGTCACGTAACGTTTCCGATTTCAAATGAGTCTCGACTATAGTTTTCGGAGTTGACTTTCTTTGTTTTTTAATTTATTATTTCGTGTTTTTTCTCTTAATATGTTAATATTTCGCAATGAACACAATGATCACAAAATAAATAATTAAGTATGTAATAAATGGCGGTACTCTAGTGTGTTTTAGCTTTTAGCCCTACAACGACACAACAACTATTCATTTATTTTGTTAAGTTAAAATACATAAAAAATCACGTGAACAAAAGATTATTCCATAACGTGTTGAATGTTTAATTCATAAAAGTAAAGTTGGTCGTTTTATTGCTTAGTCTAGTTCAGAAAAAAATAAAGAAAATGGAGAATCAAAAAAAATGTACTACCTACCTAGATGAAATTAGTCATAATAAATTTTATTTGAACTGAGCTGACTTTAGCTGAAGTTAAGCGTAACATAGACGGCATCTGTGATACATTTTTGAACCAATTTGTTTACATAAAAATGTAAAACATTATTTACACAATGAAATAATTGATCATTAGACATGTTAATTGATAGCTGGGGACACCCCGTTCCTAGTTCGATCATTCGAACCGGCTCCGAAAGAGCACAGGGCACAGCAGAGGGCAACCGCGGAAAAAGCCATACTTAGCTGATCAAAGCAGCAGCTGAGACATCAGCACGGTCTTCGTGACTGCCTTCAATGCTGCAGTAAGGAGCATACTCCGAACTTCATCCCATTCGTTGAAATCGGACTAACACTAGAAATAGGTTTAAAATGTTCCAAACTCCCCCATATTTTCCTAATCGTAGAAAATTTTAAAAAAAGAGAACGCAAATGCCGTGACCTTTGTCACCCCGAAGTCTGTGGAGTGTCTAAATTCAATAAAATAGGCATATTAATTTACGGTATTAACATTAAACGTAACAAAATACTTATTTACTAATATAATTAATTTTGTGACACTGCGCTCTTAAGACTAGAATATGCTATTGCGACCAATCACATGACTACATTTTGCTGTAAACACGCGTCACTTTACGATCCACCATTATCATTAGCAGTCACACCTTTTTAATAGTTCGTTATCTCTATATCTATAACTTTTAGTTACTTCAACTAGGTACTTTTCACTCAATCCCATCAGGGACAATCCACAATTTAGTGTGTAATATAAATGTACATCTACAATGTATATGTAGTGCATTTAAATTTTCATTGTAAATTTAATTTTGTTAAATCATGAAAAAAAAATCTTGCTATGACGCTTTTTCAGAATGTAAAAATCTGACAAAATTGTCCAAACCACGCGTAGCACTGCGCTCGTCACCCGGAGATATAAGACGCTCTATTTTTCTCTGGAAACATTGCCTTAAATGCGTTTAAGGCGAAAAACTTAATATATGTAGGTACATAACATCTTGGCAGTAGAATAACTGGAAATAGTGTGATTCTTACTACCCCAGGCGGACTCAGCAATGAGTCCTTCCTACCACTATTACACACATACATAAATGTGTCAAACTCATAACACACCGTCGTTCTTGCGTCAGTGGTTAAAAACAAATAAAACCCACCGACACAATCAATGAGAGTATTAATCCACCTCGTTATCTATTTTCAAAATGTTTATCCGTTTTCCGCTAAACTTACGAATAAAAATCTGACTCACGTAACAATGACTCTCCCGGATTTCCTGCAACTCTTCGGTGTTCTCATTATCGAAATAGGTGCACTTTATGTAACCCTAGTAGCAACTAGCAACCCACGATTTCACCCGCATATTTCATGTTGCCATCGTTTTCCCGCGATAAAAGTACAGCAACTAAACTGTAGAAATGTATACCTAGTATCTATTACTATCAGCGCCTTGTTGATTTACCCGCATAGTTCACGTTCAATGTATTTTTCGCGATTGAAAGTTCCCCATGTATACGTAGGTACTATTTCAGATTTTAATCTATGTCCAAATTTCAAACTGTTCACTCGTTCCGACGTGATTGAGTACAAACATCGAAACTTTCGTATTTATAATATTAGTGGTATGAAAGCAATCCAGGAGTGTCGACAGAAGTGAAAACTTCAACAGTTACCTACTACGTACATACACAATGTACGTTCAATGTTCATACTTTCCCCTCTACGTCTCCAAGATCAGATAAGCTTGCATAAAACTTACGAGTAGGTATGTAAAACTACATATTTATGATACTAATATTAAGTTACGGGATATTTACGACGGTTAAATGGTTACTCGTTCCACCATAATATAACTACCGTAAATATCCTATAAATATTAGTGTACTGAACGGCGTTACTAGCTTAAAATAATGTTCGATTAAACTTTACTACTAGTTGTCCGTCCCAGCTTCGCCCTTGGTATATTATAATACTCGTATATATGGCACTCAGGGATCACGTACAATACGTACATATTCAAAAGTAAAATATGTTATAAGTCGGTCCAGTTGTTCCTAAGATTAGCGCGGCCAAACAAAACACGGCTTCAGCTTTATAATATTAATATAGATGCATATGCATTTAATCTATGGCCTACGTACTCCATTGTAAGGCGCGTCACTGTTGATAACGTATCAGCTTAACGTTTGTATCATGGCATGACACATGTTTCATGAAAGAGCTGCATTATTGTTGATGCTAAAGCGATAAGTACTAGAAGCTAAAACGAGGTAAAAACAACGATAATCAAACTAACTAAACTCTCCATTATTTGCAAACTAAATTAATTATATGTGTTATTATAATATAGTTTCACTTTATTACAGACCTATGAAGGTATAGAGTTAATTCTTATGTTCAACCCAACCACTGCCTATCACTGCAATGATCACTCAGAGATATAAGATAATTTATCTTTTTGTCCTGTAATTTCTCTGGAAACATTGCCCTGTGGAGGGCACAATGGCGTAATTTTGTGCATATTACTGCTTGGTGGTTTAATAACTGGAAATGATGTACTTCCCCAGGCATATGCTGCAAAGCGACCTACTAATACAAACTGCGATGTGGCAACGTTAAACTAATATTTCAAAATATTTCACAGACCAAAAGTAAACACCAAAGTGATTGATCCATTTTGTCACACAGACTATTTATAACCTGAAACCAATAACAGAATTTCTTAACAAGAAACTGATTCAATATTTAAATTTAGCTAAAAATTCGTCACAGCCACAATTAAATTCTACTCAGTTCAACAAAAGGGACAAACTTGCAACGGTTAATGTAATAAAAGGAAAATCGTGAGAGAACAAACCTTCTACCTAACTCAACTAACCACAAACAACCACAAGATATTAAATTCTACGAACGCAACCATCACTGATTTCTCTGTATCAATTAACAAACTCATTTCATTTGATTGACATTGAATCGA
Organism: Ectropis crepuscularia; assembly: GCA_963693475.1. Classification (NCBI taxonomy): domain Eukaryota; kingdom Metazoa; phylum Arthropoda; class Insecta; order Lepidoptera; family Geometridae; genus Ectropis; species Ectropis crepuscularia. The sequence goes on from OY856340.1 coordinate 6,614,091, forward strand.
TTCTCTACTATTAACTATTACATATTCCGATCATGCGGGATAGCACAATAGAATAACATTAACTATCCAAAAACAAACCAAAAAAATAAATTCTCACCATAGCTCCACGTAAGGTAAGGCCAAAGACCCTGTTTAATATGTTGTTTCTGTACCCGAGACCAATTAATGTTACACAGTTTGAGATTTGAATACAAACTAGACAAAGATATTCTTTTGAATTTACATTCATTAATCAGATAGTATTTAAATGGAGTAAAAAGAAAGAAAAATCTCAGTCTTTCTAGTATTAAAATAATAACCACGCATTTACATGTCTCAAAGACTGATGTTGCTTGTAGATTGTGGAGTATAAAGATCGTAAGAGAAAGGTCTTATGCGTGGCCCTTGAGGTACGCCAAGGAATGTATTTCGACTTTTTGTTAAAGATGCGCTGTTTATGTTATTTTTGTAGTATTTTACTCAGAATATATTGTGCATGTAATATAGGTACAGTCAGTATAATTTGATATCTTGATCTTGATAATGTATGACTTGATCATAAGCTCCTGCCAGTACCAAAATAGGAAAACTTCATTAAATCCTTCATCAACACGTTCATTGTTTGTCACTAAGAGCACGGAATAACTAAGTAGGTTCCTAGGTTACGTTAATTTCGTACTTCCTTCCGGTTTGATTCGCTACTGTCCTTATTCTGCACATTAACATGCAAATAGGAAATAGATTTACGCAAGTACACAAGGTGTTTATTTATAAGAAGATCTAACTGGTTAATAAGCCATTGTGGCCTAGCGATTATCCGTGTTCCCAATCTTGAAGTAGTAGGTTTGAATCCAGTATGCACTACTCGAGAACATGTGTGCCATCTGCCAACGCGCAGTTGGCCAGTTGGATTAAGACCTTGGCTCACTGCTTGTGACAAAAGGCCCCGGACCCCGGAACCCAGCAGTAGAAACATAAAGGGGGCTGCTTATGATAACTGGGCTAATTAGAGTTTTTTTGGGGAAATACCTGTTATACCTGTCCCATCGTAAGCCATACAGGGAAGTGTATTTCAAGTACATATAAAATAAATAGACAAAATAAATTCGTGGGTGGACCTAATGAGTCACTGGACCCATTTGGAATAAACCTACGTTTTAAGTTTTGCCATCCGAAAAACATACAAATAAAAATAGAACACAATTGTTTAAAAAACAAATCTAAAATATTAGTATGGATTAGTTAAAATCGTAAAGAGGAAATGATCAATCCTAACCGTTAAAAGGCATTAAGTGATGATACATTACAAAATTGTGGAAAATTTACTCGTAGTACAGTCCGCGAGGTATAAGCTGAGCTTTGCATTAGTGTGAGTGATCACATGCATACGCATCTATTACCAAAAGTACAGTCAGACAACAAACTCTTAAACAACAAGCTGACATTAACTATCCAGGATCAATATGGTCATTGCGAAAAGAAGTATCTCTTTTAGGATTAAAATGGTCAAGGACAGAGAATAACAGAAAAATTTTAATGGCATGAGATCCGTCACCTACGTATAACTTATTTACTTAAAATTTCCGAATACCGTATTCAGGGCAGGCCTATCGTTTAAACCAATATACAATTGATACTGCATAATAAACAACGATTTATTGAATATAAAATTGACACCTTATTAAGAGAACATGGTCACAGCGTCCTGCGTCTGACTGTACTTTTGGTGAGCACTCACACTAATGCAAAGCTCAGCTTATACCTCGCGGACTGTACTCTACTGTATAAATTAATTAACCAAAATGTGTACCAAAACTGGGTCTTTTCTGGACAAACGCGTATTTGCGCAAAAATGAAGAAACCGTTCTTTTTGGGAAATAATTATACTACCATTTTAACATTTCGTTATCCAACTAATTGCTGGGACAAACGACGGGCATTAAAACGCAATTATGGCTTTCTTTTATGTTGGTTTGTTAAAAAAGACACTGTTCTAGTCGGAAAATCAAAAAATGAAGGAGTTTTGCAATATTCCGAGCCCACATTTTTGGTAAGTAACCTTATTTTATCCTCTTAGTCCTACTAATATTGTAAATGTCAATTAAATTTAGATGTTTGTTGGTCAATCACGTCGTAACGCATGAATGGATCGGGCTATAAACCGATCCGATCCAGAACCCAGTTAAATCATAGTCTGGAAGAACACATAGGCTATTTTTTATCCCGGGAAGCGAGGAAAAAGCGGGAACTATGCGGGTAGTCTATACTAATATTATAAAGAGGAAATATTTGTTTGTTTGTTTGTAATGAATAGGCTCCGAAACTACTGGACCGATTTCAAAAATTCTTTCACCTTTGGAAAGCTACATTATTCCCGAGTAACATAGGCTACGGCAGATGGCGCTGCAGTTGATATCTAGGTTATTATTCGAGCGAAGCCGGAGCGGGCCGCTAGTATAAGATAAAGTAATAGGACGAGTAAGACGTCCTGATGGTAAGTAACACGCCTGAACGTAACATTAGAAAATTACACAGATATTTGAACATGACGAGCTCATCACTGCCTTACACGTTGGACGACGTTCCGCTTGTTATCTCTTTGTCTTGCAATTAGCTCTACTACGTACTACTAATAATAATCAAAGATAATAAAACAATTACTATTTTAGTACGACAAATTAGAGTATCCGAAATCTACAACCTTCTTTTGATCATTAATCAAAATAATGGGATTTATCGATACCAAAAATTAGGTAGGTTCTAGAAAAATACACTCTTCAACTTAAAATAGATATAAATTCTACAATTAAAAAAAATGTTGCCGATAGAAGTAAAAACTTATAACTCAGAATTTGATAGCTCACTTTGGAAAATACGCGGGTGAAACCGGAGGGCATGGCAATGACCATGGACATCTAGAAATACTGACGCGTTTCTAGATAGCCAATGGGAAATGCTGACGCATTTCTAGATGGCTAATGGCCATGGTCCCGAGTTCACCCGAAAATTTCTAATCATTCCCATTTCTGTTCTGTGTTCCCGAGCGTGACGCTGTAATTCAATTCACAGCCCACGAAAAATCTGTCAGTGGTGCGCAACAGAAAAATTAAAATCCAATTAAAGATGCATAGCAACAAATATCATTCGATTGGATTTGTACGATAATGGAACGGCAACCAAATTATCTGCGATCGAGTTTGTGGATAAAATTAGGCTGATTTTTGCTTAGATCTCGTACAAAGATAGCGAAAAAACAAAACAACGAAAGAAGTTCCAAGGCAAATCCCTTTAGCCGACAATTAACGATTCCAGCCGTAAGCCCCTGAGTGAAAGTCCAACTTACATGAACTCACCTTGAGTGCGTTTAACCTGAAGTTTATTTACTTATTTATTGCCTTGTTTACACAATCGCATTGTGCCGCCCGTAACGTCGAAAACATCGAAAGTTTGTGAAAATGCAGTTACTATTTCCTTATTGAGACGCTTCTAGAATGACAGCTGTGAGGGACAAATGGTTGAAAATCTAGGTAACATTTATTTTGTGTAATGACGTATATATTATGCAGATCTGATTTCAGATGTTAGATCAGAATGTTAATGAAGGAATAAATATACCTAATAGGTATATAATATTTTCTAACCATCTCACAGCTAAAACTGAAAATCTTGGAGCATGTGTTTTCTTTCTCACTTTTTTTTTAATAAAGAGTGACGAGACGAGCAGGACATTTGCCTGATGGTAAGCAACATGCCTGCCACATAACAGCATAGTGACACGCAGCATTGGAACATGAAGAGTCCAAATCATTACCTAGCACTGGACTGCGCTCGTCACCCAGAGATCTAAGATGTTATATATCTCTAAGCCCTGTAATTTCACTGGAAACATTGCCCTTCAAACCGAAACACAGTAATGTTTGCACATTACTGCTTGGCGGTAGAATAACTGGGAAAGGTGTGGTACTTCCCCAGGCGGACTCTGCTAAGAGTCCTACCACTACTTCTACTACTAATTATACACTAACAATGAATTTCTCGATAAAACCACGCTATTGACTTTCGAAGACAAACTAAAGATCTTATTCTACTGTTCATTTCATGGTAAAATGTTTTTGAATAAAGAAAGTGAAACTTTCGGATTCTTTATTAGAGAAGTCAAAGTATACCTACAATAATAGTACTTACTTTAGTATACAAAAATATCTAATCTTGCGTCAAATAGGCAAAGTATGCAAAGTATTACTCCTCGCAAAAAGCCTATCATAAAAACTTACACGTGCTTAAGTTTAGCAAGAATTTACTTAAGCGATTTCCTGGAAACTTCTTACATGCTAATACGAAAGTGAGGAACAATAGTTTCCTTTCGCTTAACTTTGCATACGAATACTCATCGACTTAATGCTTCCTTTGCTGCAAACAAAGGGACTTGAGCTAGACGCTAGACTGAACTGTAGAATACCTGCGGATCGACTGCTTCGCTAGAGGTTAGTGACTGTCTACCTTGAGATGATTAAATGTAATTAAATAGTCTGGGGTTTAATTAAGCGTGGCTTTGTTGAAGATTTTCATAAATTAGTTGTAGTGTCTTAATTTATTGTTACGGATTAGGGGTTTGAATTAGGAAGCAGAAATTACTGTCTTGACGTGAATCTAAATGTGTGTTCAAATCTAAGGCTTTGAAACACTTACATATTCTAAAATGCGTTCAAGTGTAAAACTATAATAGTCCAAAAAATCTATCCATTTTTACTCTCTCGAAAAACTAAATTCAGAAACTCCGAATTCGAATAGATTCGCTAGGATTCTTTTAGCTTTATCAGCGTCTAGAGGAATCTCTCAGATATTTACTTACACGACACAAACTCTTGAAATATACACAATTCAAAACTGTATTCATTTCGTTTCGAGACGTGCTCAAGAAGTCAACACCTGGTCAATAAAATTGCAAAATACGCTTACAAAATCTTACCTACTTGTAAACAGTTTATGTGGAAGCACTTGGAGCATCTAAGTGAACGGTTGTTATCTATAGAAGCTGCAAATTACTTATGTTATTGCTATTTCTACATAGCACATTATCTTTGTAATGTTTATGTCTAGTGTGATGCTTGATATTGCATAATTATTGATTTCAACGTGCATCCCGCAGTTGTAAACTGCAGCTTACCTAAACTACTGAAAGTTTTTTTTAAATAAAAGTAGCCAAACCACTCCTTAAAACATCAGCTATCTGCCAGTGAAAGTCCCGTTAAAATAGATCCATTCGAAAATAGTTTCTTTCAGAAACAGACGAAAAAAAATTTGTTTATAAGTAACTATCGTATATATACTTTTATATGCATCATTTTTTTTTTTATTTGAAATTACAAAGAGACACTGATTTTTTTTATATATTAAGTTAAGTATTTATTGTAAGGAAGGACAACCGTGCAAGGAAACTACGTTTTCTACGCAATATTTTTTTTTGAGGTTATCTGCCAACCTGCACTTTTCTTTGACTCTCTCCTTGTCAGAGAAAACCCCATGTCCCAGCAGTGGGTACATAACATGGGCTGCCTATACTTTATGCTTAGTATTTACACAGTTTGGAGAAGATAAACTAACCCTACTGCCAAAGACAAGAACCCATAACAAAAATGGCTCCCAAATTGTTGTTATAGCGTCATAAAGCTAAGTGCATAGCCATCAAACAACTAGATCAGCGGAACAAACACTCCAGATAGTTCCTCGTTCCAAATGGCTCGTTCTTCCAAATGGATCTTTTTGTAAGAAGATATGGGTGGGTTAATTTGTGACCCAAATTGCAAGATGCTTGGCTCTGTAGGTAAGAAAGTTTATCGAGCGAATATAGGTCGTCCGACTGCTGTTGTAACTTGTAACGTAGCGGTAATGCTTTAAATCTTTCTTGTTATCGTCTTTTTATTACTGAACCGTGTTGAATGAGTAATTGCCATATCACACTTACCTACATTATAAAAATAAAACCTTTATAAAAAATAAATATAACGACGGAACGGGCAATCCATGCGCCTGATTATGCCTGTGCTGTATTTTTCAGTTTTGTCAATAAAGGCTGTGTCCAGTAAAAAAAAAAGTGCGTGTATGTATGTACGCAGGCAAGAAATTTTACTTCTTTAATTATGTAGTAAGTACCTACTTATTGCTAACGCTAATCTAAGCACTGTTCAGGATCAGGTCTTCTCGTGACTACGGTAGTTGAGTGGTTGGAACGCTGCCGAAACGTCGAGGAAATTAAATAATTCATAATTTGTATCGTAATTAACTCCTGTATAGGGATTACATTAATTACCTATGTTTGTGTTCTAATCGCGAAAGTTTAAAAACAATCATTACTAACGCCTAGCCTAGCTGCTTCTGCGTTAGGCCAACCTTGGCAACGTAGTAGAGGTAACCTGAGGCTAACTACCATTGGTCCTATAAAAAAACACATATCTAACTTCAGTGTGTCAAATTAAGCTGTCATTATGCGCGCGCATCGTAAAAACCACTCTGAAGAGTTGCTGAAGTGAAGAGCCAGTTGCTCAGTTGTCAGCATGTCAGCTAATTTCACTGATCTCTCTACCTAGCACCTAGCCTAGTCTAGGATTACAACATTTATCGATCTTCGGTGTGCACACTCGTCATTGAAAATTCTCTCTCATTTTTTCCCTCGCGCCAGAAATTGAAGAAATGCATCGCAACATCAGGCGAGATGGCAATGATAAAAAAATGGTTGTCTGTAAAGTCGGGTTACTGACGTTAGTTGAACGTGACAACTTCAACTACGCCTTAGAGCGAGGTAACTGCGGCGGCGGCGAGGTAACGCCGGTAACGTTACATGACGTCATGTTTTGCGGGCGTGCAGCCGGCTTCATCGAATTATAAGACGTTGTCACGTCAAAAAAAATGCGAAAGTTATATCTTCTTGTCGTTTCAGTGTCATTATTACTCAGTATCATAACTTTATCGGCCGCATCAAACTTTGTGATGTTTAAATATATCTTAACTTCGTGATAATATCACATTGCACTCTTGTTTTATCTTTCCGTTCGTGTTTGGATATATCAAGTTATCAAGGTTATGAATAGAAGGATCGGTTTCTACGTCACTCTCACCGAATATAATATGCCACGCATTCAAATGCATGGCATAACCAGGCCTTTTGCATGCACCGAGATTAAATGCATGGCTCATTTCTTACTAGTATTGTAAAGAGGAATTATTTGTACGAGGATTTTTGTTTGTAACGAATAAAACTCAATAACAACTGGACTGATTTCATTTTTATTTTCACCATAGTAATCATCCCAGAAGCACAGAATAACCAGAAGACTAAAAAAGAGCGTAGTCCGAAGTCTACCCGCGATTAGAAACTCGTCAACTCACTTCGTCGGTTCACACGAGATCATAGCGAATGAAACTTTTTTTTTTTAAATAAAGAGTGACTAGATGAGCAGGACATGTGCCTGATGGTAAGCAACATGCCTGCCACATAACAGCACAGTGACACGCAGCTATTGGAACATGAAGAGCCCAAATCATTACCTAGCACCGCACTGCGCTCGTCACCCAGAGATCTAAGTTGTTATATCTCTAAGCCCTGTAATTTCTCTGGAAACATTCAAACCGGAACACAGTAATGTTTGTACATTACTGCTTGGCGGTAGAATAACTGGCAAAGGTGTGGTACTTCCCCAGGCGGACTCTGCTAAGAGTCCTGCCACTACAACTGCATCGAAATACCGAGTTACCACCATTTAACCATTATAAATATCCCGTAAATAATGATACTACACGATTTATTACTTATTTCACGTCAACCACAATAATTTATCTTAATGCACTAACAATTTAATATTTAAATTTAAACCCCCAACTGTGATTTTCATTACAGCAAAACACCGTTACATGATATATCTTCTGACGTATCATCATGCAACTATTAAAGTCCTGTGGCAAAGTAACTTTTAAACAACAATGGCTTTCGTTTATCGTTGCGGGATACGTTCGTGGCTCCTCCACTCAAGGCTCGTGAATGGTGACGCGAAGTCTAGTAGGTATTATGCCTACGGTTTCTCATTACACATAAATTGGCGACATTTCAAGGTTGTTTAAGCAACGTGTGATTGAAATTTAATGCAGAAACATATTAGTAGATACAAATGTAGAGTTAGAAAATCTGCAGTCTGCGGATGTACCTACCACGTCTTTGCCAGCTATTGTACCTACCACTTAGAATTTGGTGATCCCATTTGAAGGGTAATGATTCCAGAGAAATCGCAGGGCAAAGAGATAAATCGAAACAAATATAAAGCGTATTGCAAAAACTGTGTAAATTGTACATGCGTTATAAACATTTCGTATCAACAGTTTGTCCTAACCTCCTAACAAACACGTAATATATTTGTGCCTTATAGGTACTCGTATATGGGTACAATTAAACTAGTTAAGTGAATACATACTTTCCTTAATAACTAAACGCTTAACTTTACAAATCATCATTGTACCTATATATTTCTGGGTGAAGAGCGTATTGCCACTTTTAGGAAGTATTTGGACTCGTCACGTTCAAATAGTTGTGTGACAATGTGATGTGATGGGTAGGCGTGTTGCTTACCATCAGGCGCGTGTTTTGTTCGTCATATCACTCTATACTCTACCAATCCTACTAATATTATAAATTCGAAAATTATAGCACAATTACATAGGAACGTCTAATCAGATTGAGTTGAAATTTGGAACACACTTAGATTATAGTCTAGAATAGTGCAAGTACAAGTGCTACTTTTTATAGCGGAAAAATAACAGAAACGGGATCTACGCGGGCAAAACCGCGGGGTTCTGCTACAGTAATACACAAAAAAGACAATCAACGGTCGTGAACGATGCCGTAATAGTCTAATGGGCATTATGCCTATAGTTTCTCATTCCCAAACAGGCATTTCAAGGTTGTCTAAGCATCCTGTGATTGAAATTTAATGCAGAAATGTATTAGTACCTATGTGTGCCTATTTGTATGACTGATAGGCATGTTAGTCACGGTATGAATCAGGTAGTTTATGGATGTGGTTAATAATCGGTCGGCGCTTTTTAAACTCGTTTTCAAGTGTCATTAGGTAGTTATAAAGTGCGTCCTCCAACATCAATATCTTGGTATGATTTCATCATTTTAAAGGCGATGCGACTTACTTTACATTAGATACGTGAAGTGGAAAGCACTGATATTATAGTTTCGTCTGTATTATCTATTCTATGGTTTCGTGCTAGAAAATATATTTTATGGAAAGCTAGCTGCTGCTGCAGTGTAACTACCTACTATGTTTTTAAAAGACTTCAAAGTTTTGAACGTCGCCGCAAAATTTGGAGCGTAAATTTTTTTACAGCGTAAATTATAATGCTCCATAAATGTATGTACTTTTATAAATATAATTCAATTCTCCGACGTTTTAGTTACGTTATTTGTTAATTTTATAATTATGACTTTAATTCTGTATTTAATTTTAAATGTGATTTTGTATTTTAATTTTATAGTTATTAAGTTGTAAATGGATCTATGTTATCTGACAAATAAATAAATAAAAAAAAAAAAAAAAATTGCTAGCTAGAAAGCTAAAGTGTATTTTTTAATTACGCATAAAAATACATAGTATTACTAATATTGTAAACGTGAAAGTTTGTAAAAAAGTATGGTTGTAGGTTTTCAGGCAAAAACTACTTAAGAGATTTTAATTAACTTTGTAACAGTAAGGTACTACACGTGTGAAACCACGACGCACTACTATCTAATTAATAAAAAAAAACATTACACATTCTACAGTGTATTTGACATACACAGGCATACAATTTATTTTTTATTTAGTTTAGTACTTTTGTATTTTATTTTACTTCGTATTATTTAGTACTTTTGTTTAGTTAAATTACGGTCAAATTTCAACCACATGCGACGACTATTTCTACGGACAGATGCATTTACCAGCGAACTAGTGTACAGGAGCAATTCTCTATCCTGTTCCCAAAGTTTCACCTGGTCAAGTGGATCTCCTTTGTTGTGTGCGACAACAATCCATTGAATGTAGTTAATCCATATTAGCCAGGGCAAGTTCTCAGGACAGCTGGTCAAGGCAAGTGCATCGATCGACGGTGCATCGCCTTGCTCTAGAATCCTAGATACTTAGCCCTTGCATTTTTCGTTGCATTACCTATATAGGTATTTTGTTCCGAGAAACTTTTTATCCTAGAAATGTGTGTATGAATTGTTACTAAGAATGTCGTTGATACTATGTTTAATTCCATTAAAACTACAACCAGCCGTTGCAACAAGCCCGCTTATAAAAGGACAGTGCCACGGAGCTCTTTGAGGATGAAGAGCCCGAATCACTGCCTAACACTGCACTGCGCTCGTCTCCCAGAGGTATTAGACGATTTATCGCTTCGGCGTGTAATTTCTCTTGAAATATTGCCCTTCAAACCGTAACATATTAATGTATGCACATTACTAGTTAGCAGTACAATAACTGGGAAATGTGTTGTTATTCCCCAGGAGACTTCAAAGTTACTTACCACTGCAAACCCAGCGATGTTAAATTTCACAATTGTAATATACATATATATGTATGTATGTGTGTATATATATTATATTAATTTCATTAATTTGATAAACAAAAACCTGAAAAAACTGTTAATGTTTTTTTCGACGATGTTTTTGTTTCATCCTTTATTTGGCAACCAACTTCATTTATTAAACTACTTTGGCAGGTCACTACGATAATTAACTATTCGAATTCCCAAAAAAATCCTCCCATTAACTTTATCATTATTTAATTGTTTATTTCTCTGAACGAAATGAATCAGTTACCATAATTTTTCCACCCGATTTATATTACGATCCGTGTCGCCGTCAGCTGATGCTGATAACGATATACATTGATAAGCGCATAATGCAAACAACTCCAGGCAACCGCATTCCTTGTCAACTATTCTATAGCCAGGTGTAACGTATAGTTAAAACCATTCGAAAAAGCAACACCGGCCCTTCTACCGCCTAACTTAATCGGCTTTAGCTTTGTTACATTTCATTATATTTCTACAGTTGATACTATCTTTTGTTGTTGCAAATTAACTATTAAGTTTTCGGCGGAGGGTATTGGTACGTCATCTCACAGGTTTTCCTAGTTTGGGTACCAATGCACTTCTACAAGGGTTAAAACACAATAAAGAAAATACGTGTGTACGAACTGGGCGTCTACTCTGTTACTACGATAACGAAATTTCGAAAAAAAACTCGCTACTTTCCTACTCTCGTTCTACTTCGTTTCGTCCGATACAACATTGTTTGACGTTTAAATGTTCTAAGGATACTCTAATTACAGTAGACTTAGAACATTTAAACGGACAAAACGACGGGTCGAAGTAGAATCGCAGTTGGAAAATCGCGAGTTTATTTCGAAATTACGTTTTCGTTGAATTAGAGTAGACGTCCTGATTTAAATATAATATATTTAATTTCATCGTTGTCTATAGGCTAGGGAATAAATGTGATGTATTCAAGGGAAAACAGGAGAGAGCTATATCAAAACTAAGACAGTTTTAGTTACGTAGATCCTCGGTTCGTGGCTGACATTCTGAAAACCAGACTATAGAAGTTGGATCAACACAAGTTTTAATAGACGAACAGCTAATAGGAGCAGCGTAATGTTCCCACTGCTGGGATTCGGAGTCTTCTCTCACAAAGAGAGAGAGTAGAAGAGGATAGTTAGTTAACCTTCCTATACTCGCGCCAATTTTTGTAACACCTATACTCGCGCACGGTGTCACAGACCGATAGTTTGTACCCCTACAACATATTTTTTTTAACAAGAAACACATAAAGTATTACTATTATTTTAAAGTTTAGGATGTAATGAAACAAAACAGTATAACTAAAAGTTATTTTATTAATTATTTTACCAACTTATAGTTTTATCACAAATCAGTCTTAAAATTTGAGATTATTTTCTTAAGTACTAAAAAATTAAAATAAAATCTGAACTTCTTTTTAAAAACAAATTAAACTTCTTATTAATAACAACAAACATATCAATAAACATATTTATCTATGTTTGACTTAATTTTGAGCCTCGCCATAGCAATCAGGGCATACGGTTACAGCATGCTCCAAACAAAAGTATTTTTTGCAGGTGGCACAGTTGTAACGTGTCTTGCGGTTTTTTTTCGAAGAGCAGTATCCACAACGACCTACTTTATTATTGTAAGATGTTGCTGCAGACTCGGGTCCATCTAATTTGCATATTTCGGTGAGCCTGAGTCTTATGCTTCTCGGCAAGGATGAAATGAGAGCCCGTCGTCTAAGTTGCGGATTGATCAAATCGTATGCTAAGGCTTCAAGGAAGACTCGACGGCTAATTTTCTTGTTAGGGTTATTCTGCAGGTATATTATAAACGTATTTATACCCGCTACATTCATTAGGCTATAAAATATCACCATTGGCCATCTATTTGTCCCACGTGCGACGTTGTAAGTCTCACACATTTTGTCTACGGTATCTACTCCACCTTTGGTTCTATTGTAGTCCATTATAATTTCCGGTTTACCTGTATCTTCATTGATCTGGGCATCATCGTGCATGCTGGATACGAGAAGGACATTTTTGCCTTTTTTTGGTACATAGGATACAAGACTGCAATTGCCACGGTGCCCGAATAAACTAGATTTTTCGGCTCTTCCTCGTATTTCCGTGAAATTTTTAGGCAATTCTCGTTTGTTTTTACGAATTGTCCCAATAACTGTCAATTTGTGTTGAGACTCAAGCTTATCTATCAATGGAATACTAGTGAAGAAGTTATCACATGTGATATTACGCCCAGTATTGTGAATATTTTCACTCAATCGCAAAACCAAAGCCAAAGCGGAGTTATCAACTTGGTATGGACCGTCTGGTTGCTTCCCAACATAAACTTCCATGGTATGGGTATAAAACATTTTGGCATCTGTCAACGCATAAATTTTGATTCCGTATTTGTTGGGTTTTGATGGAATGTACTGGCGAAAGTTACAACGTCCTCTAAAAGCCTCTAACTTCTCGTCAATTGTAACATACTGAGACACGCTGTAATATTTTTTGAACGTTCCCACAACTATATCAAACAACTCTCTAATAGGTGCCAGTTTATCCAGTTGTATTCTCTCTTCTCGTGTATCTTTACTGTCAAATCTGAGACAACGCATCAATAGAAAGAACCTGGATAATCCCATAGTCAAACGAAATATCTCCGGGGATGACCCGTCAGTTCTGAAAAAATCTTTGGCATTTAGACGAGCGTTCCTTCTGACTCCAGCAAATAGTAAAAGGCCTAAAAAAGCTTCAATTTCAATATTGTCTGTATCGGCGCAGTCTCTCTCTCTTGTGAAATTATGCTTCATGCGATTAATTTGTTCATTAGTGTACTTTACTATCAGGCTGATAGTGCCCTCCGAAAAAAAAAGCCGCCACAGCTCACCTGGTTCCTTCAAATTTCTAGCTTCTCCTCTAGCGCCTGGAAGTTGAGTAACTATATTTCTAGCACGTCGCCTAGTTGGGTTTGAGGCAGGAGATTTATTCCACCTTGTCTGTCCATCTTTTCCTAAGTAAAAATCATGGGATCGTTCATTATGTTCTTCCTCAGATATCTCGTCATTGTCATCGTCTTGCTCGGTATCATATGTCTCTTCTTGTACCTCCACGTTATCTTCCACCTCACTGTCATTTTCGTCTTCATAGCTTGAGCTAGAACTTAATTCTTCCAGCAACAATCTGATGTGATCATCGTCCATTTTGATATGGATTAAAACCTAAAAAAGAATGATAAAATTGGTCAAAATATAATATAGAGCAACATACATACATATATTTTACTATATATACTTTATAAAGTAATCAAAGTCCGCAAAAAATATACAAATGCACGAAATAAATTATATTAATACTTACACAAAAAGTTACACCTATACTCGCGTCGGTCTCGTGGACCGATTGGTGACGAGTGCTACAACACGTGTGTTTCGCCCGAACGCGCGGCGTGCACTAAAACGAAGTTAGCCACAAATCCGGCAGCTAGCAAGGAACTCAACTTCTTAGGATTTACCTGCATAAAAATAATTACGAAAATGTGTTTCGTCGGTCTCACAGACCAACGCGCGAGTATAGGAAGGTTAATTAAAATAGCTTTTTAATTGTACATTAAAAACTATACAAGTACCTACTTTACTATGTATTTTGCCTGTATTTTTGCAAAAAAATACTGCTTTAATTATAGCTATAAATCCTTTAATTATACATATATAAATACTTAGACTATATTCAGTGAATATCTGTAGTTTTACAGCTGCATGAGCCAGCTGCGTCGTCCACAGATTATTATACCAGTGCCTTCTCTTTGTGCCTTTCGAAAGGGAATAAAAAACAACCTCCGAGCGATTGATTACCTTCGGAAAAGGCTGCGCTGCCCTTCGGGACCTCTCGTCTTGTTTTTTGTTGATGTCTCGAATGCAGCTGAGTTTTTCGAAAATTTACTTGTGGTACAAGCCTTGTAGGTAGGCTTTGTTGTGTGTAACTTTAGGGTTATTCGGAGTTTAACAAAAATAAAATTCGTTTACTTCAGGTTACAACCTATATTCAACTACAATTATATATTTTTCATCATAGACTTTGGTATAATTGGTGCAAAATATAGATAGATACACTTTATTGAACACACCAAAATAACAATAATTTACAAATTAAAACAGATTAAACACAAAGTTAGTGCGACAGATGGCGGCCTTATCGCTAATAGCGATCTCTTCCAGGCAACCTTAGGGTGGAAAAAGAAAAGTAGGATCTTAACATGCGGGGTGTGCAGCAAAATATATGTCCCGGTAACTAGTTAAAATATAGCCCAATAAGAGCGCGTAGAGATTTGAAAAATTTGAAAGTTTTGTATCGCATACCACCCCTATTATTTAATCATCATTCATTGTTTTTCTATCAAATTATAAAATCTTTGGAATTTAGCCGTACCAGTTTCAGACTATCCAAACTTCCAAACGTAATGGTTTTGAAAATCTAATTTTACTGACTAAATCTACTATACTATAATCTAATAGTTTATCATATTTCAACCCGATCAGCCATTTTCGAGGTGACTAAAGAGAAACATTTAGATTTTAGATGCTGTTTTTATTGGATTAAGCTTCTTACAAGAAAGGATAATTCACAAATTTCTCCCGACGATATTAATACCAGTCTTTTGGACTAAATTCACACGCCAACGGAGTTTTGAACATACTCCTGTAAGTACTGTAACTTGTCAACTTGTACACTTTGATTATAGGTACTCCTGTATCGTGTCAACTTGTACACTTCGGGAAACAGTACCCTATGTCCCTGAGTCATTATTGAGGCGTACCTATTTGATGACTATGAAAAAGGTAGTTACAGGCCGTAGTGTAAGGATTTTACATATTTTAGACAGATCCACCACTACTGGTGATGAGCAGTTGTTAAATTTAAACCATTACAATCATTTGTTTCATCCATCTTTCTACACTGCCAAGTATTTATCAGGCCTATCGTCGTGTAATGAAACCTGACTTAAAATTAAACTAAAATAAATAATATCTCTAAAACAGAACTAAATAAATATGTAATAACTTGTTTACTCTCTACTTTTATAATCTTTAGGAGTATATTTGAGGTCACATACTCACATAGGTATCATCGAATTTTGTTTACTTATTTATGTACCGAGTTTTTTAATAATTTAGAGTGACGGAACGACCAAATATGCACCTAATGATAAGAAACACACTTACCTACCCATTTTAGCTTAGTGTCAAGTAGCTATTTTTAAATTGAGAATCCAAATGACTGCCTAGTAGTACCTACTGGATTCTGCATGTTAAACAGAGCTAAAAGTTGAATTATCTTTTTTCACTGCAATTTATTTGGTAATATTGCCCTTCAAACCGGTAGACGGAGTACACACCAATGTTTGCACATTACTATTCTGCAGTACTCTACTAAACGTCGTACCAATACAATAATTTTATTTATCCATCCCTCGAATAGTCATTACCTGCCGCATTCCAAAATGTTCAGTCAAGTTTTTGAGAAAAATAAAATAGACGTTGAAACTTTCAATGTGATCACGTAAAACGGACTCAAAAATTGAGCTTAAGTCGAGTTTTCTCATACGTCGGCAAAACCCAAAGAAGTTTGTAAGTCCCTGGTGGTCTTCAATCTTAATTCATTAGAAATCAGCTCAGGTGTTAATTAAATTAGAAAAAACGGTCATTTCCCATATTTACGACGTTTTCCGGCAGCTAAAGTAGCGGTAACATGGTTTATTGGTCTATCAACTTGTCATCTATGATTAACAGCTGCTTTGTGCATTCAAAAAACGAATAAATACTTCATTTGTAAGCCGATCTAAAACATGCCGTTCACATATTGTTAGGCCATAGGTTTGAATCTCGACTGAAATTCTAGGTATTTTTCCAAATTCATGACATCACTACTGAGTTTAACGGTGAAGGAAAACATCGTGAAAAAACCGACAAGATCTAAGAACTGACAGAATCTAAATTCTCTTTGTATGACATTCGTCATCCATCAACCCACACTTATCCAGTGTGGTGTATTATGACAGCAGACCTCGAGTCTCAACATTGGAAAGCTAAAGTGAACTGATTGAGTGAATACATTATATAAACCGAAAATTATACGTATATCACAGAGAATTTACAGGCTCATGTTTTTTCTTACATTTACATAGATTCATTGAGGTACGATGCCTCAGACATATCAAACTTACAGCACCCACCCTTTCACCTCGGCGGTTAAAAAATGCCGACACATGTTAGATGCAGCTGCAATAATAGACAAACAGAAATATATGGATATTTTTTAACTGAGCCGTGAATAACAGGTCACTGACACGAATAGCAGTTAAAAATAGCAGTCTAGGAAAAAATATATTTTTTCAACATTTAGTTTGCATCCTTCATGTTCAAATGATTGACGAGATATGGTATTCTGGTACTGTTAAGGTGGCTCGACGATTTCTAAGGGGGACTGCGGTCCCATAACTATAAACAAATGAATAAATGTTAGTGGACATGACTCACAAGCCCCAAACTGAGCAAAGCTTGTACTATGGGAGCTATAGGTAGTGCAATCCACGAAGACGCGCCCCACCAATTTTGTTTTCCACCAATCGCGTTTGCTCCGAGCGTCAGTCGCGAACCATTCACCAGTCATTGTAGTGTGCGTGTGCATTCATTGGTAATTAGTGTGTACCGATAACACTCAAACATTGACGGAAGCTTGCACACATATACTATAAACGGTTAGGAGGAATAGTGGGGCGCGTCTTCGTGGATTGCACTATCTGTAACTACTAACTTTTCGTTTTGGTTCTATAAAGCTGGTCCTCTTTTACTTGCGTCACCTATGAAGGCTTATCAAATTCAACACTTGTATATTTTATTGGTAAACGCGAAAAGAGTTTTACATGTCTTGATGTCTCCGTCAATGGCGAACCTGGCTAATTTCTATTGTGAGTTGTTAGATGACTCACAGAACCATATGTAGTTTTGAAAGTTCTATTGCATGGCACACAGTGCAATAGACCCTTAGTATTATATGTGTAGATGTACTAGAAAGGCATAGAATCAGAACGAAACACAGTTTCTTAAATGGCAGTTGGCCACAATTGGCTTTCTACAGCATACCAAAGTTTATGCTTTAGTTTTTTTTATTTGTCTTTTTTTTATATGTATGTGAAATGTAAATTATAAACTCTGAAACGTTTTGGCTCTAGCTGTAAGTTTTTGAGTAACTGTAAATAAATAAATAAAAGGCTTTAGTAGAGTCTACTACTACTACGAGCGTACTAACATTATTATTATTAACCAAACTTACGCTCATACGTACATAGGTAATACGTAGAGAAAGAAACACAACATTATGCACCTTTATTAACACTTCAGCACAACAACAGACATCCACACACCTAAACATAGGAACATCCGAACTTTCAAACTTATTGTTTTGGCCGTGATCACGAGAAAATGTCGGTCTTCTTGTGACCATGGTCGTTGTAAACCAACCGAAACGTAGTTAAGGCGCGTCCCCGAGCAAAAAGAGTTTTTTTTGTGTAGTTTTCAGAGCGATCTACTCTTTATGCAAAACAAATATATATCAACTGGTAAAAATACAAGAAACTTCTGCAAAATCTTAGCTTTAAAATTGTAGTTTCCTTTTTTTGTTACTGAATACAATGTTTAATGAATCTCCTCACAACGAAACCACAAAAATTAGAAACTATTTTAATTATCAAGCATCTACTTGATCTTTTTTTTTTTTTTTAATAAAGAGTGACGAGACGAGCAGGTCATGTGCCTGATGTTAAGCAAGATGCCTGCCACATAACAGCACAGTAACACGCAGCTATTGGAACATGAAGAGTCCAAATCATTACCTAGCACTGCACTGCGCTCGTCACCCAGAGATATAAGATGTTATAACTCTAAGCCCTGTAATTTCTCTGGAAACATTGCCCTTCAAACCGGAACACAGTAATGTTTGCACATTACTGCTTGGCGGTAGAATTATTGGCAAAGGTGTGGTACTTCCCCAGGCGGACTCTGCCAAGAGTCCTACCACTACAAAACATCTCCATTATTTAGATTTTGTACGTATAGTACATAGGTGGTAAGTTGTAAAGTTGCAATTTGATTACGATCATTATGGTAGAATTTTTTTTTTCAAAAGATCAATATCTGATTTCATAAAGAGTTTATTCCTTAGAGTATGGAATACGTGTATTCTAAAATCAGAACGTAAAACAGTGACAAATCCTACTGTTTCTCTCTTGCTCTAAGAAATACTCAAGGTCATTTGTTCAGAGTAGGTTCTAAATTCTAAAGAATAAAAAAAATGACGGTCGTAGGGATAGGCACTGCCGATAGAAGTGAAAACTATCGTGAAAGCTTCTATCGCTCACGTCCCGCTCCAACACTACGACGCTACATTCGCATGTCGGTGGTACCACCGACCCTCTTATTTTTTCTCAAAAAGCGCTCATCGCGATTATAAGAGTTTTCAATTAAACAAATCGTCAGAGCATTAAATGAATATCCTATCACTACCAGTTCTTTGTCCGATCTCCGTTGGTGTGTTGGTTGATGTTTGTTGCCACGCACGAAGACCTACATCGACAAATGCATAATCATCATTGGCAGCCGATAATGACGGTCACAACAAACACGGCAAATCACCTACTTTCACACAACCCGCTGTAATTACTCTGGCACGGGTGAGGAGACATTCCGCAGAGTAACATCTTACTACCATATTACTCGCGATATACACAACCGCAGAGTGCAGTTTTTTGTGTCATTTTTGAGAGAACGAGATAATCTTATGTGTTACTTCTCGATCGCTTGTATATTAAATAGGTATCTACATTATTTTTTGGTCTGTGGGATTAAGTTAGTAACTACGGCATCCCGGCACAAAGAGTAAGGATTAAGGTTTCCAAATAAACCAAAATTTCGAAAACAATACCGTACCTATACAACTTATAGATTTCTGTTGATTTTTTAAAAACAGAAAACGGGGTACAAAAAGTAATCTGGCTATAGTTTGGAACCCAGAGATGTTAAATTAAAAATTAGGAAGAGTTCTGACAATTCGATGGAAACAAACATCAAACCATTTACATTAATAATGGTTGGACGGTTGAGCTTTCAGTAAATCTTTAGAGTTACTTCTGTGATGTTTTTTTATTCTGCGTAATATGCCGCTGAGCGATCTTTCGTTACGTTTGATCGGAGAGAGCGATCCGCATCCGTGGGTGCATTAATTCCTACTTATGCTACTAATTATTTCAATGTAATACTAATTTTCTCATTAAAAATGTTCTTTATTTATCGCTACATCTTCATGGGTCTATGGATCGTAACTGTGAGGTCATTAAATCATACTTCGTCTGCACCTTTGTTTATTTATCCATCTGCTTGCGCAGCCTGTGGAATGAGTTGCCGGAGTGGGTTCGGGTGGGATACAATCTTGGTGTCTTCCATCTTCGATCGCCATCAGGCCAGATGGCGGTCAAGTGTAAACCTTTAAAAGTTAAAAAACAAGTTTGTCATTGCAACTTGAGGAAACCGAAATGTAGGTACCAAGAAACTTATCATTCGAGAACTGAGGACATGTGTCGTCCGCTAATCTACACTTGGCTAGTGTGACGGATAACGGCCTTGACTCTCTCCTTGTGAGAGAAGGCGATATTAAGTACTTATTACTTCTGTGAAATAAATAAACTAATTAAAGTACCTATTCGCTTCCCACGACCTTCCCGGTTGATCGATCAACTCGAAAGGCTTCGATTCTTTGCTTACCCATTACCATGATGGTACAAACTATCGGATTATGCAACGATCTCAAACCTAATAGAGATGGACTGGGAATAAATATTCTGATAAATACAGATAATACTAGCAGCGCCTCGCGATGTTCCCGTTCCCGTTGTTCCCGTAGCTTTTCTGGGATAAAAAGTATGTTTGTATGTTCAAAACGAATTAACAAAAAATAGCTATGTAGTTAATTTATACGCTGTAGAAGTAGGAGCGAGAGGTATACCAGCAAAATCTCTCTATAACCTGCTTAAAGACCTTGGCTTGTCCAGAAGTGCAGTAAGTTCTATACTAGAACGAGTATCTTAAGCTGCACTAGTAGGATCATATCGGATTTGGCTGGGCAGGGAGAGAAATACGAGTAGTGAAGGCGAGTGTTGATGTACGTCACAAGGGGGCCCCTTTTAAACCTACGCCCGAGTCACAAGTCTTGGGGTCTACTCGAGATTTCTCTCTCTGCTACACGATGGACCCGGCACCCGCACGGTGAATCCATGGAATGCTAAGAAGTTCGTCTCTCTTCCAGACTATAATCTATCTGTGTTCCAAATTTCAGCCCGATCCGTTCATACGTTAGGACGTGATTGAGCAACAAACATCCATACATTGACATTCATAATATTAGTAGGATATTCTTGTAAACGTCCATATTTATGGCGATTTTGCTGAATCATTGTTTTCTGCACCAAATTTTGTATTACAGATGTACTGACAGATCCAATCTCACATCTTGGAAACGCATGTGTTTAACTAATAAACTCACATTCATTTTACCCGCTATTCGGCAGCCAGAGTGCTACTCCAGCTCCGTGCTATAAGTGACAAGTTTTCAGCTTGCCCCAAAAAACCTAAAAATTGGTGCCAGCTTTCGGAATATACTGATTTCACGACAAATTAGAAAATGTTAATTATGACGTAACAGTACTTTTTAGTTTTGTAGATTCATTTTATAGATACAGGTACTATTAGAGCTAATGCATTAACTGAATTGTTTGCTTTTACAGCTGTCTATGCAAAGACATATCTTCGCAGTTATGCAACAGTTTGAAGCCAGTTTGTCTGGGAGACCGTTATCTTGGCGCGTATTTATTACGAGTATGACTTCATCTTTGATCCGATCTCTGAGTTTGCTAATCTTCTCCGTGAAAGTTGCAATAATTAAGTCACTAGTAATTAACTTAAGTTTCATGCTTATCATCGCCATCACTGGTTCGCTGCCGGATGTCGTCATCTTCGTGTTATTACCGCTTCTTTTGTTTTGTAGCACTGTCGATGTCGAATGTTGAGGGGCTTAAAAAGAAGAAGCATGATTTGCTTAGTCTATTTTTAGATAAATTAAAAAAAAACAAGTTAAATCAAATCAAGTCAATTAATGGTAAAACTACTTGTTCATTTTATTTGATGTAAAAAATACATCCATTTCACGCGGACGACTTAGATTATTCTAAAACGTTGACATTTTTAAGGTTTAAGGATGATCCAAGTTGTCTTCCTTCTTTTGAGATTAAAGTACATATACATAATTCCACTTCTTTACATTGACAGATACTGAAATTCGCCAAACGAATTTCAGGTCATTTCATATTAGGCGCAGATGGCGCCTATATCATCATTTATTTGAATCGCTTATATTCACATCTAAAAACGGTTCATCCAAGTCAAATTCGTTTATCGAAAGTGGAATCGAATAGTTCGGCGTCCAAGGCGATATATAAAACGATGACAACGTAGTTACGATTACAGCGATTTCAACTCGACAATGCCTTGTAAGGTAAGCCAATGCCTTTACGAGGCCTCTTACAGAACACATCAAAGGTTCTAACTCCAGCGGAACTTGGAAAGGAGAGCCGTAATATCGTTTTAACAAAACGTTCCCACAAACCTGTTCTATAACACATGTGGATCGTGACCAAGAAGTTATAGCCGCTGCGCGATAATAGTCCAACTTCTTAGAACGCGGAGATTTGAACTTTACCATAAATTAGGTGTATTTTTTCAATGAAACAAAATTGAATACACGAATGACTAGCCCTATTGTAAGACTTCTTTGATTCGTGTAGTTTGTGGCTGAACTTTATTAAGAAAACTAAATTATAATGACAATAATATAACTATTGGAAACTAGCGAGCCTCTGGTATTATTGTAATGTGTAATAATGGAAGCTCGAATATTTTTATAATATCTTTCAGATCTAATTTTGCGTATATGTTTTTGTATTCGTATAATTTCTATTGGTTCCTTTTAAATTCTTTAAAATTGTACTTATCTTTACAATATTTACCCCTCGTCGTCATCTGTGTGAGTTCATAGATTATCGTGGGTTATAGGCGATTCGTCACAAAGTAAATTCGTCCCAAAAAAAGTGTGTGTAAATTCGTCACAATTCTATTTTTTAGATAAATCCTCGTTTGAGAATAGTAAATTCGCCAAAGTGTATTTTTCTGTATAGACAGCAGAAAAATCGAAGAATAAAAAATATGTAGGTAGTATATTAAATAATTCGTTGTGGTCCAAACTTCAAATGTCATGTGTGAGTTAATACTTGTAGATTTTCGTCGTGGTTCAACTTAGAGTATGGAATACAAAAATAAAACTTCAAACGTTACAGGTAGATAGGACAATAGTGCGAATGCGCAGTTACGATGTTTTGTCAAACAACTTGGAAAATGACTGGATGAATGAAATGGATTTTCACACAATAATATATTATTGAAAACATAATGGGAAGACTCGGCGTTCTAATAATATTATTGTTACTCAACAATAGCTATTGATATTTCTATGACCTTTATGGTTTCTGTATTATTTCCATATAATAAACGACGGCTAACACTGTGAAAGTTATGAATAATCGGTTTTTAGTTTTGAATGTCACTATCCAAATTAAATAGGTATTGTCCTGATTTACTTCCACATAATGAATGCGAAAATTATTCTAACAAAAGCCTGTTTGTTTTACAAAATTAGCGCCACTTCTAATTGCCAATTCGGTTCATTGATTTCTAGTTCATTCCATACAGAGATTAATTGATTGATTTCGTAGAGTGTGCAACTAATCTGCATAATCTAATACCGTTTTGCCCTTTTTTATCGGACTGCTCGTAGCTCTAAACAGTGATATCGTTGACGTTTCAAATACTCGAACGAAGAGGTTTGACTCTACTTTTGTGATAAGAACGTCTAGGCTGTGGAAAGCGTTGCCTGAGTGGGTTTTCCTCGATGGTTACTATCGTGGTGTTTCCATATCGAGTGTGGATCGGCTTCTACTAGGTAAGCACGTTCCATAGCAGACTGCATTTCAGGTGAGATAGAGGTCAAGTTAAAAAGAACAATAACGCAGGACCATCTAAAATTAAATGGTATTTCATTGTTATCAATTAGCTGCACCTACGGTGTTACTCGAGCCTTATCAGTTTTTTACGATACTATGTGATAATCTAGTACCTACTACTTATATGTATGATATATGATGTATAAATAATAAATATACTTCCTACGTATTTAATTTCATTCAAATCCGTTAAGCCATTTCAAAGATACGATTAACAAAAAACGTATCCCACTAATTTTAACGATTTTCTTATGAATGAACCTACTATGTACGTACTTACTATGTATTGAATTTCATTAAAATCTGTTCAGCTGTTGCATAATTACTTGCGAACAAACATACACACTTGCGTGAGCAACAAACAAACACACAAACACACAAACTTTTTGCTGAGTCCGGAGAAGTGATCTTCACAAAAAAAGCCACCTCCCCTTAAAATATACTCCCTCCACAGATTATTCCTCTAAGACTTAGCTCTTGTTACATGAATGTCTGTCATAACAAATTAGTCTATTACTAAATCTTTTAGCAAACCAACACAATGTAATTGCGGAACGAACGCCTCTTAGATCTAATGATTTTGATTCATTATCCTCTTGTCTGTTTCAACAGAACTTGTCTTGACGATGTCATTGTTTTTATTGTCGCTTTCAATGGCTATCAAAACACTTTCACAACGATACATTCGTTACTTAAAATCTATTATTAAAGCTTTCAAATCTCATAAATTGTTGCTGCCTTGTACGGCGCGACCGACTTATCTGCTCGATCACTTATAGAAGGAACTAGCTGCACTTCGCGGTGTCACCTGCGACTTCCAAATGATTCACGATAATAATTTATTTTCGCTTCAAGGGTTTCTTTTTATCTTTGAATATCATATTTATTTATATCTAATCGAAAGCAGAAAAACAAGTTTCATGCTTCAAGCTTCGAAACTAACGAAACTTCTGTACAAAATTTAATCCCCGATTTCAACCCTTTCCAACATTTGTTTCGCAGTAAAATGTACCTGCGTCCTTGCTCAGGCTCTAAGACCTGTCTAAGTTTCTGTACCCAATTTTATTTTAAGCCAGTAAATAAAATCATCACACTGCTGGACATTTGCTTCTTCCATGATACGCAACACAGACCAATCCTCTGCTGTTTACTCTAGCCACTACCTGCTCTCTACGCTACGGTTGCATTACAATAACATTATAGACTACAGGCCCGTGAACAAAATTTACGTAGTAAATGAACCACCAGGAGACCTATGTAGGATGATAGAAGGGTATCAAGTAATAAGATTCAGCACTATGCCGTCACTTGTAAGCTGTCCAACTGAGTACAGTCGAAGAGGAGGGGTTGCAACCCTCGATCATTTCTCCTTGTCGCATGATTTTTGTACGGCATTGCGAAATAGGTATAATGAATTAGGAGACGTACATAGTTTAGACGTGAAAGCTTAACATGCAAACAAATTTACTGTCGCATGTCGCATATAAAATACTAGCAGCGCCTCGCCGTGTTACCCGTGTAATTCCCGTTCTTCCGTCGTTATTCCTCCGGGATAAAAAGTAGCCTATGTGTTCTTCCAGACTATTGTCTACCTACATAAGTTCCGAATTCCAGCCCGATCCGTTCAGACGTTACGATGTCATTGATGTCAGCAACAAACATCCAAACATTAACATGATATTAGTAGGATTCGTAGGAAGTAAAAAAGGCCTTTGCCAAAGATGATGACCAGAAGCCATATATACATTCCAATTTATCAAACTCTATTCATTCCAAGTACAGTTTATAATTATTACAGTTATTTTCTGTCTCAATATTCTCAATGAAGAGTTAAATGGGTTAATTAGCTAAATGTAAAGGTCCTGAGTTCACGTTTTATCTAATAACGAGGAATCTGCTAAATTGGCGACAATTATCGTCCACCAAACTTAATTCTCAATCAGCTGACGGAGCCACTAGCAATTTATTGTAGCGAAATAAAGCTGATTTTAATGGCAAGCTTATTAGGATCTGGATTTAGGCGTGTCATAGATAAGTTGGTGGCAATGTAGTGCAATTTACTAAATAAACAAAAAATAAAGCAATGGTTACTCAACTCAACCCGCACTTGGCCAGCGTGGCTAAGACCAAGTGCGAGTTGGCGTATTGCCAAAGTGAAATTAAAGTACATACTTACACAATTTATTCCCTAAAAACTATGTCGATTTTGTACTTTAACTGAGTAACTATTGCATAACCTTGTTCCTTTAATAAATAATTGCACTACAGTGTCACCAACTTATTTCAGACATGTCTAAATTATAGTCTTTAATTTGGTAATAAAAACTGTCCTATTTTGATACAATGAATTATTGCCAGTTGGTCTCTCACCCGATTGTAAAATAATTTGTTTTGATGGTAATTATTGTCCTCTAATAATAGATAATTATAAATGAATAGTTTTTTGCGAATCAAGTAATAACTAATATTAAGTAGGTAGAACATACTAAAAATAAAGCATAAGTACTTAATAAAACTTCTACTTTACTCGTACCTAATACTTCTCGTAGAACAAATAAAATAAAAGAAATAGAACAATAACAATGAAAATAAAATTTACCGCCATAATATTATAAAACTTTCAATTTGCTTGTTTGAGTTCGTTTGAAGTCACTAACGTTGACGTCAGCGAAACTTATATTAAACGCGGTTTGTTTTTCTCTTACATTTGTCAGATTTATTCTCTCCTAAGCTTTGATTGGAATACGGCTATTCTGTTGCTGCTGTCTGTGGTTCTAAGTAGTACGCGATTCTCGTTGAACTCAAAAGTTTAATAAAATTGAAGTAAAATTTAAACTTCAAAAAACGCAGTGTGCACTGTGCAACATAATATGTCGAATTTATTGACGCATGTAACAAATAAAGAGGTTGCGCAATAAAGATCACTTCATACGAACAATGCAGGTACATTGTATGCAAAACGACCCATCCCGAAACTCAATACAAGATTCAGAAATTGATATTGTCGAAGTTACTCGTTGCGAAGTCTTTGCAAAGGAAAACTTACTCGATAGACAGTGTTTTAACTCTTCTTGTTTAATAGCAGCGTACCACTTTGCTATTGACGTGCATGTAAATTCATTAGGCCCACATCTTGTATGCCACAAATATGCATTCTGGTATGTTCTACATATGCACCTCTATACACGTATGTAAGCATAGTTAGTAAGCTCAGATTAGCAGAACAAACTTTCTGAGCTAAGCCCAAATTCGGTAGGCATAGTATCCATTGTATAAAAAAGTCACACATCTTGCTCGTCACTTGTCTCTATTTTATACATATATACTTATATTTTTGGAAGTGAAAACTTCTTTAGGCGCGCCTAGACATATTTTTCGTGGGCAAGAATTGAATTCATTCGTCACGCTCGGGTATGATTAAGAAAGCTTCGGGTAAACTGGGGACCATGGCTATTGGCTATCTACCTATCTAGAAATACGTCAGCCGTCAGCCAATGGGAAATGCTGAAGGGCGTGGACAGGCCATCATGACATGGCCATCTAGAAACGCATCAGCCAATGGGAAATGCTGACGCATTTCTAGATGGCCACGCCAAGATGGCGAGGCCACGCCCTCTGGTTACACCCGTGTAACCAAGTAAAGTTAAAGTTTCCAAGGTAAGTTATCAAATTCTGAGTTTCAAAAGTTTTCACTTCTTTCGGCAGTTCCTATGACTGCCAATTTTTTTTAAATAAAGAGTGACGTGACGAGACGAGCTGGATATGTGCCTGATGGTAAGCCACATGCCTGCCACATAGCAGCACAGTGACACGGAGCTATGGGAACAGGAAGAGTCCAAATCATTACTGCACTCGTCACCCAGAGATCTAATTTGTCATATCTCTAAGCTCTAAGCCCTGTAATTTCTCTGGAAACATTGCCCTTCAAACCGGAACACAGTAATGTTTGCACACTACTGCTTGGCGGTAGAATATCCTGCTAGTATTATAAATGTCACTGTTTGGATGTTTGTTACTCAATCACATCGGAACAGCTGAACAGATCGGGTGGAAATTTGGAACACAGATTCTGCAATCTGGAATAACACATTAGGCTTCTTTTAATGACGTGCAAAATAAGGGAACTGAAACCATGGGCCGCTGCTATTATAGATAACAGTACCTACAAGAAATAATGAACCATCTGAGACAAACTATCATCATAGAATAGATAACTATCATAATGTCTCTGCGAATTCCTTTGTTTTCCTGTGCCTATTTTGCGAATATATTTGTATGTACTCTACTGAATGTGCTCTAGTTTTTGTGTTATATTTTTTTAATCCTTTAAAAAAAAAACACCATAAGCTTAATCTTCTGTGAAACTTATAAAAGGAGTTTCACTGAAAATTTGTATTATTTTTTTGTTGCAAAAAGGTTTAATAGCAAGCCGCAAGTTTTTTGCATCCACACCCGCAGTCATCAATGTAATGAGTTGAAATGACTTGACAAGCGGTAAAGAACGGCAGAGCAAGGACCATACTTACCTAAATAATGACTTGACTGCTTCATAAAACCACAACATTTAGTTGTATTAAGAAATGTAACACAAATTCAAAGTACTTTGTTCAATGTCAATTACTAAACCAAAACAAAAAAATTGACAGGCATAGGAACTGCCGATAGAAGTGAAAACTTATAACTCGGAATTTGATAGCTTACCTTGGAAACTACACGGGTGTAACCAGAGGGCGTGGCTTGGGCATCATGGCATGGCCATCTAGAAATGCGTCAGCATTTCCCATTGGCTGATGCATGCCATGATGGGCAGACCACGCCCTTTCAGCATTTCCCATTGACTGACGCATTTCTAGATGGCCAATGGCCATGGTCCCGAGTTTACCCGAAGATTTCTTATCATACCCAAGCGCCAAGCGTGACGCTAGAATTCAATTCACAGCCCACGAAAAATCTGTCTTCTAGGCGCGCCTAAAGAAATTTTCACTTCAAGTAGGAACGCATCCAATTGTACATTTTCTATAAAGTTCACAAATTAACATCATGTTACTTTACTGTGATTATCGTACAGATAAGTGTTAGTCAGTTATTTTATTACGGTTGTAATTGTAAATACAAGTACATTTTTACTGCTACTATCAAAATTACTAACTATTTTTTTAAAGGGTTTTGCAGTTCTCTACTGTTTACCGAACTTTGAGAAACGTAGATGCCACTCTAATACCACCACAGAAATCTAAATAATAATTTATTATTTAGATTTCTGTGAATACCACAGTATAAAGAAATATTACCTGTAGTTCATTGCCTTTGATCTTGGAAGAAACGCCAATAATGTCTAGACACGGGTAGGGTTGTCGTAAATAAAATAAAAACGTGGCACCAAAATAAAATTAAAACACACGAAAGACATCAGCCCTGAGCCGTGCTCCTGCAATACTAACATTGTAATGTAAGCTATGCAGGAGCGCGCTTTCCGCGTCTCACCCCGCACGCCCCTCATGATGCCCCGTCTAGACGGCTTCGTCAAACGACTGTATGTATGATTTAATAGACTGTGCTAATACACAGAACATACCTGCCTAAAAACATACTACCACAATAAACAGAAATTAATAATCCACACACATTCGTAAATTACAGGAAAATAAAAACTATACATTATCATATTACACCATGCATAGTTTACATTGTATTATAGATTCTAAAACATGGCCAATAAGTCGGGAATTGGTTTGTAACTTCTAATGTAAGCATGGTTCCGTTGGCTGTACAAGTTTCTATCATTGAAAATGTTAATGTAGCACCTGTTTTTGAAGAGGCTTCAGTGGAAACCAGTCGAGTAGGAATCTACATGATGTTTAACACGTAGATACGACGTATGAGACGCGTGTGGATAATATATTCAACAAGATGATAATGAACGAGCGGTATAGGCTAGCTAATGGATCTATAGAATAAATCTTTATCATATTGGTATAGAGGTAGAAAAAAAAGAGTTTACATTTACTACGTATAGAGTTAGAACAAACGCTTTACGCCGAAAGCATAGGTCTGATCGCTCTTGTCTTGTCGCTCTTGTGGAAGTGTCATACTTTTGTCGCGGCACATCACTATGTTGCCATAGCCATCCATAGCTGACATTCAACCCATCTACTTACGAGTACTTACGATTGGTACAAAGGAACCGTGCGGAAAACCCTGATCTATTTACTTATTCTTTATCTAAGGGTAGAATCTACATATTATATTGACACTGCTCTGACTAGCTGACTCGACAAACTTAGTTTTGTCATAGCATTATGCAGCCCACTATATGTTTCCACTGCTGGGACTCGGGGCCTCTCGCAAAGAGAAAGCCAAGGCCATAATCCACCACGCTGGCCTAGTGCGGGTTGGTGGATGACACATGACCTCAGATTCTATGTACATGTCGTCACCATTTTAAGTTAGCGGCACTAAGCTCGTGAATTCGAAAAGACGTGGTACGCGTAGGATTTGAACCCGGAGGCACAGATCAGAAAATAGTTACTTCGTAACCGGAGGATCGGATCGGCAGTCGCCGTTCTCCCGACCAGACCAGCCGTAACTAGTTTTGTCATAATTATGTCATATCCTAGAAATATATTAAATGCGATAGTCTGGATATTTAGATATGGATGTTTATTGCTCTATCAATTCTGAACTCTGGAGATATTTTTTTTTTGAAATTTGCAGAATATGTAAAATAGTCTGGCGCAATATACATATAGGATGACTTTTTATCGTGAAGAAATAAGGGAACGGAAACTAAGCAGGCATTGCTGAGTAGTATTTAAAGAGAGTACGCCGAATTTGCCAATCGAGATTATGTGCGGTATTTCTTTAGAACCACTTCACTAATATCAACAAATCTTACACCAGTTAAAAGATGCAAGTCTCCAGTTGGTCATAGGATATATTTTATGACTGTAAATACAAATCAAACAAAGCTATAATGATTTTCGCACCACACGAAGTCGGAACGAGCCGTTATAATTTGGTCTTAAAAGAGTGCCGGTTGGTCAAAAAAAATGGAATGCGTCACTTAGTAGGTCTCTAAGGTGTTTCTTCTGTAAAATTCCAAAAAAATGTAATGTGCTATCCAAAAGCTACCTTCAAAGTATTCCCTCTGTCAACAGCTGTATTGTTCATATTATATTGTTGTACATAAAGTATCGTCAAGTTTTGTTATCTAATCTTTTATGGGACAATAGTTACCCCATAAAACGGTTAATAAGGTAAGGAACACCATGAATTCTGATCACGTCACTTCTTGGCCATAACAATCATATAAATCACCGCATCCAAACTTGGAAAGATAATCGTCATAAAACAGTACTTTATTTCCAATCGATTCATAAAACAATCGAGAAAAACTCAATCGATAAATCTGAGTTACTTTGACGAGCTGCATAAGGCGTTTACCCGGTTCCAAAGGCTGCAGCTGCAATATTGTACGTGCATTTGTGTTATTTCTTATTTCTTCGAGTGAAAGAGTGTTTTTGTTTGTATTTGAATGGTGATAGATTGGTATTTGGGTAACGGTTGCGCATGGGCCGGCGTGACGGGTACACTCATTTTCATTATGGACGCCGGGCATGCGCAGTGCATTCCTGTGTTCCAGTCAGCAAGTATAGCTACAGACAATAAAACTCCATATCACTATGTGATAAGGCTTTAAGTCGTATGAAAACAATTTCATAGTGTTCCTTGTACGTTGTACGCAAACGTATTGCCCGATTGAGCCCATTCTTGGTCAATTTGTTTATCACAGCCAGTTTTATGAATACGTTGAAATGATGCACGAAATTAAACACTAAGTAAAATGCACGCTGCGGGAACAGACTAACCTCTGTATAACTTGGTACTTGGTACCTATCAGCCCTATCGAATATTATTTATGAATGAATTATGTAGTACTTACTTAGTTAGGCTTATGTTTTGATAATGGTTGATAACTTAACCACTATCTCGCCTGAACGTTTAAACCTTAAGACGTTTCTGTCTACGGTGAAACCAATTCACTCTCGACTTGAAGACACCAAGATTGCATTCACCGGAAAAACCAACTCAGGTAACGCATTCCACAGTCTAGACGGTCTCATTGTGAAAGTAGAGTCAAACCTCTTCGTTATATTTCGTATACTGTAAGTGTTCACATTAAAATCAATTATAATTTTTTGAAATTGGAAAAATGCATGTTCAAACTATCGTTGGACATGTGCCATCTACCGACCCGTACTGGGCCAACGTGGTGGATCGTGGCCTTGACTCTCTCCCATTGCAAGAGAAGGCCGTGCGTCCCAGTAGTGGGAACATTTAGTGGGCTTATGTTTGTGCAAAAAAAATTCTTGCTAATTACCTATTTAATTTCATTCACGGACACCGCTGCCGCAAAAAAAATTGGCAGTCACAGGCACTGCAGATGTGAAAACTAACAACACAGAATTTAGTAGCTCACCTTGGAAACTACGCGGGGTTAACCGGAGGGCGTGGCCATGACCATGGCCATCTAGACTAGATCATCCGAGTTTACCCGAAAATTTATTTAATTCACGAACGTGACGCTTTAGGTCAATTCGCAGCCCAAAATCTGTATTATGTCATGCACCAAAAGAAGTTTACACTTTAATATGAATAATTTTATTTAACATCCATCTAATCTCCATTACTCACCCAAGCCTCCCAATTCAGTATCGTTTTCGGAATATAATAAAAGGACAAAAGAATCATGGCGCCGTTTCTGCATTTAGCGCCTCGTGACATCAGTATTAATAGCTGCTTTTTGTGAGAACTCTATAAACGCCGCTAAACTATTAATTAATTCAGTAACCCGTGAAATGGTTGAAAAATAAACATTTATGTCTGTTTAAAAATCAAATGTTTATTTTTAGTCATGACCCTATGCTAAATAGTGTAAATAGGATGAATAAGCAGGCTTCCCTACTATTTTTCTTACTCGTAGATATTTACCTGGATGTAAAAGAGGAATTATATATTTTAGTAATTAAATTAATGTGGTTGTTACACAGATTTATTGGGTGAACGGGTAACTCACGTGTAATATGGTCGGTCAATCCGACTCCAGTTTCGGCCGCGTCCGGCGGCCTTTTTCAAGGAGAGAGTACGCGCGCGATGGCTGCCCGTTTGGCACAAACAAAATAAATAAGGAATTAATGATAAAAGTATGACGTTTTTGTTTATAAAAGGAAGGGGTCTTATGCTTTTGCGTTTAGATGACCTCTACTAACTACCGTACTTAGGAGTAGCGCAGGCGCAGTATAACGTGTATGTATGTGTGTCTATGTATCTGTTTGTGGCATTATCGCCACATCGATTTCGTTGCATTTTTTGTTTAGTTTGAAAACTGACATAAACGTGATGAAGTATACATAATATAATACGAGTAAAAAGATGTATATTCAGTTTAGGTTATTACGTTAGTAGGATATCGTGCGCCTCCTGCACTTAGTCCAAAGTTCTGTAGAAGGCAGAAGCCATCTGAAAGCAACCATTGCTCTCTATTTTTATTTAAAAAAAATATAGACCGAATGATATGGATGAAAAAGGATGGTTTGCGTTTTTGGCTAAGTACACATTGGTGCGGGGCTAGATTACTTAAAATTTAATTTATTGTTCGTGTTTCAAAATGCTCACATGTTCGTACGAGTACGTAGGCGATTATTTAGTAATAAGGCCGCATCCTGTGCTACTTCTAAGTTTTGGAAATAGTTAGAACTTTTTGAAATTTAAGTTTTGAAAGAATCAGTGGAGCTTATCAGAAACTTAATAATTTATGTAGCTTTAGGAAATGGCGAAGATTTGAAACACAGCCAACATATATTTGGTTTATAAATTGTTTTCGATTTGGTGTTGTTAGTATGGAACATACATGTCCTAACCTCAAAATGTGAGTACCGAAGTTAGTCCAGAATTAAACGGAGCGAATAAGTATGTACCTAACCATAAATTTTCCTAGAGTTACATTTCGTTTTGTAATAACGTTTCCTGACAGTCTTTTGTTTAACCCTGGTTTAATCCCGGTAATTGCGTCATGCATGCACTTACAGTATTTGTCATTGAAGATACCGGGTGCCTCTTCAGAGACGGAAACATTTTCTCGTTTTTATCATTTCCTAGTATCTAGGGCTGGATGATTTAAATTTACCTGTTAATAGTTAACATGGCCATTTAAATATTTTAAGAAAAAAGTTGAATTTTAATGTAATTTCTTATGCTCTACCTTGTTATCGTGATGATATTTCTGAATTGGTGGTAGTAAAAAAAGAGAAACAAAATGTTCTGATAATAAAAACCTGAAGATTTCTACTTAGAGAAATACTATTAGGTGCAGACAAAATTCAAAACTACGATCTTTCCCGGTTAAAAGGGTTTACTGTCGCAAAGAAAGACTCAAGAGACTCCGTCTTTGAGGCCCTTAGTCCCAACTGTGGGAAAATACTACCTAAACCTACTAGTGTGCTAAACGAGCTGCGAACACGCGCGCGCACTCGCCTTGAAAAAGATCGCCGGACGCGATCGAAACTTGAGTCGGACTGGACTGACTATATTAAACGTGAGTTGCCCGTGTATTAATTTTAAAACACACTACCTATTATAATGTTTGCAATGCTGCGGTTAGTATTCTTTTAGTTTTTGGCAGCCCTGTTATATGATAGAAGTGCATCACGTTGCGATAAGTTTTTCTGGAAAAGTGTTTTTTATGAATGTTTATCAATCGCTCGCGGGCGTTGGCGTTATAATACCGCGATAACACTCGAGCCGCGCCTGATAACCATCTACTACAGAACCTGCTCTGTTTAATATCAGATTAGTAGAAATGATAACATTTTGGCTAAATATCAGTAGTTGCTGGCCGAAAATTAAAATGAAAATAACACATAGTTTTGTAGTGATAGGGACTCTTTGCAGATATGAGATGGAAGTAATCACACCTTTGCCAGTTATTGTAACGGCAAGCAGTAATATAGAAACCTCACTGTGTTCTGGTTTTAAGGGCAAAGTTAGCAGTGAAATTAAAAGTCATATAGAGATGAGACATCTAGTGTCTCTTGGTGACGACGCAGTGCAGTGCTAAGTGATGATTTGGACTCTTCGTGATCCAACAACTGCATGACAATGTGCTGTTGGGTAATGGCCAGGCATGTTGTTTACCAAACTATAAAAATAATCGAGTCAATTATTTATTTGTCTCATCTAAAAAAGTTCCATTGACGTGTGGGCTGTAAGATTCAAAAGTATTTGAAATATGAAAGCGAGTTGTAAATCACGGTTTTCGTTTGACTCCGGCGCGGAGGTTCCGTGTTATGCGAGGTAATTAGCACGAACGTGACGAATGCACAGATCGGATGCAAATACCACCGGTCTTACTTTCCGAAACCGGTTCGTATGGCGGAGAAATAACATTACTTTACAAGCTGACACAAACTCGGTTTGCATATTTACGATCAGAAATAAGAACTAAAATAAAACCCGGTTTTGTTCATGAAAAATTAAATTATTTGTACCACATTATTACAAAAACATTTTTTAGACCAGAAAATGCTTAACGAATTCCACCTTCTCCGAGGATATGACTATGGGGGACTCCCATCCAACGGAAACCTAGCCGCTAAAAACCTTAAGTTGGTTCTCTGTGCGCTAATGTGTCAGAGCTATAGAAAAGCTTTCGCAGTCAACCGCAACTGCGGCAGCGCTGGTCTCCTAAGACCCTTCTAAACCCTTCTCCTAGGAGAAGGAACCTAGGAACCACTGCTGGGGTTTTTAAACAGAATGTAAATGTATATGTATTTGTGAGTATTCACAATTTGATTCTAGCTGGACAATTCAGAATGATATAAAATGTAACTGTATTGGCATTGGCCCTATAACTTCATTATCTATACAAATTGTGGGTAAGTAGGTACAATCGTAGATAACTCAAGTTGAAATAGTAGCTATTAGCTTATTATTTGGTTAGGTACGTTATTTTATTTTGACACAGACGACCTTAAATTATCGTTTATCCTTTTGACCGCTACGCTAAAATACTCTGCCATGCTCAATACTCCAAGGAATAAACAAGCTAACATTTAAAAATTTAAATCGCCCTACATCCTCGATTTCAAAATTTGTCATAGTGTTCTAAGTACAAGTAGTATAAGTTACGGTGGTCTAGTCGGGAGAACGGCGGCTGCCGATCCGGAGACCCCGGCTTCAAACCCCACACGCACCACTGTCTTTTCGAAGTCATGTGCGTAATGCCGCTAACTTAAAACGGTGAAGGAAAACATCGTGAGGAAACCGACATGTACCTAGAATCTTTCGAAGTCATGTGTCATCCGCCAACCCGCACTGGGCCAGCGTGGTGGATTTATGGCCTTAACTCTCTCCTTGCGAGAGAAGGCCCCGAGTCCCAGCAGTGGGAACGTTTAGTGGGCTGTTGATGTTGTTGATGTTCTAAGTACTATATAAAATTCTACTAGTCAAGCCCTTTCATTTGATATTCATAATTGAGGGAGTTGTGAAAAAATTACGTAATCCACCATTTTGTGGCAGCGGCCATCTTGAACAGCGGCGATTTTCAACACACGTAACCAAGAACACTCGACTAATTCATATTTCAACAAAAAAAACAAAAGTAATTCATCCTTTCTGGAGCTACGATGCCAAAGATAGACACATACCCCACATAAACGTCAAACTTATAAAACCCTGTCGTTCTTGCACCGAGTGTTAGAAATAAAACTAAGAAGATTATAAACCATATTTTAATTATTATTATAAGTATAGAAAATATTGTTTATACATTACTACAGAATAATAGACAATCAAACCCATAGTTCACCTAGCTTGGTCAGCTTAGTGACCAAGTGCGGGTTGGCGCAACGTTACATAAACAACCGCAATAACAAAACAGCGTCGATTGGTTTCGTGATAAAAAAAAGGCTCTGGCACGTGCGGCCATCTCGTTTTCACTGTCGACAACGCAACGTTCACCTTCCTCTACTTAGCATGCATCCCTAGAGTTCAACACACAATATACAGAATGGGCAAACACAGATGGAGAACTTAGTAATCATGTATTTAAAGATTTAAAGCATCTAACTTACATTCTCGGTAGACTCAAGTGTTGGCAGATTGGTAGTCAAAAGAAGGCAAGAGAAAGATCTGGCATCACCTAGAAGGGTCGGTGTTCATGCATGAATGAGACTAGACCACAAGACGCATATGTGGTGAGACTGCCTACACTCAGCAGTGACAACAGCACAAACGAGATGAAAATGATGTTGTTGAACCTCTAACCATTACAAAAATGTTGTCTTTAGTATTTCGATTGACGTAACCAATGCCGTTAGTTTCTAAAACTATTTGACTTTGCTCAAAAAATTTACAGATTTTAAGTTCAGTTTTACTAGTCGTAAATGGTAGTCGAAGGCATTGGAAATTGGATTTGTTTCTTTGTTTATTGTAAACACCACATTTGTTCATGTTTTGATTTTTTCCATAAAGCTTATTGTGACACGTGAGGAAATAGTTAGAGCAGTCGAGTGCACTAGAGATGAGTTTTATAAATATAAAAGTATACTATCTTTATGACATTCCTTAATTTATGGATTCCTCAAAATGTATTTGAAATAGATAGAAAAAAAATCTGGAACACATTAGGTCCGAATTAATACAAGCCTAATGTCAAGCCCAGGCTCGAAACCAAACCTTATTCCAAAAACCATTACTTATCCATCTACCCAAGTTATAATCTGTTACCTAAGCCGTCCATTCATTTGTATATCATCCACACTACCCTCGATTGTCCATATTCCGGGCAGAACGTGATGCGAATACTAGTGAACATTCAAACCTTTCATAGGATGTGGTATGATTAATTAATCAAACGTTCATTTAAGACAAAGGATCTAATATTAGACACAATACGTCCTTACGAGTTGGGTATAGAGTTAGTACACACGTAGGCTATTGATTGACTTAATCATCTATTGATGATTAGTAGTTATTTGTTATTGTTGGATAACTGACTTAGAATTTTAGTTCTAAACGGCTCGAATGTTGCACAATACGATATACGCATGTTAGTGACGCCGCTACATCGGCGTTGTCGATGACGTAAATCCATAATATTCACCCTAACAAAAAGTGCTCGGCTGAAGAATAAACTCTTAGGAATTTGAATATTTATTCTGATTGATCTCTTTTTCTTCAGAAATAATAAAATACAAAATACATTGTATTTTCAAAAAGACCTTATTATGATTAAACCATTCTCGTATCCATTTCAACACACAAACAATTACAACAATATCGAATCATCCGCTTAGAGGAGTTTAATTACAAATGCAAATACAGAAGAATTTATAAAAATAAATAAAAATCCGAACCAAAATTTAGGAATCATCAAAGAACATTATTTTTAGTTCTAATTTTTCTTTAAAATATTTTCCCCGTAATACCACTAGGTACGAATTTATTCCAATGTTAACAACTGCCGTTCAATCTGTGAGGTCGCTACTGAACGCAACTGTTGTAAGGTTTCAGTTATTTTCAGCAAAACATTGCGAAACGACGGAATATTGTGAAACGGTAATCAACTTCGACGTCAGCGTACTACCTACATTTATGATGTTTTTCAAATAGATTTTAATTATTATTCTACTTCATAATCATAAGATCATAAGCTATCATTCACTGCCTTCTTGTCGATGAAGTACTTAGCACGAAAATAGACTCCACTTTTGTACTAAGAACTTCTAAGCTGTGGAATGCGTTGCCTGAGTGGGTTTTACGCCGATATCGGTGGTTTTACGCGATGGTTCAATCTTGGTGCTGTCAAGTCGAGAATTAATCGGTTTCTTTTAGTTAAGCTCCCATTCAGCGACGATGCTGTCTACGAAGATCACATCGTCGCTAAACATCAGATGAGATGGCAGTCAAGTGCAGTGAAGGAAAACGTCACGAGGCAAACCGGCACGTGCCAAGAAAAATATCTTTCGCGGAAAACACATGTGTTACACAACCACACCGCTAACCCGCACTTGACCAGCATGGTGAATTTTGTCGTAAACACTCTCTCTCCTTGTCAGGTCCGGGATCCCAGAAGTAGCAACATAAAGTGAGTTGTAAATGCAATTAACAGTGCCCCCCAGCGTTGTACCCGCGTACTTCCCGTTACCTTTATTTTCCTGGGATAAAATGTACCACATGTATTCACATGTGCTTTATCCATGTACTTTATCCAGAATATAATCTAACTGTATTCTAAATGTCAACCCGATCCGTCCAGACGTTCCGACGTGATTGAGCAACAAACATCTAAACAGCCAAACTTTGATATTTCTTATATTAGTAGGATAATAATTTGGGCAAGTCATCAAAGTTTCGCATTCGCATTACTCTAGCATTCGCTCTACACTTCTGAAAATATTTTGAGTGTTGTTCATACATTGTTTGGTTATCAATTCAAACGAAATTATACGTTATCTGTATGACATAATGGGCTGGTTTTGTTATGGCAGCACGCTCCCATTTCTGATGTGATTCATATCGCAGGACTATCTTATCTTCAAGGTTAGCTTGAAATAACGCAGTTAACAACAGTTTTCCATTCAGTTCAAAATAACAATGGAAAATTGAGTTTTTTTGTAACACAAAGTGTGCTCGCCCGAAATCCGAGAAAAAAATGAATGTATTTATTTAAAAATATGTGTGTAAACATACTCAAAAAATATTTCCTTTGAATTTATCCACTAAGTTTAAACCTTTGTTTAAACAAGAAACATACTAACCTGAAACTAAAAGGAAACCCTTTTAAAGCATCAATAAAAAGAATGAAATGAATTTTACTCAGCTTGAATATAAAGATAAGAAAAGATTTTTGAGCATGAGTACTGAGTACATTAGGTTTACCTAATACTTAGATTCCTCAAGATGATTAGGTTTTTGTGAGAAACCGTCTCATTCAGCAAGAATCTGACTCATTCAGCAGATTTTACAATGTGTTTCCTCAAACCTACACTTTCGTAAAATTAGGTATATCTGGGTTTATCGCATCTAAAGAACTTCCTTTGTTTATACTAGCGATATTGCAAGCAATCTAACGATACCGCTTTTATGAATAAAACTTTTGATTTTGTCCAGTTTACATTATTCCAGTCCAGCGATCAAATCCAGCGCTCGATTATTTACTGGAAAATGCGTGCCAATGCTTTCCAGCGCCAGTTTACATTTTTCCAGTAAGCAATCCAGCGCTGGATTCGATCGCTGAACTGAAATAATGTAAACCGGGCATAATTGCGTACATAATACCCGGTTTACATTATTCCAGTCCAGCGATCGAATCCAGCGCTGGATTGCTTACTGAAAGCATCAATCCAGTGCCAATGCTTTCCAGTGCCGGTTTACATTTTACAATTTACACATTTCGGGCGTGCAATTTAAGTTTGTGGATGGATTACATTTGTTTCATCCAAAGAACCACGATCGATGTGTGCTCTTCAGACGTCGTTTTGCCGAATGCAAATCATGGTTCAAAATAGAATAAAGAGAGTTACAACCGTGACTAAACACGTCGTGAAGATGCCATAATATGGCCTTGCTCGCTCCGTGAGGAAAATAAACATGGATGATAGAATTTAGACGTTGTTTATTACGAACTGGAGTAAGTATATCTTTAAACAAAGTCTTTTGTTATAAAGATATACGCGGAAAATGATTTTATTTTGCATAGATAGATAGATAGATAGATTAACTCTTTATTGCACTTAACTAAAAAAATAAATAAACAAAAGTCACTTAAAACAAAACAAAATAAAGTAGCAATTGGCGACCTTATCACTAATAGCGATCTCTTCCAGGCAACCATAGGATGTAATGAGAGATTTGAAAGTATGGAGGAGGGGAAGCACAAAAAAGTAGTGGTTGATACTTATACATGTACATGTAATGTCGTAATACAAAC
Organism: Ectropis crepuscularia; assembly: GCA_963693475.1. Taxonomy (NCBI): domain Eukaryota; kingdom Metazoa; phylum Arthropoda; class Insecta; order Lepidoptera; family Geometridae; genus Ectropis; species Ectropis crepuscularia. Next base: position 6,654,829 of record OY856340.1, read on the forward strand.
ATTTGAAATGTTTGATAATGAACTGACTTCGTGGTTCAATTGGTAGTAAATCTGCCTATAGATTTGTAGGTAGGTAGTGGTTTTGGTTCCCATCCAGAACAAATGTTTATGTGATGAATTCGAAATACTAATGTTTGTTCTGTGCCTGGGTGTCTCTTTGTACGTATCATAAATATGTAGTCATTATGATAATTAAAGTATTAGGTATAGGTATCAGCTGTTTGCCTTCCATATTACAAATTACAAGTATCAGATAATTATGAACTAGTTGCTACTGTAGCATTTGTTTTATTTTTATTACGCTTACTCTAGTGCCAAAAAGATGTCTATATCAAATAGGCTTGAGTTTGACCGCCATCTTATCTTATGTACCTACCTACTTAATGCGACTCGACGATCCGATTTACAGTGGGACGCTTATCTACCTACTTAGAGACGATTCACACGGCGCGGCTGCCAACCGCGCCCGCGCGCGGGCGCGGCAGATTTCCATATAAAATTGAATTCAATACACACGACGCGGTTTACGGCCGCGGCGGCTGCGGCAGCCGCGCGGCGGCCGCGTGGCTGCGCGCGATTCTTGCGCAGTAGCTTTCCGGAGCAGAAACCGCGAAAACCTGCGGTCTCGTGAGTATTGAAACAAAACCGTCGCGCGGCGCGGCGCCGCGCCCGCGCGCGGGCGCGTTTGGCAGCCGCGCCGTGTGAACCGGGCCTTAGATGAACCCGATTAACTCTCGATTTGAAGTCACCGTAGATTGTTTCCATTGGGTTAGATCCAATCGGGCAGGATATTACATAGCTTGGATGTAGGTATAACAAAAGTTCTAATCGTGATAAAAATGAGCTGTTTGAATACATTTTTCTAGTCTAAAGTGCATCTTTGAAACAGCTGATTTTGTGTCACAGTTACGGGATTGTTCCCTTTGTAAAACTAGTTTATAATAAATTATTATATGAATAGAATCTAATCTTACATAGGATCTATCGCTAACTATAACTGTATTTGCTTTGATATTGCTCTCTCTCTTTCTCTTTCTCTCTCTCTCTTTTTGGAGTGAGTACTACTTTTGGCGCGCCACAGGCAGATTTTTCGTGGGCTGTGAATTGAATTCTAGTGTCACGCTCGGGAATGATAATAAATCGTCGGTTAAACTTCGGACAGTGTCCATGGCTCATGGCCACGCCCTCCGGTTTCAACCGCGTATTTTCCAAAGTAAGCTATCAAATACATTTTCACTTCTATCGGCACTTCCTATGACTGCGATTTTTTTTAATTTAAAGAGTCGACAATACCGAAGCTATAACCGTTGGTCGAAGGGTTGGTATGGTCAACAATACCCGGTGTAGCCATTCCAAAAGAACGAATGCTCGAAAATTCACCCTTACAATCGTACTTACACGAACAAACCCGTGGGCGTACTCTAGTCTGATATAAACTTCGTAACACCAATAAATTTGTACAGATATACATCGTACGTCTTAATGTATACATATACCGTCAGCAAAAAAGGCGCGTTATTATTTTAAAAGCTATTTTCTTAGACATGGAATAAATCAAACAGTCATAACGAATAACAAAGGCAGTGTAGCAAATTACTGTGTCCATACTTGCCATATATGGCCGAGTTCGCTTGTGGACCGGATAGTTGTGTGGTTTCCAGTTAGGATGTGTGGTCCAGATATGGCCACAAATAATAGCTTGCGTATGGCCATTGGAACACCTTCGTGTAATGTTAAATACGATCACAAAATATCGAAATGGTTTTAGCCTAAATATTGAAAAGTACAACTACAAATATTTGTGAGTACTATGTGAAACAAAATATAACTTATTAGCAGTAAGTACCTAGTGATTTCACCCGAGTACCTACGTAGTTCTCTTTCTTGTGATTTCTCGTGATAAAAAGTTACCTAAGCGCTATTCTGGACTATGTAATGTAACTGTATTCCAAATTTAAACCAGATCCGTTCTGCAGTTCCGACGTGATTGAGCAACAAACATTCAATCTTTCACAATTTCAATATTAATATCGTTACAAATACATATTTTGTTTCCTCCGATATCAAAAACCAACTTCATTTTAAATTTAAAGCCATTCAGCCATTATCACTAAGTCATTTAGGTAAATTAAAACTAACGTTAGTTTTTTCCTTCATATTTAAAAAAAAATATGTTTCATACTTTTTATAAGAGAAAATTAGGGGTAAATATAAACCAGCATTACGGTACTATTAAAGACACGTAAAGATGAGAAAAATGTTTAACCTTTCGAAATATCACCTACATAATACGAGTATACCTAGATAGTGCAATCCACGAAGTCGCGCCCCACTATTCCCCCTAACCATTGAAGTCTTAAAACACTTTACGTTTACTTAGTTTTATCAAAGCTCCTAACCGTTTATAGTATGTGTGCAAGCTTCCGTCAATGTTTGAGTGTTATCGGCACACACTAATTACACAAGGTACACTACTTGTGCGCATTGAACCGCTGACGGTTCGCGACATCGCGACTGACGCTCGGAGCAAACACGATCCAAACCAAAAATTGGTGGGGCGCGTCTTCGTGGATTGCACTATCTGTATATCAAGACGTAATTCTTTATTAGATCTTAATAATTCAAAGATCGATTACAAGTTACATAGACGGTTCCTAGTCCCTGGCAGAAATATTAAATGTCGGTAAGGTAGCCTTAATTGAACCTCACACAGTTGTGATCAAAGTAACAAAAAGTTTAAGGTTTGCAAGGGTGAAAAGGTCAGTGGAAAACTTGTGATAAGGTCAGTTCTGCGTAGGACGGCTTATCTGATAAGGTTGTTACGAAAACAAGGAAAACATTCCTTTCATTCTGCTAGACAGGATAAAAACGTAGACCTTTATAAAGTTCAATCTTAGATATAATTCTGAAGAAAATTAAGAAATATGTATCAATATCAGTAGATACTTACTGTCAACATTATTTTTATTACAAAACTTGCATTATGAAATTGACGAAGAGTTTCAACGAGAGTATGTATGTATGTGCGCATTATAAAAATTGACAAAAAATATTTGTTTTTACTTGTTTCAAAGATTTTTTTGAATATTGGTACAGGTAGGTGAAACGTCAGGCACATTTTCTGATCATCACGTCGCTGTATATTTTAAAAAAACTATATTTTTTATTGAAATAAATGTTAGAAAAAAAAGTTTTAAGTAGTATAAGAATAGCTTAAATTTCGGTAGGCAGAAGATACCATTTGATGCTAACTGACTCAATTTATAGAATTAGAGGTAAATAATATATGTGCTTTGAGTTGGTTAGCAATACTACAGTTGCTGCTTGCCTTTTTCTGAAACAAAAAAAAGTAAGTCCTTTTTTTTTAAACCTCGTATTCTAATAAAACCTTCATGTTTGACGCCGCTAACGCCATTCCTATAAAATGAACCTAAGTCGAGCCGTAAGTTGCCGTCTCCAATTGATTGAAATGGGCCTTTACAATTTGCGGTAATCTGCGGAGCGATGCAAGTACTTCACTTTGCTCCAAACACGGTGTCCTGCGTAGGCGGCCAAGTATTCTCACTTATCACCGGTACCCAGTCGGTACGGTTCGCAGAACAGTATCTTTCTAATATCGGAAATGTCAAAGTTTAATCATCTCGGAAAAACTTAACGGTTTCTTAACGGACATTCTATTAAGTATAGCAACGGACTTTTTAACGGACACTGTTTAAAAAAGTTTATTCTCTCTCTCTCTCTCTCTCTCTCTCTCTCTCTCTTCCTTCTGCTCTATTTTTTGGGAGTATTCGTAATCCCTGTAATTGTAAATGTTAATGTATAAATACTCGATAATATAAAGTAACAAATAATTTGTTGGCAGTAGATACTAAAATCATGACATATGTATGTAGATAAAATAACATATAACTCATTAGACATTTACAAACGTTTAAAGCTATAATTATTACTGGTAATTTACACCGAGAAGTATTGCTGCCCCGGCTAGGATGAAACTTGTGTTACGGCGATATTAACACAGTGATATTAACACGTGAGACTTAAATTACACCAACCATCTAGCCAGGTTCTAGTACATATTCAGCACAAGCAGGCGCATTTTGTCCCATACGCCAACTGTTTCAAGTCAAGTTTGTTTGCTGACGTTACCAATCCCTTGCCTGCAGTGTGTGCTGCACCTAATCTGATGCACGAATGATTCACCGCGTGGTCCAGTAATTTTAGCGACACCCTTTATTGCTCTGCTATTTTTAGCTCATTGTGAGTGGTCAGAATCAATGCACCAGTGAACCTGGGACGATGCGCTGGCAACACTGCTGTCATTTTAACACTTAAATAGGGAGCAATGCAAATTTTACCAACGATTAAAAAACAGAGGTGTAATGAATTTGAAGGGACTGTTTGTGTGCCTATCTGTCTGTGGTAGCGTAGCTCCGATAAATCTCGTAGATAGAGATGCCGATGTTTTTGTCTGACAGTTAACGTGATCGAAATATATCTTAGTTTGTATCTGAATATTTTGTATTTGACTATCTAATTTTTTTTTTATTATCTGCTTTTCCTAAATATTATGATATCTAGGATCAGATTTTTTTTCATAATACAGAGAACCCTTTCAGGTTTTATAGTGAACGAAAATGTCGCCATCGTACATTTTTTTTATTCCTGTTTATATTTCAAAAACAGCTATAAAAATGTAAGATAAAATGAAAAATTATGTTTCAAAGGGTTTACTTGAAAGCATACCTTTTGCAACATAAAACATTTTTCAAATGTATCAGTCGAGTTATCGGTTACCATACAAAAAAGATCTTTCTTGAGATCGTAAAAAAAGATTCCGATGAATTCAGAACCTCTTCCTTGAAATCAGTTAAGAAAAACTTAAACGAAAGGACAACGAAAATTATGTGGCGCTTATAGACAAAACGGAAGCCAGACGAGTATCTACATAATAATTATAGTAGATTATAATCTTACTTCACAATTTCATGAGCTAATTAGATATATTATAAATAGTTTATGTTACTAATTATTCCACGCGATCGACTGGATATCACAACTTTGTGCGAGTTATTACTCAATCAGCTAAGTAAACAGGAAATTGGAGTCAACATTTCCTGAAGAAGTTATTAAGATAAATGAACTCGTTGTCAGACTTTCTTGACATTAAAATGTTGAAAACCTACATTTTTTTAATTTCTTAAAGTGTTTATGTATCGTTGTTGAAATTAATGTTGCAATAAAGCTGTCTGAAGCAAGGATATAAGTTTACACGGATATTTTAACAGTTAGCATAAGTTGTAAGTTAAGTGTCAGTCACCCGGGCGATCGCAATTTCCAATGAATTTTATGTGCCCTCATCTCTTACTCATATTGATGTCAGTTATGGAGTAAGTTTCGACTTAAGTACCTTGATTATATAATTTCTATACCTTTCTTTTTCATTTTGCCTAGGGATGTGCCACTCTTTTTAAGGCATTTAAAACTCAGATAGTCTCTTTTGTCTTCGAAATTTGGGCTTACGCTGAAGATGCACGGCCCCACTAACCTAAACTTGATAATTATCTATACTTTTGCGTTTACCTGAAATTATTCACAATATAATTAATGATACCAGTGTAATGAACAAACGTGATAGGTTAAAAAATACAAACACGAATGGTATGGCCAATTAAAAGTTAGAATTGATGACAACACGTAGAATAAGTACATTTCTTGGTGTTCAACTCTAGACTAAATCATTTTTAATAATTGTTTATTTTTGTGGACGTGCTCCAACATCTGCCATGTTTTTCTGGCACTTCAGAAATAATAAAGCAGTACATAATAATTTTCTTAGTTTTATTAACCTGACAATAGTTTTCGCGTAGCGCGCTAAATCCAAATGGCCACGCCAAGAAGCGTCGCTCGATCACATGACCACAATAAAGTGGTCTATCGATAAAGTCCTACTAGTCTGCATCAATGGAATAGCTATTTTCTATAAAGATGCAGGCAAAAACACTTTCTTCCTTACCAAAATAAAACTTTTCTACGAAAACCTTCTTCACCGAAGTCAGATAAATTCACAGTCTGTTAAAATACATCTTCATCTCCCATTCGATGGATGAAAATTCAAAATAGGCCAAGGAAAACAAACACAGTTTTCTTAGATCTGTTGAAGTCAATATTTTCGTAGATCTCAAACGAGTAGGTATTTTTAAGACGAGATATTTTATGTTAACAATTCGCGGGATCGGTCAAGATCGTGGCTACTACACAAATCGCAGCGAGTGGGCCGACTACGGGAGCTAGTTCGTAGTAAGACAGTACATTTAGTCTTACTTTTTATGATTGTTACTAAAATGTATGATGGCTAAGGACCCAAAAGAACGCTGGCTAGGTGATAGGCCAGTCTATACCAAAAAAATTAGAAAACGGTGAGGATAAGAGTATAGTCATGTACCTACACATACTCGTATAACTACTAAAATACATATTTGTCCAAATTCCAAAGGTCCAAAATGTGGCTGGCATAGTGGTATTTTAGAAAACCAGTATCCCTGTTTGTGAACCCTAGTATTATATTCCAACTTACTAAAAGCTTACACAAGTCAAGGGTAGCGATTCTGAAACCATTCGGTTGCATCCGACATGGAATCTCATCTCTCGGTCTTTGTCTTATCTGATAAGCAGTACAGAGACCGAGAGATGAGATCCCGTGTCGGATGCAACCGAATGGTTTCAGAATCGCTACCCAGATGCTGTCAAATTTTCAAGTGAAGTTAAATTGGTCTTATTTTTTAATTCTGCGTTTGTTTTTCTAAAGCAAAGGTATAGAAAAAGACACCGACTAAGTTGCAGTTCGTTCCCTGCCAGGTGTTAAAATGCTATTAAAACTGTTAACGTACAGGGGTTTTATTTTTGAGACCATTCGCATGTGATTCTATATTGTTTTGCCACAAAACGCACGGCCCAAACATCGGTTTATTCTTGTCGCATGAAGTGCTAGTTCACCCGCTAACAGGGATAGAATAAAGCTTTAACAGGTTATAATTGTAGGTATACTTGAAGAGAGTTCATCTTTCAATTTATTTATCAATTTGTCTGTAGTTTTGCGGAGTTTGCAACTCCAGTTGACCGCAGGGCGCAGGGTATCTATCATCCACTCAGCTTGTCTAAAGGCTTTCTCTAGGTACCCCAGAACTCTTTTACCTTAACGATTACAGGTTCTTCTAGCGTATCACCTTAGTCAGATGTTTGGATGGTCTAATTGGATCGATATTAAAAATTACGTTCGAAGGGTTTTAAACATAGGGCCCTAATATTACCAGTATCTTCGTCAGAAGAGCGCTCGTAAAAACTCGCCGCAGTGTCTCGTAAACCTCGTCTTAAATTAGCAAATTAATGACTCGAAAATAAGATATACAAATTGGATTTTTAACTGTGCAGTAACGCGAGATTTTTTGATTCGTAGATAAATATCGTAAACATAAGAGGACCACTTAATGTTCCCACTGTTGGTACCTACTCGAGGTCATCTCTCCCAAGCGTTAGATAGATTACCTAAACTCTTTAATTTTAATTTATAAGGAATGGAAGATACTCATAATTAAATAATTACTAAGGTTTAAGGTGATATACGACTCTGGTCAAGTAGAGGCTTAGAGGATGAGACATGTCCTCTAAAGACGTCTTTGTTTTGTTTGCGAAAATTCACAAAAAAATGCCGATGTTTCATTTTATGAACGTGTGCGACGTTTGGTGAAATTAAGAACTATTTTAGACAGAATTAAAAAAAGAAGTATTTTCACATGTTTTGCATTCATCTGATATTCTAAAAACACCATTAAATATAGCTAGGCAAGCTAAACCCCATCTACAAGTCTTTTTGCGTCAGAGCTTATTTTATTTCTTTCTAATCTGTTAAAAGTTAATCTGTTAAAACAGAAGTTGCAATTTCAGTCCAAAAACCGGCTCTAAAGAATATTACACACAATTTAATAAAAATTAGCCTATTTTCGTAAAGGGAACGCTTGAAGCGTTTAAACGGGTCAGGGCATGTACTACGAACTCGTATTGCCATGAATGTGCGACTCAAATAACGTTTAATGTTTTGTGTAACGAGACTTTGAACCGTATGAACCCGTAGTAAGATTGGTAGTTGCAGTACATAGTAAATTTAGCGTCGATTGTATCGCAAAGTCATCGCGTTCATGTTCATACTCAACGCCTAGCAAAATTGCTAATGCGATTGTTATCGCTTTCTCTTTAATTTCGTTCAAACTGAAAGAGAGAACCATATCAAGGTCATAAGCTATTTAGTTTTGGCGGTAGATCTCCCGTCCTTCTACCGCTTAACGAAATTGGCTATGGCTTTGCTATTGCTGTCTCTATCATTTCAAGCGAAAAGAAAAAAGAGCAATATAAAAGCTAAGACAGTTTTCGTTAGGCGGTAGACCCGCCGGTCGCTCCCTCGGGAGTGAAGGTCACAGCGGCGCCTCGCCGCCGGGTCAATGGGTACCCTCCGAAAGATAGGTCGCTAACACTTTTACCTTCGACTGTACGTTGTAAACAATTGGGGAAAATAGGTCGCAAGCTCTATAAGTAGACTTGCAAAGGGGTTTGGGTACTTTTGTATGGGCCCGTGGCGTCGTTTTTTTTTTTAGCGGCCAGAGATCTGTTATCATTTTCTTGTAACAATAAAATACCCCGATGCTATCTGTGCAATCGGATTTGCTCTAAGTCATATCGGAGCTGAGTTATAGCCTGTCAAAGTTATTTATTTTTTTGATTTTTTGTATGGGCAAGTGGCGTCGTTTTTTTATTTTAGCGGCCATCGATCAGTTATCACTTTCTTGTAACAATAAAATACCCTGATGCTATCTGTGTAATCAGATTTGCTGTAAGTAATATCGGAGCTGAGTTATGGCCCCTCAAAGTTTTTTTTTTTGGTTTTCTTTGTATGTACTAGTGGCGCCATTTCCTATAGCGGCCAAACATCCGTTAGCACTTTTGCGAAACATTATTTTTACCCTAAGGTACCTGTGTAATCAGATTTGTTGCAAACTATATCGGAGCTGAGTTATGGCCACTTAAGTTTTTTTTTTGGTTTTCTTTGTATGGACTAATGGCGCCATTTCCTACAGCGGCCAAACATCCATTAGCACTTTTATGAAACATTATTTTTACTTAAAGGTACCTGTGTAATCAGATTTGCTGCAAACTATATCGGAGCTGAGTTATGGCCCTTCAAAGTTTTTTTTTTTGGTTTTCTTTGTATGTACTAGTGGCGCCATTTCCTATAGCGGCCAAACATCCGTTAGCACTTTTGTGAAACATTATTTTTACCCTAAGGTACCTGTGTAATTAGATTTGTTGCAAACTATATCGGAGCTGAGTTATGGCCACTTAAAGTTTTTTTTTTGGTTTTCTTTGTATGGACTAGTGGCGCCATTTCCTACAGCGGCCAAACATCCATTAGCACTTTTATGACACATAATTTTTATCTTAAGGTACCTGTGTAATCAGATTTGTTGCAAACTATATCGGAGCTAAGTTATGGCCACTCAAAGTTTTTTTTTTGGTTTTCTTTGTATGTACTAGTGGCGCCATTTCCTACAGCGGCCAAACATCCGTTAGCACTTTTATGAAACATTATTTTTACTTAAAGGTACCTGTGTAATCAGATTTGCTGCAAACTATATCGGAGCTGAGTTATGGCCCCTCAAAGTTTTTTTTTTGGTTTTCTTTGTATGTACTAGTGGCGCCATTTCCTACAGCGGCCAAACATCCATTAGCACTTTTATGAAACATTATTTTTACCCTAAGGTACCTGTGTAATCAGATTTGTTGCAAACTATATCGGAGCTGAGTTATGGCCACTTAAAGTTTTTTTTTTTGGTTTTCTTTGTATTGACTAGTGGCGCCGATTCCTACAGCGGCCAAACATCCATTAGCACTTTTGTGAAACATTATTTTTACCCTAAGGTACCTGTGTAATCAGATTTGTTGCAAACTATATCGGAGCTGAGTTATGGCCACTTAAAGTTTTTTTTTTGGTTTTCTTTGTATGGACTAGTGGCGCCATTTCCTACAGCGGCCAAACATCCATAAGCACTTTTATGAAACATAATTTTTACCTTAAGGTACCTGTGTAATCAGATTTGTTGCAAACTATATCGGAGCTAAGTTATGGCCACTCAAAGTTTTTTTTTTGGTTTTCTTTGTATGTACTAGTGGCGCCATTTCCTACAGCGGCCAAACATCCGTTAGCACTTTTTTGAAACATTATTTTTACTTAAAGGTACCTGTGTAATCAGATTTGCTGCAAACTATATCGGAGCTGAGTTATGGCCACTTAAAGTTTTTTTTTTGGTTTTCTTTGTATGGACTAGTGGCGCCATTTCCTACAGCGGCCAAACATCCATTACCACTTTTATGAAACATAATTTTTACCTTAAGGTACCTGTGTAATCAGATTTGTTGCAAACTATATCGGAGCTAAGTTATGGCCACTCAAAGTTTTTTTTTTGGTTTTCTTTGTATGTACTAGTGGCGCCATTTCCTACAGCGGCCAAACATCCGTTAGCACTTTTTTGAAACATTATTTTTACTTAAAGGTACCTGTGTAATCAGATTTGCTGCAAACTATATCGGAGCTGAGTTATGGCCACTTAAAGTTTTTTTTTTGGTTTTCTTTGTATGGACTAGTGGCGCCATTTCCTACAGCGGCCAAACATCCATTAGCACTTTTATGAAACATTGTTTTTACCCTAAGGTACCTGTGTAATCAGATTTGTTGCAAACTATATCGGAGCTGAGTTATGGCCACTTAAAGTTTTTTTTTTTGGTTTTCTTTGTATTGACTAGTGGCGCCATTTCCTACAGCGGCCAAACATCCATTAGCACTTTTGTGAAACATTATTTTTACCCTAAGGTACCTGTGTAATCAGATTTGTTGCAAACTATATCGGAGCTGAGTTATGGCCACTTAAAATTTTTTTTTTGGTTTTCTTTGTATGGACTAGTGGCGCCATTTCCTACAGCGGCCAAACATCCATTAGCACTTTTATGAAACATAATTTTTACCTTAAGGTACCTGTGTAATCAGATTTGTTGCAAACTATATCGGAGCTAAGTTATGGCCACTCAAAGTTTTTTTTTTGGTTTTCTTTGTATGTACTAGTGGCGCCATTTCCTACAGCGGCCAAACATCCGTTAGCACTTTTATGAAACATTATTTTTATTTAAAGGTATATGTGTAATCAGATTTGCTGCAAACTATATCGGAGCTGAGTTATGGCCACTTAAAGTTTTTTTTTTGGTTTTCTTTGTATGGACTAGTGGCGCCATTTCCTACAGCGGCCAAACATCCATTAGCACTTTTATGAAACATTATTTTTACCCTAAGGTACCTGTGTAATCAGATTTGTTGCAAACTATATCGGAGCTGAGTTATGGCCACTTAAAGTTTTTTTTTTGGTTTTCTTTGTATGGACTAGTGGCGCCATTTCCTACAGCGGCCAAACATCCGTTAGCACTTTTATGAAACATTATTTTTACTTAAAGGTACCTGTGTAATCAGATTTGCTGCAAACTATATCGGAGCTGAGTTATGGCCACTTAAAGTTTTTTTTTTGTTTTCTTTGTATGGACTAGTGGCGCCATTTCCTACAGCGGCCAAACATCCGTTAGCACTTTTATGAAACATTATTTTTACCTTAAGGTACCTGTGTAATCAGATTTGTTGCAAACTATATCGGAGCTGAGTTATGGGCCCTAAAAGAAAACCAAAAAAAAAACTTTGAGGGGCCATTACTCAGCTCCGATATAGTTTGGAGCAAATCTGATTACACAGGTACCCTAAGGTAAAAATAATGTTTCATAAAAGTGCTCGCGGATGTTTGGCCACAGTAGGAAATGGCGCCACTAGTACATACAAAGAAAACCAAAAAAATAACTTTGAGGGGCCTTTACTCAGCTCCGATATAGTTTGGAGCAAATCTGATTACACAGGTACCCTAAGGTAAAAATAATGTTTCATAAAAGTGCTAACGAATGTTTGGCCGCTGTAGGAAATGGCGCCACTAGTACATACAAAGAAAACCAAAACAAAAACTTTGAGTGGCCATAACTCAGCTCCGATATAGTTTGCAACAAATCTGATTACACAGGTACCTTAAGGTAAAAATTATGTTTCATAAAAGTGCTAACGGATGTTTGGCCGCTGTAGGAAATGGCGCCACTAGTGCATACAAAGAAAACCAAAAAAAAAACTTTGAGGGGCCATAACTCAGCTCCGATATAGTTTGGAGCAAATCTGATTACACAGGTACCCTAAGGTAAAAATAATGTTTCATAAAAGTGCTAACGAATGTTTGGCCGCTGTAGGAAATGGCGCCACTAGTACATACAAAGAAAACCAAAACAAAAACTTTGAGTGGCCATAACTCAGCTCCGATATAGTTTGCAACAAATCTGATTACACAGGTACCTTAAGGTAAAAATAATGTTACATAAAAGTGCTAACAGATGTTTGGCCGCTATAGGAAATGGCGCCACTAGTACATACAAAGAAAACCAAAAAAAAAACTTTGAGGGGCCATAACTCAGCTCCGATATAGTTTGCAGCAAATCTGATTACACAGGTACCTTTAAGTAAAAATAATGTTTTATAAAAGTGCTAACGAATGTTTGGCCGCTGTAGGAAATGGCGCCACTAGTACATACAAAGAAAACCAAAACAAAAACTTTGAGTGGCCATAACTCAGCTCCGATATAGTTTGCAACAAATCTGATTACACATGTACCTTAAGGTAAAAATTATGTTTCATAAAAGTGGTAATGGATGTTTGGCCGCTATAGGAAATGGCGCCACTAGTCCATACAAAGAAAACCAAAAAAAAAAAACTTTAAGTGGCCATAACTCAGCTCCGATATAGTTTGCAACAAATCTAATTACACAGGTACCTTAGGGTAAAAATAATGTTTCACAAAAGGGCTAACGGATGTTTGGCCGCTATAGGAAATGGCGCCACTAGTACATACAAAGAAAACCAAAAAAAAAAACTTTCAGGGGCCATAACTCAGCTCCGATATTACTTACAGCAAATCTGATTGCACAGATAGCATCAGGGTATTTTATTGTTACAAGAAAGTGATAACAGATCTCTGGCCGCTAAAATGAAAAAACGACGCCACTTGCCCATACAAAAAATCCAAAAAATAAATAACTTCGACAGGCTATAGCTCAGCTCCGATATGACTTAGAGCAAATCCGATTGCACAGATAGCATCAGGGTATTTTATTTTTACAAGAAAGTGATAACAGATCGCTGGCCGCTAAAATGAAAAAACGACGCCACTTGCCCATACAAAAAATCCAAAAAATAAATAACTTTGACAGGCTATAACTCAGCTCCGATATGACTTAGAGCAAATCCGATTGCACAGATAGCATCAGGGTATTTTATTGTTATAAGAAAGTGATAACAGATCTCTGACCGCTAAAAAAAAAAACGACGCCAACTTTACCCAAACCCCTTTACCCTTATTTCGTGTCAGCTTTTATTAGGGAGGTGGTAGCTCAGTGATGAACTCTCATTTTTTTTTAATAAAGAGTGATGATACGAGCAGGACATGTGCCTGATGGTAAGCAACATGCCTGCCACATAACAGCACAGTGACACGCAGCTTTTAGAACATGAAGAGCCCAAATAATTACCTAGCACTGCACTGCGCTCGTCACCCAGAGATCTAAGTTGTTATGTCGCTAAGCCCTGTAATTTCTCTGGAAACATTGCCCTTCAACCCGGAGCACAGTAATGTTTGCACATTAATACTGCTTGGCGGTAGAATAACTGGCAAAGGTGTGGTCCATCCCCAGGCAGACTCTGCCAAGAGTCCTACCACTACATTTCTACAATTCTACCATTTCTGCTGGTTGACGTTTCATTATAGGTACATTTACATTTTAAAAGTAAAATAGGTATAGTTTGTACACATAATGTTGTACAAATTGTAAAAATTATGCATGTCAATTGAATAAAGACTTATAATAATAATTATCTTATCATTCGATTATTATTAAACAACTGTTTTATTGTGTATTTAAACTTTTAAACTTTGTAACCTTTTTAATGGATATAGACTACGTAGTAAATATCATAAATATAGTCGATATCTTTTAACCATATTAATTAAATTAACGAAAAAAATATAAAATTGTGGGAAATTAAAGTGAGCGAAATGCTTATTCCAGCGATTTTGAGCCATTTTGTCATGATGTCAGTGAACCCATTAGGGAGCCAGACAGCCTTTTACTGATAAGTTTAGATTTCATTGGGAAAATATTCTGTTAAATGTTTTATCTAGTAAATATTATATTCTTGTCACGTAGTTGTGAGTCTAGACCGTCTAGAGGCTAAGTAGTGACATTCAAAAAATTGTTTAAACATCTACTTAGGTATTTAAGTTAATTACTTTCTTTCGCGTGGGGCTGCCATCTCTGCGGATTTATTCTACTTTGGGAAGATATCCGGAGACGTCCAGACTAATTTAAAGTGGCGGTAAAATTTAGACCTATATTTAATGAAACGCAAACAAAAAAATGTGACGTATGATAAAATATTATATGCATAAATATCCCACTAAATGTTCCCACCGCTGCGATTCAGGGTCTTCTCTCGCAAGGAGAGTTAAGGCCATAATCCACAACGCTGGCCCAGTGCGCGTTAGAGGATGACGCATGCCCTGGAAAGATTCTAGGTAAACGTCGGTTTCCTCAGCATGTTTTCCTTCACCGTTTTAAGTTGGCGGCATGAACTTCTAATGATGTAAATTGAGGGGAATCTGGGGAAATCATCGAAGAACTAGGCGGAACCAACGATCCAGGATTTTGAATATCATTGTCATATCCACGACTTTGACATTTAATTGATAATTTCTTCCACAGACCATTTCCGGGGTCAGCTAATATTATAATGTGGCGGCCTCTACTTCATGGGATTCATTCAGGCTTACACCTTATATAATTTGAATTCGCTTATAAATTAGGTTAATATTCGGGAATATTCTTATGCTGTTTCATCAATTAAGCCGTTTCAAAGGTAATTCTTTTGTTACCTGCAGTAAGAATTTTAAAAGCATGGGTATTATTTTGCAAGTGTAAATATTCGTATGTCCTAAAATTTGGGGGATAAATGCGTTTTTCAACGTTTACTTGTTATTCAATAGTTTAACCACAAAACTTTTTTTATTACGTTGAACTTGACAAACATTAAAAAAAAAACTGTTTGCAGATTTTAGGGTTGCGTAAGCCTTGAGTGTTTGAAAGACGGCGGTTCTTGAACTAATTATGTTCTTTTACTAAAACAGTTTCAAAAGATTTCTAAGAAGATACCTTTTTGTATAACTCCATAATATTAGAAATTGATTTCATAATACGAGTTACATAAAACGGAGCACGTTATTAATATATTACGTGAGGTTATTCACTTGTTCGCTGTCGAAGCATTTCTTTCAGTGTTAAGTGGTTGCGTATTGAAATGATTTGTACAATTCAATAAAGTAGTATTCTAGTTGCGTTAGGACAGATGCAGAGTAGGCCCCTACAGAAATACCACATCTTTGTCAGTTGTTCAACCGCAAAGCAACACTGTACAAACCTATCCCTGTTCTGTTTGAAGGGCAATGTGTCCATGATTCATCATTTTTAGCAAATTCGGCACCCCGATCTTTTGGACTCAGCTCGAAATTTTTGTGCTTAATTTATTTATGCTAGACATATCCCCAATTGAACACAGGCATTAACAATGTACAAAAGAGTACATTGTGTGTGTCAAATACATACTAGTGTGTGATGTTTTTTAATCTTAATATATATAAATCTCCTGTCACGATGTTTGTCCGCGATGGATTCCTAAACTACTTAACCGATTTTAAATTAAATTGGCACACCGTGAGCAGTCTGGTCCAACTTGAGAGATAGGATATTTTGTTTTTCGATAGTCCTTATCTGACGAAATCCGAGCGAAGCCGGAACGGGCCGCTAGTGTTTTAATATAATTATTTTTAAGCATAATTGAAAAAAAACTGCATTCGGCACTGCATTTCTATACTGCTTCAGTGTATAAACAACTAAAAGCCCCAATTTCATACTACTCCGTGATCGCGTGTTTCGACAAAAGGAGTTACAAAAAATGTTTGCTTCGCATAAGAATATAATTTTTATATACATAAGTGTTGTATTAACGTATTGTTGTATTGTTTCAGTTGTGGTAGACGTGGACGACCGGCCGGTCTGCGTGGAAATCTGTGATACAGCGGGGCAGGTGAGATTCATAGTCATAATATTATAAAGCTTAATATTTAAATAAAGAATAGGTAAAATTGACCGGCTTCGTGGCTGAGTTGGTAGTTAGTCAGCTCGCGAAGGCGGAGGAAATAGATTCGACTCCCACACAGGACAAATGCCCCTGCGTGCCCTTAAAACCCCTGATCATTAGCATGTATTTAAAATTATAGTGTAAATAAACTCTTTTTAAAATCACTCGATTTAACTCCCTAAAACGTCGATATTACTTGAATTTGTTTAGTTCTGGTTCTGAACCTGGTTTGCTACACAACAATTCACTTTAAAACAACACGGCCACAAAAATCATTATCACAGTTGCTTACATTAGTGAAGAAATATTATAAACCCACTTCAAAAAAGGAGGTTTTCAATTAGGATGTATGCTTTATGCTATGTTACGCCATAGCCCCACCAATTTTGGATCGATTTTTATGATTATTTTTTTGCTTGTTAGATCACACTTCAGAGGTGGTCCAAAATAATTATATTTATCGATGTGGCGGTTTTTTAACCTCAACAAAAATCTAAAATTTCGTTACCTAGACGACGTGCTTGTTTCTTTGGTACAGTGTGTTTAGTTGATTTTTACAAAAAATATGTTTTGTCGAGTGTTTGAGTTTAATTTTAACTTGAAGTCGGTTTTTGTTTTTTCGGAGAGTAATACAGATGTCATACATATTTTATTTCTCTCATTTATTTTGAACTACCACTCTTTATAGGACTGAATTTTTCGGCGCAGTTCGTTAAGTGTTGTTTAAACGGTTTGGACAGAACTTAATAAAAATGGGTATAAAATAAGTAAATTAAGAATAAAATTGTTTAATAAAAAATTGTAAAAGTACTACTTATGCTTGTCGTAAAAAAAATACAACGTTCTTAACGATTCGCACGATCGAATCGAACCAGCAGGCAGCACATGCCCGTCGCCCGTCACGTGTGATATCACAAAGCGTTACCTCTATAAAAACTGTATAAATAAAACTATATTGCAGGTAGAGAAACTGTGGGAACCCGGCGCCATTGTAAATGAACCGGTCAAGTGCGAGTCGGTCTCTCACGCCAAGCGTTCCGTACAACCTTAGTTCAATACTAGCATAAATTTTCATTTCAAATTAAATAACAACAGTAACTATAATATACTAGCGGCCCGTTCCAGCTTCGCTCGGATAATAACCTAGACACCAGCTGCAGCGCCATCTGCCGGGCAGATTTGTGAATCTAAATCATGGAGGGCCCTACCCAAACGCATACAGAAAAAATCATTGAAATCGGTTCAGCCGTTTAGGAGGAGTTCACTAACAACGAAAAGTGGCATTGATTTTTATATGTATAGATATTAGGATTCGATATAATTATAGGTACCATGTTTTGTAATCCAAGTAGACCTTGTAACCTTCAAATTCAAAATAATTCAAATTATTTACTTAGTTATCACACATTTTCATGTACTTGCTTAGAACAAGTGGCAAGAAAACTATTGTTATTGTCAAATGCATGTCTAATAAGGTTCTTTTAGTTAAACTGTTGGACCAAAATTGATATTTTAGAATAATATAGCATAAACACAACCCATATTAAAAAAATGAATCAAGAACGGTTTGTCTTCCGTTAAATAAAACTGAATTGTATTAAACTAAATTACATAGAGCGATACTCTCTATATTGCACACATCTAAACAAAATAAAAATGTAGATACTTATACTTACCAATGCAATATGTCAAAAAGCTGTATCTTCCAGGCAGGCTCAGGATGTATTAATTAATGAACAAATTTATAGCTTTAAAAACAAAAATAAAGATTCGGATGCTATCTAACTATCACTATCTGAGATACCGTTTTTTTCTTCCAGACTTGCCTGCCCTATATTTTTAATTAAAACTTAACTTTGTTAGTATTACCGTTAATATAGAGAGCTTCTAGATTGCACTAAAGATAGTTTCTTAGTTATCGGTCAGGCTGTTTTGTTGGTTTATTATATATTTTTATGGAATAATAGCCCGTAAATATGAGTGCATTATGTGAACATATGAACTGTCGGTATGTTTCTTCATTATAACCAAATATTGGCTAACACTTTTTCAACACCTAATAAAATTAAGCAAAGCTTGTTCAATGGAAGTCATATAACTGTTACAATATAGTGTATAAATAATTTTAGAGTATGAGACGTAGAATCGCCCAGACAGAACAATAACAAACTTTTTTATTGTTATTTTGGTTCTAAATTGTGGTTTGGTGAGAATCGAACTAAGCTATACTGACTGACTGAGCGACAAGGTCAGTCGGTATTCAGTATAATAAATAGTCGTACTACATTTGACATCAAACATTGCGATTAAATTTTGTTAATAAAGGCTCTAGGCCAAATATAAAAAATAAATACAAAAGTCGTAGTTATATACGTAATTCTTAGTATTAATATACTAAGAATTACGTATACGTATCCGTCTCGTTTTCGATACGGAACCCTGAAAACTACGTGAAACTCAGCCATTGTTGGCACGGTCGCACCAACCGATTATGAATGGAATTCTATGTTGCTATAAGATTGAAATCGTCTGTACATGCTCTGTAATTTCATTTAAACGAGACAGATATCAGATACGCTACTTCCTTGAATAGCATAAAGCACAAACAGCCATAAGTTCCCACAAATGATAAAGGCCGGTTTGCATTTTGATTAGAGCGAATGCGAGCGCGAGTGTGATTGCGAGTGAGTAATCGCGACTGATTACTATGCACTCGCAATAATCAATCGGTGTCCACACGTGTTTGCTACTAATCACTCAACACCTGCACTAGTCACTCGCACCCGCACTCATCAAAATGAAAACAGGCCTTAAGTCATAAAGGATGCCTTCTCTCACAAGGAGAGAGTTAAGGCTACAATCCATCACGATTGCCAAATTAGGGCTGGCGATCATCACAACTCTTCAAAAGATATCTTTCTTACAACATTCTGGTTACCTCATGACTTTATCTTGACTAAGTCAGTGAAAATGACAAACTTGTAGATTTGCAGATGGAAAAAAGAAGACGGGATTGAGATCTAATGTTCAAACACACGACTATCACGACATAAAAATAATTACTTACCATATACGCCGTTCTTTATGTTAGGTTACGTTGAAAGGAACTTTACGGAAAGGGACGCGATTTAATCATCACTGTAGGACAAATTTTACTGTGGGAACAACCCTAAAACGACAAAAAAGTCAGTTGTTCGATAAATTCGACGTCAGTCAGTCGACAATGCGCTTGGATCCCTGGATAACGGTAATAATGGTTCGAAGTACCTATTAGGACGCCACAAAGGATCCGCCAGGGAAAATTCACCTTCTCCAGTTATTCTACCGTAGAGCAGTAACTTGCAAACATTTTTGTGTCTTGGGTTGAAGCTAAATTAGGGAGAAAAGTGATAATAGTAGATTATTCACTAAGGGTAAAGCACTGTCTTGTGTCATCGGCGTCATATTGAATCCTGAGCACAGCGAGGGACTCGAGTCAGCTCCCGAGCGAAGCGAGGGAGGTGTAGAGTCCTGAGTGAAGCGAGGGATCCAAGCCGCCCATGACACGAGGCAGTGCTTTACTCCAGAGGTGAATACTCTACTTTTCATATCTTGTGCGAGACAATTCACTTTTCTTGTTGTTTTCCATTGATCAAAATCGTCATAAGCTTTTAGGTATTTATCTTTCGATTTTTCCGGAAGTAGATTAATAATAAATAATCCCTAAAGCGTCCTATGTGATGAACTCCGATTCAATTCACTATCGCTTAGACATTTTGGTGTTATTTAAGAATTTAAAGTGACTGAGAAGTGAGAAAAAGTGACAAACTAATAAAATTCGACTCAATGGCGCCTTTTTTTTTGTTTTTTGTTTCTGTGTGTGCTTGTGTTCCAAATATCGAACTGGCCACCCCAGTTCGATATTTGGAAAAAAGTTCGAGTTTTTAATTTTTTTAAGTCGTTTTTTTTTTAATTTAAGTCATTTTACAATGGTACTATGGGTAAGAATTTTCATACGAATTTTAACGTTCTAAATTCAAATCATTTTAATCCCTAGGGAATCTTCTCAATATTACTTACCTCTGTATTTTGAAAGGTCACAATCACTTGCTTTGTTTTGACGTTTCATGACATATAATTGGACTTTGTCGAGCAGGAGATATGAATAGTACATTATGATATAAGTGCGGTAAGTTGATAATTACAGCCGAGGCTTTATTGCTAGCTCGAGCCGAAGGCGAGAGCTATAATTAGCAGAGGCTGTAATTATCAAAGCGCACGTATGTCATACGACGTTTTATAACATATTTGCGAGGAAATAAACAAAACTCTGACGACATTTTCAAATAAAAACAATACAGCGAAAAAAAACGCGCGGAATAATATTTACTTGATCACAGATCATAAGCACAGAGTAAGTAATCACTATGGATCACAGATTAGCAATGCGCGCGCATCGGCGCTTTTTTTTTTTAAGCAACGGCACAGAACCAGCCGGTATGCCATTAATAATAAAGTAAATTAATATTTTTGTGTTTTGTTACAGAAAAATTAAAGTAATTTATGGTCTAAATTAATTAAATTAACGAATTTAATAATTATTTATTATATTTTACCTCTCAAAGTTAATTTTATTCATAAAATGTTGACCACATTTTTCTGACATAAAAACTCTTTTCTAAGATTTAAAAAGGTACCGTTCGTTTTATACGGAGCATATCTCTCTACCTAGTCTGTGGACGGAGCATTTTGTTGTTGTTGTTTTTATATTACACATTACAGCACTAGTGCGTAATAAGATACATTACGATACAGAAATTGGTCCAATAAGAGACCCTTTACGAGCAAATATGTTATAAAATAATTTTATACTACACCTGCTCGGAAAGTACCTTCATACTTTATCAAATTTACGGTAGAAAGTACGTCATTGCATATCGAACAAATATGCGGCGAGAAAACGCATCTGAGCGGGAGAGAAAAGTGTATGAAAATCCATTTCTTACGTGGTTTTTCTTTTTTAATTTTGGGTAAGACTATGCGCTGGTAACCTAAATATCAAAAGCCAAAAAGTTTTTACAGTGAGTTTTTATCTCCAAGTTCGCAAAATGACACTGGCCACTAGCTGTGCGTTGGATGGTGTCAAACAATTAGAAAAAAGAACATGTGAAAATTGCAGACGCCATTGGCGCCATTTTCAATTTGTGTGTTGTTTGAGGATTCAGTTTTCGTAGAAAAGTAAAATAAATTTATTTTCCTCGTAGGTGTAGTATAAAGCACTATGTATCACTCGAGAGAAAGTGCGATTGCCGATCTCGGGTGTTTTAAAGCCCTCGCCTACGGCTCGGGCTTCAAACGACACCCTCGACGGTAATCGGTCACTTTCTCCTCTCGGTGAACAATGTACTAGGTATTACATCCCTCGGTGACGAGCGCGAAATAGTGCTAGGGAAGGATTTGGACTGATACTTTCGTATTCTTCGTTGTGTTGTTTCCGCCAGGCGTGTTGCTTACCATCAGGCAATTGTCTTGTTCGTCCTATCACCGAAAAAAAAACGGAGAGTATTGAAAATATTTTATAAATTCTTACACTGATACATTAACAGTAACATAAGTTGTATTGTTAAATGAAGTTAGGAATTTTCAAGAAAACATTTTTTTTAAAATAAAGAGTGACGAGACGAGCATGTCATGTGCCTGATGGTAAGCAACATGCCTGCCACATTGCACAGTGACATGCAGCTATTGGAATATGAAGAGTCCAAATCATTACCTAGCACTGCACTGCGCTCGCCACCCAGAGATCTAAGATGTTGTATCTCTAAGCCCTGTAATTTCTCTGGAAACATTGCCCTTCAAATCGGAACACAGTAATGTTTGCACATAACTGCTTGGCGGTAGAATAACTGGCAAAGGTGTGGTACTTCCTCAGGCGGACTCTGCTAAGAGTCCTACCACTACATTACAGCATAGAGAGAGATAAGTCAACCCGAGTGAAGTCGAGGTGGACCATTAGTTACCAATAATTCTGTTTCGTCCTTTGAGAATACATAATGCCGTGATGGTCTATTCGCGAAAATGTCCGTCATCCCAATCATAGGTTCGTAAGTTCGAATCCCACCACCCTCTTTATTTATATTTTGCCAAGTATGGATGTACTTAAGTTCTCATCACCATTGATTTAAACGGTGAAAGAAGAGGTCTTGAGGAAATCGGCATACTTATAAAAAAATACATTTTAAGAACATTTGTAGTGGTAGGACTCTTAGCAGAGTCCGCCTGGGGAAGTACCACACCTTTGTCAATTATTCTACCGCCAAGCAGTAATGTGCAAACATTACTGTGTTCCGGTTTGAAGGGCAATGTTTCCAGAGAAATTACAGGGCTTAGAGATATAACAACTTAGATCTCTGGGTGACGAGCGCAGTGCGGTGCTAGGTAATGATTTTGGCTCTTCATGCTCCAATAGCTGCGTGTCACTGTGCTGTTATGTGGCAGGCATGTTGCTTACCATCAGGCACATGTCCTGCTCGTCTCGTCACTCTGTATTTAAAAAAAAATGTTTGCCTGTAAAGTCGGTTTACTGACGATAGAACGTGACAACGTCTTAAGAAAATACTGATGGAATGGTAGCATTTTTCAAAAGAAAATTTTAATTTCATTTGTTTAATAGATTTGTATGTAAAAAGTAATCAGTAGAATTTAGTCATTTTCAATCAAAACAATGCAAAAAAGCTTTTAGATGCCGGGGACCCCGGGGCATTTCACATGCAAAGCGAACGCTCTACCACTGAGCTACATCCTCGCTTGAACTACTGGTCGAAATAATTAATACAACTGTAACTTGTTCTTGGACCAAGGTTCCAAGGTAACGCTACATGACGTCATGTTTTGCGGGCGTGCAGCCGGCTTCATCGAATTATAAGACGTTATCACGTCAAAAAAAAAAATGCGCCAACCTGCACTTGGCCAGCATGGTGGATTGACTCTACCCTTGTTTGAGAAGGCCTAGAGTCCCAGCAGTGGGAACGTAAAATATGCTACTGTTATGCTGTTCTATAGGTAACGTTTACGGAGATGGTGATATTCGTACAAAAGTCATGTACAAAATTGAAAAGCGTGACTTTTACCGGCCACTTCTCGACGAGTACCTTACCAATGTTGCATTATAAAATATGAAAGTGAAATGTGAACGACGTGCTTCGTAAACATCTTCGCAATAGGCGGTTAGAAACCACCTACCGTTGGCGTAGCTAGGAAATGTGTCTAGGGGGCAGTCCACCTTTGCCCCTCTAGAACATTCAAGACATCAAGACTCTCAAATTCTGAAGAAACGAATGCGATCGTCAGGGTAGACGTTAATATTATACATGCATCGATATACATTTTGTAGTGGTACCACACCTTTGCCAATTATTCTACCGCCAAGCAGTAATGTGCAAACATTACTGTGTTCCGGTTTGAAGGGCAATGTTTCCACAGAAATTACAGGGCTTAGAGATATAACAACTTAGATCTCTGGGTGACGAGCGCAGTGCAGTGCTAGGTAATGATTTGGACTCTTCATGTTCCAATAGCTGCGTGTCACTGTGCTGTTATGTGGCAGGCATCTTGCTTACCATCAGGCACATGACCTGCTCGTCTCGTCACTCTTTATTTAAAAAAAAAAAAAACATATGCGGCCTTTCGCCACTATCCCGGGGAATATCCTGTACTGAGGCATTTTTATAATATAAACTAGCGGCCCGTCCCGGCTTCGCACGGGGTCAATTTTTTTGTTAAGTAGGTATGCTAAATGAAATGTACATGACCAAATTTTTCCAAAAGATCAAAATTAAAAACCAAAACTTTAAAGTTCAAAAACATTAAACTGCCTGGCCTGGTGGCTTAGTTGGTTAAAGGCCGTTTTGTAAAGCGGCGGTTTAACGATCAGCCGGATTGAATACAGCTGATTTAAAAACCACTGGAATGTATTCAACGCCATACGTTATTCAACACGGCTAGCCGTAATGTAATAGAGCGAGAGATTAGCCGCTTCTTTGACAATTTTTAGTTCCGATTCTTAACACTCATGGCGCTGCCTGACATAACAACAACCATGGCGTTGAATACTGTGTGTTCCTAAATTGCTAACACGGCTAGCCGTAATGTAATAAAGCGAGAGATTAACCGCCTCTTTGACAATTTTTAGTTCCGATTCTTAATACTTATGGCGCTGCCTGATATAACAACAACTATGGCGTTGAATACTGTGTGTTCCTAAATTGCTAAAGTGACAGTGGATTCTGGAGTTTGGAGGAATCGTACACAATATTATTAGGGTGGCACTTATCACCCTGGGTGTTAAGCCGCGGGCCCACCGCGGTGCACGGAGAGGCTACGCACGTGTATTAAGCTTCGCTTTGTAAGAAAATGTATGTGGTTGTGTCCACTGCAACCCACGGAGAGGCTACGCATGAATTGACGTCATTGATACACGCGTGGCTTGCTCGAATAGGCGGTTACATAGCTCAACGCTGTCAACGTGGGTCTACGTTTCCACTGGATTACACGAATAAGACCCACGACTATGTACAGCTCGGTTATCGCAGCGCAGTTTTCAGTCATACACGTTGTGGAACGACTTCTTCTGGCAAGACTGGGCGCAGGCGTCGCTCGCTTGCTTCCCCGCCCGTCCCACCTCCCGCAGTGAAGCCCGTGTCCGTAGATTGCAGTGGCATGTGTGTAGCCTCTCCGTGCGCCGTGCCACGCTAAACATAGTCGTGGGTCTTCGTGTAGGTACTCCAGTGGAAACGTAGACCCACGTTGTCAAACAAATGAATACACGCAGCTAAAATGCGCCGCGTGCCCGTGCACAGCATGCATCGCGGTGGGGCCGCGCCTTTACTTGGATACTATTTCGTTTCTACCGTCCACCTTGTTAAGACTAAATCGGACCGGGTAGGTTACATGAGACCCAGATCCGACCCGGAGCACCCCGACTCCACCTAGTCTTGGCGCTACTACCCCTAGAGTGTATTTAAGAGAATGCGGGAGCCAGAAGCTCAAGGGAGGTCCTGAGTGGAGCGAGCCATGCAAGTAGTTTTAAAACTATAATAGGTTCGCACTTGACCACCCTCTCACCTGATGTTAAGCGACGATGCTATCTACGATGGAACATGTTTCGATAATAGACCCTTGTCTATGGAAGTTCACCATGTTTCTTAGGTGTACCGTCACCGATATCAAGTTATGGGCTTTCAAACTTTATGTGAGAGGTAAAATGTTGTAAAAAAAATAGTACGGAATATCGTACGAAATAATCGATCAATTTATTCAGATAAATGAAATTAATTTAGATTTTGTGTTGTTATTTTTTTAAATATGGTCTTCCTACAACATAAGCAGTAATACAATGCGGCTGAACGTGGACCGCCTTATTAAAGAACGTATTGCAATGACAATGCGGCTAATCGTTGAACCGCCGCATTACAAAACGGCCCCGTTTTTCAAAACGGCTAGCCGTAATGTAATACGGCGAACTATACAATCCGGCTGCGACATATACATCATAATCCGGATCTCGTTGTTGGGCTGTATGTTTGATGTCTTGACACAAATTGTCTTCAAAAATGTGCCATAATGCCGATGGAAAACAAAATAATAATATTACCACAAACAACTCTCTCAGCCTCAACGGACACCGAGAAATTGAAGCTTCTCTCAAAGTGATTTCTTTGATTTTGAGTAGTCTTGGAACGATGTACCTACGTGGTACATGATAAAGAAGTATTCTGAGATAAAATCACTCTGACTGGGATGAACGCTGTATGTACTGTATGTACACTCTTCATAATAATTCTGCCGGCCGTCGCGTCGTTGCAAATATTTAGGATGGATATTTTTAATTTCGTAATATATTTTGAATGGAATGTCCGATTTTAATAATTCAAAAAGGAATCAATAGGTAATAAAGCAGTCTTGATTGAGAAATAATTTATTTTGATAAGAATTAAAACAAATGTATGAATACCATGGTCTTAAGTTGATCGGCATTTTTATCTTCTTTTAAAATGTAAAAAAGCAGTTGTAGCGCCGTAATTACTGTAGTTAGACATATGCTCTCGCGAGGTTTTTTGTAGATTTTAATACGTTCTATAATATTGTAGAACATTGTTTGGTTCTATCATTGGTACTTTCCGCAGCGTATCCGATGAAAGCCATTTTATGGCTGTTTTTTTATACCTTGCGTTGGTTTTAGTAAAAAATTCCAAAGATCACTATTTTTTTCTTGTAATAAAAATAGCCTATGTTACTCAGTGATAATGTAGCTTTCTCTTGGCAAAAGAATTTTTGAAATCGGTTCAGTAGTTTTTGAGTTTATTACATACATACAAAAATACAAAAATACAAATCTTTCCTCTTTATAATATTAGTATAGATAAGTGAAAATTATGTCAATTATATTTGTTAACATTGACATGCTTATCAAATTGCTCTCACACACGTACGTAGAGTATACATAAAATAATACATCAAACATACCTAAAAGCGTTTCATATGTCGGTCCTACTTCCGACCAATATTATAAATGCGAAAGTTTAGATGTTTGGATGTTTGTTACTCAATCACGTCGGAACCTCTGAACGGATCGAGTTGAAATTTGGTTTTCAGATTATAGTCTGGAGCACAAAGGCTACTTATATCACGAGATATAGTAATTCTTGAGTGTAAACCATCCCGTTTGCCCCCTTCTAGATACGCATCTTACACAAGATATCCACGACCGCAATATTATGTATGTATGGATGAGTAGTGAGCTCTGAGTACTGAATACCTCCTGGGAATATGGAACGGATGGTGCTTACGGTCGAAATGGAAACCACCTACTTAGTAGGGTCCTCGGGTATTCCCTGGGTAATATTGAAGGTGAAGTTTTTACACATTCATATGAAGGAAGCGCCGCGAGGAAAATTATACAATTATTGTATTTTATTATGCCCTTATTACCCACCGCACTACCAAGCTGCTCTACTGGTAGTTATGGTAGCTATTTCAAAGAAGTATGTCTTTGAAAAGCTTCCATAGTACAAGCTTTTCTTAGTTTGGGGTCAGATGGTGTTGTGTGTGAAATGTCCACCAATATCCACCATCTATATACATATATAAAATTCTCGTGTCACAGTGTTTGTTTCCTTACTCCTCCGAAACGGCTTTACTGATTTTAACCAAATTTTATATGCATATTCTGTAGGTATGAGAATCGGCTACTAGCTATTTTTCATACCCCTAAGTGACAAGGGTTGTTCACTAAGGCAAAACAACGTTTGCGGGGTCAGCTAGTATACATATTTATAAAGCGAAACGGTACCTACTTCTTGTCTTTGTTATCCCTGTTAAGTTATTATCATCTGATGTGCCCTTGCGCCAGTGGCGGTAGGATATGTAGTAATTAGGTCTGGTGAGTTCGGTAAGTATACTTACCGAACTAAAGCATTCCGTATACGGAATGCTTTCAAGTTTTCTCTCTTTAAGTACCTATATACATCAGTATAATTAGTTAATTAGTACACTGCGCCTTCTCTGCTAGTAGTGCTAAAGTTAACTAAACGAAAATCCAAAGCAGGGATGTTATGGAGCTTCGACTCCGACTCCGTTATGTCGGTTTTCCGATTAGTTTTACACCTCCGGTTCCGACTCCGGTTCCGAAACTTTTGAATCGGAGGTTAAGAGCGCGCCTAAAGCCAGAAAACGCAAAAAAGGTCATTTTCGACGCCACTCACCGTCGTTAAGAAAGATAAAACTATAACAATAAAAATATTGACGTGTGGGTACAACCAAGGAGAAGCACAATGACCGGATAGAATTTTAAAAATAGATCAGATTTTTTTACAATAAAAAAATAAAAATGACACCGAAAAAACCCATTTTAATTCGAGTACTCGAAATTATCAGCGATGACCCCACATTATTTTTCGCTAATAAAATGTCTAATTTTACGCTCTATTTAAGTAACCGAATAGTTTTTTGAATTTATGTTAAATTTTTGCGTAATTAAATAAAACTTGGTCAAAAACTGACTCCCGAATTCAAATTAATTTCCACTCTAAACTGTGTCATGCTATTCTCGACTTTATGCGTACCAGGTTAGATATTAAATAGACCTTTGGGTCCTGGTCAGTTGTCGGGCAACGCTCGATGTGGAAGGTTGTTTACGGACGCTCTGTCAGGCAAATGCGTGCGTGAATTAAAAAAATGGGATGAAAGGATAATAAGTTTTCTGCGAAAAAAGAGAACTAAACGTAAACATTTTGAAATTTTAGTCAGGTACTTAATGTATGTTTTAGTTAGGTAAGTCAAATTTTGTTTTGGAATAGGTTCGTAGTATGTACAATAATAGGTAAAAAAGTAGGTAGGTATCTATTATTGTTAAAAAGATAAGTTTACCAACATTGTTTTTAATAAATTTAATAAATTTTAAAAATTCAATTTAATAAAAGAGCAATCTGTGGTAGTACATGCAAAAACCCAAACAAGTCATTGTGTACATAATAAATTTTGTATGATGAACAAATTAATAGTTTTAAGTTTTAGTGACAATTGAAACAAACGATCAGAAAATATTTATGAATTGAGGTCTGCGGAAAATAATGATTTAAGTATTTTTTTAACATAAACTTTTCAGATTAAAGAAATGCAAACTTGATGAATATGTTTATCAGTAGACGATCCATCGTGGCACGTCTGCTGAGCATTAGATCTATTAAAATAGGGAGAAAGGAGAATATATATTTCATGGTAAAC
The DNA here is from genome assembly GCA_963693475.1 of Ectropis crepuscularia. Taxonomy (NCBI): domain Eukaryota; kingdom Metazoa; phylum Arthropoda; class Insecta; order Lepidoptera; family Geometridae; genus Ectropis; species Ectropis crepuscularia. The sequence continues at coordinate 6,683,958 of OY856340.1, forward strand.
TTTCCAGCATGTGTCTTGATATATATGTTTTTGGTTAACCCTGCACGCGTTTGAAGAAAACTCGTGGAACAGTCCGTACGTGCCGGCTAGATCATTATCACATATTCTTATTATATATTCACAGTGTTTATAAAATATTATATTATATTATTATATATTTGTTTTATTATTATTTATTTGTATTATTATATATCTATATGTATATATCACCAGAAAGCCCTTAAAATATAGTTTACTATTATATTAACTTCTAGGTACTTACTACATTAAATAATCCTATCACGAAAAGCAAAGTTTACATATTACGCCCGTTGTAAAAAAGTTTTGGATTTCACAGCACTAATAAAAGAACACAACACACAATAGTACATTATGATATAAGTGCGCTAAGTTGATAATTACAGCCGAAGCGATATTGCTAGCTTGAGCCGTAGGCGAGAGCTATAATTAGCAGAGGCTAGCCCTTTCAGCATTTCCCATTGGCTGGCATATTTCTTGTTCACCGATTAACAATGCGCGCGCATCAGCCCTTTTTTTAAAGCAAGGGCACTGATCCAGCTAGTATGACATTAAGACATTAGTAATAAAGTAATTGAATATTTTTGTGTTTTGTTATAAATAAATTGTTGTGAGTTATGGTCAAAATTAATTAAATTGATAAATTAAATATTTCTCATTATATTTTATTTCTTATACTTAGTTAGTTTTATACCTAAAATGTTTACAATTTTTCTGACATAAAAACTCTTTACTAAGATTTAAAAAGGTACCGTTCGTTTTAGACGGAGCATTTTGAAACCGTGCGTTTTACATTACACTACCGCACAAGTACGTAATAAGATACATTACGATACAGAAATTGGTTCAATGAGAGACCCTTTACGAGCAAATATGTTATAAATAATATTAACTTTACCACGTTTGCCTATTATTTGCATTGCATAGCTTTTTTAGTAGATTACAATAAAATACAAACCGTATTCACATTTTTCGGTTTAAAAAAAAATGTTCTTTGTCGTGGGGCAAAATGGCGTCGGACGATCGCGACACAGAAATGGCGGCGTACCATTCGTATTTTTTATTTTTTCAGGCCAAATGAAAAGAGACGGCCCATTTTCCATGGGCATTTGCCCCACAGCAAAAGTGCAGGAGACTCGACCAAAATTGGATCATTGTATAGGATTTTAAATATAATTATATTGAGGAACTGTTAATGTTTTTATTCTGCATAGCGGGGTTTAAAAGATATCAACTAAAACGTTGAAAAAAAAACGCGATGTGTGAGTTTCGAACGAATCGAGCATATTTTACATTCTTGTTGGAGTCGAGTTTCGAACGAATCGGATGTTGTGTCAATTTTGTTAACTTTTTTTTTATTTTGGCGTCGCACGCCTTTTGTGTTTTCCCATATTACGTATTTCAATATTTTCAAGTTTTACTAAAAACCGTCAAAGAAGTACGTTCACGAACATGAAATAGTAATTTGAAATAACCCACCTAATAATTATATTGCACATTGCCACTCGAAAATACACAAGTTAAAGAAAATAATACAATGAGGCGACATGTTTTTTTCACGTTGGCGCCAAAACTAGAATGTCGCAATCCGGGCAAAATGACACAAGCACGTTCACTTTACGTAAACGTCAACAGAAGAAAAAAAGAGAAAAAACATGGCTGGCTTTAGGTACAATCATTAAAGTACTTTTAATCACACCAATTTGCAATCCCCGCTTGGCACGTTAGTTTTGAATGTACAGTTTGCATTATTTAATTAAATGTTAATTTACTTAAATAACTTTTTTAGGTCTCCGGGGCTAATTAAGTACCTAAACTTGAAACGACGTGGGGCAAAAATGAGCAGTCTCCTTTATTTCTATTGTAATTGAAATTCCGTATAAATTAATTTGCGTAATTGAAATTCCGAACAGGCTAGTACCAACATTATAACGTGTTAAAACGTACCTATACATGTCACAATTCGTCTTCCAATAGAGAGCTTTGCTTACGCAACTATGCTTTGATTGCTTTGCGTAAAGCACGTGAAGGGCTAATGGTGCTACGGTAATTAAGAATAAGGTAGTAATATAATGAAGAAAGAAATAAGTCCAGTAGTTTTGCAGGTAGGTAGGAAGGTTTTTCCTTACAAACAATGTGATCTTTCTTGTTTATAAAATTTTTGGTTTAAAATTATAAATAATACAAGCAAGCAAGCAAGCTGTTGCCTGTGAATTTGTTCACTTTCTGATTGGTTTTATTTTCTCTTAGACATATTTGTATTTTTCGATATCAACAATGGGTAGTTAAGTTATACGTAACATTAGCTATCTGGAAATTAAAATCATGTTAAGAATCCTTTCCTAAATCGAGATTGTTTGAAAAGTGTCTGTCCGTCCGTATGTCACAGCCACTTTTTGCCGAAACTATGAGAACTACACTGTTGAAACTTGGTAAGTAGATGTATTCTGTAAAATGCATTAAAATTTGACCAAAAAAATTAAAAAAAAGAAAAATTAGGGTTGCCCCCCATACTGAGAATTGAAACTCAACAATTTTTTTTTCATCAGACCTACACTTGTGGTGTGTCTATCGATAGGTCTTCAAAAATGATGTTGAGGTTTTAAAACTCATTTTCGTCTACACTAAATAATTTGCGAGAGATACACTTCCAAAGTGGTAAAATGTGTGTGTGTGTCCCCCTCTAACTTCTAAAGAGAATGAAAACTCAAAAAAAAATATATGATGTAAATTACCATGTAAACTACCAACGAAAATTAGTTTGAACTCGATCTGATGAGTAGTTTTTTTTTAGTACGTCATAAATAAATACACTATTATTGAAATTTCGATCAAAGTTACAACGAACTACAAGAACTATATTATGTACTATGTATATTATGTTACTTGCTGCAACGGAACCCTTCATGAGCGAGTCCAACTCGCACTTGGCCACTTTATTTTATTTTTTACACATATGGAAACCGACACAACCACACATTGTCTATACTTGAAAACGAAACGTATTTTCGGGTAAATAGATTGGTAAATCATCTACATGTTTGTTTGTTTGTTTGTTTGTTGTTTGTTGTGCTTTTAAAAAACAAGAAAATATTATGTACAATGATTACAAATACTAATACCTACCTAGTTTAAATATATTTAAACCAATAACAACAACATTAAGTGAAACAACCATTAGGTAATTTGATTTCTGGTATTTTGAACTGAGGTGTTTGTTTGTTTGGCGGTTGTTAAATAGAAAAATATTACTTACATATTTATGTAAATTTCATTATTATTAAATATTTATCTACCTAATCATTATTAGTTCTAGCATCCACATACAATGTTACCTGAATTATCCAAAAATAAATGCAGAGTACAGGTTAATCAGAAACCTAGTATACATATTTATCTAAACTCATCAATATCAGTCCACCCGATCTTTCTTTCAACATCTTTCGTTCTTTGTTCTCAATTTAGATACTATGTAAAAATAGAAACTTAATAATTTTACCCACACGCGCATTCATTAGTAACTCTTACAGTATCTGTGATTTATCGTAATGTTACGTGTACTTACTGTACTTAGTTATATTATGACCTAAGGTGAGCTTAGCTCGTATCTTTCTATTAGCGCTAACGCGGCGGATGAAGAGTGACGTGAGGATGAAATCTATTCCTTTTTTCGGAATGAAAACTACTTTTGGCGGTGCGCCAGATTTTTTTCCGGGAGCTGTAAGTGAAGCTGATCTGTTGCGATCCAAGATGAAAAGCTCCATCGGGTGAACTAGGGACCGCCAAGGGTACCCAAATGAAAAAGATACAGCTGCTCTTCACTGCAGTGTCGCTGTGCTATTTTGATTTATATTTAATTTTAAAAATACAAAGTTTGATTAATGTCTTTTTTCTATTTATCCTACTAACATGGTCATGCTATTTAGTATTACAAAATATATCAAAGTTGCGGTTACATATTTTATTATTACAGAATAAATAAATAAAACTCCTAATAAAGTGTTCACTTCTACTGTGCGGTCTAAGTGCACACATTTTTTTAAGCAATAGACTGATGCCCTTTTTATATATATATGATATCGTAAAACACGCATTTATTTAATTATAAAACACGACTACATATTAAATAAATAAATGACTAAATCTTGTGATTCAGTCATATTTAGTTTTCATTTCTTTCATTCGACTGTTTTTCAATAAATGGTTTATTGTGTGTATATAGACAATAAAAAACAAATTGATGTATTTTTTTAAAAACATCTATGATTAATATGAATGTTTACATATACTGGATTTCGGGGAGCGATGACCTTGAGTAATCGTAGCTTCTATCTTACTCGCAGCGACGCGGCGTATTGGAGAGGGGAAGGGCGACGCGCGGGTGAAATTTGATTTTTTCCTGGCACTAGGCCCGCTCTTAATCGGATGTCGAAGCATAACTTAGCGGCGGCGCCCTGCGCCGACAGTAACGAACAGTTTCGCAGGAACATGTCGCGCAGGGAATCTCCCGCGCACGAGTGTAATGAAAAGTATACTAAATGAGCACAACATAGAAAAACGCAAAATTCCAGCACTTTATATTAAATTTCCGCCAATATTATCGTGTCCACCAGGCTCGGTAGCGAGCGAATACCTTTTTGGTGGCGTCGATTTAATCTATAAGGGGGCGCCTAGTGCCAGAAAACGAAAAAAGGACATTTTCGACGCCACTCACTGATGTTAAGAAACTAAAAACTATAACAAAAAAACATTGACGTGTGGGTACAATCAAGAAAAAGCACAATAACCCAATAGAATTTTAAAAATAGATCAGATTTTTTTACAGAAAAAAATTAAAATGGCACCTGAAAAAACTATTTTAATTCATGTACTCGAAATTATCAGCGATGACCCCACATTATTTTTTGATAATAAAATTTCTAATTTTACGTTCTATTAAAGTAACCGAACCAAAGAATAAATATTAGACCGAACACTTTTTAAATGTATGTTTAATTATTGAGTAATTAAATAAAACTTGGTCAAAAATTGACTCCTGATTTAATATTGATTTCCCCTCCAAACTGTATCATGCTATTCTCGACTTTATGCACAATATATTAAGAAGGGCCTCGCGCGGGTGAAATCAGATTTTTTCCTGGCTTTAGGCGCACTCTTAAGAAATATCTACACTTGATTGAAGCTGTCTCAGCTTCAAAGCTTATGTTCATGAAGTACACTACACACTTTTGGTGTCAATGTATTTAATTTAATTTGTTTGAAAGCTTTTGTTCATTTAACATACTTTATATTTGGGATTCAATTAATTGAATTTTTTGTTTATTTTTGAATATTCCATTTTTTTTTCATTTTTTGTGATATTTCATGAAACAAAACAATGAAAAGTTTGAATGAATGTTTTATTTGTCGTAAAATAAAAATCTCTCTCCTACCACTACTTCTGACCCTACCTCCGACTCCGGTTCCGACTCCGACTCCGACTCCGATAAATCAAATTTAAAAACTCCGACTCCGACTTCGGTTCCGATAAGATCACCTCCGTTACATCCCTGATCCAAAGCTAAGCTAACCAACCAATAAGGCTGCATTTCCACCAGAGATGTGCGAGCGAAATGTGTCGTGCTAGGATGTTTAGCTGTGCTGTGAAAATGTGTGAAGGTTTCCACCAAAACTGTGCGAGGAAAATGTGTCGTACGAGGGTACGTAGCGGAGCAGGAGTACTCGCACCACACATTATTCAATAATGTGTGGTGCGAGTACTCCGTCCGTAACTCCGTCTATGGACTGGCTGGTGCAGTACCTATGTCGCAAACCTCGCAACACAGTCCTCGCACACATCCCTCGCTTGTTTTATATGCGCAAAAATCTAGCTCCACTGAGCCGTTTCCACCAGAGCTGTGCTGACCGAGACGAGGTAAATGAAGCGATAGTATTGGTTCTTTACAAACACATCCCTCGCTAAGCCATCCTCGCACATCTCTGGTGGAAAAAGCAGCCTAAATGGGTGCCACGGTGACAGACGTTCCCGCGTCCCGCGTCTGGCTCTAGAAAGTGGACACCCCCGCGAACCTGCAATGAGAACCAACTACTTATAGTTTATACTTTATAGTAAGCACATCTGAATTATCCAGACACCGCTGAAGGTGTAAAGATAATCAAGATGATCAAGTTCGCTACCAGTCGGAAGCTTGCCTACCATGCTGGCTGTATTAGCACGCTGAGTAGCAATGCCTATACGTTGGGTCAAATAAACACCAGTATTTCAGTCATGCTTCATAACTTGCTCATGCATCATGCATGGTCGACACGACAACAGCTCGCTAAGGTTTTTGAAAATGAAATGAGCTTGGATTTACTTTCGCATATACAATTTGAGAAGTTTCGAGTGTCGTCACTTCATGGCTCTATTTTTACAACAAAAACAAAAAATACGTGTCTCATATTTGTAGCTGACAGCCTAGTTTACATTTGTGACCGTGTCGTCATCCTGTCATAATCTCAGATCTCAGATAAATGTACTTACTTATGGTTAAATGCTCCGAGATTGTAATAAGTTAGTATAGAAAATATCTGCGATCCACAAAGTACTCGTAAGATTCTAAATAGATTTTATCTTTGAATGAAGTTGCTGTGTAAAGAGGCCTAAAGTGAAATTGTAGAAGGTGCTAAAACGTAATCTATTACGACATTTACTATCTCCGCAGTAAAACTTACCTTTAGATACTGAGTACTAATAGTATCTTATTATACTGTGTATGTACCTGCTTGAATAAATAGTTATGTAACTCCAAGTTCTTTGACTCGACTTCATACTACCTTGGCTTTTTTTCTTTCGGACTGCTCGTAGTTAAAAGCGGCATCGTTTCATAGTTAACGATCCAAAGACTCGAATGAAAAGGTTTGACTCTACTTTTGTGATAAGAAAGTCTAGGCTATGGGATGCATTGCCTGAGTGAGTTTATCCTGATGGTTATAATCTTGTTTTTTGACAATTTTATTACAACAGATGGTGTCTTCAAACCGAGAATGTGTAAGATCAGGAGAGATGTCGGTCAAGTGTAAAACTATTAAAGTTTTAAAAAAATTGGCAAGGCGGCTTGGCAAAACATTGGGGAGTTCTTCACTCATATTTGGGTAGTATTATGAACGAAAGATTTAACGAAGAACCTAAAATTAGAAAATATATTTCACAGGGACAATTAACCGCGCCCACCTTTCCTCACTCTGATCTTTTTAACAAAATCGCTTTTGTGGGATTATTCTTAGTAAACCGTTTATTTTTTCAATATCTTTATTTGTCATCATTAAGCAATAAAAGCATTTATTAACAATAACAACATTTATTGCTTAATGATAACTTTCGAATTTGCATGAAATTTGCTTTGAAATTAACGATTTCTGCAAACAGGAAGAGATACAAAGCCGTAAATTGTGCCTGTGAGTTTTTAAAATTTTTGTAAAGTTTGGACCATAGATTGTCGTGACTCGTGACCCAAACTTTGAAAGAATTGCGTAGGGATTTTTCAATTTTAATGCAAACTTGTATTTTCCCAAGTTTGTTCACTTGCAACTATACTATCGAACCTCGAACGTCCAGATAGACCAAACCAAAGCGACAGAGATACATGGTGGATTTACCTAAGAATCCATCGCACTGCGACGCTAAGGAACTCTGCCCGAGTCCGTGTTTCCCGATAGGTACAATCTAAGATGTTTTCAAATCTAGAGTAAACAGGTTAAGACCTTTAAAAATTCCCCACGACACTACCAGTACTGCAGCTTGGTAGTGCGGTACAAGGCGTTTATTCTAGAAAGCATGCTACATCCTAGGCTGCGTAGTTGCCAAACATCAGGCTATACGCGATCAAAAGCAAACCATGCATTATGAATATACATTGTATAAATAAACTGGCCAAGTGCGAGTTGGACTCGCCCATGAAGGGTTCCGTTGCAGCAAGTAACATAATATACATAGTACACATAGTTTTTTTAGTTCGTTGTAACTTTAATCGAAGTTTTAATAATAATGTATTTATGACGTACTAAAAAAAACTACTCATCAGATCGAGTTCAAACCAATTTTCGTTGGTAGTTTGCATGGTAATGTACATCATATATTTTTATTAGTTTTTTCATTCTCTTATTTTAGAAGTTAGAGGGGGGGGGGGGACATTTTACCACTTTGGAAGTCTCTCGCGCAAATTATTCAGTGTAGACAAAAACTATATTAGAAACCTCAACATCATCTTTGAAGACCTATCGATAGACATCCCACACGAGTAGGGTTGATGAAAAAAAAATGTTTTAGTTTCAGTTTTAAGTATGGGGGGCAACCCTAATTATTCTTTTTTTTTAATTTTTTTGTGTAAAAATCTTAATGCTGTTCACAGAAAACATCTACTTACCAAGTTTCAATAGTGTAGTTCTCATAGTTTCGGCAAAAACTGGCTGTGACATACGGACGGACAGACAGACAGACAGACGAATGACATTACAATCTATAAGGGTTCCGTTTTTACGTTTTACGGAACCCTAAAAATCCTACTAATATTATAAATGTGAAAGTTTGTTTGTTGCTCGATCATGTCGGAATGGCTAAAAGGAATTGATTTAAAAAAATACCATAATTAAGTATGTATCTATGTAAGTACTATAAACCGCAGGCAATGCTAGTATGTTTTCAAATAAACACACAAAACGCCAGCATAATTGGACCTACGATTCCGTACAATCGCTGTGTGGCTAACGGTCAAGATAAATTGGTAATTACTATAACTTATTATGCATCATGAATCGGGACGCTAATACGTTTCTAAGAATCAGTCAACATGTTTAATAACTAATAAAACTCATTAAGTTCTAGGAATGGGAAAAATTTGGGTCACTAATATATTCCTGTCACAAGCTCATTTACATGGAAATTGTGTAATGTGTCTATTGACAAAACGTTTGAATTGGATGATGTGATAATGTGACATGCAATAATCTTTGTAGATCTTTGTATGGATGTATCCTGTGTGTGGACTGCTGGACCGATTGTAATGAATTTTTGTGTGTTGAAGTGGATTCGAGAATGGTTTAGATCAGATCAGTCAACAAGTGCTTTTTAGGTCCAATTTTTTTCGCCTCCTATCATTTTCTTTATTTTTCCAACGGGAACCTATACTAAAACCTAAAACCATTGAAGAATAGCTCCACGAAAGGAAAAAACCCTAAGATTAATAGAGTTTAACATTTATCGCAATTACAATGTTAATGCTCGTGCTGCTAAAAAATGTTAATTAAATAATGGATAACTTATTGAAAAATCGCGAAGCAAAGGTTTGAACCACGGATTATTGTTCATTGATCTATCTTGTAGGCGCCTGAATTTTTTCATTTTTTTATTTGGATATTTAATAAGTTTAAATATCCAAAGGCATTGTAAGGCTGGTGCAGCGGCTAATTCAGCTGAGCGACTCAAACGGCGCAAATATGCAACCCTCGGAAGAGGTTACATATTTGAGCCCTTTGGGGTTGAGACATTGGGTCCGTGGGGGCCGGGAGCTCACCTCATCTTCAAAAGCCTTTCCGAACGCTTGGTCGATGCGACGCGTGACCAAAATGCTGGCGTTTATTTGGCCCAACGCATAAGCATTGCCATTCAGCGTGGTAATGCCGCCAGCATGCTGGGTACGCTTCCGATTGGTAGTGGGCTTGAACATCTTGATTATCTGTAGACCTTCATTGGTCTATGGATAATTCAGGTGTGCTAAGTGTAAGTAGTTGTTAGGTATGTAGCGTAGTGTAGTTCTCATTGTATTTTAGTTTTGTTAATAAAGGCTCTGCCCTATTAAAAAAAAAAAAAAAGTTTAAATAATGTTTATTCAATCAAGGTCCGAAGGGGCCTAAGGCGGAGCAACCGTTTTCGGGCGTATTTTCAACCCTCTGGAAAAGTTATAAATATTGGTTCTACAGTTCCAAAGCACAAACTTTTTTTTAGTAAATATCCTCTTCTTTTTTTTTTTTTTTTTTAAATTGGAAGTATCTTAAATAGTTTTTGACATATTGGCAAATAACGAAATACCATTTTTTATTTGCACAAATTAGTTAATAACTAGAGTGCTCGCAATATAACTCTGCGCGTAGCAAAATATGGAACTAATTGACGCGCCGTCATTTTCTTAGTTACGTCAGGTGACAAGAGTTTGTTTACATTTGCTGTTTTTATTCATTTCTAAAGTAATTAATTGATTTAATTATGCCGAAAGTGATGAAAAGTGCTGGCCTTGACTGGTTCTTGAAAATCAATCATGGTTGTAAAGAAGAACGATACAATAACGGGCCAAAAGTGCTTATTTCCAAAAGCGGAGCAATTTGACAGCTAATATGTAGGGATACCATAGTAATCAAATCTCCACCTATTATCGGCATATTTTTAATCTGAGGTTTGATTTTTGAGGTTTGATTGTTTTATCGCCAATTTACCCGTGCGAAAAAATGTGAGTGCTTAAGATCGAATGTGAGAAACTAGTTATAAATGTTTTTTTTTCATAACATACAAATCAAAATAGAAAACAAAGTGACACAGCAGTGAAGATCAGCTGATTGTATCTTTCTCGCTCGAGTACACTCGGCGGTTCCATGTTCACCGATTGACCCTTTCATCTAACAGCGTCAGCTTCATTTACCACTTAAGGGAAAATCTGAGGGCGGTGCGCCAAAAGAAATTTTACTTAATTTTTTTTCAACGTTAGCGTGGATGCTCCTTGATCATTTACTCTGTATTAATTACTGTATTTTTATTATAGGCGTTTCAGAACGTACTGTCACGTGGTAATGGACAACGCATTATACCACTGCGCTCAGATATATAAAGCGGCTACAATGGGCAATGTAAAAAAAGAAAGCCAAAAGTGGCTTAAGAAAAATGAAATAGACTTTGACGATTGTTGGACAAATCCGCAGTTACTCGAATAAAGAGGCACAAAGAACACCCACAATACCAAGTAGAATAACTGTTAAAGGAATATGGACAGGAGCTTTTGCGGTTACCGTCGCGATTCATCGTGACTTTAACCTTATTGAAAAATGATGATGTTTCTATGGAAGCCATTGACCCACATGCGCCAAATTTCCAAATAATGTTATTTATAGTCTCAATAAAAGATTTACAAGTTTAAATTAAATTCTTGTTATTTCGATCTTGGTGTAGGTTGAAAATGACAGATTTTTTTCAATGTAAATAATAAACTATAATAAACCCAACAAACATTTTATAGGTCGCCACAACGTGCCGATTCTTACTTTTGGTTCTATACGCTGGTCGCAAATACGTCGCTATCACGTTAAAAAAACCGAAAATAGGCCCATTTTATACGAATCGGTGTCCTAATAGAGTTACGTAGCAGTCGTATAACTAGCGACATGGTCGTGTAGTGGTTGTATAGACGTTGTATAGACGTCGTGAGATGTTCTTTTCGTCGAGTTATGATGGTAATTGCCGCTACTTTAGGACATTTTATCGAATAAGTAGCATCCACCAGGACTTTTATAAGGGATTTCGATGTAAAGTGATTGATAAAAAGTAGTGTATTTAAACTAAATCGACAATTTACAATCTATGTTAGTTATTACTTGAAAGGTAATTTCGTCATAACTACATAATATTACATCTTTGAAACATGTTCAAGTACAGAAATCTGTTGGGAAATTAATGTTATCCGGTGATTTAAGCTACTTTTCTCAATATAGCTAACGCGCCTTATATATTCGTAAAAATAAGCAATATTTTTAACTATATTTTTAATGAACGTGCTACCAGCTACCTATATACGACTTCAGGTGTAAGACACAACCGTAATACAACATTTAAACGACTTTCCATTTCGGGCGCTTCTTTCTGATCGGTTTATTGTCAGCCATATTAACGAAAGTTTTAGGGTCTAGTTGAAGAAAATTTAACGTGAAAAAACCAAATTCTTTATTTTAAATCACAATTTTGGATTTCACACAGAAACGTGACATCACCGTTCGGTATTTTCTATGCGTTATTGCGTTTAGGAAACTGGTTTCATAACAAAAGACACTTTAAATTTAATGGGATTACCAATGGTAAAATGTAATTTTCTAATAAATTCATACTTTTAAAATGGACTTACCCATCCAACTTTGAATGATCACTTAAACGCAAGATATAAAAATTAAAGTTAGTTCAGTTTTTTTCCAGATAATCATCACTGTCATAATGAGAGTTAATTTAATATGAAATTATAGGATCAGTCGTAATGCCTGTTAGGTAGAAAAGGTTGTTATCTTTGAAAGGTTGTGTATGATATATGTTTTTTAAATATTAGCATTCGTCACATAAATTTGCACTGGGTGGGAATCGAACCCACGACCATCGGCTTTGCAGGCAGAGTTACTAAGTCACGAGGCCAGTTAGGCCAGGATTGTTAATAGTTTTGTAAGCTCTTAAACAAAATTCTTTGTAAAGCAAGGTCTTACTCTTGCTTTAATAAACTATTTTCTACAAAAAATTAAACCGACTTCAAAACCACAAATAGGCACTCAAAATCGTAAAATAAACTGATATCCTACTAATATTATAAATGTGAAAGTATGGATGTTTGGATGTTTGTTGCTCAATCCCGCCGTAACGTATGAACGGATCGGGCTGAAATATGGAACACAGATTATAGTCTGGATGAACACATAGGGTACTTTTTATCCCGAAAAATAAGGGGAACTACGCGGGTAACACCGCGGGGCACTCCTAGTAATTATTATAAGAGCTACTCACTCATCTATTTGAACTCGGTGCCAGCCTAGTCAAAAAGCTAGTACTTAGATAGATAATGATACTATACTATGCACGTAGTAAGTAGCCATAAAATATGAATATGTATATAGGTAGTATCTATCTACTATCTGCTAGACTTGGCTGGCACCGACTTCAAATATGGTAGATGGGTAAGTAGCGCTACTATAATAATTATAAGTGATACTGGCTTATAATTATTATATCAGTTTATTTAACACTTTTGAATGCCTATTTGTGGTTTCGAAGTCGGTTTCATTTTTTGTAGAAAATAGTTTATTGTACCCTTTTTAGTGCAACACAAGTTTACATCACTGTCTGTGACGGGCAGCAGCGTCACATGCGTAAGACGGCACGGTACTGCGCTCGCCAATCCGCCCTTGCCCAGCGTGGCGAGTATGGGCAAATCTTCCAATGATGAGTAGCACAACAATAAGGCCCTCAGTTCCCGGTGGTCCCGCTAATCCCGGCCATCGTGGTGACGGCCGGAGTTCTCGCGGGACAGAGGGTGCGAAGAATCTCCGGGCGCGGACTGGTCACCACTCACAACGTCTTTTTCTGGCTACGTATAATGCTCGTTCGTTGAAGGAAGATGTCTATCTTGCTGAACTCGAGTGAGAGCTAGGACACATAAATTGGCATGTTCTGGGATTATTCGAAGTCCGAAGACAGGGAGAGTACACGGTTACCCTAGAATCAGGCCACCTACTCTACTATCGGGAGGGCGATAAGATGTCACAGGGTGGGGTTGGCATTATGATCAACAAAGTTCTCTGTAACAACTTGATGGAAGTTGGTAGTGTGTCTACGCGGGTACCTCATACTCAGACTTACCAATAGATATTCTCTGAAGGTATTTCAGGTCTATGCTCCTACGTCGACGCACTCCGATGAAGAGGTCGAGGCTGTCTACGAAGACATAACAAAAGCCATACATAACACCACCACGGCCCACTGCACCGTTGTTATGGGGGACTTCAACGCCAAAGTAGGAGTACAGGAACGCGGAGAATCTGCAATTGGCCGCACGGTATTGGCAGTAGAAACCCAAGGGGCCAAATGCTAGTTAACTTCCTCGAATCCCAGAGGCTATCGCTGATGAACTCATTCTTTCAGAAGAAGCCTCATAGGAAGTGGACTTGGCGAAGCCCCGATGGGGTGACGAAAAATGAGATCGACTTTATTATGACGAACAGGAGGTATATATTCAAAAATGTCACAGTGATCAACAGGTTTAACACCGGAAGCGATCACCGACTTGTACGAGCTACTTTGAATATAAACTTCCGACTCGAGAGAAATCGCCTGATAAAGTCGACGCTCCGACCGTCACCGTGCCATATCCCTGCAGCATCCAAAGAATTCCAGCTGGAATTGCGAAACAGATTCAGTCTGCTGAAAACTACTGAGGACGTTGATCAATATGTCAACGAGTTTGCGACTGTTGTCCGAGACGTGGGAGAGAAGTTCTATCAACGGAAACGAGTGGGTAAGGTGTCCAAGCTCTCGGCAGAAACAGTGGATCTGATGAGACAGAGACGGGAGATGTCAGCGGATTCGTCAGACTATCGCCTTCTCAATATGCGTATAAAGAAGCGAATACGATTCGACATACGACAAAGCAACACTCGAGCAATCGAAGTTGCAATCAGTCGAAATAGAGGTTCGAAGGTATTCGCAAAGCGATTGGGAAGGAGTCATCTGACGAATCTTACGACGTCAGATGGTCGAGTTCTTACAGCAAAGCCAGATCTACTCGTAGAAGCCGAGACGTTCTACGGACAACTATACTCCTCACACGCACCGAAGCCCACGACTCGAGCTACAGACGACAGACGTGCTAAATTAACCGGCTACTTCACGGACGAGCTACCGGACATCGAGATTCCCGAAATCGAGATGGCTCTTGCGCAGCTTAAGAACAACAAGGCGCCTGGAGATGATGGCATTACATCTGAGCTCTTAAAAGCTGGTGGGCGTCCAGTCCTGGAACAGCTTCGGAAGCTATTTAATGCTGTCATCGAGAAAGGTATAACGCCGGAGGCGTGGTTTAGAAGTGTGGTCACCTTGTTCTTCAAAAAAGGCGATAAAACGTTACTAAAGAACTATAGACCGATATCACTTCTGAGCCACGTATATAAGCTGTTTTCAAGAGTCATCTCAAATCGCCTTGCCAGAAGATTTGACGAGTTTCAACCGCTGGAGCAGGCTGGGTTTCGAAAAGGTTACAGCACCGTAGACCACATACATACGCTGCGGCAGATAGTACAGAAGACCGAAGAGTACAATCGCCCTCTTTGCTTGGCGTTCGTGGACTAAGAGAAAGCCTTTGACTCCATCGAAACCTGGGCTGTACTGGAGTCCCTGCAGCGATGCCAAGTCGATTGGCGCTACATCGAGGTGTTGAAGTGTCTATACAAAGCCGCAACCATGACCGTACAAATCCAAGGTATCCAGACAAGACCAATACTTCTGCAGCGTGGAGTGAGACAAGGAGATGTTATCTCTCCGAAGCTCTTTGCCAATGCTCTGGAAGACGTCTTCAGAACACTGGACTGGAACGGTTTAGGTATAAATATTAATGGCGAATACATTTCACACCTGCGATTCGCAGACGACATAGTTATAATGGCAGAGTCGCCGCGGGACTTATCGGAGATGTTGCGGAGCCTAAGTGTTTCTTCCAGACTGGTGGGTTTGGGAATGAACTTGGACAAGACGAAAGTCATGTTCAATTCATTTGCAGATCCAATTGCAATCACAGTCGATAATGTCAGTATCGAAGTTGTTCAGGAATACATTTATCTAGGTCAAGTTATTCAACTGGGTAGAAACAACTTCGACAAAGAGGCTGACAGAAGAATACGTTTGGGTTGGGCAGCATTTGGGAAACTGCGTCAAATCTTTGAGTCACCACTGCCTCAATGCCTGAAATCCAAGGTGTATAACCAGTGCATCCTCCCAGTCCTAACCTATGGGGCGGAAACATGGACACTGACAAAAGGCCTCGTCCACAAATTCCAAGTTGCACAGCGGGCTATGGAGAGGGCTATGCTCGGAGTATCTCTGAAGGACAGAATCCGCAACGAGGATATCCGACGGAGAACTAAGGTAACCGACATAGCCTTGAGAATAAGCAAGCTGAAATGGCAGTGGGCGGGTCACATATGTCGCAGAGCCGACGGACGTTGGGGAAGACGGGTTCTGGAGTGGAGACCACGTTCGAGGCGTCCCCGTGGGGCGGCCTCCCGCTCGATGGACCGACGACCTGAAGAGAGTGGCAGGAAGCGGATGGATGTGGAGAGCCGAGGACCGGATATGGTGGCGCAACATTGGAAAGGCTTATGTCCAGCAGTGGACGACAACGGGCTGATGATGATGATGATGACAAGTTTACATTCACTTACACAATTTTGTGTTGTCAGGATCGCATTTCCTAACTTTTGTGAAATCTACAACCATGTCATCCAGACAAAATTGTAGGAAAATTTTAGTTTTTTCTTCATATTTCAAAAACCACCTGACAGATTTCGATAAAATTTATATGGGACCATTCGGGAAGCATACCCATCCGAAGACAATTTTTTTTTTTATCGATCCGGCCATTCACGAGAAATCAGGTAACAAACATTTAAAATAAATACTATGGATCCACTAGATCTACTTTCTGCGTTTTAAGCTACACCATATTGTTTACACCCACACTCTGCACAGAACATAATTCTTTCGACTTCAAAATTACATTTTGTGCGGAACCATCTACAGTTTGGTTAGTCTTGACATGTCGTGTAGAAATATTTGATGTAATACAATTAGACGTAAGAAGCTAAATTATTATACACTAATAGAACATCGAGTCATTTAAAAGTTGTGTAAAAGTGCTCACATTTGCTTAAAATCGTAAAGAAATGCAATTTATCACTCTAATACTATCGTCATGTAAAAGTAGTTCTCGCGACTCTAATACAATTAATGTTGGGGTAAAATCCGTATAAACGTTATTATGGCGACGCACTGGTTAATACTACTGAAAGTTGTATAACAGTCTTGCAAAGCAGTCGTATAGAAGTTTATAAGATGTCTATATACGACTACAAGTTGTATAAAGATAAAAGGCACTAAGTCGTGTTACACGCCAAAATTACTTCAGTGCGATGTTTATAGCATTTTGAATCACGTTACTACCACTTATACGACTAAAATGTTTGTTGGGAAGTTCTCCTGTTGGTAAGAGACTCGGACATCCTGTACCAATTACCAACGATACTTGGCCATACTGAACCAAACCAGCACTGCAACGGCGTTCATTACTACGAGACATTTGTTCTTGAGTCTCAGTTGTCGTGTAGTTACTCATATTGCTTCCCTGAAAGATTCCTTTCCGTACCAGTTTTATGAAGTTGTAAGTTCCCAAGGAAAGGGAAGAGAACCTATTAGCTTGACCTGGCAACATTAAGTACGCCACCAGTCGCGCGCAGACTTATACTGCGAGCACTATAGGTACCCATTGCAATTTTTGCGAGCGGACTTTGAATTTTCTCAAAAAATGTCTAGTTTCCATTCCAAATCAAATGACATACTCATAATAGAATCATAATGATAGGAGAAGGCGAAAAAATTTGGACCTAAAAAGCACTTGTTGACTAGACTAGATTTCTTGCAGCCCGCGCCGCATGTTTTAATATAAGACAACTACTGCCGAGTCCGTTAGTATTTTTTGTGTAGTATATGTATATGGTCTTGGTACCTATACCTACCTATATGGTTATATGACGACACGAGTAAGACATGAGTCTGATGGTTAGGTACAGTGCAACACAGCTGCGTGGCGCTTTTAATAACGCAGCTGTTAGGCTTAGGCTTATATTCTTATTTATATATCTGTTATGTTTAGTGTCATAGTATTTCCTTCTTCGGTAAAAATGTAAAATGATAAGCAAATGTTTAATATATAGACTCCTCTTTACTGATTGAGTTAGTGCGCGTTGCTACTACTACTACAGTTAGATATTTACGGCTGACCTAGCCTTGAGAATGGCAACTTGGCAACTGCCGATCCAGAACCCTTGGTTTGAATCCTACGCGCCCTTCGGCCGTGTACGTAATTGTAGTTTCGTAATTGATTTCGAAGTAAGAATAATTATTCTTTGTACGAAACTGATTTCGAACAGAGAAGTATTTTTCCGTATTTGTAATCGCGGTTTCGTAGCAGGAAAAAACTTTTGTTGAAGTACATAATTTCGAAAGCGGAATTTCTATTCTTTACACGTAACTATATAGCGAAGTATGTACTTGTTGAAAAAGACTGAATGCTTGATATGAAACCTTCATGAAACACTTTAGTCAAATAGCCATTTAATGTATTAAATTGTCAGCTGTGAGAGTGAGAGTGTTTTGTTTTCTCATTCTTACCAAGTATATTGTACAAGGATTTTGTATTCTCTTTGATTCTGGCACTAGGTTGTCATCATAATTTATCAGATTTAATTTTAAAAACGTAGTTATTATATGCTCTTTGAATTTTAAATTGATTTAATATTTGATTATTTTCCGAAAATTAGTGCGACGGAAATGGCTTTTGTAGATACTCGTCGTGGAGGGGTTTCTGTGTTGTGCGATGGTCGGCGATATCATCGAAAAAATATTTATAAAAATAAAAATACATTTTGGCTGTGCTACAATAATACCAGATGTGGTTGTAAAGGAAGTATTACATTAAACAAAAGAAATGTAATAGTGAAAAGCAAATCACACGATTCAACTTGCAAATAAGATTTTGCACAAAACAATATACTAAGGGAACTTGACTCTTTAAAAACCAAGACCAGTACCAACTTCGAATCTATCCAGAAGCAATATGAAGCAATGGTTTTTAATCTTGAAAGTGTTGGTTTTAACTTCGTTCAACAAATTCCCCAATTTAACAATATAAAAACTGGCCTATATAATGCACGTAATAAAGTATTAGGTGCTCCAAAGCTACGATACACATCGGCATCTTCAGTTGTTATCCCTGGAAAGTTTCAAGATTTCCTTTTAGCTGATTTTAATGATGATGAGAATGATACAAGAATAATTCTATTTTGCAACAAAAAGGCTAAAAAATTAGTAGCAGGATTCAAGCATATTTTATGCGATGGGACATTTTCGTCTTGCCCGTATTCATTTAAACAATTGTATACAATTCACGGATTTGACGATACAACATCGGCAGTTTATCCCTTAATTTATTGTTTTCTACCCAATAAAAGTGCAAAAACTTATGAAACACTTTTTAGACTGATTGAATCACTTTTCCCGAACTGGCGACCAGTAAAAGTGACTATAGATTTTGAGTTGGCTGCATTGAAAGGTATCAAAAGAGTTTTTCCGAACATTACCGTAAAAGGTTGTTTTTTTCATTACAACAGATGTCTAATACGAAAAGCAAAGTTATTCAAGATGAACACAACAGTAAAACGAAGGCACGTGGCAAGGTGTGCAGGATTGGCTCGATTACCTGAAGAATACGTTCAAAGAGGGTACAAGTATATTATGAACAGAAGTCCTAATGGCAATAATATAAAAAAATTTAATAAGTATTTCACTGAACAGTGGATGGAAAAAACTGATTTTACAAAAGTATGTTGTTGCGAAAAAGAAAAAAATCCGCATGACTAATAATCTTGAAGGCTGGCACAGTAGGATCAACCGATTTGTTGGACGTAGAAATCCCACTTTAGCCCAGCTACTCGATACTTTGGTCAAAGAAACTAAAGTGATTGATATTTTCAAAAACCAAACTAAAAGAAGTCAAAATTATTTAGAGATTGACTCTGAAATTGATGGTGCCATTAAAGATTTAAAAGACAAAAAAATCACATTAGGGCATTGCCTAGAAATAATTTCCCCATTTTCATTTAAATTTTAATTTAATTTTAAGTTTGTATTTTAAGTTCAGAATAGGATTGTTTGTTTTTATAATTTTATTATTTTATTTTTTTTATTTTATTTTATTTTTTTGTTTTTGTATTTTGTAATTTTATTTTGTCTGTTATATTCAATTATAATTGACAAAACAACAAATTTTTTGTTTCTCTTAACGTCATCAGTTCAGGAAAATTTGAAATATTCAATTTCGTCCAAAGAATAATAATTATTACTTTGAAATCAATTACGAAACTAAAAAACTAAAAACCGCGATTACAAATACGGAATAATACTTCTCTGTTTGAAATCAGTTTCGTACAAAGAATAATTATTCTTACTTCGAAATCAATTACGAAACTACAATTACGTACACGGCCGAAGGGCCTACGCCCGGGCGGTCTTTTCGAAGTCATATGCGTAATACCATATGCGTATAAGTTACGGTGGTCTAGTCGGGAGAACGGCGGCTGCCGATCCGGAGACCCCGGGTTCAAACCCCACACGCACCACTGTCTTTTCGAAGTCATGTGCGTAATGCCGCTAACTTAAAACAGTGAAGGAAAACATCGTGAGGAAACCGACATGTACCTAGAATCTTTCGAAGTCATGTGTCATCCGCCAACCCGCTCTGGGCCAGCGTGGTGGATTAAGGCCTTAACTCTCTCCTTGCGAGAGAAGGCCCCGAGTCCCAGCAGTGGGAACGTTTAGTGGGCTGTTGATGTTGATGTTGTTGATGCGTAATACCGCTAACTAAAAAACGGCGAAGGAAAACATCGTCAGGAAACCGACGTGTACCTAGAATCGACAGAGGTCATGCACCGACCCGCACTGGGTCATCGTGGTGGGTTATGGCCTTGACTCCCCTTGTGTCCTTGTGAGAGAAGGCCTCGAGTCCCAGCAGTGGGAACGTTTAATGGACTGCTTATCCTTATGCCTTGCTACTGTCATGTGTCGTCTGCTTTGAAAAATTCTACTCGTATTTTCATATTATATACAGACCTGGGACAAGTTCAGATGGTTTTACGGGGCACAGCTATTCAATAAACTAAGTCAGTAACCTTAGACCGTACGCACACATTCGCGACTTTGTAAAGTTGATATCTATGTGTATAAGTAGGAGGTAGGCATGAAGTTTGTAATGTGGTTTTGGTCCAGAGTCCAGGGTGTGCTAGGTGTCTCTAAAGAATAAAGCCGTATTTCCTCTACAAAATGCTTTAGATACGCGTTACGCACTGGCACGCTGCGACGTACAAGCGACGCGTCCGAGCGTTGCGTGGTTATGGGTCGCACAGTGGATGACCCTGCTTGCGTCACATAAAACAAAGCTAAAGCAATACGAATAAATAACTTTACAGTTTAAACTCACTTTATAACATTTTCACTGCTAGAACTCGGGCCTTCTCTCCCAAAGACGGATTCGAATAGCCATAATTAAAAGCCAAAGGCCAAAATAATGCTGGTAGTAGATAGTAAGCGAATGTCACATACATGCAGTCGAAAACATCGATATAAACCAAAGGATGTGCCCTGAGCACCTTAAAATTGGTAATAAACTGCGTCTCTGTGTGTATCGTAAGTGGTTTACAAACAACCAATCTACTTGACCTCTAGAATCGCTAGCGGCGAGTATTGCTGTAGTTCTACTTATTTTGGTTGTTGACAACGAATAGTGATAGGTAAAAAACGTGCGGCGTCCACCGCTTCCTGCAACCGACTAGACCGGAAAGAGTGAGCTCACTCTTCGACTCAACGATGACATGATTCCGTACGCCCTGAAGTTTGGGAGGGCACTACACATCTGTGTATTGAGATCGTAGGTTTCTTTCTCAGAACATCTCGGTTTCTTCACAATATAATCTTTTATCGGCATTTGTTAAATAAATCAGCCTTTTGATTGTAATTTTCGCCAGGCGGTGTTATTACGAGTAATGAGTTATTAAGTAAATTAAAAAAACCCTCATTGCGCAGTTTTTTAGATAGCACCTAAAGCCCAGGCGCAATGCTATACCTAAGTAGTTAGGTAAGTACCTATTTATGTTCTATACCTAAAGCTCTCGAAAGTAGGTAGAGATCTGTCGGAGAAGTAAAATCACTGACTTGGTAGCGGTTGTTGCGCATTTTTAATTATTGAACGGGTTAGATACTCGCGTGTGATATAGTCTGTTGAATCCGTCCGCCGAGCCGTAAAGCTGTAACATTTTTAAAATAATTCAAATTGGTGTAGAACTGAGGTATTTTCAGGGTAGCGATTCTGAAACCATTCGGTTGCATCCGACACGGAATCTCATCTCTCGGTCTTTGTCATGCTAAACAGATAAGACAAAGACCGAGAGATGAAATTCCGTGTCGGATGCAACCGAATGGTTTCAGAATCGCTACCCAGGACGCGAATATAAGATCGTATCCGTCAAAGATCAATAATCGCTCAATTTCGCCAAAGGCGGCGCTAATGTTAATTTTGTTAAAACACCACAAACAATTTTGGCAAAATACAAAACTATTTTGAACAGGAAGAAATATTTACATTCTGAAAATGCCTCATTCTCGACAAATGTGATTTCAAGCATTTCAAGCCTACCTATGGCAACATTCTGCTTAGGTATTACCTAAACCCTAAAGGTTTGTAAGTAAAGGTTGTAAAAGTTGTTGTTTATAACTAGCTAGGTAAAGGTAGCTAATTAAACTTAAAAAAGAAGTGAGGAAGAGCAGGGAATCAGATATTAAGGTATCGTTATTTCTTCTTCTTTCTTTTTCGTCATGGCTTCCATTCGGTAATGCTATCGTTATTTCTTCTGTTAATTTAACAGGAACAAGCAAAGTCATCTGCTATCAAAATACCATCTGAACTCGATAAGGCATGACATGTACATTGTACATGTACAGCATAACATGTACAGCTTGGCAAAAAACTGTGAAAAGAGACAGCAGACAGCCACAATCGAAAATACTTTTGAAACTTGCCACACTTGGTGCCAAGTTGGTTATAAGAGATGACAGATTAGTAGGTACCTAACAATGGTAACGAAATGTGTCTTAATTATTAATTAATGTGCATTGATAGACTAATATTATAAATGTCAATGTTTGGAAGTTTGTTGCTCATTCACGTCGTAACGTATGAACGGATCGGATTGTTTGGATTCCAGTTAGATTATAGTCAGGAAGAACACAAATGCAAATTTTAACCCCGGGAAAATAACGGGAACGGGAAATACGAGGGTAAAACCGCGGGGCACTGTTAGTTATCGACATCTTTTACAATGAATTATCTGAAAACCCACAGGAGACATTTTGCAAAAAAATTCGTTCACTAATTGAATGTTACATAGGTAATCACTGAGAAAAAATAACTGTATTGTTTTATCATTAACTTCTGTGTCCAGCGTTAGCATAACTATCAAATATAGTTCTATAAATACAGTCATATTTATGACTCGTTATGTTATTTTATTTTTTCCAACGTCTTTCTTTCTTAATAGTTTAAGATCCCGCTATACCTTCACCGAGCTGTTTATTGGGTGAAAAGTATGTTATATTCAATTTAATATGTCAATCAATATATTGCAAATGGGTTGTCTAAAAAGTTACAGCCTAGAATATGATCGACGTGCAACATGGCAAATTTTACTGCGTGTGAGTGCGATACAGGCAAAGACAAAGAAGATTTTTTTTATTTACCTAAGTTTGGACATTGACAGATGCTAGTTATTTTCATAGTTCCATTTCAATACTTTTGGACAATCTGTATCGGATATTATAATCCATTTCTATGCCGGCATGTAGGCCCATGGTAACTACTATACAAGGTGCGATCACACGGACTTGCGCAAGCAAACGGTGAAGCAACCGTGACATGATTGTGCTTCAATTGTTGCATTGACTTTCACCCATAGCTCCCATAGCGACCGATGGTGTGTTCAACTGACCATGGAGAACTAGCGGTTAACCTGTCGATACCTATTTATTTAACACTAATTTTTGTCCAGACTTCAGCTGCGTAGGTACAGCTAGTACAGCTGTTTTTTTAATCCTTACGATTCCAAAAAGTATTCTATTAGTTTATTATAGTGTAATAACATTCTGATACATTTTCGGCATTATACCAACCAACCACGATTTATATCGATGTTTTAAACAATCAAAATGAAATATTGGCGCCATCTTTGGCGAAATTGAGAATTGTCATGGTATATTTGCATTCTGATACGCCTCATTGCCTGAAAAATCTCCGGCATTAATATCACAGGGTGACGAGCGCTGTGCACTGCTAGGTAATGATTTGGAATCTTCATATTCCAATAGCTACGTGTCGCTGTGCTGCTATGGGCAGGCAGCAGGGATGTTGCTTACAATCACACCATCAGGCATATGTCCTGCTCGTCTCGTCACATTATACTGTAAAAGAATCTGCTCAATCTAAAACTATTATCTAGTCTGGAACACAACACAAAATTTTCAACTCCCATTAATTTCATTAATTTAAATTCCAGGACTCGATGTCGGAGCTCCGCGAGCTAGCGTACCCGGGCACAGACGTGTTGATGCTGTGTTTCTCGGTCGTCCGTCCGGAGACGTTCCGGTCTGTGGCGGACCGGTGGACGCGCGCCGTCGCCGGTGTGAACGCGCCGTTAGTGCTCGTCGGGACGCAGAGCGATCTGGCCTGCGATGCGAGGGTTCTGCACACATTAAGAGTGAGTTCAAATAGCTTAACATAAAAACAAATAAAAAAATATTATGATGCAGATATGTTCTATTAAGAAACAAATTATATTTTTTGTCGTCAAAAGAAGGAATATATCCTAAAGTAATTACATTTGACTCAAGAGACATGTCATGCTGCATAAAACCGATTAAAAATAACTAATTATGACCAGTGGCACTACGTCGATTGTCGATTATCAAAGCGTTTCAAACAAAAATTTGTACATTTTTTTTTATATTATACATGAAAACCAAGCTTAAGTGTAAATACATCAACATATCAGTTGTATGAGAGGAGCAATCCTTTATTTATTAATTAATAATTAAATGTATAATTACAATAATCAAGATTGTATAAAATGGGTACCTACCTATCTTAATAAAAAAAATAGAGCAGAAAAATTAAAAGTTAAAAAAAAAATTAATTAAAGACAACAATATGTTTAGATCAAGTTTGGCGATACGACGGCTAAAGCTATTTTTATGCTGAATTGAGTGACGATTTGTAACTTCTATAATAGACAAATACCTATTCCGAGTAGATAATAAGTTGTGCAACCTGCTCGTGCTGTGGCCGTGCTAAATATCACGTCATGCGTGACACATTGTGCACAACTCCTGTTAGCAAGTTGCAAACTGTGACACATCGATGCTAACTTTGTTATTACATGTTTCTAAAAATTGAAGCAGTCTCACATCTGATTACTTAACTAATACACTGAAGGCTTTGTCAGAAGAATGGAGTAAGAACCAACTTTCAACAGCTTTGATCTGATCGTTTTCTTTGGAGCTTGAAACGTGTGATATTTTTTGTTTTTGTCGGAAGTAACATAATGCTTGACCACCATTTCCGATAAATGCTTAAAACACGGTTACGGTGGTTACGGTGTTACGGTGGTCTAGTCGGGAGAACGGCGGCTGCCGATCCGGAGACCCCGGGTTCAAACCCCACACGCACCACTGTCTTTTCGAAGTCATGTGCGTAATGCCGCTAACTTAAAGCCGTGAAGGAAAACATCGTGAGGAAACCGACATGTACCTAGAATCTTTCGAAGTCATGTGTCACCCGCCAACCCGCACTGCCAGCGTGGTGGATTATGGCCTTAACTCTCTCCTTGCGAGAGAAGGCCCCGAGTCCCAGCAGTGGGAACATTTAGTGGGCTGTTGATGTTGATGTTGTTGTTGTTGCTTAAAACACTGCCGACACAATAACTGACTCACTGAGACATTGGCGCAAATCAATGGAAAATACCAAAAAATCTGCAGATCGGTTCTTAAGTCAGTCCAATAAAACCACACTTTGAGTTTTAATAAGCTAGCCGTGAGTAGGGTACCGGACTGGGTCAAAAATACACTATTCTAATTAGTTCGTCAGCTAGATCATGGAAAAATATGGGACACGTATTTTTTATTTTTTCAAAATATCAAAAATCGACAAAGATATAGAACATCAAACTCCGAGAGTGGGGGGTCGCGACGTCACTCGTGAGTAAAAATCGTAGGCACGAGTGACGTCACGTGAAACTTCTAAGCGCTGTATCTTCGTAATTTTTTGTTTGTGAAACAAAAGAAAAAATACGTGTACAATATTTTTTAGCAATCTAACTGACGGACTAATTAGTTTTTTTGAGGATTGTACCCTGTTCTAAGTACAACAGAACAATATAAGATCTCTGATTTTTCTTTTATATTAATTCATGTTTAAGTTTAAAAAAAAAATTGCCAGCCTTATGAACTGCCTATAGAAGTGAAAACTTAGATTTAACTCAGAATTTGATAACTTACTTTGGAAACTACGCGGGTGAAACTGGAGGGCGTGGCCATGAGCATACCGAAGACTTCTATCATTCCCAAGCGTGACGCTAGAATTCAATTCACAGCCCCCAAAAAATTGAAAATTGGTCTGTAGCGCGCCAAAAGAACGTTTCACTTTGAAAAGATATCATTCTATGGGTCTAAATTGTATACTAAACTGTAAAATAAAGCAACGTTTACATTTTCGTATTCTCTAATGCATGTTTGTTTGTAATGTTTGTTAGTTCCCCCGCTGATAATACTTCTGGTTACCTGAAAACCTAACGTGAGGTACCGTAGAAAAAGGTAACGTTTTAACGTTTTAAATTATTTTTGCAGGCTCGTGGTGAACACGTGGTGACTGAAGCAGACGCAAAAGCATTAGCGGTCAAAATCAACGCGACCTACATAGAGACTTCTTCCAAAACAAGGAAACAACTCAAAGACGCATTTGACGCCGCCATCTTAGCTGGGCTGCCAGTCATACACACGAAAAGGCCCTTTTGGAAGAAATTGTTGTGTCTATATTGAAGAAATTAGGTTACTCATCTATTTAGCTATTTTATCAAGTAGGAAAATAAAAAAATTAGATGAAATATTAACTTGAAAACATGTTTTTTTGTTCTATCTGTCACATTCTAATAAAGTGCTAAAATCACAATGAAACGTGTTGATTGACCGATAATATCCAAAATAGCAAACTTTTAAAAGTGTTAAAAACTTAGATTGTATTTTCTGAATGTGTATTTTGAAATTGTTGTTGTACAGATTAGTTGCTTTCGATGTAGATAGGAAATGAATGAAATTATTTGACTAATGTGTATATATTGTCAATTTTAACGGTGGTGACCGTTCTAAACATATTCTTGTTTCTAAGCTTTAATTGAAGGTGTTCTCGGCCTAACGGACAAAACAGATTAAAATCAAGCTTGTTAAATGTTACATTCGGAAATATTATATAGAATATTAACAATCTGCAATTTTTATAAAAAAGAAAAATGTCTTAATACATATATTTTCTAGAATTCAATCTTTGCACAGAAAGGTACTCGTATACTGCCTCATACTAGTATATATGTACCTACATTTATGTATATATCTTACAATTCTAGTGCCTTAACCAGCCAATAACATTATTTCGCTCGAATAGCTTCCATTTAGAAAACTAACTGATGATGAAGTGACAGGAATAACTATAATAGTGCCTAATGAAGTGAAAATTCACAAATTGTAAATTTATTTGTATATGAAGGGATCTCAGACGGTCTATACTGTCTACCAAATTTTGGGCTAGCTCTAACTGTAACCTTCCGAAAACATACTTATATCTCTCATACTTACATTTTTTGCTTGTTATAATTCGCGTGTACACAATTGCCACAACCAACCATAATTACTACAATAATTTGACAGGTATTTTCATTTATTCAAGGTAATTCAAATACATCTAGTACATTAAAGCTGATTCAATTTTGTCGACAATTTTTTAACATTATTTTATGTAAAGTAATGTTTATGTAGAGTAAAAAATAATGGAGTATTCATTTACCTTGATGTAGAAGAAGAAAGATGTTGTTGGCTTGGTAAACTCTTTTTGTGATCTTCAAAATGTTATGATTATTCAATTTAAAAAATAAGGGCATGAAGTAAAATATTAATTTAATTTTTAAATAAATATTATGTGTGATTGCGATATTGTGACCATGATGCATTAGAAAATAGATTTATTTTATGTCGTTTCCATTTAATTTGTACAGATTATTGGATATATTACGATTGTTAAATGTAATTATTATTACTTAGACCTACCTACGTTAGATGTATGCTTATAAGTGATGTTGTTTTGATACTCAACACGAACTGATAAATAAAATTATTACTATTTTTCTCGAAGATGACTTTTATTTACACACTCCTTTTCGGTAGTGTCATGATAGTGGGTTTCCTGAGAAATCTCCACACGCTCATATTCCAAGAAGTTGGGTGTCCTGACGTTGCCTTCCGTCCTCATACATTGGGTGGCAGTGTATGTATTTAGAACATACCTGTCATCCTACGGGTAGTGCAGATGGTGAGCTAGCTTATTTGACTCGCGACAGACACTAGCTAATGACCATCCCGGGGTCCAGATCCTGAGATCGTGGTTAACCTACTGCCTGCTATAGTCTGCAATCTTTTAATAAGACAAAAAGGGGTTGGTCGAGCAATGCTATAGAAGCATTATAGAAGCATTGGACTGTAACGAGTTCTATGGTTTAGAAATTTTATTGACAACCAGCTACCCTGTGCGCATTGCTACGCCACCGGTCGAAAAATGGTTGTACCAACTCAGAAACATTCTTTGGGTCATGCGCAACAACTTTGCTAAAGATCATCACATGATCAAATGCTTATGATTCTATAAAAGACATACAGACAAACTATTAATGTTATAAATGTCAATGTTTGTTGCTCAATCACGTTGTAATGCATGAACGGATTGCGCTGAAATTTGGAACACAGATTAATAATCTGAACGAAAATAAAAGCTATGTTTTATCCTGGGAAAATAAAGGGAACGGGTAAAATTACATATTCAATTTTAATTCTTAGTTTTAGTTGACGTGTTCAATATTATTTGATTCATAAAAATAGTCATGCTAAATTGCAAAATTATCAAAATAAAATATAAAAATAATGCTAAATTATTAGGTGGGATAGTTCTAAATTGCGCTACAGGTAGTGCTAATGTTTCCGCCTCAACGGAGATCATTTTATACCACGTTCGTACAGCATATAACGGCAGCATGGTTTATCACAAACATATTATTTCATTAAACTGAAAAAAATGCATTAGTTTTATAAACCATCTTATCTTTTTTAAAAGTTAATTTTACTTTATAAAGCCCCATATACACACTGGCCCAGTGGAGGCCAACGCGAGTGTCGACAAAACGGCACGAGACGAAAGATGGCATCCACACACTGGCCCAGCGCAGGCCAACGCGAGCGCCAACAAAACGGCACGAGATAAAACGTAGCATTTTAAAAGCAACCCTGTCCATTTTAATTTATTTATTTTTACAAACGCTGTATGTTATTTTTAAAATTCCACCGTATTAGCTCATGAGGCGCTCGAATGATGACTGAATGACTTAATCATGGATTTGGCCACCAAAGCACCATCCACATGATTGAATACGGTGCGTTCACATCACAAGCGACGAATCACTATACGAACCAGCGAGAACGGTAATAATAATTATATTACCGCCGCACCGCGATGAGATCTGGATACTGCAGGTCTACTACGAAAACAAACTCCGAATGATTCGATCCGACCGACAGCTGAATCGGATCTGTAGTCTACCGCGAAAAACATTCGGATCGATACATCTCGGTCGGAAGTTATAGACTTAGGTCGGATGAGGGTCGGATCGAACGATACGGCCGATTCGATCAACCGACCGATCGTCTATCGAGGTAAGAAACTCCCATAAGTTCGGCCGATATATCGTGTATCGGACTTCGTAGTAGACCTGCTGATTCTGAACGCATTCGAACAACTTAAATTCGGAATGACAATCCTTGCATCTATTCTAAACGGAAAAGACAAAGACCGAGAAGTTTGATTACGTGTCGAGATCAAGCCGATTGCGGTGTGAATCAGGGTACGGGTTCAAGGCGCACCAACGCACCATATTCGTGATGTGCTCGAACCACTTTTGAGTGTCTGTCTTTTTCTGTGGATGTGTTTTTAATGTCTAAATCAAACTTAGAATAATGACAATGACATTTGAAATTGAAACTGAAAGTCTCAAATCTCAAAGTCACAGTGAAAATTGCGCGGTAAATCGCTAAATCGTAAAGTTGTTTAGCTTATATTATTTTCATCTACTATAAAACAAAAAAATAGAAATAAACAGAAAAACAAAACATACATTTTTATAGATATTGACGGTACTGGATAGGGAAACCAATCATTTCAGTTGTTTCATAACTTCATTGTAAATCATGGCAGAAGAAGAACATTACGAAGACGTCGATATCTCGGACATAGTGGACGATTCTGAGCAATATTTAGTAGACAGCGAACCGCTTCACACCGAGGCCACTGAATCGGAGACCCTAAATACCATTTTAAACTCCGAGGTAACGAATTCAGAAGAGTTATTGACTGATGACAAAAAAACAACTACCGTCCAAAAACCAGAAATTATTCGTTCCACAAGGCTACCAATGGCCAGGATAAAAAATATTATGAAAATGGATCCAGATGTGAGTGTAATATCTGGAGATGCAGTATTTCTAGTCACTAAGGCCACCGTAAGTATTTCTAATTATGTATTGTCTAGTTTCTGAATTTACAGTACTTACTCTTAACTATGGTGCAACTAGCTTAGGTTATGTGGATGAAACTAAATAGTACTAATCTAGGGTTTAGTTCAGTAGTTAAGTAGCAGCATATTAAACAGCCCACTAAATGTTCTCACTGCTGAAACTCAGGGCCTTCTCTCGCAAGGAGAGAGTCATGGCCATAATTCACGTAAATTCAAGGGTTTCAAGTAAATCTGTCAAGTTGTGACAAAATAAAATATCAATGGACATTCTTCACTCTGCACCAGCAATACTAATCAAAGCTTGTAGCAGGTTGTTAGTAGTCAGCGTAGTCAGCTTGTTGTACCAGGTAGCAGATATAATACTTATTAACCATAAATACTTACCTACTTATACATAACGATGGATTATATGCTATGATACATACCTTGAACAAAGACTTATTACACTTTGCTAAATTGAGTCAGCTGAATTTAGTCGCCACTGATTGTAGTGAAGTGTAATAGTGTTCAGTAAGCCAGCATACTAAATTCAGAGGCCAGGATTGCTTGCTTGCTTCTAAATATGCTTCCAAACTCAGCTGACTTGAATTGAGCCAAGTGTCATAGGCCTTTTAGTTTAAAGCTAAGTATAGTGTTGTGTGAGGAAAGTCCAACAGCAATTACACTTCAAAAGTACAAATATGCATTCATCACACAGATATTTGCCTTTTGCCTCGGCTTGGAAAACTGAACTCACAATGGCATTGCAGTCAGATTTATCACCAACTATAGTAGATCAGTCTTACACAAAAATGGAGATGGGCTGGCCACATAGCACGAATGACTGACAATAGATGGACCAACAGGGTTACCAAATGGTTAAGCCCACGAGGAAAAAGAAAAGTCGGGAGACCTAAAACGAGATGGGTTGATGATATCCGGGATACAGCAGGATCAAACTGGCTCAACCAAGCCAAAGACAGAAAAAATTTTCAAAAAAGATCCAACCGTTTATTTTCTTTTTGACAGCACCAATAGAACTTAACTGCGCCATGTTAGGCAAAAGTTCACTTTTAAATGTGAGGTTTTAAAAATATGTCAACTGCTTAAATTTGCTCCTTGAGCCCGTATAATAATAATCTTTGACAAATTGAGTCCATAGGTGCAGTAGTTTTTTTATAAATTACAAAAAACAACAAACGTTTTTAAAAAATTACGTTCTATGGCTATCAACATCACCCATAGAACGTACATTTTTAAAAATGTTTGCTATTTTATTTAATTTATAAAAAAACTACTGCACTTATGGACTCAAGACGAGACGTACTTCTTAGCATTCCATGGATTCACCGTGCGGGTGCCGTGTCCATCGTGTGGCAGAGAGAGAAATCTCAAATAGACCCCAAGACTTGTGACTCGGAAAGATGATTATTATACGAGATCAAGGAGCAAATTTAAGCAGTTGTCATATTTTTAAAACCTCGCATTTAAAAGTGAACTTTTGCGTAACATGACACAGTTACGTTCTATTGGTGCTGTCAAAAAGAAAATAAACGGATGGATCTACTATAACCCATATGGCTAAAGAAATCTTGTCAAGCAATAAAGAAATTGTGTAAGATCATTGGTTAATAGAATATGAGATCACTTAAATATAATTATCATAGAGTACAGAGTCACATTATACCTTTTAAAAGCAAAAGTTTGTATTTTCATTAAATCATAGGTTCATAGGGCATGGTTGGTTCTCATCAGAGGAGGCAATAGCCAAGCTTAACCCAATCAATAATAAATAAATGTACCATTGCCTTTTGAAATTATCCTAACCATGTTTTGTTTCAGGAATTATTTTTAGAAACAATTGCAAAGGAGACATTTGCGTACACTGCTTCAAACAAACGAAAAACAATTGCTAAGAAAGACTTTGATGTGGTTGTGAATAAGGTGGACTGTTTGTGTTTCTTGGAAGGTGCTATGGACTTCTGAACTATAACATACTATGTATAAACACAAAGTCTAGATACAATCTAAAACTTTTCAAGGTCAGAGTGAATAGGTACTTTCTAGGTCAACGTGCGTCATCTTCAACCACATCGTCGCTTACCATCAGGTGAGTTGGTGGTCAAAACAAAAAAGGTGTAAATACACTGTACACTTTATTTTCAAGGTGACAAAATAGTTTAATGAATTGTGATTTGTTTATTGTTTGTAGTTATCTTATTGGGCTAAATTATATACATAATATAGTCTTTAGTGCTACTGGCTAACTGGCACTATTATTACTAGCACTATTAAACGATGCTATATTATGGTCCTGAGTCCTGACCACAACTGTTACACAATAAAACAATGGAAGGTAATTAAAATTGTTGTTAATGACAACAATTTCATTCAACAAGTTCTTCATGTCTTCAATGTGAGTTAAAAAGTATATTTCTGTACATTGGTATTTATTATAAGTAAACTGTTAGGATATCAATAAAAATATACTTAATTTGCTCGACATGTTTAATTTAAATCCAATAACATAATATATATACATCAAAGTAAAATAAATAACTTTTTTTTATAAATCAACAGCAGTTTCGAATGGATCGGAGAACGATGGCGCAGTGGGCAGACATTGTTACATTGTCCTTGTTATTAATTTGACTGAAACAAAGAAATAACACAATTAGGAAAATCAAGGAGGAATCTAGATTACATTTTTTACATTTCTTTAATGAATGTGATTAATATTTCTCGGAAAAACAAAAAACAGTGACGTCACTCGTGGGTACGAATTCTACCCATGAGTGACGTCGCGACCCCCACTCTCGATGTTTGATGTTCTATATCTCTGTCGATTTTTAGGGTTCCGTAAAACGTAAAAACGGAACCCTTATAGATTCGTCATGTCTGTCTGTCTGTCCGTCCGTATGTCACAGCCCTTTTTGCCGAAACTATGAGAACTACACTGTTGAAATACGATTACGATTTGAACAAAAAAATTAAAAAAAAAGAAAAATTAGGGTTGCCCTCCATACTGAAACTCAAAAATGTTTTTTTCATCAAACCTACACGTGTGTAAAATGTATCGATAGGTCTTCAAAAACGATGTTGAGGTTTCTAAAATCATTTTCGTATACACTACACTGAATAGTTTGCGCGAGACATACTTCCAAAGTGGTAAAATGTGTCCCCCCCCCCCTCTAACTTCTAAAGTAAGAGAATGAAAAATCTAAAAAAATATATGATATACATTACCATGTAAACTACCAACGAAAATTGGTGTGAACTCGATCTGATGAGTACTTATTTATTTTTAATACGTAAATACATTATTATTAAAACTTCGATCAAAGTTACAACGAACTAAAAAAACTATGTATATTATGTTACTTGCTGCAACGGAACCCTTCATAGGCGAGTCCAACTCGCACTTGGCCACTTTATTTATATTTTGAAAATATTAAAAATACTAGTCACATATTTTTCCATGATCTAGCCGACGAACTAATTAGATGTTGATCGAGTCCTACCCTATTGTCATAGAATTGCTATTGTACGAGTATATTTTCTTTTGTTTTACAGACCAAAAATGACGAAGATATGGTGCTTAATAGAAGTTTGAGTGATATCACGTTTATACATACGATTTTTATGTAGATGATCGATATACTTGTCGATTTTTTATAATCTGATAAAACTAAAATACGTGTCCCATATTTTTCAGAATCTACGTGACGGACTAATTAAAATGGTAGGTATATTTTTGATGCAGTCATCATCTCAATGGGGCGTTTTCAAGATGCAAAAAGACCTGTCAAAGACAGTTCCCAATTTCACCATCATCATCATCAACAGCCCACTAAACGTTCCCACTGCTGGGACTCGGGGCCTTCTCTCGCAAGGAGAGAGTTAAGGCCACGCTGGCCCAGTGCGGGTTGGTGGATGACACATGAATCGACTTCGAAAGATTCTAGGTACATGTCGGTTGCCTCACGATGTCTTCCTTCACCGTTTTAAGTTAGCGGCATTACGCACATGACTTCGAAAAGACAGTGGTGCGTGTGGGGTTTGAACCCGGGGTCTCCGGATCGGCAGTCGCCGTTCTCCCGACTAGACCAGCCGTAACCGTAATTTCACCATAGGTGGCGCCAA
Source organism: Ectropis crepuscularia (assembly GCA_963693475.1). Classification (NCBI taxonomy): domain Eukaryota; kingdom Metazoa; phylum Arthropoda; class Insecta; order Lepidoptera; family Geometridae; genus Ectropis; species Ectropis crepuscularia. Next base: position 6,718,620 of record OY856340.1, read on the forward strand.
TGTTTTATTTTGTTAGCGGAATTACAGGGCTTAGAGATATAACATCTTAGATCTCTGGGTGACGAGCGCAGTGCAGTTCTAGGTAATGATTTGGACTCTTCATGTTCCAATAGCTGCGTGTCACTGTGCTGTTATGTGGCAGGCATGTTGCTTACCATCAGGCAAATGTCATGCTAGTCTCGTCACCCTTTGTTTAAAAAAAATAAAAAAATCACAAAAACGAACAGTGGTGCCACACTTGGCAAAATATATAACTATCTTTGACAAGTCAATTTGCGCCTCACTAGCGGAGCTATCGCGTAAAGGTGCGCCCGCACTGGGCGACGCGACGCGACGCGACGCGCCGCGGCCAAATAGTCACAGATAAGTAATTTTACGTTCACTCATTCATTCTATGCTGCCATATAAAAAAAAAAACAAAACTGGCCAAGTGGGATTTGACATTTTGTGACCTTCGAAACGGAACACAGTGATTGTTGCAAATTATTGCTTGGCCGTAGAATAACTAGCAAAGATGGTAGTTTCCCAGGGGGACTCTGCAAAGAGTCCTACCACTACTAAACTATCTATGGGTGTTGAGCGCTTTGCAGTGTTAGGTAATGATTTAGACTTAATATTCTATGCTGCCATCTAAAAAAATTAACAAAACTGGCCAAGTGGGCTTTGACATTTTGTGACCTTCGAAACGGAACACAGTGATTGTTGCAAATTACTGCTTGGCCGTAGAATAACTAGCAAAGATGGTAGTTCCCCAGGGGGACTCTGCAAAGAGTCCTACCACTACTAAACTATCTATGGGTGTTGAGCGCTTTGCAGTGTTAGGTAATGATTTAGACTTAATATTCTATGCTGCCATCTAAAAAAATTAACAAAACTGGCCAAGTGGGCTTTGACATTTTGTGACCTTCGAAACGGAACACAGTGATTGTTGCAAATTACTGCTTGGCCGTAGAATAACTAGCAAAGATGGTAGTTCCCCAGGGGGACTCTGCAAAGAGTCCTACCACTACTAAACTATCTATGGGTGTTGAGCGCTTTGCAGTGTTAGGTAATGATTTAGACTTAAAGAGTCCAAATCATGTTCAAACGCTGCGTGACGCTAGGTTGTTATGGCTTACCATCCATGTTCTGCTCATCCTGTCGCATTATACATATGCCTCACTTTATACAGGATGAAACATTATGGCGTTAAGATATAGTTATATCAAACTTTTTCAGATTAGAAAACTGTTAGGTTTATTCCGAAACTTGATCAAAAACAACTTCAACTGGTTGCATAGCCAAATTGACAAGATAATACCACAATTTAACTATATATCGACTGTGTTAACATTAAAACGCTATATATTTATAAAGGAACTACGTAGAGATATTCCGGTATGCATTCATAAAGCAATCTACATTTAAGAAGTTCAGTTCGATTAACTCTTTTGTTGTTCGACCATCTTGTTTTACTTTTCACACTAAAAAAAATGGCAGTCATAGGAACTGCCGATAGAAGTGAAAACTTATAACTCAGAATTTGATAGCTTACCTTGGAAACTACACGGATGTAACTGGAGGGCGTTGCCTCGCCATCTTGGCATTGCGTCTAGAAATGCGTCATAATCTCCCATTAGCTGACGCATTTCTAGATGCCCAATCGCCAAGGTCCCGAGTTTACCCGAAGATTTCTTATCATACCCGAGCGTAACGTTAGAAATCAATTTACCCCCCCCCCCCCCCCCCCCCACGAAAAACTTGTCGAGGCACGCCTGAAGAAGTTTTCACTTCAATCAATAATTTATGGTGATTGTTAATTTCGTAAGATTCCATTCAAAAGATCGTATATTTTGCGTACGATTTCGACTTTGCAATCGTACATCGTACATGAGCCAAAAAGATCTTATAAATACGATTTAAATCGTATTAACTCGTATCGTTTGGCAACACAGTTCGTAACAGTAATATTTGTCACTGATTCACTGACACTGACATTAAATAATATCTCGAAAATGACGGCAGCTTCAAGATTTACTTATCTGTGCTAGTAGTAGACTCCGTGCCATCACTGAAGTACGTAAGTGATATTATTGAACTAAACCACTATAATATCATAGGTTTCATCTGTCATTGTGGAATACGACAGTGGCTCCTTTCGCCAACGGTCACGAGTGGTGGCGCGGAGTCTATATTGTGATCTGTGACGATTTGGCCGCGGCGCGTCGCGTCGCGTCGCGTCGCCCAGTGCGGGCCCACCTTAAAGGCCGATTTAAACTGAACGAACATAGAGCTAGAGCTGGAACAAGAGCATTCTTTCTCGATCTTTTAGTGTAAACGAAAGATCGTTCTTAGCGTTTTCCATATTAAATATTCCATAGAATCTTTGCGAATGCAAACAAAACAACGAAAGAATGTTCTACGTTTGTTTACACCAAATGAATTTGATACAGTGGGGATAGAATGAGCATTCGCTCGTCTGATGTAAATCGGCCTTAAGAGCGCGCCTAAAGCCAGAAAACGCAAAAAAGGTCATTTTCGACGCCCCTCACCGTCGTTAAGAAAGATAAAACTATAACAATAAAAATATTGACGTGTAGGTACAACCAAGGAGAAGCACAATGACCGAATAGAATTTTAAAAATAGATCAGATTTTTTTACAATAAAAAAATAAAAATGACACCGAAAAAACTCATTTTAATTCGAGTACTCGAAATTATCAGCGATGACCCCACATTATTTTTCCCTAATAAAATGTCTAATTTTACGCTCTACTTAAGTAACCGAATAGTTTTTTGAATTTATGTTCAATTTTTGCGTAATTAAATAAAACTTGGTCAAAAACTGACTCCCGAATTCAAATTAATTTCCACTCTAAACTGTGTCATGCTATTCTCGACTTTATGCGTACCAGGTTAGATATTAAATAGACCTTTGGGTCCTGGTCAGTTGTCGGGCAACGCTCGATGTGGAAGGTTGTTTACGGACGCTCTGTCAGGCAAATGCGTGCGTGAATTTAAAAAATGGGATGAAAGGATAATGCGATAAATAAGTTTTCTGCGAAAAAAGAGAACTAAACGTTAACATTTTGGAATTTTAGTCAGGTACTTAATGTATGTTTTAGTTAGGTAAGTCAAATTTTGTTTTGAAATAGGTTCGTAGTATGTACAATAATAGGTAAAAAAGTAGGTAGGTATCTATTATTGTTAAAAAGATAAGTTTACCAACATTGTTTTTAATAAATTTTAAAAATTCAATTTAATAAAAGAGCAATCTGTGGTAGTACATGCAAAAACCCAAACAAGTTATTGTGTACATAATAAATTTTGTATGATGAATAAATTAATAGTTTTAAGTTTTAGTGACAATTGAAACAAACGATCAGAAAATATTTATGAATTGAGGTCTGCGGAAAATAATGTTTTAAGTATTTTTTTAACATAAACTTTTCAGATTAAAGAAATGCAAACTTGATGAATATGTTTATCAGCAGACGATCCAACAATGTGATCTTTCTTGTTTATAAAATTGTTGGTTTAAAATTATAAATAATACTAGCAAGCTGTTGCCTGTGAATTTGTTCACTTTCTGATTGGTTTTATTTTCTCTTAGACATATTTGTATTTTTCGATATCAACAATGGGTAGTTAAGTTATACGTAACATTAGCTATCTGGAAATTAAAATCATGTTAAGAATCCTTTCCTAAATCGAGATTGTTTGAAAAGTGTTTTCTGACACGTGACGTTTATACTTTAACAGATGTTTTCTATTACATGTATAATGTTATCACTATAGTGGGCGGGTTGGCTTCAAGTTTTACTTATTTTTGATGACATGGGGTTCGGTGTGTCTAGATGGTAATTACTTCAGCAATACTTTTTTAGAGTTCCATAAAACCCCCATACTGAAAATTGAAACTCAACAATTTTTTTTCATCAGATCTACACGTGTGGGGTGTCTATCGATAGGTCTTCAAAAATGATGTTGAGGTTTTCAAAATCATTTTCGTCTACACTGAATAATTTGCGCGAGATACACTTCCAAAGTGGTAAAATGTGTGTGTCCCCCCCTCTAACTTCTAAAGAGAATGAAAAATCTAAAAAAAATATATGATGTAAATTACCATGTAAACTACCAACGAAAATTAGTTTGAACTCGATCTGATGAGTAGTTTTTTTTAGTACGTCATAAATACACTATTATTGAAATTTCGATCAAAGTTACAGCGAACTACAAGAGCTATATGTACTATTTATATTATGTTACTTGCTGCAACGGAACCCTTCATGGGCGAGTCCAATTCGCACTTGGCCACTTTATTTTATTTTTTACACAGATGGAAACCGATACAACCACACATTGTCTTTACTTGAAAACGAAACGTATTTTCGGGTAAATAGATTGGTAAATAATCTACATGTTTGTGCTTTTAAAAAACAACAAAATATTATGTACAATGATTACAAATACTAATACCTACCTAGTTTAAATATATTTAAACCAATAACAACAACATTAAGTGAAACAACCATTAGGTAATTTGATTTCTGGTATTTTGAACTGAGGTGTTTGTTTGTTTGGCGGTTGTTAAATAGAAAAATATTACTTACATATTTATGTAAATTTTATTATTATTAAATATTTCTCTACCTAATAATTATTAGTTCTAGCAGCCACATACAATGTTACCTGAATTATCCAAAAATAAATGCAGAGTACAGGTTAATCAGAAACCTAGTATACATATTTATCTAAACTCATCAATATCAGTCCACCCGTTCTTTCTTTCAATATCTTTCGTTCTTTGTTCTTAATTTAGATACTATGTAAAAATAGAAAGTTAATAATTTTACCCACATGCGCATTCATTAGTAACTCTTACAGTATCTGTGATTTATCGTAATGTTACGTGTACTTACTGTACTTTGTTATATTATGACCTAAGGTGAGCTTAGCTCGTATCTTTCTATTAGCGCTAACGCGGCGGAAAAAGAGTGACGTGGGGATGAAATCTATTCCTTTTTTCGGAATGAAAACTACTTTTGGCGGTGCGCCAGATTTTTTTCCGGGAGCTGTAAGTGAAGCTGATCTGTTGCGATCCAAGATGAAAGGCTCCATCGGGTGAACTAGGGACCGCCAAGGGTACCCGAATGAAAAAGATACAGCTGCTCTTCACTGCAGTGTCGCTGTGCTATTTTGATTTATATTTAATTTTAAAAATACAAAGTTTGATTAATGTCTTTGTTCTAATTATCCTACTAACATGGTCATGCTATTTAATATTTATTATTACAAAATATATCAAATTTGCGGTTACATATTATATTATTACAGATTAAATAAATAAAACTCCTAATAAAGTGTTCACTTCTACTGTGCGGTCTAAGTGCACACATTTTTTTAAGCAATAGACTGACACTCTTTTTATATATGATATCGTAAAACACGCATTTATTTAATTATAAAACACGACTACATATTAAATAAATAAATGACTAAATCTTGTGATTCAGTCATATTTCGTTTTCATTTCTTTCATTCGACTGTTTTTCAATAAATGGTTTATTGTGTGTATTTAGACAATAAAAAACAAATTGATGTATTTTTTTAAAAACATCTATGATTAATCTGAATGTTTTCATATACTGGATTTCGGGGAACGATGACCTTGAGTGATCGTAGCTTCTATCATACTCGCGGCGGCGCGGCGTATTGGAGAGGGGAAGGGCGACGCGCGGGTGAAATTTGATTTTTTCCTGGCACTAGGCCCGCTCTTAACATACGAGTACATACAACAAAAATGCAACCGAATAGAGAACCTTTGGCGCTTTTGAAGTCTGTTATAAATTTAAAACTCACCCTTTTTGAAGCGTACAGTCGACCCCGGAGGCTTCAACTCGCAGCAGGCGTGGAAGTAGCTTTTCATTGGAGAGGTCTACAGTTTTATCCTCATCAGACAAGTTTATGATAGCGACGTAACCGGGAGCGTTCGGGAACAATCTACAAGTGGAAAAGATTTTTTGAAATTCTAAGTTATAATTTTTAAAGTTATAAGTTTTAACTTCTATCGGCAGTCCCTATGACTGCCAATTTGTTTAAATAATATTCTTTATTTTCTTTGTAGTTCTTTTGGGGAAGTATCACTCTTTAGTAACTTATTCTACCGCCATGCAGTAATGTGCAAATATAACTGTTCCGGTTTGAAGGGCAATGTTTCCAGAGAAATTATAGGGCATAGAAGTAAATCGTTATTTCTATGGGTGACGAGCGTAGTGCAGCGATAGGTAATGACTATTCATGTTCAAATAGCTGCGTGACACTGTGCTGTTATGGGCAGGCGTGTTGCTTACCATCAGGTACGTGTCATACTCATCCCGTTACTGTATTATGAAAGAAGCGGTGAGATGTAAGATAAAGCAAAAATAGGCAGTTGCTGGTTTAGAACAACAAGCTGTCTTATAGCACGTCATTTTAAGGGTTAGCACAACTCTAGTTATTTTTTCAAATTAAAAGTCCTACTAATATGGATTTCAATTGTGAAAGTCTGGATCTCTGGATGTATGTTGCTTAATCACGTCGTATGGATTAAACGGATCAGGCAGTAATTTGAAACTAAGCTTGATTATTTTATGGAATACTTACAGCACAAATTCAAATTATGCAACTTTTAATCACTGCAAATCAAATGCAGAGTTAGTGAATGATCCTTTTGGAACACGGGCAGATACTACTGATACATAAGATGATTCAGGGCCGGATTTAGAGGTGTGGAGGCCCCGGGGCATAGCTTCGTTGGGGACGATGAGATACACCCCCCCCCTCTAAGTAAGTTAAGATTTCTCAAGCAAAGCTCGGACTACAAATGTTTTTTTTCCCCGAAGTGTCTGTTGTGGAGGCCCCGGGGCGTATGCCCCGTTTGCCCTCCCCTAAATCCGGCCCTGAGATGATTAGTAAAACGAATGTATTTGTTATCTACCTGGTGACCACCAATATATCTTCCGATAGAGCGCTCACAGCGAGGTCGCCGTAACGGTTCGTCGGTGCCTTCGTGATGTGGACCACGTCTTTGTAGAACTGAAATAGAAAAGGTCACACATTAACGTTAGCGATCTGTCCCCGCTTCGGCCGTGGTACATAATAACCTAGTGAGTTAAACCTGGGTGACCGAGCTTTGCTCGGTTTATACAGGGTTATTGGTAATCAGCCTGCATCCTTTTAAGGGGATGTTAGGCACATTCAATATGTCAACTTTTGTTCTACAGTTAAAAAAAAAATGTTTTTTTTTCTTTTACATAATAAATCAAAAGTGCATTTGCACGGTCTAAAAGTATCGAACTCTTCGTAACAATTCGTAACGAGAGCGCTCTTTAACGCGCAAAAAATTATGTACCGAAGTGAATAAACACTAAAAAGTCGCTAAACAGTACAAAAAAGGGCAACAAATACAATTTTTTTTTGGGTCATCTATTAAGTTTTAACGAAAGTTGTAGAACAAAAGTTGATTGTTAAAATATACAGAACATGCCCTTAAACGGATGCAGGCTGATTACCAGTAACCCTGTATACTAAAAATACTTAGATACCTACAGAAAGGCTACAAGTAATAGATTATATTAAAAAAATAAAAAACTTGAAAAAAATGAGAAGCCGTCTGGATTTGAACCTGGAGCAACTAATTCATGACCGCCATGACCGCACGACTTTCCGTCTGAGCTATAATGCTGTCGCGCCACGCGGCGAAATTTACCTTCGCATTCTAATATCTAATGCGAAAGTTTTTCATTGTCTAAAAACGCGCATAATATGCGTTTTTTCAAAATGAATCCTAGTGTGATCGATTTATCGTCCCCGAAACCCCCTGCATCCATAATTTCATCAAAATCGTTCGAGCCTTCGAGCCGTTTCCGAGATTCAGATTCTATATATATAGGTATACCTAATATACAAGAATTGTTCGTTTAAATGTAAGATAAGATAGCACTCAGGAATCATGATAATATCCAACGGTGAAAGAATTTTTGAAATCGGTCGTGTAGTTCCTGAGATTAGCGCTTCCAAACAAAAAACCTTCAGCTTTATAATATTACGTATCGGTTTAATAAGAGGTTGGAATGAAGACGGTCGATGGATGCTCCTGTGGTGAAAACTGGCACTGCTTGCTACTTTTTATCGCGAGAAAATAATCGGAACGGGAACTATGACCGTAAACCCGCAGGTTAAAGTTGATTTATCATCAATTAGAAAACAATTATGATGACTATGAAATTATTTGTAAAAAAAATAGTATCATTATTGTATTACAAGCATTTATTATTGTAGTAGGTATAGTATTCTAAGAATCACCTACTCACAGTGCAATAATAAAAAAAAAAAGTCAAATAACTGACGAGACCATAAATGTAAGTAGGTAGGTACATATGTTATTGATATAATAATAGTAATATATATAGGTATTGCTGTATGCGAATAAGAACCAACATCATCAGCCGTAATAAGTCCACTACTGAACAAAGGCCTCCCCCTAGATGTCCACAACGAACGCTCCTGCGCAACCTGCAACTAACAGTTTCCAGCGACCTTTGTTAGATCATCTGTCCATCTAGTAGGCCGTCCAACACTGCGTCTTCCGGTTCGTGGTCGCCATTCGAGAACCTTTCTTCCGAGAACGGTTGTCAGTTCTGCGAGCGACGTGGCCTGCCCATTGCCACTTCAGCTTGCTTAATCTTTGAGCTATGCCGGCTACTTCGGTTCTTTTACAAATCATTTTGGATTCCAGCGCTCAAAGACTCTGAGCATAGCTCTCTCCATAGCTTGCTGTGCCGTTTTGAGCGTTGTTACGAGGCCAATAAGAATATCTTAATTGGAGATTGGAACATACCTTGTAGTGACTTTTCTTCGCAGCCCCCTCGACAGCTAAATTAACAGTCTCGTAGTTATCAGCGACAGGCAGCCAGGTCGCGCCCGTGGTGTTGGAGAAGCCCGCGTGCCTGGACCCGTCCCAGTGGAACGGGGTCCGGTTGGGGTCGCGTGAGCTCTTGTAATAGTTCACCGGGTCGTCGGTGTTGCAAGCCTGGGGGTCTTTTGTGTCCTCCCAGCTTACGAAACCGTCTGTCATGCCTAACTCTTCACCCTGGAATATTTACAATCACAACTTTTGAAATTGTAGTGGTAGGTTTGTTCAGTGCCGTAAATAGGGCGCAAGAATGACCAGGCAGGACTATTATTTTTTCGGTTTGCTCCTGACAAGTTTTTGACTAAGTACTGCTCGATTCCAACATATGCCTACATGCCAGTATCGTCAAAAACGTCTGTTGTATACTAATTTAATAACATCGTGCTCATTTTATTTTTCAGAACACGAGCGTCTTTGTGTAATATCTAAAAAAACAAGACGCAGTTTCGGAAGCTCGCAAAGGGCGCAGAAAAGGCTATTTACGGAACGGGTTCTCTTTGTATTTCGATTTTCAGTAATTTGATGAAACAAAAGATACGTGTCCAATATATTATTTCTGTAATCTACCTGACAAAGTAAAAATTAAAATTGTATATTTTCACCGATTGACCAAGTCATCATCATAATTTAAGCGAATAGGTACATGAAACAAAGTGGTCCCTTCAGACCGCTAGTTACCTGGTAGGTGATGGTGAGGCCGGGCAGCATCAGAGACAGCATGTTCATAGCATCGACTCGGTCCACGCCGTGTCTGTTCGCTAGCCGGCTCTGGTCGTGGTTGCCGTTCTAATAACAATTACATTTTTATTATGAAAACTAAACACTAACGTAGTTGCAGGGTTGCCTACCGTAGACAAAATATCCTGAACATATGCAGCTAAAAATCTCGTATTTTGGCTTTCATATCACGTACATTAAGACAATCACCTTCAGGATTCAGATATCCCCACATTTCAACCACCAGACGTAACATGTACGATATTAATAAAAAATCTCTTACTTTAGAAGTTAGAGGGACACACACACACACACATTTTACCACTTTGGAAGTGTCTCTCGCGCAAATTATTCAGTGTAGATAAAAATTATATTAAAAACCTCAACATCATTTTTGAAGACCTATCGATAGACACCCCACACGTGCAGGTTTGATGAAAAAAAAATTCTGAATTTCAGTTCTCAGTATGGGGGACAACCCAATTTTTTTTTTTGTAAAAATCTTAATGCGGTTCACAGAATACATCTACTTACCAAGTTTCAACAGTGTAGTTCTCATAGTTTCGGCAAAAAGTGGCTGTGACATACGGACGGACAGACAGACAGACATGACGAATCTATAAGGGTTCCGTTTTTACGTTTAACGGAACCCTAAAAAAATGGCATTCATAGGGACTGCTGACAGAAGTGAAAACTAATAACTCAGAATTTGATAGCTCACTGTAGGAACTACGCGGGTGAAACCGGAGGGCGTGGCCATGAGCTTAGCCATCTAGATCGTCCGAGTTCACCCCAAGATTTCATTCATTTACGAGCGTGACGCTTGAACTCAATTCACAGCCCACGGAACATCTGTATGTGGTAAGCTAAAATAAGTTTTCACTTCAATAAAAGGTTCTCACCACCCAGTTGGCGGTCTTCCCAGCCGGCATGTAGGTGAGCCAGTGATCGATCACCAGCTTCATGTCGTGTGCTGTCGAAGTCTTCGATAGCTCGCCCAAGTACAGGAAATTGAATGGCATGGAGCCGTTTCTCTCAGATGTGCCGTAGTACCTGGGAATAAGAAATTTTAGTGGTAGGACTCTTGGCAGAGTCCGTCTGGGAAAGTACCAGTTTTTCCACCATTGTCAGTTATTCCACCGCCAAGCAGTTATGTGCAAACATTACTGTGTTCCGGTTTGAAGGGTAATGTGTTCAGAGAAATTACGGGGCTTGGAGATCTAAGATATTATGTATCTAAGCCCGTAATTTATCTGAAAACATTGCCCTTCAAACAGGAACACAGTAATGTTTGCAGTGAAAACATTACTGTGTTCCGTTTCCGAAAAAGTGAAAACTTGTAACTCAGAATTGGATAGCTCACTTTGGAAACTACGCGGGTGCAACCGGAGGGCGTGGTCATGACCATGGCCATCCAGATCATCCGAGTTTGCCCGAAGATTTCTTCCATTTACGAACGAGACGCTTGAACTCAATTCACAGACAACGGAAAATCTGTAGGTATGTGTTGTGCCAAAAGAAGTATTCACTTCAAGCATCCTCTACTAAAAAAGTGATCGCATAAAGAATAACTTCAGAAAGAAGAACTTAAATGTTCACCTAATCATCTGCTGCAGATCAGCGTAGGCCTCCGTCATCATGACCTTGGCTCGGTCGGTTCCCAACGAGTCACACCAAACGAGTCACACTGTGACTCGTCTCGCTGTCCCTGGCCGTGAACTGGTCGAGAAGGTCCCTTCAGTCGTACACTACGGTGTAGGGTCTCGTCCAAGTTCTTCGTATAGATGTGGTCTAGATTGGGAAGCACTACACTAATGCTTGTCCAAGCTCCGTCGTCTGAATTAGCATGTCGGAAACACATAAAAAAGGCAGTCATAGAGACTACCGAATGAAGGGAAAACTTATAACTCTGAATTTGATAGCTCACTTTGAAAATTACGAGGGTGAAACCGGAGGGCGTTGCCATGATCATCCGAGTTTACCCGAAGATTTTTCTCCATTTACGAACGAGACGATTGAACTCAATTCACAGACCACGGAAAATCTGCATGTGGTATTCACTTTAAGAATCCTCTACTAAAAAGTGGTCGCATCTAAAGAACAACTTCAGAAATGTGTTCACCTGATCATCTGCTGCAGATCAGCGTAGGCCTCCGTCATCATGACCTTGGGCTCGCCGTCCCTGGCCGTGAACTGGTCCAGAAGGTCCCTCCAGTCGTACACTACACTGTAGGTCTCGTCCAAGTTCTTAGTATAGATGTGGTCTAGGTAGTTGTAGTCGTCTGGAGTCGATGAAGCGTCGCCTGTTGAGGGAGTGTTTTAAAGGATAAGACTTATATTCACACATTTTTAAGTATTTCTTTGAAATCAAAACTATTTTTAGCCACTTTGTGCATCTTTTCACCGGTTTCAAAACAGGAGGAGGTTCTCAATTCGGTTGTATGTTTTTTTGTATGTAACGTGATAGGTCCGCTAATTGTGAATCGAATTTGATGATTCGTTCGAGTGTGCTGTTATGGGCAGCCACTTTGCTAACTGACAGAACAGCACATGTCCTGCTCGTCTCATCACTCTATATTATAAAAAAAATATGATAATCGAAAAATCTTCAGAGATGCAGGTGAGATCAGAACTCAGGACTAAGGAAATTTAAGGCCTATTGTTGGCCTATTGGCAAGGGAGTAAAATTTTGTGGACTCAAAATTGTACCGAGTAACGATAAAATTACAAATTACCAGAGAGCGGCTCGTCCGGGTATTTCCCTCCATGCTGGTCTGCGTCGACCTCGTACATCATGTTGATGGCGTCGATGCGGAATCCGGACACTCCCTTCTCCAGCCAGAAACTTAGCACATCCTATGTAACAGCCATACTATTATTATAAAGGCGAAATTTTATGCGTGTGTATGTTTGTCTCACGTATCTATATAACGACTAAACTATTGAATAAATATAGGTATAAATGAAATTCAATCACCAACAGCCCACTAAATGTTCCCACTGCCCACTGGGACTCGGGGCCTTCTCTCGCAAGGAGAGAGTTAAGGCCATAATCCACCATGCTGGCCCAGTGCGGGTTGGTGTATGACACATGACTTCGAAAAATTCTAGGTACATGTCGGTTTCCTCACGATGTTTTCCTTCACCGTTTTAAGTTAGCGGCATTACGCACATGACTTCGAAAAGACAGTGGTGCGTGTGGGGTTTGAACCCGGGGTCTCCGGATCGGCAGACGCCGTTCTCCCGACTAGACCAGCCGTAACTTAAATGAAATTCAATACGTAGTAAATACTTTAACTATATTGACACATAGGATACTTTTTATCCTGTTAAAGTTAGTAACAATTCCTAATCCCGCGGTGCGTAACAATTCTTCAGTAGAATGCGTTTTCTAAATGGGTTCGGGAGTCTAAACTGGGAGTCTTCAAATCAGTGAACCGGTTTCTTCCAGGAGAGCACGCTTCTTCGTAGCCAACATCCTCGCTCAATATTAGGCGAAATGAAATGCGGGGAAACCTATTTTTAAACGAAATTAAAAAAATAGGAAGTTACGAGTATCAACTCTACTATCTACGTTATAGGCTCGGTACCTACCATATTTTTCGATGAAAGGAACGGACTACAGGCAACATGTATCCTAGAATTTCAAAGATTTTTGTAGGTTCATAAATATATTTTGTAATGTAAGGTGACGGGACTAGAAATACATGCGTCTGTAAACCTTAATGTATTTTTATTGGATAGGATTAATATGTTTTTTGGATAAAAAGTTAATAGCTCAAAAAACAGCTAACACTGCGTTTTGCTCGGGCGCCTTAACTTAGGATTTTTAAAAAAATTTGCTACTCTACAGACACCAAGGTCCGTGTCCTTTGTCATTCAAGTTCTCTTTTTTTAACATATTCATACCTTGGGTTAGGCGAGAAATGGAAAATACGCGGAGTTTTTAACATTTTCAACCTAATTCTAGTCGTCTGTTGAGTCGATCACTACCGGTTTGGGACTCCGTTAGTAATCGGCTCGCTAATATCGAATCGCTCGAAATTGTAATTTTCTAACCCGCCTTCTCCCAACCCAGAGTAGCCTAACTAAGGGTGAGAGAATACCTTCATCTCCTGCTGCACGCGCGGGCTCCGGTAGTTGAGGTCCGGCTGTCCGATCACGAACTGGTGCAGGTAGTACTGTCTCCGGACCGCGTTGTATTCCCACGCGCTCTTGCGGAATATGCTCACCTGGCAACACAGAACGGACACGGTTGTTTATTGTTTGCCCGAAAAATATAAGCAATAACACATATTATCTATCCGACATATTATCTATACGACTTGCCATAAAATGTCGAAAGGAATATACCTATGCCTTGAAGCAGCTGAAAGAAATATCTTCGCCAGAACACCTAAAATCAATGTACTATGCCTATATTCACTCGATCCTGTCGTATGGTATAATTTTGTGGGGCAACTCGACGGATCACGAGAGAATCTTAAAAATGCAGAAACGAGCGGTGAGGGTGCTTGTAAGTGGTAAATATAGGGAATCATGCAGAGATCATTTTAAAAATTTAAAGATACTTACGTCTGTAGCTCAATATATCCTCGAGATATTAAAATACGTGAAGAAAAACATACAATTATTTCCACTTAAAAAGAACAAAATCTCCAGAGTCAGAAAAAATTTGGAACTTTTTGAACCCACCTGTTACAGACTAGCGATGTGTAAAAAGTTACCCGAGGTCATAGGCCTGCATCTGTACAGCAAATTGCCAGCACACGTACAAGATTTAAGTAGTGAATCTGAATTCAGTAATGAGGTTAAAAAAATTCTACTGGAAAAGACATTATACTCAGTGAAAGAGTACATTGAAAATGACTATAACGACCTAAAAGTTTGATGAAGTTTAACAATAATAATCATGAAATTAATTTATTAATGAATGCAATAAATAATAAGAATAAAATAGAACAAATAAATTAACGCCAGAGCCACGATTAGATAAAGGAGTGCCCAATCATGAAGAACTATGTGCCCAAACAAACCACAACAGCCCGGCCAACGTCACAGGTGAAACGTGATCAAGAACTTTAATAATTATTATATTACTTATGACGAGTCTGTACAGAAACTCATGCTTATTGTTAGTTTAGTTATTATATATAACTTATTAGTTAATGATGTGTATTTGTGACTGACATGACAATAAAATTATTTCATTTAATTTCATTTCTAGCGCGAGAACCAGTGGGCAACAAACTCAGGTACTGAGAGTATGATCTAGCGTTTGATCTTGGCCCTAGAGGCAGTCTCTCTCTTCAAATAGACAGTGAATCAGATTCTTCTAGGTAAACACGTTTCATCATAGACTACATCGTCGCTTAACATCAGGCGAGATGGTGGTTAAGTGTAATTATTGAAGTCGTTTGGTGGTGAATAATAAGCTAATTTAGCCTTGGACTAGATATACGAGCCAAAGTTGAGTGTATATGTCAAAGTAACCCCTAAAAGCTCGAGATGGTCGGAAACCAGCACGGATACACCTCGTAAAGCAGGAGTCTGTTAGAATGGACTCCTTTTTAAGGAGAACCGGTACGTCTGCGTCTTTTCCTCGTTAAATTGACCAGATTGGCATCGCCTCATTTAGAGACCGCCTCAAGGTCAAGGGTCAAGTTCAACGCTCGATATAACTCTCTCTCAGTACTTGAGTGCCCACTGGCTCTGGCGCAATTTTCGTAAAAAAAAGAGTAGATATAAAGGTTTTTCTAAAAAGGTTGGTTGAACCACCTTACCCAGTTGTTAGGCGGGTGCAGCGTCCCCTGATCATCAGTGACTCCATCTGCCCAGATGTAGTAATCCTCGTACGGAGACTCTCGGTTCGCTGACTTCACGAACCACTCGCTCTCGTTGCCCGTGTGATTCGGAACGTAATCGAGTACCACTCGAATATCTGTGCAACAATAAACAAAGTGTTAATCAAGATGACACAAGAGTGTACCGGAATGTACAGGAGTGTACAGGAATTAGTATTTTTAAACACTATTTAAGATATTAAAGAAGCTACACAGCAGATATTATGTTGATGGAAATAAAATCAGAATGTATTACGGGTTTATGAAAAACTTTTATAGTTACTAGGCAAATTCATTTTAAAGTATTTGAATCGTAGAGTAGATACAGCTAATAAAATAAAAAATCTCGTCCTTCGAGCTCATTCATAGTCTCACGTGCGCATTTTATTTTTTCTTAAATAATACCAAAGTTCATGGTTTTTAACTGTTAAAATTGTTTGCCGATATACTAAAGTCAGGACTGGTCTAGACGCGAACGGCAACTGCCGATCCCGAGACGCCGAGTTCAAACCCCACGCGCACCACTGTCTTTTCGAAGTCATGTGCGTAATGCTGCTAAATTAAACTGGTGAAGGAATACACCGAGAGGAAACCGACATGTACCTAGAATCTTTCGAAGTCATGTCTCATTCACCAACCCGCACAGGACCAGCGTGGTGGGTGCTGGATTATAGCCTTGACTCCTTGCTAGAGAAGGCCCCGAGTCCCAGCAGTGGGAACATTTAGCTGCTTGATATTGAGCTGCTGATGTAATACACTAAGGGCCACACTACTGATGGCAACGTACCGCAATTTGTCGACCACTGATCTAATCTTTTGCATTTATAATATGTATTAACAGGATACTTACGAACTTAACAAAATTGCTTCCATTGTATTCTAACAATGACAATTATTATTAAGTATTTGTATTCTAATTACAAGTGTTTACGCAGGATTGTTTTCACGGTTCAAGTGGCGCGTCGTTACAGTAATCTCGACACTAATGATAATGGAACCCTTCCGGCTTCACACGTGGATCGAAGTGTGAAGACAAACTATATGTTTATTCATGTTTTAATACCTATATGACTAAAATCCGTTTTGTGTTGGTATTTCTCATTTTGCAACCGGGTGGAGTAACAAAAAAGTTTTTGATCTACAGTCAGAATGAATACACTGATGACTACTGATTGACATCGTGATTCAGCTCAGATTCATATTTTCCGACTGAATGATGTCGTGAAGACCTTAGTTTAACTTGAAAGCACAAATGTTAGGGACCAAATGGGTCACATAACTTATTAGATGTAAGTACATTGCGGTACACAAGTACATAACCTCCCACTTAGCAGTTTTTCAGTTTAAGTTACGGCTGGTATAGTCACTGCCACGAGTATCTGAATATATGGGAACTGCGGGTGCAGAGCCCCGGGTTCGAATCCCACACGTACCACTATCTTTCGAAGTTATGTGCGAAATGCTGCTAACTTAAAACGAGAAAGGAAAACTTCGTGAGGAAACCGACATATTTCTAGAATCTTTGTAGACTTGTTATCATCCACCAATCCGCACTGGGCCAGCGTGGTGGATTTTGGCCTTAACTCTCTCCTTGCGAGAGAAGGTCTCGTGTCCCAGCAGGGGGAATGTTTGGTGGGATGCTTATCTCAAACAGTTTTCGCGATAATTTTATTTTGTCAAACACAATTCAATCATTCCATTAAGTATGCCACGGGAAACAAAAAACTTTAATTCGATAAAATACATTTGAACCACATAATGTACCTACACTACACGTATTTAATTTTATTAAAATCTGTTTAGATTTGTGGGAATAAACTTACGTCTTTCTTAATATTAGTAAGTACGATTATAACATACCGTGTCTTTTGGCCTCCATCATGAGGTTGTCAAAGTCTTCCATAGTCCCGTATTCAGGCGCTATCTTCCTGTAGTCGGTGATGTCATATCCGAAGTCATACATCGGAGATAGGAATATAGGGGACAACCAGATCGCATCCACTCCCAGCTCCTGAAGGTACCCCAGCTTCGATGTGATACCTGCACAATAGGAGTAGATAATGTTACGGTAGTATCGAAGTAAAGGTTAGTTTAGTCGAGAGAACGGCGACTGCCGAACCGTAGCCTTTGGTTCGAATCCCACGCGCATCGCTCGGTGCTTAAAAACGGAGAAGGAAAACTAGGCAAGGAAACCGGCATGTTACAATAATCTATCGAAGTCATCCGTCCGCATCCAACGATTTCCGGCGACCTTCTCCAGATCGTCGGTCCATCTTGCGGGAGGCCTACCAACGCTGCATCTTCCGGCGCATGGTCTCCATTCCAGAATATTTCCGCCCTAATGGCAGTTCTGTGAACTATGTGCCCCACCCACTGGTCTTCACTTCAGTTTGTCAATTCGTTGAGCTAATATGTCGGTAGGTTCTCCCACAGATTTCTTCATATCTTATTCTATCACGCATGGAGCCTCCGAGCATGGCTAGACAACCGGCAAAACCATGGCGTATAGTGTATTTACCATTCAAATCGCCGATGCCATCTCCGTCGCTATCCTTGAAGGAGCGCGGGTAGATCTGGTAGATGACGGCACTCTCCCACCACACGTCAACAGCGCAGCAACTGGCGACAGTTGCCGCGATTATCGCCGCCACTATTATTGCCCTCATGGTTACTTACACCTTTTTGGACCAATTTTGATGTCTGTGAACATAAATGCATTTTTTACAAAAAAAAAACTACTAAGTACTTAAAAGTCGTCAACAAGCGATAACTTATTAAGGTAGTTTATATAGTAAATAATTTCACTAAAAGTAATTACTAATAATAATTTATATAGATACCTACTAATATAGTAGCACTGGCCCGTGGCCCGTTCCGGCTTCGCTGGGATATTGTTATCTATAGACTATTAATCGAAATAAAAAACTGTCCTTTCTTTCAAGTTGGATCAAACTGCAAACGGTGTGCAAATTTGATTAAAATCGGTAAAGTAGTTTAGGAGTACCTTGCGGGCTAACAACGTGACGCGTATTTTATATATACTTTTAAAGATTAAATTAGAGTAATATGTACATAAATAAATGTTTCATAAACTAGGCGCCCCGTAGTTTTAACCGCGCGTTGTCGGATCGGATCGTGTCGAAATAATGAATTTAGTTAACACAGAATAGTCTATAGGTAATTTACTTAAGGCTACTTTTCATCGCAGCAAAATAACGGAAACTCAAATTACGCAGGTAAAACCGCGGGGCACTGCTATAAATAAGTTATTGGTGGATATTCTTTACATAACTATATCTATATTATCTATTCTATGACATAACACTAACTAGCCTAGTAGCCCTAAACTAAGCAAAGCTTGTAGGTAGGTACTATGGAAGCCAGATAATATCTATATTTATAAAAGCGAAAGTATTTATATTTATTAAAGCGAAAGGTCACTCAAAGGTCCATCAAATAATCTCAGAAACTACAAATGCTAGGAGTCTGAAATTTTGCATGAAGGTCCCTTTTAGCACGTAGGCACTCGCTAAGACGGGGTTTTGCGAAATTCAACCCTTAAGAGGGTGAAAAAAAATATGAACGGTTGTATGAAAATTCGTAATTTTCAACGTTATAAAATTTTGTATCTAGACACTTCACACGAAGTAATTAAATGTTTGTTGTATCAATTTTGTAATTTCGAACTGCGAGGGTGAAATTGGAGTTGAAAAGGGGGACGAAAGTCAATATGGAAGTTCCCAACCGTTGAAGATAAAACCATGAAACTCATAGGTACCTACTTGACACGAAGCAAATAAATGTTTGTTCTAACAATTTTGTATTTCAGAACCATACGGGAATAAAATAGGGGATGAAATTTCATAATATGGAACTGCGTCATTGTTGAAGATAAAACAATGGAACTTTATATCTTGACACTTGACATGAAGCAATCCACACACATAATTAGTATGAAAGTAGCTTTGTCTGTTTGGCTCTTACGCTTTCACACCTAAAAGCCTGAACCGATTTTGATGTACCTACTTAGTTGTTTTATTTTAAGCTGTTTTTAGTAACCGCAAATGTGTATGAATAAACAAATAGGTACTACCTGAGTTACCTTAGTATTTATTTATTTCGCGCGGACGAAGTCGCGGGTAACAGCTAGTACCTAATACTTAGGTTTACATTGAAATGTAAAAAGATACTTATGATACATAGAACCCCCCAGACATAGACCAATATTTGTGCTGGGTGGGATTCGAATCGAGTACTAAAACAGCTCTGCACTCGTACTACCAACTAAGCTACTATGCTAGTCAATAGAACTATTAATAATTTCCATACATTTCGTGACTGCTGTTTATTATTCGTCTCAAATTCAACACTATTTAATTTCTACAACAATATTATATTGCTACATAATAAACCAGGATAAAAAGTAGACTTACCAGTCAGTCCCACGGTCACGGCATCAAACACAATGGCAATGGATGTGGCACGTCTTCCTTTAATAGTTCACTGAAGTGCTCAGGTACTAGATACTATGGTTACATAGTAGGTACACTATAGATACCTTTTAGATAAGAATCTAATGTGACGTAATAGATTAAATAGATGTTATTCAGTATTCAGGGGGGTTTTAGGAATGGCAGGGAATGTGGGAGATGACGTCTTCGTAAGTTCAGGCTTTTGATTTATGATTTAACAATTTTTGTTAAATCATAAATTGTATATTGAACAAATTTACACTTAATAATAAAAAAAATCGTGTGGTTTTATAAAACCACAAAGTGTTTTTTGTTTCGGCATTGTGTCTACAATGCGAAAAAAAAAAAAAAAATATTCGTCTTAAGTAACTTAAGTACACCGAGTAACACCGTCATATTGGCCTCGGCTGCTCTGTCGAGCCCCTTTCACTTTACCCGTACTTTGCGGCCGACCGTCACGCAACATGCAATAGATGAACGAAAAAATTTGAAGGCTTATATAATAAAAAAATATAAAGTTTCACTTTAAAAAAAACAAGACAATTGTTTCGAATTTTAGGTCACGTATATTTACATCTATGTATCTAGGATTCTCCTATCACAGTTGACAAAAAAAACATAACTTTGAATCGGCTAAAACGATTTTGATGAAACGTTCACATTTCAACAAAAATAAAACAATTAATCAAAATTAGTTCATTCTTTTGGGAGCAACGGTATCACACAGACACGTCAAACTTATAATGCCCGTCTTTAATGCGTCGGGGGTTAAAAACCCCGTATTACGATGTTCGTGTTCTTCTATTCGTTTTCCTCCGAAACAGTTAAAGTCAACATTTTAAAAATTCAACATCGTGGGCCATAAGGCAATTTTTAGGTGGATCCAAGGCAGACAAAATCAATAGTTTATTTTTGCTTTTACTGCGTCGCATAATGTATAAACAGTCATGTACCTTTATTACAATTGCAGTTTGACGGGTAATGTTTCCAGGGAAATTACAGGGCAAAGAGTGAAATCATCTTACAACTCTGGGTGACGAGCATAGTGCACAACATATTAAAATAGCTGCGTAGCGTTGAGCTCTAATAGGCACACGTGTCGCATACTATCAGACGCACGTCTTACTCGTCCCGTAACTACGGTAAAACAAAAATAAAGAAAAAAATAGAGTGGGACAATTTTATTTCACATTGAATAGATTTTCAATGACATTTTTGATAATTTCACAATATTTTCTTTCAAGTTCACTATATTAAAGAAACACAACTGTTCAAATAAGAACATTCAATATTTTCCTATTTTTATTTTTTTCAATTTTTATCATTTTTTTCTCTCACATTGATCTCTTACATTATTAGTTAAAGTCGACCTTATTATGGAAGTTCGATCATGATCTCGATTGTGATAAAGATCATGTGCCATCACACATTGCGCCACGTATGCAAAAATTATAAAAATAATTTACAGTTCCACCAACTTATCTGTACAACGGCCAAAACCGGAACTACAGAGTTACGGGTACCTACTAGAGAACAAAGAAACTGTCTAATTTTCTACTCGGTCGCAACACTTTTCAATCGTGGCGCCATCGGTATATTCTACCGATAAGTTAGTCGTACTGTCCTTTACATGGAGCGATAATGTCACTTTAGTAGTAAACATAATTTTATTACTGTAAGGTAGTGTCATTGTGGCTTTGATGCCAATCACAATATCACAATTAAAGCTAGCAGTCCGTTCCGCCTTAACTTGGATATTGTCATTCAAAAGACTATTAATCAAATAAAAACTATACTATCTTTCAAATGGGATCAAACTGCATACGGTGACCAAATTTGACTAAAATCGGTTAAACGGACAAACAACGTGACGCGTAGTTTTTATATACTAAGATGTTTCATGAAAACTTAAATTTTTCCATAAGCGACAGTATCGCTCCATAGGTGCTTCTTGACATGATAATATTTTTATTACAACCAGAATCACAAACGAATGTCCCTAATAATTAAATGGTTCTATTTAAAACAAACTGTAAGTCAATAAGGTCCTATTTCGTCAGCGACACTTAACGACACTTAACGTGTCTAAACATGCAGCTTTTTACAAGCACTGTCAATTTTTTTATTTATTCTGAAAAAAGTTGGTTTAACACTTTTGTACATTATACAGGTCAAATAATAAAATAAAAAAAACCTAAACCAGCTAGCATTGGCTTCACAATGTTATACCCAGACACTATTTTAAATATAAAATAGGTAACATACTTTTAATACATCTTTACGGAAACAAATAAGGCAGATGATGTTCTACAAGCTCTAAATTTTTTTTACGTTTGAATTAGACAAATTAACTTAGATTACTTTCATTTTTTTATTTGTTAAGGACTTCGGTTATATCACCACAATTTCGAGAGCGTCCAGCGATTGATCATTGGGAAAATCCACAATGTCCTTTATTTGGGTATAGTCCTTCATTCAGATAATCAGTCTACTTAAGATAAGTCTCGAGCTTGATTATCGGAAAACTCTTGGGAATAAAATCGTGGAGGTTTCTTTAAATTCCCTTCCTTGCACTTAGATGAATTAGTCAGAAAACTAAGTTTTCTTGCCACTGTCGATAAGGTTGATAATGCAGTCATAACGTATTTTTAACAACTGTACACGACAACTTTTTTTATCAGTATACGATTCTCGAGGACATTACCTATCAGCACCTTGTTATTTATCTTTACGATTATTCCTCAGTTTAAAAAGTAACTAACAAAATTCAGATGCTTCGCGTGAAACCCGATAACAATGCGTTGCTAGGCAACGTAAGAACTACAATCATAGTCACACAGAAACTGAGAACCATATTCAATGGACGAGATCATATTCACACATAAAGGTGCCAATAATGGCAAGGAAACTTAACTTTCTTTTCTACGTATATGCTTTAACTTTTTTATTTTAATATGTTTACGCTTGACTGCCATCTTGCCTGATGTTAATAAAGACAGAATGTTGACACGTTCTTTCTAAATTAGATCCAATGCTAGCTGGTTAAGTAAACAATACTCACTATCTATGTACTTTCTTTTTATTTAAGAGTGACTTACTCAACATTGTACTAGAAAGATACTACAACGAATCTAGACAACATACAAAGTGATTTTCCTACACATAATTGAGTACCTACGTGTACGTCTCTTGCGGCTTAGTAGACGTTTTGCGTTCCTATGTTCCCAACGCACTATTCAATTGATATCCTAAAAGACCTCAATTGAATTCCAGTCGAGCTCAATTGATCACCACACTTCATTTTCAATTCAACTCTAATGAGTTGACTTGACGTCTTGAGTTAGCCTCAAGTGACGTCAGGCTCAACTTTGAAAGCACGTTCCAAAATTAGAAGCATTTTAATAGCGGTTTTATTATAAAATATTGTTTATGAAACCGTACCTTGCATTTTTACGTTATAACATTTTTATTTAGGTACTAAAAAATGCCTATGTCAACTTTTTAATTTTGTGGCGTGCTCTCAGAATTGGGCCACGTTGTAACGAAAGACCTTAAAACAAGTATAGCAACCTTACATTATCCAGAATAAAAATAACTCTAAAAATATACCGAGGAACTATCGAAATCTCATTATTTTAATTTACCCATCGGGTTACTAACATGTGATATGATTGGACAAGCATAACTTTAGTTTCAACCGCAATTTGACGGCCTTTTTAGAGAGAAGTGCGCGCGTGTTATCGCGTCCTTGTAACGCCCTACTAAAACGGTTAAAGCTTTCTTTTTTATTTTCGTTATAATTGAAACTAGATAGAGAGCAAAGCCATTACCATTTTCGATAGACGGTACCCCCCGTCTGGCACACAAACTGATGGTTTAGCGTCGCACGCTCACATTAAAAAAAGCCGCCATATGCAGCCGAAACCTAAGCAAGCCCTACTGAAGTTTCAGGCGCATCCCATCATTTTATTCGTGAGTCACCCGTTAATTAATTTAAAATAAAAGCTCACTTGTTTAAGATTAAACAACAATTGATCACACTCATGGTCATAGATTCATTTCACTTCATAATTATATACAAAATGTACATTATTAATCTATACACTTGATATACGACAATTTGCGTTCGAATAGCCAACGAATACAAAAGACTTTTGGTGTGATTAATCTAAATTTTTGTTAATTTTTTACAGTCTACTTCTGGCGCTTTAAAACGGTCATTTTAATATGAAATTTCTATACTTTCATTGCCGAAATAGAACAATGAAGCTTCATCTTTATTGCTATTGTAATGGACCTGGAATTTCATTAAAATAAAATAAATATTTGTGGACACTTTTTAAACCACACTATGTACCCCAAGCTTGTACTATGGGAGAGCCAGATAAATAGTATAATACTTATTTAATTGCAAATACAAACTTAATTTACATAAACACCAAAACATAGAACAAACATCATCAGTATTTGTCACACACATAGTTTTCCAGGTTGGGAATCGAACTTTACGGTTCTTACGGAAGACTTACTAAAAACTGATCCGCGAAAGGTTTTATTGATTGTTCATTCGGGACTTACATATAATTCACTCACGTTCTAACAAACTATGAAAACTAAGAACGCGACAATTGACATATTTTATTATTATGAAATCACCGTTTTGAGAAATGAAATCGGGTCGGGCCGCCATTTACACATACAACACACGCACCAAAAGCCTGTCATATAACGTTGGCTATAAAAGTGAATGTGAGTCTAATTAATTATTATTATTTTTCCATTTTTTTTTACTCTTTCGTCCGTGAACGTGTTCCGCTAATATATTTTGCTAGTATACTAGTCCATTTGGAAGGGGAGGTTGGCCGCTATTCTCGGCCGTTTCTTTTTGATCGGTTTCGGCGCCTGCGACTGCTGTTGCTGGGTTGTCTGCGGATAAATAAATAATTTGTGACTAAACGAACTTACCTTACTGTGGTTCTATCGTACGAACTGATTGTTGGAGATTTATCCAGATATGGGAACAGAAAAAAAGGTTACAACATATCCTAAACAAGCAACAATTATCACGTGATGCCAGTTACAAATACAGTACCTGAGACAGATGTATTTTTTTGTAGTAATTAGTACAAGCATACCCGTCAAGCGGCGCGGAACCCATATGGGTTCAGTGCCGGATATGACTCATCATGTGAAAAAAATTACAAAAAAAATTGAATCTACCCTCAAAAATTTTGAGGTTAGTTTTGACCAAACAAATCATAAGTGAAGGTTTATTATCAACAAAAAATGTTTCGCGGCACCAGTATGAAAAAAAACTATACAATTATTAACTAACTAACTATAAACTAGTGAAATAAATTACTAAAATTTGTCTTAAAATGAGTCTCAAGTGACGAATAAACAAATCTGTCGATTCAGTTTTTTTCCTTGATACGTTCAGTTCTTCGACGTGAGCAACCAATACCCAAACATGCAAACTTTAACATTTTCCGTCATCATCTTCAGCCTCTTTAGGCCTCTTCTTCCATGTGCCATTAATCTCTACGATAAGTATAATATATTACCTGGGCGTTACTCTGCTGGGGCTGAGGTTGTATACATTTAGGTGTCACCAAATCTCCTGTTTCTTTCCTCGATGACGAGCCGC
Source organism: Ectropis crepuscularia (assembly GCA_963693475.1). Lineage (NCBI taxonomy): Eukaryota > Metazoa > Arthropoda > Insecta > Lepidoptera > Geometridae > Ectropis > Ectropis crepuscularia. The sequence continues at coordinate 6,744,234 of OY856340.1, forward strand.
CTGTGTTTTGATTCCGTCTAGAAATTAAAAATAAATCTTTATTATTCAAGGATCTAGCAGAGATCTAGAAGAGGTACTTCGATACTTCATATTATTTTCCATAGCTGAAACTCCATATATTCTCTCACAAAGCTCTAAGGCTAGGGGCTCGAACGATGGATGAGCGACAGCGACGCGACGCGACGGCGACGTGTATAAAAGCATAGCGCAATAAGGCCTGTTTAAAGTGACAAGTGCCAAAAGAGGTACCATACATTTTTGTGAATATACCCAAATACGTCACCGTTGCTCCACCATCGCCATCGCTCGTTTCGTACCCGCAGCCTAAGATGCTAGTTAAGTATGGGTTGGCAGAAGACGCATATCGTCGAGATTTCTTTTTTAACCCCCGAAGCAAATTACTATCTCTCTCTCTCTGTGTCTGTCTGTGGCATCATAGCTCTCGAACGGCTGAGCAGATTTTTAAAATTATTTTTGTTTGAAATGTGCGTTTAAGAGGTTATAACAAGTAATAAATTTAGGGTGGGTACTTTCATTTTAGAAAAAATATATAAATTCAATAGTTTAGGTAAGCCCCGGGATACACCGCGGGGCGCAGCTAGTTATATAAATATGAGAGTGTGAGTGACTGAGTGTGAGTTTGTTTTCTAAGTTGAAGATGGTTATTCAGTTTTTCATGGATAAACATGTATATTTGTGAAAATTTCCACGCACTGTGCCTATAGGTATGCTAGAGTGGATGTTCAATTACGAATGCTTAGGTTGATACTTTAAGGCTGAGATCTCATGGAATGATTTTCACCCGCCACAGTTGCAGATTATATTTCAGAACTCACGAGACCGCTGGTTTCCGTGGTTTCGCAACCACCGCGGTTGAGATTATCGAACGTGGCGGGTTAGCGGCGCCGCGGGCGTAAAACGCGCCCTGAGTTGTGCTATCAATTTTTACATAAAATATATATCTGCATTCTACAGAAACTCCGCAAACGTGGCGGGCGCGCCTGAAAAACCCTCCATGACTTCTTAGCCTTAGAGTGCAATTTTCAGAAATTCCATATGGAGATTGCGGCTGGACAATCAGGTGACTCGAAGGAATTTTATAAGAATCTATAAGTACCCTTTCAGTAATTATTAACTGTAGTATCATATAATTACAATCCCCTTCAAGTAATCAACGCACTTGTAATTAGTAAATACTTACGTATCGTCAACATAACTCTTAGGAATTATTACACGTTCGGTACGCAGAAGTAGCCACTTGAGGCAAACTACCATTAGTCACTTTAAAAAAAAAATACCGGCATACAATCGCGATTATTTCATACATTTGTAGTCCTGAGTCAGCCAATAAATAAATAAAAAATAAATAAGCCCTTTATTTCAGCAGAAGGTAAGATTAACATAAAATTGGGTTGCAAGCACTGAGTATTTCCGTGTTTAAAAGCAATGTAAAGGAATTTTACTTATCACAATACACGGCTGTCGTCACCAGTAAATCGTAAGTAATGCAGTTATACGCTGCTAGTTGTAGAGCTGTATTTCATGTCACATTTTTGTTATGAAGGACTGTAGGTAGATATTAGAATTAACCATAATTATGTATTCAGGTTTATAGGTTTTTAACTAGTATGTAGTTGTTTTTAAGTTATATTTACCTAATTAATTTAAGTTGTATTATTTTGTTTTGTGTTAAAGTATTTAATTAGTAGTATTAGGAAAAATGTCACCTTGCCTAACTATGTATGTAGGTGAACTTCCTTCAAGCTGGTTACCTGGAAGAGATTGCTCTAAGCAATAAGGCCGCCATTTGTGGTGCTGTTTCATAAGTGTTTTACTGTAATATATCTGTTTTTGTGTCGCAATAAAGAGTTATCTATCTATCTAGTATTTCTATTACATGTTTATAAATTATTAGAGTCAGTCAATAATTTCAACAAAATGCCTTCTCAAATCTCAAATTCGAAATTCAATGTTCCGTTGAACAAGTTTTACTGTTAAACCAATTCTATAATTGTGAAAAAAATCAGTTGATACATAGCTACGTTGTTTCAAGTGTTTACGGTTGTTCACTACAGTACGAGTATTTTTAATTACGGGGTGTTTTCTGTCGATATATTATGGTGGAGCGGGCCTATTAAACTGAAACTGAGTATAAATAAAAGCGGCCAAGTTGGACTCGCCCATGAAGGGTTCCGTAGCATCAAGTGACATAATACCATAGAATAGATAATATAGATAGAACGGACACTCCCCACCCCCCGCCAATTTCAAGCTTCCTCCCCTCAAGAACGCGAAAAGAACTCAACGAAGGGTTGTATCGGACGATAATTTTCTATGAGAATACGACCATGATGCTGTATTATTTACCAAAATGGTACCAAATTTTTCGTCTATTATACGAAACAAGAATAAGAGATTTTTGATTTCATAAGAATTTCTACAAAGATTGAATCATTTTTATAAACTGTGTTAAGCTATTCTGCGTAGCGATTCTGAAACCATTCGGGTCGGGCTGATCCACGGAAACTGGCCTCTACCGACTGGTTCGGGCAATTTGCGATTCTCAACGCCAATTCCGATTACTTTGACGTTTGCAACCGACTACCAGCTGTTTTCTAATCGGATGGGATTCGGACAGCTTTTTTGTCGTGGATAGCTAAATACGATTTTCAGATTATTGTATTTACTTGATTTTTTCATAAGAATTTCTACTAAGATTGAATCGTTTTTATAAACTGTGTTAAGCTGTTCTGGTTAGAAGTACGCGCCAACACTGAAGTCCTGTGACGAAATTATTAAACTCGTTGTTTTTAAACTGCGGCTTTCGTTAATCGTTGTGAAATATGTCAGTGGCGCCAATAACTTATGGTAACGAGTGATGGCGCGGAGTATAGTTCGCAATTTACGAAGTCACTAGTGTTGCCAATTTAGTGGATTTTTTTACTAAGATTGCTACCGTTCAGATTTATTGGTAAGTGATTATTATTTCTTAGCGTTCAACCGACTCAAAATAAAGAAATAGGTTCTATATTAGACTATCTGTACTTTTATGTGCGTCCATGGATATGTCGGTCAGTAATGAACAATTAATATAGGATTTCATCTAGTAGTATGCTTATTTAAGATTTCGCAACAACCGTTCATTAAATGAGTAAGAGGATACGAGTACATTGACTATTGGAATGGATAATTGCAAAAAAAAATTAACGCTATTTTTAAACTTTAACTTTGACATTGACTTATAAACTTAACCGGTTCTAGTACTACCGGTACTACTACGATTTAGTTTCATTTTTAACCAACTTCAAAAAAGGAGACGGATCTCAATTCGTTTATATGTTTGTTACGTGATAGCTCCATTTATTGTGAAACAAAGGACATAAGCCCAAATAACATTGAAAAAAAATCAGGTGTGGCGCAAAAATTATGTACCTCGGATTTTAAGTTATTAGTAATAATATTCTAAACTATCATCATCATCAATTTGAGTGGCTAACCTGCGTTTTTTGCCTGTAGAAGTTTTGTAGAAGTTCGTGTCAAAAGCTCGTTTTATGGAACAAAATTTGTTGTATAATTTGGTGTTAATGATAGAAAAATAATATATACCGGCTGAGTCATAAAGAGATATGTCAAACAATTCACGAATATGCTTAGGTTCTTTTCGCGATGGGTGGCCTTGGAATTCAAATTTAACGAGTGTAAGTAAAATAATTCATGATAATACGCTTATTTTTGGTATTGTACTTTGGACTTTGTATTCAATTATCCGTATGCTTACATCGCGGGTCAAATCTGGACAAGTACTAGCACAATCACAGCACTAGCATAGGCCTGGGATGTGAGGCGTACTTGAAGAGAGGTATATGCTCAGATGTTATGAAGATGATGATGATTACATCCATAGCTGGGTACCGTTAACCATATAGTTAACTTCGTTAATCGTTAATCCGATACAAAAAAAGTTAACTTCGTTAAACGTTAAAGCGTTACATTTCGTAAGAATTAACGGAAGTTAACGTTAATCGTTAATCCGTTAATATGCGTATTGGATTTTTATATCGTTGCGTTAGTGAACTTACAAAACCTGTTGGTTTAGGTTCTGGAAGTTAACAGGTTAGGAAAAAACCAAATACTTGTAGATTTTAATTTTATTATTGAAGTGAAAACTTCTTTAGGCGCGCCGAGACAGATTTTTGATGGGCTGTGAATTGAATTCTAGCGTCACGCTCAGGTATGATAAGAAATCTTCGGGTAAACTCGGGACCATCGGGACATGGCTATTGGCCATCTGGAAATGCGTCTGCCAATGGGAAATGCTGAAAGGGCGTGGCCTGGCCATCATGGCATGGCCATCTAGAAATGCATCAGCCAATAGGAAATGCTGCTGCTTTTCTAGATGGCCATGGCCATGATGACCAGGCCACGTCCTCCGGTTACACCCATGTAGTTTCCAAGGTAAGCTATCAAATTCTGAGTTATAAGTTTTCACTTCTATCGGCAGTTTCTATGACTGCCAATTTTTTTCATTTAATTTAATTTAATGTGTAATTTAATCGTCGGGCACAATGCGCATAGGTATCTATTTCCCCTCATGAACATTAACATGTCGAAGTTCTCGTCTGAAAGCGAGGCTCGCTTTGGTGTTAAAATGTCTTTACCCGTGGATAGCAGACGTTCAACTGCAGCGTTTGAGGGCTGTTTTCCAAATTTCAACCCAATCCTTTCCCGTTCCCAGACGTTCTGACGTGATGAAACAACAAACATTACAATATCCAAAAATTGCTTCATCTTCAAAAAACATCTTCATTCTTATACATTGATTTATTCATTTTATTTAACTTTTCTTTGGTTAGTTGAAATGAACTACCACCGATTTTATTAAAATAAAGTTACAATACAGATAAACGATCGAAAAAGTATGATTGAATTTATCGGGGAGTTTCCCACTAGCTATGGATTACTATAATCTACTTGGTTTACTAGGGGTGTGTGTTTACTAATACAAATATTCAACTAAATTGTAAACGTCAGTCAAATTCGAGTATGTCTATGCTCAAATTTTCAGCCAAAAAGAACTCGAGATTATCGGAAATATGGCTTATTATAATTTTACCCAAAAACAAGTACTCAGGTTGAGGTCTTTTTTGCTCAAGGCTTCCCAAGAAACACTTATATAGAACAATAAAATTAATTTCAGCCATATGTGGGTAACAAGAAAACGAATAAAAAATAAAAACGAAAATTATATCATAATAGTACATTATGATATAAGTGCGGTAAGTTGATAATTACAGCCGAGGCTTTATTGCTAGCTCGAGCCGAAGGCGAGAGCTATAATTAGCAGAGGCTGTAATTATCAAAGCGCACGTATGTCATACGACGTTTTATAACATATTTGCGAGGAAATAAACAAAACTCTGACGACATTTTCAAATAAAAACATTACAGCGAAAAAAAACGCGCGGAATAATATTTACTTGATCACAGATCACAGCACAGAGTAAGATATAATCACTATGGATCACAGATTAGCAATGCGCGCGCATCGGCACCTTTTTTTTTAAGCAACGGCACAGAACCAGCCGGTATGCCATTAATAATAAAGTAAATTAATATTTTTGTGTTTTGTTACAGAAAAATTAAAGTAATTTATGGTCTAAATTAATTAAATTAACGAATTTAATAATTCTTTATTATATTTTACCTCTCAAAGTTAATTTTATTCATAAAATGTTGACCACACTTTTCTGACATAAAAACTCTTTACTAAAATTTAAAAAGGTACCGTTCGTTTTAGACGGAGCATATCTCTCTACCTAGTCTGTGGACGGAGAATTTTGAAACCGTGCGTTTTACATTACACATTACAGCACTAGTGCGTAATAAGATACATTACGATACAGAAATTGGTCCAATAAGAGACCCTTTACGAGCAAATATGTTATAAAAAAAATTACACGCACTTTTTTGGTTTACAAACAAATGTAAGTTTTGAAAGCATTGCTCACCTCTGGCTGGTCTGCACTTGAAGCGGTACGAACGGGGTGTTCGCTTTGTCCGCACCGCTCTGGCCGGCCGAGTTCTGACGCGCCACGGGCGGGGGCGGCGCCGACGACGGACTCGATTGATTCTGAAAATGGACATAAACGTTAACCTCGATTTGATTAAACACACTCTCTCTTTCTCTCAATCTCCGTCCCACGGGAATTTATACACGTGATAGAAAATAAAAAAAATTGGCAGTCATAGGAATTGGCGATAGAAGTGAAAACTTTATAACTCAGAATTTGATAGCTTACCTTGGAAACTACACGGGTGTAACCGGAGGGCGTGGCCTCGCCATCTTGGCATGGCCATCTAGAAATGCGTCAGCATTTCCCATTGGCTGATGCGTTTCTAGATGGCCATGCCATGATGGCCTGTCCACGCCCTTTCAGCATTTTTCATTGGCTGACGTATTTCTAGATGGCCAATAGCCATGGTCCCGAGTTTACCCGAGGCTTTCTTATCATACCCGAGCGTGATGAATGAATTCAATTCACAGCCCACGAAAAATCTGTCTAGGCGCGCCTAAAGAAGTTTTCACTTCAATATGTTGTAGATGTAGGACTGATTATGGGCTACTGGTATAATAGCACAGTCTAATAAATCATACAGTCGTTCTACGAAGCCGTCTAGACGGGGAAATCGTGCGGGGCGTGCGGGGTGAGACGCGAGAAGCGCGCTCCTGCATTGCCTACATTACAATGTTAATATTGCAGGAGCGCGGCTCAGGTTTTTGTACAATTCTTGTTAAATATTTGAATAAGCAGTTTTGTTTGCGACAAGCTTACCCGTGTCTGGACATTATCGGCGTTTCTCCGAAGATCACAGGCGATGAACTACTGGTAGTATTTCTTTATACTGTGATAATAGTAAGGACTGGGGATATACTATTTGTCAGTTATTCTACCGGAAAATGTCGACATGCCGTCTGCTCGTGCTGGGACGTCAGGTTGTTGTTTCGCTGGAAATGAGGGAACGGGATCTGGTTGCTCGAACCGTGAACGAATCCCCGAACGAAAGGAACTACGAAGAACATTGCTAGTACTTCATAGATAAGTCACCTGTCCCGTCATCCAACCAGGTTGTTGTTGCACTAGAACTGCGGGAACGGCATCTGGTTGGTCAATTCGTGACCTCCGAACGAAAGGAACTACGAAGAACATTGCTAGTACTTCATAGATAAGACAAGTCACCCATCTGGCTTCAACCACGGGAATAGGGTACCGACCGGACTGGGTCAAAAATACACCTTCCTAATTAGTCCATCAGCTAGATCATGGAAAAATATTGGACACGTATTTTTTGTTTTTTCATAATATTAAAAATCGTCAAAGATATAGACCATCAAACTTCGAGAGAGGGGGGGTCGCGACATCACTCGTGAGTAAAAATCGTACTCAAACGTCACACGAAACTTCGAAGCGCTGTACCTTCGTAATTTTTTGTTTGTGAAACAAAAGAAAAAATACGTGTACACTATTTTTTGGCAATCTAACTAACGGGCTACTTAGTTTTTTTTTTGAGGATTGTACCCTATTATGCAGGGTGTTGCTAGTACTCCATAGCTAAGACAAGTCACCTGTCCCGTCATCCAGCTGGGCCCGAGCGTGACGCCGGGGCTGGGCAGGTGTTGCGGGAAGGTGCGCTGCTCGGTCCGGAACGTCAGGTTGTTGTTCCGTTGGAACTGCGGCGTCGGGAACTGCGGGAACGGCATCTGGTTGCTCGGGCCCCCGAACGACGGGAACGGCGGGATCGGGGGCTGGTTCTGTATTTACATTGTTACTGTTATTACATACACATTAGGGAATTTGTACACAACGAACAGTGGGCGCCCAAGATACAGGCTTTGCCTAGTTTGGGGTCCATATATATCTCGAAGCGAAACAATGTAACAAAGAAATCTGAAATTATAGTTATAAGTGAATTGTATTGATAGCTCACCACTCAAATCCCAAACGGTCATTTCTGGTCGAGATTTTAGACTGAGGGTCGCGGCGCTCGCGCAATGGTCGGGAGGCGCGGAGTTAAAGGAAATAATTGATTATCTTAGCTTATTAAATAGAAAAAAATTGGTAGTCACAGGAACTGCAGATAGAAGTGAAAACTTATAACTCAGAATTTGATAGCTCTTTGGAAAGTACGAGGGCGTGAAACCGGAGGGCGTGGCCATGAGCATGGCCATCTAGAAATGCGTCAGCCAATGGGAAATGTTGTCGCATTTCTAGATGGCCACCGGGCATTTAGAAATGGGCGAGCCCGAGTTTACCAGAAGATTTCTTATAATATATTGTTGGCCAGCGTGGTGGATTATGGTCTTGACTCTCTCCTTGCGAGAGAAGAGCCCCGAGTCGTGAGCTATGGGAACATTAAGTAGGCTGCTTGTGCTACAAGCAACTTTAAAAAGTTAGATAGACATTTATAATTTATCTACCACAATACAACTCATCCTAATTGGCTATCATTGTTTCACCACTACAGACTACACAGACGGATTATATGTATGTTTATATGTATATATGTTATCGTGGTGAGAATGTTTGTAAGTACATTATTGTTTTTGGATGAATTTTCGAAATCGCGCAAATTTCGAATTCGGCTATTTACCGAATATACTGAATAACAAGAGCTAAAGATTTTAATGATTTAGGTATGTGCGTATGTTTAGTTAGGACGTGTAGGCGAGTAGCCCTGCAACTTCTGGTCACTGATTGTTTTGTAATAATGTTTCCTAACGAATGGTTTAATTGGCAAACACACATAATGTAAGAGTTAGCAGTCTTCAACTGGGCCATAGATAATGTTTAAAGTTTTGAATATATAAAACAAATAACACAAAATTAAAAAATGTTTATGCTGGTACTATCATTAGTAGTTACGGGATATTTACCGTGGCAATATGATGAAGAAAGTATTATATATTTCGATACATACACCATATTCACGGATAAACTGACTAAAGCAGAAAGTGACGCAAAAGTTTCTAAATTACCAGCAGATATTTTGATACTTCGAAATACCCTCTTTCTAAATCTTTTGGCACGATTACTACTGGTAATCGAACTTAAAGTAAAATAATAAAACACTTTTTGTATCATTGGTATTATATGGAACACAATTGACATTTTTTTAAGTATTGGATTCGTCGGTTTACCCCGTTGAACATACAATTGCATCGAAATATCGGGGACTCGTTCCGCCCGATAATTCATGACCATGGCAAATAATTATCCCGTAATTATTGAAAATATTATACTGAATGATCGCAATAACAAGAAACAATAATTCTTATGTATGTTTTTATTATTTTTGGCGCTTCTAGAACATTCTACGCGAGAATGAGTGACTGACGAAGATGCTATATAAAATATTCTTATACCTGTTTAAGGGAGGAGACTATTTGAAAAAATATCGGACTATACGGCCTCCGATGTATGTAAAAAACCTCAATATCTGAAAGTTCACAATATGTTAATATAGGAAAAGCTTAGTAAGTAGTAGTAGAAAACTAGGGTAATAGGCATGATGACTAAAAATAACTAATTACTCCGTCAGATTATTTATTAAAAAATATTCCACTCGTATTTTTTCTTTCACCAACAAAAAATGACGAACATGCAGTCCTCAGAAGTTTTTGAGTGACGTCACGTCATTGTACGATTTTTACAAAGACTTTTGACAAAGAAATTATTAAAAACCAACTCAAAGAGAATGTAAATATGAACCAACTGAGATATAGATCATTAAACTTCCGGAGGGGGTTGTGACGTCACCACAACGGAAGTTTAATGATCTATATCTCAGTTGGTTTTTAATAATTTGACAAAACAAATAATACGTGTCTCATATTTTTTCATAATCTACTACGCCGCCGCCAGGACTTATTTAATTAGAACGATATATTTTTGACTCAGTCATCATCCTAATAATTACATTTACTTATATATTATAAAAACAAATAAAATAATTTTATAGATTACAGATATTTTTACTTCAATAACATTTTTGTTGCGTATAGGTAGCGACATCATACCTTGTAGTTGGAGTTAGTCCATTCGTTGTGTGCCGCCGGCGGAGGGTGTCTAGTGGAGTTCTGCGCGGTTTCTTTTCTCCAGTTCTGGGGTTGCTGGTGCGGAAGTCTGCAGAAGATTAACAACTTTAGTTCTCCTTAATAAAGACGAAATTTGTAATTAGATAGAAAGTTGTAATATGACATCTGACGATCATTACATTGGTCTAGCTGTAGTTTGGTTACGAGAAACTTTGTTTTAAGCTGTCGCGGTTGTTCACATATTTAAAAAAATTACATTTCGATCGAAAATATCTTCTTTTTTTCTTATGGCTTGCATTCGCTAATATCACCGCAATTTCGCCAGCGACCCGAAATCATTATTATAGATGGCACCGGCCTGAAGCTTTAGATGACTGTTAATGCAAAATAACGACATCGGTCCATCGACGCGGCCGGCGCGGTACCGTGCAGCGATCGCAACAGCGGCGGCGCAGCGGGAACGCAGCGACACTCCGCTCTAAGGACTCGACGAGCGCACACTACTACTATCTATTACCAAATTGTTTGGTAATAGCCAAATTGTATATTTTGAGGAAATAAATAATTCATCGTCAAGCAAGCTTTTCATTCAAGAAACAAATCACGATCACTAACAATGACCTAAACATTTCAATTTCAATGTATTGAGTGTGATGGACTTATATCTTATCAAATCACATTATAGACCAAGAGCCCATGCACCCCAGACCTTCGTTATTTTATAAAAGCTGAACGTTTATCAGAGTATGCTCCCAACACAGTTAAGAACGATGGCCCATGATGAAGTTTGGATCATCCTGGCTTTGGCAGATAAACGGTACTAAAGGTGTACCAATCTAAATTTGTCAAATTATAAAGTCTGATATTTTGGTAATACCTTCAGAATATTATTAAAAATTACACCAATAATGCTAGACACTTAACATCGTGGTAAGCACTTGCCAGACACCCATGTTGTGTTAATGTTCATGCAATTGTAATTCTACTTGCGCCATAATATGCGCGCTTATTTTTAAACATAATATTTGGGTAACAATTAGCAGCCTAATTATCATAAGCAGCCCACTAAAAGTTCCCACTGCTGGGACTTGGGGCCTTAATACCATTTATTTGCCAAAGCCAGGATGACCCAAACTTCATAATGGTCCATCGTTCTTACCTGTGTTAGGAGCATGCGCTGACAAGTTTTCAGCTTTTATAAAATAACGAAGGTCTGGGGTTCACGGGCTCTTGTTCTATTAGTGAAACTGTTAAAACATAATTGTTCTGGTGTCGCTAGCTACTAGCTATGTTTTTCTAATGGCTAGCTATGATTATTTTTACGTTTAGTCACACTTAAGCATGCCATATACATATATTTTATATAAAATGTAAACATAGGTGGTGAATAATGGTGATGTAGTAACAAATAATTTAATTTTGTCTGAAAAAACAAACACCCTCTTCAATTTAAAATTAAACTAGGATTCGACTCGACAATATGTCATAAATTTTATGGAACCAACTAAACATACAGGTATCATCAATGTATGCAAATTTTAAATCATTTAATACTTGTATTAAATAGATAACCGATTTCGATAAAATTTAAACTGAACAAAAGTAAAAGTAATTGTTTTTACAATGTCAAATAAATTTCCGCTATTGATAAATGGCTGATTCAATCCTTACCCATGGAACAACATCCACGTTGGGAATCGGGTGCTTGCAAAATAACACAAAACTTTAGTTTGTAACTTTAACATGGTTTTTTAAAGTTATAAATGTATAGGCTCACTTGAAAATTTTACATATTTTTAACGATACGCGCGGACAAACAAAAAACGCCAATATTAAGTTGGCTGACAACTGTGTTTTCAGAGTGAATTTTTACGATTCGCGCGCACACCGATACCCAAATGCGCGATACACGGAAGTTAGTTGCGCGTTTATTTTTAAAGAGGCCTATGGAGTTGGCTTCGAATGTGTGCTTGTGAATTGTCCACGAACATTGATTTATTTTTTGAAGTGAAAACTTCTTTAGGCGCGGTATAGACAGAATTTTCGTGGGCTGTGAAATGGATTCATCAATCGTCACGCTTGGATATGATAATGGATCGGATCGGATATGAAATCTTCGGGTAAACTCGGTAAAAATGGCCAGGTAGGTACTAGGGCAACAGAAACAGTAAAGAGTTTCGATTACCTACCTCCAACAGCCCAGCGTTTATCTCCAGATACCAGAACAACAGAAATATAAAAGAGTTGCGTTTGCCCCTAGGTACCAGTACCAGGGCAACAGCAAGTTTTCACTTCTATCGGCAGTTCCTATGACTGCCAATTTTTTTTTATAAAATTTAGCATTGCATTGTGCTTGTCTTGTCACCCAGATATACGATGATATAACCATTTGCGCTGTAGTTTCTCTGGAAACACCGATATTTACACTGTTCTATGATGTATAAATGTTTGCTGATTAACACTGGAATTCCGCATTTTTTTTTACTTTTATAGGTTTACACTAGACCGCCATCTCGCCTGATGTTAAGCGACAATGTGGTTTACGATGGAGCGTGTTTACCTAGAAATAAAGTGGCCAAGTGCAAGTTGGACTCGCCCATGAAGGGTTCCGTTGCAGCAAGTAACATAATATACATAGTACACATAGTTCTTGTAGTTCGTTGTACCTTTGATCGAAGTTTCAATAATAGTGTATTTATGACGTACTAAAAAAAAAGTACTGATCAGATCGAGTTCAAACTAATTTTCGTTGGTAGTTTACATGGTAATGTACATCATATATATTTTTTAGATTTTTCATTTTCTTACTTTAGAAGTTAGAGGGGGGGGGGGGGGGACACATTTTACCACTTTGGAAGTGTCTCTCGCGCAAGTTATTCAGTGTAGACGAAAATGGTTTTAGAAACCTCAACATCATTTTTGAAGACCTATCGATAGACACCCCACACGTGTAGGTCTGATGAAAAAAAAAATTTTGAGTTTCAGTTCTCAGTATGGGGGGCAACCCTAATTTTTCTTTTTTTTTAATTTTTTTGTTCAATTCTTAATGCGGTTCACAGAATACATCTACTTACCAAGTTTCAACAGTGTAGTCCTCATAGTTTCGGTAAAAAGTGGCTGTGACATACGGACAGACAGACAGACAGACATGACGAATCTATAAGGGTTCCGTTTTTACGTTTTACGGAACCCTAAAAAACCGATTCACTCTCGATTTGAAGACACAAAGATTGTAACCATCGGGAAAAACCCAATCAGCCAACGTGTTCCACAGCCTAGACGTTCTTATCACAAAAGTAGAGTCCAATCTCTTTGTTTGTGTCTTAGGAACATCAAACATGAAACGATGTTGCTTTTTCGAGCTACGATCATTCCGATAGAAAAAAGGACAGGGTGGTATTAGATCATGCAAATCAAAAGCACACTCTCCGAAGTGTATCCGATAAAAAACCGATAGGCTAGCAATTTTTCGGCGATGTTCAAGACTTTTATGTCTTTTTCGCACAAGAGTGTCATTGCATAAGAGCCTTTTGGCACGTCACTCGATCGATTCCAGAGCTTCCAGCTGATACTTAGCCGATCCATCCCAAAGGTGCGAACAGTACTCCATACAGGAGCGAATCTGTGCTTGATATAACGTAAGCAACTGTTCAGACTTGAAGTACCTTCGCACCTTTGAGAGGACATCTAGTTTTTTGGCAGCTAATTTAGTCTTGGACTCGATATACGAGCCAAAGTTGAGCGTAGATGTTAAAGTAACGCCCAAAAGCTCAAGACGGTCAGAAACCGGCACGGAAAGTAGAAGTCAGTTGTTAATAGTCTAAGTTTCAAATTTGAGACTGATCCCTTCAAGTCCAAGGTATGGTCTAAGCTCAACTATCATATTTGTAATATTAGTGCATTATGGATGCATTTTTACAACTTATTTAGCAAAAGTTTATACCCTGTAATATACTACGCACATGCACGGCATAGCATCAGATATTCTGCGTTTTAAATATGCTACTCTAATTATTATATGTATAACCAAATTTACCTGTTATATAGTAATTATTTTCTATTTAATTCGAAAGATAAAACTATAAACGAGATATGCTACAAATCTAGTCATTTTGATTTACCTTGTTTGATTCTGCGACTGTGCCTGTCCCTTCTGAGCATTTTCATTCTTCGAACGCCAGTTCTGGTTTTGTTGATTCTAGAAAAGAAAATACTCATTTTTATTTTTTTACACAGTATACAGCTGATTGGTGAGACAACTTCGACATTGAAGGATAGTTGTCGATGCTCGATTCTAGTTTTTAATTGATATGCGCATCCACGTTCTCGGACGCTGATAACGTTTGTACGAATCTCTTATATAAAAAATCAGTTTTACTAGAGGACATGTTTTTCTAAGTTAAATAGTAATTAATCCTTACCTTATTCTTTTTGTCATTCTCGTTTTCGCTGATTTTCAGCAAACTTTTGAGCAAATGAGTGGCGTTATCCTGAAACAGTGAGACCAGTTTTAATAATATGCCCTCATGCATTTGCATTGTATTATAGCATAATGACCCAAGTACGAACATGTATTGATAACTAGCAGTGCCCCGCGGTTTTACTCGCTTAGTTCCCGTTATTTTCCCGGAATAAAAAGTGATCTAGCCTATGTGATCTTCCAGACTATAATCTAAGTGTATTCCAAATTTCAGTCTGATCCGTTCATACGCTACGGCGTGATTGAGAAACAAACATCCATCCATACGTTGACATTTATAATATTAGTGGGATATCATCGTCGTGCTATCAAATGTAAAAAAGCTGCGTGCGCAGTAGAAATATTAGAATGTTTTAGATTGTTGTAGACATTTAAAAAAAACAAGAAAGTTTAATTTTTGAAAAGATTGTCAATAACTCGACGTTTCGGC
Organism: Ectropis crepuscularia; assembly: GCA_963693475.1. Taxonomy (NCBI): domain Eukaryota; kingdom Metazoa; phylum Arthropoda; class Insecta; order Lepidoptera; family Geometridae; genus Ectropis; species Ectropis crepuscularia. The sequence continues at coordinate 6,759,237 of OY856340.1, forward strand.
ACAATTTCGGTTACAATGACAAAAACATCTTCATAGATTAGAAAGAAGTATTTTCGTGACCACGGCTGTAGTCACGGATCAAGTTTATACATATACTAGCAGTGACCCGCAGTTTCTACCGCGTAATATAACTATAATAAACTTTATTTATTTGGTCCAAAAGAAAATAACATCATTACAATTTGAAATATGAACCCATTAGCTCCGAACTAGTTTAAAACTGTGTTTCGATAGCTAATGGCCTCTCCCATGAAGACGTGTTCTTATATTTAGTTAATGTTCTAACATAATTTCTGACAAATGGTGACCAATTGCGTGCGTGTGTGAGGGTTTGTGTATGTGTGTGTGAGGGCGTGTGTGTGTGTGTGTGTGAGGGCGTGTGTATGTGTGTGTGAGGGTGTGTGTTTTTTTTTTTTTATATTTAATTTAAACACTCCACAGACTCCGGGGTCCGTGACTTTTGTCATTACATTAATCTTTTTTTATTTACATAGTTCTTGGATTAGGAGAAGAAGAGGAAAATAAGGGGGGGAGTAGGGGGGTGGTGAACATTTTAAGCGTAATTCTAAAGCTAGTCAGTCCGATTTCGTCTGTTGAGCCGATCACTACCGGTTGGGATTCCGATAGTAATCGACTCGACATCGTCTTTTGCCTAAGCCGCCTCCTCCTGGCCCAGAGCCTCCACTACAGCCGCATTTCTGTCTCTAATGGCCATCTGCAGGTTGAAATCTTGAATGGTCTTTGGTGATGCAGCCAACGCTCGCCGCACGAACCGACCGATGGCGTCGTCGGTGTCGTCAGCGTAGTATGTGAAGGTCCCCGTGTGCCGTGAGATTGCAACAACCGCATGGGACACGCTCTCGTGCAGCTTCATGTTTGCCTTAGTTTTAATTACGATTACCGACTCGTATGTCAATCCCTGCGCTTCATGAATGGTAAGGATGCGTGACCCGGTGCCTGACCCGTAACCCTGGTTTGTCAGGGTCTCCTTTTCCTCTTGAGTATGCACTAAAAAGAGGGTGTTGGGTTGGGTGCCGGGTATTTGCGCTCCTTTATACCTTCTCTGCTCCAGGGACTTTATACGGGGTACTGAGGAGTACATACCTGAGTATATTTCCCTCAGCGCATATGCAACATCCATCGGGTTGCGATGTGTGCAGAGCAACTCCTGGCTGATCTTTGCTACCAGGTTCGGGCGGTGATACCTCATTTCGAAGAGATTTTCCCTGTCGATGTAAGGCAACTGATTGACGTCTCCGATGAGGACAATTTCGCCAACACCAGACAGCCGTGAGACCATCACAATGGCCCCGAAATGGTTCATGAGAGCCTCATCCACCAGGAGGCGGCTGAATTTCTCTTTTCCGAAACCATTTACCAGAGCAGAAGCCATAGTTCGCACCTTGGTTTTGACCAGGTTTCCGATACGGTGCGATAGCTTCTCCCTTAGATCTTTTGCTGCCTCAGTTGTTGTGGTGATGATAGCGTCTTTGTCCACGTCGAAGTGTCTAATCACCCACGTTGTCTTTCCACATCCTGGAACTCCGTTGACCCACTGTATGCTTGGTACCTCCCAGTTTTCCCAACACGCTTTGACGTTTGAGGTCCCTTCAATGGACTTGGCCATCTCGAGGATCCTGTCGTCCAGCATAATCTTGGTGCATCGGGCGGTAACTACAATTGGGTCGTTTAGTGGTGTCGCATAAACGGGTCTTCCCGCGCGCTCTGTCTCACTCTCGTTCAGTGTCACGAAGCCATTTTCTGCACTGTAAGCTGCCATATACTGTCCTGTCATGGTTCCCTTGATGACCCGGGATGTGACATTATTATAAATGGCTGCTTCGGCCTCCTCGAGATTCACCTTTAGAAGGCTTTCACTACCTAGCCTATAGAACTGCATGATGTTTTCGCAGGTCTTGAGGTTAACTAGTCTTGTTGCTCTCAGTATGGCTATGAATTCGATGAAGGCGTTACGTGCATGGCTCCGCGGCTCCGAAGCCGTGACATAGCGGGGCGGTTCAACCTGTCCCATGTCGGCTCTCGTTCGGCTCATTTGTTGCTGTGAAGCTGTTTTGAGGGTCCCTGACGTTAAAAGGGGTGGTGCATGGGATGAGATTCGGAGTACGCTCCCTGCTGCAGTGTTGAAGGCAGCCACGAAGGCCGTGTTGGTGCTTCGGCTGCCGCTTTGATTGGCTGCGGCTTTTTCCGCGGCTGCCCTCTGCTGTGCTCTTTCGGAACCGGTTTGGTTGGTCGAACTAGGAACGGGGTGTCCCCAGCTGTCAGTTGCATTTGTTAGGTCGTGCGAAGGGGCTCTGAGGAAGCTCAGATTTTCTCCCCTATCTTCGTATACGACAACCTCATGATGTTTAGAAGCTTCAATGCAACCCAGCCGGTCTGCAACTTTCGCTCTTGAGTATTCGATTGCCATCGCATCCACGCTTATCACCCGGGGTGTTTCACCCGCATTTCTGCTAAGATGTGCAAGCAGCGCACTTGCCTGTGTGAAAGGTGTCCGACCTTCCGAGTATTCTATTAGTGCAATCGTTTTGTTTCTCGATCGCACCAACCGAAATCGGTGGCCGTCTACCTCGCACACTGGCATAGCGTCGAAGGTTTTCCGCTTCATTGTGACTTTTGCGGTACTCCCATTGAGCAGACAAGACAATCCCGGCGACAAACGGGCGCGTTTCCTTTCCCAGGCGAAGCAAAAGCTTATTCCGAATCTCTCTTTGTTGCTATCCATGAAGAGAGCCACCCCGCGGATACGGATCCCCGCCTCTCCTCGGTCTGCGTTCTCCAGTAGTTGTTGGACGGAGATGCTCTTTGAGGAGCTATCTTGGACGGAGATTGCACCCGGCGTGGCGTCCACGGACAGTGGGGTAGGGTGTGGTGGTGAAGGGGGGTGTGTATTAGACTTAAGTGTGGAGTTTCTTTTGGCCGCTATTCGGAATGAACTCTCCATGAAAGCCAGAAGCCGTGGTCTACTATCTGGATCTGCCAAGACGTTGTGGAGATCCGAAACAACCAGCTTCCTGTCAATCATAGATTCGAGATCATGTCTTGCAGCCATGAATCGGGGACAATCTACCAGCACGTGCCAGACATTCTCGGATTTTTCAGAGTCACACTCGCATACAGGACTGCTCTTAAGCTTAAATCTGTACAGGTATTCTGCTATTCCTCCGTGTCCCGTCAACGCTTGTACCTGGAAATGAGTCAGTTTCGTAGTCCTTATCAACTGATATGCGTTTGCTATATCGGGGAGGAACGTCTGAGTGACTCTTCCGGTGTCCGAGGTCTCATATCGATCCTGCCACTTCTTGACCGATTCTTCGCGGATTTTGCGTTTGACGTAGGACAAGGGGATCCCCTCGTAGTCCCTGGGCGATTCCGTGAGTGCTGCCGATTTGGCCAGTTCGTCAGCTCTTTCGTTGCCGACGGTGCCCACATGCGCTCTTACCCAGAAAAGACGAAGAGATCTCCCTTCAGCATTTATCTGTCCAATGTTTTCCTTTATGCACTTTGCCAAGGGGTGACTCGTTTTTGGATTACTCAGCAGCTCGAGTGAAGATCTGGAGTCACTCAGGACATTGACTTCTGGGTCCTTGCTCTTTAACACCATTTGAGTTGCCCGGCAAAGAGCATAGAGTTCCGATTGAAAGACTGGGCATTCGGAGTGGAGCTTGAATGTCGAGTTCTTGACCTCTTTGCCATTCTCCCACCATGTTAGAGCAGCTCCAACCTTACCCTCAATCTTACTGCCATCAGTATAAATTTGAGGTCCTTCTGGAAGATTGGAGGTGTCTTCTATAAGTTCGTACTCTACGGATGTCTGCGTGGACGGATGGGGTTTGTCCAAGTGGTTTACGTTCCGCTCGAGTTCCACTTCTGGTGGGAGGTAATCTTGGGAGAGGTTCTTTTTTACTCTGTACAAACTTGCTGCTTCCTGTATCCTGAGATCCAGGGGGAGCAGACCTGAAAGGGCAAGTGCTGATTTCAGAGAAACGGTACGGTACGACTTGCAGATTTTCTGGGCAAAGCCTCTTTGGATCGCGTTTAAGTGAGACTTGTTTTCCTCGAAGTCTACTGCTTGTGCCCATACACTTGAGGCGTACATGATGATGGGTTCCACTACCGCGACGTAGATAGTTCTCGTGATTTCGCCATTTAATCCCCAGGTCACCTTCGCTGCACATGCGAGCTGTCTATAAATGTTCGCCACTTTTTTACATTGGGCGTTCACATGTGCTTTAAAGTTGAGCCGGCGGTCGATCATTAGGCCTAGCAGTTTGACTTCCTCGACCAGATCGAGCCGGACGCCGGACATGACTATGTTTGGAGTTTCGTACTTCAACTTATTTGTGAAAAGCATCGCGTTAGTTTTATGCGGTGCAAAGTTGAGTTTATTAGTTTTACCCCATTTCACTGTCATGTTCAACGCCCTGCTCGCTTGCTGTTCGATGATGTTCGGGCTGCCTGTAAACACGAGGGTGTGTGTTTGTGAGTTTGGATGTGAGATTATGTGTGAGGGTGTATCTAAGAGTATGTGAGGGTGTATGTGTGTAGGTGAGCATTACATATGTACCTACAATTATGCGTGTGGTTCTAAGCGTGGGTAGTTCATATACATATATAGGCACACAAAAAACAATTCCATACATAAATATACTCTCTCAGAAATGCACATTATTTAACACAAGTATACTTAAGTAGGTACAAATATAAAGTACATATTCGACAACAATGTCATAGTATATATTATATCATATGATTATAGGATATTATTATTAAATGACATAAATAAATTTTAAAAAAAAGCTTGTTATTAAATAATGTAGTTCAACATTGCGCAACCACTTCAACTAACATATTCTCAATTCCGTCATAATCATATTCATCTAACCAAGCCCAGATAATTCTTTTACATTCATTATTACTTAAACGTTTTATTTTGAATTTAGCGTCAATTTTATTGTATATTAGAGGAATTATTCCTGCATAACTTTTACGGGCAAATTTGCGTTTGGCACCCGGAACTGGACAACGACGTTTTCGCTTTGTGGTATTGGTGAGTAATGTTGGAACAGTTCTTTTGTGATACCGCCGTATACTTTCATAAATAAATATTTTTCTTACACTATGAACCTTAGCTATTTTGTAAACTTCAGTTGTAGAATGCCTGAAGGGTAAGTGCAACAAAACTTTAATCAAACCACGTTGCGCTCGCTCAACAGAAATGATGGTGGTCTTTGCTGCAGATCCCCATGCGCAGATGCAATACCTAATAATGCATTCACCAAGAGCTTTATATGTCTGTAAGATTAATTTAGTATCAGCCACAGTCCTCAGTGCCTTGAATACATGCATAAGTTTTCTGATTCTAGTGGATAGTGTTTTTATGTGAACGTTCCAGTTGAGATGACTGTCTATACATACTCCTAAATACTTTATATAGTCTTCCCTAATTAGTACTTTACAAGAGCACCGTATGGGTATCGGGCCACAGTTACACGGATATACATGCATTTTTAAAGACATATTTGCTTTAGGTGCTCCTGACTCATTGATGCTAAAGCACATATACTTCGTCTTATTGGCATTCAAGTTAAAAGATTGTTTTCCAGCCATCGTGTTACTGTTGCAAGATGATACTCAGCTAACTTTAACACTTTACACCAAGTCCTTTCATGAATCAGGAGAACAGTGTCATCAGCAAACATGAGAAGGTCAAGTCCCGGCAAGATAGTATCACACAAGCTATTTATGTAGATAAGGAATAGCGTAGGGCCTAATGTGCTACCTTGGGGCACACCATAAACGCATCTGTCACTGTCACTCTGATAACCCTCAATTTTTGTTAGCTGTCGTCTATCAGTTAAATAATCTGTAAACCAGTCGAGTACTAGACCTCTTATACCTAGATTTTCTAGCCTGGTTAGCAGTATGGGAATCGATACGCTGTCGAAGGCCTTTTGGAGGTCTAAAAATATCCCAACGCACTTCTCTCCACTGTCTAAGTATTCCGTAATTTTAGTTGTTAACATCAGAACTGCATCCTCCGTAGACTTTCCGTCTCTAAAGCCAAATTGATTTGTACTAAGTAAATTTTCTTTGATCAAAAAGTTTGTTACTCTCTATTTAACAAGTTTTTCCAGTATTTTTGAAAGAGTAGACAGCAGAGAGATGGGTCTGTAATTAGACGGATCATTTTTGTCACCGGCCTTAAAAATTGGACAAACTATAGCTTTTTTAAAAGAGGACGGAAACTTCCCAGTGTCAAAGCTCATATTGCATATGTATGCAATTGGATCAGCCAATAGAAACACAAACATTTTGATAAAATTAGATGTTATCAGATCCCAACCTGGTGCACTATGTGATTTAAGTCCCATGACTATCTGTCTCACCTCAACTGGGTCTGTTGGAGTCATAAACATCGATTTTACCGTCTGGTTTGCCGATTTAGCGGACATTGCCAACTCAGATTCTGTTCTACTTATTTTCGAAAGTGTAGCATTAGCTAAGTCTTTTCCAATGGAGGTAAAGAATGAATTTACTTGGTTTAGAGAGTTCTTAGGATTATTTTGAATAGTTAAGAGTTCATGGGAAGGAATATTAGATTGATTGAGGCCACATACTTCTTTTATAACTTGCCATGTTTTTTTAATATTACCATTACTTTGTTCCAGTTTTTGTTTGTAGAATTCAATCTTTAAGTTTTTAATAATCTTATTACATACATTTCTATATTTAACATATTTTTCTTTAATATCTGCGTTATCTGGTGTTTTTTTAAATTTTGCGTGTAATCGGTTTCTTTTCCTAATTGATTTAATAACACTTGTAGTAATCCAAGGCTTCAAAGGAACAATTTTCTTTGACATGTATTTAGTTTGCGTATTTGAAATAATAAGACCTGTGATTTTATTTGTAAATAATTCAGTGGCTAAATCGACATTATTTTTAATAGAGTAAAGATCACTCCAATTTTCGTTACTCAATGCTTCATTTATTATATCATAGTTTATACTTGATTTAATGATTGAAGTAGTGCTTTTATTAGTTCTAGTGTTATTAATATACAACAAAATAGGGTTATGATCAGTGATTTGCTGCTCAAAAACTAATGTCTTCCATTTACTTTTGGTATTTACCATCATATGATCTAAGCATGTTTTGTTTCTAGTAGGACGTGTAATGCCTTGACGTAGTCCATGCGACGCCATCATATTCAAATAAGTTTCAGAAACTTTGGTAAGGTTATCTGGCATAATATCTATATTAATATCACCTGTCAAAACAATGTTTTTTGAAGATAAGTTTGCTATCAACTTTTCAATAGACTTTATATAAGGCATAGGACTACTGAAGCAGTGAGGTCGATAAGAGCATACAATTGAATAGTCTTGAGAAATTGTTACCACTAGACAGTTTCCCTCATCTATATCAGGCTCGTATGTTGAAAATTCCATATTTTGCTTCACATAGACCACTACACCATCATTTTGGTTGTATGATTTTTTGTCCAAAACATGGCGTAGTTGTCCATATTAGGTGGTGGTCTATCATCACTCGTCCAACATTCTGTTAAAACAAAAATATCAACAGATATATCTAGACTTGACATATAAGCAAGAAAAAAGTCAAAATTACAGTGAATACTTCTTATGTTCATAGATACTATGCATAAATTATGTTTGCTACTAGTACCAGCATCCAACGTTACTGTGCATTTTGAAGGGTCGCTAATAGACAGACACTCAATTTTTTCAGAGTTATCAACTTCGGATACAATGAAAGAATTATCCATTGTCATTCAATAAAGTATTAAGGCACAATGTTACTACATCTAAGTTAAATACTTGCTTTTTTTGAAAAATAATAATATATCCTGTCAAAACTTTTATACCAGTTTCTGACAGTTTTTTAGAACGCAGAATTGAACAAAAAATTACCCCTTCACTATTATCAGTAATTAAATAAATACACTGAAAAAGTGTTTGTATAGATGTATGTTGGAAAACGTATTGCTCTAAGTATAAATATTTGTAGAATGTTTGAGAGAATAATATTATAGATATGTAGTGTGTGAATTGTGTAAATGTGTTTGGTGTGTAGTCAATTTGTTTACAATTTTTATGTGTTTTTGGTCTTAGATAATAAATAATACAGACGATTAATAAGTACTTAAAAAAATGAGCAAAGTATAGTCATTTGCTAATATTATCTAGGTCACTTTTGCAGTTAATCTTAATGTGTGGTACACCTTCAGATCTTCTTAAGAAAACTTTTCCGCGCACTGACCAGCAGTACTTGTAGCCAGAATTCTTAGCAAACTCTCTTGCCAAATAAAACAAGTGCTTCGTCTGCGGTGTAAGGCTTTCAGACACAAATATTGGTTTGCTGGGACCTTCTATTTTTAGATTTGAGGTACTAAACTTCGTAGTAACGTATTTTTTATTATAAGATTTTATAGCCCCGATAATCTTGTCTTTCATGAATACCGTGGTGAATTCCGCTACAATTGGCTGTGAGTGTGAGCCCTCCGTTTTGGTATTTATTCTATATACATCGCGGACGTCTACCGTTTGAACTGGAATACTGAGGGCACTACCCACGCCAATTACAGTTTTAAGGAGGTCCATCTTCGACTCACCAACTTTCTTAGGTACATTTCGTACTTCTATCTTAGTACTATGTAAAGTTTTATTAACGTGCTCCAGCTTGGATTCCAAGAGCTCAATATACCGGCGGTCAGACAATTTTTCTTGTTCCAAGACGTTAACTCTGGTCACTAACTCGTCATACTTTTGCCCTAAAAATTCTATAGATGATAATATATTGCTGTTTTGTTCGGTATGTGCATTTATTCCACCCTGTATTTGGTTCATGAGTGCAGAAAATTTTTTGTCTTGTTCAACTTTCAACTGTGTAAACAATTCCAAAATTTCATCTTTGTTTAATGTATCGTCCTCTCTTTTCCGCTTCCGAGCAGTTATGTTTGGGTCACTCGAGGCGTACTCCTTAGAAATACTCGTCACAGTTAGGGAGGTAACTCCGGGGGAAGAACTTATATCAGTATCCGATTTGGCGTGTATCATTGGTGAGGCTGCGTCGGTCGCCAGTAGCGCGCGGGGCGCGGGCGGCGGGGTGCGGCGGAGCATTACTTGTAAACGGCGCTCGGCAGCGGCTAATTGACTCAGGTAAAAATGTGCAACGCGCCGAATGACAAATATCAGCGGTCGCTGTCGTCGCCGGGTGATAAGTCGCCGCGCCGTGCCGGCCGTGCGTCAGTTGTCCGAAGCAAGCGTGGTGAAAGGTCGTTTCGGTAATAGAAGCCCACTCACCGAATCAGCTATTCAATATTTTAGTTTACGTAGGTCGATTTGCAAAAATGAAAGCAAAATAATTATGTTTAGCACTGCAGATTTACTCTGCTTAAAGTATTTGGAAATAAATAAAATCAGAATGCACGAAAAACTAAATAATTTTAAATCGACACTATGACTATGACACGACTGCACTGTGCGGCGGTCCAGGGGAGAAGCCCTGATATCCGTAGATCCCGTTATTTTCCCCAGGATAAAAAATAGCCTACTTTACTTCAAACACCTCCAAGAACATGTGTACAAAGTTTCATGATGATCGGTTAAGTAGTTTCCGCGTGAAAACGTAACACAACTGTAGGGGCAGTACCGTACCTTGATGTTAAGATGTTAATGATGTTGGGATGTTGGTTGTATGTAATGTTGTAATAATGAGCGACACGTGTGTTACACTTAGCAGTTTATTTGTCACTAAAATGTAATGTATAAATGATTGTAGTCAGCAATTCCGTTATTGCGTAAATGTACGAGTTCGCTCGTACACAACAACTTACTTTATTTAACTCTAATAGTAAGTTGGAACTTAACCACCATCTCGCCCGATGTTAGATAGATAGATAGATACTCTTTATTGACACACCAAAAATAAAAATACATACCAAAAATAAACAAAACATAGTAAATTAGTGCGACAGTGGGCGACCTTATCGCTGAAAGCTATTTCTTCCAGGCAACCTTAGGATGGAAAACAACATGTGGACAAATCAGAAAATGGGGTGCGTAAATAAGAAATACTTACTAAAAAAAACATAAGTACTCATAAATAGTAATATAAATAAATAACTGAAATAAAAACAAATTTGTTATAAAAATAGAACAACCTAATACAAAAATACTAGTACCTACTAGAAACTACTGAAATATCGAATTATAATAGACTAATAAATACGATTATAAAAATATATATATATGTATACAACATACAAACATATAAAAAACAGCTGTAATTGCAATATTACAGCTGTTTATAAATAATGTAGCTTTAAAAATTTACGTTCTATGGGTGATGTTGATAGCCATAGAACGTAAATTTTTAAAAACGTTTGTTGTTTTATGTAATTTAAAAAAAACTACTGCACCTATGGACTCAATTTGTCAAAGATGATTATTATACGGGATCAAGGAGCAAATTAATTCAAGCAGTTGTCATATTTTTAAAACCTCGCAATTATAAGTGAACTTTTACGTAACATGGCGCAGTTACGTTCTATTGGTGCTGTCAAAAAGAAAATAAACGGTTGGATCTACTATAGTAGTGGATTACTGCGGGCTGATGATGATGATGTTGACTTACCGGAGGTGTTGGGAGCAAGAAGTGACTCGGCGGCGGCACGGCGTGGTAGCTGGGCTGCGTTGGCGATTGTTTTTTGTCCACCGGTGGGCTGAAAAAGAAGAGTACTTATTTTGAAAACCCATACATTCATTTATCTATCTATCTATAGTATGTGGTGAATTTTTACGGTCATTACTAAAACTGAAAGGTTTAGAAAATAGCAAATGACGATGGCGAGTCGATAACTAGCAAAGATAGTATCGAGTGACAAGACGAGCAGCACATATGCGTGATAGTAAGCAACATGCCTGTCCATAATAGCATAGACACGCAGCTATTGGAACATCAAGAGTCCAAATCATTACCTAGCAACCTAGCATCGCACTGCGCTCGTCACCCGGAGATATAAGATGTTTCATCTCTATGCCCTATAATTTCTCTGGAAGTACTGCCCTTCAAACCGGAACACAGTGATGTTTGCACATTACTGTGTTCCGTGTATGTGTGTTACTGCTTGGCGACAAATTTTTTTCTTCCCCAGGCGGATTGTTCAATGAGCCTTACCACAGCTTGCTTGCTAAAAAACAGACTATAGTACTATTAAAGTAAGGCGACAGAATAACTGGCAAAGGTGTCATACTTTTTTATTTCTTCCCCAGGCAGTTTCTGCAATGACTACTTGTTAGTTGAAAAAAAACAGAATATTGTACTAAATGAAGTATGGTTCTCTCTTACCTGTAGCTAGCGAACGCGGAGTGGTGTCCGTCTTCCTTCCGCAGCACGTTGGTGGGATAGTTGAACCCGTAGTCGTCCCTGTTGTCAGGCCGCGCCGTCGTCACCAGGTCTCGCAGCTTACGACCGTACGATATGTTCAGCATGTGGGTAGGTTGCATCCTGTACGAAAAGAAACTAACTTGAAAAACAATATATAATTTGATGGCGGTCAAGTGCGAACCTATTATCTATAAATACAAATATGTAAATAGAATTGAAATGTCTATCTGTAATCCTACTAATGTTTTAAATGTGTACAAAACAAATGTGTGCTAATAATTTAAATTTAATTTTGGATGTTTGTTGCTCAATCACGTCGTAACGTTTGAACGGATTGGGCTGAGATTTGCAATACTGATAGTCTTTTTATCCGGGGAAAACTACGCGGGGTGCTGTTAGTATTAAAATAACCGCGTTTTACTGCATGTTTATGAATGTATAGACGGTACATATACCAAAATAGCATTCCTTACAATTTTTGTCTGTCAGTATGCTCCAACTAATCTCGAAAGAGCTGGTCCGATTATGACGGGGCTTTCACTACTAGATAACTGATGTTCTAATGCATAGCTTACGCTACCTGTAGAATCTCGGATTCTCAAATAAATCTTCACTCATTGCCCCGGGGAATGGTTGATCCTGGGACTTGGTACGTAGCGTCCGCGTTAAGTTTGTCCGACAGTCGCACCGTATTTGCGTGTTAGGCGCGGGATACACCGCAGTCGCCGTTCCCGTACACATACTACATACATAGCCTTGGACGTATATGGCAGACGATTTAAACAGTATCTGTGAGATTATTCAGGTCACCTCTTCTTTCTAAAAATACCAATACGTGAGCGGCAACCTCGTCCACTAACTATGCAATTGAAATTTGCAGCGACATCGGAGACAGGTAGATTAATGTCACTGTAGTGCCGTACTGTTCTCCTCTTAAAAAGAGCATCAAACCATGCCCGGTCATGCAATTTTTGACCTGAATTGATGATATCTCCACGGATCCCCGTCCTCTGCTAGCTTCTCCCACTCGTTGCGATTGATATTACGCGCCCGTAACGCTGCACTAACAGATACAGCTAATAAACAAACCAATAGATAAAACAATCTACCTGTAGAATCTCGGTTTCTCAAACAAATCTTCACTCATCGCCCCGGGGAATGGTTCATCGAACATAACTTGGTACGTCGCGTCCGCGTTAAGCTTGTCCGACAGCCGCACCGTGTTCGCGTTAGGCGCGGGATACACCGCGGTCACCGTGCCCGCGGCGCCGAACGGTACGGTGATGGTTCGAGACACGCAAACGATGCGGTCGTACATCTTGTAGTCGGCTTTAGGGTCCGGTTGGATGTTGCCGCTGTGAAGTTCTGGCTGTAATATAAATAAAAAAGGAATACAAACTGTTGGGTTTCTATCTAATGGCTTGTTTCGAACAGAACGATTCAATTTTCCCGCCACATCATACAGACAGGGATCTACAGGGTTATTGATAATCAGATTGCATCCGTTTAAGGGCATACTCTGTATATTTAAACAAACAACTTTTGTTCTACAACTTTCGTTAAAACTCAATAGATAACCCAAAAAAAAAAATAGTTTTTGTTGTCCTTTTTTATACTGTTTAGAGATTTTTTGGTGTTTATTCACTTCGGCACATAATTTTTTGCGCGTTAAAGAGCGTACGCGCTCTTGTTACGAAGAGTTCGATACTTTTAGACCGTGCAAATGTTTTTTAATTTTTTTTTTGTAAAAGAAAAAAAAACACATTTTTTTTAAACTGTAGAACAAAAGTTGACGTATTGAATATACCTAACATCCCCTTAAAAGGATGCAGGCTGATTACCAGTAACCCTGTATAGTACGTACGTAGATCTATAATAGTATTTCAACGTACAAGGTTACAAGACAATATTATTACACCCCGGCCCAGGGGCCTCCACACCTCTAAATCTGGCCCTAATTCCACTTCACTTGTAAGAACACAATTAAAAGACATGATATCCCGACTACCTAAGATTTGAATTTTTTTACAGCATTCTTCATTATTTCTTCATTCAAGTCCTTTCATTTGATACCCATATTGAGAGAGTTGTGACAAAAATGTATTTCGCCCATTTGACGTGGCGGCCATCTTGGATTTGAAATATGTTGTAGTGTATAGTATTCTAAAAGTCAAGCCCTTTCATTCGGTACCTATATTGAAGGTTGTGAATATTTTTTTATTCGCCATTTTGTGGAGGTAGCCGTCTTGAACCGATATTAACCAAACATAGCTAAGAACCACTGCAAGGCAACTGATTTTCAAATTAAAAAACCGCATCGAAATGGGTCCATCCGTTTGAGAGCTACGATACCACAGACGGACAGACATCGACGTCCAACTTATAACACCCCTCTTTTTGGTCGGGGGTTAAAAATAAAACTCTAATTACCTTATAGAGAAGGTTCCACTTGACCTGCAGCGTGACTTTCTTCTCCTTCTCCCTGAGCTTGACCACCTGAGCGTCGAGGTGGTCCGCGAGCACCCTCATCTCCTCGGCCTCCAGGGCTTCCGAGCCGCACTCGCGACGCGCGGCCTTCGAATGAGGCTGGGTCTTGAGCCATTGTTGGACTTCCACCTGTTTCTTTTGTCTGAAATATAAAAAAAAAGTTCTTCTATACAATAGATAAGACTAGCAGCGCCCCGCGGTGTTACCCGCGTAGTTCCCGTTATTTTTTCGGGATAAAAAGTAGCCTATGTGTTCTTCCAGACTATAATCTATCTGTGTTTCAAATTTCAGCCCGATCCGTTCATACGTTAGGGCGTGATTGAGCAACAAACATCCAAATATCCAAACAATGTATGGATACATTGACATTTATAATATTAGTAGGATTAATTAATCTGGTCAAACGCATTCCTATCTTTAAAATAAAGTAGCAAAGTGCGAGTTGGACTCGCCCATGAAGGGTTCCGTTCCAGCAAGTAACATAATAATACTAAAAAAAAACTACTCATCAGATCGAGTTCAAACTAATTTTCGTTGGTAGTTTCCATGGTAATGTACATCATATATTTTTTTTAGTTCATTCTCTTACTTTAGAAGTTAGGGGGGGGGGACACACATTTTACCACTTTGGAAGCGTCTCTCGCGCAAGTTATTCAGTGTAGACAAAAATTATATTAGAAACCTCAACATCATTTTTTAAGACCTATCGATAGACAACCCACACGTGTAGGTTTGATGAAAAAAAAATTTTTGAGCTTCAGTTCTCAGTATGGGGGGCACCCCTAATTTTTGTTTTTTTTTTTAAACTTTTGTAAAAATCTTAATGCGGTTCACAGAATACATCTACTTACCAAGTTTTGAACAGTGTAGTTCTCATAGTTTCGGCAAAAAGTGGCTGTGACATACGGACGGACAGACAGACAGACAGACATGACGAATCTATAAGGGTTCCGTTTTTACGTTTTACGGAACCCTAAAAATGGTCGGCCTTTCAGTAGTAGCCTTAGATGTTGTAACATTTGACACCTTTTTTGATTTGTTTTTGATTGATTTGACCAATGACGCACTTGTGGTAGCGGAAATATGACTGATACGGTGCTGACCTATTTTGAGTGAGGTTGATACCATGTCGTACGTTAGGTCGACAAAGTGTGTCCGTGTGTGTGACGCAAATACAATGGGAAATTGAAAAAGAGATCGCATCTGCCTGTGCAATAAGGGCACAAAAAAATGTATACGTGCTTGTGACAGAACGGCAGAAGTGAAACCTAAAAGAAAAAAATAACTATTCATTGAATAATTTAAGGAATTCAAAATAAAAACCATAAAAAATTACCTGAATATAGTAAACACAGCGACACGACAGCGACAGATGCGCCTGAAGGATTGAAGTTCATAGACAAATATGTAAATATGCCTAATGTTCTTTTAATTGTTTTTTTAATTCACATTAAAAAGAGGACAGTGACAGCAGACAGCAGCAGCTGACCATCTTTCTCGCTCTGACACACTCGGCAGTCCCGTGTTTACCCGAATAGTTTCACATTCGAGCGTGACGTTGACCTTCATTCACAGCCCACGAAAAACCTGTCCTATGGTGCGCTAAAAGAAATTTACACTTCAATAAAAAGCCATATATCCTCACCCGAGTTCCTCTTTAAACAGATCGCTCTCGAAGAACACGTCGTTGTGCATCATGCGCGCCAGTTTGTCGAACACGGCGGGGTACTGGCGCGCGTACGTCTTCACGAGCTCGACGCAGCGCCGCGAGTACAGCCACGAGTTTGTCACTTTGCAGCGCCGTGTGTAGCCGGACACCTCGAGGTTCTGAGAACAAGTTACGATATTACAAACAGATACACATACGTCGCAAATCTCCTCTTTTTTAAGTCTGATTTTAACACTGCAATCAGTAAATATTTGGTAAATGATTCCATACTACATAGTAGCGTATCGCGGTTTTACCCAAAACTATATTATATTGTTTATATACTTTTGTAATGTGTTTTCTTTACGTTATATAGAATATATAAAAGGCTAATTTTAACACGGCAATCAGTAAGAAAAATTGCAAATTAGACATACTGGCAGTGTCTCTGCAGATTTACCCGCATGTTTATTTTTCGTTTGTAATGTGTTTCTTTTTATTTTATATTAAATGCCTGATTTTGTAATGTATTTTCTTTACTTATCTATAACACCTACCCGCGTTTTAAGGGTTTTTTTGTTTTTTTCGCGGAACTCAACTTACTTAAGTAACAGAAGGCTAAGTTATGGCTTAGAACATCAGCTATCTGGTAGTGAAAGTCCCGTCATAATCGATACAGCCGTTTCGGATATTAGCCGGAACAAACAGATACACAAAATCTAAGAAATAGTTTTTTTAGATATATGTAGATACTTTATGTACTTTCATTTGAACTTAGTAAAAAGCTGTTAATTACATATATATATACATACAATACATGCATAATCTCGCCACTCTTTATTTAAAAAAATAAAAATAAATAAGCAGCCAAATAAATGTTTCCACAACTGGGACTCGGGGCCTTCAGGAGAAAGTCAAAGCCATAATCCACCACGCCTAGCGGGTTGTTGGATGACACATTACCTCAAAAGATTCTAGGGGCATGTTGGTTTCCTCACGACGTTTTCCTGCTCCGTTTTAAGTTAGCGACACTAAACCGCTAACTTAATATATTATATCGATATTACTCACAAACACTTCAACTTTATTTATTTGAATATATTAGCATGTGATATACCTTCTTGTTGAACTTGAGATTGAGTCCTATATTGATTTTGTTGACTTGCTCGGTGGGCAGGTCGTTCCTCTCTCCCGCCACGACGAATACGCACCCGGTGATGCGAGACAGCATTTGTGTAGATATACCTGTGGTGCAACAATAAATATATAACGGTTTTGCTCTGAAAAAAAAAACGAAACAATTGACTTTAATTTCAAAATTATTGATGTTTCAAAACTGGCATACGCGGGGATTTGTATGGAAACGTGCGGGCGTTCGCGTAAATTTGACTTTGCAGTTTCAAGCCTAAGGTGTTTTATTTCTTAGCTCAGTAGGTAATTTCACTATAAACATTGCACTTCAACAATAAAAAAACTGGTTCTCCATGGGGCTGGTGAAACCGTAATGTATTTTCCCATGTGGTAACTGACCGCATGCGGCGGCGCCGGCGGCGTGGTTGGCGTTGTCGTAAGGACTAATTTATGTTGCCAATGTAATCTATATCTTAACGCTCATGGCATAAAGCCCATATTTGAGTGTATTTTAATTGTCGGTTGGTAGCGGACTCATATAAGCGAGTATAAGGAACTGACCGCAAGCGGCGGTGGCGTGGTTGGCTTTGTGGTAAGGGCTGACAGCCGTCTGCTAATTTATGTTGCTAATGTAATCTATATCTTAACGGTCATGGCATAAAACCCATATTTGAGTGTATTTTAATTGTCGGATGGTAGCGAACTCGTATAAGCACAGTAGAAAGAAATACTACCAGTACCAGTCGGCTTTGATCTTGGGGAAAACGTCGTAATTTTAAAAACGTGGGACCAAAATAAAATGAAAACATATGGAAGACGTCAGCCCTGAGCCGCGCTCCTGCAATAATTAATTAATATTGTAATGTAGGCAATGCAGGAGCGCGCTTCCCGCGTCTCACCCCGCACGATTGCCCCGTCTAGACGGCTTCGTCGAACGACTGTATGATTTAATAGACTGTGCGTGTAAGTGAGTATAAGGAACTGACCGCAGGCGGCGGCGGCGTGGTTGGCGTTGTGGTAAGGACTGGCCGCCGCGTGGATGGCCGGGATTGGTTCCGCTCGTTCCAACACCTGCACCTTGATGCGTCCGCTCCGAATCGCCTCCGAGTCCACCACCTGATAACAAAACAGACCACACATATTCATCATCAACATCCTATCTTAGTCCACTGCCGGATATAAGCCATATGATTATGGCCAACCACTTCGCCCTCAGCTTTACATATTTATATCAACACGTAATTTTACTAGTATTATAATTACGACAGTTTGTATGCATGTTTCATTGTCTATCCGGCAAAATTTACAGATCTGGCTGATTCCACAGAAATAAATTATCTGTCTGTAAAGTCTGGAATAAAACATAGGCTACATTTTATCGCGCAATGAGGCATTTTCAAGAAAAGACAAATAAACCTGCCAAAGAAGAAATTCTCAATTTCACCAAATGTGGCGCTAATATATCATTTTTAGACAAAGTCGTTTTATCTTTTTTGACACCAAACAAAGTTCGGCCATCCAAATAATACTGTTATGAGGTATAGACCTCCCGAATTAGTTTATTAAGGTATCTGTGATACTAATTACTAATACTCATTATATTATGTGATATTTGTTTAAATAATACTGTTAGAATAATACTCACAGTGGCTTGGCATCCGTAATACTGTCCCTGCGTGAGTAGAAACACTTGGTCTCCGGGTGGGTACGCGTCTTGCGGCGTACTGAACCGGCCCGCCTCTTGAATGATAAATGCTTTCACGTCTTTGACGATGGCGTGGATGGCATAGCCGCATGGCACGGTGCACCATTCAGGCGCTTCTACCATTTCTACGTTGTCTTGGACCACGTACTTGTAACCTAGAAAGCGTAAAATTATATCCTATTAATACTATAAACGCGAAAGTTTGTAAGAATGGATGGATGTATATTTGTTATTGTATCTCGCAAAAACTACTGAAGGGATTTGGATGAAATTTGGTCCATAGATTTGAATAGATAATAGTCTGGAATAATACGTTGGCTATTTTTTGTTCCGGAACATAAAAAGCCGGGTCACACAGAGGCGATCCGATAGCGATAGCGATCCGAGACGGGATTTTTTGTAATGTTCGAATTTGTATGCAACCTGACACACAGCAAGCGGGCGCGATCCCATACTCGGATACGATCCGGATCGCTATCGCTATCGGATCGCCTCTGTGTGACCCGGCTTTTAAGGGGATCGGGAATCCCGCGGGTGAAATCGCGACACACCGCTAGTCATTTTAACAAAATTCAATAATTTCGAGTCACACATACATATTTATAACCAGCACCGCCTACGCGCGCAGTTCCCGTTCCTATTATTTTTCCGTGAACGGCTGAACGAATCTGGTTAAAATTTGGAACATACCTACCTATATTATAGTCTGGAATAACAGATAAGCTTTTTTCAACGCGGGAAAATTACGGGATCAAGAAATACGCGAGTAGGGGAGCTGATAGTTAAAACACATACCATTTTTTATTTCTTGTTCAGAATGACAAGTGTACAAAATAGTTTCAAAACACTCACCTTTATGATTGACTGCGTGTACAATAATATTCACATTTCCTAGATTTATTCCAAGGCGGTTGTTGTGGCTGCAAAAAAGAAAAAAAATACACATTATTTTCTTATAACCTCTCGACAAATAGGATATGATTTTTTTAAATATTCGATGTAAACTTTTTGTTTGAAGTTACGGCTGGTCTAGTCGGGAGAACGGCGACTGCCGATCCGGAGACCCCGGGTTCAAACCCCACACGCACCACTGTCTTTTTCGAAGCCATGTGCGTAATGCCGCTAACTTAAAACGGTGAAGGAAAACATCGGGAGGAAACCGACATGTACCTAGAATCTTTCGAAGTCATGTGTCATCCACCAACCCGCACTGGGCCAGCGTGGTGGATTATGGCCTAAACTCTCTCCTTGCGAGAGAAGACCCCGAGTCCCAGCAGTGGGAACGTTTAGTGGGCTGTTGATGATGATGATGATGTAAACTTACTGTTCCACGATAGTGCTCCGTTCAGAGATCCACTGCTTATGGAGGTTGCCCTCGTTGGGTTCCGTAGTGTAGGCGGGGGCGCCATTGATGTTGTTATTCTGCTTGTCCACGTAATGTAGCCGGAGTTT
Source organism: Ectropis crepuscularia (assembly GCA_963693475.1). NCBI lineage: Eukaryota > Metazoa > Arthropoda > Insecta > Lepidoptera > Geometridae > Ectropis > Ectropis crepuscularia. Next base: position 6,779,093 of record OY856340.1, read on the forward strand.
CTCGTTTGATACCGATACAACCCTGAAAACGATGAAGCAATTGTTACTCAAGCCAAAGGTAGGCTGGATATCGGCTTAGATTAGGTAGTAAGCAGGGCTTTTTGTGGGAGCTTCCAGGGGCACACAGTGCCCCCAAAGGCAACCGGTGGCATACCGGTATCTCCAACAAAACACAGACTTATAACTTTCAAAAATGAACTTGCCCCTAAAAATGTTATGACAAAATAAAGTAGCCAAGTGCGAGTTGGACTCGCCCATGAAGGGTTCCGTTCCAGCAAGTAACATAATATACATAGTACACATAGTTCTTGTAGTTCGTTGTAACTTTGATCGAAGTTTCAATAATAGTGTATTTATGACGTACTAAAAAAAAAGTACTCATCAGATCGAGCTCAAACTAATTTTCGTTGGTAGTTTACATGGTAATGTACATCATATATTTTTTTTAGATTTTTCATTCTCGTACTTTAGAAGTTAGAGGGGGGGGGGGGGGACACATTTTACCACTTTGGAAGTGTCTCTCGCGCAAACTATTCAGTGTAGAGGAAAATGATTTTAGAAACGTTAATATCATTTTTGAAGACCTATCGATAGACACCCCATACGTGTAGGTTTGGTGAAAAAATATATTTTGAGTTTCAGTTCTCAGTATGGGGGGCAACCCTAATTTTTCTTTTTTTAAATTTTTTTGTTCAAATCCTAATGCGGTTCACAGAATACATCTATTCACCAAGATTCAACAGTGTAGTTCTCATAGTTTCGGCAAAAAGTGGCTGTGACATACGGACGGACAGACAGACAGACAGACAGACAGACATGACGAACGTTTTACGGAACCCTAAAAAAGGCCTGGTAGTAAGTAAGTATCCCTGTGAATCAGTGGCTTGGGGGTTCGATTATTACCCAATGTTGTCCTACTAATATTTGGATGTTTGGATATTGGTTGTATGTTGTCCAATCACGTCATAGCGTGTAAACGGATCACCGTCACAGATTATCGTCTGGAAGAACACATATGCCTATTTTTGTACCAGGATAACGGATACCAAATAACGGGAAATATGGGGGTAAAACCACAGAGCACTGTTATGCACGTAGTAAAAAGCGGTTATTTTAATATTACAGAGACTTCAATTTTATTTATATGTATAGAATAAAAAGAAAATATTGATGAGCTTTCCTGAGAATCACAAATGAGGAAATCTGAAGAACCAAAGTAACCGACATAGCTCAACGAGATGCCAAACTTAAGTGGCAGTGGGCGGGCCACATAGCTCGCAGAACTGACGGCCGTTGCGGGGGAAAGGTTCTCGAATGGCGACCACGTATTGGAAGATGCAGCGTTGGCAGGCCTCCCACAAGATAGACCGACGATCTGGTGAAGGCCGCCGGAAATCGTTGGATGCGGACGGCGCAAGACCGGTCTTTGTGAAGATCTTTGGGGGAGGCCTTCGTTGCAGTGGACGTCCTTCGGCTGATATGATGATGATGATAGATGTATAGGTAGTATCTTGCTTGGCTCGTGTAAGGTGCGGCTACCCCGTCCAGACGACCTTCCCGAGTAGTTCCTTGGCTTAGTGAAAAAACTTCTTTTGGCGCACCATACAGATTTTTCGTTGACTGTGCATTGAGTTCAAGCGTCACGTTCGTAAATGAAAGAAATCTTCGGGTGAACTCGGGACCATGCCCCAATTCTATAGCATTTCTAGATGGCCATAGATAGAAGCATGGCCGTCTAGTCTAGATGGCCATGCTTAGAAGACTTATTAAGACGACAATGCTTCAAAGACGTATTCCAGACTAGCAGCGCCCTCCGGTTTCACCCGCGTAGTTTCCAAAGTGAGCTATCAAATTCTGAGTTATAAGTTATCACTTCTATCGGCAATATCATTTTTTTAATTAGAATTTCATAGCTCACTTTGAAAACTACGCGGGTGAAACCGGAGAGAGCTGCTAGTCTGGAACAAATGTTCAAAGCATGGCTAGAATTCACCCGAAGATTCCTTTCATTTACGACCGTGGCGTTTCGAGCTCAATTCATAGCTCAATAAAAAGCGGCCAAGTGCGAGTTGGACTCGCCCATGGACTACGGAACCCGTAGCAGCAAGTAACATAATAAATAATTTTTTATAGTTCGGTGTAATTTTGATTGATGTTTTAATAATAATGTATTTATGACGTACCAAAAAAAAACTACTCATCAGATCGAGTTCAAACCAATTTTCGTTGGTAGTTTACATGGTAATGTACATCATATATATATTTTTTTATTATCATTCTCTTATTTTAGAAGTTAGAGGGGAGGGGGGACATTTTACCACTTTGGAAGTGTCTCACGCGCAAACTATTCAGTGTAGGCAAAAATGATATTAGAAACCGCAACATCATTTTTGAAAACCAATCGATAGACACCCCACACGTATAGGTTTGATGAAAAAATTTTTTTTGAGTTTCAGTTCTAAGTATGGGGCATCTTAATGCGGTTCACAGAATACATCCACTTACCAAGTTTCAACAGTGTGATTCTCATAGTTTCGGCAAAAAGTGGCTGTGACATACGGACGGACAGACAGACATGACGATAAGGGTTCCGTTATTACGTTTTACGGAACCCTAAAAATTTGTGTGAAGAAGAAAAGAAGTTTTCAGTTAAACTAAATATTTCGTATGTCAACTTACTTGGCCCGCGTGAGGTGCGGCCACCCCGCCCACACGACCTTCCCGAGCAGTTCCTCGGCGACTCGAGTCAGCTCAGTTTCCTCGTCTTCAGCTCGGACGATCTCCACGATCATGTTTCCGTGACCACTCGTCACGGGACGTCCATACATTTTAGACGTGAACAATTTGGTTACCAGGATGAAATATTTAATTTATAGTATCTACACTGGAGTTTCACTGCTTGATAAAATCCGAAACGAGGAGATCCGCAGAAGAATCTAGATCACCGACACAGCTCTTAAAATTATCTAGTTGAAGTGGGAATGGACGGGTCATATAACTCGCAGAGGCAATAGGTAACCGCTGGGGAGTAAAGGTCTTCGAATGGCGACCACGAACCGGCAGACGCAGTGTAGGACGCCCAACGATGATATTGTCTCGGTCGCGGGAAGTCGGTGGATGGAGGCGGTACAAGACCGGTCATTGTGGAGATCTTTGGGGGAGGACTTCGTCCAGTAGATGAGGTCATTCAGCTAATATGATAATGATATATGTATAGATAGGTATTATCTTACTTGGCCCGTGTGAGGTGCGGCCACCCCGCCCACACGACCTTCCCGAGCAGTTCCTCGGCGACCCGCGTCAGCTCGCTGTCCTCGTCTTCAGGTCTGATGATCTCCACGATCATGTTCTCGTGACGCGACGGCTGATCGAACACCTTCACTTTGGCGTTCTTCAACGCCGTCTGTTGACAATGTTACGTTAGATTAGTATTGAGATATCGGTTTAGCGATAAGGCTAGGCCAATTGCTGTTTTAATTTTAAGGTTTTGTGTGCTTCATTGTTTTGTTTTCTAATTAAGTGCAATTAAGAGGCTGTTCAGAGGCAATTATTCGGGAGAAAGGCGACTGCCCTTCCGAATTCCTAGGATTTTGATGCTTGATTCCGAGCTCCTTGGTTTTGACGAAAAGAGAGCTGCTCGCCTGCAGTGATTTGGACTCTTCGTGTTCAAATAGCTGTGTAGCCTTGTGTTGTTATGAACAGACGTATTGATTATCATCAGGCGCATATGTGACATGCAATGTATTTCACTGCGAACTTTGGGCAGTACCTACGCCTTACTTGAGATCCTGCGCCACTTCGAACATTTTACACGAAGATATCGGTAGTCAGTAATGTTCATCATTAAAGCAACTTACCCTGTATTTCAAGTGCCTCATGGTCGAGAATCTCAGGACCAGTATTTTTTGTGTGGGAGAAATGCATTGAAGCACCGTCTACCGTGTAGGGACACGGCAGGTGTGTCGGGCTCGACACCACTAATAGTGGTGCCCCTACCGACTAAAATCTCCACAGGTTTCTCCTGCATGGCAGTTGGTCAAAGTCGCGGGGTCACTCTTCACATTCCCTCCGACGACTCTGACCCATCGATTGTAAGCCTTACTTGAGATCGTGGGGCGCCGCTTCGAACATTTCATACGAAGACATCAGTAGTCACTAATGTTCATCATCAAAGCAACTTACCTTGTATTTCAAGTGCCTCATGGTCGGGAATCCCGGGAACAGCATGTCCCTACGAGCGTTAGGCAGGACCCCTTGCTTGAGGTCCTGAAGTGCCACTTCCAACTCTTGTCGGAAGACGCGCCGCTCAGTCGCGTGACATGACGCTATCGGCGGGAAGTATTCTGGAGCCAATACTGTACCTACACGAAAAAAAAAAGCATAAAAAATAGTTGGTCAAGTGGTTTTATTGGTCGAATTGGTGGTTGGTTAGTCTGTCTGCGAAGCCGTAGGTCATGGGTTCGATTTACAAGCAGCGCAAATATTTATGTGATGAATTGTTATTGCAAATATTTGTTCTGTGCCTGGGTGTTTTAATGTATTTGGTACATCATTTAAAAAAAAAAACAAATTGTTGGGTCTACCACTACACACCTAGATGTGTTAATTATTGTATGTAGATGTATGTATGTATGTAGATATGGCAGATATTCGTACTACTGCAATTGAATTTTAAAAACTGTTTGCTGTGGACAATGGCACACAATCTACAATCAAATTGTAAACATACACCTATTTAGCTTGTAATATCAGTAAGAGCATTTTTCGTAATTCAAATGGGATGACGGTTGACGACTAGGTTAAAAAAATATAACTGTTCTAATTAGTCCTTCAGGTATTTAGATTATGTAAAAATATGGGAAACGTATTGATAGTTTCATCAAATTATAAAAAATCGACAAAGATATGCATCATCAACCTTCGTATATAAACGTGGCGTAACTCCGTAAGTACGATATAACACTCCTCAATAGGCTTAGAATATTATTCTAAGCCTATTGAGGAGTGTTCCTGAATAATCCTTACCTAAATCTTGCAGGCTCCAATTGTACACCAGCATGGGACCGTGGGTATTCCGCTTCAGTTCGTCATCGGTGAGCCTCTGATAGCATGGCAACATGGATGATAGTAAATTGACCTGAAAAAGAAAATGTTTTGTAGCAAAAAGTAGTATTTGGTTTGACAATAGCCAAGTGTTCATCTGCAAGTATGTAAGTTTGTTACGGCTGGTCTAGACGCGAGAACGGCGAGTATAGATCTAGAGCCGAATCCCACTAGCACTGTCTTTTCAAAGTCATGTGCGTAATGCCGAAGACTTAAAATCGGTGACGGAAATAATAATAGTGAGGAACCGGCATGTTTCCAGAATCTTTCGAAGTCATGCGTCATCCACCAACCCGCACTGGGTCAGTGTGGTGGATAATGGCCTTGAGTCATTGTGAGAGAAGGCTTCAAGTCCCAGCAGTGAGAACATTTAGTAAGCTGCTTATGCTATGCTATACTGTGGGTTTTATAGAAGGTTAGATAGAATGTACAACTAACTACATCAATGAACGGTATAAGCACGACCGCCTCCCAGTCGTTGATTTTCCGTTGAGATCGGTCTCGAAGTTGATGGGGTAGTAGTGAACTATGGGCGAGTCTTCGTTAGTCATCAACTAATTAGTTCCCGTTATTTACCCGCAGACTAATAATTAAACTGTATTCCAAATTTCAATCAGATCCGCACCTCTACCGCCTAACGAAAAACGCTTTGACGTTGCTGTCTCTTTACTTCTCGCTTGAAATGAAAGAGACGGCAATGTCAAAGCGTCAAAGCGTTTTTCGTTAGGCGGTAGACCCCCCGTTTAGAAGTTTCGACATGATAGAGCAACAACTCAAACTTTAGCATCTATACTAATATTATAAAGCTGAAGAGTTTGATTGTTTGTTTGAACGCAAGGATCTCGGGAACTACTGGTCCGAATTGAAAGATTATTTCTGTTGGATAGCCCATTTATCAAGGAAGGCTATAGACTATTATTTAACATTACGCTACTATCAACAGGAGCGGAGCATGAATGAAAAACGTAACAAAAACGGGAAAAAATATTGATTTAATTGATTTTTGAGAGCTTTCGTTGCGTGACATCATGCGCCTATCTTTTAAGGTTGTGTCATTAGAACCTAAGCACACCCCGGACACTCGGCCTAAAATCTATACAGACGGTGCAGTTGACATACCTACACTCACACAACTACGCATATGTCGTTCGAACACATTTACGCATGTGTGCGTGTCATCTAGGGTTACTAAATTATTTTAGTAAGTTAAGTACACTTACCCAAAGAGAAAACTTTATTCTGACAATATATTAATTAATCACTCCACATATTTCGCGTATTTCATTATAGACTAGTCACAGAACATTAGATTAGCTATAACTACGTTCATAAGATGCATTAAAAAGCGGTATCACAGTTTACTATATCAGAGTATTATACACTGCACAAACTACTTATTAATTATTAACACATCATGTCAGCGACCAGTAAAGAGAAAGCACATGATTTTTCAACTCAAAACTCCAAATTAAATGTTGTAAACAAACATTACGAATTTTTATCAACTATGGCCGATAATGTTGCTAGTTCCGGATTTAATTTATTACTAATGCTTAAAAGAATATTACTTTTGTATGTTGATAAATAGTGATTTATTTATTCGCATTATAGTAAGGATCGCATAAAACTTTAAATATTGTGAATTTGCGCCGAATAAACAAAAATCGGTTTCAATTTTAAATTAAATTCAGAAACTTACTTGACCAAATTTCAACGACGATCATAAAAAACTTGAACAAAAATGAACGAAAGTAATTTTTAGTTTTGTTTTCATATTTCAAAACTATGATCTACCAAAAAAAAAAAGAAACATCATAGAAGACATGGCCCAAATCGTACCCTGACCTCGGCACAAAATAATTGTATCTAATCTCAAAAAAATCTAATAATTGTATGCAAATATATTTTAAGAAAAAAAATTACACCACTCCCGTAACCCAAATTAGTGGCTAACATGTTTTTTATCAGTGTAGTTTTGTAGGCGTTTTTTTTAAAAGTTCACCAATACTGTTTGCAATCCGATGTAATCATCATCATCATAACATCTTAGCATATACCTCTCTTCAAGCTCGCCTCATATCCCAGGCCTATGCTAGTGCTGTGCTTGTGCTAGTACTTGTCCAGATTTGACCCGCGATGTAAGCATACTGATAATTGAATACAAAGTCCAAAGTACATTACCAAAAATAAGCGTATTATCATGAATTATTTTACTTACACTCGTTAAATTTGAATTCAATTCCAAGGCCACCCATCGCGAAAAGAACCTAAGCATATTCGTGCATTGTTTGATATATATCTTTATGACTCAGCCGGTATATATTATTTTTATATCATTAACACCAAATTATACAATATATTTTGTTCCATAAAACGAGCTTTTGACACGAACTTCTACAGGCAAAAAAACGCAGGTTAGCCACTCAAACGGATGATGATGATAGTTTAGAATATTATTACTAATAACTTAAAATCCGAGGTAGGTACATCAAAATACCCAGGTGTGGCACCTGGGTTTTTTCAATGTGATTTGGGCTTATGTCCTTTGTTTCACAATAAATGGAGCTATCACGTAACAAACATATAAACGAATTGAGATCCGTCTCCTTTTTTGAAGTTGGTTAAAAATGAAACTAAATCGTAGTAGTACCGGTAGTACTAGAACCGGTAAAGTTTATAAGTCAATGTCAAAGCCGTTAATTACTGAATAAGTTTTAGTTTAAAAATATCGTTATTTTTTTTTGGAACTATCCATTCCAATAGTCAATGTACTCGTATCCTCTTACTGGTTTTAATGAACGGTTGTTGCGAAATCTTAAATAAGCATACTACTTACTAGATGAAATCCTATATTCATTGTTCACTATTGACCGACATAATATATACATGGACGCACATAAAAGTACAGATAGTCTAATATAGAACCTGTTTATTTTTTTTGAGTCGGTTGAATGCTAAGAAATAATCACTTATCAATAAATCTGAATAGTAGCAATCTTAGTAAAAAAAAAACACTAAATTGGCAACACTAGTGACTAGTGACTTCGTGAATTGCGAACTATACCTACTCTGCGCCATCACTCGTTACCATACGTTATTGGCGCCACTGACGTATTTCACAACGATTAACGAAAGCCGCAGTTTAAAAACAACGAGTTTAATAATTTCGTCACAGGACTTCAGTGTTGTCGCGTACTTCTAACCAGAATAGCTTAACACAGTTTATAAAAATGATTCAATCTTTGTAGAAATTCTTATGAAATGAAAAATCTCTTATTCTTGTTTCGTATAATAGACGAAAAATTTGGTACCATTTTGTTAAATAATACAGCATCATGGTCGTATTCTCATAGAAAATTATCGTCCGATATAACCCTTCGTTGAGTGATTCTCGCGTCCTTGCGGGGTAGGAAGCTTGAAACTGGCGGGGGGTGGGGAGTGTCCGTTCTATCTGTATTATCTATTCTATGACCTAAGGTAACCGGATTTGTTCAAAATTTGAATTGGTACGACCAATTTTCGATAGATGGCGTAGCAACGCTCGCACGGTTCAGCTAGTTTTTGATATTAGTAGGATGTATACTATTGGTTGTTTTATAAAATACTAGCGGCCCGTTCCGGCTTCGCTCGTTTTCGTTCGTTTCCGGATTTCGTCATTTAAAGACTATTAATCGAAAAAAAAACTATCCTATCTCTCAAGTTGGACCAGACTGCTCACGGTGTGCCAATTTAATTTAAAATCGGTTAAGTAGTTTAGGAATCCGTCGCGGACAAACATCGAGGAGATTTATATATATTAAGATAATGTACAACTAACCTCATCAATGAACGGTATAAGCACGACCGCCTCCCAGTCGTTGATCTTCCCGTTGAGATCGGTCTCGAAGTTGATGGGGTAGTAGTGGACTATGGGCGAGTCTTCGTCCGTCATCAACTCATGGAATGGGGCGGGCAGAAGATGCTTACTGGCCGCTGGTAATACTGCTAGAAGCTGGAAAATAGAATAATAGATTACAAAAAATGTTATTGATTATAACAATTATTGTAATAAACATAAAATATTTATGAGCGCCCCGCAGTTTTACAGGCGTTTAGTTTTCGTTCTCGCTATTTTTCCGCCGTAGTAAAAAGTAAAAAGTAGTATGCATGTGCTATTCCAGACTATAACCTATCTGTATTCCAAACGTCAATCTTATCAGTTCAGCCCGAATAGTTTACATATACTACGTATATAGTTAGAAAAAACGCTTTACACCGAAGGCACGGGTCTGATCGCTCTTGTGGAAGTGTCATACTTTTGTCGCGGCACATCACTACTATGTCGCCATAGCTAACATACACCTCATCTCCTTACGATTGGTACAAAGGAACCGTGCGGAAAACCTAATCTATTTACTTATTTTTTTATCTAAGGTTCAGCCGTTCGATTTATGAGATCTAGAGAACTTTGGACCAGTCAGCCAACCAGCCAACCTTCAACTCGATAAAAGAATACTGACTACCAATTACCTGCTCAAAAGGTTTGAAAGGCTCGCCCAATTCGAAATCAATCTTGAGGTTCTTGAAGCCCTTGATATCGGAGATGTAGGGCGCGTAGTGATGCGGGTAGTACCAACACCAGGACGCGCAGCCGCGGTAGTAGTAGAACAAGTTCCACTGGATGGCGCGTACGTAGCCTTCTGCTTGCGAGGCTAGCACTTCTCTGGGAGTACACAAGGTTCAGATTAGAATAGCATCCAACTTCGAATATTTGCGTGTGTGAGCGTGACAGAGTAAGCGACAGTGAAGAAGAAGGAGAAATAGTCGCGGTAGTAGTAGAACAAGTTCCACTGGATAGCGCGCACGTAGCCTTCTGCTTGGGAGGCTAGCACTTCACTGGAAGTACACAAGGTTCAAGTTACAATAGCATCTTCGATTATTGAGTGTGCGTGAGTGTGACAGAGGGGTAGCAAGGGAGAGATAGAAAGAAAGAGAGAGAAATAGTCGCGGTAGTAATAGAACAAGTTACACCGGACGCTAGCACTTCAATGGGGTGCATAAGGTACAGATTAGAATAGCATCCAACTTCTAATATTTGAGTGTGTAGACGTGTTTGAGCGTGACAGAGTGAGTGATAGTGAGGGAGAGTGAGAATTAGCCGCAGTAGTACTTAGTAGAAAAAGTTAAACTGGATGGCGCGCACGTAGCCTCCTTAGCTTGGGTGGCTAGCACTTCGCTAGGGGTGCAAGAGATTAGAAGGTTAGAATAGCATTCAATATCGAATATTTAAGTGTGTGTGGGTATGTCTGAGAGAGAAAGAGAGTGGGTTAGTGAGATAAAGTAAGAGAGTAGGTGAGTAAGATAGAGAAAGAAAGTGGATGAGTGAGATAAAGAAAGAAAGTGGATGAGTGAGATAAAGTAGGAGTGGGTGAGTGAGATAGAGAAATAGGGTATGTAAGTATGTATCATCATGGTATTACTTAAATTAATTCTGAAGTTTGAAATAATCGTTTCCAATACTACTTACTCAGTCACACTAGAGTAGTCTAGCTTATTCATGTAGTAATCTCTCTTGTGTAGTTTAAACTCCATCTCGATGTTGGCTTCCTCTGAAAAAAAAAACACGAGATATAATTTAAACTTATTTTAGTATTTACCCTACTCGTTTTGTACTACGTTTACTACGAGCAAGACCTGTATCTGACTGTGCGGACACGTTTGCCCATGACAGTCTTGTGCTACGAAGCTATTTCAAAATAAACAATCCAAATCACTGCCTAGCACTGCACTTGTCACCCAGAGATATATGGGTATTATTCATCTGTATGCCCTGTAGTTATAAATAAATAAATATTGGTGGACAATTCACACACAACACCATCTGACTCCAAACTAAGCAAAGCTTGTGTGATGGCGGCCAGATAGCTGATAAATACTTATTATAGTTTTATAATATACTTATAATACATAGAAACACCCAGACACAGTGCAAACATTTGAATTCATCACACAAATATTAGCACTGGGTGGGAATCGAACCCACGACCCTCGGCTTCGCAGGCAGAGCTACTACCAACTAAGGCACGAGGTCAGCCGAAAATTGGCCTTCAAACCGGAACAGTGACGTTTGCACGTTACTGCTTGGCGGTAGAACAACAAAAATGTGGTAATTCACTCTACAAAGAGTACTATCACGACAATAATAATCTGCTACCCGTAAAGTTTAAAAACCATTGCGATTGTTTGATTAGATATTTGCTGCTCAGCAATCATGCCATAAATATTGATACGTTTCATGTGAAAAATTCGAACCCAGATATATCAGAAAAAGAATAATAGAAAGAATAATAGTAACCTATAACTTTTAATTTTATCGGGAAATAAATTGTAATGTCGGCAATTTATTTCCCGATAAAATTAAAAGTTATAGGTTACTCGAAATCGTTATTTTATAAGGTCTACGCGTACGAAACCACAACCGCAACCACTAGTAATAAATAGAAATAGCAATCTTAATAATAATTACCGTCACTGGTTTCTTCGTAACCGTCATCGTCTAGGAACTGAAACAAATATTTGTTGTTAATAATAACATACATATTATTATCATTAAATACGTCGACCTAATTCTATTACTATAAGACCTAAATAATAATAATAAAATATTAACGCCAAAAAAACATGTATTGTTTCCATAAAGCTCTCAGGAATCTTCAATTAACACGTAGCCATGAAATGGAAGCCATGGACTTGAGATATTTATATTCATAGTATTTTTTAATTATACATTTTTCGTATGTTTAATTAATATTCACTGATTTTCACTGTCCAAACAGCCCTTATGTTTTTTCATTATTAATTTTTTATATTCTGGAACGATAATGTACCATCCTATTTAACGTTACTAAGTTCTACAACATCACTATATGGAATAAAACACCGAATCCCACAACACATGACATCCCTAGTGTGGGATGCAGGGTCAACCTCCTAAATGAAGTTAACTAATTGTAACTGTTATTGTTTTATTGTAACTAAGATAATGTGTTACTTTATTCATGGTCCACGTTTTTTTTTTAATAGTCAAGAGAGTGACGAGACGAGCAGGACATGTGCCTGATGGTAAGCAACATGCCTGCCACATAACAGCACAGTGACACGCAGCTATTGGAACATGAAGAGTACAAATCATATCCTAGCACTGCACTGCGCTCGTCACCTAGAGATCTAAGATGTTATATCTCTAAGCCCTGTAATTTATCTGGAAACATTACCCTTCAAACCGGAACACAGTAATGTTTGCACATTACTGCTTGGCGGTAGAATAAATGGCAAAGGTAAAATACTTCCCCAGGAGGACTCGGCCAAGAGTCCTACTACTAAAATAAATAAAGATTTTTATTATTAAAATATATTATTAAAGAATATTGGGATAGTAGAAATCACTTGACGCCAAGTGCCATAGGCTCATCCGAAAAAAAACTGGCAGTCAGTGACTGCCAACAAAAGTGAATACTTTAGTTAATAAACAACACTAATGTTGCATAATCCGACGGGAATGCAAATCTATGAACGGGAACTTCCGGAATTAAAACCGCGGAATGCTGTTTATCTTGTATATAAAATTCTCGTGTCACAATGTTAGTTACCATACTCCTCCGAAACGGCTTTACTGAATTTCACCAAATTTTATACGCATATTCAGTAGGTCTGAGAATCGGCTACTATCTATTTTTCATACCCCTAAGTGATAAAGGTTCTCATCCGAATAAAATACCGCGGAATGCTGTTAATCTATATATATATAATAAAGTGGCCAAGTGCGAGTTGGACTCGCCCATGAAGGGTTCCGTTGCAGCAAGTAACATAACATACATAGTACACAAATAATTCTTGTGGTTCGTTGTAACTTTGATCGAAGTTTTAATAATAGTGTATTTATGACGTACCTACTAAAACAACTACTCATCAGATCGAGTTCAAACCAATTTTAATTGGTAGTTTGCATAGTAATGTACATTATGTATTATTTTTAGTTTTTTCATTCTCTTACTTTAGAAGTTAGAGGGGGGGACACATTTTGCCACTTTGGAATTGTCTCTCGCTCAAATTATTCAGTGTAGACAAAAATTATATTAGAAACTTCAACATCATTTTTAAAGACCTCAACATAAATTTTAAATAATTTGCAAGGCAGAGCGATACTCTCAGACATAATTAGTGTATTCAAAACTATTGACCTTCAAAAGTTGGTACCTATATAATAATAATAATAATAAATCACTTCGTCATGTTATTTCCGGTTGTTCGCATCTTGCTAACGGCGAGTACTTGCACAGACATAACCTAGTAGCCAGGATCATCCACCAGCAACTTGCTCTTCGATACTGCCTTGTCGAGTCCGAGGTGCCGTACTATAAGTACGCACCTCTGCCAGTTCTCGAGAATGGTCGTGCGTTGCTCTACTGGGACCGCTCTATCATCACGGACAGGACTATTGTCGCCAATAAGCCTGATATCGTGCTGGTAGACCGGTCTCAACGCCGGGCTGTGATCATCGATATCACCGTACCACATGACGAGAACCTCGTGAAAGCCGAGAAGGACAAGCTTAGCAAGTACCTTGACTTGGCTCATGAGGTTACCGCCATGTGGGATGTTGATTCGACGATCATAGTCCCAATAGTCGTGTCGGCAAACGGCCTTATAGCGAAAAGCCTCGACCAACATCTCAAGAAGCTTTCGCTAGACGGTTGGATCAAGGGTCAGATACAGAAGGCAGTCATCCTGGACACAGCGCGCATCGTCAGGAGGTTCCTCACTCTGCAGCCCTAACCACCGGTAGCTTGGGCCCTGCCCCGCTGCTGGCGGCACCCTAGTTTTTAAGTTTTTTATAATGTTTATTTTATATATCTATTGTAAAAAACTTAGAGATTAAGAAGAAAAATAAATAACTGAATAATAATAATAAATTTATTTCATAGAAAGTAAATTACAAGTTTAAATAGAACACGTTGTGGATCTTAAAACTATTATTACGTTGTACCCTAGAAACTGCACTAGGCTATTGCCTGTGTTGCATAATCTAGTGTATTCCGCCTTGATAGAATAACAATATGTAGGTACAATAAAATAAAATATACGTCGATAGATTTATATATCCCTACAAGGAAAATTTTATGACTGATACAAGTATACTATTATATGTAATATAAACAACGTTTTTTAACCAGCTTAGTCATGTGGTATCTCTACGCTTGACCCAGCTAGGTAGTGATGTGTTAGGGTTACCACCCGTCAAAAAGACAAAAGATTAATATTTCTACATCCGTGGTTATATTATGATGCAGCTAGTCCGGCTAAACTCACAGGTTTACCCTTGAACGTGGTACATAAAGCGACATCGAAATACGGGTACAGCAGGTCTACTACGAAGTCCGATAAACGATATATCGGCCGAACTTATGGACGTTTCCTACCTCGATAGACAATCGGTCGGTTGATCGAATCGGCCGTTTCGTTCGATCCGACCCTAATCCGACCTAAGTTCTATAACTTCCGACAGAGATGTATCGATCCGAGTGTTTTTCGTGGTAGGCTACAGATCCAATTCAGCTGTCGGTCGGATCCGATCAATCGGAGTTTGTTTTCGTAGTAGACCTGCTGGGTACTCAGTCCACTGTAAAATCACAGTATAAATATTCGGTAATGGCCTGGCGACCTCAGCCGATAAGGTCTCATTCTATCAGTAACTGTCTTCGAAAAATAGGCGATAATTTCGACCACATAAAAAGCACGAATTTTCATATGCATTCCTCGCGTATCACTATTTTTTTAAACGGAAAGTAACTCTTTGGCGTAGAAATCTACGAATGTTATCAGCTATATTGTCCATCATAATACAAAATATTAAATCTGGATGTCAGGTATGTAGAATAAACTATTTAATTTCAAATAATATTGAAGAAAAATAGCACAGTACAAGGCACATATTTTCTACTGTAAATTAAAGGACGTGTTTACATTTCGCATCGGAACGCATCAGTAATGAATGTCAGGTAATTTTACAATATATTTGCTACTTATAGAACAAAAAAATAAGGTTTTTTACATACATCTAAAAGAGAAGTTTGAAAAAATGACCTTCACGACTTTATTAAAAAATATGACATCATTGATTAAAAGTGCACTTTTTTGAAAAGTTTCAAATCCTTTGTTTCATTTTTCATGTATATTATGTAAAAATAATATTTACCAAAAATCTGTTTGCTGTTTTATATACATTTTTCTCCCTAAAAAGTGGTAACCTCAGACAGGAATATGGTTTTGGGTCATAGCTCACTAGAACCATTCAAGAGTCGGCCAGCATCATCTCGACACTCGACATCAATGGACTACAAACATCAACCAGAACACGTTAAGACTAAATTGATCGATATATTTTTACCTCAAATCCCTAGTCATATTGCCTTTTTGTATTATGGATGTCTGGTGCTAAATCACGTCGGAATATCTGCACGGATTGAGTTGAAATTTGAAACACAGTTATGATCTGGATTAGGACAAATGCTACTTTTTCCCTAGCTTTTGCTGCTAGCCCTTTTTTCTATCGGACTTCTCGTAGCTCGAAGAAGCGGCACCGTTTCATGGTTGATGTTCCAAAGACACAAACAAATAGGTTTGACTCTACTTTTGTGATAAGAACGTCTAGGCTGTGGAATGAGTTGCCTGAGTGGGTTTTTCCCGATGGTTATAATCTTGGTGTCTTCAAATCGAGAGTGAATCGGTTTCTTCTAGGTAAGCACGCTCCATCTTAGACCGCATCGTCGCTTAACATCAGGCGAGATGGTGGTCAAGTGTAAACCTATAAATGATTAAAAAAAACCTTTTTCAAGGGAAAACATTCCCTTATGCAAATGTAGCACGGGAACGGGAACTGCGCGGGTAAGTCCGCGAGGTGTTGCTAGTGTAGTAGTGTGGGATCTTAACTACATACAAGGCACTTTTGTCTTTAGTTACGGCAATAGTCTCTGTTAAATGTAATACGAAGACAAAAATTAAAGTTGTTTTCGCGTGAAATCACAGGATTATCGTGTTTCTAATGCTCTGTGAGGCAAGAGAGACAAGCGCCTGAGAGCCTGAGAGAGAGAGAGAAGACCACCCGGTCATCGAATGCTCAAGTAGATAATTGCGCCTGGTCATTTTGTGAATGAAACGGTCTGACAAAGTTACGCACTTGCTGCAGTGACGGCACAATACAAATAATTATATCCTCTAGTGACTAGACGAGACTATCTAGAAGTGAGGTGACACAATGAGCTATGACCTTTATTCACTCAGATTCATAAAAGTGTTTCAACATTCTTGTTATTTTCGACGTAAGAACTGGACTCACGTTGCATTCCTTTTATTGTATTTAATCATTTAAGTTATCCTTTTAATATGATTTCATTTTGATCAGTCCTAAGCAATTATTCATAAATAATATTGTTATTTACGGGATATGTATCGTGATTAAATGGTGGAGCGAGTCCCCGATGTTTCGATAAGTTTAAGATAAATTTAACGTAAATAATAACATTAGCGCAGTGAACAGTGATAGCTTAAAACGTTTCGTGACAAGAAATTTAAATGAAGGTAAGTTTTAAATATGATAAATATTGAACTCAGTGAGCTTATTCAAACAGCGTTATGTTATCCCAATACTACGGCTAGTTACGGGTGGTCTAGTCGGGAGAACGGTAACTGCTGATCCGGATTCGAACCATTGTCTTTTCGAAGTCATGTGCGTAATACCGTTACCTTAAAAAACGGTGAGAGAAAACATCGTGAGGAAACCAACATGTTCCTAGAATCATTCGAGGCAACGCGTCGCCCACCAACCCGCACTGGGCCAGCGTGGTTGATTATGACCTTGACTCTCTTCTTACGAAAGAAAGTCCCGAGTGCCAGCAGTATGAACATTTAGTGTAGTAACATTACGCTAATTAATAAAGTTTAGTAATAATAATAATTAAGGAATATCAGAATAGCCTAGCCGAGTTTGTGTTCCATTTTCCACATAGCAAATTGTAAAAATGTGAACTTGTGAACTGATTGTGACTTATACCGAAATTAGTTGCACATTTTTGCAACACAGCTACCGCTAAAGCAACATACAGGTTTACCTAACTTATTCTTTTTTTTTTTATAGCATTTAGTGACGAGACGAGCAGGTCATGTGCCTGATGGTAAGCAACATGCCTGCCACATAACAGCACAGTAACACGCAGCTATTGGAACATGATAGTCCAAATCATTACCTAGCACTGCACTGCGCTCGTCACCCAGACATCTAAGATATTATGTCTCTAAGCCCTGTAATTTCTCTGGAATCATTGCCCTTCAAACCGGAACACAGTAATGTTTGCACATTACTGCTTGGCGGTAGAATATTTGGCAAAGGTGTGGTACTTCCCCAGGCGGACTCTGCTAAGAGTCCTACCTGTACCTACACAATTTTTCTGAAAGTATATTATTTGTAATTGCAAAAACGAAATCCAAACTTAGATACTCACATATCTTGGTATTATACATAGTCGTAGATTAAACTCCGCTCTTGTTACAGGATAAGTGTAGACTGCATAAAAAATATAAAATTGAATATTATTGTTTTGTACGTACTTTGTTACTTCATAGTGGTCACTCCATCTAGTTCCAGAAGATCCTATGCTACGTTTGCCGATGGAGTTACGATATACATAAAGCAATAGGTAGTGCCTAGAGAAAGGGAAAGTGGAGTACCTATAGGGTTGAGTGGCTTATCATGGGATAGGTCCAAAATAGCGGATAAAATATTTTTTCACAGTTCCCTCAATATGGGTAGGTATTAGATGAAAGGACTTGAATAGTAGTAGACTACTATTACACTGACGAATTTCAAATGGATGATCGGGGAACACATTTTAATTCTGTTCTTGTTCAACGTTTTTTTGCAGAATGTGGTGCCAAAGACCTCAAGATCAGATTTTGTGGATGGTGTTAAGTCTGGTTTTAATGACGCAGGCGGCTGCGCAGTTAGAGCCGCCACTACGCTGCCGGCCCGAACACCTCGACAGATGTCGGTACACGGGAAATAACCTTGGGACATACTCCTTCGAAATAGATGGTACGAACAATTAACTCAATAAGGGAATAATAAGGGAACTTCTATTCGCGCTCTTCGAGCAGTGCATCTAGAAGTTCGGGGAAAGGGTCTGAAAATTTTAGGAAGGGGTTACTCGTCTGATACTTTTATCGGGCAAGTAAAATTACTAAGTCTCCGGGAGCATTCTGATTAGCAAAGTACTCAGTGGAAGGATAAGGGCCGCGATTTGGCTACGGAGGGACCGCGGATATCCCAAGCCGCGATCGTGAGGGCGGACCTCTCGCTGCCGACCATCTTAGCCATGATGTTGGACAGTGAGAGATCGGGTCAGGCGGAGAAGCGAGAGAAAGCGGTAACCCATCGCTCATCCACTCAAGTGGAAATGGATACGGGCGAGCACGGAAAAACACTCTGACTCGCACCCTGTCTCTTCTGGAAGGCCTGGGGCGTGGGATATTTAGGACCGTCCGGCACCCCACCCAGGGGTGGACCTTCCCGAGGAGGTAAAACGCCGTAGGTATTCGACGCATCACTGGAGCCAAATTCGGGGGCAATCCGCCTCCCTTAGGTCTGCTTTGGCTGCTGCAGAATTAAATCTATTTTTGACGATATGAGCACAACGACCGCTTGATAAGCAACACGTCGCCTTACAACAGCAGCGTGCTAAATTCTGATTATGAAGACTTCTATTACTGCCGAACAGGACACTGCGCTCGTGGAACTCCAGATAATTTACCTCTTTGCCGTTTTTGAGAAATAACACGCATGTAAAGGTACAAGTTCGCGCGGAGACCGCGACAGGAGACCGAGACCGGAGACCGCGACAGGCACTTGACACTATAGAATTGTATGGGCGCCAGTTCGCGCCGAGACCGCGACGGGAGACCGAGACAGGTCGCGGTCGCGGTCGCGGCGCGAACTGGCGCCCATACAATTCCATAGTGTCAAGTGCTTGTCTTGGTGTCCGGTCGCGGTCTCGTGTCGCGGTCTCCGCGCGAACTTGTACCTTAATTAGCACACTGCTGTTGTAGTAAGACGTATTGCATACAATCAAGCTGTCGTTGTGCTCATCTCGTCAAAAATAGATTTAATTCTTCAGCAGTCAAAGCAGACCTAAACCTAGGTCTTATTATTTATTCAAATGTTGTAAGTACATAAAATATTTTAATGTCCTTTCAGGTAAAGCGATAAGCTTCGATTACGAAAAGGATGTAAAGTTGCATATTAAATGTTTTAAAAACAACGTGTTGGAATCCTCTGCCTTGCCTTACGCAGAGCCAGCTTTTCAAGTGACTGATGTCCACATATGGTATTGTCCAGTGCCGACAAATAAGTCACTAAGCGAAACGATGACCATGCTCAATATCTCGTTGAAATACATCGATTACGGTGAACCAAGCGGACTGTTAGCCCTCAACTGGCCACCAGACGTAACGGTACTCACCGCTTCGCACTTTGCCGGTTTGGACCGTCTCAGCACCCTCAGAGTCATGGCGCTCACAAACCCCGTAAGCCTGGAGCCCGGGTCACTCGCCCCACTGCGACAACTGCTTTTTTTGGATTTGTGGTCTGTGACGTTGCCACCCGGCGCACTGGATGCAGCTCCACCGACACTCGATATGCTCAGACTCAGGAGAGTCGTGATGGATAAGTTGCCTGAAGCGATAACTTCATCACCCGCTATAAAGTCGATGGATATCATCAACATGCGGGCATTGGACGCGGGTACAGTGCCACCGAGCGTAAAAGAGTTGGTACTAGAATCACCAGCTACCACGATACGGCTGGACGCGGCACCCGAGCTGGAGACGCTGAGTATTACCAACTGGACAGCGACGGAACCTCCTCCGCTGTCGACCTGCCCACTGCTACAGAAGTTGCATTTGACGGCTCCTGCGATACGCACACTACCAACAGGCTGGCTTTCAAACTGTTATCGTTTGGAAGAACTTATCATAGAGCATGCTTTAAACCTGCTCACTCTACCACCAAAACTGCTAGGCGCCTCAGAACAAACTCTAAAACTGTTAGCTTTTAGACATGGAACGCTCGAAGAATTTCCGGAGGGTGTCATTACATTAACTTCTAACCTTCAAACTTTGGATTTAAGCAGCAATCGCTTGCGGAAGCTACCGAGGTAATATCAATAAATCATCACTGGAGATTGGACGCCAGCCTTTAACATTTATTATTTGATTTTTTATACTATATATATATATGACTAAAATCATAACTTTTCAAATGCTGGCCCTATTGCATACTGATCCGCTTATGACTGTTTGATTTCAATATTGTATTCTATTTTTCGGCAGACTACCGGGCATCGGGTATGAACTACGCAAGCTATATCTATCATCTAATGATTTAGACAACGATGTTTTCGACGTGTTAGTAAATGATGTGATGATCTATTACATTACTTTAATGGATTTCGGAAATAACCCGCGTATTGGCAATCTATGCGAAAAAAACGGTACGTACTCGAAAGCTAAACGTAATATTCCGAAAGCTGACAGCAAATTTTGGGTAGGTCAGCACCTCCGTGTTGGGATATATCAGGAGGACATGTGACAAGTTTTCAACTTGCCTCAAATACCTACCCAAAATTTGCAGCCAGTTCTCGGAATACTAGGTCGTAATTCTGACATAAACTACACAAAATAAACAATGTGTTTTATTTATGCAGGTTATTCCAGATTGAACAAAACCGCTAAACTGGAGCAGTTAGACTTGCAAGGAACTCGTGTGACTCACATCTGTAAGGACTGGAGGGAAAACATGCTGTTGCAAACGCTAAACTTAAATCATACAAGAATAACTGAACTCTCGGTGTGTTTCCGCAATAAAATAACGTTTCGAGCGAAATAGGTTTCTTACTCGTCATATTAGCTACACTCAAAACTTTAGATTTAAGCAACTTGAAAATTATTGAAATAGAATGAGTAGAGTTTAGTGCTGAAAGTAGTAAATTGTTTCATGAAAACCAGCTTATAATAGGGATGCAGACTGGGTTAAAATAAACCATTCTAATTAGCTAGAGCTAGATCATGGAAAAATAAGGAACGTATTTTTTGTTTTATCAAATTATATAAAATCCACAATGATATAGATCATCAAATTTCTAGAGTAGTGACGTCACTTGTGGGTAAAAATAGTACCCACAAGTGACGTTACTTGAAATTTCTAAGCACCGTATCTTCGTCATTTTTTGTTTGTGAAACAAAAGAAAGAATACGTGTCCAATATTTTTTAACTATCTAACTAACGGACTAATTAGTTTTTTAGGATTATAGCCTATTTGCAGAGATATACCTAAGTTAAAGTCCTCGATAAACGGTTAGTTAGGGTTAGACCAATTCGAAGCTGCTGGTACGAAGTTGTGATAGAATACCTGATTGTGACAGATCTATTTAATACGTTTCTCGCTATTAATTGTGATGTCACGTTACATGTATTAAAGCAGAAAGTATATTCTGAGCTAAAGCTGTAGAAACGTCACTACGTCAAACGTCAATACGAGTATATCGGGCTGGAAGGAAGCTTACCTTGCTTAAATGAGAAAATTTGGATGTATGATTGTTGCCCAATCACGACGTACGTAATGAAGCGATCAAGCTAAAATTTGAAACTCAAATAGATTGTATCTGATTGATCAAGTCCTGTATAATATAAATAATAAGCTATAAGGGGTTAGTAACTTTATATTGACATGAAAAACAGGAACATAAATACAATAACAAAAGGCATTATTAAAAGAATAGTTGCTGACAACACGAATTATAAATCTACTTCTTTCTGTTCGCAGTTAGACGATCTGCAGTTCCATCGGTCTGTGCGTTCAGACGTGTGGCTCATGGGCGCTCCCGTGACAGTCGTCGAGACGACTCGTAAACAATTCGGTTACACCGGTCTCGCACCGACTAGTTTCGTGTCCGTACATCTGAACGCGGTACTGCAATGCGACTGTCGAATGTACTGGACGCGGCGCGCACTGACCAACTCTCCTCAAGTTCTAGACCGTGTAAGCGAGTTGCGGTGTAGGAGCGGCAATGGGTCGCTAGCACTACGAGAGATTCCGGTGGATGACATGGTTTGCAGTACGCAGTGCCCGGCCGGGCTACCGCCTGCCTGCTTCTGTGCCTCGCGACCCGACCAGGACCACACTCGTCCCCGCGACATACTGCACGTCCGATGTGAAAACACCTCACTCCTTCACATTCCACGGTTCAACTACTCAGAAACAACACTATATGAACTGATGCTCGCAAACAACAAAATCACCGAATTGCACGCTGAAGAACTAGATCAACAAATCAAAGTAAGTATTTCCAGCCATAGCGTAAATCTACGAGTATAATAGTTTCGTTCGACCCAAGCAGCATGCGACTTTTTATGCATTTAGCACTGGAGTGGAGAAACTGGGACGCCATGAACCTCGCATACATGAGTGATTATACAAGCAGAGCAGTCGTTCGACAGTTTGAAGCAAAAAGCCGAATGGCGAGTCACGGGAAAGACCTATATCCAACAGTGGACTGGTATAATATGGCTACAATGATGATGTTATTTATAAGTGATGAGGTGGTGGTTGGTGACATGGTGACTGAATCATAAATGTTATTTCAGGGGCTCGACCTACGCAATAACTCGTTAACGGAAGTGGATGAGGCGACAGCGAGGAAACTGGGCGAAGTGGACGGGGAACTACGTCTGGCCGGTAATCCTCTCGTGTGCGAGTGCAGCGCCGCGCCACTACTCCGAGCTCTGCACCGACGAGCTTCGAGCGCAGACCTGGCTGACATGACCTGTGCGAATGGCGGAAGACTCGAAGATGCCCCCATTGTAGACTGTACGCTCTCTGTACCGGCATTACTAACCGGACTAGCAGTGATCTCCATGCTCCTAGTCGCCGCAGTAATGGTCCTAGCGTCGCGCGAGCGTCGCTTCTTCATGAAAGCCGTCCTGCACCGGTGGAACTGCCTGTACCGCACCGACTCGCCGGAAGACAGCGAACGCCTCTACGACATGTACGTCACGTTCTCACACAAAGATTTAGAAATTTTCCGAGAACTGGTGACGCGACTCGAGAGCTCTCGGTACCGCTTGTGCGTGCATTACCGCGATTGGATCCCGGGTCACTATATCGCTGAGCAGATTACTGACTCTGTTAGCCAGTCTCGGCGGACACTAGCTCTCGTATCGAATAATTTTTTAAGCAGCGTATGGGCATGTGCCGAATTTCGCGAAGCGCACACAGCCGCCATGGTCGACGGGAAACCTAGACTGGTAGTCGTCTTATTGGAAGACCCGTCTGAACTCGATATGAGCTTTAAAGAGTTGAAACGCTATATCGGCACCAGGACTTATTTGCGTTGGGGAGATCCTTGGTTTTGGGATAAGCTGGCGGTGTCACTCCCGGCTCCGAGCGGCTATGTCCAACCCACAGATGACTGTGACATGTCGCCTAGCAGACCCCCCGCCGTGTTGCCTGCTTCTACTGACCCTGTGAGTCCCGAGGAAAACCGTTTGTTGGCTACAAACGGAATAGGTTTGTTAAGCAATCATCCAGAATCTTCTGTTGCAGCATCGAACCTTCAGTCACCTACAGAACTAGTATCCATTCCGCCTCGACCAACACAGACTAGTAGTTTATAAAATAACAGTGGAAATTAGTTCCTCCGTTTGGATATTAGCAGAAATATAGAAATTCATTTTATGTAATTACGGTACCATGTTTATTTGTAATTGTTTGATTTTTTGTATTATCTTCTTATATATAAAATTCTCGTGTCACAGTGTTTGTTTCCTTACTCCTCCGAAACGGCTTTACTGATTTTTACCAAATTTTATATGCATATTCAGTAGGTCTGAGAATCGGCTACTAGCTATTTTTCATACCTCTAAGTGTTAGGGGTTGTTCACCTCAAACATTTTTTTTTAAATTTTTGGTCAAATTTTTTTGTTTTTATTTTTTTATAATGTGTCGTTAAAAAATACATACAACCCTTAATTTTTAACCTTTTATCACCAACCCCTGATTTTTTATAGCCGACGGGACCGATTTGAATGGTTTTTTTTGTGTGTGTATTCGAAGATGGTTTAAGTTCACAAATTAGCCCGGCAGATGGCACTGCAAACAGTGTCTAGGTTATGTCCGAGCGAAGCCGGAACGGGCCGCTAGTAATGTATATAGATTAATTAAGTACTGATTGAAGTAATTAATGAGTGATTGATTAAAGAATGTGAAGTCAACATTAAATTATTTAATTTCTTAAGCTATATGTCCATGTATAACATTGTGTCCATGGGTAAATAATCATTTGCATGATTTAGCTGAGAACAAGAACAAAAACGTGTGCAAACAATTTCCCCCACAGTAAGACGCCATATCTCAATCTGTCACACCCGTTTCCTTCATACTACCAATACCTATATGGACAAAGAAAACAAAAGGAATCCAAGGAGGATTCCTTTTGTTTTCTCTTTTATTACGTGAAGGAAATGTATTTGCGCATATCCTTTCGCCTAAGGGGACGGTCAGGTTATATCAAACTCAACACCACGAATGGTGTCCCTACCGACTTAAACCTCCACTGGGTAACCTTTAGCACATATGGATGTCAGGAACATGGAAGACTATTTCGCATTCTTCCGCGAAAGAACAATTATTTTGTTAAACAAGCCTGATGAAATAACACACTGTGTAACACACAGTGCGCTCGTCACTCAGAATTAAGATAACATACATATTTCTAC
Organism: Ectropis crepuscularia; assembly: GCA_963693475.1. Lineage (NCBI taxonomy): Eukaryota > Metazoa > Arthropoda > Insecta > Lepidoptera > Geometridae > Ectropis > Ectropis crepuscularia. The sequence goes on from OY856340.1 coordinate 6,804,057, forward strand.
TCTCTAATTTCTGTGCAAACATTGCCTTTAAATCAAAAAACAGTTACATTTGCACATTTACTGCTTGGCAGCTGAATAACTGACATGTGTGGTATAATTCCCTGGACGGACTCTGAAAAGAATCCTACTTCTACTAAATCATCCTGCGTGATCATGTATAATACATTAAAAATTATAATATTTCAATGCAGTCCATAAGTTTATTCGACGTATTAACAAATATTTGTGATAAATTCCAGTTATTTCTGGAATATTATATTAATTATTGTAATTGGCGATTTTCCGTCTTAAATAATATATACCTACTAATATTACAAAACTGAAGAGTTTATTTGTTTGAAAGCGCCAATCTCAGGAACTACTAGACCTATTTCAAAAATTCTTTCACTGTACCTGATCCCTGTACTATTAGGCATTTAATGTATCAAGGGCGAAGCCGGGGTGGATCGCTAGTGCATAAATAAATAAATGTGTTTCACAGTCTTACCATATCATCGGTAGCATCAATAAGGGCCTGCAAGTCTGCGTCTGGGCCTGCCTTTATCTCGTTCACGTCCACATTGAACGTGTCGTCATTGTTGGGTTTGTACTGGAAATAATATTGTAGTATGAACACTAAAGTGGATATTACACATTTTAAATGACAACACTAATAATACGAGGAACATTGTATATCACGTGAGTTACCCGTGTTTTCATTAAAAATGAGAAAATAATATAGCTTAATCAGCTATTCGATCAACAGCCTAGCCTCTTTTTTTGACGTGATAACGTCTTATAATTCGATGAAGCCGGCTGCACGCCCACAAATCATGACGTCATGTACCGTTACCGCGTTACCGTCGGTCATTACCTCGCCGCATATTTGTTACAGTTGTATTAATTATTTCGACCAGTAGTTCAAGCGGGGATGTAGCTCTGTGGTAGAGCGTTCGCTTTGCTTGTGAAATGCCCCGGGTTCGAACCCCGGCATCTAAAAGCTTTTTTGCATTGTTTTGATTGAAAATGACTAAATTCTACTGATTACTTTTTACATACAAATCTATTAAACAAATGAAATTAAAATTTTCTTTTGAAAAATGCTACCATTCCATCAGAATTTTCTTAAGACGTTGTCACGTTCTATCGTCAGTAAACCGACTTTACAGACAAACATTTTTTAACTTTTACAGGTTTACACTTGACCGCCATCTCATTCTTATTTCTTTACTAAACATCGCCGTTTAACCAGTTCCCTGAATGATATTCAGCTATTAGATCAAACAGCTAGGCATATGAATCGAAGTAATTTAACCACTTGCCTAACCTGTTCATTTCAATTTAGTTCCACTTTCTTCCACCTAGCGCCGAAACTCTTTTGGCGCACCACATACAGATTTTCCGTGGGCTGTGAATTGATTTCAAACGTCACTTACGTAAAGGAATTAAAAGAGAACCACCCACAGCTCATCCGCTCAAAGTTCTTGGACTGATCGCAGATATTATAATAAATTAAAAAAAAAAAAAAAAAAAACGTAAAGGAAAGAAATCTTCGGGTAAACTCGGATGATCTAGATCTGCCATTCCCTCCGGTTTCACCCGCGTAGTTTCCAAAGTGAGCTAGCTATCAAATTCCGAGTTATTAGTTTTCACTTCTATCGGCAGTCCTTTTGACTTATGTTATGACCCTATGAATATGTCCTTGATGCGCCAAAAGAAGTTTTCTCTTCAACAGACACCTTGAAGTTAGCTAGTCAATATTTTAGTAGAGATTGTAACTACAGTAAGCGCGCGAGTTGAATGCAGAGCTTAGGAATGCGGTAGTGCTGTGCGCGACAGTGACAGCACTATACACTACCAGCGCGTGAGGTGGGGCGTGCGGATAGCGGGGGGAGATGCTCCCGCTCTTTACCTAAGACCCTGACTGCATTCAACTCGCGCGCTATCTGTAACTTCAGTTACATACTTCTTGCGTTGAAGATATTATTTATTCTATGGTTGAAGTTACACCTCTCATCACGAGGAATAAAGAGAGGAAGTATTAACTTCTTGCGTGTATACATAAGTACACTACATAAACATCCCACTAAATGTTCCCACGGCTGGGACTCAGGGGCCTTCTCTCACAAGAGTCAAGGTCACAAACCACCAAGCTAATCCAATGCGGGTTGGTTAATGATACATGACTCTCACATGACTCGAAAGATTCTAAGTACATGTCGGTTTCCTCACGATGTTTTCCTTCACCCCTAATATAAATAAGTTAGCGGCATTACGCACAGGACTTCGAAATTACAGCGTGGGATTTGAACCCTGGGCTCCGGTTCTCTCGAATAGACCAGCCATAACTTAGATAAGAACACAAGTACATTTTTTTAAAATAAATATCAATACCTCTTTTCTTTCTAGAGCATTGGGTCTCCTGCCTGTCTTAGCCTCGAAATATTTTAGATCTGCATACGTGTCTTGGAACTTTTCCTTATCTAACTTGGCTAGTTCTTGCATAAATATCTCGAACCTTTCCAAGTTCAGCACTCCAGATTCATTGATGTAACCTGTAATTGAGTAATTTATTTTGTAGTTTGAGTAGGTAGTGGTAGAACATTTTGGAGTCCGCCTGGATAAGTACCACACATATCTCTGGCAGTTATTCTACCCAAACAGTAATGTGCATACATTACTGTTCCTGTTTGTACTACAAAACTATTCAATAATCTGATGAACTAATTAGTTTACTAATGTAATAATTATAAAAATCCGAGACAACTTATTTTAAGTAATCTCGGCTGTTGTACTTACCACTTAGAGTAGGCAGCACCGTCATATAAGTTTTATAAAGAATTGGTACTGCATCATTACTTATATGCATATTTGGAAGGTGCGGTATAAAATCATTTCCAACTAAGAAGCCCATGAGCACCCAGTCATCCACAACCTTCTCTATATCAAAGGGGAATGATAACTTGTCTTTGATTGATATAAATTCTTGTTCTAAGTATTCTCTGAGTAGAGATAAATGGAGAAGATAGAAGTTAGTCTCTTCGGGGCTTGTGGATCGCTGAGCTGTCCGGCCGAATTTTACCTGAGGAAGGATTAATAAAATATTTAAATATTGATGACTTGATACTTTTTACATGGACTAGTCAGCTGATATAGTACATATCATTTTGTAAATAGATAGATATGATATATACAAATACCCAGACACAGGAAAATAACAGAAAATGCGCGGGTAACGTCGCGGGCACTGGCTAGATTAATTTCATTCAAATACCTACATTCAGCTGTTACAAAAATACTTAAAAAATAAGTGTAGGTACAATATTTTATACACCACACGATGGACCCGGCACCCGCACAGTGAATCCGTGGAATGCTAAGAAGTTCGTTTAAACTGATTGACTAATTAGTTTTTTTTAAGTCCATTGTGTCTATTCTTACCTCTTCTCTGAGGAGTGCGAAGTGTGGCTCATGGGTGCACATTCCCAGCATAATTAAATCAGCATCCAAGCCGTAGAGGCAATGACGTGTGTTGGGATCGTAGTCTGGCTGCGACCGTGCCCATCTAATGTAGTCCATTATCTTGTGTTCGCCTTCACCGGGCGTCTAAAAATCATCAATGATTAAAAAACTACCAAGTACGAGTCAGTTTTGTGCACTAACGGCTCAAAGAAATGTTTTTTATTCTTTCAAGAACAAACTTGACAAATGGATAGCAAAAGACAATATCATTTTAACAGACAATTACCTATAATTTTGTTACATATTTCAACACTGAGATATAGGCATATCAGCTAATGGTGCTTGCCTATTATTAAATAAATAAATAGTTTTATCGTTGTTTAGACAGAGTGAGAAGTCTCGGTAATAGGTACTCTTTGGGTAAAGAATTAAAAATATTGCTTTGGATCAGAATCCAAAAAGGTCTATCCGAACTAAAAAAATACTTGATACTTGTATCTATGCTCTCTTCATATGCAACACCACTACACTAAATGTAGAAATTATAAGAAAAAAGTTGAAGTTACACAAAATATACTACAAGTTTTGTAACTAAAACAAATTAATATAATGAAAAAAAAAAATTTGTGAGTCCTCATTACACAAACTATTTTTATATTTTATCATACTGTCATTTACTTTAGTAATAATTTTTCACAGTAAAACATATTTCAATATAAATTAAGTTATCAAAGTTGCCTACTAACTGATTCTTACCTCATGCCCTGACAATATGACCTTCACTTTAGACCAAAGTGGATCGGTGCTCATCTTTTCCTTAACAAAGTACCTCAGCTGCTCGTGCAAACGGACCATGAACACTGTACCAGGGGTGATACAATTGCTGTCAAAACGCTTCTCCGAAGGGAGGGTTTCACCTGAAAGATAGGAAAGATTAAACTACTTGGATTGGTTATGATATTAGCAATTATTGTATCTTACTAGTGGTTGCCAAAATTGTTGAAAATACGACCATAAAGCATTCTTAATAATTCTCAATTTCACAACAGACTTTAACAATAAATCACATTAGTTGAAACAAATGTTCAACAGTGAAGGAAAGCAACATGAGAAAACCAGCCTGTTCCAAGAATCTGACTGATCTTTTGAGAACATCATCTGAAAGCCATCATTTGAGGACATGCATCATCTGACAACCCAAGTGCAGGCCAGCAAGATGGATTATGGCCTCTATTTTCTCCTTGAGAGATATAAGCCCCAAGTCACAGCATTGGGAACACCACTTCAAGCTGCCTACTAACTTTATAAGATAGAAATTTTGAAAACTATCAAGGATAACAAAAAAAAATCAGAACTGTCTAATAATTCAAACCAGATAAGGTTGGGTTGGGTTCTTAGAAACTCAATTAAAGATTACAAGTTTTTTTCACAAACCTACCTTTCGCTCTGGCTTCTTCCTCAATCTTTTCAGCCTCCCGAGCTGACCGAAATCTGAAACATAAGTTACTTACTTAAAAAAAAGTATCTTATTATTTAAAAAGTTTTGCAACTTTACTGCACAAAATTTAGAAATCATAAGAAAAAGTTAAAATTACGCAAAATGCTACTACAACTAAACTAACTAGACGAAAATGACAGTTATAAAGTGCACACTATGAATTTAGAAATGCAAAGTGAGTGGTTAACCATAGGTGAGTTTTGTATCCCATTAGCCCTAAAGTGGCGCACCTTGCTATATGACTGGTCTCCTGCCTTATTAAAATTTTATCTAAATGCTTTTCAAATGACCCTTCCTGACCAGAGTAACTTGGTAAGGTGGGGAAAAGCCTCTGAAAAATGTCATTACTCACAGTGCCATGACAGAGTACGTGAAATCATATGTGAAGCCGTAAGCCTTTCGGTAGCTAGAGCCCAAAAGGGATTGACGACAAACAAAAGACAAATTTACTTTGTAAAAGAGGGTTCAACTTCAAACTCCAAGAGCAAGCCTTACTCAATCCCGGGTTCAGCACCTGATTGGACTATTTTAATGGACACGTATGAAAAGCACTATAAAATCCCAGAGGATGTGGGTGTTTCGTCATCCAGACTGGACATTTTCCTTTTTTCTAGGGCTACGAAACGCATAGTCCTGGTAGAACTTACTGTACCGTGGGAAACTAATATACGTAAAAACCACGCGATGAAACAAAATAAGTATTACGACCTTCAAAACGAATTAACAAAAAATGGCTATGTAGTTTATTTACATGCTGTAGAAGTAGGAGCGAGAGGTATACCAGCAAAATCTCTCTGTAACCTGCTTAAAGACCTTGGATTGTCAAGTGCAGTAAGTTCTATACTAGAAAGAGTATCTAAAGCTGCACTAGTAGGATCATATCGGATTTGGCTGGGCAGGGAGAGAAATACGAGTAGTGAAGGTGAGTGTTGACGTACGTCAATATAAGGGGCCCCTTTTAAACCTACGCCCGAGTCACAAGTCTTGGGGTCTATTCGAGATTTCTCTCTCTGCCACACGATGGACCCGGCACCCGCACGGTGAATCCATGGAATGCTAAGAAGTACGTCTCTCTCTATAACTTAAATATATTAAAATCTTATTCTTAAAAAAGTTTTGCAACTTTACAGCACTTGTATTTGACAAATGTATCATAGGATCCCCTGAAAAGGATCAGGCTGAGTGCCATACGGGATACATAGCTATGTCAAGCAGTGGACTAGGGTAGGTCTATGAACAACTTTGCTGAAATAACATCCTTGAGCAACCTGTTCCAGAGCACTCAAAGGCTGACTGTGCACTAAAGCTAACACTGCAGTGTTAGCCTTTAATAGTGCACTCCACAGTAAGGACTTATGATGAAAGACAAGAAGTTAATATAATAGAAACAAGGAAACATCTAATAAATTAGCAGCAAATTAGCAGCAAAAAGGGTTGCCATTAGATGTGGAAACTTATATAACTCAGAACTTTTGTATTAAAAAGCTCTAATATTGCACAATATTTCAGCTCATATCCTACTATTATGTATGTCAGTGACATGACTCACAAGATTTCATCCTTCGAAAAATAATCTAACCTGCACATCCTGCTACACCTCTACAATAGCATGTTGATGAAACTAACTCATATTTTCTCCAAACAAAGTGCGCAACACCGCTAAGGAAGCTTTCACTTCAAAAATGTTTACTACAAAAACAAATAAAAGATAAAGACCATATCAGTCATCATGTCATCAGACATCTAAAGGCCGATTTACATCAGACTAGTGAATGCTCATTCTATCCCCACTATATCAAATTCATTTGGTGTAAACAAACGTAGAACATTCTTTCGTTTCGTTTTGCAAAGATTCTATGGAATATCTAATATGGAAAACGCTAAGAACAATCTTTCGTTTACACTAAAAGATCGAGAAATAATGCTCTTGTTCCAGCTCTAGCTCTATGTTCGTTCAGTTTAAATCAGCTTTAATAGACAGAAATAAAAGTATGCTGTCTCTGTAAATTTTTTTTATGTTTTATTGTTATTGCAATTAAAATACAATTTATACTGATTCTATGAAAATAAAGTTGCCATTTGTTATTGATTGTTCCCAGTTATTTATATCTAAGTACTACACAATGCTTTCTATATAATTTAATATAAACATACCTTCTCCCTCTCTGTTGGTTCATTTTAGCCCTCGGTGCTACACCATCAATAGCCATGAAGAACAGTTTCTTAGGCTTAATAATTTGGAATAAAATGCTCAGATAGTGGAATATATCTTGGAATATCTTCTCTTCTGTTATCCGGAAATGAGCATTGGAATCATCTGGATGTGAACAGTTGTGAATGATGCCATTCATGTCCAGATACATATTATCGAAGTCAGGTATCTGGAAGTTTACAAATTGAATTTAAGTAAATTTGTGGACATAACTCATACCTATATCCCTATATAGTTCCATAATAAAGTAGGTACTATGGGAGCTAGACAGCTAGAATATAATATCATTTAATTGTGATTTTTACAATAAGAAAATGAGATACTTAAGATACATAGAAATACATCTATACTTATGATACAGAAAAAACAACTGTATTTGCTGAAAAATATTCATCATCATCAACAGCCCACTAAACGTTCCCACTGCTGGGACTCGGGGCCTTCTCTCGCAAGGAGAGAGTTAAGGCCATAATCCACCACGCTGGCCCAGTGCGGGTTGGCGGATGACACATGACTTCGAAAGATTCTAGGTACATGTCGGTTTCCTCACGATGTTTTCCTTCACCGTTTTTTAAGCTAGCGGCATTACGCACATGACTTCGAAAAGACAGTGGTGCGTGTGGGGTTTGAACCCGGGGTCTCCGGATCGGCAGCCGCCGTTCTCCCGACTAGACCACCGTAACTTAAAAATATTCAGCATTCAAGAATTTATTGTGTAATTATGTGACAATATTCATGGTATGTGGCTAAGGCCATGTGGGGCTAAGTGATGAATCGTTTCAATCCTGCCAGTACCTATATCTTGACTATTTATCCAAGTGCAGTATCCAATCATTTCAAGGTTTTCATTGCTACTTCTTAGGACATGAGATATGTAGTAACCTGGACTTGCGAGGATGCTGTAGTCCCAACTTAGTAAACAATTGTTTTAAATCAATAACTGCAGGTGTATGACATAAAGTGGGCTTCTTATGCTTTACAAAGTCATTAGAACACAATAACTGTATTAGAAAGATTTGAGTAGCTGTGTCTATCATTAAACCCAATCATGTTTTATCAATTACCTATATAAAAACTTTAATAAGTACATTTAATAATAGCACTAAGTGTCAACCAATTATTGATAAACAGTAGGCAAATTGTACTTATACATATTTCCATGCTTGGTGAAATATTTTTTTTTTCTTTTATTGAAAAGCATAATAGTAGAACACCTAGGAAAGATCATTCATATGATCTCAAATAGTTAAAAGTTGATCAATTTCATAGATTATACCTACTACAACAAAGTTGTAATTAATTACAGTTGGCTTTATAAATGAATGCAATATGATTATATTGACAGGGTGCCAAAAATTATTAGATAAATATCTATACTGCATTTGCCTTGTTGACGTTATTTCACAATTTGTTGACATACAAGTAGAAGCTGTTATGCATGCGAAAAAGAATGGGAGTTTGTCATACCTGGTATTGTTTCACAAGCTCATTGAGGCAAGGGTACCTCTCGCTTGTGTACCTGAAGAACTTAGGAACTCCCATGACGATAAATTGATTTGGATGTTTTCAAAAATCTTGGCAACCTCTTCCCCAGGAGCCCCGGATTTAATTATCAGTGTTTATATTATTACAGACACTTAAATCATCGATAATTATTTGCTTATGAATTTACCACTTCTTTGACCGGTATTGGTAAGAAAAGTAAGGTGAAAATCCTGATAAAATCTCATTGAATGCAAATAACCTACATTGCGGAACAGTCTGCAACGGAGAAATTTTAGATCATAGTCACAGACTAAGTAGAGTGATGTTTTCTTTTAAAGCCAGTGGCGATGACAAACACAGACTAAGTAGAGAGATACTCTTAGTGATGCCCGTTGTGACTTGTGACAGCCCTTCGAGATAAAATAATATCGATGAATTTTATCGAATCTTGATTTTTAATGGGGCGTTTTCCAGATGAAGATAGACTTGTCAAAAATAGTTCTAAATTTTGTCAAGTGTGGCACCACTGTTTGTTTTTGTGAAATTTCTCTAACAAAATGGAACATTGGCGCCACTTATGGTGAAATTGGGAACTGTCTTTGACAAGTCTATCTTCATCTGGAAAACGCCTCATTGACATATTTGAATAAATATAACGTTGAAACTATTCATTTCCTCATTAAAACAGTTAAAAGCACCTTAAATCAAATTATGTAAACTGAGAGGAAAATAATTTGTACTTCAAAATTGTTTATCGATATATAAATCGTTACTCAGATATCTCAGGGTAACGATTCTGAAACCATTCGGTTGCATCCGACACGGAATCTTATCTCTCGGTCTTTGTCATGCTAAACAAATAAGACAAAGACCGAGAGATGAGATTCCGTGTCGGATGCAACCGAATGGTTTCAGAATCGCTACCCTTGTCTACTTATTTTCCCAATAAGGGAGTTTCCGACGAGACAAAAATAGTTCCACCGCACGTACTAGATGGCGTAGTGTAGATTCAGCAAGATCTGTCTCTACCATAGACTCTCAAAAGTGTAATCACAATGAGGCGTTTTCCGACGAGACAAAGAGATATGGTTCAATAAAACTATAATAGGAGGCGCTTCTAGGTCTTTCGGTTTGTTGTCAAAAGCGGTAGGCATAATTGGACTCAATTCATTCAATTTGCGAAACCACGACTTCTAGTAATAAATAATAAACTACTTTATCCATGTACGCACTTTATTCGAATGAAAACTATATCAAAATATCCAAACAAAACAAATTCATACACCTGATGAAAGACAAAATATATATTTTTTAAATTTATTCTTGGCTATGGATACCAATCCTTAAGCCGAGAGAGTATGCCCCTACTTAGTCTGTGGATAAAATATTGTTCTATCAGCGTTGCTATTTATATCTTTGAATTTTCCTTCTACTTTGGCTTAGTTGGTGTCTATTGGATCGGGAGTTCTAAAGATTTTTACTGAAAATGGATTGTGATCAGTAACGGTTTCTTATTACATTATCAACTTAATTGGCTATTTTTATTCTCAATATTTTAAGAGTTTAACACAAAAGGTGAGAAGAAAAATTGTGTAAGTATGAAATTACTTCATGTATTTAGGGGTTTTTATAGAAGGTAGACATACCAAACTAATCAGCTGAGCTAAGAAGAGAAGTATCTAAAGTTAAGTATGTAAATAATTGATGTCTACCTTCTATAAAAAACCTTAAATACATGAAGGAATTTCATACTAAAACAATTTTTCTTCTTATCTTTTGTGTTTAACTCTTAAAATATTGGGAATAAAAATAGCCAATTAAGTTGATAATATAAAAAATTGGCAGTCATAGGAACTGCCGATAGAAGTGAAAACTTAAAACTCACAAAACACGTGTGTAACCGGAGGACGTGGCCTGGGCATCATGGCATAGCCATCTAGAAATGCGTCAGCATTTCCTATTGGCTGATGCTGTTCTAAATGGCCATGGCATGATGCCGAGGCCACGCCCTTGCAGTATTTCCCATTGGCTGACGCATTTCTAAATGGCCAATAGCCATGGTCCCGACTTTTCCCGAAGATTTCTTATCATATCCGAGCGTGACGCTAGAATCCAATTCACAGCCCACGAAATATCTGTCTAGGCGTGCCTAAAGCAGTTTTCTTTTCAAAAACGTAATAGTAACAGCAAACATATTAAAAAAATGATAGGAAATTCACAATTTGAATCTCTGTTTTTAGCTCCCACAATTTCATCAGACATTATGAAAATTATAAGAGCCACAGATTACAGAAATAATAAATGTTTTATTTCTGTAATCTGTGATAAGAGCACTAAAAATACTAATAGTGTTGGAATAGACAGTGTAGCAACAAATCTGGTCAAAGACGTAGCTGTAGCTGTAGCACCCATACTCAGTTATTTAACTAATATCTGTCAAGGACGTTTAAAAAACACGGACAGAGCCCATCCTGAGACAAGACTGAGGCACTCAAATGACCCAAAATGGCGGCGGATATTCATGTGTGGAATGAATTCTGGGTTGCCACGTTAACCAAATTTACACCACAAAAAACAAGTACCTAATCAATAAAATAATTCCATTTCTTAATCATTTTGCTGGTCCATCCTAGAGAATTCGAGCATTTAGGCATTGTCATATATCATATATGACAATGCCTAAATGCATATATATATGCATATAATACATATATGATATATGTCATTAACTTCGTAATGCTTACTTACTGCACTTCGAACGACACACTGACACTGATATTTGGGATCCAATTGTTTTCACAATTACAATTTTTAACCGTTTCGATCCAGTCGTTTCTTCGTTGTCGTTTTCGTTTGCTTAATTTTCTTTTGGAAATCTAGCACACAGAATATTAAAATACGTAGTGACAATGGCAACCAAAATCATCTGTGTGCTTAAGACCGTGCAGCAGAAGCGAACACTAAAATAAGAAACAACTAGTAGAGAAAACGATTTAATAATTTTAATAGTAAAAAATAAAAATGTAATATAGTAAACATAGCTCGGGCACAGTCTGCGGTCCCATTTCACCTGAACGAATCTTTTACTTCCAAACGTGACTATGAGCTTCATTCACATCTCTGACAAAAAATTCTGTGTGGTGCGCAAAAAGAAGTTTTCACTTCAATAATATATTATGATATAATTACTTATATAAATAAATATCAACTATCTCAATACAAAAATGTGCCCTCCCAAACTTCAGGGCGCACGGAATCATGTTATCGTTGGGAAGAGTGAGCTCACTTTTTCCATTCTAGTCGGTTGCAGGAAGCGGTGGACGCCGGACGTTTTTGAAGTGAAAACTTCTTTAGGCGCGCCTAGACAGATTTTTTGTGGGCTGTGAATTGCATTAATTCGTCACGCTTGGGTGTGATAAGAAAGCTTCGAGTAAACTCGGGACCATGGCTATTGGCCATCTAGAAATACGTCAGTCTGTGGGAAATGATGAAAGAGTGTGGACAGGTCATCATGGCATGGCCATCTAGAAACGCTGACGCATGGGCCAATGGGAAATGCTGACGCATTTCTAGATGGCCATGCCAAGATGGCAAGGCCAAGCCCTCCGTTTACACCCGTGTAGTTTCCAAGGTATGCTATCAAATTCAGAGTTATAAGTTTTCACTTCTATCGGCAGTTCCTATGACTGCCAATTTTTTTTCCTATCACTATTCGTTATCCACAACCAAAATAAGTAGAACCACAGCATATCTTGCCGCTAGCGATTCTAGGGGTCAAGTAGGTTGTTTGTAAACTACTTACGATACACACAGAGACGCAGTTTATTACCAATTTCAAGGTGCTCAGGGCACATCTGTTGGTTTATATCGATGTTATATGAATTATTAAGTTACGGCTGGTCTAGACGGGAGAACGGCGACTGCCGATCCGAAGTTCAAATCCTAGGCGCACCACTGTATTTTCGAATTCGTATGCATAATGCCGCTTACTTAAAAAACGCCGAACGAAAACATCGTGAGGAAAACGACATGTACTTATCTAGATGGCTTTGACTTTCAATACAATAAGTGAACATTTAGTGGGCTGCTTATAATATGCTATTGATATAATTTACGAGTACCATATATTTTGGGTAACTATCACGCGGTAATATTGGCAACACTGGTTTTGGGATTCCCTATTTTGTGTTAGGAAATAAAGATTTGTTTTAATATTTAAAATGGGGAAATAAATGATTAAATTATTCAATCACTTATGAAACATGATTCCTGGAGGTTTATTGCGTTGGTCACTACGGCTTTTACAGGATTTCAAGGCGCAGGACGTTCTGTGTGTCAAGATTTGTATATATCGCGAAACGTGTTGGCTGGCCTAGTTTTGCGCGCATAATGGCCGACTAGTGTGCGAATGTGTGCGTGTTATCCTGTATGTGACAGAGCTCTGGCCGACTCAATATGACACAACTTGTTCGTTAGCCAGACTCTGTCCGACTTTTTTTAAACGTCCTTGAATATCTGTATAGAAGCTGGTGTTTCCAGATGACTTAAGGGGGCGCCTAAAGCCAGAAAACGAAAAAAGGACATTTTCGACGCCGCTCACTGAAGTTAAGAAACTAAAAACTATGTCAAAAAAAATATTGTCGTTTGAGTACAATCAAGAAGAAGCACGATAACCGAATAGAGTTTTAAAAATAGATCAGAGTTTTTTACAATAAAAAAATAAAAATGACACCGAAAAACCCCGTTTTAATTCGAGTACTCGAAATTATCAGCGATGACCCCACATTATTTTTTGGTAATAAAATTTCTATTTGTACGTTCTAGTAAAGTAACCGAACACTTTTTTAAATATATGTTTAGTTATTAAGTAATTAAATAAAACTTGGTCAAAAATGGACTCCTGATTAAATATTGATTTTTCCTCCAAACTGTGTCATGCTATTCTCGACTTTATGTACATCACATTAAGAAACGCGTCGCGTGGGTGAAATCTGATTTTTTCCTGGCTTTAGGCGCACTCTAAAAATTATTAGTAGTCAAACCTATGTTCAAAAAAGGGGATAGATGTCAAGTAGGTAATTATCGTCCGGTAGTACTTGTACCTACCAATATTTCCAAATTTTTCAAAAAGGTGATATATAATGCAATGTACAATTTCTCCGAGCGACGTAATGAACGCATTGATGAACGCACATGAACAGTACGGCTTCAGAAAGGGTAAGACGATCGGGAGCCTATTAGAACGCATAACTTTTTGTTCCTAATTTACTTTGTCATAATGAATGTAGCATAATGTATAGTGTCATAATGCAACTTTCGCATAATCATTTTTTGGCGTCATGTGTTTTAAGCATAACAATCTATTGTACTACATTTTATTCGACTATTGATGAGACGCATAATAGTTTTTCAGCATTTTTTATTTGTTCTATTTTTTTTAAGGTTAAACGGCACCTTCGCATATCGCATAATTTTTTTTTCCTAATTTACTTTTTCATAATGAATGTAGCATAACATATAGTGTCATAATGTAACTTTTGCATAATCGTTTTTTGGCGTTATGTGTTTTAATCATAAAAATCTATTGTGCTACATTCAATTCGACTGTTGCTCAGACGCAATTAGGCATTTTTTAATTATTTGTTGTGCTACGTAATATATAACCAGGTTATATAGGGTCCAGATCCGACTCGGAGCACCCCGACTCCACCTAGTCTTGTCGCTACTACCCCTAGAGTGTATTTAAAAAATGCGGGAGCCAGAAGCTCAAGGGAGGTCCTGAGTGGAGCGATCCATGCGAGGTCAAGCGTAGCGAAGGGGGGAGGTGGCGAGCGAAGCGAGCCGGCGACCTCCGTAGTGGAGTGCAGGCCGAGTATGGAGAAGCAACACTCAGGGCTGACCGAAGAGCTTCTGGCGGGAGCCCACCCGGAGTCAAAAAGTGCACCATATGTCTTAGGTGTATGTAGGTTTTTAAGTCCTAAAAACGTTATGTCTACATAAATTGGTACAAAAATTGTTATACTACTGCATAGTCCTGCATAGATATTCCATTAAATTAGTAGATACCTACATTACGAATAATAAATATTGTTGTCGAAGTACCCACCCGCATTTCACACACCCACGTATTTTATTTATGTCCGCTCTTTACACTTGTTTTTTAGTTAGGCGTTTAAAGTTTATGCCGTTGATCAGTATGTTTAAGTATTGTTATGCTTTTCTCAATGGGTGCCTTTAACCATTATGCTATTTATAGTTATGCGTCGAAACATTATACTAAGTTATCTGTATGCTATATATGGCTATGCGTTTAAACATTATGCTAAGTTATCGTTACGTTATATATGGTTATGCTAGTTAACATTATGCGAAGACAGTTATGCGTTTAGTTGTTATGGTAAATTATCATTAGTCCTAAAAACGTTATGCCTACCTAAAACACAATATAGGACAAAAAATGTTATGCCACCCCATATAGACCCAGACGATCAACGTGGCCATATTTAACTTCCTTAATAAAGTTATGACGAAAATGGACAAAAAATATAAGGTATCAGCATTATAAATGGATATATCTTCAATAATGTGGATCATGATCAACTGATGACCAAACTGTATACACTTGGGGTTAGGGGAAATTCGTATAAACTAATAGAATCATATCTGAAATATTGAGTACAGATTACTCAAATAGATAAAATCCCGATCGATCCTTTCACCTAACAGCGTCAGCTTCATTTACCACCTAAGGGAAAATCTGTGGGCGGTGCACCAAAAGAAATTTTACTTATTTTTTTTGCAATGTTAGCTTGGATGCTCTTTGATCATTTACTCTGTATTAAATTACTGTATTTTTACTATAGGCGTTTCAGAACATACTGTCACGTGGTAATGGACAACGGATTATACCACTGCACTCAGATAAATAAAGCGGCTACAATGGATAATGTAAAAGCAGAACGCCAATAGTGACTTAAGAAAAATGAAATAGATTTCGACGGTTGTTGGACAAAACCGCAGTTACTTGAATAAAGAGGCACAAAGAAGACAATACCAAGTAGAATAACTGTCAAAGGAACATGGACATGGACATTCATGCCCCAAATTGTCGAATATTATGTAGTGTTATTTATGGTCTCAATAAAAGATTTGCAAGTTTTAATATGACAGATTTTTATAATGTAATCCCACTAATATTATAAATGTCAAAGTATGGATGTTTGGATGTTTGTTGCTCAATCACGCCGTAACGTATGAACAGACCAGGCTGAAATTTTGAATACAGTTAGATTATAGTCTGGAAGAACACATAGGCTACTTTTTATTCCGAGAAAATAACGAGAACGACGGGAACGGGAAAGACGCGGGTAAAACCGCGGGCACTGCTTGTAAACCGCCAAGCAGTAATGTGCAAACATTATTGTGTTCCGGTTTGTAGGGTAATGTTTCCAGAGAAATTACTGGGCTTATGGTGCGGACTCATATGCGTCCTACGGCGAATATTCGTGTTGGCGCGATTAGTGTGGCCGGGTACATCGTGTTATCGCAATATATGCGCAACAAGACGATGAAGCATCGAAGAGCTCTTGGTAAACTGGCGCGAATCATAGGCATTTGTCGCGGCAATATTCGCTTGACCTACGTCAATTCAAAATCAAAATTCATTTATTTCAGGTAAGGTTCCCCATAAATTATACAATTCATACAATCAGTTTCAAACGTCACAAAAGGAATGTTAAAGACTTAAGTATTGGATAGCTTTACTAGCTTTTCTGAATTTCGTATCTTTTTTAACACGCTTTTGTTAGCTTCACTTTTAGGTAACTACGAGTATGTATGTAGAAAATCTTGGAATCTTAATTTGACCCACTTCTCGGTCTTTGATTAGGATTAAATTTTACACACGCTCTGAATTCTGATAACAATACATGACTACTAAAGGAAACGTCATTACAAATCCAATATGGCGCCCTACCCAAGATGGCGGACTGGCTATTTGAAATCCACCCCCATGATATGGGTATCAAGTGAAAGGGTTTGCTGTCAAAAATACGAAAAAATAGTCACGTGACTTAAATTCAATATGGCGGACGTCCAAGATGGTGGACAGGCTATTTGAAATGCTTTTGTAATTTTTTGTGCGTGCTAAAAGCGTGTTTTTTCGTTTTTAAACTATTATTGGTAATTAATGGTGCGACGTTTTGTAGCAGTATTTCATAGCCAGATGTTGACATACGTAAAAATCCAGAAAATTCCATGCCACTCTCTGCGGCTAAGTAAGATAACATACATACTTTCCATTCCTGTGCTGTACATGAGAAAAACAAAGTGAAATTATAATTATTGGGGAGCGGTGGACTGTAACTAGCTGGTGAATATAGGAAACGAGAAAGGCGCACAATGATAGTAAAAATATTTAAATTATTTAAAACATTTACAAAATTAAACCAAAACGCTCCTAAACCAAGGTAACTAAAGCAACAACTGAAGTCACAGGAAAAATAGAATTTAAAATACAATTAAAAATAGAAAAAGAAAATGTTCCAGCCAATCGTCAACAATTATTATACACTCACGGCTATCTTCTTGCGCCTGCGGTAAGAGGAGATTACTTTCCAGAATACTTACATCGTTCGGTTTCTATGAATAGTAGTCATCCACCATCTCCTCATTCTTCTCTTTTTCATATTATTTCGTAAATGATACTCGTACAATTTTAATAAATGATAGTTTACTGACATATGATGCAACACCACAATTTCCTTCATTTTTAAATTACTGCCTACGTCTCGACGCACAACAATCTGAACAACCCTATTCGGCACAATGCCTTTGATTATTGACTTGTCTAGATGACGCGTTAAGCTGTAATTGCGACAAAAGTACGAAGCCAGGTTTCAAACACAAGTTTAACAATTGTCTGTCGCTGTCCCTGCTATTACTGTTCTTATGTCAATGATATGCGTGCTAAGTGATACAGGCTCCCCAAGTATTTCCTGTTAAAGTGGGTAAAAATATATTTCGATTTAGAGATACCCATAATTTGTTTTAATTTAATTCATGGCCAATAGCCATGGTCCCGAGTTTACCCAAAGATTTCTTATCATATCCGAGCGTGACGCTAGAATCCAATTCACAGCCCACGAAATATCTGTCGAAGCGCGCCTAAAGAGGTTTTCACTTCAACAAGACGTTAGAGACTGATGAACCCTGCGCAACACCCATTGTACCACTCAGGCAACGTATTCCAGACAGTGTAGACGTTCTTGTCACAAAAGCAGAGTCAAATCTCTTCGTTCGGTATTGGAACATCAACCATGAAACGATGTCGCTTTATTCCGATTAAAAAAGGACAATGTGGGATAAGATCATGCAAATCAGTTGCACTTTGGACAAGTTGCAGAAGATGACGGCGACCTGCTCCCGACGCTCGCGCGCATTCAGGATCTCGCGGAGTAGCTCTCTCGTTCTCATTAAAAATTAACAGTACACTAACGGAAAATTAAATTCAAGAACAGGCAACCCTGTAAATTTGGCGGCAAACGACGCCGTCTTGAGACAAAGTTATATGTATTCAAAATCTATCGTTTACTTCTTTAACTAAATAGTAATGTAAAGGTTACTTCCCGATATCAGCTAATATTTTTAGTTGTTTTCAATCGTCCTTGGTAATTTATGCAGACTTTTATAGCGCAAATATTCAAATGTCACAAAACCGTGCAACGTCATTGTTGCGACAATTAAACCGACAGGATGAACTTATCTTAACTTAACTTATATTTCTGATGTTTCTACGCGGAGCGGTCTATCTAGACAAGTAAATAATCAAAGCACAATACATCGCACCAATTTGACATGAATATTCGCCTGCTAATGTAGACACCAACATCGTCTTAGTCAGAATACGATGTTTTTGTTGCGCCAACACGTTACGAATATTCGCCTCGTAGGTGGGGCCGCAGCATTAGAGACATAACATCTCATGTTAAACAGATAAGACAAAGACCGAGAGATGAGATTCCGTGTCGGATGCAACCGAATGGTTTCAGAATCGCTACCCAGATCTCTGGGTGGCGAGCGCAGTGCAGTGCTAAGTAATGATTTGGACTCTTCATTCGGTTCCAATAGCTGCGTGTCACTGTGCTGTTATGTGGCAGGCATGTTGCTTACCATCAGGCACATGTCCTGCTCGTCTCGTCACTCTTTATTTAAAAATAAAAAACAAACTATAGGTAATAAATCTCCTGGGTAGCGATTCTAAATGCAATCCGAATGGTTCAAAATCGGAATGGCAATCCCTGTCTCTGTCATGCTAAATAGATAGGACAAAGACCGAGAGATGAGATTCCGTGTCGGATGCAAGGATGCAACCGGATGGATTTAGAATCGGTACCGTGGTGGTAAAAGACTCGGACAGCCTGTACCAATTATCAATGATACTTGGTCATACTTCATACTGAACCAAACCAGCACTGCAACGGCGCGGCGTTCGTTACTTCGAGCCATACGTTCTTGAGTCTCAGTTGTCGTGTAACTTATATGTGTGGTTACTTAAAATGCTTCCCTGAAAAATCCCTTAAACGTACAATCCTTGTTTTATAAAGTTGTAAGTACTCAATGAACGGGAAGGAACCTATTAGCTTGACCTGGCAACATTAAGTATGCCACCAGTCACAGTAAAGAACAGTAAAACATCTTCATACAAACGTGCCGGTCTCGGCTTGAATGTGTGCGTGCGCGCCACGCGCCGTGTCGGCACGCGATTTCACGCACATGCTAGCATAATATATGGGGGAATAAGGTGGCGGCAGTAGGGGCTGTGCAGCGCGACTGGGAGCACGTCCGTACGTTACATGACCGCTCGCGTTCGTCAACTCTCGGCGGCCACTTACCATAATATTAATTATAACGAGTATCATGACTTCAAAAAGGGGAAAAAAATATTGTAGTGTTTTCGGGTGCTTCAATAACGATTTCGCAAACCCGGATTTATCATTCTTCATAGTTCCTACTGAAACAAAAATGTAAGTACCTACTTTTACTTAAATCTTATTAGAAAATGTGGTAGGTAGGTTGTATTATTGTTTATTTCACAGTTTATTTGCTTTATTAATAGCGTAGCCGAGTCAACGAGCAGGGCATGTGCCTGATGTTAAGCAACATGCCTGCCACATAGCAGCACAGTGACACGCAGCTATTGGAACATAAAGAGTCCAAATCATTACCTAGCACTGCACTGCGGTCGTCACCCAGAGATCTAAGATGTTAAATCTCTAAGACCTGTGATTTTTCTGGAAACATTGCCCTTCAAACCGGAACACAGTAATATCTGTACATTACTGCTTCGCGGTAGAATAACTGGCAAAGGTTTGGTACTTCCCCAGGTAGACTCTGCCAAGATTCCTACCACTACTTAAGTTTAAGATTAAGTTACTTATTTGTTTGAATAGAGTACCTGTAGATGGAAATATTAAACAATCGCAAAGCGGCTCTGACCAAAAGATGGATCGTCACATGTATGGCAGCATTAGCAATGTACTTTATGCTTTGAACAATTAGGTTGCTTTTTCTAAAAATTGCGAATGCAAAGGCGGCTTTTGACAATGAAAAAGCCGAACATTGGTTTGGCCTTTCGGCATCGGCAATATCATTCACAAACATACTTTAGATGCTGTTCAATAAGGTCTATTTTAGTTTTTGTTTAGTTCATTTGACGATGATTTTACATAGGATTCCGAATCTTTTTTGAATTTTCAAGCGAGTCACGCTACCTATAGTAGAAACTATTTTCTCGTCTGTTGAGTGAGTGCTTTACATACCTAGTCAGGTTTGTTTGTACATTAAGTTAAGCATATGGTAAGTAAATAAAGTTTGTGCTAAATTTTGACATTCTGATATCTACTTCGAAATGACCGGAGGCGAATGTGGCCAAATCGATGCAATGTTCAAGTTCAAGGGAATGTTGGGACTAAGTATCTAGATTGGATATAGGACTATAGGTGGATATTGAACCTACCCGCTTACATGATTTCATACAAACTAGCACCTATGCGGTTTTTAATTATTGTGCTAATAGGTATATGGATATTGTAACTTGTAACTAATACTTAGGTATAGTTCATAGCTTCTATAAATAATAACAAAACACAAGAGAAACAAAAAAAAACTGAAATAGGTAACTTTATTGGTAAGTTTTGCGGTTTTATTAAAGGAGGGTATCATGTAATGCAAATAATAGGTGATAAATATTTTTTTATATACCTATTCTTATAGAGTAAGTTCTAGACTAGAACGAGTATCTGAAGCTGCACTAGTAGGAACATATCGGATTTGGCTGGGCAGGGAGAGAAATACGAGTAGTGAAGGTGAGTGTTGACGTACGTCATCAAAAGGGGCCCCTTTTAAACCTACGCCCGAGTCACAAGCCTTGGGGTCTATTCGAGATTTCTCTCTCTGTCACACGATGGACCCGGCACCCGCACGGTAAATCCATGGAATGCTAAGAAGTTCGTCTCTCTTATAAATGTTATGTGAATAAAGGCTTTTTATTTTTACTAAATGTATAAATTGGCAAAATATTCAATAATAATATGCTTTTTATTGCATAAATTTAGATGAAGTGCTGCTTGTTCGAAAATATTAACTAAAAGTAAAAGTGACAACCCTGGGGATGAACGCAAGAGTAGGCTAAAAACTCGGCGGGCGGCCTTAGATAACCTACTGTTATGTATTTACTGTGCACCAGTCGCACGCAGAGTTAAATTGCGAGCACTATACCAAGGCACGATTCGTGGTTTATAGTTGGTCGTTGGTCACACTGGTGAGACGGATGAATATTGTTCGGCCATCCTCTTTGGTTCGGCTGAAAGACTAGTATCCATGGCCAAGAATCAAGAATATAATATTTAAAAAAAGGACGAAAATTGTTGTTTTTCTTTTCCATTCATTTTCAACTTGTTTTCACGGATTCACGGTATTGTGCATTTTCGACGACTAAATACACTCTACTTATTGGTCGAGTAAAACTAATCTATAATTTTGGTTTACCTGTAGTTTTAAGGAATTCATTAGGTAAAATAATAAGCATAATATTTCATCCTAAACTATGGAAGGTGACCCGCTAGGGAATGACTTGGTGAGACTCGATAATGGATACACGTTGGTTGAAGAAGAAACATACGTTGTAAACTCTGATGATCTAATTGGTGAGTATAGAATAGTCTTAGTCACCTATAAGTTCTGTAGTGGTATGTCCATCATGGAGATTTTTCTGTTTTATTCCCCAATCCGCCTAAATAGGCTACTGTAAAGTGAGAGCACAAGGTTTGAATGTTTGTTTACATGGTTTAGGTAATCTCAGTCATGTTGTCTGCTTGCAATGGACAGAACAACCTCAACTAATTAAAATTGTGCCTCCTAGTCTGTAAATGATTTGTTTGAGAAAACACATATTCTGTAGGCTGGAATATGGCCTCCAACTCTTAGTGTTTTTCCTAGTGCATGCACATGACTTTGTCAGCACCTCTGACTATTGATATTGTGAGGAATGTGGTAAGTCTCAAGAGAAACATCTTTTGAGGACGTAATGCATCATAGTTCAAACCCCTATTGGCCAGCATGGTGGATTTTGACTCTGTCTTTGTGAGAGAAGACCTTGAGTCCATAGTGGGAACAAAGTTGGATGTGTGTACTTTTGCATAATATATTATTTCTACAACCTCTGGACTACATGAAAAAACTTATCATGATCGGAAATTTATTTTAGACCTGCCTATTTATTTAAATAGATGCAATGTTATGATAATATGTAATTCAACCTGTACAAAGTCAAGCATTTTTACTTTCCGAGTCTTTGAAATAGTCAAAGTCATATACGTATATAGTTGGCTGTTTATTTATCTGTATCTAAATACATTAAAACTAATTAATTAAGTCAAGATACAACTTATTTTCAGATGATGAAAACAATTCAGATGGAGGTGGCAAAAATATGCCTTTACGGGAGCAGGATAGGTTTTTACCAATTGCCAACATTGCCAAAATTATGAAGAGAGCTATTCCGGAAAATGGAAAGGTAACACATCATAAACATACTAAATATCAAGATTATTAACCACATTTGAAATTTGCACTTACTCATTTAATTCATGATTGGTAAGATACATTGTAGGTTAGGAAAGTAAAAAGTGCTTATTATGTGTGTATGCAACTTACAAAGTGGTATCAGAACACTGAAGTATTTTGATGCAAAGTTAAAGGAGATTGTATAACCAATGAGGCGTTTTCTAAGTGCAAATAAACCTGTTAGAGGTATTTTTCACTTTCACAATACGAGTGTCACCATTGTTAAGATAAGATAAGATAAGAAAACTCTTTATTAAAAGCCACAAAATAAAAATTACAAAAGAAACAAAGAACACAAGCTTGACATTTTAAATGGCGGCCTTATTGCTCAGAGCAATCTCTTCCAGGCAACCGTGCACGGATAGGAATAAATACAATAACGCGGCTCTTAATATTTTAGGTAAATTAATATAATAAATAGACAACAAATTATAACAACTATGCTTAAAACATTTTACTTACACTAAGAATACATACAAAATATATACACATCAATTTAAATAGAATAAAAGTAAATTGTTTCACTTTTATAGAAAAAAAATTACAAAATGAAACACATCTCACAAAAACCAGAACTATCTCTGACAGGTCTATCTTCTAATAAAGTAGCCAAGTGCGAGTTGGACTCGCCCATGAAGGGTTCCGTTCCAGCAAGTAATATAATATACATAGTACACATAGTTCTTGTAGTTTGTTGTAACTTTGATTGAAGTTTTAATAATAGTGTATTTATGACGTACTACTCATCAGATCGAGTTCAAACTAATTTTCGTTGGTAGTTTTCATAGTAATGTACATCATATATTTTTTTTAGTTTTTTCATTCTCTTACTTTAGAAGTTAGAGGGGGGGGACACACATTTTACCACTTTGGAAGCGTCTCTCGCGCAAGTTATTCAGTGTCGACAAAAATTATATTAGCAACCTCAACATCATTTTTTAAGACCTATCGATAGACACCCCACACGTGTAGGTATGATGAAAAAAAAATTTTTGAGCTTCAGTATGGGGGGCACCCCTAATATTTTTTTTTTTTTTAAACTTTTGTAAAAATCTTAATGCGGTTCACAGAATACATCTACTTACCAAGTTTCAACAGTGTAGTTCTCATAGTTTCGGCAAAAAGTGGCTGTGACATACGGACGGACAGACAGACAGACAGATAGACAGACAGACAGACAGACAGACAGATAGACAGACAGACAGACAGACAGACAGACATGACGAATCTATAAGGGTTCCGTTTTTTCGTTTTACGGAACCCTAAAAATGCTCCATTCTTTTAACCTTTTGACCGGCAGAGTCACCTATACTTGATAAGCGCTAGCGAGCACTGAGCGCCAACCACGTCTATAGTTGACTAAAAATAAAAAACGCACTATACCAAAATATTAATTAAAAATTTACAGTGACTGGTTTTTTTGGCGTACAGGGCACGGAAATGCAATTTAGTCCTGGCGGTCAAAAGGTTAATTTAAAACAATTATTTAATTCCCTCAAACTGAAATTACTGTTACATATTACCCTTACAGATAGCAAAAGACGCGAGAGAGTGCGTCCAAGAATGCATATCAGAATTTATTTCTTTCATCACAAGCGAAGCCAGTGACCGGTGCCAGATTGAAAAAAGAAAAACGATCAATGGCGAAGACATCCTTTTTGCCATGAATGCACTCGGGTTCGATAACTATGTAGAGCCTATGAAGATATATCTAAAAAAATACAGAGAAATTGTGTTATCACCTGTAAGTATTAAAGGTAGATATGCTTTTGGCTATAGATATTTTTTTACATAAGCTTAAATATATGTTCAGACTGATAAAATCATAGTATTCATTTTTTTTTTTTTTTTTTAACTTCTATAGGTTTACACTTGACCGCCATCTCGCCTGATGTTAAGCGACGATGCGGTCTACGATGGAGCGTGTTTACCTAGATAAAACCGATTCACTCTCGATTTGAAGACACAAAGATTGTAACCATCGGGGAAAACCCACTCAGGCAACGTATTCCACAGCTTAGACGTTCTTATCACAAAAGTAGAGTCGAATATCTTCGTTCGTGTCTTTGGAACATCAACCATGAAACGATGTCGCTTTCATTTATATTGATATTCATTATTATGATAAGGAAAAGCTCTTACTGACCAGCACTTAACCTTCGCCAACTAATGCTAAAGCTAGACTGTGCTATCAATTTATATAACATCCATACACTGTTATACCACAGTATAAAGAATACTACCAGTAGTTCAGTACCTTTGATCTTGGGAGAAACGCCAATAATGTCTAGACACGGGTAGAGTTGTTGCAATTTTAAAAACGTGGCACCAAAATAAAATTAAAACATACGAAAGACGTCAGCCCTGAGCCGCGCTCCTGCAATACTAACATTGTAATCTAGGCAATGCAGGAGCGCGCTTCCCGCGTCTCACCCCGCACGCCCCGCACGATTGCCCCGTCTATACGGCTTCGTCGAACGACTGTATGATTTAATAGACTGATTATACTCTTTATGCACTACACTAGTATTATTAGAGGATATTTGTTTATCAGTTAAAAACTTCGTCTCTTATCCTATTAATATTATAAACGCAAACAAAAATGTAAGTTTGTCGCTCTTTCACGTGAAAACTACGTCATTATGAAACATTGTATAAATATTCTTGGGGGTATTAGAACTAACATTGGCTACTTTTTATCCCGGGAAAATAAAGGGGTCGGATATTACGCGGGCGAAACCGCGAGGTGCTGCTAGTTATAAATAAAATAACGATGATATAGAGACAATAAATTAAAGCCCCTGTGATTTAATTTATTTTACTTTAAGTATCAAATACATAGGTCTTAATTTGTCATAGAATTGTAACACGGTGCCGTTGGGGCTGGATATTTAAAGACCATTTTTTTTAATCACAATCATTTTCAACCAAATAAATGACTGACGATTTTCTTGACTCACAGTCCCTGTGGTCGTTGACCTAGCCAAACATTGTGGTTAAATATCGACTTAGACAATTGAAACCAATAAAGCTCCTAATTAAAGGTACTAGTTCGCGGTGAGACTGCGACCGGAAAGCGCGACAGCCACTTGACATTATGGAATTGTATGGGCGTCGTTCGCGTCGCGACCGCGTCAGGAGACCGAGACACGCGAGACGCGAACTGGCGCCCATACAATTCCATAATGTTAAGTGCTTGTCGCGGTCTCCGGTCGAGATCAGACAATCTCCTGTCGCGGTCTCAGCGCAAACTTAGACCTTTAGCCCTGAAATTCAGTAAAGGAGGATATGGAGGAGTAAATTTATTTGCTATGCATTTTTTTACTTGTCTGAAACATTTAAAATACTTAATTATACTGTAAGTGATATCCAATGTTGGTTGTGGTCTGACAATGAGCTGCTGACAATCTTTTTAATTAAGGGCGATGAAATTCTACATCGTCAATCTGATGTTTTTTTTTGTGCCATGACAAGCAAAACTTTTTGATAAGCACTTTTCACTTTTTCACAAGTTCACTTTTCATGTCAAATAGCTTGAGTCCACACTCAAATCACTACCTAGCCCTGCACTGCGCTTGCCACCCAATGATTGTTTTTTAACTTTTATGGGTTTACACGTGACCGCCTGATGTTAGGGGACGATAAGGTCTACTATAGCTTACTTAAAAAAAAAACGATTCACTACCGAATTGAAGACTATAAGAGGTGGATGGCCTCTTATAGTAGTAAATTACCTTCGTCACACGAGTTTCATGATTTTCATACCCCTCCCCTGTCCCTTGTCACAGTTTCACAGTAAGTCCCTTTGAGACCTCCCCCTATCTAGTGTGACGTCATATATTTTGCAATTTTCGTTTTAAATGTAGTGTTGTAATACTTAGATATGAAATACGACGTTATTAAAAATGTGACATCACGTCACATCCCCCTTGACGTGTGACGTAATTTATGGATGGCCGCAAAGACAAGGATATGAGATTATTTATCTCGTGTTTAGTCATTTATTGTGCCTTTCAAATCGGAGAACAGTAATGTTTGCACATGACTGCTTGGTGGTAGAATAACTAATTCACATCTCTGGCCAGACTAGATGCGAAAAGTCTTACCATTACAAATTTTTGTTTCGTTTCGTTAACTAACACTTATTATAACTAATTCTTTGTTATTTTACAGGTAACTATGAACAAGATCAACAAAACTATACTGATTTATAATGGTAAGTATTTAAATCGTATATTTAAATGGGGTAACCATGCTCTTAGGTCTCTATCTGGCCCACACCTATCCTTACAGCTTGGAAATGCCGCCAGTCTGATGGGCACTTTCGGTTAGGGATTTAACGAGCGTGGAGACTAAATTACTGACACCAAGCTTGTGTTTGTTCGTATACCTATTATTTTACATTTTAAAATTTGTATTTATTTGATTAAAATTTAATTAAATCAATAAATATTGGTGTAGAATTCACACACAACACTATCTGGCAACTAATGCTCCGGGTTCCTAGGATTACGTTGCCGTCACATAGCGGACGTAATATTACGGACGTAAAACTACGGCCGTCTTTACGGCGACGACATGTGGAAAGTTCCACTGCCGCTATATTACGTCGTCAGCCAGCAACCTCAACAAGCAGGAGAGAAAAAGAAGGACCTTGATTTAATCAAGTATGGTATAATATAGCTTTAATCAGTTACTTGGAGGATGAACTATTAAAAGAGGAAAATAATCGTAGGGTAGAAGATAATTTATTCAAACCGAGTGGTTTAGAAGGCGCATTAGAAATTTTAGTACGTCGTCGCAGCTCCAGTTGGAATTAAAACCAACGTCGTACGTCTGTTCTGTACGTCGTACGGACGTCGGTCCAGTCAAAAAAACTCCAAAAAATATAAAAATCCAGTCAAAAATATATCGATATGGCTTCACCGCTATAATCTTACGTTCGAAAAAAACGTTCACGAACTATTCAACACCGTCAAGACGGCCGTCTTTCAAATAGCGTCACCGCTTCTTTACGTTACGTTGTTAATCACCGTTCTCTAACAAACCGCGCCATAGTGTTAACATAGACAACGTTCTCGTGACGTCATTCACCGCTACATTACGTCCGCTATGTGACGGCAACGTAATCCTAGGAACCCAGAGTATAAGCAAAGCCACTATGGGAGCCAGAGAGCTTAATACTTATATAGTAAAGTTGTACTCGTTAATACATACTTGTTATACAGACACAGAACACATAATATGTAGGTATTTGTATTCATCACACAAATATTTGCACTGGGTGGGAAACAAATCCACAACCTTCGGCTTTGCAGGCAAACTTGCTGCCAAGTAAGCGACAAGGTCTTAAATTAATTTGTATTGTAATCTCTAAACAAAAAATATTAGACTAAAATTTGTATCTTTCTATAATTCCAGAGGATGGTACATCGTGCGTCCCCGCTGAGAATGAAAGCGAGTCCCAATCCGAGTCGGCTGTCATCTACACATACCCCAAAGTGATGGAATCTTTCCAAATAACGTAAACAATTGGTACTTTATTTAATAAGTCTTAAATCTGGTTACATTCTATCGGCGCGGTCGGTAAGCGTGCAAGACGCTGTCACTTAATTTATTAGCTGTTTAAAAGGGCTTATTACACTTGTCTAAATTTAGTTGACTGAAGTAGCTTCAGTAAGCTATATAGCATATTTATTGTATTTAAAAGGAAGGATGGTTTTTGACTGACAGAATTCATTCGACTAAACGCTAGTGTAATAAGCCTTTTAGGCTCAGCGCAGATGGATAGAAGCGCAGCGGAGAGAATTTTTATAAGGCACTCGAAAATCAACTTTAATTGATTGAATGAAAGTGCAACCTGACCAGAAAACGTTCGCTCAATCTACATCCAAAACAAATTTCACAATCGCGCGATCGTGTGTTCATATCCTGTCTGAATATCTCAGTATTTATCCAAGTGCAAATGTACAAGGTTGTCATCACCACTGGTTTTAAAGGTGAAGTAAAACATCCTATGAAAACCAGCATGTACTTGACGAGCCTCAAGTCCCAGCCGTGGTTGTAAAAATGGGGTGTCTCTAAACCCAGAAATAAAAGAATTATCGTTATTTGAAACGTATAATTTCCCAATGGAGGTATTAGAATAAGATATTTAGTAATAGGAATGTTCATAGTTGTAAGCCTCTTGTAAGTTTTAAAAATGGAATAAAACAACTGAAATAAATTGTAAATATATTTTGAGTTTATTTTTTTTATAAATTAATCTTAAATAAGCACTAGCTGATCCCCTACGTTATTCTTCTGCCATATAAATATGGATACTTAATTTATAGGGTAAAAGGAATGTTGAAGTGATAGCAACACTTAAATGACATCACGTCATTGAAAGATAGTTAAGTTATTTATTTATTTAGATACGGAATGATTTGATATTCTTACAAAAATACTAAAATTACGTTTACAATAAAATTTCTGCTGTCTTCTCGTGACAATGTTCCATTGTAACGTTGCCAAAACGTCGAGAGGTAATGAAATACCTAATGATTTGGATCGCGAATAGTATTTAATATCTTCTTCTTTTTTAGATTTTTATGTGCCTTTAGAATTTACGAGGCTTCATGCCTTAACAGCGAAGGAAAACATGTAAAGTAACCCGTATTGCTCGAGGAAAGACAACTTTCGAGGACTTGTCATCCGCTAACCGGCCCTTCTACCGCCTAACTAAAACGGCTATGGCTTTGATATTGCTGTCTCTATCATTTCTAGCGAATAAAAAAGAGAGAGCAATATCAAAGCTAAGACAGTTTTAGTTAGCCATGTGTCGTTACGGGTTTTTCAGATAACGGAACGTAACTGTTACGCATATCCAAATCGACGGTATCAAAACTATTTATTTTTCATAACTATTTATTTTCGTATTTCACCGTAACAAGATAAGATTCAGTTTTCAATAACCGAACGCGTCAAATAGATCTATGTTCCATTATTCTTCCTCACACTTATACCACTACGTATATATGTATCTCACTCGCTCTAACCGGTACGATACAGTTATGGCAATAACTAAAAATCGCTACCGATTGCGTTACACGCAAAGAGTTAAGTATACATTTCGTTGCGCGTTATAGCAAGCAGTGGTTGTTATGTAGTTTTAAAAGTGCATACCGCTACTTGAAATATAAGCAGTTATGAGATTTTCACATACCGTGTTTCGGTATAAAGTCTTATAAATAGTTATACAACACTTTATGATATATAACGACCATAGTTAGTTTTAGTTAGGCGGTAGACCCTCCGGTATTAGCACGTCGACTTGACAACCTCCTCTGTTATTTTTTCTTCGGTTAAAAAGGCGAGGCCCGAGTCCTAGTGAGACCGTAAGGCTGAGAGTCCACCAAAGCGGAGATGTCTGAAGCGGAGACGAGAGGAGACGTCTCCACTGGAGCTGAGCGGAGACGATATGTGTGAATAAAGAAATTCTAATAAATGGTTAAAAAAACCTCATCTCTGCATTGGTGGAGTCTCAGCCTAAATTGGGCTGCTAGCTATGCATAAGCATAACCATATAAGCATATGCTGAACCGAAATAACTTAAAACAATGTTTACCTACACAACATTATCAAACTAGCATTAGGTAACTATCTCCAAATCACTCTCTAAACTTATCAGTGATGTAACTCGGCAGTGGAATCAAGTACAAGAACTTATTAAACACCATGATGCCCGCGGAAAAGGCAAACGAAATGCCGAGATTGAATTCCATGTTGAATTCGCCGGCTTGGTACAAGTCCCCGTTGAAAGATTTCGGAGCGAATCTTTCCGAAAGGAACGCTTTGCCGCTTGCGTATCGACAGTTGCTGTTAGAATTAGTATTGATGCTTGAGGACGTTTGAATAAGGTTCGTTATCGTGGTGCAATTCTCTTGGTCACTGTAGGGAAGGATGTTGAAAGCCGGCTGTTTGAAGACGCTGCGGTGGAGGTAGATGGAGGCGTAGCGAGTATGTGTTACGTATGTGATGTAGTATAACCATTCTTCGAAGCCTTTGTACGATCTGGAACAAGGAGATTAACAGGTTTAGGTTTATAGTAAGGACTGACGTCCAAGAAGTGAAGCAATATGCCAGCCCAATACAGCAGAGCCACTCATTTAAATGTGTCACTGAGAGTCTGAGATATACTCGGAAGTTGCTCTATTTATCTGTTATTTTAAAGTAAGACCAACGTGTTGATATTTAAGTAATAGAATAATAAGATAATTGTTAGGGGTTGGAAAATCCCTTTGGGGTTAATGATTTAATGATAGGCCTGTCAATGATAATTACTTATTACTACGCGTAGTGTTAAGAACTTATTACGCGGTTGTGCTTGGAACATTGATATAAACCATTGATGTGCCCTGAGCACCTTGAAATTGGTAATAAACTGCGTCTGTGTATCTAGCGTAAGTGATTTACACTTACACACCACCACTCTACTTGATCCCTAGAATCGTTAGTGGCAAGGTATGCTGTGGTTCTACTTATTTTGGTTGTTGACAACGAATAGTGATAGGTAAAAACGTCTGGCGTTCACCGCTTCCTGCAACCGATTAGAACAGAAAGAGTGAGCTCACTCTTCCCAACGATGACATAATTCCGTGCGCCTGAAGTTTGAGAGGGCACATCAATTTGCAATTTTTTTCGTTTGAAATTAAACAGAGACCAAGTATTACCTCAAGACTCCACTGGCTAGCATGACATACACGCAAGTGATGTAGACATTGACCAGGGCCGCAATAAGGCCGTTCTTCACCACCGCCATGACGGCCAGCGACTGCTGTTCAGCGTACGTGTAGCACGACCACAGCACCAGCGAGAAGTACACGTAGTCCAGTGTCTCGGTTATGTCGGAGACGATTCTGGAAAATAGACGAAGCACATTTAATTTGGTACTACCCTTTGCAGAGTCCGCAAGGAGGAATATGTGCCGTTTGAAGTTCGCTCTATAGGTACACGGGCCAGAGCTGGTGTGATGGTGTGTAGTATTTAGTATTTATACTTAGCAGAAAGGCAAAGTGATTTAAGTATAATAATCGGAGGTGTCCGTGTATTGCTCGAACAAATCAATACTAACATTATTACAAGTACCATACTTTTAGGTATCAAGTTCCTTACACCTACCTGGTACCCTGGTACCCTGGTAGCGATGTAACATGACAGAGACCGAGAGATGAGATTCCGTGTCGGATGCAACCGAATGGATTTAGAATCGCTACCCTGGTAGCGATGTAAGGAATGGATTTAGAATCGCTACCCAGGAGTTGCAGTTGCGGAATACTAACACAATATTTTTGTCTAACAAATAAAGGACTTTGAATTTTGACATAAAGTTCTAACGTAAACGTGGCTTGTGCAATGTACAAAGCTGTTTTCACTTCAAAAAGAAAAAAATGGCTTTTTGTGTTGGTCCATAGATCTCCATATAAGGCTCCTAAGCCTCTAACCCTAATATTGGGTAACTGCCAGAAGGTTCGTAAAGTTAACAAATCTCAAAGGTAGCCCAAAATTTGGTAGGCAGTAGAGAAGCAGAGACTACTTGAGGCCAAATGTCCTAGTATGAAAATTAACGTAGTTGTTACACATTTAACTTACGTGTGATATAGCCACTGGACGAGGCCGAAACTTGAGTTATCCGTTGACTTAATTCTTAATTAAATATGCCATAGGTCTGTTTATAAACTCACGGGTAGATAATAGCAGCGGCTCCGAAGCAGGCGACGAAGGAGAACGGCAAGGAGACGAGGTTCCAAGCCAGCAGCAAGCTTGCTCCGCTGTACAGACCCTCCTGCGACTCTTGGTAGTATCGCGTACGGTAAGGGCCGACTGCAAATAAACAAACACTATTCAAATTTATTGTGTCTTGAACATAATTTTAACATGTTAATATAATCAAGACGATCAACGTCCGCGTTCATGACTACAATGTATTTAATCCTTCTGTTAAAATATATTTTTAACCCCCGACCATAAAACCAGGTGTTATAAGTTAGACGTCGATGTCTGTCTGTCTGTGTGTTTGTGTGTCTGTCTGTGGTACCATAGAGCTCAAACGGATGGACCGATTTCGATGCGGTTTGTTTTATTTGAAGGTTAGTTTCCGTGCGGTGGTTCTTAGCTATGTTTGGTTGAAATATATTCAAGATGGATGCCTCCACAAAATGGTAGACAAAATATTTCTTCACAACCTCTCTCAATATGGGTATCAAATGAAATGGCTTGACTAGTAGAATATTGTACAAATTACAAATTCGAGACAGCCCCGAATGTCAATAAAAAAAATTGTTCTTGTTTAAACTGTTTGTCATAATTTTACTATATTATGTAACTTTGATATTGCTCTCTCTTTTCTTTTGGCTTCTAATTATAAAGACAGCAATAGCAAAGCCAAAGCCGATTCAGTCAGCTTAAAAAAAAACAGGACAAGCGCGAGTAGGACTCAGGCACGAAGGGTTCCGTACGATATTATATGGAAGCACACCTTAATTATTTATTTTACTTTAATTACTTACTTATATTTATAATGAACATAAAACTAAATATTCTGTGAATAGTTAAAGCTCTAGCTAGTTAATGTCTACCTGTCACCGTTATTAGTATTCAAGCAAGAAATATAAAATGAGTATCAAGTAAGTAATAATACTTAAAATAGTTAAAAAAACTAAAAAACACGCTTTCCGCCACCTTGGAACGGCCGCCATGTTGGATTTAGGTTACGTGTTTATTTTTTTCGTATCCCATTCAGCAAACCCTTTCATTTAATACCCATATCATGGGGGTGCATTTCAAATAGCCAATCCGCCATCTTGGATGTCCGCCATGTTGGATTTAAGACACGTGACTATTTTTTTCGTATTCCTGACAGCAAACCCTTTCATTTGATACCCATACCATGTGTCATGGTGCATTTCAAATAGCATGCCCGCCATCTTGGACGTCCGTCATATTGGATTTAAGTCACGTGACTATTTTATTTCGTATTCCTGACAGCAAACCCTTTTATTTGATCCCCATTCATGGGGGTGGATTTCAAACAGCCGTGGACTGGCTGTATCTTGGGGAAGCCGCTATATTGGATTTGTAATGACGTTTCTTAGCTAGTCATGTATAGTCATCAAAATTCAGAGCGTGTGCAAAATTTATCCTAATTGAAGACCGGGAAGTGGGTCAAATTAAGATTCCAAGATTTTCTTACATAGGTACATAGTAACAAGTGAAGCTAATATAAAAGCGTGCTAAAAATAAAGTTTGTTGTATGGGAGCACCCCTTAAATATTTAGTTTATTTTATTTTATTTTTAGTAGTTGTTGTTATAGTGGCAATAGAAATACATCATCTGTGAAAATTTCAACTGTCTAGCTATCACCGTTCTTGAGATACAGCCTGGTGACAGACGGACGGACGGACAGCACGGTCTCGGTAACATGTTCCCGTTTTTACCTTTTGGGTACGGAACCAGTGCATCATCACTCGCTCAAGGTCACGCGGTTTTAGCCTACAGCTAGACCGTCCCTCCCAGGGGACAAGTGCCAGTCGGTTGTCGGACGCACGGCTGAGCGCTCGCGCAACACGTTTCCCGCGCATATTGTTATTAGATATGTCGACAACCCTCCGCGCTAGACAGGGACAGAGTTATGCGTTAGAAAGAGCGCAAATGTTTATTCGAAAGGTATTGTGAGCTGAATTGAACTTTGTTGTGTCCCAGCAAGAGTCGCTATTTATATAATTGTTTTCGGTAAGTGCTAAGGCTTCTGTAATAATATTTATTCTGTGACGGAACCCTAAAAAGAGTAAAGCCCGTATGACAAATCCAATGAAATTGTTTATTTGTCAGAAATATTTCGGTAAATTTAATTTAATTATTTAATTCAGAAGCAAAAATAGAGGCAAGGTTAGTCGACTTAATTCAAAAGCAAGTAGATTGAAAAGGTATGGATTGAGTAAGCTTAGATTAATGTATGATATTATTACAATTCACTGAATTCAGTAGCAACTAAATTTAGCCAAGCATAATAACCACCAAAGTAAAAATGTAATGGGAAACATACACAAGCATATGGTGTTCATAATGCTGATGAAGTAGGTCCCGACGATGGCGTTGAATATCAACCCGCTCTTAGTTATGAAGGCTCTTTGATAATCCTGTAAAAATACAAATTGAACGTTAGTGAATAGATAGATACACTTTATTGATACACCAAAAGAATAACACAATTAAAAAAAAATTGCAGTCATAGGAACTGCCGATAGAAGTGAAAACTTGCTGTTGCCCTGGTACTGGTACCTAGGGGCAAACGCAACTCTTTTATATTTCTGTTGTCCTGGTATCTGGAGATAAACGCTGGGCTGTTGGAGGTAGGTAATCGAAACTCTTTACTGTTCTGTTGCCCTGGTACCTACCTGGCCGTTGTTACCGAGTTTAACCGAAGATTTCATATCCGATCCGATCCATTATCATATCCAAGCGTGACGATTGATGAATCCATTTCACAGCCCACGAAAATTCTGTCTATAGCGCGCCTAAAGAAGTTTTCACTTCAAAAACCTTAAAATAATGGGTAGGCAATCAAGAAACTACTAAGTGAAGTGCGGTCTCTATTGGGTAGGTATAGGAGTAATTTTATCCGAAGAAAATCATAATCTATTTTTAATACTTGTTACACGCCATTAGTTTGTATGTTCATTCGAATATGGTCGGTTAATCTACCCAAATTATTTCGAATGTAAACATTCGAAATAATTTGGGTAGATTAGATGATTATATGTTCTGTTATCACCTCTATTTTGTTTACCGTGTATTTCACTATAGTATTATATTTAATACTGGGATTTGAGTCTAAATATGTGTCATTTAGTGTAGAGGGCGCCGGTGGGATACCATTCACTTCTACCCGCCATCTCAAAAGAGTTTTAGAGGGGTTGGCGCTATAAGTAGATGGAGCAAAGCCGTTGAAGGGCATTCGTTTGTGAAATTTTACATGGGAAAGATCGAACAGTTGTCAATATAAATTCTTACATTTATTCAATTGGTTTACGTTTACTCAATTGATAACATCAGAAGTGCTATGAACATCACGCCTGGAAATCACAACGGTGATGAGAAATAATCGGAAAAGCAAGCGTCGCCCGCAGTTAGTTAAAAATGTTATTCTTGGATCAGTTGTGTCAGTAGTGCATAATGTACACGTGAGTAAGCAACAGTTTAATATTACGATTTACTTTGAAGAAACGATGTATAAAATTGTTTTAACCTTGTTAACATTGCATTTCAAATGAAACTTTTGCGAATCACCGACAAGTTAAATCTATTAATTATTATCTCGTAAAGGGGGTACTGTAAAATAACCTTCGATTCCGGGAACTGCAATCAGAACATTTCGTAGAATGAAACATCTTCGGTTTTTTTTTAAAGTTTGTGAATACTGTTTTATGAAACTTTATGAGAAGTAGCTTATTTTGTGGACGAGTTGTTGCGAGGCACAGCAACCATAGATAAAAAGTGTAAATCAGTTAGATATTGGTTTAAATATCTTGCAGGGAAACTGTTTGAAAAAGGTCATGCATTTTAAAACATAATACAGTAATAGAAAGTGTTACATCTTTGATTTGAATTTGGTTACCGTAGTTGGGTTACAAAGTGGTTATATTCAGTGCAGTTATATACCCTTATGGTTGAAATTAGAAAGATTTTAGTCAGATGATGCCGAGCTATGTACGTTACCAATGAATTGTTTTGGTATTGTTTAAAAAAATAAGACCCTTTAATTCGCTATAAATATCACTTGGGAGCGTTTATAAAAACTACATAGAAGGCCATATATGTGAGAAAAATATGAAACCCTGAATAGGTACGATTAGTAGACTTGGAGATATATGTAATTGAAAGTCAAACCCAATCGAGCAGTGCAGATGTTGTCAGGTATTATGATTGATTGCTGACGAGTTAACGTTTGAATAACGTAGTGAAGTGCAATGGCTTCGATCCATTGACAAAGTAAGCGTTAGTGTGAAACCGTAATTACCTTGGACATAAACTGACGTACCTGGTGTCGGCCTACGAGTGTAATTGCTAGAGAAAGCATTAAGAGTGAACATAATGAACTTTGACTTTGACTTTGACTATGACTTTAATGCCACGTATCTAGAGTTACCAGGCGGCAGCTAGGGAAAGGTGTATGTTTGAGATTTATGGAGAATGTGGGTAATGTAGTGACGTACCTCGAGTTGCGACAATGTGGCAGCGCAACTGCTTGGGAAAGCTATTCATTACTCATCTTAAGTGGATTTATGGAGAATGTGGTAATGTAATGACGTACCTTGAGTTGCGACAATGTGACAGCGCAACTGCTTGGGAAAGTTACTCATCTTAAGTGGATCTTTGATAAAATGACTAAATTGTACATTTTGTTCGCAGCAACTACACCAGATTGTGACACTGCCAAGGTTGGCAGCGTACGCAGGAGGGCCGTGTTATCACCTCTATTTTGTTTACCGTGTATTTCACTATAGTATTATATTTAATACTGGGATTTGAGTCTAAATATGTGTCATTTAGTGTAGAGGGCGCCGGTGGGATACCATTCACTTCTACCCGCCATCTCAAAAGAGTTTTAGAGGGGTTGGCGCTATAAGTAGATGGAGCTAAGCCGTTGAAGGGCATTCGTTTGTGAAATTTTACATGGGAAAGATCGAACAGTTGTCAATATAAATTCTTACATTTATTCAATTGGTTTACGTTTACTCAATTGATAACAGTTCGGAATAGAATGACGTACAGTCCGCGAGGTTTAAGGTGAGCTTTGCATTAGCTTAGTGTGAGTGATCACATGCATACGCATCTATTACCAAAAGTACAGTCAGACAACAAACTCTTAAACAACAAGCTGACATTAACTATCCAGGATCAATATGGTCATTACGAAAAGAAGTATCTCTTTTAGGATTCAAATGGTCAAGGACAGAGAATAACAGAAAATTTTTATTGGAAAAGCATGAGATCCGTCACCTACGTTATCTATTCTATGCCTACGTATAACTTATTTACTTAAAAATATAAAAGTTACGCAATATCGATCACTCAATATCCATGCTTAAACCACAACTTTATCAATTGATACTGCATAATAAACAACGATTTATTGAATATAAAATTGACACCTTATTAAGAGAACATGGTCACAGCGTCCTGCGTCTGACTGTACTTTTGGTGATCACTCACACTAATGCAAAGCTCAGCTTAAACCTAACCGACTGTAACAATATATTTTTCATCCCACCAGCTCGGAAAGAGTACTTTTGCTCCTCGATATCAGGGCGCAAAAGTCGTTTTTACCCTCTAAGAGGTTAAAGTAAATTTGAATTTAGAACATCGTGTGTACTGAGGTTTTGAATTCAAAACATAATTTAACCTATTTATTTCTACCTTCTTGGTGCCGAATTCATCATACATTTATTTTTAATTTGTTAAAAACTCATACTCGGAACCTCTTTGGTGTACTTTTTTTTAAATGCTTTGCGCGCAATTTTCTTTTCACGTATGGAGGATAGAGGTAAAGAATGTTATTTCAAATGGCAAAACATTTTGAAATGCTATGAATGAATCAATTGTAATCGAATTGAAGTATGCCGAGTTGCCGAGTTAAATAATTAAATATTATTGACTACTAAAATAGTAACTAATAGATAATTTCAAGTAGTTGTGCAGTACAAAATAATGTAGTAAATATAACATCAAATAAATAATTACTATTTTGAGAAAACATGTAGGTACAATATATTTTGGAGTCAAAACTTCTTTTGGCGCGCCAAAGACAGATTTTTCGTGGGCTGTCAATTTAATTCTAGCGTCACGCTCGGGAATGATAAGAAATCTTCGGGTAAACTCGGGACCATAGCCAATGGCCATCTAGAAATGCCTCAGCCTTTCCCATTGGCCATTTAAAAATATGTCTGCATTTCTAGATGGCCATTGGCTATGGTCCCGAGTTTACCCGAAGATTTCTTATCATTCCCGAGCGTGACGCTAGAATTAAATTGACAGCCCACGAAAAATCTGTCTTTGGCGCGCCAAAAGAAGTTTTGACTCCAAAATATATTGTACCTACATGTTTTCTCAAAATAGTAATAATGCTCATAGCCACGCCCTCCGGTTTCACACGCGTAGTTTCCAAAGTAAAAATCAAATTCTGAGTTATAAGTTACCACTTCTATCGGCAGTGCCTATGACTGCCAATATTTTACTTTCATGAATTCTGAATAGTACGTTTATTAATTTCCTTTAAAATGTACCCTGATGCAAATTTAGCGCTACTATAATTTAATGCATTTGGGCGGACACTTTTTCATGTACACATGAAACTCCTTACCTCAATCGGTCAACTCTCCATATTTTCACGTCATATTGTTATTGTTAAAACCATGGCTAAATAAACTTAAGTTTAAAACTTATAAAATTGAATACAAGTGAAAAACCGAAATACCATAATAATAAGTGATTCTAGCGACCAAGAAGTTTATTTAACGCCAACAGAATCGACTGAAACTGAAAATGTGCAAAGCGTTTAGTAATTTCCTCGCTAGGGATGAAAAATTACGTGTTACACTCGAGTGCAAAGATTTTTCACCTTGTGCTCTTTTGATTCCCTTGCTACGCTCAGGATTCTAATTTTTGAATCCCTCGCTACGCTCGTGATTCAACTTTAGAATCCTTCGCTTGGTCGGTCATCAAAATTGAGCACGCGGTTAAAAAGCCACTTTGCACTCTTGTACAACAAATAACTATTAACTAACTTTTAGAAAAGGGTAATGATAATTTAAAGCCGAGGTGTGGCCACTATTTGCAGACTACCCGTGTTTTTAATCCGGTATTTGTTAGGACCGCTCGAGACGGGAGCGTCGGGACATTCGGTGTCATTCAGTCGGGGGCTGTGCCAACGCACACCAGTGAGGAAACACACGTATATCGATACTTGCTTTTTGGGTTCCAACGGGTGAAGGAACACGTATTTTTAGACCCCGGGCGTCGGTTGTGGACTTGCACAAGTGTTTTGTACGCGAGGATCGCGTTTTCGTTCGGTCGTGAAGTTTGTGAATTGGGATTAAAGATGGCGGGCGTCGGTTCTGATCTTTGGTTTCAACGGATTCGAGGAGCGAACTTGTTTTGGGAACGCGGTCTTTGAACGAGCGAGTCGCTTCAAGGCATCTAGGAAGACTTTGGTGCCACGCCACGTCCTCGGATTTTCGGCGGTCGGAAGGAGGCCGACCGCACGTCGAAAACAGCGGATAAGTATCGTAAACATTTATTTATTATAAAATTAGCTACACGGGACAGGGGTAGTTCTTTGGGAAAGGTTAGATTATACACCAGTGTACCAGTGTACACAAGGTACCGTGTAGTTATATGTTTTACTAGCTGTTACCCGCGACTTCGTCCGCGCGAAATAAATACTGAGGTAACTCAGGCAATAATTAATTTTAAACCCAGGCACATTTTCTAAAACCAGCTTATAATAAAACAATTTCATCAAAATCGGTTCAGTTGTTTAAGTGTGAAAGCGTAAGAGACATTCGTCCCCCATTTCAACTTCAATTTCATCCCCATACAGTTCGAAATTACAAAATTGCTAGAACAAACATTTATTGGCTTCGTGCCAAGTGCCTATATAAAGAGTTTCATAGTTTTATTTTCGACGAATGGAAGCTTCCATGTATACTTTCATCCCCCATTTCAATTCAAATTTCATCCCTATATAGTACAAAACCACAAAATTGCTAGAAAAAATATTCGTTTGCTTTGTGTAAAGTGTCTATATTCAGAGTTTCATGGTTTTATCTTCAACAGTTGGAATTTCCATATTGACATTCATCCCTCATTTCAACCTCAATTTCATCCCCGTACAGTTCAAAATTACAAAATTATTGGAACAAATATTCGTTTGCTTCGTGTCAAGTGTCTATATACAGAGTTTCATGGTTTTATATTTAACGGTTGGGAACTTCCATATTGACATTCATCCCTCATTTCAACCCCGATTTCACCCCCGTACAGTTCGAAATTACGAAATTGATGGAACAGACATTCGTTTGCTTCGTGTCAAGTGTCTATATACAGAGTTTCATGGTTTTATCTCCAACAGTTGGGAATTTCCATATTGACATTCATCCATATTGAAATTACAAAATTGATAGAACATGCATTTAATTGGTTCGTGTCAAGTGTCTAGATACAAAATTTGATATCTTTGAAAATCACGTTTCATACAAAATTTTCATACAACCGTTCATCCCTTGTTTCACCCTCTAAGGGGTTGAATTTCGCAAAACCCCGTCTTAGCGAGCGCCTACGTGCTAAAAGGGACCTCCATGCAAAATTTCAGATTCCTAGCATTTATAGTTTCTGAGATTCCTTGATAAGTGACCTTTCGCTTTTATATACCTATATAGATTATTTTAGATAACGTCACAATCGTTTAAATTGTGTCATAGAATAGATAATACAGATAATATGATTGTGTGGTAGCAGAGCTTAGTATAGTTTTAGTATATAGTTAACAATCTCGGTACCTAACTCATTACAAGATCAGATCGCGGCCGGGCCATCAGGCTGATCGAGTAATTTATCGAACAGTTATCTATCATTATAGTCTTAACTAACGGGTATACAGAACTGATTTTTTTGTATACATACTTACTCTTAAAATAGCGCTATAATTTTTATCAAAGCTTGTAATAAGCCAGCTCACATAAAACTAGTATTTTCGTATTCTAAGTAATTTCATTCAAAATAACCTCAAAAAACAGACAAAATCGTTAATAACTCGCCAATGATATTATGTATGTGGTTGGCCGGCGAAACTTTACAGGATTTTGTGAATATACGATAGGTAGGTACTAGGTAGTCGGCACTAACGCAAAATCCTTGTTGTTGTTCGTTCGAGAGCCAGAGCTTTTTTCCATTTTCTAGGATTTAAAATAATAACTCCTGAACCATGATAATCATTTTCATGAAAATTCTGACACAAATATGTTTTTTTTAAATAAACAAAATTTATGAA
Source organism: Ectropis crepuscularia (assembly GCA_963693475.1). NCBI lineage: Eukaryota > Metazoa > Arthropoda > Insecta > Lepidoptera > Geometridae > Ectropis > Ectropis crepuscularia. Next base: position 6,845,908 of record OY856340.1, read on the forward strand.
AAATAAAAACAATTTCACCTCCAATTTGAATATAAATCTGAAAATATTGATCGTGGAGTAAACAAAAGTGCGAGAACCAAAGTTGAAGAAAATAAAATTCCACCCATTACGATTTTTTGATAAGCTTGATAGTATAACTCTGCAAGTATTATATAAGTGTAATAGATTATATTATTGTATTAATACTATTGAATAAAATAAAATATATTATAATAAAGAAACGTAACAACTGAACAGGCACGATCCATTGAACAATAATTAGATTGGCTGTTAAACAATAATAGATCCCGACTGTTCAGGTGTTGTTATGTTCAAAGTTTTTTACCTGAAAGAATGACAAACATCAATCATCAAAACACACAAACTTTCGCATTTATAATGGGTTTAGGACTCATCTCAATTAGGTATTAACATGTTGCGTTTACACCTTACAGCGTAGCCAATAAACCATCCATGTCAACTTGTCAACAAACAAAATAAGTAGAACAACAGCATATTTATCGCTCCGCAAGCGATTTTAGGGGTTAAGTAGATTGGTTGTGTGTAAATGTAAACTACTACTTACGATACTCACAGAGACGTAGCTACGCAGCTTATTACCAATTTCAAGGTGCTAAGGACACATCAGTCCACAGAACAAATACTCCGTGAGTATTTGTTCTGTGGACTGTTGACAAGTTGACTGTTTGTTGACAAGTTGACATGGATGGTTTATTGGCTACGCTGTAAGGTGTAAACGCAACATGGTTTACATGGTAATAATTGAGATGAGTCCTAAACCCATTATAAATGCGAAAGTTTGTGTGTATGTATTGATGTTTGTCATTCTTTCAGGTAAAAAATGAACTCGCCCTGTTATTAAAAGTGGTGGAACATCGCCGCCAAAACCGTCTATGTTCCACCACTTTAAATAATAGGGCGAGTTCAATCGCTTCTAGGCATGGGTTCGATATATCGAAACGTAACTTATATCGGATATGTGTTTAATATCATACCATATCGATATCTAAACATACATAACCGTTTTCACAAAAACTTCATCGAGTTACGGTTTATCCAAAGCGCAACGAACTGCGAATAACGAACAAAACGCAAACTTCACATCACGAACGATAATATGGCATCGACGGTTTTTATTCGCTTTGTCTCTGTCTTACCGTACAATTTTTTACTGGCGTAAAAGAGATAAAGCGAATATTGCGTAACTTCGGCTAGTGATTGGTTATACGGGTAACAATAGTACGTGCGATTAGCTATTTCTTAACGCGCTAGAAATAAGGTCTGGTTACGTCTAACGGTAAAAGTCTGAGTTTGCGTTACGCTCGTTTCACAGTTACTGTTACTTGTGCAAATCGTACTACTGATATCGATATCTGAAAACGGTTTTTGATATCGATATGATAACTAAATATCGGTTACATATCCGTTTGCAACTATATGCGAAAACGCCCATCTCTAATCGCTTCCCAAAAATAACTTAATTTGGCCATGTGATCGTCTAGGAAGACGAACTCACACGTATGTCGTTAGAGACGTAGTGATAATTTACTCTGTGAACACAAGGTGCTGTTGATCTAAATAATCTAGGCCCTGCCCATGAACGCACATATCGTGTTTTAAGGGTAGTCAGCGCCATCTAGTTCGATTTAGTGTAACTATAATTTGCATTCTCATCAATTAGCCTATGTTATTTCACCACTAAATGGGGTGTAAAAAACACCAGTTTCAGTGGTAAATCCACTAAGTTGACAACACCTAAATGAGATAATAGGTGGCTTGTTGTTTTATAGTCGAAAAAGCACAAGTACTACGAAGCATCAGAATTTACGTAAAATTAAGTCACTTTATTATTAAGGTATTTTAAAAGTTTTAAAGCGTCTGCAAAGCAAAACGGTACGTGTCTGGGAGTATTGGCGACATATTTTTAAGGATATTGCATATTGCCCATAATATACGTGAAAATTAGTTAAGATAATTTGCGTAAGTTTTGTTTTATGTACCTTCATTCTGATATCTCAAAATTGGAGGTAGCGGTTCGCGCCGCGACCGCGACGCGAGACCGCGACCGGAGACCGCGACCCGAGACCAAGACAGGCACTTGACACTATGGAATTGTATGGGCGCCAGTTCGCGCCGCGACCGCGACACGAGACCGCGACGCGAGACCGAGACGCGAGACCGCGACAGGCACTTGACATTATGGAATTGTATGGACCCCAGTTCGCGCGCGCGACCGCGACACGAGACCGAGACCGGAGACCGAGACGCGAGACCGCGACAGGCACTTGACATTATGGAATTGTATGGGCGCCAGTTCGCGCCGCGACCGCGACACGAGACCGAGACCGGAGACCACGACAGCACTTGACATTATAGCTTTGTATGGGTGCCAGTTCGCACCGCGACCGCGACACGAGACCGCGACACGAGACCGAGACCGGAGACCGCGACAGGCACTTGACACTATGGAATTGTATGGGCGCCAGTTCGCGCCGCGACCGCGACACGAGACCGAGACCGGAGACCGCGACCGGAGACCACAACAGGCACTTAACATTATGGAATTGTATGGGCGCCAGTTCGCACGCGCGACCGAGACCGGAGACCGAGACGCGAGACCGGAGACATCGAGACGGTCGCCGCCCCGGGCCTCTACCGCCTAACGAAAAACGCTTTGATGCTATGACGCTTTGACGTTGCTGTCTCTTTTCTTCTCGCTTGAAATGAAAGAGACGGCAATGCCAAAGCATCAAAGCGTCAAAGCGTTTTTCGTTAGGCGGTAGACCCCCCGGTCAAGTAGTGTCTCGTGTCGCGCTGGAAAAGCATGCGTGTTATATCCAGTCGATACACCGCTGATCTATGGATTACGCTAGGACAAAAGCTTATTAAAAATACTTTTTGTCAACGTCGCTTCGTCAGAGGCATATTTTTAACCGACTTCCTAAAAGGAGGAGGTTATCCATTCGACCACCGTATTTTAGGGTTCCGTACCTAAAGGGTAAAAACGGAACGCTATTACTGGACTTGGCTGTCCGTTCGTCCGTCCGTCTGTCACCAAGCCTGTCTGTCTGTATCTCAAGAACGGTGATAGCTAGACAATTGAAATGTTCACAGATGATGTATTTCTATTGCCGCTATACTAAAAATAAAATAAAATAAATATTAAACGGGGGCTCCCATACAACAATTAATTTGATTTTTTTACAGCGTCTTGCTCGATTACTCCGTTCCAAAATAAACTAGACGGCGCAACTAGTACACTAAAACACGCATTCGACCTCGTCGTAAAAATCGTAAGTTAAAATCAAAATTTTAGAAAAACTTTTGTATGAAAGCCTGTCTGTAGTAATTGCGATGGTTTATCTATACGGAATTCAAATAAAACCAGAGGTTTTCGCCGTTTATTTGCTAAAGGTATGGAACCCTTCGTGCGGGAGTCCCACTCGCACTTGGTCACTTTTATTTTAATGTAAACCTTATTACCTACATATGATACCTTATTTCTCGAGAACGCTCGAACAGATTTCAAAGTTTCTTTTTTGGTTCGGATGGGTATGCTTCCCGAATGGTCCCATATTAGAAGTCGGTGCTACTTTTATCCTCCTCATAACTCAAAAACTATTTCTCGTTAACTTGACAAACTGCTGATAGGTACATTGAGACTTGCTCCTAATTTCATGAATATACTTCAAATGGTTATTTAGATATTAACGTCCTAAAATCGTCATTATTAACACTGACTTAAGTGAAGGTCTGGAGTTCATATGAACATTGCTTTCATTTACCAGCGTGTCGATGAGCTTCATTCACAGCCGTGGGGCTGAAAAATCTCTGTGTGGATGCGCCCAACCATTTCAAAAGGACACACAATCTATACTAATATTATAAAGCTGAAGAGTTTGTTTGTTTGTTTGAACGCTAGGATCTCGGAAACTACTGGACCGATACGAAAGATTCTTTGTTTGTTGGATACTCCATTTATCGAGGAAGGCTATAGGGTATATATAACATTACGCTACTATCAATAGGTACGGAGTATGAGTGAAGATGGTAAAGAAAACGGGGAAAAATATTTCTCTTCGAGAGCTTTAGTTCCGTGAATTTAAATTCTCTTTGGTCACTGAAGTTTGTGACGGCGCCTTGAAGTAATCAAATTTGTTCTACAACAATGCATTGTTGCTTATTTACGTATTTTTAGGGTTCCGTAAAACGTAATAAAGTGGCCAGCAATGGATATTTTAGTATGGATTTTCCTCAAATAGACGCGGGTGAAACCGCGGGGCACAGCTAGTAATTTAATATAAGTACTAAGTCAACGGGTGCACCAAAATAAGTTTTTATTTAAAACAATAATTATACTAAATAAAGCATTGTATTAAAAGCCTTGTAATTATTACATTTTCCAAAGTGCATAGTGCGCCGCAAAAGCGCGGGAAAACGGTTATCGGGATGTTATCGGGTTACGTAAGTACGTTGTTTGTTTAATTTCAATTAATTGTATAATCAATGCCACTTTTCGTTGTTAGTGAACTCCTCCTAAACGGCTGAACCGATTTGAATGAATTTTTCTGTATGCGTTTGGGCAGGGCCCTCGATGGTTTAGATTCACAAATCAGCCCGGCAGATGGCGCTGCAGTTGGTATCTAGGTTATTATCCGAGGAAAGCCGGAACGGGCCGCTCGTATACATATAACAAACACGAAAAAACAAAGAAAAGTATTCAATAGCGTAAATTAAATCTTATTATAATACATATTTAAACTTCGAAAGAATTTTACAACAAAATGCAAAATATGTCTACTTACTTATACTTTTCTAATTTTATTTCTATCTAATTCTAATTCTATTTCTAACTTTTAGTCTAAATGCATCTGTCATATTATATCAAGATGAGGACCAATTCAACAAGGAGGCGCCATAAATTAATTTATGTGCACACCTACAAAAAAAAAAGTAGGTAGGTACCTACGTTTCCCGCCAAAAATTAGCTTCCCGCCAAACTGCAAAAATAACTTTGGTGGTTTTAAAATTCGGTGATTTCTTTGCTTGTGTCAAAGTCCAAAAGATCAGTGATTCAGTGCGTTTGAAGCATAGACTTATCAAGCGGTTAGTAAAAATGACTAGTTTTTCTAACGAAGATTGTGAAGCGCTGATTGAGCTAATCAGACATCACCCCTTGATATACGATTCACAACTAGACTCCTACAGGGACGAAAATCTGAAGGACAACATTTGGAGGAGTATAGGTGAAACCTTAAATAAAATAGGTGTGTTATTTGAAATGTATTTATTCTGCATAGACATACGCACATAGGTACTAACATAGATGGAATCAACTTAGGCAAGCCGTGTGACACGTTGTATTTGCCATTCTACGGCTCCTTGCTGTGACGTAAAGAAATCGGTCAATTTTGCTCTAATGTCTAGTCCGTTGCTATTCGAAAACCCTCCGGTTCCACGTAAAGAAACTAAATTTGAAGGTAAATTTTCTTCTTGATTCCATCGATGTACGGGCATTTGAGTGTATTCCAAAAATCCGTCTCTTAATAGGTTATGCAAACAACAGGCAACTAAGATCATTTCTGTGCATGTTTCTGGTGCTATGCCGATAGGGGTGTAAAATATTCTAAACACCTGAGACAGCAAACCGAACGCGTTTTCCGATACTCGTCTAGCACGACAAAGGCGATAGTTAAATATTTCTTTGCTGAAATCATTTTTGGCGACTCTTCTAGCGTAAGGTTTCATCATAAAAGTATCTAGACTAAATGCTTCATCTCCAACTAAAAAATGTGGTAATATTATGTTCGAATTCGGTAGATGTTTTGATTCTGGAAAATTAAATTCTTTTTTCATTATTTTTTTTCCCATTGCCGACTTTTGAAATATTCCACTATCTCCTTCTTTGCCATAAGAGCCAACGTCTACTGCAATGAACTTGTAATTATGGTCTACAATAGCCAGGAGAACAATCGAGTAAAATTCCTTATAATTAAAATATAACGATCCACTGTTTTCAGGGGCCCTTATTCTGACGTGTTTTCCGTCAATAGCGCCTGTGCAATTAGGGAATTGCCATTTATCCCAAAAGCCTTTAGATATAAGCCTAAAGTCACTTTCTTTTGGCATAGGCATTAAAATTGGCACTAAAACAATCTTCAAATGTTTCAACACCTCTTTGACTATTTGAGAAATGTAACAAGGTGATATACGAAATGCGAATGATAGCGACGCATATGTTTCTCCATTTGCCAATAACCTGAAAATAAAAGTGTGTTCATAACAGCAGAAGTGAAAACTAAAATAAGAAATAACTATTAAGTAGATACGTAGTGAATATAGCGACACGACAGTGACAGATGCGGCAGAAGGACTAGTATCCACGGCCAAGAATATTTTTTTATTATTTTGATTTTATCTGATTTTATTTGGGGACATTGAGTTATATTTGACTAAGTCAGTCCCGTATTTAACACACAAATTACATAACAGCACCGAGTAATAATTAGATACAAGAAATTCTATTTTTAAACAGCTGACGGGCCGACCTATAAAGCATTCTAGCAACGTCCGACATGGGCTCTGCTGATGATCCAAAGCATCTTGCTTTGGATCATTCCGACATCTAGGCTGTTTAATTTGTATGTGTCCACTAAGTTATATCTCATAGATGCGCTCTGGACACACTCCATTAAGAAGCGATGAATGTCTTCTACAGCGGCACCACACATATTGCAACTGGGGCTATCAATTTGTCCCATTAAAAAATTTAAACTATTCAGTGGCATGTGTCCAATCTATTGACAGAGCGCAATCTATGAGCAATTGTAATATTTTCGCGAGTTAAATTTACATATGTCCACCATGGCACTTGAGGAGGTTCAGTTTGTATCGTGCGATACCATATACCCTTTGCTCTTGAAACCTTTTCAAAATTATCTTTCCATTGTAACTTCATACGAAAGAATAAATAAAAAAAAATATAGTGACAGCAGCCAGACAGCAGCAGCAGCTGTTTCTCTCTCGCTCTAGTAGGCTACCCTCGGCTGTCTCAAGTTCACCCGAACATTTCTTTCACTTCCGAGCGTGACGATGATCTTCATTCACTGCCCACGAAAATTCAGTGTTTATAAATTGTACTAAACATGTTTTCACATTAAAAAAAACGGTCGAAAATTTGCGGCACAGACCGCTGTATCTTTTGGTTGCATTGGCCTAGAAGTTTGATTTTGTCACAGCCTCAAGGGACAAAAAATTTGAGTGTATGATATAAATTGCAACTTGATACCTTTACGTGTTCCTGAGAAAAAAAATCTTGACAGGCAGACGAACGGACGGACAACAAAGTGATCTTGTTGTTCCGTTTCGAGTTACTGAACCCTTAAAATATTAAAAGTACTACAAACAATTACCTTTATTATTATACATTACAGATTCCGAATGTCGTAAAAAATGGAAACTAATCAGGGACTCCTACAATAGATACAAGCGCAAGCACAAAAATCCAACGGGATCTGCAGCCCCACCTAAAAGAACAAAGTGGCAATTTTATGAATGATTAAAATTTCTAGACAACACTCCGTCAGAAAGGCAAAGCTGCACCAATATAGAGGAAGCTAGTAATATCTCCACTGATGTGGGATATGTAGATACTCCTCCCGTGATTGCAGATGAGTCGATCCATTCTACTCTTTCCAGGGAGTTAGAAGAACCTTTACCAGGAACTTACACTCAAGAAAATTCTATATCACAAACAAAAAGCTCCGAAAAATTAACTCGGAAGAGAAAAAGACAAGAAGACAATGAATTTATAAAATTTTTGAAATACAGGCATGAAAATCGAATTAGTACACTGGAGTCCATAAAATCCCAAGGATCGGTTGATGATATATCAACGTTTACTAAACACATCGAGACGATGTTAAGAAAATTAAGCGCTCGTTCAAGAGCAATGGCAAAAACGGAAATATTTAGCATTATCTCAAAGTATGAGATCGGAGATATTGACGGTCCAAGTGAACACCCCTATTCAAGTTCATCATATACGCCATTAAGTGCAGAACACCAAACACAGAGTGAATTGATTGATTTATCTTCTCACCAATCACCAAATGAACCCTTTCAAAGCATTTTTAGCGATGTATGCAACAATTTCAATGATTTACCTTAGAGTTAGTGCTAATTTTTCTTTCAACGATATTTTTCCTTTTTCATGCATTGTTTTTTTCAATAAATTTAATACATAATCAAACTGTGTTTTATTCAGCCGAAAATACTTCCTGAATATATTGTCATCAAACATTAGGTGTTTCTTGACTAATAGCGAAAATGATCCTTCTTGGCCTCTAGTTAAATATAATTCCCTAATAGGTACTCTTTTTTTAGTTTTATATTTGTAATAATAATATAAGAGCAAATCATCGTCTTCTTCCTCCTCCAATAGAAGTTCTACAACTTGGTTTTCCATTGTGATCCACAAAACACAACTGACTCCATCGACAAACTCTCCATACTGAAGCAACCGTGACACTTGTCGCGGTCTCCGGTCTCGGTCTCGTGTCGCGGTCGCGGCGCGAATTGGCGCCCATACAATTTCATAATGTCAAGTGCCTGTCTTGGTCTCCGGTCGCGGTCTCCGGTCTCGGTCTCGTGTCGCGGTCGCGGCGCGAACCGACACCTCAGAGACCGAGACATGTGTCGCGGTCTCCGGTCTCGGTCTCCGGTCTCGGTCTCGCGTCGCGGTCGCGGCGCGAACCGCTACCTTAAGCAAGGTAAAGAGTTTGCATGCGTTCTTAGTCGGTACATACTAACACTACTCAATCATCCACATTTCGTTATCAGAAAATACGTGACGTCTGGCGGCTCTGGGATCTTGGACTATTACTTTTATGGAAGGCGCTAGAATCTACCGACCAAAATTAAAAGGAAGTAGTTTTTAAGTACCTATACATATTTGTAACTAAGTAGAGATATACTCTGCCGGAATGAATTTGTCTGTGATTCTGGCCCTTAGGTGGGAAGTAATTTGTATGACTTTTTCCCTCTCTATGGAGGTATGGAGGGAAGCAGCATTTTTCAATTTTCATTTTACTTTTATTTTATTTCTGTAATCTGTGGGGAACCCGGTGTCAGATTTGAAAGCTTAGCCAGAGAAAAACCCGGCCACGGTGATAAGGACGTAAAATCAGTATCTCTTTGTCTCTTTCTCTCTTTTTCACAAGTACCTAATAGGTAATTAGAGTGTCTCGTTCCCGCAAGTTGTGACGTCACTTATTGTGCTCCCCTGATGTAAGTAGGTACTCGAAATTATCAGCGATGACCCCACATTATTTTTTGTTAATAAAATTTCTAATTTTAGGTTCTATTAAAGTAACCGAACACTTTGTAAATGTATGTTTAATTATTGAGAAATTAAATAAAACTTGGTCGAAAATTGACTCCTGATTTAATATTGATTTTCCCTCTAAACTGTGTCATGCTATTCTCGACTTTATGTATATCAAGTTAAGAAGGGCCTCGCGCGGGTGAAATCTGACTTTTTCCTGGCACTAGCCCCCCCTTTTAATTTTACGTAAATTCTGATGCTTCGTAGTACTTGTGCTTTTTCGACTCTAAAACTACAAGCCACCGATCATCTCATTTAGGTGTTGTCAACTCAGTGGATTACCACTAAAACTGGTGTTTTTAACACCCCATTTAGTGGTGAAATAATACCTTATTCCAAATATACGTGAATAAAAGGTAAACAAACCAATGTCACTCTCAATATGACAGACTACCATTTCTCAACCATTGTTTTACAAGATAGTTTGTAGTACCTTTCATTGCTTGCCCTTTTAAATTTTCGTCGCAAAACAAGGCTAAATATATATGTATGCATATCATAAACACCCAAATATATGTGGGAACATATATTTGGGTGTTTATGACTGCTGGGACTTGGAACAATCAACACATTGCCGCTGTAAACAATCGCCAGACACAAGAATCTGCAATTGCTGAACATTTGATTAATGCTAAAACTGGTCATTGGATCGAGATCCACGACCCGAAGTTTCTATTTATCGAATGTCATTACTACGCAAGAATGGTTCGGGAAGCATTGGAAAATAAAAAACATAGGTATATATTTCAACTACGACGCGATGACCACGATGCCAATAACCGAGAACTACCCGGTTTACGGTTATCGGCGTCGCGGAATCCTCTAATAAATAAATGTGTGCTTAGCGCACTGAGTTTGGAGAAACCTGATATGGTTAGTGTTGTGTGTAGTGTTGGTCACCCTGCGATTTTTGAAGCCCAAATGAGGGTAGATGGAGATCTCCTCTCATTTCATAATGTAAGTATGGCGGGCATATATACATTTATTTCCCCCACGTAAAAAAAGGAAAGGCGAAGAATTTGAGTTCAGAGAAGAATGTAACACTAGAACCAGTGACTTAGAAAAGTAATTTAGATGTTTCGTTATATGAAAACGTTCCTTTTATTTTTAACAATAATTAAATCTCGTTCGAATTGTCCTCGTACTACCCAAAACTGATCATAACACTATGATGTAATATTCTGGAAACACATACAAAAGTTTCGATCAAAATAACACAAAATTTATGGCATTTTAGAGTGAAAATTATACAAGATTTTGATAGTAAACAGCGTAATTTGGAACACGTATTTAGAGGTTTGCGATTTTCTCTCAACTCGTTACGACACAAGAAACCTTTTTCTCGGAGTTCTTTAGTCATACTCATACTCTTTTATTGATGACGAGTAGTTATATGTCATAATATTCAAGATATTCAAATATTTACCAATACAAGTCAATAATTAAAAAAAATCAGACGTCAATTTAAAATCCCATTACAATAAAAATCAAATACTTAATACATTACATTAAAATCAAATTACATTACAATTGAAAATTCCAAACTAATGACAAAAATAAATAGAGTAAAACTAATCCATCTATACTAATATTATAAAGAGGAAAGATTTGTATTTTTGTATTTTTGTATTTTTGTATTTTTGTATTTTTGTATGTATGTAATAAACTCAAAAACTACTGAACCGATTTCAAAAATTATTTTACCAAAAGAGAGCTACATTATCACTGAGTAACATAGGCTACTTTTATTACGAGAAAAAATTAGAATTACTTTCATTTCTTTACTAAAACCAACGCAAGGTATAAAAAAAACAGCCATAAAATGGCTTTCATCGCATACGCTGCGGAAAGTACCAATGATAGAACAAAACAATGTTCTACAATATTATAAAACGTATTAAAATCTACAAAAAACCTCGCGAGACCATATGTCTAACTACTGTAATTACGTCGCTACAACTGTTTTTTTATATTTTAAAAGAAGATAAAAATGCCGATCAAATTCAGACCATGTTATCCATACATTTGTATTAATTCTTATCCAAATAAACTATTTCGTATTCAAGATTGCTTTAATACCTACTGATTCCTTTTTGAATTATTAAAATCGGACATTGCATTCAAAAGATATTACGAAGTTAAAAAATTCCATCCTGTCGAAATAATAATTATCGACGCGACGGGCCGGCGCGGCGCGCCGACTGTAGCGCGGCGCGGCGCAACGTGGCGGTACAATGCCAGCGATACAAATCAATGGATGTGCCCTGAGAACCTTGAAATTGGTAATAAATTGCGTCTCTGTGTGTATCGTAAGTGGTTTACAAACGACCAATCTACTTGACCCCTATAATCGCTAGCGGCGAGATTTGCTGTGGTTCTACTTATTTTGGTTGTTGACAAGGAATAATGATAGGTAAAAACGTCCGGCGTCCACCGCGTCCTGCAACCGACTAGAACGGAAAGAGTGAGCTCACTCTTCCCAACTTTGACATGATTACGTGCGCTCTGAAGTTTGGGAAGGCCAATCTTGGGTTCTACGATCTATGGTAGATGTAGAATAAGGAAGAGTGTACAGCGTTCATCCTTCCCAGTCAGAGTGTTGTTATCTCAGAATACTTTTTTATCATGTACCGCGTTGGTACATGGTTCCAAGACTTTAAAATCGTGTAAAAGAAACTTACCAAGCCGCATGCCGAGACGGGGGTTTGTTACAAAATTATAGCCAATGGGAAATCCCTTTGAGAGAAGCTTCAATTTCCCGGTGTCCGTTGAGGCTGAGAGTTGTTTGTGGTAATATTCATCGATATAAATCAAAAGATGTGCCCAGAGCACCTTGACATCGGTAATAAACTGCGTCTCTGTGTGTATCGTATCTGGTTTACATAAAACCAATCTACTTGACCCGTACAATCGCTAGCGGCGAGATTTGCTGTGGTGCTACTTATTTTGGTTATTGACAACGAATAATGATAGGTAAAAACGTCCGGCGTCCACCGCGTCCTGCAACCGACTAGAACGGAAAGAGTGAGCTCACTCTTCCCAACGTTGACATGATTGCGTGCGCCCTGAAGTTTGGTAGGGCCTATCTTAGGTTCTACGATTTATGGTAATATTATTATTTTGTTTCCGCCGTATTACATTACAGCTAGCCGTTTTGAAAAATAGTGCCTTTTTGTAATGCGGCGGTTCAACGATTAGCCGCATTGTCATTGCGATACGTTCTTCAATAAGGCGGCCCACGTTCAGCCGTATTGTATTACTGATTATATTATAGGGTGACCAAATTTAAAAAAACATAATTTAAATAAACAAAATCAAAATTAATTTCATTCATCCGAAAAAACTGACCGATTACTTACGGTATTCCTTAATATTTTTTTACAACATTTTACCTCTCACATAAAGTTTGAAAGCCCATAAATTGATATCGGTGACGGTACACCTAAGAAACATGGTGCACTTCCATAGACAAGGGTCTATCATCCAGATTTGACTCCGGGTGGGCTCCCGCCAGAAGCTCTGCGCTCAGCCCTGAGTGTCGCTTCTCCATACTCGGCCTGCGATACACTACGGCTACTTGCATGGCTTGCTCCATTCAGGACCTCCCTTGAGCTTCTGGCTCCCGCATTTTTTTTAATACACTCCAGAGGTAGTAGCGCCAAGACTATATGGAGTCGGTGTGCTCCGAGTCGGATCTGGGTCTCATGTAACCAACCCGGTCCGATTTAGTCTTAACAAGGTGGACGGTGGAAACGAAATAGTTTCCAAGTAACACCCAGGGTGACAAGTGACACTCCAATAATATTGTGTACAATCCCTCCGAACTCCAGAATCCACTGTCACTTCAGCAATTTAGCAACACACTTGCAGTACCTATTCAATGCCATAGTTGTTGTTATGTCAGGCTGTGCCATGAGTGTTAAGAATCGGAACTAAAAATTGTGAAAGAGGCGGCTAATCTCTCACTTTATTACTTAACGGCTAGCCGTGTTGAATGACGTATGGCGTCGAATACATTCCGGCGGTTTTTTAATCAGCCGTATTCAATCCGGCTGATCGTTAAACCGCCGCTTTACAAAACGGCCCTCAACCAACTAAGCCACCAGGCCAGCCAGTTTAATGTTTTTACTCTTTAAAGTTTTGGTTTCTAATTTTGATAATTTGGAAAAATTTGGTCATGTACGTTTCATTTAGCATACCTACTTAACAAAAAATATTGACCCCGTGCGAAGCCGGGACGGGCCGCTAGTACTTGAATATAATGGAAATAGGCATTTTCACAATGTGGGCAAGAGAGGGGTACCTATGTTAGAAAAATAGGCGCGTCTTAAAAAGAATTATTTGATGAAAAGAAGTATAAATGTCTTGAATGCAACATTGAGAGTTTGAGAAACACATATCAAATTGCTAGTACTTAAAATCATATTTCTATCATCCTACCATTACTTTCTATAACTTTTAAAATAAGATAGTATAGAATTATTTGATCAATACAAATATGAGTATATGGTATTTAAGATCGCAATAAAGTCGAATCCTGTTTGTGAAAAATATTTTAAGGCAAGTTCATAAAAATACTAAGATTAAACGATGTTTATGTTATGGTATCACCTTTTTTACCCGACTGCGCGACGCAAAGGAGTGGTAATGTGTTTAACAGTCTATGTATGTATGTATGTATGTTTGTATGTTCCTTTGAAGCACTATACAGACCATGACCAAAATGTACCTACTTTACTTGCACTTTTGAATTCTCACCTGCACTCAGTTGGACAGCTTACAAGTGACGGCATAGTGCTGAATCTTATTATTTTGTACCCGTCTATCATCCTACATAGGTCTCCTGCTGGTTCATTTGACCCGTAAATTTTGTTCACGGGCCTGTAGTCTATAGGCGATTGAAATCGCCCTGTAAACGTAAATAAGAAGTGGTGGGACATAGACAATTTGGGCGTCGATGGAACGAAGCCGTCGATATAAACTATCCCTGATGTGCCCTTAGCACCTTGAAATTGGTAATAAACTGCGTCTCTGTGTGTATCGTAAGTAGTTTCCACACAACCAATCTACTTAACCCCTAAAATCGCTTGCGGCGCGATATGCTGTTGTTCTACTTATTTTGGTTGTTGACATGGATGGTGTATTGGCTACGCTGTAGGTAAGGTGTAAACGCAACATATTAATAATTGAGATGAGTCCTAAACCCATTATAAATGCAAAAGTTTGTGTGTATGTATTGATGTTTGTCATTTTTTCAGGTAAAAAACTTTGAACATCTGAACAGTCGGGATCCATTATTGTTTAACAGCCAATCTAATTATTGTTCAATGGATCGTGCTTGTTCAGTTGTTACGTTTCTTTATTTTTATATATTTTACTTTATTCATTAGTATTAATACAATAACATATCTATTATAGAATTCTAGACCACCAGAAATCTAAGTGCTTGTATTTTTCTTTTCAGTTTTTTTTTAAATATGTATTGTATTAAGTACCTACGTAGTTTGTTTCACTTTTTACGTAGTCGGGTTTTTGGATTTTTTAAATTACTTATATATTTTTTATTTTAATCAGGAAAATTACGGAAACGGGAACTAGGCGGGGTAAAACCGCAAGGCACTGCTAGTGAAGTAGGTATAAGTAAATCACAAGCTGAGGCGATCAACGTTCTTAAGAATAAACCATGCGCCATGCGCCTGATGGTAAGGAACACACCTGCCCATAAATATTGGTGGACAATTCACACACAACACCATCTGACCCCAAACTAAGCAAAGCTTGTATGATGGCGGCCAGATAGCTGATATAATACTTATATAGTTTCAAATACATACTTATTATACATAGAAACACCCAGACACAGTGCAAACATTTGAATTCATCACACAAATATTTGCACTGGGTGGGAATCAAACCCACGACCCTCGGCTTCGCAGGCAGAGCTACTACCAACTAAGCCACGAGGCCAGCAAAAAAAAACTTAAAAGCACGGTTTTACCAAATATTCGATTAATATAATTTGAATTTAAAAATTGAATTAAATGTTAATAAAATCGCATAAGTTTAAGCTCAATTTACATGATACATACCTGCGCTTCGTTGTAAAAAATCCATAGAATCAAGAAGTATAACGGAAGAGTGAAGAGCCTCATGAAAATCTGCTTAATGCCGTTCTTCTTAAGGTTGAAAATGGATGCCAGCATCCGTCTGCAACAGGATAAAGTGACTGTTTAGAAAGAAAATCAGTATTAACTTTTGAACATTTGTAGCAAAAGAAAACTTAGCGTTTACCTTATACAATTCAATATAAATTAATTGTTTTAAGCATTTTACTTGATAACACAATCAACCACTTTTAAAGAGTCCCTCGCGCAAAGCTATTAAGTTTAGGAAAAAAATAAATTACAAACCTCAATTTCATTTTTAAAGACCTATCCATATATAACCCTCACGTAATGTTTTGATGAAAAAAAAATGCTAAGTCCCACTCCCAGTTGTATACCCGCAAAATTTATTGTTTTTTTTTTACTTTTTGTGTGAAAATCAGTTACCAAGTTTAAACAGTATAGTTCTTATAGTTTCGGAAAAAAGTGTCTGTGACATACGGACGGGCAGTGACAGACAGACATGACAAACCTATAAGGGTCCCGTTTTTTGCCATGTGGCTACGGAACCCTAAAAAATATATAACTAGTTTTTTTTAACTAAATATTATTTTCTTCTTTGTTTTACTTTTTTTTTATTGAAGTAAAACTTCTTTTGGCGCGCCTAGCCTGATTTTTCGTGGGGTGTGAATTGAATTCTATCGTCACGCTCGGGTATGATAAGAAATCTTCGGGTAAACTCGGAACCATGGCCATTGGCAATCAAGAAATGCATCAGCCAATGGAAAATGCTGAAAGAACGTGGCCTGGGCATCATGACATGACCATCTAGAAATGCGTGAGCCAATGGGAAATGCTGACGCATTTCTAGATGGCCATGCCATGACGACCAGGCCATACCCTCCGGTTACACCCGTGTAGTTTCCAAACTAAGCTATCAAATTATGAGTTATAAGTTTTCACTTCTATCGGCAGTTCCTCTGACTAACAATTTTTTTTTCAAGTTTTTTTAAATTTGTGCTGCCATGATAAGATAAGATAAGATAATCATTTAATGACACATCAATACATACACTAAATTGAGCTGCAAAATGTTTACAACTAAAACTTAATATAGATCATAATGTGTCTCGTCACTTTACACAATTGTTAAAGAACAGTTAATTAGTTTGCTGTATAGGGGCAAAATGATTAATAATAATAAATTTAAAGTATTATACAATAATTAAGACATTCAAAATAAATAGATCATAAACAATAACAATCATAAATAATAGATATTTAGGTCGTGATCAAGTTTCCTGTTATGTTCACAATATAAGTTCAAATCGTGACAGTTTAATATAACTGTATTCATAATTAAATAGTCATACAGGTTGCAACACTGAAAACATACATAGAGGTACCAAATCCTAAACAAAGCACAGCTCCGGGGCAACAGTCAAGCATATACTCTATACAGATTGTTTGCACTTATTGTCTTCGATGTTAGATGCTAGAGTCATAGTTATAAGTTAAGTATTCTTTCACAGTGTACAAAGTGCGCTTTAAAAGAAGTTGTTTCACTTTCTTCATAAACATTGCATCACTAGGTAGAGTTTTACAATCCTCCGGCAACTTATTGTAAAGGACTCTACCCATGTTTGTTGGAAGTTTGTTTGCCATTGATAGTCTGGACTGTGTCAGATGAAGCATTGTTTTTATTTGACCTGTTCTCCGTTCTTTAATTTTCTCGATTTTGAATCTTCCCATGTTGTTCCTTGTGTATTTAAGGATTTCAAATATATAATGAGCAACTGACGTCATGATGATCAAGTCCTTATAGTGCTCTCGACAACTTTCTCTAAACTTTGCGTTTACTAGTACCCGTATTGCTCGCTTTTGCATTTTTAATACTCTTTGATAATCAGTTGAGAAGCCCCAGAAGATTATTCCACAAGACATCAAGGAGTGCACATATGAGTAATAAATCTCTTTGAGACTCTCCGGGGATGTGGCATGTTTTAATTGTTTTAGGGCATAAATACCCTTCGCCATTCTTTTACATGTATGGTCTATATGACATTTCCAGTTAAGTGCACGATCCAGATGAAAACCCAATAGTTTAACATTATTTGTACTCAATATTTTGGTTCCGTCACTTAGTTCTATGGGTTGGTTGACTGGATTGGATAACTTCAAATTTATAAACATTACATTGGTTTTCTCGCTATTCAACTGTAGACCATTTATTTCAAACCAGTGATTTAGTTTCGACAGAGCTTCTCGTATTTTCAATAGCAAGCTTTCGTAAGAGTTACCTGACAGTATGAGCGTAGTATCATCAGCGTATTGTATTATCTCTCCCTCGAGCTCCAACATGGACAAATCATTTACAAAAAACGAAAAAAGGATATTTCCCAATGACGATCCTTGGGGAACTCCGCGAACATGTGTTCCGCTAATGCAACTCTTGGTAGTGAGGGCCCCATTAGGTCGGTTTTGGTCAGCTGGCTGGAGACTGAGGATTTTTGAAGTGAAAACTTATTTAGGCGCGCCTAGACAAATCTTTCGTGGGGTGTAAATTGAATTCTGGCATCACGCTCGGGTATGATAAGAAATCTTCGGGTAAACTCGGGACCTTGGTGATTGGGCATCTAGAAATGCGTCAGCCAATGGGAAATGCTGAAAGGGCGTGGCCTCGCCATCATGGCATGGCCATCTGGAAATGCGTGAGCCAATGGGAAATGCTGACGCATTTCTAGATGACAATGCCACGATGGCGAGGGCACGCCCTCCGGTTACACCCGTGTAGTTTCCAAGGTAAGCGATCAAATTCTGAGTTATAAGTTTTCACTTCTATCGGCAGTTCCTATGACTGCCTATTTTTTTTATAGGATAGAGTGACGGACGAGCAGGACATGTGCCTGATGCTAAGCAACATGCCTGCCACATAACAGCACAGTGACACGCAGCTATTGGAATATGAAGAGTCCAAATCATTACCTAGCACTGCACTACGCTCATCACCCAGAGATATAAAATGTTTTATTTCTATGTCCATTAATTTCACTGGAAACATTGCCCTTCAAACCGGAACACAGTAATGTTTGGATATGCTGCTCGGCGGTAGAATAACTTGGCAAAAGTGGTACTTCCCCAGACGGACTCTGCAAAGAGTCCTACCACTACAAAATGGGCAAATGGTGTATGGTCTGAGTGCGCCGTAGTTGCACAGGATATTATAAGGGTCGGAGCATGGAGTAAATATCCCCGAGAGTTGCAGTTTTACTTCTGAATTGTGCCACAATATCGCGATTTTGCGCAATATCATTAGGTAAGTCGCTAAGTCGATCAAATGTTCCCATTGCTAGGGCCTCCTCTCGCAAGGAGTTACGCACATGACTCCGATAAGACTGGCACCAAATACTTTCACGTAGAGCATCCATATGACGGTGACCCCGCTACGTTTGCCGTAGTTCATCTGGACTTTGTTAGGGTTGCAGGGTCCCTGCATGAGAACCGCCTTGACTTGAGCTTAAGGATTTTGCTTGTGCAGCTGGAGCTGAGGATTGTGTGGGGATGGAATGGGGGTTAAGGCCGTCTAGCACCTAATAACATGGGCATAAGTGGCCCACTAAATGTTCCCACTGCTAGGACTCAGGGCGGTGTCTTGCAAGGAGAGAGAAAAGTCCACGTTAGCCCAGTGTGGGTTGGCGGATGATATATGACCTCGAAAGATTCTAGGAACATCTCAGTTTCCTTCTCCGTTTTTAAGTTACCAGCATTACGCAGATAACTCCGAAAAAACTGGCACCAAATACTTACACATAGAGCATCCATATGACGGTGACGCCGCTGGGCTTGCCGTAGTTCATCTGCACCTTGTTAGGGTTCATGAGGCGGCTCTCGTGCAGGGTCCCCTGCATGATGGCGTGGCCTTCCACCTTGAACTTCTCCACTAGCGCCTCGATCTGCTGGTTGGACTCTATGAACCGCTCGCGGGAGCGACGGTCCACTGTCGACAGGCACACTGGAACGAACATAAGTAAATGCCATTAACATTACCTATAAATATCAGAAATTGGGTGTTTCAGTTTCAGAACGAATGAACGGATCAGTTTGAAATTCGAAACACAGTTATTACCGACAAAACTAGTACCTAACCAATCAAGGTTGTCTTGTCACCCAAAATCTAGCCAAAGAGAGTTTTTTATTATTATTTGGAATAAGTAAGTTATCTTACTTATTTCAATGTTACTAAAGCAACTCGTGTTTTTGCAAAAATCCAACAATTTTTCAGTAACATTCAGAAATCTCATAGCCTCATAACTTTTCGTGAAATTCCTAGGCTTTTTTGCAAAAACGCCGTTTATCAAATAATCCTATCACATACGTCGGACACTCAAAAAGTTTTGAGAAAATAAAAAACTAACTTGTATGAAAAAAAAAATATACTAAATCTTTTCAAAGAACTCTCCACCAGCCTCTTTTTTAAAGTTTCATGCGTCTGAACCAATTTTGAAAACATTTTTTCCAGTCCTCCGCAGACACCTCTTTCACGGCCTTCTTTTAAGAAGGCCGCTGTTAGCGCGTCTTCCGGTGATGAAAACTGTATCCCTTTGAGCTGACTTTTAATTTTAGGGAATAAAAAGAAGTCACACGGAGCCAAATCAGGACTGTAAGGAGGGTGCCCCAAGACTCTGACCGGTGTGGAGTCCAGGAAGTCTCTCGTTTTTATCGCAGAGTGTGCGGGCGCGTTTTCGTGGTGAAGAAGGACCCCGCGGAGCCCGGTGTTCGGTCGCTTGTTTCTCATTGCAGAAAAAACTTCTGGCAGGCATTTTATGCTGTGCCATTCGGCGTTGACACTGCTTTGGTCTCGAAGTGGAATTGAAATTAGGTATTCCGTCAAAGTGAAGAAACTAGCGATCAAAATTTTCCTTGCGGTCTTCGATAGCTTCACTTTCGTAGGTGTTGGTTCATTTTGAAACAGCCAAACTGTCGACTGACGCTTTGTTTCTGGATCGTATTGATAAATCCAGGATTCGCCACCTGTCACAATGTCGTAAACGCGCCGTGACGAGCCTGGGTAAAATTTTTGTATCATATCACGGCACCAATCCACACGGGCCTGCTTCTGAGCTTCGGTGAGGTTGTCCGGTACCCAGCGGGAAACTATCCTCCTTACGCGAAGGTGCTCGTGCAAAATCTTGTGAACACTTCCTGAACCAATCTGCAGAGTATGCTAAATCTCTTCGTACGTAATGCGTCTGTTTTCTTGAATTTTTTTTTTACTGCCAGCACTCTTTCTTCGTTGACAGCCGTCGTAGGAAGACCACTCCTTTGTTCATCCCCCAAAGTAAAAAGACCGCGTTTGAACTCGCTATAGGTACCAGCGGTAGGTGGTTGCTTTTGAAGGTCCTTCATCCATAAAAGCAATTCGAAGTCGATCAAATGACTCGTCAGGTTTTAAGCTACATTTGAAATCGTAAAAAATCATAGCACGATAATGTTCTCGACGCAGATCCATTTTTTAATAAGACAAAAAAAATTGAATTCGCTCTCAAAAAAATGCGGAGGGAAATTTGAAAATCGAACAGCAGGTCTACTATGAAGTCCGATAAACGATATATCGGCCGAATTTATGGACGTTTCCTACCACGAAAGACAATCGGTCGGTTGCTGGGATCGGCCTTTTCGTTCGATCCGACCCTCATCTGACCTAAGTCTATATAACTAAATAATATAACTTCCGACCGAGATGTATCGATCCGAATGTTTTTCGTGGTAGGCTACAATCCGATTCAGCTGTCGGTCGGATCCGATCATTCGGAGTTTGTTTTCGTAGTAGACCTGCTGATGTATTTTTACTTTTAAATAATCGAAGTTTTCAAAATAATAACAAGTGGCCAGTGTTTTATACATAAAACCTTTTTTTCGCAAAACTTTCTGCGTTACCTGGTATATACAGTCAGTAACGGTAACATCTCACGTTCAATTATTTTGTATATAGGATCTAGGTTAGGTACCTATGTGTATTGTACATATATTGTAAATATACCTATTGTGTTTTCACTTCTGTCGGCACTCGTAGTGTTTTGTAGTGCCTGAGGATGTTATTTCGGCAAAATCATTGAAGTCTTTCAAGAACAAACTTGACAAATGGATAGCGAAAGACAATTAATTTATTAATTAAAAGAAAGTAATTGTCTGTTAAAATGATATCATTTTAACAGACAATTACCTATAATTTTGTTGCATATTTCAACACTGAGATATAGGCATATCAGCTAATGCTGCTCGCCTATTATTAAATAAATAAATAGTGCCACTGTTTTTTGACGTGATAACGTCTTATAATTCGATGAAGCCGGCTGCACGCCCGCAAAACATGACGTCATGTGCCGTTACCGCCGTTACCTCGCCGCATGACGTCGTCAGTACCATTCCATCAGTGTTTTCTTATGACGTTGTCACGTTCAACTATCGTCAGTAAACCGACTTTATAGACAACCATTTTTTTTATCAGCACAGTGCCACGCAGCTATTTTAACGCGAAGAGCTCTAGCCATGCACTGTGCTCGTCAAAACATTTACAAGAAAGCTCATTACAGCAGTAGGTATCTAGTAAAACTTACAGTAGTACATAAGAGGATTCTCCAGCTGTGGGCACGGGAAGCCGATACTTCCGAAGTAATCCAGAAGGTTCCTAGTGGGTCCGGCGTACACAACGTCGCCCAGACACAGGTATACCACGCGGTCCAGGAACGGGAACACGTCTGGAGAACGAGAGATTTCAACTTATTATATAATATCATGGGTAATATATTGGGGTGGATTGTATTTAAATTGTAGGCAAGTTTCTTCTAACTAGGTTCTGGACTTATGGGCACGATTCTTCTATTTCTGTACGACGACAATGCAATGCGACAACTTAAGAGGAGACGATGTTTGCAATTGCTGTTGCTGTCAAAATATGTTCATTTACAAGTCTCTAAAATTTAACATAAAGTAATGTGTGAAAACCTCAGGTGAAAACGTGGTCAGTAAAATGACAATCTGCTTACTTTACGCAGGTCGTCATTTTATTTGCATGCAACTATACTCATTGTTATTTCAGCTGCCTAATTTTCTCTCCGCTATTTGGGTGATTTTGGAAGGTCTCGGTGTGTGACTCGAAGACAGCGGTCCGCCTATTCTAATACGTTTGTATGCCTGAAAACATATACAGGATGATCCAGTACAGCGAACAACACTTGTTCTATTATATTCGGGAACTGGGAAATCAGTTGTTGCATCAGTCTAACTGAGTTTAGATAAAGTTATTTTATTTGGAGTAGCTGACTTCGCGGCTTGATGTTTTTTTTTGAGAAAAGTACCTATGGCAGTTGACCTCAGGTGGCTTCTAGCCTACCTAACTTTAAGCTACCGCAGAAGGCGTTGAGTCAAACTGCGGTATTAGGGCTCCATAGTAACCCCTCGCTTTCTACGCTACCATGTAGTGTTATAATTATACCTGATCGTGGTTTTTCCATAGTCAGTATGATGGAGGTGCCGTAAGTCTTGGCGGCATTGGACAGGATAGAGATCACCAGATACGTGTTCAGAGGATCCAAATCCCAAGTTGGCTCGTCCAGCAGCAGAATTACTGAAATTTAATACAGCATCATCACAAGATAAGGAAAACTGTTTATTTTTATTTTCTAAAATTATTCACCAAGTCACCTTGGATCCTAATACTTATTACAATCTAGCCTAATTTATTGAGTCTAGGCTAATGAGTAATTTATATCTAACTTAAATTGCTACATAGTTTATACATAAGAATGTGCCCATCAGCACTTTTCTTATTGACTCTGTTAAGGGGAAGTCACTTCTTTCACTTGACTTAGCACATTTAATTGTTTTATATTGTTTTGCACTACCACTGCGCTATACTAACTCAAAAGGTTTTGTTCTTTTAAGTCTTCTCACTGTGTCCGTGTTATCAAGGAGCTGGATAGCCTCGACATTCACATGATGATGAAGCCTGCGTTCATGTGCTTCTGCGTGCTTCTGCGTACCTTCTGAGTAAGGAAAACTGGATGAAAGAGGAAAAAATCTTATATGTTCCTACGATTAAGCCCATGATATGTTGTTTAACCTTTTGACCGCCAGAGTCACCTATACTTGACAAGCGCGAGTGAGCCCTGTGCGCCAACGACGTCTATAGTTGACAAAAAAACGGACCATACCACAACATTGTGTGTTAGATATCAAATGGTTACAGCACAAGTTTTTTTTTTTTTAATTTTGACTTATTTCGTATCCTTGGCGTCCAGGACACGGAAATGAAATTTAGTCCTAGCGGTCAAAAGGTTAACTATTATAGGTTTACACTTCTTGACCGCTATCCCGCCCGATGTTAACCAACGATGTGGTGTACCATCAATCGTGAACCTAGAATAAACCCTCACAGGCAACGAATTGCACAGCCTGGACGTTCTGATCACAAAAGTGGAGTCAAACCTCGTTCGAGTTTTTGGAACGTCAACTACGAAACGATATGACTTTTCAGCTTCAGAGCGTCGTAGGTAAACATGATCCAACGACATAATTTATCGGGGAATGTCTTCCTCATTTAACCAGGGCAAATATCCCATAACTTTTAATGCTAGTGTATTATATATAGTTACGAGTATAGAAGTTACGGCTGGTCTAGTCGGGAGAACGGCGCCTGCAGATCCGGAGACCCCGGGTTCAAACCCCACACGCACCATTGTCTTTTCGAAGTCATGTGCGTAATGCCGCTAACTTAAAACGGTGAAGGAAAACATCGTGAGGAAACCGACATGTACCTAGAATCCTTCGAAGTTATGTGTCATCCACCAACCCGCACTGGGCCAGCATGGTGGATTATGGCCTTAACTCTCTCCTTGCGAGAGAAGGCCCCGAGTCCCAGCAGTGGGAACGTTTAGTGGGGCTGTTGATGGTTCATTATATATAGTAAGCAATAAAATAAATAAAAAATACTTAGTAACAAATAAATAGCTTGATTCATTTCTTACTTGGATCTCGTATAAGCTGGACTCCAATGACAAGTCTTCTATATTCGCTTTTCGATAAGTTCGTGACGCATTTGTGTGCAACCTGTAACAGTGGAATCATATATATAGTTTTGGTTATATTATGTACTTTTTTTTTAACTTGATTAGGTTTACACTTGACCGCCATCTCGCCTGATGTTAAGCGACGATGCGGCCTACGATGAAGTGTGCTTACTTAGAAGAAACCGATTCACTCTCGACTTGAAGACAACAAGATTATAACTATCGGGGAAAATCCACTCTGGTAGCTCATTCCACAGCCTAGATGTTCTTCAACCATGAAACGATGTCGCTTTCTCGAGCTAGGGCTAGGTGGTATTAGGTTATGCAGATCAATCGCTCACTCTCCGAAATGTATCCGATAATAAACCGATAGCTAGCAATTTTGCGGCGATGTTCAAGACTTTGAAGTCTTTTTCGCACAAGAGTAGGTATCATTGCCTATGAGCCTTTTGGCACGTTTCTCGATCGATTCCAAAACCTCGAGCTGATGCTTAGCCGAACCATCCCAAAGGTGCGAACAGTATTCTATACAAGAGCGAATCTGTGCTTGATATAACACAAGCAACTGTTCAGACTTGAAGTACCTTCGAACCTTTGAGAGGACGCCTAGTTTTTTTGCAGCTTATTTAGCTTTGGACTCGATATAAGAGCCAATGTTGAGCGTAGAAGACAAGGTAACACCCAAAAGCTCGAGATGGTTGGTTACCGTACGTCCACACTTAATTCAAATATTATGATAGATACATTTTTGTAATTTTACCCAACGTTACAGTCCGCGAGGTATAAGCTGAGCTTTGCATTAGTGTGAGTGATCACCAAAAGTACAGTCAGACGCAGGACGCTGTGACCATGTTCTCTTAATAAGGTGTCAATTTTATATTCAATAAATCGTTGTTTATTATGCAGTATCAATTGTATATTGGTATAAACGATAGGCCTGCCCTGAATACGGTATTCGGAAATTTTAAGTAAATAAGTTATACGTAGGTGACGGATCTCATGCTTTTCCATTAAATTTTTTCTGTTATTCTCTGTCCTTGACCATTTGAATCCTAAAAGAGATACTTCTTTTCGCAATGACCATATTGATCCTGGATAGTTAATGTCAGCTTGTTGTTTAAGAGTTTGTTGTCTGACTGTACTTTTGGTAATAGATGCGTATGCATGTGATCACTCACACTAATGCAAAGCTCGGCTTATACCTCGCGGACTGTACTTTTATCGGTGAAAGTAAGCATTTCTATAATCCCCAATTTTCTGCTTCGGTAACCAATTTAATTATATTTACAATATGTAGCGAAAACAATGGTCTTTATCTTAGTCTTTGTCTTAGGTACCTAATCACTATTAACCACAATTTTTGATTGTTTATGTACGTTAATTACTCATTCATGACAAAATTAGATAAAGTTATGATAAAGAGTGATAGAGTTCTATATAAAAATTGTACGTTCGTAAGTATTACGCTCATTTAATTAGTTTTTAATTAATTTAATTAGTCGAATTTAATTAGTTCATTCTCACCTGTGATAATGCCAGGTCAGCCATTACTTGTTTCACTTTAGACTGTTTCAGGTATCCGGAAATCTGAAAATAAGAATGATATGCGTTAATTGGTGTTGTGTGTGATGTCCACCAATATTTATTTAATTTGTTATTGGAGTTTGAGCAAACACGTTTGGTCTGTCTCTGCTGGCCATCTGCTGTTGAACTCGTCATCTTGGAGGAGCGTTTCTTTTAACAGAAAAATGTGGCAGAACTTGACTCACCTTTCATATTGAACGAACTGCTTCTAAACAAGGCTTGTCCGGGCGATCTAAATTTTATTAAAATTATAAAACGTGAGCCATTTAGTAGCAATAACTATCTAATCAGTTTACAAGAGCTGCACTGAAAGCTTTTTCATGTCTTAAGCTATACTCGTACAAGTTCTTTTACCATACTCGCACTTTCCGCCCTGCTCTGTCCAAATCGGGACATCGATCATTGACTAAGGTAAGGACCGAGCAACTTAGGCGATTCACACACTGACACGCACCACGCAGCGTAGTGCGTGAATGCGTGTCGTTGTATAGAAGTATCTCCGTTTTTATAGAAAGCACGCACAGTCCAACAAACCAAAAATGCCTCCACGCGCGTTCATGCAAATCACGCGCCTACATGCGGAGAAACACGCACCTCCGCACGTGGATGCGGGCGAGACGCAAGCTATGCCACGCTGAATCCCGCAGTACTGTGCGTGATTTTGGAAGGGCTTCGCGTGTGTTTGAATGAAATAAGCCAGAGCCGCCGTGAATCCACAAAACACAACAACGCGCGTGAGAGCGTGAAAAACCCGCACGATGATGCAGATCTGCACTCGTAGATGTGACGACATGCAACATGCAGCATGGTGCGTGTCAGAGTGTAGATCTTCTTAGACCACGTACCTACTTCTTTGTGCACCGAATTGTCCTCTCTGGCTCGGCCATCAGCATCCGCTCACCACTGATGAGTCTCCACAGCGGACTGCCCGCTTGGAATACAGCACTATGGGCTATCAATTAAGGACTGCTTACCCTAATCTCTTCACCATGGGCTGTCAACTAAGGACTGCCCACGTTGCACCCATCTCGAACTACTTACCACTGATTGGCACCTTCTGGCAGTTTAATTCACCAATAATTCTGTTACTCAAAGAAACAACTTCATGATTTATGACAAAGATAGAAAATGATGTGTATTTATGCTCACCTTAGTGAGTGAAAGGGCGAGTGTTTGCTGCACTGACAGGCCCGGCAACAGACGCGTAGAGTGTCGCACCAGGGCACAAGTACTGTTGAACTGGTCTTCTTGGAGCGGCACTCCTTCTAGAAGGATATGACCTTGAGACGGCACGCGCCGGGCGATCACGTCTAATAAAGCACGTTTGCCGCTACCTGCAGGAATATTAGTGACATTTTGCATGGTTCGTTTGTGGCTGTTATCTCTCTTAATGTTTATTTTTATAGTATTGAGTGACAAGGTCAGCAGGACATGCGCCTGATGGTAAGCAACATGCCTGCCCATAACAGCACAGGGACACGCAGCTATTGTAACATGAAGAGTCCAAATCATTACCTAGCACCACACTGCGCTCGCCATTCGTAGATGTAAGATGTTTTATCTTAGCCCAGTAATTTCTCTGGAAACATTGGCCTCCAAATCGGAACAGTGCTTGCACATTACTGCTTGTAGAATAACTGACAAAGGTGTGGTAGTTTCCCAGGCGGACTCTGCAAAGAGTCGTACCACTACTACGTTCGTTCGTGACTGCTGTCTCCTTTGATGTTAAGCGGCAATGCGTGCTACAAACATTAACATTGGAAAATGCGGGTTTTCTCAAGATGTTTTCCTTCATCATGGAAGCCTGTGGCGCCGGCAATAAATTTGTTCATTTGATTTTGGAAAAATATCCGACAGCGCAGCCGGTGTTCGAATGTTCGAACCTACGATTGGCCTCGTGGCTTAGTGGGTAGTAGCTCTGCCTGCGAAGCCGAGGGTCGTGGGTTCGATTCCCACCCAGTGTAAATATTTGTGTGATGAATTCAAATGTTTGCACTGTGTCTGGGTGTTTCTATGTATAATAAGTATGTATTTAAAACTATACAAGTATTATATCAGTTATCTGGCCGCCATATTACAAGCTTTGCTTAGTTTGGGGTCAGATGGTGTTGTATGTGAATTGTCCACCAATATTTATTTATTTACGATCACAGGATTGTGAAATTCGGACGATCGGACGTTCTCACCGCCACACCATTCCGGCCGTTTATGTTAGGGAAAGGTGTATAAGATTATAAATTAAAGTTCATTTTCATCCCACCACCTCGGAAAGAGTACCTACTTTTGCTGTTCAATATCAGAGCGCAAAAGTCGTTTTTACTTTCTAGACAGTAAATTAAATTTGAATTTAGAACATCGTGATCACTAAGGCCCGGTTCACACGACGCGGCTGCCAACCACGCCCGCGCGCGGGCGCGGCGCCGCGCCGCGCGACGGTTTTGTTTCAATACTCACGAGACCGCAGGTTTTCGCGGTTTCTGCTCCGGAAAGCTACTGCGCAAGAATCGCGCGCAGCCACGCGGGCGCCGCGGCAGTAAACCGCGTCCAAGGACGTTTAAAAAAAGTCGGACAGAGTCTGGCTAACGAACAAGTTGTGTCATATTGAGTCGGCCAGAGCTCTGTTACATACAGGCTAACACGCACACATTCGCACACTAGTCGGCCATTATGCGCGCAAAACTCGGGCAGCCAACACGTTTCACGACAAAAACAAATCTTGACACACAGAACGTCCTGCGCCTTGAAATCCTGTAAAAGCCGTAGTGACCAACGCAATAAACCTCCAGGAATCATGTTTCTTATGTGATTGAATAATTTAATCACTTATTTCCCCATTTTAAATATTAAAACAAATCTACATTTCCTAACACAAAATAGGGAATCCCAAGACCAGTGTTGCCAATATTACCGCGTGATAATTACCCAAAATATATGGTACTCGTAAATTATATCAATAGCATATTATAAGCAGCCCACTAAATGTTCACCCTGGGTCTTCTCTCGCAAGCAGAAAGTCAAGGCCATCTAGATAAGTACATGTCGTTTTCCTCACGATGTTTTCGTTCGGCGTTTTTTAAGTAGGTAAGCGGCATTATGCATACGAATTCGAAAATACAGTGGTGCGCCTAGGATTTGAACTTCGGATCGGCAGTCGCCGTTCTCCCGTCTAGACCAGCCGTAACTTAATAATCCATATAACATCGATATAAACCAACAGATGTGCCCTGAGCACCTTGAAATTGGTAATAAACTGCGTCTCTGTGTGTATCGTAAGTAGTTTATAAACAACCTACTTGACCCCTAGAATCGCTAGCGGCAAGATTAATATGCTGTAGTTCCACTTATTTTGGTTATGGATAACGAATAGTGATAGGAAAAAATAATTAGCAGTCATAGGAACTGCCGATAGAAGTGAAAACTTATAACTCAGAATTTGATAGCATACCTTGGAAACTACACGGGTGTAAGCGGAGGGCGTGGCCTCGCCATCTTGGCATGGCCATCTAGAAATGCGTGAGC
Organism: Ectropis crepuscularia; assembly: GCA_963693475.1. Classification (NCBI taxonomy): domain Eukaryota; kingdom Metazoa; phylum Arthropoda; class Insecta; order Lepidoptera; family Geometridae; genus Ectropis; species Ectropis crepuscularia. The sequence continues at coordinate 6,875,568 of OY856340.1, forward strand.
ATTTCCCATTGCCCCATGCGTCAGCGTTTCTAGATGGCCATGCCATGATGACCTGTCCACACTCTTACATCGTTTCCCACAGGCTGACGTATTTCTAGATGGCCAATAGCCATGGTCCCGAGTTTACCCGAAGCTTTCTTATCATACCCAATCGTGACGAATTAATTCAATTCACAGCCCACGAAAAATCTGTCTAGGCGCGCCTAAAGAAGTTTTCACTTCAAAAACGTCCGGCGTCCACCGCTTCCTGCAACCGACTAGAACGGAAAAGTGAGCTCACTCTTCCCAACGATAACATGATTCCGTGCGCCCTGAAGTTTGGGAGGGCACATTTTTGTATTGAGATAGTTGATATATAATTATATTATTGAAGTGAAAACTTGTTTTAGCGCACCACACAGAATTTTTCGTCAGAGATGTAAATGAAGCTCATCGTCACGTTTGGAAGTAAAAGATTCGTTTAGGTGAAATGGGACCGCAGTCTGTGCCCGAGCCTAAGTTTACTATATTACATTTTTATTTTTAACTATTAAAATTATTAAATGGTTTTCTCTACTAGTTGTTTCTTATTTTGTATAGCACACAGATGATTTTGGTTGCCATTGTCACTATGTATTTTAATATTCTGTGTGCTAGATTTCCAAAAGAAAATGAAGCAAACGAAAACGACGACGCAGAAACGACTGGATCGAAACGGTTAAAAATTGTTAATGTGAAAACAATTGGATCCCAAATATCAGTGTCAGTGTGTCGTTCGAAGTGCAGTAAGCATTTCGAAGTTAATGACATATATGACAATGCCTAAATGCTCTAATTCTCTAGGATGGACCAGCAAAATGATTAAGAAATGAAATAATTTACTGATTAGGTACTTGTTTTTTGTGGTGTAAATTTGGTTAACGTGGCAACCCAGAATTCATTCCACACATGAATATCCGCCGCCATTTTGGGTCATTTGAGTGCCTCAGTCTTGTCTCAGGGTGGGCTCTGTCCGACTTTTTTTAAACGTCCTTGACCGCGTCGTGTGAATTGAATTCAATTTTATATGGAAATCTGCCGCGCCCGCGCGCGTGTGCGGTTGGCAGCCGCGCCGTGTGATTCGTCTCTGAGTTTTCAAATTAAAAACATAATTAAACCTTCTACGTCCTTGGGGCCGAATATACCTTTTTTTTTATTTGTTAAAAACTCAGACTCTGAACCTCCTTGGTGACTTTTTAAAATCCTACTAATATTATAAATGTCAATGTATGGATGTTTGGATGTTTGTTGCTCAATCACGTCCTAACGTATGAACGGATCGGGCTGAAATTTGGAACACAGATAGATTATAGTCTGGAAGAACACATAGGCTACTTTTTATCCCGGATAAACAACGGGAACAACGGGAACGGGAACTTCGCGGGTAACACCGCGGGGCGCTTCTAGTATTTCATATTTTTGGAACCACTCGCTTCGCTCGAGATTCAATTTTAAATTGTATGATCCTTCGATTGCTCGATCATCAAAATTGAGGACGCGGTTAAAAAGCAACTTTGCACTCTTCTATAACTAATAGATATTTCCCATCTTCATATTTTAAAGTTTTGTCGCGTCTATGTGTTGACGTTAATTCATTTTCTCACCTACCAGTTGGCTGAAAGAGGTCACTTTTAGCGACGAGGCCGCAATTAAGACCCTTATTTGTAGGTATTTTTATATAGCTATTTAATTTTCGTTTTTCTTGTCTTTTTTAGGGTTCCGTAAAACGTAAAAACGGAACCCTTATAGATTCGTCATGTCTGTCTGTCTGTCTGTCTGTCTGTCTGTCTGTCTGTCCGTCCGTATGTCACAGCCACTTTTTGCCGAAACTATGAGAACTACACTGTTGAAACTTGGTAGGTATATGTATTCTGTGAACCGCATTAAGATTTGAACAAAAAAATTAAAAAAAAAGAAAAATTAGGGTTGCCCCCCATACTGAGAACTGAAACTCAAAATATTTTTTTTCATCATACCTACACGTGTGGGGTGTCTATCGATAGGTCTTCAAAAATGATATTAAGGTTTCTAAAATCATTTTCGTCTACACTGAATAATTTGCGCAAGAGACACTTCCAAAGTCGTAAAATGTGTGTCCCCCCCCCCTCTAACTTCTAAAGTAAGAGAATGAAAAATCTAAAAAAAATATATAATGTACATTACCATGTAAACTACCAACGAAAATTAGTTTGAACTCGATCTGATGAGTAGTTTTTTTTTTAGTACGTCATAAATACACTATTGTTGAAACTTCGATCAAAGTTAAAAGGAACTACAAGAACTATGTGTACTATGTATATTATGTTACTTGCTGCAACGGAACCCTTCATGGGCGAGTCCAACTCGCACTTGACCACTTTATTTTCTATGTATCCAGAAGTTTTTATTTACCTTTGGAGCCCAAGATAGCGGTGACCTCGCCGCAGTTGGTAGCAAAAGAAACATCTTTCAGTATGATTCCTGTTTTCACGCCGCCAGTCAATCTTTGGAAGAAACTTCCTGGTTCGACCTGAAAATGTATAATTTTATTTGTATTGAGTGATCTCACCCACTATTGGATTTATCAATTAGTAAAATTTCGGGATAAATGTAGCAGCGACAGCGTGTGTTATTATTAGAACGCTTGTACTAAGCCGCTACTTTGTATCCCTAAAATGTTGATTAATCCTATGTTAGATCAGGTTTAACGACATAAAAAACAGAGGAATAGCTAAAGAGGAACACCTCAATACCCACACCCAGCTCCACCATTCAAAGATGGAAACAAATAAGTATAATTTTTTTACCTTCTTCAAAAAAGGAAGAGGTTATTTAAGTGTCAGATGGCTGTCTCTTCCAAACAAATTCCACCAATGATAACAAGATATTCGAAGATCCACTAAAAAGCTATAGGTAGTGATCTAATGCATATGTAAGAGTTATTTAACGGTGAAGGTAAACATCATGAGAAAACCGGCATATTCCAAGTAACACATCTTACGAGGACATTTGTCAGCCACCAACCCGCAGTTGGCCAGCGTGGTGGATTATGGTCTTGACTGTTTAGTGAGAGAATGCCCTCAACTCAAATGTAAAAGAAAGTAAATAACTATTAATTCATAAAACTCGCGCATTCAAACTTTCAAAGATTGCAAGGTTCGTTTTCAAAGTTATTGCGTTTACTAACTGTATAAATATCGTGTATCTGGCATTGTTGTTGAATTAGAATAACACTTACTTGTCCGGCATGTTTAACATCGCCCAACTCTAAAGTTGGTGGAGAATATCCACCCCCCATCATATTAAAAAAACTTCTATTTATTATGAAAAAGTATCAAAATAAAGGAAAACACATAACAGAGAAACACAACCTACTCGCACAGTCGAATTCGCACACTACTTCATCTGTGCCTAACTTCACTGGGAACGTCACCAATGCGACGTTGCCAGTTTTACTTAGCGCTAACTTCAGATCGGAGGCTGTAGCAGCCTTTGAAACAGAAGTGCTGGAAAAACATATTGGACTCTATTCTCTGAGCTATAGAAATACTTTTGGATTGGCTGTTATATTTGTCCACGTTAAGGCGATGTTTGACGCTTTGTGACATCACAAGTACCCACATTTTTCCATTGCTAGATGTTGGCTTATTTCATAACACAAATACACGTTACTCGGTACGTTTTGCGCTTCGAATCACTGCTCCTTGGGATTGAGGTAGAAAGCTAAGGATTTATTAGGGTGATGATTTATCGTTCAGGTAACTCTATAATAAAAAAAAGACGTGTGGCACTCGGGGACTGCCGCGGTAAAGCTATTGCATGCATTTTTTATCAACTTATGCAATTATATTTTTTTAAATTTGATTTCTACAGTATTTTTGGGATAATGTTGAGTCTGAGTCACATTTGTTTTTATCATAATCAATCTATTCTATGTCATAATGCTGGAAAGGTTGAGTACAAAATAATATAAACTCATTAAGGTAAAATTTCTACAGAAGATTTAATACAATATGCTACTTATTTACATTAAGGTTAAAGTTATACAAAGAGATTAAGTGCAAAATATCACTTATTTACAGCAATTATTCAAAACAATCTCAAAATCAAATGAGTCAAACAAACTCTCTTACATCATCATACTGTCATATACTTCTCTTAAAATTAATCACACTAACTAAATAAATATTGGTGGACTATTCACACACATGATAATCTGACCCCAAACTAAGCAAAGCTTGTACTATGGCGGCCAGATAGCTGATATAATACTTATACAGTTTTAAATACATACTTGCTACTAGCTTTACCCGCAACTTCGTCTGTGCAAAATAAATATTAAGGTAATAATACAATTTCATCAAAATCGGTTCTGTTGTTTAGATGTGAAAGCGTAAGATACATTCGTCCCCCATTTCAACTCCAATTTCACCCCCATACAGGTCGAAATTACAAAATTGCTAGAACAAACATTTATTTGTTTCGTGTCAAGTGTCTATATATTATACAGAGTTTCATGGTTTTATCTTCAACGGTTGGGAATTTTCATATTGACATTCATCCCCCATTTCAACCCCAATTTCACCCCATACAGTTCGAAATCACAAAATTGATAAAACAAACATTTAAGTGCTTCGTATCAGGTATCTAGAGACAAAATTTGATAACTTTGAAAATCACGAATTTTCATACAACAGTTCATCCTTGTTTCACTCTCTTAGGGGTTGAATTTCGCAAAACCCCGTCTTAGTGAGCGCCTACGTGCTAAAAGGGACCTCCATACAACATTTCAGATTCCTAGCATTTGTAGTTTCTGAGATTCCTTGAAGACTAGCGGCCCGCTCCGGCTTCGCTCGAATAATAACCTAGATATCAACTGCAGCGCCATCTGCCGAGCTGATTTTTGAATCTAAACCTTCCAGGGTCCTACCCAAATATATAGAAAAAAAACATTCAAATCGGTCCAGCCATTTAGATGGAGTTTACTAACAATGAAAAGTGGCATTGATTTATATTTATATAGATAGATAAAATATGAAGAAACACCCAGCCACAGTGCAAACATATTTTTTTTATAATGTGACTCATCACTCTATATTATAAACGAGCAGGACATGTGCCTGATGGTAAGCAACATGCCTGCCACATAACAGCACAGTGACACGCTGCTTTTGGAACATGAAGAGTCCAAATTATTACCTGCAGCACTGCACTGCGCTCGTCACCCAGAGATATAAGATGTATTATCTGTATGCCCTGTAATTTCACTGGAAACATTGCCCTTCAAACCGGAACACAGTAATGTTTGCACATTACTGCACTGGGTGGGAATCGAACCCACAACCCTCGGCTTCGCAGGCAGAGCTACTATACCCACTAAGCTCATGGCTTCTAATTCGCTCGCCAGTCTAATTCACTAGCATAAGATTATTTTTATTAGTTTATTATTACATCATTATACAACTGTTAATGTTTATTTTTTTTTATTTTCCTGTTCAATTCAATTCATTTATTCGAACCATAAATCCATAAGAACATGTGGTAACGTCATTCACAAAAAATCAAAGAATCTGTGTACATAATAAGATAACCACATAACAGCACAGTGACACGCTGCTTTTGGAACATGAAGAGTCCAAATTATTACCTGCAGCACTGCACTGCGCTCGTCACCCAGACATATAAGATGTATTATCTGTATGCCCTGTAATTTCACTGGAAACATTGCCCTTCAAACCGGAACACAGTAATGTTTGCACATTACTGCACTGGGTGGGAATCGAACCCACAACCCTCGGCTTCGCAGGCAGAGCTACTATACCCACTAAGCTCATGGCTTCTAATTCGCTCGCTTGTCTAATTCACTAACATAAGATTATTTTTATTAGTTTATTATTACATCATTATACAACTGTTAATGTTTTTTTTTTTTTTTCCTGTTCAATTCAATTCATTTATTCGAACCATAAATCCATAAGAACATGTGGTAACGTCATTCACAAAAAATCAAAGAATCTGTGTACATAATAAGATAAAATAACTAAGGTATAATACAATTTTGTGTTTATGGTGTGCTTTAGGATTCAGATTTAATTTCTGCCATTGACTTTGATTTTTTCTTACATACATTATACATTGATAAATATATGTACAATGATCCCTTCATTGCTATCATACTAAAGTTGTTATGTGGTGAAAATCTCCCGTACTGATTCTCTAGCTGATAAATTATATAAACCATGGATTGCTCTCTTTTGCAATATGAAAACATAGTTCCTGTCCGCAGCCTTTGGCTGTAGCTTCTTCCACAGATTTATCATAGGCACAGGTATTTTCAGATGAAGCTGCTCCTTATCCCATATCCAAGGCTGTTTCATATTTTATTGTGTTCAGGACATACGCGACACTTGACAGTACACACATTTAGATCTCTTTTTATTTGGACATATCCAACAGCATCATCGCATAAGATAATCTTGAAGATCTGAAACAAGCAAACAAACGCTTATTATATTTTACGCACATAACCTAACTTTGTAAACAGTGTTAAAGATGAAGTTCTAAGCCGAAAATCATCTATTACATATTTATGTACTAGGCTGCTTTATGTATTATACAGAGGTAAATAGTATTAAACGTAAAACTGTACTTACAAAGATGTTTTCACGTTCATGAATTATTCTGAACTACAAAAGTCTTTGTTTCTTGATTGCAAAAAAGTTTGCCTTCTTTGGTAAATTGGAACTACCTATTCCCTTTAGTAAATCCAGATTCCATATTATTAAGCCAAAACATCTCAATTATAGCACGCTTCTTGGAACTTGAAGATTTTCAGCTTTTTCACTATATTTTGCTTTTATGGCACTTTGTTTTTTGTTTATTCATATTTAGTGACATTGACATTCATGTACATCCAAAAATTTTAAACGTCGCGAAATCAGTGTTCCATCTACTCAAAATATTTATCCCTAAACTTAAGTTAAATTAAAAATCCCTAAAATTGATTAAATAGTGAGCTAGTGAGCTTTTACGCTGACATTATTGCTTCATTGATATACCTATTCCAAAATATGCTATGATAATAGCCGTTAGAAAGTTATTTTCCCGTTCTTCTACGTACTCAAATCCACTACGTATCACGGGAAATCCGTTAAGTTGGCAACACTGCTAAGAGCATTTAGACTGTAAATGTAAAACCATAAGATTGAAAGTCGAATGACCGAGTGGGGAGGACGGCGTGACAGTCTTCCCTCCCTCTTTTTTTGTGAACATAAGAAAGAGATGCACCATTAGTAACAATCGCTCTCCAGGCCCGCGATAAAAGCTATGCAATAGCTTAAAAAAATTGATTTGTTTTTGGAAGAACTATAGCTTTTAGGCAACATTATCTTTAATTACTCCCCTTACTTAATTATACTAATCACTCACAGAGTAAAACCTGGTAATACCTCAACAACTACTTACTATAATAACTAAGACTTACGAAAACTTATGACATACTTACTTATGAAAAAATATTTTTGTTATATTGCATTTTAGCATATTGACGATAACTTTGTAAATTTGAAAACATTATACGAAAGGAGACGGCTCATTTCTGCCCCAAGTCGTTTCAAGTTTAGGTACTTAATTAGCCCCGGAGACCTAAACAAGTTATTTAATTAAAATAACATATAATTAAATAATTCCAACTGTACATTCAATACTAACCTGCCAAGCGGGGATTGCAAATTGGTGATTAAAAAGTACCTTAATGACTATGTATGAGTAATTTTGTATTAAGCTACTGTAGTTCCATAAAACCGAACTAGATGGCGTTGTACGGCGTTAAAACACGCTAGCGAAGTTTATGTGAATTTAAATAAGCCTGTTAAGGTTTAGTTCGTGTTTTGTCTTCGGGTCAGTACACAATATATAAGTACTACGGTGAACATTCCTTTCATTTGTACCTATGTGTACAGATTATAGTCAAAGTCAGCCATGTTTTTCTCATTTAAGTACAGTTGAAGTTTACGTTCGTTCGTTCGTAAAAAATCGTTCGAAACTCGCACAACATATGGAATTTCTTTATTTTCCAAAGGATTTGTAATTTTTTTGTAGTTTCGCCGAATCTCCGGTCCTTCTCTGTGTTGAGTCGACATTATTCTGAGCACAGTACGTCGCAAAGTAATGAATTTACTACCTTCTTTTAGTAGTAAGTACATAATCACGTTCTTGATTACCTACTTGCGGCGTTATTTTTTTCAATGTATTAGTTGATATCTTTTAAACCCCGCTATGCAGGATAAAAACATAAACGGTTCCTCAATATATATTAAAAATCCTATACAATGATCCAATTTTGGTCAAGTCTCTTGCACTTTTTCTGTGGGGCAAATGCCCATGGAAAATGGGCCGCCTCCTTTGATTCTATGTGTACGCCGGACGAAAATGGGACTAAAAAAAAAACAAACCGTAACCAAATAAGAACGTAAAAAATTAAGAAATGAAAGTGTCGTATGTACATATATGCATTGTCATTATTTTTTTGTAATTCCTGATAAATATAGGTAGGTAGGTCATTATAAATTAATTACCAATAATATCCAGTAGGGGCATAAAGAGAGCGCTTCGCCTTAACGAGGAAAGCCTCAATTTTTCACATATTTTCTACGCACAGTTGCCCCACGTTTACCATGAACCTCAAAAGGCTAAACCTTATCTTCCTTCCCTTTCACACTTACACCAAAACTCTATACAAAAATGAGATGCAAACAAACATACTACCTAAATTATGTGCATGCATTCCAGTGAGTGTTCCTCTTGCTCATACTTAAACAATTAAACTGAGACAGAAAGAGAAGGGCATACCTGCGCAGTGTCACTGACTCAGTACGACTTTGCGCTTTGCGCGGTCGTAAGGCTGGAGTTTCGATCTCGAATAAATATATTTTCCAACGAAATCTTGTTATCGAACGAAAAATAATCGAATATAAAACTTAAACTGTACTTGAATTGTTCGAATAATGTGTGTTTAGTGAATTATTTTTGTGTGGTGTGTTAGGAAGTTGTGATTTGGATCTAACGTTGTGGGTCCCGTTGGTCGGCGTACGAGGTAGGTGGATGTTAGTTTATTGAAAACTTGTTTTATTATTGTTTAGTTTAAGCTTTCTTCGCCAATTATACATGTAAGTTAACAGTTTCGAAAAATATTAAGATAAAAAAAAAACAATTGATTAAAGTGTTATAATCGAAAGTGCCCAAAAACCACCGTTATGAGAGTAATAATTACAGTTAAGGCTAACACGGATAGCATAAAATATTTAAGCACACTTTTTACGGACGATAAAAAATGGTCTAAAACAAACAGCGTTCGCATAAAAATACTGAAACGTGTGAAATAGGTATACAAATACATGCATGTACTTAAATGTTAGACTCTCTTGCTTATTTTCTTTGATTCCTTAATAATATAAGTGTACATATCAAAAATACAGTGTAAATAAATACTATAAAGAATGCAACACTCAATAAGATTAACTTTAGGGTACCGACCAAAATGTTATAGGTACCGTCCTTCTAAACGTCCAATATCCTGTCTGTTCGATCTATCTGAAGTATTTCGATCCCTAAAGTAGGTAGGTAGGCTTTGCCTAGGATAATTACGATAAACTAAATTATATAAAATAAATATGTATTAGTTGTAAATTCGAGTACCTACCTCACCTTTGCCAGCTATTCTGTCGAGTTGATGCAGTGCAAACATTACTGTGTTCCAGTTTGAAGAGTAATGTTTTGAGAGAAATAACTGAGCCTACAGATAAATCAAATCTGCTGAAGGGATTTGGACGAAATTTGAATAGATAGATAGAGATACCTAATAGTCTGGAATAACACATTAATTATATTGCTATTTTATTATTATATGGCTATTTTTAATCCCGGAAAATAACAGGATCGGGAAAAACGCGGGCGAAATCGCCCGCATTACTTCTAAACTTGTAATCCATATTTATATATCATCCATATATAGAATACTTCTTCTAATCCATGATTCCGCAACGCCGCGCGCCGTACAAAAATCATGCGACAAGGAGAAATTATCGAGATTATTGCAACCCCCATCTTCACCTGCGCTCAGTTGGACAGCTTACAAGTGACGCCATTGTGCTGAATCTTATTATTTTATACCCTACTATCATCCTACATAGGTCTTCTGGATATTCATTTGACAACCCATAAAGGGGTTTGGGTACTTTTGTATGGGCCCGTGGCGTCGTTTTTTTTTTTAGCGGCCAGAGATCTGTTATCATTTTCTTGTAACAATAAAATACCCCGATGCTATCTGTGCAATCGGATTTGCTCTAAGTCATATCGGAGCTGAGTTATAGCCTGTCAAAGTTATTTATTTTTTGGATTTTTTGTATGGGCAAGTGGCGTCGTTTTTTTATTTTAGCGGCCATCGATCAGTTATCACTTTCTTGTAACAATAAAATACCCTGATGCTATCTGTGCAATCAGATTTGCTGTAAGTAATATCGGAGCTGAGTTATGGCCCCTCAAAGTTTTTTTTTTTGTTTTCTTTGTATGTACTAGTGGCGCCATTTCCTATAGCGGCCAAACATCCGTTAGCACTTTTGTGAAACATTATTTTTACCCTAAGGTACCTGTGTAATCAGATTTGTTGCAAACTATATCGGAGCTGAGTTATGGCCACTTAAAGTTTTTTTTTTGGTTTTCTTTGTATGGACTAGTGGCGCCATTTCCTACAGCGGCCAAACATCCATTAGCACTTTTATGAAACATAATTTTTACCTTAAGGTACCTGTGTAATCAGATTTGTTGCAAACTATATCGGAGCTAAGTTATGGCCACTCAAAGTTTTTTTTTGGTTTTCTTTGTATGTACTAGTGGCGCCATTTCCTACAGCGGCCAAACATCCGTTAGCACTTTTATGAAACATTATTTTTACTTAAAGGTACCTGTGTAATCAGATTTGCTGCAAACTATATCGGAGCTGAGTTATGGCCCCTCAAAGTTTTTTTTTTTGTTTTCTTTGTATGTACTAGTGGCGCCATTTCCTATAGCGGCCAAACATCCGTTAGCACTTTTGTGAAACATTATTTTTACCCTAAGGTACCTGTGTAATCAGATTTGTTGCAAACTATATCGGAGCTGAGTTATGGCCACTTAAAGTTTTTTTTTGGTTTTCTTTGTATGGACTAGTGGCGCCATTTCCTACAGCGGCCAAACATCCATTAGCACTTTTATGAAACATAATTTTTACCTTAAGGTACCTGTGTAATCAGATTTGTTGCAAACTATATCGGAGCTAAGTTATGGCCACTCAAAGTTTTTTTTTGGTTTTCTTTGTATGTACTAGTGGCGCCATTTCCTACAGCGGCCAAACATCCGTTAGCACTTTTATGAAACATTATTTTTACTTAAAGGTACCTGTGTAATCAGATTTGCTGCAAACTATATCGGAGCTGAGTTATGGCCCCTCAAAGTTTTTTTTTTTGGTTTTCTTTGTATGTACTAGTGGCGCCATTTCCTATAGCGGCCAAACATCCGTTAGCACTTTTGTGAAACATTATTTTTACCCTAAGGTACCTGTGTAATCAGATTTGTTGCAAACTATATCGGAGCTGAGTTATGGCCACTCAAAGTTTTTATTTTGGTTTTCTTTGTATGTACTAGTGGCGCCATTTCCTACAGCGGCCAAACATCCGTTAGCACTTTTATGAAACATTATTTTTACTTAAAGGTACCTGTGTAATCAGATTTGCTGCAAACTATATCGGAGCTGAGTTATGGCCCCTCAAAGTTTTTTTTTTGGTTTTCTTTGTATGTACTAGTGGCGCCATTTCCTATAGCGGCAAACATCCGTTAGTACTTTTGTGAAACATTATTTTTACCCTAAGGTACCTGTGTAATCAGATTTGTTGCAAACTATATCGGAGCTGAGTTATGGCCACTCAAAGTTTTTTTTTGGTTTTCTTTGTATGTACTAGTGGCGCCATTTCCTACAGCGGCCAAACATCCGTTAGCACTTTTATGAAACATTATTTTTACCCTAAGGTACCTGTGTAATCAGATTTGTTGCAAACTATATCGGAGCTGAGTTATGGCCACTCAAAGTTTTTGTTTTGGTTTTCTTTGTATGTACTAGTGGCGCCATTTCCTACAGCGGCCAAACATTCGTTAGCACTTTTATGAAACATTATTTTTACCTTAGGGTACCTGTGTAATCAGATTTGCTCCAAACTATATCGGAGCTGAGTAAAGGCCCCTCAAAGTTTTTTTTTTGGTTTTCTTTGTATGTACTAGTGGCGCCATTTCCTATAGCGGCCAAACATCCGTTAGCACTTTTATGTAACATTATTTTTACCTTAAGGTACCTGTGTAATCAGATTTGTTGCAAACTATATCGGAGCTGAGTTATGGCTACTCAAAGTTTTTTTTTTGTTTTCTTTGTATGTACTAGTGGCGCCATTTCCTACAGCGGCCAAACATCCATTAGCACTTTTGTGAAACATTATTTTTACCCTAAGGTACCTGTGTAATCAGATTTGTTGCAAACTATATCGGAGCTGAGTTATGGCCACTTAAAGTTTTTTTTCTGGTTTTCTTTGTATGGACTAGTGGCGCCATTTCCTACAGCGGCCAAACATCCGTTAGCACTTTTATGTAACATTATTTTTACCTTAAGGTACCTGTGTAATCAGATTTGTTGCAAACTATATCGGAGCTGAGTTATGGCCACTCAAAGTTTTTTTTTTGTTTTCTTTGTATGTACTAGTGGCGCCATTTCCTACAGCGGCCAAACATCCATTAGCACTTTTGTGAAACATTATTTTTACCCTAAGGTACCTGTGTAATCAGATTTGTTGCAAACTATATCGGAGCTAAGTTATGGCCCCTCAAAGTTTTTTTTTGGTTTTCTTTGTATGTACTAGTGGCGCCATTTCCTATAGCGGCCAAACATCCGCGAGCACTTTTATGAAACATTATTTTTACCTTAGGGTACCTGTGTAATCAGATTTGCTCTAAACTATATCGGAGTTGAGTTATGGGCCCTAAAAGAAAACCAAAAAAAAAACTTTGAGGGGCCATTACTCAGCTCCGATATAGTTTGGAGCAAATCTGATTACACAGGTACCCTAAGGTAAAAATAATGTTTCATAAAAGTGCTCGCGGATGTTTGGCCGCAATAGGAAATGGCGCCACTAGTACATACAAAGAAAACCAAAAAAAAAACTTTGAGGGGCCATAACTCAGCTCCGATATAGTTTGGAGCAAATCTGATTACACAGGTACCCCAAAGCCAAAATAATGTGTCATAAAAGTGCTCGCGGATGTTTGGCCGCAATAGGAAATGGCGCCACTAGTACATACAAAGAAAACCAAAAAAAAAACTTTGAGGGGCCATTACTCAGCTCCCGATATAGTTTGGAGCAAATCTGATTACACAGGTACCCTAAGGTAAAAATCATGTTTCATACAAGTGCTCGCGGATGTTTGGCCGCAATAGGAAATGGCGCCACTAGTACATACAAAGAAAACCAAAAAAAAACTTAGAGGTGCCATTACTCAGCTCCGATATAGTTTGGAGCAAATCTGATTACACAGGTACCCTAAGGTAAAAATAATGTTTCATAAAAGTGCTAACGGATGTTTGGCCGCTGTAGGAAATGGCGCCACTAGTACATACAAAGAAAACCAAAAAAAAACTTTGAGGGGCCATAACTCAGCTCCGATACAATTTGCAGCAAATCTGATTACACAGGTACCCTAAGGTAAAAATAATGTTTCACAAAAGTGCTCGCGGATGTATGGCCGCAATAGGAAATGGCGCCACTAGTACATACAAAGAAAACCAAAAAAAAAACTTTGAGGGGCCTTTACTCAGCTCCGATATAGTTTGGAGCAAATCTGATTACACAGGTACCCTAAGGTAAAAATAATGTTTCATAAAAGTGCTAACGAATGTTTGGCCGCTGTAGGAAATGGCGCCACTAGTACATACAAAGAAAACCAAAACAAAAACTTTGAGTGGCCATAACTCAGCTCCGATATAGTTTGCAACAAATCTGATTACACAGGTACCTTTAAGTAAAAATAATGTTTCATAAAAGTGCTAATGGATGTTTGGCCGCTATAGGAAATGGCGCCACTAGGACATACAAAGAAAACCAAAAAAAAACTTTGAGTGGCCATAGCTCAGCTCCGATATAGTTTGCAACAAATCTGATTACACAGGTACCTTAAAGTAAAAATAATGTTACATAAAAGTGCTAACGGATGTTTGGCCGCTATAGGAAATGGCGCCACTAGTACATACAAAGAAAACCAAAAAAAATACTTTGAGGGGCCATAACTCAGCTCCGATATAGTTTGCAGCAAATCTGATTACACAGGTACCTTTAAGTAAAAATAATGTTTCATAAAAGTGCTAACGAATGTTTGGCCGCTGTAGGAAATGGCGCCACTAGTACATACAAAGAAAACCAAAACAAAAACTTTGAGTGGCCATAACTCAGCTCCGATATAGTTTGCAACAAATCTGATTACACAGGTACCTTAAGGTAAAAATTATGTTTCATAAAAGTGGTAATGGATGTTTGGCCGCTGTAGGAAATGGCGCCACTAGTCCATACAAAGAAAACCAAAAAAAAAAACTTTAAGTGGCCATAACTCAGCTCCGATATAGTTTGCAACAAATCTGATTACACAGTTACCTTAGGGTAAAAATAATGTTTCACAAAAGTGCTAACGGATGTTTGGCCGCTATAGGAAATGGCGCCACTAGTACATACAAAGAAAACCAAAAAAAAAAACTTTGAGGGGCCATAACTCAGCTCCGATATTACTTACAGCAAATCTGATTGCACAGATAGCATCAGGGTATTTTATTGTTACAAGAAAGTGATAACAGATCTCTGGCCGCTAAAATGAAAAAACGACGCCACTTGCCCATACAAAAAATCCAAAAAATAAATAACTTCGACAGGCTATAACTCAGCTCCGATATGACTTAGAGCAAATCCGATTGCACAGATAGCATCAGGGTATTTTATTGTTACAAGAAAGTGATAACAGATCTCTGGCCGCTAAAATGAAAAAACGACGCCACTTGCCCATACAAAAAATCCAAAAAATAAATAACTTTGACAGGCTATAACTCAGCTCCGATATGACTTAGAGCAAATCCGATTGCACAGATAGCATCAGGGTATTTTATTGTTACAAGAAAGTGATAACAGATCTCTGGCCGCTAAAAAAAAAAACGACGCCAACTTTACCCAAACCCCTTTGTTTGCGGGCCAGAAGTCTTCTAAATCAGTGCCATTCAAAATATTCAAGTAGAAAAACATGCAAGCCCCATTCCTACGTAGTCGACCACTGGCTTATAAAACAAAGTTTGCATCTACTTTTTTAATGCAAACCGGATTTGGATTACCTTGCGGTACTCCATATTTTCTGAGACCTACAAATTGCATATCTCAAGTCGAGTACTTGCTCCATTTTCGATTACAATATCGCTTTCCACCAAGCGAGTCGGTGGCCAAACGTAGACTTATTCATGTATCATAAAATGTATCCCCATATTTTTTTTTACTTTTGTACTTTCGCCATTTGCACTTTTGTTGAAAATATTACACAGGATCAAAACGAACAAATTTATTATGTACCTACTACAGCACCTTGCGGTTTTAGGTTTTACCCACGTAGCTCCCGTTCCCGTTATTTTTCCTCGATAAAAAGTAGCCTAATATGTGTCCTTCCGGACTATAATCTGTGTTCCAAATTTCAGTCCGTTCCGCTCATACGTTACGAGGTTCCGACGTGATTGAGCAACAAACATCCAAACATTGACATTTCTAATATTAGTAGGATATAATTATCTCCCGACGCACGTTTCGGTTGTGTTACAACGCAACGGCTGTTGTCACGAATGTCCTGTTTTTCAAACTATACTAGCTGATAATATACTAGCTGAACGCGCGCGCATTGCTACGCCATCTATCGAAAATTGGTCGTACCAATTCAAATTTTGAACAAATTTGGAGACTTTAGGTTCTAATGATGCACCCTTTAAAATATGACATATGCTGTCACGCAACGAAAGCTCTCAATAAGCAATATTTTTTCCCATTTTTGTTACATTTTTCATTCATGCTCGGCTCCTGTTGATAGTAGCGTAATGTTAAATAGGCTATAGCCTTCCTCGATAAATGGACTATCCTGCAAATAAAGAACCTTTCAATTCGGACCAGTGGTTCCAGAGATCCTTGCGTTCAAACAAACAAACAAACATACAAACAAACAAACTCTTCAGCTTTATAATATTAGTATAGATTAATTTTTCCGAGCTCAGATTAGATTCAAGGTGTAATTTTGGCAACATATGTATACACTCGCTTCTAAATTGTTTAATCTATCAAGTTAATATTAACACAATGTTTAATCCTCAAGGTGAATAAACGTTACGAAAGAGGCCCAGAGTTAATCACATCGACGAGATTCGTTATGGTAAATTTACAATACCAGTCTGGATTTATGTCATTCAGTAAAATATGCGTCAGCATAGGCAAAAGCACGTGAAATGAAATGACTGAAAATGAAGCCTTTCAGCAGATGGCGTTTGCCAAAACATGCTTTTTATTCCGAGAGTTGGGAGCAAAGATTTAATTAGGTAAGTATATGTAAAGTCTTTGGCGCGCAGAAAATTTTGGGCAGGTACCTTTTTGATTCAATCTGAAAAGTTTCCACATAAGTAGTTCTCCTATTATACCCCAAAACGGAGATGCAGACATGGCTGTTCAGTAGAAAGGCAAAACGTTTACAGCTTGCCCCAAATCCCTACCCCAAAATTTGCTACCAGCCCCTGGAATATTTTTATGTGCTGTAGCAGCAGGGCGATGGGTAATATACTATACTATATAATATATGTATGTGTTGCTAAAAACAGTTATATTACTTGCTCCTGTTCGTCTCATTTCATCCCATACCTCTATAAAATACGAGTATATTATGCAACAAGATATAGAACCTCCAAATTTCTCGAAGTCACTTAAAAAGTCTACTTACCCGAAATAACGTGTTTTGAAGGAAACAAAAGAATGTTACATAATTTTATTTTTTAACGATGATACGAGTATTGCACTGATATTATCTAGTAGTGGTAGGACTCTTAGCAGAGTCGGCCTGGGGAAGTACCACACCTTTGCCAGTTATTCTACCGCCAAGCAGTAATGTGCAAACATTACTGTGTTCCGGTTTGAAGGACAACGTTTCCAGAGAAATTACAGGGCTTAGAGATATAACAACTCTGGGTGACGAGCGCAGTGCAGTGCTAAGTAATGATTTGGACTCTTCATGTTCTAAGAGCTGCGTGTCACTGTGCTGTTATGTGGCAGGCATGTTGCTTACTATCAGGCACATGTCCTGCTCGTCTCGTCACTCTTTATTTAAAAAAAATTCTCTTCTGATGAGTGACATTAATTACCACTTACATGGAGACACCAATATTGTTGCCATCAGGAAAACCAACTCAGGCAACGTATTCCAAACACTGTTATTACGAAAGTGGAGACAAAGCAGTTCAGTTCGAGCACTTGTACCTAGTTTTTATTTCCAGCACTTATACTTAATTTTTTTTGTAGTAAATCATTGCACTTACTAATCTTCAGTAATTTAATTTACTTCACCAGTTTTAGCCATACAAAAAGAGTAAAACAATGGGTGCTGGCTATTGACCCCGACTCTGCGTAAGTCAATGCCTTGAGTTTCGCTATGCTTCCAACAATTCATTATTTCGCTTGTACTCACATTTAAGTCTGAAATTTGAACTGCAGTTTACCCTAAGGTCTTATATTTGATAATCTCTAGGTTACTTTTATTTGGTTGGTTTGAAGCCTCCTATTCCTACGTACTTTATTTTCCCTGGGTATCTAAAAGACATAATCAGCCCACTAAATTAATGTTTCTACTACTGGCACTCCGATATACCAAGGAAAGATTGACCTTTCAGTCAATCAATTACCCATACGTTTTAATGTTAACTGCAAATTAATACTGACAACCATTTATTTAAAGTTGCAGTTTTTATAAAAACTTAATGGCTAAAATTAAATTGCTCAGATGTTTTGCAAGCGATTTAGTGGTCATTCACACTATGGCAATTTGACACAAAAACTTGGTGGATTGCAACTTCATGGGTTGTGTTTACGGGATTATTTACCTTGAATGTAATTTATCAAGCAATATGGCGGTATTTTAATCAATCTTCGTTTCTAAGTTTCGGAGTTTTCTCGTTCTCCGAAACTTCGTTAGGTAATGAAAAATCTATTAGTAAAAGCAGCACACTAAATGTTCCTACTGTTGAGTCTCGGAGCCTTTTCTCCCAAGTAGAGAGTCAAGGCCTTAAATCACCAAGCTGGTCCAGTATGGGTTAGTAAATTACTCATGACTTCGAAAGATTCTTGTAACATGCCTGTTTCCTCACGATGTTCTCCTTCGTCGTTTTTAAGTTAGTGGTCCTACCAACATGACTTCGAACAGGCGGTTATGCGTGTGGGATTCGAAATAGGGGTTCCGGACCGGCAGTTGCCGTTCTCCCGACTAGACCAGCCGTAACTTGACAATCGATTAATAATAAAAATTAATCAGATCGCGATTTGGTCCTGTGTTAATATTTAAATAAATATAGGTACTCTGGTAGCCAGAAGCATGCCCAGCATGCTGGCGGCATAATCTCGCTGAATGGCAATGCTTAGTTAGGTATACCACAGTAATTAGATAATATTACCGTGCTTATACTTTGAGCTAATTAAATTTAATTGAAAATATAGATAAATCTATATACCTACCTACCTATAGTTTATTCCAGGGATGTTACGGAGCTTCGACTCCGACTCCGTTAAGTCGGAACTCCCGATTGTTATTATACCTTCGGTTCCGACTTCGGCTCCGAAACTTTTAAAACGGAGGTTTTAATCGGAGGTAAGGTGTTATAAATATTTGAGATAATCTCTTATTATGGTGGAAAGTAAATGGAACTACAAAATCGCAACCCGTCATTTTTTATCGTGTCCATGTGTTTGACAAAATATTGTTTTATTTGTCCTCAATAAAAATATCTCTCCTGCCACCACTTCTAATCCTGCCTATGCCTCCGACTTCGGTTCCGACTTCGATAAATCGAATTGAGAAACTCCGACTCCGCCTTCGGTTCCGATAAAATTACCTCCGTTACATCCCTGGTTTATTCCCAGACTGGTTTGGTTGTCATGGAACTGGAACGCAGGATATATCGCGGTATTTTTGTAGTGATGGGATTCTTGGCAGAGTCCGCCTGGGAAAGTGGCCACACCTTTGCCAGTTATTCTACCGCCAAGAAAAATGTCTTTTTAATAGTATAGAATGACGAGACGAGCAGGACATACGGTAAGCAACATACCTGCCACATAACAGCACAGTAACACGCAGTTATTGGTACATGAAGAATCCAAATCATCATTGCCTGCAGCGCTGCACTGCGTTCGTCACCCAGAGATATAATTTGTTTTAACTATATGCCTTGTAATTTCACTGGAAACATTGCCATGTGAAAATATCACTTTGTTTCGATTTGAATGTAATTAAATACTACATAATTTTCATCGCGATTAAATCCTGATCAACCACTTCTAGTTCAAATAACAAAAGTTGAAAAACGGTATTACATTTGGTTAAACCAGCAAGCGCTGACTCAGATCCTTTGTAGGAAAATTGTTAAACAACATACCGGAAAATTAAATTTTTCTCCGAAAACTTATTGAAAAAGTCACCTGAGTAATTTCAATATACACTGGCCTTGAAGATTAACTAAGTAGATCTTATTTAGCCGGTCTGTTTGCAGCACATCGTAAGTTTTGTAAAGCCTAATTAAATATGCTTGGCCTGTAATCGTACCGTGACGACTCCGGGCCATACCTAACTTGCTTCTTGCAGTTTTTATACACGTGATGGAAAGTATGGTTATTCTCATTTTTTATACAACAAGTATAAGGTACTAGCCGTCATTTTAATGTACAATAATTAGCAGATCACTTCATGTTCCCAGTTTTTAAATAAGAGTGACGAGACGAGCAGGATACGTGCCTAATGGTAAACAACATTCCTGCCACATAACAGCACAGTGACACGCAGCTATTGGATCATGTAGAGTCCAAATCATTCCCTAGCACTGCACTGCGCTCGTCACCCGAGATCTCGAGATCTAAGATGTTATGTCTCTTTCTTAGCCCTGTAATTTCTCTGGAGACATTGCGCTTCAAACCGGAACACAGTAATGTTTGCACATTACTGCTTGGTGGTAGAATAACTGGCAAAGGTGTGGTATTTCCCTAGGCGGACTCTGCCAAGAGTCCTACCACTACAAAAAGACTGGAGGTCTTCTCTCACAAGGAGATAGTGAAGGCAATAGCTAAGTGAAGGTTGGTGAACAATGAACATGTCTTTCTTGGAGCATGCATATATCTGGGTAACGAGCGTAGTGCAGTGCTAGGTAGCGATCTGGACTTTTCATATTCCAATCGCTGCATGTAACGGGGCTGTTATGGGCTGGCAAGTTGCTTACCATCAGGCATATGCCCTGCTCATCTCGTTACTCTACATTATAAAAAAGCCTGTTTTCTGGCACTGTTTTCTTTTACAGTTTAAGCTAGTAATGATAACAAAATCCTACATTTACACGTAGAAAAATACACAGAGATCCAAGCGAGATCCTGAGTGCAGAATTACCTACCAGTATGCGTGAGCTGCGTGCTGTGAGCTTTAATGGCGAATGGAAAGATCGTGAAGAAACTGGCTTGTTCCAAGAAATACTTCTTTTTGGTGGACATGTGTTATCCGCCAACCCGATCGTAGTGGATTACTCTCTCCGTATGAGAGAATGCCCCGTGTTCTAGCTGTAGAAACATAAAAGTAGGCTGCTTATACTCGTACCACAGCTTAAGTGAAACACCTGATGGTGCTTTATGCTTGTACAGATGCTATAAGATATTTTGTAAAAAAGGCATCCACTGGTAGCATGTAAAATGATATCAAATTGTCGCCACTCATCGTATTAATGGTTACTTTACTCGTATTACCTAGAATCCATAATGATAGTGGAGTCAGCGCAATTTGCTTCGGTCCCGCTACCACGTCGTTATGGAGTTCCATCAAGCAGGGTACCTTGGTACAGGGTTGGCAATCGATCAGTCGATCTTCTGGGTGTGGATTAAGATGTTTTTGTAGTTTACCTACTCGTTGAGTAAATTACTAAGTGGGTACTCTACTATCACAGTATAAAGAAATACTACCAGTAGTTCTTAGGAGAAACGCCGATAATGTCAAGACACGGGTAGGTTTGTCGCAATTTTAAAAACGTGGCACCAAAATAAAATTAAAACATACGAAAGACGTCAGCCCTGAGCCGCGCTCTTGCAATACTGACATTGTAATGTAGGCAATGAAGGAGCGCGTTTCCCGCGTCTCACCCCGCACGCCCCGCACGATTGCCCCGTCTAGACGGCTTCTTCGAACGACTGTATGATTTAATAGACTGCTACTATCCTATCCTGCTACTAACGTGATTTTACCCGCGTGGTTCCGTAATTTTTCGAAACCAAAATTCTCGTGATTGAGCAGCAAACATTCAACTACGAGTATCAACAACATCAACGACAGCCCACTAAACGTTCCCACTGCTGGGACTCGGGGCCTTCTCTCGCAAGGAGAGAGTTAAGGCCATAATCTACCACGCTGGCCCTATGCGGGTTGGTGGATGACACATGACTTCGAAAGATTCTAGGTAGATGTCGGTTTCCTCACGATGTTTTCCTTCACCGTTTTAAGTTAGCGGCATTACGCACATGACTTCGAAAAGACAGTGGTGCGCGTGGGGTTTGAACCCGGGGTCTCCGGATCGGCAGGCGCCGTTCTCCCGACTAGACCAGCCGTAACTTAGCAAACATTCAACTATAGTTGTCTTATATTACACTTAATCCAGTAGATCGATATTTTTGACACAGGAAAAGTCGCAGACGACTTCGTGAAAACCCTAGAAATGCATAGACCCCACTGTCTACAATCTACATCATTGTATTACGTCAATCTCCAATGCAGCACCGTGTTTTACGATTTGTTAAGCATCTTCGCAATGTCTCTTACAATGTGATGTGGACTTTGAGTACGAAATTTCGGAACTTAAAATTTCATTAACAAAAATGTATATATACAGTTAGATGTACTTAGATACATAGGTACTTACTTATCCTGTAACATCGTATTGATCATTACCCTCGCTTCTGTTTCTTTCAATTATCTTAAACATGTTTGTGTATTTAATATACTAGCAGTTATCCGCGGAGCTACCCACGGAGAATATTAGCAGGTTTAAATCATGAGTCTATAAGGAAGGCTTGCTCACATGCACCCTCAACGGTGATTGGCCTATGCTTACATACATACTATTGAATAACCTAGAAAGTACCGATGTACGTGAATAAGTCATATGCATCATTGACTTTAACGGTGAAGTTAAAATCGAGAGGAGACTGTTAGGTTCAAACAAAAATATTTTTCGAGGACATGCTTCATCCACCAGCCTGCAGCCTGTTGGATTTTGCATTAACTCTCAGCTTGTGAGAGAAGGCTCCACGGGAAGGCCCCGAGTCCTGTGAGAACATAAAATGGGATGCTTATGTTTAAACGCAGTATTTCGTACCTTTTTTCCTTGTTTAATCAGTTTTTTGTTGATAATTTGTCCTTCATGAAAGGTAAACTCGAAATTTCACAATATTTACAATGCCGGAGCTGCAAGTATGACTACACCGTATGCTTAGCCGTTACTCATAAGACAACAAAAAATTAAAACGGACATTCCGAATGCGTTTAGTGTGATCTGAGAGCCAGACGAAGTAGGTATTAGGGTCAGTCTGTGTAGCAACTAAGCACTAAGACGTGGTCTTGTATCTTTAGCGGCTCATAGAGATATGACATAGCTAAGCTACATTGTCTTACGATCCAGGTCAAGAAAGCGAGCCGCCTTTGCGATTTATTATGGACAAAACTAGCCAAAGAGTTTGATTAGATCTAGAGGTTTTCTTCAAGTTCCTCTGTGGCAGCAATGATTGTATCATTTATCAGCTTTTACTCTCATATATCTCGCTCGAGAGTCTAGTTTTATAGTGTGATTAGGAATTAATCTCGGGAAAACTTTGCAAAATATTTTTAGGATAATTAAAGATAAAAAATGCCATACTTACAAATAATTCAATATACCGATATTTCGATGTATTTTTAAACACAATGTTCACGGGTAAACATGATGTGTGACTATAAAATCATGGTAAATATTCCTTAACACACAATCGTTAATAATTCTAATGAATAACCGATTTTTAACCGACTTCCAAATAGGAGAGGAGGTTATCAATTCGACTAGGTACCATAATTTTTGTTGATTTAAAAATTTCGGTTTCGAAAAGAAGGGTGTCATAATTTTCACCGTTTTGTGCGTGTTCGTGACACCGTATTTCTAAACGGAATAAGCTAATTTGGATGTGCCCGTTTCAAATATTTTATATCATAATCAGCCTTATTGCTATTGTTGTGGTTTTTGTTTTAATTTGCAGGCTACATTCTTTATATTGTTAGTGAGATTACGCTTCACGTGTCTCGACTTTACGACGTACCTAAAGTAATACTTAAAAACTGGCAAATCGCTTGAGAACTTCCTTTTAAGAATCTAAAAGAAGATTGACTCATTTCGCCATTTCAAAGAATTGTTCAAAGAATGGTTAAAACTTCATTATAGAGTCGCCACGAAGCGCGGGTCACGAGGACCGATTAATTTAACACAGCTTTGATTGTAAGTCTACTTGCACGATTTCAACGACAATCGTAGGCTCAGTTTGGTCAGCCACGATGGTATTAGCATTAGATTAGGTAGGCATAACGAGATTATTATGTGTTGTGGTAGTGAGCTTGGTTTGGCTTATTATTATATTTTAGAGTATAGTGTGATGAGCAAGATATGTGCCTAATGGTAAGGAACATGTATAACTCATAACAGCGCAAGGTAATCTGGCTATTTGCAGCACGATGCTCCGACCGTCACCCAGAGAGAGATGTTGGATGATTTATCTTTTTACCCTGTAATTTCTCTCGAATCATTACCATTCAAACTGGAAGACAGTAATACTTGCACATTACGGTTTGGCGCTAGAATAACTGGCAAAGGTGTGGTGTTTGGTCAGACGAAACTCTGCAAACCGCTAAAAATGAGTTAGTATCATGAATAGTTTATATTACAATGTAAAAAAATCAGAACTTGATTTATTTAATGCGACAGATCTCTTGTTTTTGATTTTTTTTCTACAGAAGTAGCTTTTATCATAGCTACGGTGATAGACGTGATTTATTAATGATGCTGCATAAAATCACGTCTATCAACGTATCGTTGAGGAAAGAGGCCAAATACATTGGCACTTAGTATCACACTTTTAGACCCACGTTTCACCAAACCTTCTCATGCCTTAATTAGGTTTATAAGAACGGCTAGTAGAATGGAGATTGAAAAACCTAGATCACAGTCGAAATAAAAAGGGAAAAAAAATTGGCAGTCATAGGAACTGCCGATAGAAGTGAAAACTTAAAAGTCAGAATTTGATAGCTTACCTTGGAAACTACACGGGTGTAACCGGAGGACGTGGCCTCGCTATCTTGGCATGCCCATCTAGAAATGCGTCAGCGTTTCCCATTGGCTGATGCGTTTCTAGATGGCCATGCCATGATGGCCTGTCCACGCCCTTTCAGCATTTCCCACTGGCTGACGTATTTCTAGATGGCCAATAGGCATAGTCCCGAGTTTACTCGAAGCTTTCTTATCATACCCGAGCGGGACGAATGAATTTAATTAACAGCCCACGAAAAATATGTCTAGGTGCGCTTAAAGAAGTTTTCACTTCAAAAAAAATCTAAGGACTCTCCCAATGTTCAAACGCTGGATGGACGCTGGCGAAATTGCGGTGATACTTCCGAAAGGAAGCCATCAGAAAAACAGAAAATAATCTTGCTGTCTTTCATTGACGGCACTTTGGTGAAGAAGTCCAGGAATCTCTCTACTTAGTCTGTGGTCCAGGAGGAATATGTTTTTCCTGAACAAGCGTATTATAATATGTACCTTAGACCTTGTCTATACCTTGTCACACCCCGGACACTCGGCCTAAAATCTATACAGACGGTGCAGTTGACATACCTACACTCACACAACTACGCATATGTCGTTCGAACACATTTACGCATGTGTGCGTGTCATCTAGGGTTACTAAATTATTTTAGTAAGTTAAGTACACTTACCCAAAGAAAAAAGTTTATTCTGACAATATATTAATTAATCACTCCACATATTTCGCGTATTTCATTATAGACTAGTCACAGAACATTAGATTAGCTATGCTATAACTACGTTCATAAGATGCATTAAAAAGCGGTATCACAGTTTACTATATCAGAGTATTATACACTGCACAAACTACTTATTAATTATTAACACATCATGTCAGCGACCAGTAAAGATAAAGCACATGATTTTTCAACTCAAAACTCCAAATTAAATGTTGTAAACAAACATTACCAATTGTTATCAACTATGGCCGATAATGTTGCTAGTTCCGGATTTAATTTATTACTAATGCTTAAAAGAATATTACTTTCGTATGTTGATAAATAGTGATTTATTTATTCGCATTATAGTAAGGATCGCATAAAACTTTAAATATTGTGAATTTGCGCCGAATAAACAAAAATCGGTTTCAATTTTAAATTAAATTCAGAAACTTACTTAACCAAATTTTAACGACGATCATAAAAAACTTGAACAAAAATAAACGAAAGTAATTTTTAGTTTTGTTTTCATATTTCAAAACTATGATCTACTAAAAAAAAAAAGAAACATCATAGAAGACATGGCCCAAATCGTACCCTGACCTCGGCACAAAATAATTGTATCTAATCTCAAAAAAATCTAATAATTGTATGCAAATATATTTTAGGAAAAAAAATTACACCACTCCCATAACCCAAATTAGTGGCTAACATGTTTTTTTATCAGTGTAGTTTTGTAGGCGTTTTTTTTAAAAGTTCACCAATACTGTTTGCAATCCGATGTAATCATCATCATAACATCTTAGCATATACCTCTCTTCAAGTACGCCTCATATCCCAGGCCTATGCTAGTGCTGTGCTTGTGCTAGTACTTGTCCAGATTTGACCCGCGATGTAAGCATACTGATAATTGAATACAAAGTCCAAAGTACATTACCAAAAATAAGCGTATTATCATGAATTATTTTACTTACACTCGTTAAATTTGAATTCTAAGGCCACCCATCGCGAAAAGAACCTAAGCATATTCGTGCATTGTTTGATATATATCTTTATGACTCAGCCGGTATATATTATTTTTATATCATTAACACCAAATTATACAATATATTTTGTTCCATAAAACGAGCTTTTGACACGAACTTCTACAGGCAAAAAAACGCAGGTTAGCCACTCAAACGGATGATGATGATAGTTTAGAATATTATTACTAATAACTTAAAATCCGAGGTACATCAAAAAACCCAGGTGTGGCACCTGGGTTTTTTCAATGTGATTTGGGCTTATGTCCTTTGTTTCACAATAAATGGAGCTATCACGTAACAAACATATAAACGAATTGAGATCCGTCTCCTTTTTTGAAGTTGGTTAAAAATGAAACTAAATCGTAGTAGTACTGGTAGTACTAGAACCGGTAAAGTTTATAAGTCAATGTCAAAGCCGTTAATTACTGAATAAGTTTTAGTTTAAAAATATCGTTAATTTTTTTTTGGAACTATCCATTCCAATAGTCAATGTACTCGTATCCTCTAACTGCTTTTAATGAACGGTTGTTGCGAAATCTTAAATAAGCATACTACTAGATGAAATCCTATATTCATTGTTCACTAATAACCGACATAATATATACATGGACGCACATAAAAGTACAGATAGTCTAATATAGAACCTCTTTCTTTTATTTGAGTCGGTTGAATGCTAAGAAATAATCACTTACCAATAAATCTGAATAGTAGCAATCTTAGTAAAAAAATCCACTAAATTGGCAACACTAGTGACTAGTGACTTCATAAATTCCGCGCCATCACTCGTTACCATACGTTATTGGCGCCACTGACGTATTTCACAACGATTAACGAAAGCCGCAGTTTAAAAACAACGAGTTTAATAATTTCGTCACAGGACTTCAGTGTTGGCGCGTACTTCTAACCAGAATAGCTTAACACAGTTTATAAAAATGATTCAATCTTTGTAATAATTCTTATGAAATGAAAAATCTCTTATTCTTGTTTCGTATAATAGACGAAAATTTTGGTACCATTTTGTTAAATAATACAGCATCATGGTCGTATTCTCATAGAAAATTATCGTCCGATATAACCCTTCGTTGAGTGATTCTCGCGTCCTTGCGGGGTAGGAAGCTTGAAACTGGCGGGGGGTGGGGAGTGTCCGTTCTATCTGTATTATCTATTCTATGACCTTGTGTTACTTGGTTATAGGTAAGAATTCAAACTGTGAGGAAAGGAATCAAAGTTTGAAATATTTTAGTTATTTTTCCCCGAGTCAGTATATTTTTGTAAAACTAGGTTTGTACAAAGTCATAAATGGTTATTGGCATTTAAACCAGCTTCAATCTATGTTTGTATCTAAATAAAATGTATCTAAATCCGGATTTCCAGGTCACGTAATCTAAGTCGTTTGATATATTGATCTAATTTAGAATATCGTAAAACTGTTGTTTTACGATATTCTACTGTTTGTATTTTGTATTTGATTTGTATTTGTATTTGTATTTCTATTTTGGTCTGTTTAGTGGGCTGTTTATGATTAGTTTAACAGTCACGAATGAATGGAAGCGATTATAATTTGTAGATAACAAATTATAATCGTTTCCTTCTTCAAAATTTGTACTCCCACAGTGAAACGCCAACTGTCTAAGTCCTTGACACTATATTCTCGATACAGCCATGGAATACACCTGTTAGTTGGCCTCCGACACAAATGTAATAAATATCGCTGACAATGCGTTGCGCAGCTTGCATAATGCGATGCTCCATTGGCGGCCGGCGGTCGTCGGTCGCCTTCACGCGTATTGACAATTTGGGTGTAGGTCTGTCCTGTCGAAGTTTCCTTCTCGTGACGTCATGCCACTGTTTCATTATTGTACAGGTACATCCATATCTACACTACTATAATCATTTATTTTATTTTATTCATAGTATGGAGTGTCGAAACGAGCGGGACATGTGCCTGATGGTAAACAACATGCTTGCCTATAACAGCACAGTGACACGCTGCTATTGGAACATGAAGAGTTCAAATCTTTACCTAACACTGCACTGCCCTTGTTACCTATGTTTTATCTCTATGCCCTGTAATTTCACTGGAAACATTGCCCTTCAAACTGGAACAGTGCTGTTTTCACATTACTGCTTGGCGGGAAAGTAGAATGTATACCTACTATCCTTAGCAGCGCCCCGCGGCCTACCCGCGTAGTTCCCGTTCTTTGCCCGTAGTAAAAAGTTGCCTATGTGTTATTCCAGATTGTGAATTAAAATGCGTTCGAAATTTCAAACCGATCCATTGCATCCAAACTGGTGTTTATAATATCAGTAGGTTTATCAGAAAAAAAAAACTGTTGCGGTGAAAAATCATATAAAACGATACCACGTGTTGCGAAAATTATTTCCCAACACGTGGTTTCTGAGTATTAACTCAGAAAAACACTCGGGGTTTGAACCCACGAACTCACGCTTGCTATGTTCTCTTCATTAAACCACTACAACTTCACGGCGGAATATGTTTACAAATTTACAATCTATATTCTCGCTACTAAAATCTCAAGGCAATATGTCTGGGAACACAACACAAAAAGTTCAGTCCAAAACCTGAATCTAATGACCCCAAATTAGTTCTCTAAGAAGGATTTTAAAAACATCCTCTTTCTGCAATTTTCGATCATTTGAGTTCGGGGAACCTGTACAAAAACTGTAGGCACAAATTATGAGCAATGAACTTGGAATCTGCAGTCGTGGGATGATCACATCCTGACGTCATCTTCTAGCCATAATTATAATATAGATCTAAGTAGGAAATATCTTTAGAAAAGTAGGTACTGTTTAGAAGAGATAACGCTATGCAAAGATTGTTGTAAAAAGATTAAGGTATGACAGTACAAGCTATACAGATCCTAATCTAGGTGTTACTCAGGTACTATATTTGAATCTCGCCCGAATCTCTGGGTATTTTTATATGGGGAGATGTATGGCTTTAACAGCAAAGGAAAATATTGTGAGGTAACTGGCGTGTTCCAAGAGAGACATCTTTCGGGGAAATCCTACATGCAAACCCGCATTTGGCTAATTTTAACTCTATTCTTGTTAGAGACGGCCCTGAGTCCTAGCTGCGAGAACATAAAGTAGGTTATGCTTGCTCTGTTTCAAAAATCCAATACGTCTTTTAGACACAGGTTAAACAAAACACCAAACTACAGAAACGTTACTGGAGAAACGACCTTTCATTCACAAAAGGTTTTCGACAAAAGTAATATAAAATTGTTAACTTTTTATAACTCTAAAGCGTAAAGGGGATCGGAACATCCGTCTGACACGGAATCACATTAGCGTTGTAAAAACGGACGTCACAATGAACGAGTTTCACGCTCGATTTGGCGATTATAAAAATAAACAGAACTATAGAATTTTAATATCATTACTGGTGAAATGTTATAGTTTAGAAATACCGCGTCTAAAATATTTAAATTAGGAATGTTACTATGTACAACTAACAGCCTCCTGCGATATAAACCCGCGGCTAAACAATGTCTGACTTTAATGGGATGAAATGTAGCCTTAAATAAATAATAAATATTGGTGGACAATTCACACACAACACTATCTGACCACAAACTAAGCAAAATTTGTATGATTAAATGTTCTTAAGTTAGTTGAGGCAAAGCACTTATTTAATTTCATTCAAATCCTATGCTGTTTTCCCAGAGATACAATAGGAACAAACATAATACGCTTACAAACCCCCAAATTTTCGCCTTAACATGTAAGTTTGATCTATGTAAATACCTAAGGCTCTTACTAACATAAAATTTATTATTTATGACGCTTTATTCGGAACATTTACTGTTCAAACGTGTGATCAAAACAAAATGAATAGACATAACGAAGACTTTTGTGACAATAAATTAATTAACTCAAACATACAAACTTTAGGTCAGCTGTTTTACTAAGTATAGACTTTTTATCTATATACTATTCCGAGAGATAGCATCACCAAATTTTGGGTGAGTATTTGAGGCCAGCTGGAAACTTGTCGCATAACTATCGTATTGTAAAATAAATTAAATGCAGATTTGTAGTGAAAGGCGATTAAGATTAAGATGGTTTTTAAAAGTTTTAATATACAATATCAGGGTATTTTTTCTGGTCCGGGCGGAGTAAATGGCGAGCGCGTTTGATAACTATCGTCACAACAACGTATTAGATTTGAGTGCAAAAATGTGCATTAATAATACCATTCCGGTCCAGACGCACGTTTCTTATCCGTTACTGCAGCAAGGTCTTACCCATAGTCCAACACTTTATTGTCACAGTAACTACTTTAACTACTGTTATTCCCAAGCTTTATAGCCGTCAAAGTTTCAGAGATACTCACACTTAAAATTCACCATTGAAACGGGATCCGTAGCGGGAAAATGGGCCCAATAACAAAGTTCCCACAATTTGCAAGGTCCATCGCCAAACCTTATCTATTTTCGACGTATTCTCACGTCATTTGTAAATGTCTGAAGAACAATGAAGTAATACAATATCGTTTAGTAAGGTTTCAGTACTGTTATGGATTTACTAGTGGGGTTTTTATTAGACAGATCAATATATTGTTGTTTTGTTCGTTGTTTTCTCATACTCGGGCTCGCTCAGCTATGCATGTTAATTTACTATTCTCTGATCATAGTTCCACAATGTGTCTACCTTTTTGTTCTAGTTACCTACATAGATAAAAAAAAGGATTACACAGTTGGCAGATGCCAGATTCTCCAAGCTAGAATCGTAGGGTACCCCTTTTCCAGATGCCAGCCCGATCCTTGATACCTATTCCCTATTGGCGGGAGCCCAAGTCGTCATCATACCGTCTGTGGTACCGACTTCCGCTAGTCAATGTACGAGATTTAGTTCACCTTGAGTACATTAAGTACAAATATGGTTGGGTAAGCTAATAGATTCAAAATATAAAAATGTGGAAGCCTTATTAATTTAAAACCTTTCGGAGCGTTTGTCGACGCGACGCGTGACCAAAATGCTGGCGTTTATTTGGCCCAACGCATAAACATTGCCATTCAGCGTAGTAATGCCGCCAGGACGCTGGGTACGCTTCCGATTGGTAGTGGGCTTGAACATCTTGATTATCTGTAGAACTTCATTGGTCTGTGGATAATACAGGTGTGTTCAGTGTATGTAGTTAGGTATGTTGTAGCGTATTGCCTTCTTCTTGGGTATCTTCTTGGACTTGGCAAAGGCCTTCGACACCGTATCAATCCCAATCCTTTTGAGGAAGTTGGAGTGCTTCGGAGTTAGGGGTATTTGCCATGACTGGTTTCGAAGCTACTTGACGGATAGAATCCAGCACACGCGCGTGGGGAGCCGTGTGAGCGATGCCAAGCCAGTTTCGTTTGGAGTGCCACAGGGCAGTATTCTTGGGCCAACACTTTTCTTGTTGTACATAAATGACATTGCCTCGATTCTCTCTGGCAGCGCGGACACCATACTTTATGCCGATGATACTGTCATTTTGTTTCATGACAAATCCTGGGACTCTCTGTTTGCTACTGCACAGCTGGGCATCACCCGCGTCGCGGCATGGTTAAAACAAAATCTACTGACACTCAATGTTTCGAAAACTCACTTGATTTGTTTTCATAACACCGCGGCTTCAGGCCCCCGTTCTGTCCCCGACATTCTTGTTCATTTATGTCAACCCCCATACGATTCGTGTGCTTCAAATGAGTCTCGGCGTTGTAGCAGGGTAAAAAAAGTAAAAAGCACTCGGTACTTGGGAATAGAAATAGACGAGAAACTGACATTTAAGGAGCACCTTGAAATGACGGCTAAAAGGACTAGAAAACTCATTTACATAATGAAACTCCTTCGTGATGTAGCAAATCCTCAACTTCTCAAGACTATATATTGGGCCCTTTGTCAGTCCGTCCTAACCTACTGTATTACAGTATGGGGGGGTGCAGCTTCGTCGAACATTATTCGTCTTGAACGAGCCCAACGGGCTGTTCTGAAAACAATGCTTGGGAAACATTTTAGATTCCCGACAAGCCTTTTACTGGCGGAAGCTCAAGTTCTGAGTGTTCGGAGGCTTTATATACTTAAAACAGCTCTATCCGCTCATAAAGAAATTTTAAATTCAGATAGCTATAGGTCATTATCAGGTAAAAGAATTTTTAGATTGCCCTTACCTGCTTTTAAAACGCGACTCGCACGCCGCTTTAGTCTATACATGAAGCCATGGTTATATAATAAACTGGATAAATTGTATGGTATCCATGGTCTCACTTATTATGAGCTGAAATCAAAAGTTACAAAGCAACTTCTCCAATGGTCTTTTGAGGATACGGAAAGCTTCCTGAAGTTTTGAAGAAGAAGAAGAGAATTTGGTGAGCAACGGGATTAGACACCACTCACACCCACACATACACCCTCACACACACACACACACACACACCCTCTTATACACTTACACACTCACTCACACGCCCATTCTCATATCGTTTTATGATTGTAATCGATGTCAGTCCCGGGCTGTGTATTTTTATATTTTTATTTTTAAGTTTATAATTGTATCTCGATTGTAAGTTAAATCACTCGTGTGCCGTCAGTGACGAACCTCATGTGAATCCTAAAATTAAAACTACCCACAGGACAAGCCTAGCTTAGTGTGGGTGTTTTTGAAATTATGGGCATCTTGTATTGAACTGATAGATAAGATGTTTCTGTACTTCCTATAATTGTTTGTTATTTTGGTTGAAATAAATTTGATTTGATTTGATTTGATTTGATTTGATTGTAGTTCTCATTGTATTTTAGTTTTGTTCATAAAGGCTCTGCCCGTTTTAAAAAAATGTGGATTACTTTCAATCGTAATCCAACACCACAAATGTTCTAATGTTGGCCAATGAAGGATTACCGCTATAAATCAACATTGTTACACATACATTCTTAACTTCATAAATGTCTGAAGTATCGCAGCACCTGCTTCCCAATGACACACTCGTATAAAATGTTGATTAGATACAGAGCGAGCTAAAAAAGCGAAGGTCTATTTAGAACTCCTATGCCCAAGTTAGTCGCAGTGTAATATGTAGTATGAATGACGATAGAACTGAATAATATTTAGCAAAAGCAACAAGGCCGTAGACGATTCAAGCTCCGAACTAGTATCGCCATATTCAGTACAATTAATATAATTTATCACTAGTTTTGCAACGACCTGCGCAAGAGTGGCGCCCGGCGGAACGGGCTCTATTGTTTTACATGGTTATCTACGATCGAATGTGGATTTATGTCGAATTGTACTAGATCCGAGTGATTTGGGTCAGCTTTTGCTTTTACACGCGTTTTTAGGTAATTTTGGATGATATAATGCTGGTTCCATTGTTTTTTAACACACGATGTTTAAATGAAAGTTTTGTTGCCTTTGTTCAAAAGGTCTAACTTTATGCTCTAAACGATTTGTAGGGTACCTTTCATTATTATCATCATATTTTTTCTTGTTATTTTCCTACTAAGTGCAGACAGTGAAGTTTCGGAGTAAACAAAACTATCATCGACTAGCGGCCCGCTCCGGCTTTGCTCGAATAATAACCTAGATATCAACTGCAGCGCCATCTGCCGTAGCCTATGTTACTCGGGAATAATGTAGCTTTCCAAAGGTGAAAGAATTTTTGAAATCGGTCCAGTAGTTTCGGAGCCTATTCATTACAAACAAACAAACAAATATTTCCTCTTTATAATATTAAGTATAGATAGTATAGATGTATACAATTTCTAGACTTTTGATTATTCAATCACCAATATACTGCTTTCAATAAAGTTTAAATCAGACCAGGCCATCTGCTCAGCATACCTTCTGAAACAAAAGAAGATCTTATCTAATCGGTCCCTAATACTAAACGATGAGAATTACAATTAAATACATAATAGAAGATTTCGACGAATTGTTAACCTCCTTGTAATCAATTAAAAAGAAGTCTCTGTCTGTGTACACACACAAACAGAGAATTGCGCCGAATAACACCTACTCTATCACGAATTATCTCACGCCACATTTTACATTAAACAAAAAAATGTAGGTAACTGTAAACTTCAACGGTATCATTCTAACCAATGAGATGGCTTGCAATTAGTGACAGTGTTTCAGAAGGTCAATTCAACATAGAAACTTAGCGTTTATCCCATGAAATTGCTGTTATGGTACTTAGAAACAGATTGCTTGCAATATCTATTACGAGTATTTAATTGCAACCTCAGAGATAGAGAATAGAGATCAACAGTTAAAAAAAGCACAGTAAATAACCCAGATAAATGCTTGGTGGAGATGGCGAGTGACCGGAAGACCGTATATTTTTGTAGTGTAAATAGGACAGTAGGACTCTTTGTAGAGTCTGACTGGGGTCTACCACAGTTAATAGCCAGATATCCAGCTGTATTGGGAACAGTCGGGTTATGCCAGATCTTACTCACTGGAACCCACTTAAATCAGAGACTGGGGGAGGACATTGAAACTTGCTACGCCCCGAATCGTTGGCCATAGCCTCTACTGCCAAACCAACTCTGGGTTAACGCAGAAGGAGCGTTAAATGCGCATTAGCCTAAGCAACATTTACTTCTTAAAAATTAAAAAGGTATTTCTTCTTGCATGTCTACATAAGTAGACACACACACACGCTTTTTGTTTAATACAGGTCGACGTTTCCTGCCTACCTATTAAATACTATATAACCTTCTGTTCCTTAACTTACAATTCTATCTTATGAAAAAATAAGCGAAATAAACAAAGTCACATAGCAAGTGGTAAACCCAAGGTTGCTCCATCCGCTAGGAACGTGCGGGAACCGTTACTCCACTTACAAGCGATCTAGTTTACAGATACTCTAAGGCAATTGCTCCATCATCGCTTTACGCCGTAATTCATAATTATTATCATTTAAATTAGACTTGGTTCTTCACACCTACTTGGGGCGCCGTAGATTGTGCGTTATACTCTAAGATAGAGTTAAGAATTTTAATGTTTTACTGTAGGTTGTAACATACTCAAAACATTTAAATGCTACCTAGAAATAAACTCAAATTTATAAAAATATTTTGTAATATATAGAGTGACAGGATGAGCAAAACATGAACCTGATGGTAAGCATTAGACTAGTACATTGTCACACAGATATTTGTAAATGAAAAGTCCACATCACTACCTGGCACACTACATAGTGATGGTCACCCTGAGATACAAGATGGGTTATCGGTTTTCCTTGTTGATTTATTTCTCTCGTTCAAACCAGAATACATTCATGATTGCACAATACCGCCTGTCGGTAGAATAACTGGCAAAGGTGTGGGTGGTACTCTGGTACTCCTTTAGGCGAATTTACCAACAAAGCTATACATGTAGGTACACAATATGCATAAAACCAAACCCACACACGTACCTAGTCTATGAGCTTTTTGGTACTTACGTCTCTCGATCGCATCCAAAGCCTCTTTAGCTGTTACCCTCGCCGACCCATCTCAAAAGTGTGTGAACTTTATGAGAGCGAATCTTTGTCTTTAGGAGGGCAACTATATTATTTATAAATATGCGAGTATAGGTACACAAACCAGCAGCACCCCGCGGTTTTAACCCTGTTGTTCTCATGCCAGGAATTTTCCCGAAATAAAAAGTAGCCTTTTGTGCTATTTTAGACTATCGTCTGTCTGTATTCTAACCTTTTCCATATCAACCGGGCCTTATACCGCCTAACTAGATCGGCTTTGGCTTTGCCGTTGCCATCTCTATAATTTCAAACGAAAAAAAAGAGAGAGAAACATCAATCCTGAGACAGTTGTTTACATAGTTTTGTTCAGCAGACCCCCCGATCTGTTCAGCCGTTCTGGCGTCTGAAAAAGACAATTTTGCTGCTAGTAGGTATATACTGCTTTAATGTCTAGTTCCAGTGATATATTGTCTCTTTTTTACTTTACGTTAGTTACTAATGTAGATAGGTAAGGTAATGACTTGAAATATTAGTGGATGATTGAAACTCAGGATCGGAAGATCCACTCTTACATCACCTAGGAATTAGGGTTCCTTTGCCACGGGGCTTACAGCTAATATTGAGGTTTATTTTCACTTAGATTAGAAGATTTAGATTTTTTTTTTATAGCGTAGAGTGACGAGACGAGCAGGTCATGTGCCTGATGGTAAGCAACATGCCTGCCACATAACAGCACAGTAACACGCAGCTATTGGAACATGATAGTCCAAATCATTACCTACCACTGCACTGCGCTCGTCACCCAGAGATCTAAGATATTATGTCTCTAAGCCCTGTAATTTCTCTGGAATCATTGGATTTCAACCGATTCAAAACGATTTCAATCCCTTCAAACCGGAACACAGTAATGTTCGCATATTACTGCTTGGCGGTAGAATATTTGGCAAAGGTGTGGTACTTCCCCAGGCGGACTCTGCTAAGAGTCCTACCACTACAGATTATTTCATAAAGAAGTTTAAATTTTGTATCTATAAACAATAGTTTTTAAAATTAGTTGTGAAATGAACACATTATAACAAAAGTTTATAAGCATTTTAAAGAGGAACAACCAATGGTAATGGGAAAAAGCTAGAAAACTAGTAGGTAAACTGTCCATAAAATGTATCAAAAAAGTCATTGATATTATTCAATTGACATTGGGTCAGGTCATGCATGGTTCCAAATATGATAAGAGGACAATGACTTACGTGAATCACATAATAAGTAAAAATATGCTAGACGCTAGACCTCCAAAAGGATAAGTCAGTCCAAATTACGATGGCTATCGATTCTGTAATTTGTAAAATGTCGATGTCTTAAATAATATATGTAATATAAGTAATATGTGTTAAATAATCTATAGGTATTAGTGCGTTTTTTTATTTGTGAAATTCTCGTTCCTCTAGTTTTCCCGCTTAAAAATGTGGGTAGGTATGAGTTATTTTAGATAGATAGATAGAAAACTCTTTATTGTGGCACAAAAATAATAACATTACAAAGAAAAACTTACGTGGCGGCCTTATTGCTGAGAGCAATCTCTTCCAGGCAACCAGCACAAGGAAATTAGCCTATATACAAATACAGGCAGGGGGAGTAACATTAATTTAAATAATACTACTAAATATATATTACTAAAATAGGTATAATAATAAATATTCGCTTCAAAATATGCTACTATAATATTTAAAACTAACTTAAATACAATAACAAATAAAATAAAAAATACCAAGAGGAGTGTGAAATATTAAAGAACAGTGATTCAAAGACAGAAACATGAAACAATTACAACTAGTTTAAAATTAAAACTACATAACAGTGCTACAACTTACAATTTGCTAGTATCAACAGTCTTGCATTGTGAAAAATAATAAATCTTTTACTCCGACCTTAAAAACGCTTAAGGACTGCGATTGTCTCACATGGGCCGGCAAAGAATTCCACAAACGGACATGGACTATAATCTATCAATGTACTTTTCATTCAGATGTATTCATTCAGTTGCTTTGCATGAATAAAAATAACATCCATAAATCCATACAAACATACGAACGTTGGAAATGATTATATTTGATGCTATCCATTAAAAAGAACAACTTTTTTTTCATCGAAATCTCTAAAATAAAACAAAAACTATTAATTCTATGAAGAAGACCACACAGATTTGATTAAGTATGGGAAGTCTGTACAGAAATTTCAAAAATCAAATTTTACTTATACAAAAAAATGGCACTCCAGGAGTACCTACAGAATTTTATAGGATTAGGTACTAGATATTAATGAATTTGATAGCTAACAAAACCACAAATGGTGTTGTAGTAATTACAAAAAATGTATGCTTTCAGAAAGCTTTACCTACGTTAAATTAATCAGGCGAATGACGCGCGTTCCATGATTTTTTGATTTTGTTCACCCAAAAAGTAAACAACATGCCTAAATAATTCACTTTAAAAAAAAATTGGCAGTCATAGGAACTGCCGATGAAGTGAAAACTTATAACTCAGAATTTGATAGCTTACTTTGGAAACTACACGTGTGTAACTGGAGAGCGTGGCCTCGCCATCATGGCATGGCCATCTAGAAATGCGTCAGCATTTCCTATTGGCTGATGCATTTCTAGATGCCCATGGCATGATGCTGAGGCCACGCCCTTTCAGCT
Organism: Ectropis crepuscularia; assembly: GCA_963693475.1. Taxonomy (NCBI): domain Eukaryota; kingdom Metazoa; phylum Arthropoda; class Insecta; order Lepidoptera; family Geometridae; genus Ectropis; species Ectropis crepuscularia. The sequence goes on from OY856340.1 coordinate 6,914,150, forward strand.
TTTGCCATTGGCTGACGCATTTCTAAATGGCCAATAGCCATGGTCCCGAGTTTACCCGAAGATTTCTCATCATACCCGAGCGTGATGCTAGAATCCAATTCACAGCCCACGAAAATCTGTCTAGGCGCGTCTAAAGAAGTTTTCACTTCAAAAATGTATTAGGTTAACAACCCAACCTGTCTAAGAAAACTAGCTGCCTGTGATCCTAACAGCCGAGACAAACGTACCTAACGTTTGTCTCATATGATGTTCTCGTAACGAGGTTGTGATTTCACCTTTGCTTCTATTCGTATGCCGTGTAATCGGCGTCTCATTCCGCGCTTTCTTCGTATGCTCTCACTGGCTGAATGCACTTGCCTGTCGCCGACTCGCCGTGTGCTCGATGAACCGCGTGTTTTGAATTTCGAATGTGCGACATCCGGCTACTATACAGCGAAAAGAAAAAATCTTTCCCGCCAAATGAGGTTGTTATTTTAAACGAAACTTATTTTTTGGTGTTTTTGTTATCTAGTTTTTAAATGAAGCGTTTGTCGAATGCAATTTTACTTGCCAAAGATCTTTTGCACAATTTTTGCGCACAAACTTTGCGCAATTTCAAGCATACGCAACATCACAACATAAAGTAACATAAAGTAGAGTACTTATATATTTTATATACGCTACATGATTGTGAAATTGGACAGATATCATGATTTCAATAATTTAAATTAAACTAATTGTTATACATTTTTACTGAATCGGTAATTTATTAATGATCAGTATAACTTCAGCGCTAGAAGGCTACTACCAGAATGCCCAACCAAGAGGAACCGCAACAAAAAACAAATTAATATCAAACAATACACTTTGTGTACATTACCATAGAATAGATAATATAGATAGAACGGACACTCCCCACCCCCCGCCAATTTCAAGCTTCCTTCCCCTCGCGGACGCGAGGCGGACTCAACGAAGGGTTATTATATCGGGCGATAATTTTCTATGAGAATACGACCATGATTCTGTATTATTTAACAAAATGGTACCCAATTTTTCGTCTATTATACGAAACAAGAATAAGAGATTTTTAATTTCATAAGAATTTCTACAAAGATTGAATCATTTTTATGGTTAGAAGTACGCGCCAACACTGAAGTCCTGTGACGAAATTATTAAACTCGTTGTTTTTAAACTGCGGCTTTCGTTAATCGTTGTGAAATATGTCAGTGGCGCCAATAACTTATGGGTACTCTGATATACCAACTGAACTGTGATAACGCCTTTTAAAATGCAACTTATGAACGTTGTTGTACCTAATCTAATGTTCTGTGACTAGCCTACCTATAATGAAATACGCGATATGTGGAGTGATTAATTAATATATTGTCAGAATAAAGTTTTCTCTTTGGGTAAGTGTACTTAACTAAAAATCAATTCGTACATGGTACCTTTATTATCTCCTATTTTGTTTTAAATCTTCTCCCTTCTGATTGTCGATGAAAGTTATGTTTACCTACATTAAAGATCGAACACTAACTAGGTAAGATTGTAAGCCACTTAGGCAGGTGAACTCACGGGTCACAGCTATTATTCTATAAAATAATTTAGTAACCCTAGATGACACGCACATATGCGTAAATGTGTTCGAACGACATAATATATGCGTAGTTGTGTGAGTGTAGGTATGTCGACTTCACCGTTTGTTTGGAGTTTAGGCCGAGTTGAGGCCGAGTGTCCGGGGTGTGACATTACTAAAACTTCAAATTAAACTCATACATGTTAAATATATCTTTATTGGGTAAACGGGTAACTCACGTGTAATGTGTTAAATATATCTTCAAATGAAATGCTGAGATGATAATGGTCGAACTTAATTTAGAAGTTCGTTTGAACATGTATAATCTGTGCTTATTGGAGAAAGGACATAACCAATGAGAAAGCAAATAAATTGTTGCGAGAGCTACGTAAGTAAGCTCCAAGGTAATAAATCTTTAAAAACTCGTTTTACCTTGGCCGTGGAAACTAAGAATGTAAGAAAGTGGACATTATTGTCACATTGTAATTCACCTGAGTTAGGAATTACTTCAATAAATCCGCTCTCAAATAATAATACTAATATAATATAATAATACTTCAAAAAAATTGCTCTCCCCTAAATCCGGCCTTGTACCAGTAACAATACACAATACCTACTAAATTTGAAAGACGAGTCCTAATATAAAAAAAAAACCACTAGCGAATTGAGTAATTTTCAGAATATCAGATATGAGTAAATGGGTGAAAAAATACGCATTATTAATTTTCATAAACGAAATGAAACACTGGCGTTCTCTTTGGCGAAATTGAAAACTATTTTTGTTTTTTTTTTGTGATTTGAAGACAGATCTTTTTTTTTTTTTTTTTTAACTTTTATAGGTTTACACTTGACCGCCATCTCAGCTGATGTTAAGCGACGATGCGGTCTACGATGGAGCGTGTTTACCTAGAAGAAACCGATTCACTCTCGATTTGAAGACACCAAGGTTATAACTATCAGGGAAAACCCACTCTGGCAACTCATTCCACAGCCTAGACGTTCTTATCACAAAAGTAGAGTCAAACCTCTTCGTCCGTGTCTTTGGAACATCAACCATGAAACGGTGCCGCTTCTTCGAGTTACGAGAAGTCCGATAGAAAAAAGGGCAAGATGGTAATAGATCATGCAGATCAGTCGCACACTCTCCGAAGTGTATCCGATAAAAAACTGACAAGCTTGCAATCTTGCGGCGATGTTCAAGACTTTGAAGTCTTTTTCGCACTAGAGTGTCTTTGCCTATGAGCCTTTTGGCACGCCTCTCGATCGATTCCAGAGCCTCAAGCTGATACTTAGCCGATCCATCCCAAAGATGCGAACAGTACTCCATACAAGACCGAATCTGTGCTTTGTATAAGAGAAGTAATTGTTCAGATTTGAAGTACTTTCGCACCTTTGAGAGGACACCTAATTTTTTGCCAGCTAATTTTGCCTTAGACTCGATATACGTGCCAAAGTTGAGCGTAGAGGTCAAGGTAACGCCCAAAAGCTCAAGATGATCAGTAACCGGTACGGACACACCTCGAAAAGTAGGAGTATGTTGAAATGGACTCCTTTTTGCCGAGAACAGACACGCCTGCGTCTTTCCCTCGTTAAACTTGGCCAGATTGGTTTCGCCCCATTCAGAGACTTCCTCAAGGGCCAAGTTCAAACGTTCGATCATACTCTCTCTCAAAACCTTAGTTTGCTGTCCACTGGCTCTCGCGCTCGATATGTAACTCTCTACAACAGTGCTATCATCCGCGTACCCAAAGATACCGGTCATACCGGATAAGATCATAATTAAACAATAAATTGGCAGTCATAGGAACTGCCGATAGAAGTGAAAACTTGTAACTCAGAATTTGATAGCTTACTTTGGAAACTACACGAGTGTAACCGGAGGGCGTGGCCTGGCCATCATGTCATGGCCATCTAGAAACGCGTCAGCATTTGCCATTGGCTCACGCATTTCTTGATGGCCATGCCATGATGGCCAGGCCACACCCTTGCAGCATTTCCCATTGGGTGACGCATTTCTAGATGGCCAATGGCTATGGCCCCGATTTTACCCGAAGATTTCTTATCATATCCTAGCGTGACGCTAGAATTCCATTTACACCCCACGAAAAATCTGTCTAGGCGCGACAAAAGAAGTTTTCACTTCAAAAATAAAATACTGTTTTAAAAAGTAACAATTTAACTGATAACTAAATTTATAATAAGTGCCACCTTTATACCAAAGTGATACGAGTAACTCGAGGAAATATTTTCACACCAACAAACAAGAAAACTTTCAATGTATTTTTAAATTTGGTTAGATATCGACTTTCATGCTAATTCAGATTTTGGAAATGGCCCCAAATGATATTCAACAATCTTCTATCTACGTTACGTGTACAAAACTTTCTTACTGATAAGCACCTGTTACTTGATACCGAAGCAGCAACCCAGTGCTCAAGCACCCATCTTACAAACATGTGATCGTAAGTTTGATTCTGAAATTATAGTCTAATTCGAAATCAAATTATAGTCAAATTGTAGTAGTGGTAGGACTCTTAGCAAAGTCCACCTGCTAAAGTACCTCCACCTTTGCCAGTTATTCTACCGCCAAGCAGTAAAGTGCAAACATTACTGTGTTATAGTTTGCAGAACAATGTTTTCAGTGAAATTACAGGGCTTAAAGTGATACGTGTATCATATGATACAGGTATCTTAGATCTCTGAGTGACGACCGGAATGCAGTGCTAGGTAATGATTTGGACTCTTCATGTTCCAATAGCTGCGTATCACTGTGCTGTATGGCAAGCATGTAGCTTATCATCAAGCACATGTCCTGCTCGTCTCGTCACTCATACTATAAAAAAAAAGTATGGAATACCACATAGACTACTTTCGAGGGAAATATCGAAAACCGGAACTACGTGAGTAAAACCGTGGAGCTTTGCTAGTATTATTTTAAATACCAAAGTATTGAAGTCAGAAGGTCTACTACGAAGTCCGATAAACGATATATCGGCCGAACTTAAGGACGTTTCTTACCACGAAACACAATCAGTCGGTTGATCGGATGGGGCGTTTCGTTCATTCCGAATTCCGACCGACATGGATTTGACAATTTTTGTGTCGTAAACCTTACTCCGAAAGCATTTAATTACCTTACCGATTATTCGGACAGCTGTCGGTCGGATCCGATTATTCAGAGGTTGTTTTCGTAGTAGACCTGCTGTTGTTAAATCACGTCGGAAGTGCTGAACGGATTGAGTTGAAATTTGGAACACAATAATAATTATTATAATTATTGTAGTCCGGAATAGCATATAGTTATAGGCGTTTTTATTGCGGAGAAATAACGGGAACGGAAACTAGGCGGGTAAAACCGCGGGCTGCTACTTGTACAAACATGTTTTCAAACACGTATTCATGATAGGTACAAAGACATGGCATAGATTCTACTTCCCCAGTATGGAGAACTCTTTGTAGAGTCTTCCTGACGCCATTACAAAAAATATTGCTCAGTTTTGCCAGTTATTCTACCGCTAAGCAGTGATGAAAACATCACTGTATTCCGTTTTAAAGTGAAATTACAGAGCGTAGAGATAAAACTTCTTACACCTCTGGGTGCCGAGCGCAGCGCAGCGTTAGATAATGTATTGGACTCTTCATGTTCCAAAAGCTGCGTGCTACTGTGCTGTTATAGGCATGTTGTTTACCATCAGGCTTATGTCTACATCTCGTCACTTTGTACTATAGAAAGAGGTCTCATTGTAGAATCCTCCTCGTATCAATACAAAAATAGTCTTGTCACTTGGTAAGTAATTCAAACGTAGATCCATTTAGTAGCAATAACACTAGTTGAGAACGAAAGCACCGTAACCGCAGTGACCACGCTGCCCACTAAAACTCCCGTTTTGGATCGAAACGTTCGCCATACTATCAGAACCTTATATTGCGCAACCATGAAAAGAACGGGGTCCGTGGTAACGGTGACTGAACGACGCGACGGCTAGCCGCTCATAGACCGGCACCATGTGGTTTAGAAATTATACGCTCGTTATTGAAAGCCTATGGTGATACGTCAGTGCACGGGGCTTTAGATTGGTGGTATTAAACTTAACTAGTGGTCACCAAGTGGTCGAAATCTAAATTATAAAACTATTATTATAAATGATAAAGTTTGGATGTTTATACTCATAAGTCTGGATTTTGTTTTTGACGTGACGACGTCTTATAATTCGATGAAGCCGACTGCACGCACGAAAAAACATGACGTCATGCGGCTTTACCTCGCTCTGAGGCGTTCCATTTAAGGCTTGGAGTTGAAGTTGTCACGTTCAACTATCGTCAGTAACTTTACAGACAACCGATTTTTTTTTTAAATAATAAAGAGTGACGAGACGAACAGGGCATGTGCCTGATGGTAAACAACATGCCTGCCACATAACAGCACAGTGACACGCAGCTATTGGAACATTAAGAGTCCAAATCATTACCTAGCAATGCACTGCGCTCGTCACCCAGAGATCTAAGATGTTATGTATACCTCTAATCCCTGTAATTTCTCTGGAAACATTGTCCTTCAAACCGGAACACAATAATGTTTGCACAATACTGCTTGGCGGTTGAATATCTGGCAAAGGTGTGGTACTTCCCCAGGCGGACTCTGCTAAGAGTCCTACCACTACAAAATTACACCTACCGTCTACCGTTTACCACTACCGTTTGATTGGAGTTTGGATGTTTGTTACTCAATCACTAAAAAAAAATCACTAAAGTCTGCACGAAAAATATCTTCAAACATTTCGGTTTCCTTATATCAATGGCACCAAAGTTTTTGGCAGACAGATAAATCATCATAACTCACTAATTGACTAGTGTCACTAGAACAGTACTTTACTAGGTAGTGTTTTGAAATCTATCAGTCTTTTAATAAAACATGAACTGAAGTAAGTTTTAGAACTAAATATCTCAAAATGTATGGTTGGTATCCGAGTTAGTAATAGAATTAACGTTAGTCCCTGTTTTGGTATTTTAATGTCCAAATAGTTGCCTGACGTTGTATTATTATGGGCAGACGCTGCTTACGATCAGGCGCATGCTTTTCTCGTCCCATCACTATATTTAAATATAAGCGGCCAAGTGCTAGTTGACTCGCCCATGAAAGGTTCCGTAGCAGCAAGTAACATAATTTATAAATTCTTGTAGTTTATTATAATTTTTACTTTTACGTTATCGTTACACGGGGGGCACACATTATACCACTTTGGAAATGTCTCTCGTGCAAATTATTCAGTGTAAAAAAGTTATATTGAGTATCCGTAGAAACCCCACAGTTATGGGCTTGATGAAATAATTGTGTTTCAATTCTAAGTTTTTTGTTTTAAATATATTTGTGTAAAAAATTGTATGCGGTCCACAGAATATATCTACTTACTAAGTTTCTACAGTATAGTTCTTATAGTTTCGAAAAAAAAGTGGCTGTGACATACGGTCACAGACACAGACGGACACAGACATGACGAATCCATAAGGGTTCCATTTTTACGTTATACGGAGCCCTAAAAAAAGCATTTTAACGAATTATCTAATTGAACGTTGAAACGCCTGTGTCTAATCGTTCGTGTAAATAACCTTTACGGTCGACAGCGCGAGGGTCAGCTGACTGATGATGCATTGTTTTTTAGACTAGGACCCCCGTTTCCTATGTTGTGAGTAATGCCTCGGCAATTGTATGCAAACTACTGAAGTTTTGAGCAATTTTTAATCGTAGGTACTTCTAATCGACTTAAAAAAAGGAGGAGGCTCTCAATTCGGTTGTATGTATCTTATTGTGTGTGTTACGCGATAGCTCCACTAATTGTGAATAGATTTTAATGATTCTATTTAATTTTTATCACAATCACGTTTAAGGGGTTTCCAAGTGTTTTAATTTGCATTCATCGTTGATATTTTTGTTTACTCATATGTAAGCTTCGTTGTGTCAGTGGAATAGCCTGTTTAGTTGGTTATACAACATTTTGTGGAGTGTAAAGTTTAGTTTAAAATTGTTTGATAGGGAGGCTCTATTGAGAATGTGGCTTAGTGTCTCTACCAACTTAAGAGTTATGGTGTGGTAAGTTTATTTTTTATATTTTATTCTAGGTGTGAGCTAATTTCGGGTACTCAATAAAAGTTGACAAACATTGTACCAGATACATTTAACAATATCTTATACCTTTAAACGAGCAATTCTTGTACCTATATAAATATGTATATATATATAGAATCTGAATCTGGGAAACGGCTCGAACGATTTTGATGAAATTATGTATGCAGGGGGTTTCGGGGACGATAAATCATTACAATTACATTACATTACAATGCGAAGGTAAATTTCGCTGCGTGACGCGACAGCGTAATAGCGCAGATGGGAAGTCGGGCGGTCATAGCGCTCACGAATTAGTAGCTCCGGGTTCGAATCCAGACGACTTCTCTTTTTTGTCATGCTTTTTTTTTTAAAGAAAATCTATTTCTTGGTTTCTTTTATCTGAAGGTATCTAAGTATATCTTATACCTTTAAACGAGCAATTCTTGTACCTATATAAATATGTATATATATATATATAGAATCTGAATCTCGGAAACGGGTCAACGGATTTTCATGAAATTATGTATGCAGGGGATTTCGGGGACGATAAATCGATCTAACTAGGTCTTAATTAAAAAAAACGCATATTATGCGCGTTTTTAGACAATGAAAAACTGTCACATTAGACATTATAAAGTGAAGGTAAATTTCGCCACGTGACGCGACAGCATAATTAGCTCAGACGGGAAGTCGGGCGCTCATAGCGGTCACGAACGTTTTTTTTCAATTCGTTTTTTTTAAGAAAATCTATTTCTTGGAGTATTTTATCTGTAGGTATCTAAGTATATTTAGTATTTAAACAGAGCAAAGCTCGGTCACCCAGGTACTTTAGTATTTAAACCGAGCAAAGCTCGGTCACCCAGGTACTTATTTTTAGTAATTTATGAATGGGCTATAAATAAAAGTTGAATATTTCATACTGTGTATACGTAGAAATGATAGCGATACCTATCCACAGTAGATTGTGCAAGAATGTATGTGTACGCCGGCTGTGTAAATTAACCACCTTATACCAACAATATGGAGCGTCTAAATAATGCGCTGCAAGTAACATAATCTTATGAAGTTATGTATTTTGAGTTGAGTAAAAGCAGAGCGAAGAACGAGGATTCTAGATCACTTGATAACGAAGTATGAACAAACTAAATTGAAATGTACGGTTGTTTGACTCGATACAATATCAACACTATTGACATATGTTGGTACTGTAAGGTTCTCATAGTCTTATTCGAAGACACCTAGAAACGTATGTTAACTAGTTAATCGATTGAAAGAAGTTTCAATAAAGGTAGGTAAAGTCAATTGGGTAATTATCACTTAGGTAACTACTTGTTAAAGTATAGTAGGTAGATAGGTATAGTCATACTTTGAGGGCGACATTAAATAATAACAGTATTTTAATCCAAATGTTTATGGTTACTGATCACGACTAGTAATTGATATTATTGGGATAATATTGCATTTTATCTCAAAAATACCAATTGCGACGTTCCTATCGGTAGTATTCGTTCGATTTCTGTCAAAGGTAAAAGATATTACCTACCCGTGGATATATACCTACCTATGCCTACTTACTACGTACACGGTATCTATCTACTAGCTTTTTGACTTGTCTGGGACCGACTTCAAATAGATGAGTGAACAGCGCTTACAAAATATTAACTGATTTTTCGCTTTTGGGTGCCTATTTCTGGTTTTGAAGTCGGGTTATTTTTTTATGTAAAAGTTTATTAGCTATCACGGAGCTGGTTATACTTGGAGTGTAATGTAAACACATACATAATATTACCTTAATGTAATGTTCTTTGTTTACACCCAATATAAAATTCAGTAGATCAGACAACATGATAGAAGAATGTTTTCAGAACATTAAACTCGACTATCAATAGCGAAAGTTTCTTACTCGAAAGACTATAACGATCGATTCATGCAAATGAGCACTATCGATCTGAATAATAACCGTGCGCGTGCGCATTCAGTTACCAATCAGCGTCCACGCAACCGTAAAAATGTTATAAAACAAGTTTCCGACATTACAAAACATTTCCTAAAAGTCATACTTTTCCCATCGACGTCTTACACTGTAATTAACACGGTATCACAATAATAAATTGGATTTATGCAATAATCCCACGAGATCAATTAAAACTTGCAATTCTCTGTGCAAAACTATGGTTAGTCTTGATGTGAAATATCTAGATTTTTCGTTAAGTCTAGTAACTTATGTTAGAAATTAAGAAGTCCCAGTAGTGATTGGCAAAACCCGAAATTGAATTAGAGTATTCATTGCATTTCTTCCTATGATTCATAAAAATAAATACAGAGTTCATCTTTGGAACAAACAGCAATGATATAAGTAAATTTGACAGCATTGGAACATTAAAATTTGGAACATAGATAAAGTATAGCCTGGAATAACACATGGGCTATTTTTCATTGCGGTAAAAACAAAGTGAACGAGAACTACGCGAGTGAAACCATGCGTCGCTGCTAGTAATAAATATTGAGGGGCATTTTTCACTCTACACCATTTAGCCTCAAACTAAGCAATACAATGGGGGCTAGGTAGCCCATTTAATCCTACAAAAATTATAAATATGAAGGTCTCCCACAGAGAATTGCCATATTCTAAAATTCGATGCCATCGAAGTCGAGGGCAGATACTAATAGAATGTTACATAATTGTAAACATCTACTTATTATACATAAAAACCTAATCATTTCCTTAATTCACCTGGCATAACTTTAAGTTCATAACATTCATCTCCAACTGTCACTAAATACATACATATACATAAACAGGTGATTTACGTAATACTACCATAAAAACTACACATAGGCATAGAAAAATCTAATTATAGCAGCAGTAAAATATTAATTAGTTAAGATATAAACGTTTATGTATTCACGTTTAACTATAACTAAATTAAATAACTGTATAATTTGATTCCAAAAAAACTCTTATTTCCTATCAGGAAGTTCGTAAAATTCTAATTGTACATAATTTTTACGTAAAATTATTAAATTATTCACCAAACGCAGATTAGCGATGTGCTTTCCAAGTAAGTATTGCGTTTTGATTTTAATGGTTTGATATAAAATCTCTTTCACTTGATTTCTCTTTATTGAATAGAAATCGTATCTAAGTATGTCGTAAAAACGATATTTACTATCAAAACGTTGCGTTGGAAGTGAAAAGTGAGAATTTATAGTTTCCTCGCAACAAGTTTGTATAATTAGAGTGTACGTAATTACAACATTTAGCAGTACTTACTTTTACAAGAATATTTATCACACATTTTTAAAAATTATTGATAGGTTTACGCTAGACCATCATCTTGCTTGATTTAAACAACGATACGGTCCACGATAGATCGTGTTTACCTAAAACATGTAGATTCACTCTTCAGTTATTGAATCTGTATGTTTGTACTCCGAGGGCAAAACTACACAAGCAAACCATTTCCCGTGTACATTATTGTAATGTTTGATTTCAGACCAATCGTATATAGAACGGAGACAAATCCAACTAAACAATTATTATTCTTCTAAGGATCTTTAATTTTTCAATTCAATTTTGTTTTGAATATTTAAATTGCCCAACTATTTTTGAAGTGGAAAATTGATTTTTTTCTTATACAATAAACTTGAACTTATTAAAACAATTTTAAGTGAACCTGACATATCCATGTTATCCGTTGATATCCGAGTTCCACATTACAGGACATTACATTACAGGGTATATCGCCTTGTTTGGTTAATTCATTGAAAAGACTTCAACGCGCAAGGTGCCAACTAAGACAATACTAACTTAGTCTAAGTTCGATGATGGGAAACACTTAGCACAACTAACCTACTTTAAATTCCTACTGTTGAGACTCAGGGCTTTTTGTCACAAGGACAGGTCCGTAATCCACCACGTTGGCCAAGTGCGGGTTGGTGGATGACACATTTCGAAATATGTCGTTTGGAACATACCGAGTTCCTTGCGATATTGTCCTTGACTATTAAAGCTAATGGTATAGGGAAGATTGAAACTTACAACCTCATCATTTTATGAATAAAATCGCACTCTCTTTTGACTAAAACACCATAGCTTAACAGTAAACGCTAATTTCATGGTAATAGATTTTTATGCGTAGCACAAGAATGTGTATTAATATAGAAAATAGATATCACTTTTAATAAGTTTCGAAAGGAACGATCCTTAACTATACAATTTTATTTTATTTACACTTTTTTTTAGTAGAGAGTGACGGGACAGGAGAGTGTCTGATGTGTGGACATGTGTCTGATGATAATCGTGAAGCACACATAACACGAATAGGACAGTGTCACGCAGGTATTGGAATATGAAGAGTCCAAATCATTACAGCACTGCACTCGTCACCGAGAGATATACCATGATTTATATCCTCATAGAGATAAATTGATGTATGAATACATATAAATAAATCAGTAGAGCTTTCTTGTCAACGAACTCTTTACTTCCGTCGAGGAACCAAACCCGTGATATTTTGCTCACAAATCAAACACAGACAAACAGGTCGTCACTGGTATGTTGGTCTGAATTGCCAGCTGACACATTTACCTTGACCGCAGCGACCTCCTGGGAACATCTGGCAACAATCGCGAGATAATATCTCGGTTCACACGTGCCGTGTCAAGTGTAAAGACACTCTAATGGCGGCTATCACCCGGTATTTTGGCTAACGGGGCTTATTAAGTACTTATAACTAGCTACGCTCAACGGTTGTCCATCAATCCTAATTCTACTTCCTAATCCTAATATATATAAATCTCCTGTCACGATGTTTGTCCGGGATGGATTCCTAAACTACTTTAACCGATTTTAAATTAAATTGGCACAATGTGAGCAGTCTGGTCCAACTTGAGAGATAGGATAGTTTTTATTTCGATTAATAGTCTTTAAATGACAATATCCAAGCGCAGCCGGAATGTGCCGCTAGTAATATTATAAATGTTAATGTTTTGATGTTTGTTGCTCAATCACGTCGTAATGTATCAACGGATCGGGTTGAAATTTGGAACACAGTTAGATTGAAATCTGAAAACACACATAGACTACTTTTTATCCCCGGGAAAGTCACGGGAACGGGAACTACGCGGGTGAAACTGCAGGGCGCTGCTAGTTATGTTATACATGTGAAAGTTTGGATATTTATTGCGTCGTAATCACGTCGTAAAAACTGAATGAATCAAGCTAAAATTTGGAAAGTTAGTCTGGAATAGTATATATATGCTGCTTTTATTCCCGTAAAACTGCAGAGTTTCTTGTGAAGTAGTTTTTTAGTAAACTCTACGCGAGCGAAGGCAAATTCTAAAAGCCATCAAACGAGCCATGGAAAATAATTAATTATAAAATAGAAGAGATGAGAATTCGCAACAAAAATAAAATAGACATACCCACTAAAAAATCGTACTAATATTATAAAAGCAAAAGTTTGTAAGAATGTATGGATGTATTTTTGTTCCTCTTTCACGCAAAAACTACTGAAAGGATTTGGATGAAATTTGATACATACAGGGTTATTGGTAATCCGCCTGCATCCTTTTAAGGGGATGTTAGGTACATTCAATACGTCAACTTGTGTATTACAGTTTTAAAAAAAAAATGTTTTTTTTTACAAAATAAATAAAAAGTGCATTTCCACGGTCTAAAAGTATCGAACTCTTCGTAACAATTCGTAACGAGAGCGCGTACGCTCTTTAACGCGCAAAAAATTATTTACCGAAGTGAATAAACACTAAAAAGTCGCTAAACAGTACAAAAAAGGGCAACAAATACAATTTTTTTTGGGTTATCTATTAAGTTTTAACGAAAGTTGTAGAAAAAATGTTTTTTGTTTAAATATACAGAACATGCCCTTAAACGGATTCAGGCTGATTACCAATAACCCTGTATATAGATAATGGTCTGGCATAACACATTAGCTTTTATCCTGGGAAGGTAACGGGATTGGGAATTGCGCGGGTGAACCCGCGAAGCGCTGCTAGTAATATGATAAATATTAACTAACTTAATGATAAACATTATGGTTGTCTCTAGGGTTTTGTTCGTCTTTGCATGATTCAGATGCGCTTATTCCAAATAGGTTAGTTTGGTTACGTCATTGTAGTATAGTTTTGCATATTATTCTTACAGAACTCTAAAAGAACTCGTACAAAGTCACGGGAAAAGTTTAAAGATATAAAATGAATAAGTAAGTACCTGTTTAACTTTGGTACAATTGGTAAGAATTCCGGCGGCGTTATTCACAAATTAAACCGAGTGCGAGACGGTTACTCAAACGTTTTATCATTATAATCTTGACCCAAATTAACAGGTGTATTATTTTAATTAAAAATGAGTAACTGGCTGAAAATTAACGCTTTATTCGCTAAGTGTAAGTTTTAGTTTTAATTCAAGTAATTTCTCGGATATTTATTTTCTTATACTTAACCGTATCATAAATATTTGCTGCATGTGCAGACTTCTTTCACTGTAGATACTGTACGTAGTACATGTAGATAGTTATTTCACCACGCTAGCCAGTGTGGTTAGTTAGTAGGGTTAGTTTATAATCTGACGGTATTCGATACACACTTAACAATATCACAACAAAAAACGTGTTTGGAGCATCGATATAAATCGATGGATGTGCCCTCCCAAACTTCAGGTGCAAAGAATTATGTTATCGTTAGAAAGAGTGAGCTCATTTTTTCTTCATTAGTCGATTGCAGGAAGTGGTAAACACCGGATGTTTATGCCTATCGCCATTCATTGGCAACAGCCAAAATAAGTAGAACCGCAACGTCCGCAACATACCTCGCCGCTAGCGATTCTAGGGGTCAAGTAGATTGGTGGTTGTAAACCACTCACGCTACACACACAGAGGCGCAGTTTGTTAACAATTTTAAGGTGCTCAGGGCACATCTCTTGATTTATTAACGGTTTGGAGGACATTTGTATCTGTAGTCAACCCGTATTTAAACACAAATTTAATAATACCGTCAAAATATAATTGAAAAGCGTTAGATTATAAGCTAAGCTAACCTGCTATAGGTTCATAATCCCACGCATTTTATTATAAACTAGAGCTATTTGCAATTTTACGGTAATATAATATAGAAATCAAATCTTTTTGGAGCTGTTTTATAAGACACTACATTTGTCTGTTGAGAGTTTTATTTTTGGAAATAAACAAATAACGCGAAAAGATAGGCCCTTTTTGGATCATCTAGTACACACCCGGCGATCGATATTTACTGTTGCTACAAAGTAATAGTTACCTTAAATATGTAGGCCCGTTAAGTATGTAGGCCCTATCTAAATCGATTTGATCAGGGCCAGCCGAAAATGAACGATGTCGCTACGATTTGACTTGGTCTGCTTAACTTAACGAGCCTTATAAAGTAGGGCATAGAGCGAAACATGTAACTCCAAAGTTGATTTTTAGGTTGATTTGCTTGACAATCTTTTGACAGGGTAACACAGAAAGACTACCAATTCGAAAGGGTCAGGGAACAATAATATAAAAATCAGTTTATTTATCAGAATATTGTCACCAATGTGTTGATACAAATAAAAAGTTGTCTCAAATATTCTATACGGTGCACAAATATTTATTCACAATGTATTGTTATAAGTATTATAAGTAAGTGTATAAGTAAGGTATCATCACTTAGTAATAAATAACTCAATATTCATAAAATTATCATTCAAAAATTAATTTTGGTGATAATAACATTTTTGAATTAAAAGCTTCTTTGTAATAACTTGGTAATTTGTTGTAGATAGTAATAGCAATGCATTAAACGTTATTACTATAGACACAAGCCCTCTGATCTGGTCGTATTCATTTATCACTTTGGCCAAGTTATACAATTAAATCTGACTGGCCTCGCGGCTCAATTGATAGTAGATATTTTTGTTTGATAGTATAGAGTGATGAGATCAGCAGGACATATGACCTGATAGTAAGCAACACGCTTGCCTATAACAGCACAGTGTCAAGCAGCAATGTATACAGCAGAAACTTGAAGAGTACAAATAATTATTGAGGACTGCACTATGCTCGTCACCCAGAGGTATAAGATGATTTATCTCTATGCGATGTATTTTTTTTTGGAAACATGGCGTTGCAAACTTCAAGCTCAAAGTATGTATCAGAAGCGTCATCGTATTCGGTTTTATTACCAACCGGGACAAATATTTGTGTCATTATTCTAAATATTTGTTGAGGGTCTTGTCTGTTTTGGAATTTCTATGTATCAGTGACTACGTTTACGTATTTACTATGATTTAAATACTTTAGTACTAGATGGTGATTTATAAGAAATGTCCACTGGAGTTGCCGCATAGAAGTAAATATGGTTATTGCTATAAGTGTTTTTAGTAAGTTTCTATGTTATTTTTACTTTACGCTTATTGGATTGAATTATATGGGGATTCACTTATTGATAAGCAATTTTTCACAATATCATACAATGAAAATTGTGATACAACCTACTAATTTCGTACGTCATAATATTATGTAGATGTATTTTTACTAATAAAAATGTTGACTTAGTTGTCCATAATGATGAGTAGAAAGTGGGCCTTTCTGTTTTGGGCCATGATAGTTTAGTTAATTAAATGAGGGTTACTATAAATCCTACTAATGTGATAAATGTGAAAGTTTTGATATTTGTAGCTCAATCACATCGGAACAGCTGTATAGGTCGGGTGAACTATGTGCATTTTAATTCTGCAGGGCATTATGACACATTTGAATATATAGGGTTTTTTTATTATTGATAGGCCAATCGTAGAAGTTTCAAGACTCAACTTTAAAATGTCGGAATGACTTTTAACTGCAAATAGCTAGTCTCAAATAAAACCGAAGGTTTGGCGTGACTGTGATATTAAAAAATGTTTGCTATGGCATGAAAAATCGTTACCTTCGTGGCATTGCACCGTTTCCATTATCGTTAAATAGCTCAGGAAACATAAACTGAAGGTTTATTACATTTTCTAGAATGGTTGTTATGCCTATTAAGTTATTATTGTTTCAATCGTCAATTTAGTTGTGAGGAAAAAATAACGTACTTAAAATGACCAACCAATTCATTCATAAATTCAATTCGCCTTATTCATAATTTCAATTAAGGCTTCACCTTCTCAGATGTGCTAAAATAATTATAAGGTTCATTTGTAATTCAAGACCTTAAAATCAATTTATATCGTAGTTTGAAACCACTATTAAAAATAGTTACATCGATTTACTCAAAGATATAACAACTTTTAACTTTGATTAAATTTTTTGTACGTTAAACCCCTTACAAAGGTTTTGAAAAATTTTCGTTTTCAGAATCTTTGAAAAAACAGCGTTTCAATCATTCTTGAACTCTTCAAGTCAAATTTTCTTGAAAGTTACGTAATACAAAAGGCATGTTGAATCACACATTTCCAGTAGATCTAGCAGTCATTATAAGTCAGCGATCAGTCAGGGAACAATATAAGAGCCGATAA
Source organism: Ectropis crepuscularia (assembly GCA_963693475.1). NCBI lineage: Eukaryota > Metazoa > Arthropoda > Insecta > Lepidoptera > Geometridae > Ectropis > Ectropis crepuscularia. Next base: position 6,931,322 of record OY856340.1, read on the forward strand.
GTTGAAGCTTTGCAAAATTATATTCATGAAACTATACTAGGAAATTGTATACTGACATCCCTGGTGCAAACCATACTGTACCTTGCCTTGCCTGTACAAGGCTTGCCTCAAGGCGTTTGGCAAAACAGAGGTTAGATTTTGTAAGCGATAGGATATATTGTACAAAAAAGTGGCTCTTAGCAATAAGACCGCCAGTTAAAATGCAACAATAAGTATAAAGTTTATTGTAATGTACTATCTCTGTGTAAGGCCTATTCTATGTTTTAAGGTATGATAATATAAAGACCACAATTTTTCAGTCGTTGTACTGTTCATAGTAGATCTTTCAATTTTTTTTTTAAATAATACCGTTTCCCGTTTACTTTAAATTTTTATTATTTAACAACCTTGTTTTTTTAATTGTAAGTTTATAGTATGTTTTGACACTACCACGAATTTGGCACGCATGATTCAGATTAATGATGTTGTGGACCATAGCAAAATTATGACAACTTTCACCAATAGACAATAATGGCTCTTTGTTTTTTTTTTCAGATTTCGATTGGCAACAGACGTCAAGGAAATTAGATTCGGTAAGTCGACACTAATGCTCTAAAACAACAAAAAAACTACGTAGTTACTAATACGTTATTTTCTCATGTTTAGAACTTAATCCAGTGAAAGTAAATACCTAATACTCATATATTTTACTAGCTGTGCCCCGCGGTTTCACCCGCGTTTATTTGAGGAAAATCCATACTAAAATATCCATTGCTGGCCACTTTATTACGTTTTACGGAACCCTAAAAATACGTAAATAAGCAACAATGCATTGTTGTAGAACAAATTTGATTACTTCAAATGACACAAACTTCAAATGTAGACACGCGCCGTCACAGACGTCAACGACCAAAGAGAATTTAAATTCACGGAACTAAAGCTCTCGAAGAGAAATATTTTTCCCCGTTTTCTTTACATTCTTCATTCATACTCCGTACCTATTGATAGTAGCGTAATGTTATATACCCTATAGCCTTCCTCGATAAATGGAGTATCCAACAAAAAAAGAATCTTTCCTATCGGTCCAGTAGTTTCCGAGATCCTAGCGTTCAAACAAACAAACAAACAAACTCTTCAGCTTTATAATATTAGCATAGATTGCGCGAAAATTATGAAGTAATAGGGTTAGCATGATAAAAAAAAATGATTGCGTTGCTCATGCTTTAGGTGTTGCACGTACGGTAGAGTTCGGAAAGTGCGTATGGTAGATCTAGGGGACAACTTCTGGTTTATGGCTCTTCTGCACTAGCACAATTTTTGTTCGCCAATAAGGGCACCATCTGAGCCCCAATGGCTATTGGTCCCTTAAAAATAAAGACAAAAAGTAAACATTCTTTATTGTTAAACACAAAATTTATTTGTTCAATAAACTAAACAATAAAATTATGCATTTACGATTTACAATATGCGATAAATATCATGGGTACGGCAAACACAATGTGGAATGTGCTGAGCTTCTCTGATGTGACGATGCGTACGGTAGATGATGCTGATCAAAAAGGAAGGAACTAGGAGCTTGTGTCACAAAGAGATAATCAAGGCCATAAACCACGACGCTGGCTAAGTCTGCCAGCTGGCAGAAGCACTGGCCGGTCAGTGAGTTTATGGTCTGAGTTCCGTGGAATAGATCTACGAGTATGTTAGCTGAGGACTAGTGTGGGCTACAGACTATGATGACCAGGTTGATGATACACTAGTATATTTGCCCATTTTGCCTTCTTAGTTTTTCCCTACATAGCGTACTTGTACGTACTGTAACGAAGATGAAACAAAAGCTGCGTGTAGGACGCCTAGCTGATGACCTTATAGAGAAACAAACAGTGCATCAGACCATGACACGATTTCAAGGGCTTGTGACACTCAGTTACTTAGAATGTGAATAGAATGTTCTTTCCTCCTTCTAAAACTAAAAATATGTTAAAGGGGATTTCACACATATTAATTTGCCAAAAAAAACTAACTTTATGATACACCTGCTTAAAATATAAATATCAATATTTTTGAAGTGAAAACTTCTATTGGCGCACCACACGCATATTTTTCGTGGGCTGTGAAGCTCATCGTCACGCTCGTAAATTAAATAAATGTTCGGGTGAACTCGAGACCATGGCCATGCTTAGAAGACTAATCTAGACGACCATGCTTTGAAGATTTATTCCAGACTAGCAGCGCCCTCCGGTTTCACCCGCGTAGTTTTCAAAGCGCTGTTGATAGAATTTGAATTCTGAGTTATAAGTTTTCGGTATGAAAACTAACGTGGTTATTACACATTTTAAATAAAATATACAGGTAACTCACTTTTGATATAGAGTAAACGAGCTAAACGAGCAGCGAACATGCGCGCGCACTCTCCTTGAAAAAGATCGCCGTACGCGATCGAAACTTGAGTCGGACTGGACAGACTATATCAAACGTGAATTACCCGTGTATTTTATTTAAAATATAAGTTTTCACTTCTATTGGCAGTCCCTATGCGCAGGCATACCTGCACAGGTAGACCTCTCCGTCAGACCGTAGCGTGTATGGCTTACATTAGATTCAGTTGGCGTTCGGCTGTCGTCACTAGAAAATTTATCTTCTCATGAAATATCGGAAAAAATAAACATTATGATCACAATTCAACCTTTTTAAAACTATCTACTAAATTAAAATGGCGAAAATTAAACTCAAAAGTACTTCTATGACGATGACAGTTTAGAACATTAAAATTCAATTTCAATCTCCAAGTGTGCATTAATGCAGTGAAGTGTTTTGCAACAAGCTTGCTAACTCGATTCATTAAACAAATCGATTCGAAGATCCGATGCAACGGTGCGTAGCGTTGCGTCGAGGAAGTTGTAGTATCGACATCAGTAGATTAATAGTGCTGTGTCTCGCGACTGATCGATCTGGTACGATGAATGGTCTGTTTAAATTGCTGTTGTAATGCGTTATATCGATTAAGTAACCGTTTGCTTATCGGTTTAGCTTTCCTTTCTTATTAGTCACGCTCTCGAAGCGCAATACTAGTTTAGGTACAAACCTATGCCTATACTCGTAGAAGATGTGAGCTTATGTATTTTAAGGCCAGGGTCTTGGTCTTCTATGTTAGATGTATTGGTCAGAAGACGAATTATTATAGTTTTGCTATAGCCGTTAACGTCACGTCTAACTACGCTAACAAATGTTCTGTCGAATGTAGAAAGAAATGCATTTACGGTACATTTGCTAGTACGTAAACTATGCCGATGGTATTCACACTTCATTCACGGATGATCAAAGATGATCGGTTTTTTAAATCGAGTAATCAGTCCAATGTTTCTTTTTAAAAGTGATTGGAACAGTTTTAGTATCAAATAACTCTACCGAAATATGTTGCCCAAAATGTATTTCGATAAACTTTTATTCTCAATTCGATAAGTATCGATTACACGCCATGTGTTCGTCACAAAAACTGGCTGACCCACTGTGGACCAGAATGCCATAAAAGGTATTTTGTAAGCTAAAATGGATTAAACTCGTCGGGCCGTCATCCTCGAAGACCTAACGTAAAATATGTGAACTGTATAAAGAAATAATAGTATTTTTGTAAGAAAGTATGTAGTTGTCTCATTTGCCGATATGGTCGTTGAGACCACAGTAAACCACCACTAAACACAAAACCCTACATCTATAAAGTATAATAAAAAGGACCAGAGAACTAAACCTCGAATTACATAGCATATAGCAAATAGTTTTGGGGTCGAGTAATATTGGCTAATAAACGTACTTACTTTGGTTATTGGTGTTGAGAATACAGGTCCCAATGCCGACTGACTTCGCTGACAGTATTTTAGCTCGATAATTCGATTACGCCTTTCCGGAGCCTTGTTTTACTAGATTTTAAAACTTACTTTACGTGGTTGATAACTTACGTGATTAACGTATTGATTTACATCATATGTTTAAAGATTTTGTCGTTAAAATAACAAAACTCACAGGCTTTTGATTATTCGACGATTGAAATTATTTTGTAAAATACATTAAAAAAAAATGTTGCTCATTTCAACAATAAATAATAATTATCTCGGTAAAACCGCTGTAAATATTAATTCAGGTGTGTTTAATTAGGCCTTAATTTTGATCAATGGGAAGGTATTGTGTTTCAAAAATATTTTAACTTAGTATTTGGTTCCGGTTTCCACCACTCCAGACACAATTTAATAGTGAGGAGCAACTGTCACATTGTTTCATATTAAAGTAGCCAACATTTTAGTTCTATTATTCCACCATCTTTACAAACCAACATCTGGCTGTCTGCGACTGGGGCCGTAATTCCGTATCGGCCCACTTTCAATGTACAAATAACTCCTTGGATTATCGAATTCTAGAACAGTAATAAGTTGTTGAAAGTTGCTGCATAATTAATTGCGTAATTAGTAATTATTGTCAATAACTGTATTTTTAAACGTATAATAAATAAATAAATATTGGTGGACAATTCACACACAACACCATCTGACCCCAAACTAAGCAAAGCTTGTATGAATGATTACATCCACGGGTGGGTTGAGAGGTGGGCGTGTCGTTATATCATTGACTCTAAACTTATTATTGGCATATGCATATTATCTAATATTACCAGACCGATCAGAAAGTTTTGCGAAAGAAAGTTTTTATGTATAAGATACTGGCTACTGGTAATTATTTTTTTCCCTAAAATTAAAATTCAGCTCAAGGGGATACAGTTTTCATCGCTGGAAGACGCGCTAGCAGCGTTTGGGAAGGCCGTGGAAGAGGTGTCTGCAGAGGACTGGAACAAATGTTTTGAAAATTGATTCAGACGTATGAAACTTTGTATAGAGGCTGGTGGAGAGTTCTTTGACAAGATTTAGTACAAAATATTTTTTTCATAGAAGTTAGTTTTTTAGTTTCTCAAAACTTTCTGAGTGTCCCACGTATCTGGTCGATGGTATTTGAAGACTAACGATACTACTAATATTATATATATGTGAAAGCTTGCATGGTTGCTTTTCAATCACGTAGGAACAGCTGAACAGATTGGGTTGAAATTTAGAACATAGATTAATAGTCCAGAATTATACATAGACTACTTTTTACGACAGAAAATAATGGAAACGAAAACTACGTGGGGATAATCATGGGGCACTGCTTGTATTCATATACGGCTTTCTTTAATTTCAAAACGAAAATAAAGAGAAAAATAAAGACAGGGTGAAATCTAAGCAAATATAATATGTATACCATTTTAGTTAGGCTACCCTTCCGGTTACTTTGAGACGACATTCTTTTCGTGTGATTTATACGCCTCGCAATCGAAAGGTAGCCTTTATAAGGAGATGTTAGTTGGAGCTTGAGTCAGGACGGTGTAGTGTAAATATATTGGTTATAAGATTTCCTACTGCGGAAGTTTTTGCGTCATAAAATTAGGTAGGGAGGTGTCATATTCTACGAAAATGGTTAGGTACACATATTTTCGTAGAAATTAACTAGTATAACATTATTGGGCAATGACGTTTGAGCGGGAATTTGACGAAGACTATCATGTCATCGCGAACATATTATGTATTAAGTCTTAATTGAAACTAAACCTAAAGCCGCCACCACGCTAGTAAAGTATGTATTTATGTATTATGGGTCATAGCAACCTGAAATAAATTGATTTTATTTTTTATTTTTTATTTAAAGTGCCGGTTGGCGAATTTAACATGTCCTCGATCGATATATTTTTGGAGCATATCGATTCCTTATCCGATTAACTGTATAACTGACTACAATTTATAAAATAATTATATTCGCGTGTCTTTTCATTCAGGAAAGGGCGTGTCTCTATCTCAAGCCCGCATCATCCGTTAATTAAGTGTACAGTGATTAAGTATTTAACTATTTATGATGTAACATTGCATGCCGCAAGGTTGCTATGGGCAATTAGCGAAGGACCTCGACATTTAAATACCTGTTGACTCATACATACTTCTTGCCTTATGATACGTTACTACTGAACGTATATCACATAATCTTTTCTACATAGACGAAGCTAGGGTGGACAAGAACGGCGTCTACCCTAGTAATGTCACCGTATAAATATTTTTGTGAATACTTTTATTTTTTTAGGGTTCTGTAAAACGTAAAACGGAACCCTTATAGATCCGTCATGTCTGTCTGTCCGTCCGTCCATCCGTATGCCATAGCCACTTTTTTCCGAAGCTATAAGAACCATACTGTTAAATTAATTATGTATATTATCATCCAAACTTCCACCGAAAATTGGTTTAAACTCGAACTAGTAAGTAGATTTGTTTAGAACGTCATAAATTTACCCTATTATTAAAATATCCATCAAAGTTACAACGAAATACAAGAACTTATCTAATATGTTACTTGCTGCTAAGGAACCAACTCGAGTCCAACTCGCACTTGGCCGCTGTTATTTCTAGGGAAGTAAAACTGGATGCTTTCTAGACAAAATAACTTAGTTACGCCAATGCTTATCTAATGCTGAGTTACGAAGAGCAGGTAAATTAAGTCGAAAAAAAAAAGTGTAGTCTATACTTGTCCTCGTCGTCGTACTTACTCGTCTTTCACATCCATCTCAAATTTTAAGCCAACTGGCATAAATTGCGAAACAATGTGAAACAATTGTAAAACGTGTTTCAAATAAAAATGTTCTGAAAATTGCGATAAACCGATGGTATTTTTAAAATTTTTGTACCGATTATTCACGACTTCTGTGTGTCCTAATAGTGAAAGTTGCTCGTAATTATCGGCGCTACGTAACCCTTAGATTAAACATACTCTTTATGCATAACCCTGAGGCTATCATTTCGAGCTGCAGTCTACCGAGGAAGGGTGTGACAATTCTGGTCAATGACATTAGATGCTCATGAATAGGCTCTAGTTTCACTGCGGTTTCACTTGCCAATCCCGTGGGACTTTCACGCATCATTAATTGATACCAAGACACATAGGATGTGTGTAGAATTGCTTGTAGTTCAAAATCATCATCAGCAGCTAAATTTATTTATACACAGGAAAAAAACCTCTCTCTTCCTTGATGAGCCTCTAATATACACAAACAGGCTTATTTATATTCTCAATGCTAGTAGATACTTACCTCCTAAAACTTCCTCTCACGAGAAGAAATGAGAAATGAAATCCAATGTCATCATCTACTTCACTGGCCAAGTACGATTTGGCATAAAAAATACAACATTAAAATCTTTGCTTAAACTGAATATTATGCTTGTCTGTATAATCAAAGATTAAAATAATATTTTCAGAGCTTAAGTATTCTTGTTTGCACAATATTTACCGAAATATTGTACAAAATAAGAAAACTTAACATAAGAAAGCGTAGACTCCCCATGGAGCAAAATTTAAATAAAACAATAAATCTATTTTCAGAGATTACGTCGGCGTAATCTAAAATAACTATTGTTGTTTTAGATTCATTCAAACTTTTACATTTGAAAGTAGTTTTAATAAAACCTGAGAGTTGCATAAACAGCTTTAGATTTGTTTGTAATCTTGCCTTAGCAAATTAAATTTACAAATGTTTTAACTTAATGAAATATTGCTGTTTGCAAAAAAACTTAAGCAACAGAAACAGTTCATCATGTATGTAATAGAAATTGATTTAAATTAAAATATAACTAAAACTTTATTTGACATCAAAAAATTAAAAATTATAGACATCACAGAATAAGCTAGCTGACTAAGTTAAAGCAAATTGGTGGACTGGTTTCAGACTTGATTGTTTAGATTATCTCTATGTAGTTCTTGGTCGGTCAACAGATAACATAAAGGTGCATAGTATACGCAGTTAGACAGGTACATAGTGTAGTATAGTTTTCATTACAATTATTTTTTAAATCTTTATTCAAGCGCTTTTTCGCTTTGCGAAAATGTCGCGCCTTTGCAATTTAGTTATGCTATTAAAAGGCTCTGCCGTTTTGAAATAATATTGGATGATAATTTTAATACGATTCTAGCTAGCTCCAAACTAAGCACAGCTTCTACTAATACCCCGTTTACATTATTCCAGTCCAGCGACCGAATCCAGCGCTGGATTGCTTACTGGAATAATGGAAACCGGCACTGGAATGCATCAATCCAGTGCCAATGCATTCCAGTGCCGGTTTACATTATTCCAGTAAGCAATCCAGCACTGGATTCGGTCGCTGGACTGGAATCATGTAAACGGGGTATTAAGGAATCAGACAGCTGATACATTAATATAATTCTAATTCTAATACATGCTTGTGATACAAATACAAGGTTACGATTAAACACTAGTATTGTTGACCGCCGAAAAAGGTGTGCTATACTCGACATATTTATACAAAAATGGTTTAAGTCATGTTTTAAAAACAAACTTTTGGAAAAAACAATCGTACTATGACTGAAAAATCATCCAAATATGTGTTTCTTGTAACACGCCTGGATTCTTACGATATTTTCCTTCGCCAGTAAAGTCAGTGGTGATGACACTCGTACATACTTATGCAACAGAAAAAAGGTGCAAGCAGGATTCAAACCTACGCCCTCACGGTTTTGAAGGACGTTCTACCTACTAAACCGCCATGGCTTTCACCAGGACACCATGGGGTGCCATCAGGTAATACGCTGTTTCATACAGAATGCATTATCTTTAGCGTTTGCCCATAAGAAAATATTTCCGCTAATATTCATAGGATCTCAAACTTAACCTTCGTTAAGTAAATAAGAATTAATGAGATTAGATTAGTATCGTGAGGTACCTACTTACATGAAGAGAAGCCTATACTCAGCAATAAACGATTACAGGCTGATAATGATGATGTTGCAGTTAGTAAGTTCCAAGTGTTTCAAGCAAGGTTCTATCGTTTTTAAAATACACCTTTCTACCGTGGGAACTGCTGACAATGACATATCATTGTGTCAATTTCTGCTAAGCTATCTTAAATTACACTTTTTGTGTATTGTGTTTTGAGGCCTATCCTTATTCTGCCATTACTCTGCTGATGTAGTAACGATGCGAGTACGTAGATTAATGATTATTAGACTAAAAACCACAAAGAAATATAAGCATCACGGGTCTAAAAGCATTTAAACTTCGATACTCAACTACACGCACCATAAAAAGGTCGCTTTATGGTGAACATGGCGAGTTGTGGAAATTAAAAGGATAAATCTTGTACTTTTCAAGTACAATTGATATCAAATCACTGAATTGCTTCAGTAATGAATTACTCAATAATTTTATTAGACTAAAAACCACAAAGAAATATAGGCACCACGGGTCTCAAAGCATTTAAACTTCGATACTACTCGTGCCACAAAAAGGTCGCTTTGTAGTGAACATGGCGAGCTGTGGAAATTAAAAGGGTAAATCTTGTACTAGTCAAGTAGGTACAATAGATATCAAATCACTGAATTGCTTCAGTAATGAATTACTCAACAATAAAAGTTAAAACTAAAGATAAAGCGCATCTTCATAGATACACCTATCACTTACTAGATCACAGAATAGTTTTTATGACGCAAGCTGTGACGAAACCGCGAGAAAGCCTGTTTGGAGCACGTTTACAGTTCGTCTTGTTATCAAATCCCGTTTTAATCACGCCCTCTGACTATTGACCTCTACGCCGGAATCTGTAGGTATGTTACAACTCGCCTGCTGACGATTTATATCATGTTTATCTTTAATCGCAGTGTCGCCATTTCGGCAGCGTCGTTTCACTAGCATTGTTTTTTCCATGTCGAAATAGGCCAGTGTTGGACCAAAACTCGCATGGAAAATGATGATGTGATCTAAGACAGAGCACGCTTGCTTGTTGAACCTATTCACTCTTAAAAAGACCCGGGTTGTATGTTTAATGAAAAACCGATTATCGGAGAAAATTACGCATTTCGTTTCATACATAACACTTTTTAACCTACAAAATCAAGCATTTTTTTTGCAAATTGCGTTGCTTTTAAATTATTCGAAGGAACTTCGTTTATACCATGACACCAATTATTTTATTTTTTACTCATAGAACGCCCGCATTGAGCTAATAGTTACACGTTCTTCTTAACACTATGTTTTTTTTAATAAAGAGTGACGAGACGAGCAGGACACGTGCCTGATGGTAAGCAACATGCCCGCCACATAACAGCATAGTGACACGCAGCTATTGGAACATGAAGAGTCCAAATCAATACCTAGCACTGCACTGCGCTCGTCACCCAGAGATCTAAGATATTATATTTCTAAGCCCTGTAATTTCTCTGGAAACATTGCCCTTCAAACCGGAACACAGTAATGCGCAAACATTACTGCTTGGCGGTAGAATAACTGGCAAATGTGTGGTCCTTCCCCAGGCGGACTCTGCTAAGAGTCCTACCACTACTAAACTATGGAAATCCATTCCAGTAACGCTTTAAAAATAAAAAATCGGTTGTCTGTAAAGTTACTGACGATAGTTGAACGTGACAACTTCAACTCCAAGCCTTAAATGGAACGCCTCAGAGCGAGGTAACGCCGCATGACGTCATGTTTTTTCGTGCGTGCACCCGGATTCATCGAATTATAAGACGTTGTCACGTCAAAAGTTACACGAGTGTGTTATGTATCGTATTCCCGGTGCGGCGTGACGCTAGCATTTCTTCCGGAGCGCGGACCCTGGCCTCACGGAACTCGCAAAGGTTGTGAGAACCGTTACACTCGTACCATTCTTACCGTTTAGAAATTACGACTCGCTACGATTAACTACGATACAGTTTTTGCTGTTACCGTTGCCGGCTTACCGGCTGTTTCTATGATGACGTAGTAGCCTTATCATTCTGCATCGTGTTGACACTACACTGCTAGTTGGACCTATTATAGAATGTATTAGTTAGAATAGTTGCGTGCGCTGCCACAACTATTTATGGTAGAACAATTTGAAGGGATTTTAAGGACAATATTTCCAGTGCACACAGAAAACATATGTATACAGGGCATTGAGATAAAACATCTTGTAATTTCGGGTGACGAGCGCATTGCAGTGCTAGGTAATGATTTGGACTCTTCATGTTTCAATAGCTGCGTGTCACTGCGCTGTCATCGGCAGGTATGTTGATTAACATCAGGCACATGATAAGCTCGTCTCACCACTTTATATATAAAAAAAAAAAATCTACAACTTCGTCGAATACCTCATTATTTATACACCTATACATACAAATAGAATTGATGTACCTGTTTGTGTTTTCAAATAAACAACTTCACTCAATGCATATGAAAGTTTATAGAGTTCTCACATAAAAAAAACTATTCTTATTATTTTTGTCTATCTGTTTGTCTTGGCTGATCACTGGCAGGTAGCTGATATTAATAGGAGAAAATTGAGCTTCTTTTATAAAAAATACATATTTAATATACATATACTAGCTGACCCCGCAAACGTTGTTTTGCCTTAGTGAACAACCCTTGTCACTTAGGGGTATGAAAAATAGCTAGTAGCCGATTCTCATACCTACATAATATGCATATAAAATTTGGGTAAAATCAGTAAGAGAGGGTTCACACGGCGCGGCTGCCAACCGCGCCCGCGCGCGGGCGCGGCAGATTTCCATATAAAATTGAATTCAATACACACGACGCTGTTTACGGCCGCGGCAGCTGCGGCAGCCGCGCGGCGCCCGCGTGTCTGCGCGCGATTCTTGCGCAGTAGCTTTCCGGAGCAGAAACCGCGAAAACCTGCGGTCTCGTGATTATTGAAACAAAACCGTCGCGCGGCGCGGCGCCGCTCCCGCGCGCTGGCGCGGTTGGCAGCCGCGCCGTGTGAACCGGCTCTAAAGCCGTTTCGGAGGAGTAAGGAAACAAACACTGTGACACGAGAATTTTATATATAAGATTAGGTAATCCGAGAGTTGCAGAGCGGGGTGCAGCTAGTCGACAATAAAAGTCGTGACACCTAATGTGTGACAATTATATTTACACGCCTTTTTATTTTTAAAAACTAAATAAAATTATAAGTCATTATTTATATTTTGCTTTGCTCGTCGTTTTTTTTCAACATAAAGGTTCAGTATGAAAACTCACGTAATTGTTACACATGCGTAATTAATTCATGGGTAACTCACATGTTTTATGGTCGGTCCAATCCAACTTAAGTTTCAGTCGCGTCTGGCGATCTTATTCCAGGAGATTGCAAGCGCATGACCGCTGCTCGCGACATCAAAACGACCAAAAATTGCGACTGAAACTGAAGCCAAAAGGTTTCATTTTAACAAATGTTTATGCTTACGAAGCGATAACGAGTCGATAGTTATCTATTGTGTTGGTAGGTATAAACACAGCGATTAAACAATCGATTAATTTACATGCCTTAGCAGCACAAACATTCTAGGTACTTGTTCAGAAAAGGCACATACCTAGAGGGCTATCCTTTGAGTCGATTACCTGAAAGATATTGCTTGAAATAAGGTCGCCATTTGTTGTGCTAGTTTATAAGAGTATTGCAGTAATATTTCTGTTTTTTTTTGTGTCACTATAAAGAGTTTTCTATCTATATAATACAGGGAAATCCGGAAGGCACTCCTACTAGCTAGATCAATTATTTCACTGTTACTTTCCGCCGTAACGTTGGTACATAGACTGCAGTTTGCACAGTAATTTTACCCGCATGAGTGCGTCGGATAATATACAGTGACACAACGAATAATTTAGCTGATTGGCGAACGTTTCTGTGACAGTCCTGTGGCCTGCGGTGCGGAACAGAATGCGTGCTTCACTCGGACTAAATATGTAGGTCAAGTCTGCAATGTTTATTCATAAATACTTTGATTAATTGATAGATAATTTCTCACGCCAGGTCATGTAATTTACCTCATAGGTTTGCGACCTAAAGTTGACACGGTGGAGTCGGTGGATATTTCTAGCACAGCACTACATTCTACATGCATCCCCAAACCATAGACGTATAAAAAAGTCGGTCGTAGTCTCGCTAAAACAAAAACTGTGTCCATAGAGTCGGCCACATAATATGCACGTGTGCGCTGTCACATACAAGCTGACATCGTCATTACATGCGCAAACTTGTGTAGGTATATGTGTACGTGTCAGCCTATCAGTGACAACCTGACGACGACATGTACAAATGTGGCCGACTCTAGTGACACAGTTTTTGTTTTATCGCGACTACGTCCGACTTTTTTATACGTCTATGGTTTGGGGAACCAAATACGAGCCAGACTCGTGCACGAAGCGTTCCGTGCCATTATCTAAATATTTGACTTATTAAAACGTCCCAAATATTTGATTTATTTTGTTCTTTAGTCTTTGTTGTCATAACGGCAACAGAAACACATAATCTCTGTAAATTTTATCTATGACGGCTTATTAGATACAGCCGAGTGGCAGAAGGACAGCGAAGTCTTAGCAATAGGGTCCAGTTTTACCCTTTGCGTATGGAACCCTAAGGGTATCTTGGGTCATGATATGGTGTCGTAAGGTCTGTGATGTAGCTGATCTCCAAGGAGGTTATATTATTATATACGCCTACTCGCTAAATCTGCAAAGTCAGTTTATGTACGCGGTGCATTTTTGCACAATCACCTACGAGAGTGTATAAAAGTACTCGTTCTTTAGATATAAATGGTGTAACTGTATTTGTTTCATATGAACTGGGCCGTTTGCTTTTTCACACCTTCTATGAAATAAAAACCTGCCTTAAATACATGAGGCCTTAAAACATTAAAACGGATCCCACAGAGGTCTCGTGTGGACAGGATAAACCCAGGAGCGCGCGTCGAGCGTCGACCGTAGACCGGTCGCTGACCGGCGCGCGGCGCGGCGCGGCGCGTGCCGAGTATGGTGCTAAGTAGGGATGTTTCAGAACTTCGATTGTTTTTTTATAACTTAAAATGTATCTTCAGGGACACCTGGTTCTATCCCTTTTTTAATAATAAACATTGGTTTTCATTTAAAGTGCAGGAAGTCTTAAATATTAAATCTGTTTCTGTTCTGGGGATCAAACGTCACAATCTAAGTCTTAGTGAACAGACCCTGATAACTGAGCTATGGGATCACGAATCAGTAAAGCTTGGCCACAGACTTCGGTCTCAAACGTATTAGCAATAAAAGTTTGGCTTCGACTCCAGTTTCGATAAACACACCTTCGCAACGAACATCCCTAGTGTAGAGTATAAATAGCTCACGTGCCTGCTTCGACACGGCCATGACGGCGCGGCGGCCAGTCGGGTGGCCGGGAATTGACGGGAACGGCCGAGTAATGACGGACCCACACTTCTCTCAACATAGCACAACGACTTGCACCGTTTTTAAATTAGCGGCTTTGCTTCGAACATGACTTCGAAAAGACAGTGGTGCCCGTGGGATTTGAACCCGGGGTCCGATTTGGCAGTCGCCATTCTCCCGACTAGACCAGCCGTAAATTCTTTATTGTAATAATAATATACAAATCATTTCACTGTCGTGATTAACGTAAATTTATTTACCTACTTTATTGACAGAACGTTTGTGAACTAGGTAAGCTATTCTAACACTATCATATTACTTACAAGCTATTTTAAATTACGCAGTAACATATCAAAATAACTCGTCTATAATAGACATACCGTCACCAATGTAATAATAAACGCCAAACTAGGTTCTAATTCGTTACACAAACGGTTAGCGCTAATTTTAGTGTTTGGAGGACTCGTTACATAAGCGCGTTTGCGCTGTCGCATGCAAATGTATCAAGTTATCATTTTACCTATTTATTTGCGACATACTTGCATCAAAAAACATTCTTGCTGGCGTTTTAGTGTTTATGTTAGGTCAGTATTTACATACATATGCAACTTTGTATTCGCACTGCTGCGACTAGGGGCCTTCTATTACAAGGAGACAATTAAATGTTTTGAAACAAACTGATGGAATGTAAATGGTATTTGATGTGCTAAAGTCTCTGGAATAGCTCTTTAAAAAGATTTTTTTTAACTTCATTTATCTTCAGGGACACCTGTCTCTATCCCTTTTTTTAAAATAAACATAGATTTTTTTTTGCAAGTGCAGTCTTAAATATTAAATCTGTTTTGACATCCAGCTCTTTGTCAACAGTTGCTTGTCCTGGGAATCGAAACCACAATCTACGTATCAGACGTATCAGTGAATAAATAAATTTATTCAGTTCACAAGTTCACATTTTTAAAATTTGCTAAGTGGAATATAGAACCCAATCTCGGCTAGGCCGGTATTTTGGTATTACTCAGTTTGATTGATAAAAATTACAATACGCACAATTTTACAGAATCTAAATAAAAAATACAAATAAAAATTACAGTAAGATATTAAACATAAAATTATATAATAAGTTAGCCAATCAGTGAAGCTCAAGCGCACATGTATGTATGAGTATATAAGGGTGGATGCATGTGAGTGGGTGTGATAGAGTATGTGCGTGTTTGGTGTAAATGGATGTGTGGTGAATGTATGTAAGTGTCTACGTGAACCAAGGAAGTGGCTGAAGGAAGGGGTCCTTAAAATTCCCTCAGATACTGCTTAAATCGTCTGTTATAGATATTTCAGGCCGTGTGTATATACCTAAATGTATATGCACCCTCACCCCCACACTGCAGCAGACTCTACAAACATAGCAAACCGACGCATCATGCGTACGGAATTCCATTTCATATAGCCTGCGGAGAGTCTTCTGCATAACTCAAAGTCGCATCGTGTGGGTAATACAAATTACACCATTATCATACAAAGGCTTTATCGACCCACCGCATCCTACTTATGGTTCAATTTAATGTTCAAAGTCAAACAATTCACATTCATGTATAAGTAGTTACCTGCTACACAATAAAAAGGTTTCTAAGTCTTGAACATCGTCGCAAAATTGCTAGCTTATAAACACTTCGGAGTGTGTGCAAATGATGTGCATTGTCTAATACCATCTTGCCTTTATTTCTGTCGGACTGGACGTAGCTTGAAAAAATGGAATCGTTTCATGGAAGGAGTTTTTAGCATTGAACAAAAAGGTTTGACTCTACTTTTGTGATAAGAACGTCTAGGCTGTAAAATGCGCTACGTGAGTGGATTTTTCCCGATGGTTATAATCTTGGTGTCTTTCTAAATCTAGAGTGAATTGGTTTCTCCTAGGTAAGAACGCTCAAAACAAGAAATAACAATTTATTAATTGTTAATTTACCTACCGCCGTATTTTTAACATTTCCTAACTTTGTTATTTTTAGTCTATGTATATTCGTCCACTACTGGACATAGGCCTCTCCCTTATAAAGGCAAAATTACAATATTCAAATCTAGTGTTTGGGTTATCCGTTCTCCGTAAAACAAACCAGTTATTGGCAAGTTTTTCGAGTTTTAATCTTATATTTATTGGAAAAAATATTTTGCGCTCTATTTTCAAACTTTGGTGAATTTATTTATGCTTACTTTAACGATAAAAAAAATGGTAAAATGCGAGCCGGGCCGCACGTTATGAACTTTGATTTAAGCGAAATTTTGTCAATATAGGTAAGTGCTATATTGCAGAACCCTTGGTGTAAATATGTTAAATACGTTGTGTAAGAAATGTTAATGATAAACTTTAAACTCAACTCAAAGATTTTAGAATCGTTCTCTTATCCTTATATTTACGACCATCGACATCATCCCGGACGTAAAGCTGAGTGGTTTTGGAGTGATTCACCAGTTACGAGAATTGCATTCAAGATTAGGTCTTTCCTCGTTCATTATGTAGGATTTGAAAACAAACTCAGAGTGGAAAGTACCGATAGCCTCAATACAATGTGAATTAACGTTGATAAGGTCTCAATTTGCGCTCGAAAGTGAACCTACATACTTGTTCGCTTATAGCGTCTCCGTTATATAAAACAAACTTGTAACTTTACAATTTTAGAGTCAACAAACGTTGTAACGGATCGAAGGATTTTGAGGGTTTATGATAAGACTGATTTTGTTTTACACCTACACCATCGATTTGATGAGTTGTTGTTTATAATGTCTAAAAATACTTTGAAAAACTTTTTTTCGACATTCATTTATACTTCACGTAAGTATAAATGAATGTCGAAAAAAAGTTTTTCAATAAAGACTTACAAACCATTTCACTCAGATATGGTCGCTGATATCCCATTAAAATTATTTGGCTCGATAGTCAAAAAACATAAATACCTGGAAAAAACAGCAAAGTTATTAAATTTTTCTTACAAATACTTATTGTACAGTTCGTCAAAAAACTAATTAATGAATTACTAGTATGACAAAAAACAAATTAACTAAACCAACGGCAGCGGTAGTTATTAATTAACACGCAGTTTAGCGCCCAGACACCTACTGAGTCGGATGAACAAAAACTGCTTGTTCTATGCAATTGCAGTAATCAAGAGTGAGTTTGAACACGCGATGTCTAAAGCTGCTCAGAGTTATAGAAATAATAAATAGTAAGAGTAATAAAGTATAGTGAAGCTAAGGATAATTGAAGAAGTCTACAATGCCGCTGTAAAGAAGAGTGGAGTAAGAAGCATTGATGCTACTGTACGACCTGGAGGTCTACTGCGAAAACAACCTCCGAATAATCGGATCCGACCGACAGCTGTCCGAATAATCGGTAAGGTAATTAAATGCTTTCGGAGTAAGGTTTACGACACAAAAACTGTCAAATCTATGTCGGTCGGAATTCCAAATGAACAAAACGCCGGATCCGATCAACCGACTGATTGTGTTTCGTGGGAAGAAACGTCCATAAGTTCGGCCGATATATCGTTTATCGGACTTCGTAATAGACCTGCTATATGTATATAGCCTATAGAGTCTTTGTGTTGTTAATTGATTGATATATTAAGATTCCTTTCGAAGCTATTAGCTGTACCGAGCTGAGCGAATCCAAGCTCACTATTAGGAAGGGCTCTCTAGCTGGCCGACTATCTTGGTAATTGCCAACTTTTGCCAAGCCAAACGCACTAAAAATCGTGGGCTCATTTGGGTCGGGAGCAGTTGTGGACGGGATTATCTGTGGATAAGTGTATAAGCTCGAAAAAGCGACATCGTTTCATGGTTGATGTTCCAAAAACACGAACAAAGAGATTTGACTCAACTTTTGTGATAAGAACGTCAAGACTGTGGAATACGTTGCCTGAGTGGGTATTTCCCGTTAATTATAATCTTTGTGTCTTCAAATCGAGAGTGAATCGGTTTTTTCTAGGTAAACACGCTCCATCGTAGACCGCATCGTCGTTTAACATCAGGTGAGATGACGGTCAAGTGTAAACATATAAAAGATAAAAAAAAAAAAATAAGCAAAAAGTATTTGTAATTTTTAACATGTAACAAAAATCGAAAAATATTTTCTTACTTTTAAGACCCGAATGTCCTGCCCAATTGCTGACGTAACAAATAAAATGGCCAAGTGCGAGTTGGACTCGCCCATGAAGCAAGTAACCGTTGCAGCAAGTAACATAATATACATGGTTTTTTTATTTCGTTGTAACTTTGATCGAATTTTTAATAATAATGTATTTATGACGTACTAAAAAAAACTACTCATCAGATCGAGTTCAAACCAATTTTCGTTGGTAGTTTGCATGGTAATGTACATCATATATATTTTTAGTTTTTTCATTTTCTTATTTTAGAAGTTAGAGGGGGGGGGGGGACACACATTTTACCACTTTGGAAGTGTCTCTCGAGCAAATTATTCAGTGTAGACAAAAACTATATTAGAAACCTCAACATCATTTTTGAAGACCTATCGATAGACATCGCACACGTGCAGGTATGATGGAAAAAAAATTGAGTTTGTGTTCCAAGTATGGGGGCAACCCTAATTTTTCTTTTTTTTAATTTATTTTGTAAAAATCTTAATGCGGTTTACAGAATACATCTACTTACCAAGTTTCAATAGTGCAGTTCTCATAGTTTCGGCAAAAAGTGGTTGTGACATACGGACGGACAGACAGACAGACAGACATGACGAATCTATAAGAGTTCCGTTTTTACGTTTTACAGAACCCTAAAAAGGTACATATGGCTACACACACTGAACATTGTGTATTAAGAGGTTTTCTAACAACTTTGGACCGCCGTTATGTAACCAAAGTGATGAGTCAAAAATATTCCCTAATCGTTGATAGCCACTCAAGTATGTTCCGGAGTGTAAGCCGTGGTAGCTCAGTGGTAAGAACGTCTGATTTCCAACTCTGTGGTTGTAGGTTCAAACTTCACCTCCACCTCTGATTATTTATTTTTCTAAGTTCAAAATTAGTAGAAAATAGAAAAAAGCGTGATGAAATGTCAAGATCCAAGAAAAACCCTCTTTCAAAGACATCTAAAAAGCACTAACGCACACTTGATCAACGTAGTGGATTGGGGCCGTAACTTCAAGCAGCAGTGTGCAAACATTACTGTGTCCCGGTTTGAAGGGCAATATTTCCAGATAAATTACTGGGATAAAAGATAAGCCCTCTTTTCCGCGGTATGTGACAATACTTTTTACTTATTGAAGCAATGCGCATGGTCTACCTCTCAGGTTAAAATATAACTTGTTCCTTCAAACACCGCCGGCGATCAGCGAAACTTTTTATGGCAAGTAATTTGCTTTCTAAGTTGTCCAGTTGTGGAACACCTTGCCCGTTAACATTAGGCAGGCTCCTTCGCTTGCTGTTTTAAGAACCAAGTCCAACAATTCTACTTGTTGCAGTCATAACCTAGTTAAAGTCATTATTCTCCTTGAAATCGTAATCAAATTGTAATCTATTTATCAAATATTTTCGTTCGTTGAACCTGTTATTATTAATTATCTATAAGTCTATTATTATAAAATTATTTGTGTATTAGGACGTAAAATTGATATATGTATACATGTATTTAAAATTAATTGTTAGTTTTCTCCCCGTCTTCCATTATTAATTTCTTTTTTACCACCCCTACGGTTGCCTGGAAGAAATCGCTCTCAGCGATAAGGTTGCCAATTGCTACTTTATTCTAAGTTTTTTTTGCTGTATGTTTGTTATTTTTCTTTTTAATTGTAGTGCAATACAGAGTTTATCTATCTATCTATACCTCCGGGTGACGAGCGCAGTGCAATGCTATGTAATAATTTGGACTCTTCATGTTTCATTAGCTGCATGTGACTGTGCTGTTATGGGCAGGAATCTTGCTTACTATCAGGCACATTTCCTGCTCGTCTCGTTACTCTGGACTATAAAACAAAACTCTCCTCCTCGAAGGCTCCGCATCCTTGGAAAAAGTTTGTGCAATATGCTATTTGCAGGAGAGCTAAGCATTCTATATTAATTCGTTTCAGTTTGCGAGTGCGATGTTATCAATGTAGGTGAGGGCTTACTGCAATCTTCCAAAAGACAATAACAGAAGTATTGAGGACAGCCACTTATGCCTTACCAGTTTGACAGCTTCATGACCTATTGCAAGATAGGTGTACTTAGTTATGCGCATGTTTAAGAAAGCAGTAATAACATGTAATACTGAATGTAAGTGGTATTTACTTTAGGTCAGTTAAGACGCGTAAAGTATACGTGTGTAAACTTTGTAAGAGAGTAATTTGTTGCCAAGTTAATTTTCTAGTATAGAGGCTCTAATTGGGACTGTGCCTTACTTTTTAATACGCTTTTATTATATTTATTTTATCATAGTTTTAGCTTTAGCTTTTATTATAGTTATAAGGATATCCTTATGGGTATTTCGAAAAGATGATGATTTATTTTTCTTAATGGTTATAATAAAATTGTGAGTATAAGTTTTTTTTTGTGTGATGTGCGTTTGAGTCACCAGAATATTCATTGCTTTGGAATAGTGCAAATGACTTACACTCAATATCTTCAATTCGAGGAAATTAAACAACTCTAGATAAAAAGCTAGCAAATAGAGTGAGGTTAGGGAGGCCTTTGCTCAGCATCGGGCCAGTTTAATACTCCAAATAATGATAGGCAAAAAACTGTCAAACTTTTGAGTCAAAGTCAAATAAGTACGGAGATCGACGTTTGAGACGTCAAAATAACACCAATTACAGCAAATTGTGCTGATATGCATTGCAAAAAATTACTTAAGCATAATGCAATTTATGTCTTTTCTAGTATTTTTGGAAACCTCTAAACCTAATCCCAACTGATTCGACTATGTACAACATGTTTACACCTTTTTGACTCTATGCCTCCAAAAATACTAAAAATTTATTCACTCAAAGCGAACAGAATCTGATGTCTAGACATCGACTAGAACCATAACGATTAAACGATAATAGACTATCTTTCAGACTGATATAACTGTAAAGTAGTAAGATTCATTCAAAACGCTATCAATGTCAATTACGTGCTTCAATCTGGGCCATTCCTCTCTTTCATTTGCTCTACAACAAACCGGAAAGATCAGACAAAAAACAGATTTTCTCGCAAATGATTCAGTAATAGAATCTTATGTGACGGCTTCCCAAGTCAACAATGCACGGTATTTGGATCCCACGGACGTTAATAGCTCTTAACATGTTCTCGGTAGATGTCTAGTTCAAGGTAGAAATGTAAAGTGATTAGTTCAGACTAATTGTGAGATCTTAATGAATTTACATGTTAATCGATTTATGTCATTCTGAGAATTTTGCCAGGATATATTTTGACATATTTATACTTATGTATACTATTTTATTAATGTGCTCATTAGATCTATACAAATAAACAAAATTGAAGTATCTGTTTGTGAAAAAAATCCAAACTAGCAGCATTTCACTAAACAGGTATCATAATATATTGTATGCATTATTTGCTATTTACAAAAAGAAAACAATTGTTAAGTTTTTGTGACTGTCTGTTTCTTCCGATTAATCTCCGAAACGGTTGGACTGATTTTGATGGGACTATCACTGGCATATAGCAGATATTATGAGGAGTAACTTAGGCTACTTTTATTGTAGAAAAAATCATAATAGTACGTAAAGTTCAAGTTTGTTTTGTATTTATGTATTTCATAGAATTCGTTAATTTCGGGATCAACCAGACGGATATGAAAAAATATTTTTGAATCCATTTCCACTTTTGTTTTCAGTTCCAGTTTTGAATCCACAGCTACTACACCAGTGATTACGTAACATCGATAGGTGAAAACATAGGATACAGCTAGACTAAAATGAATAAATGATTTAGGTACTTACAGTCAAGTATTTGACCTATTGCCGATAAGTAGTTTTAACGGTTGATAACTTAATCATCCGTTCTCAACTCGCAAATTAAAACGGTATTTTGTAACACTTGAACATCTTATAAACAGCAGTGATCTATTATTTCGACGTATAATCTATCATACGCAACCCAAATAAATACCAGTCATGAATATGACAAAACAAAACCTGATATCAGATGATGGAGCTCATAATTCACTTACAGACCGACAATGTTATTTAGATAAATACCCATCTGACGGAACTAATAAAATCCTTACATTGATTCCAAAAACATGCCAGTGGCTCCCTCAACTTATTTCATACATAGTTTGGTAGTGCTACAACCTCACATGTTGGTGACACGTTGGTTTTGCGTAATGCAACAATGCGATGGCGAGATTGGGCGCGGCAGTCGCGGTGGCGTCCGGTACTGATGCAATGCTTTTTTGTGCTAAAGTCTACTATTTTTTTTGGATAGTATACTCAATGTCACATTTTATGTGATTTATGTGTTATATTAGAGGCCATACACGGACAAGCGTTGTTTGTTGAGGTGTATCTCAGGGATGTGTAGCAGGGCAATTTTGATTGCTGTTATAATAACGATTATTTAAATTATGTGCATTCGTTGATCTATATCTATCCTAAATTTAAAGTAAAGTAATAAGATTTCCTCTTGTCTACATTCGGTACTTTTCGTTAGTCTGTACGTATATGTACAGAAAAATACAAAATAAGCCAAAATAATTTAGATGTTCATGAGTCATGACTCACTAGATTGAGAATTGTACCGTTGCTTTTTAATTTTGTCAGTTTGTGTAACATTGCTTTCCTTGTTTCAGATGTTCGGAAACCCAACTGCCAGGACTTCGTAGCCACAAGTGACGATGAGCAGAGCCGCGAAGTGCGTGGTGGGATGACGCTGTGAGCATGTCGCAGTCAGCGCTGGGGCTGGCAGGGGAACGACGGTACTCCGTGCCGTCCAACCCTCTCATGCACGACCCGAGAGGCATGCACTCTGAGGACCTGCACGCTTGGTCCATTTACAGGTATACCTTCAATAAGGCCATCATCATCACGGCATAGAAATAAACGAATATATCTGGGCGACGAGTACAGTGCTAGGTAATGATATGGATTCGACATGTTCCAATAGCTACGTGATACTGTCCTGTGTGCTGTTGTGAGCAGGGTAGGTATTACTACAAACATTTTTAAAAAATCTAACGTCTAACCGCGATTGAACCAGTTATTCCTTAGGACCGCTACATGTTTTCACGATAAAAAGGAATTGGGTACTGGACGATTAAACCGTTCCTGAGGCATTGCGTTAAACATCATCAATAAAACCAATTCTATCCGTTCAGTTGTCAATGTCTGATTGAGCAAGAAACATACAAAATTCAATATATTCTCAATGGAAGTATTAGCATGGTCAAAATACGCGAATGATAAAAAGATAGAAAAATGTCGTGTTTTTAGATGGCATTGTCTTGTAGTCGTGACTAAGAGCCGCCCACGTCTCAGCGGCCAGATATCGGAACAGGTTCTGAGCCCTCGATTACAGAGAAAGTTCTGTATTCTACACAAATATTCAAATAACTGACTTATCTGCTGAATAATCTCAATTTAAAAAGACAGTGTAGGTTATGCGATATCCGCATTGGAGTTTACAACAACACACATCAGCGCACACTACACACAGTTATCAATATGGCTTCGATATTCATTCCTTATTAAAAGACAATAAAATAAAATAATAAGGTACAGCGGGCCCCAAACTAGGCAAAGCCTGTATTTTAGGCACCCTAGGTCGGTTTGTAATTTCGTTTTACGCAGTTCCTAGTACACGAGAATGTAATGCAGTAATTGAAAGTCCTTTTGGCTGCTATCTGAGTGGCCAGATTTTCAATGCCGGTACAAAACGTATTGTGAAAATGATACTAACTATCGATATAAATCAATGGATGTGCCCTCCCAAACTTCAGGCACCCTTAATTATGTTATCGTGGGGAAGAGTGAGCTCACTTGTTTCGTTTTAGTCGATTGTAGGAAGCGGTGAACGCCGGACGTTTATACCTATCGATATTCGTTGTCAACAACCAAAATAAGTAGAACCGCAACATACCTCGCCGCTAGCGATTCTAGGGGTCAAGTAGATTGGTAGTTGTAAACCACACACGCTACACACAGAGATGCAATTTGTTAACAATTTCAAGGTCCTCAAGGCACACCCATTGATTTATATCGATGATACTAACAGTTAGACTCATCTTCTCACTCAATACCACAATTTTAAACATTTATTTCACCATTCAGCGTGGTAAATCTACTAGCATGCTGGGCACGCTTCCGACTGGTAGTGAGCTTGATCATCTTGTTTATCGTTAGACCTTCATTGGTCCATTGACAATTCAGATATGCTTAGTGTAAGTAGATAGTTAGGTATGTAGCATAGTATAGTTCGCATTGTAACTTAGTTTTATTAATAAATGCTCTGCCCGTTATAAAAATTGTGTACTAAGCACATTATCAGGAAAGCTACAAATAATAATGATGATTGATTGATTTTTTTCGCGCATATAGTCTAGCTACGTCGCACATCCTGAGTTCCGACCGAACGCTTCGCCTAGTTCAACATATTTATGATCAATAGAAGAAGTTCTACAATTTATTCAAACCCATTATTTTATTTACAGGCAGAACTTAAATTCGGACTTCACAGACAGCGCACTAGGAAGTACAGATAAAAGCCCACTGCCCTATGGAAACTTCCAGCTTCGAGACACCACTGTGCAATCCATTCTATCACACCCACGATATGGACCCAAGTAAGTTTTTATAATTTTACGTTGTAACTAAATCCTACTATCCTACTAATATTATAAATGTTAATGTATGGATGTTTCGATATTTGGATGTTTGGATGTTTGTTGGTCAATCACGTCCTAACGTATGAACGGATCGGGCTGAAATTTGGAAGACAGATAGATTGTAGCCTGGAAGAACACATAGGCTACTTTTTATTCCGAAAAAATAATAGCAACAACGGGAACGGGAACACCGCGGGGTGCTGCTAGTGTGAAATAAATGTAGGAAAATGTTAAGCTGTCGTAGCTTAGTGGCTAGAATGCGATTCACGAGGCGATTCACAATTGTGACGTCGGTAGTTCGAATCCCGCCAACATCTTTATTTATTCGTTTGACAGTTATAAAAGTGTCGTCACCACTAGCTTTAAGTGTTAAGTAAAACATCGCTAGCCTTTTCGAAATAGTCATAAACACAATTATATAGACATAATCAAACTTCACAAATATTTGAATTTTTTACCCACTTTCAATTTAAGTAGCCGTCGATGGCTATACATTTTGACCTTAGTGATATGAAAGCTTTCTTGAGGTAGTTTAATCGATATGGCTAATTTTTAAGTATTTGTAAATGTAAAGAAAAGGGATAGAAGAAAATATCATTCTAAAATCTGGATACGTCTGAAATTTGAAAAGAATATTTTATAGCGCCGCGCCGTTCTCCTCGTCCTCTGGAGCTGAACAGTGGTAGACAGTGGGACAATAGACCTGAACCATCGCGAGGGACCGAGGGAGTTCTAAGGCCTCTAAGTCTGTTACCTACTTACTGGTTGGTCTCCGAGATGGTCACGGCGTATCTTGGGTACAGGTTCGCCGGCGACAGGGGTCTGCCTCAGAGAACGGCCCGGAGACGGGCAAGCCGGGTTCGCGAAAGAATGCGAGTGTGTCCCTGCGTTCCCGGCACAAGTGGCACAGGCACCTAGCGGAGGTTTTAGCCGTTAAGGACACGAGATTTCTATGGTGTCGAGTCCGTCATAACCCGACCGTCTCCCCCAGGCAAAATGGCCATGCATAAATTAATTTCCAGCACGTAAAAAATACCATTTGATGTTTCAAATGAGCATCTTTTCCATGTTTAACCTTTTGTTTGACAGGTCGGCGCTGGGTTCCAACATGTACACTTATCTAAAGTTCGGGTTACCGAGAGTGTTCCCGCCAAACCACAACGGATCGCAACGGTCGGGTACGCCCAAACCCAAAACCTCTATTGGCAGTAATATGAAACCTCCGCCCAGGTAACTATTACTTACTTAAATTTATATTGTTTTTAACGTTTGGCGATTTCAACACATAATGTAAACACTTTACAGTACCATCACGATCTAAATTATAATTTAATTACCTCGACGTCTCGGTAGCGTTACAACCGTCGAGGTAATTACATTGTGATTTAGATTTTGATTCAGTTTGGATAGTGTTTGTATGTATGTTCGCAAAAGACGAAAACTTCAATCCAATCACTTATGATTTTATCTGAATATAATGGCCACTTTTCCTGTGCAAAAGGTTATAAAATAACAAAACAAAATTCGTTTTCCACAGAATACAGAGGCAAAGCCGCGGCGTGCGAGAGACGTCCTCAGGGTACGACAGCTCAGACAACGAAACGACGACAAACTACAACAAATACAGCCGCAAATACCGCTCAGACCCAGATTTTAGAATGCAGAATGTACATACGTCGTATCAGGTATGATTACAAAACAAAAATGGCATCCTACTAACACTATTAAAAGACTTCATAGTCTTGAACATCATCGCAAAAACCTATCGGTTCTTTCTCGGATGACGAACTAGGTAAATTAATGTTGAGTCAATGAACTAGGTAAATCTGTCTAGAACATTGCTATCGTTTTGACCGCTATAATTACTCTGACTCATGGAGAAAACATTTTCTCTATGAGAGGACTACCAACCAAGATATTTTAGTTAATGATTACGTTGCCAGACTCCGATATAGTTTCCCTCTCTGACCATACACTCCAACGTTTCAGCCAACAGGAGTGCCATTAGTAGCGATGCAGCAGGCTGGCATCAGGGGCGAGCCGCACTGGACCAACTCCCGGCACAAGTCAGTGAGCGAAGCGAACCTCCTCGGCATGGACGCGAGGCCACCGAGGCAGCACTATAACAGGAGGAATAGCGTCGCAGAGTACGTCCCAGACGAGCACCAAAGGTACAAAGTCAAAGGTCTTTTTTATTCATAAATGTACAATTTACATGCCAGTTAGTGAAAAAAAAAACAAAAGAAAGAGCACACAAATAGTATATTTTCAAAGTTTAAAATTAACATTTCACTGTTCGATAGTAAAAAGTACTTAAATGTATTAATATATTTGCTTAATTTATATTAATGTATTTGCTTAATTTGGATCACCACCTGGGTATGATTCTGACCACTGTGAAAACTACACAAAAACCATTTTAAGAAGACACTTGTAGCGGTGTTGGGGAAGAGTAGAGTGCGACGCTTCTTAGAACTTACGGACCCGTAGTAAACTTTGGTGCAGAAAGCGTTATCTCAACTCCAATTAAAAGGAAAAAAATATTGATCACTTACTGCAAAAAAAAAAACACATTTTTATATTTTTCACTATTTTTGTAGATAGTTTACAAAGTTTACTCCTAAATTTTTCATTGGAAAAACTTGTGTTCGTTTACTAAATGTATGTTGTGTTTAATAGTGCCGTTTTTCATGCGGATCTGTCACTTTTGTGTTTAATAAAAACAAAAGTGCATGAATAACAACAGTACCTATTCAATTAGATCACTGTGCCATTGTTGAACATTTTATGAATGACCTTACATGGCCGGAATTCCGATTTACACTGTCTATGGTATGCTAGGCCTCGCCAACTCTGCATGAATAATAAATAAATAAAATGCAATACATTTATTTCAGAAAAAAGTTACGTGATAAAAGCTGTTTAAAGTAACAACTTTAAACAGCTTTTATCAGCCTGAATTAAATTGTTATATTATAATAATAATATAGCCCTTTATTTCCAGAACTGACAGGTTAAATTACTATTTCTACTACTATTTTACTATTACTATTATAGTAATAGTTTTGCTTAATACTAATTTGTGCGGTCATATAATGTCCCTCAGTTCGGTGTGTCTTTTGACATAGGCCTCCTCCAACTGTTTCCACTGCACTCTATCGGTTGCTACTCTGGTCCAATACGGCCCCAAGGTCAATCGGAAATCATCTTCCCATCTTTTTGTAGGACGTCCTCGTTGTCTACATGCATCTCTTGGGTACCAGAGCGTCACTTGTTGGCTCCATTTTTCTAACTTACACCGCAGCATGTGACCTGTCCATCGCCATTTTAGCTGGTCAGTTCGAGTAATTACATCGGTGACTTTGGTTTTGTGTCTAATTTCAGTGGAGCTAACTTTGTCGGTTAGTTTTATTCCCAACATACTTCTTTCCATTGCCCGCTGGCAATGCTTGCTGGTTAGTCTTTCTCAATGATTTTGAGTGAGGGACCAGGTCTCGCTGCCGTATGTAATGCAGGGAAGGATACAGGTATTGAAAGTTTTCCTTTTGATATTTATACTCAGTTCTTTGCTTTTCATTGCTTCTTTCAATGACCAGTATTTTCTCCAACCGCTGGCAATCCTCTTGTTTATTTCTTTTGACATTTGGTCCGTAGTGGCGATTATTTGGGCCAAATAGACATATTCTGATACATACTCAAGATCATTACCGATATCGGCCCAAATAGACATATCATTTCAAATAGGTACCCTTTTATAAAGAAAGTTTTCTTTAGTTTAATGACTATCTTTAATTAAGGGGGCGCCTAAAGCCAGAAAAACGAAAAAAGGACATTTTCGACGCCGCTCACTGAAGTTAAGAAACTAAAAACTATGACAAAAAAAATATTGACGCGTGGGTACAATCAAGAAGAAGCACAATAACCGAATAGAATTTTAAAAATAGATCTGAGTTTTTTACAATAAAAAAATAAAAATGACACCGAAAAAACCCGTTTTAATTCGAGTACTCGAAATTATCAGCGATGACCCCACATTATTTTATGGTAATAAAATTCCTATTTGTACGTTCTAGTAAAGTAACCGAACACTTTTTTAAATTTATGTTTAGTTATAGAGTAATTAAATAAAACTTGGTCAAAAATGGACTCCTGATTAAATATTGATTTTTCCTCCAAACTGTGTCATGCTATTCTCGACTTTATGTATATCACATTAAGAAACGCGTCGCGCGGGTGAAATCTGAATTTTTCCTGGCTTTAGGCGCACTCTTAACGTTCGTATGTTGCAGCTACCTGATGTCGCCCTCTCACTTGGGCGGGCGGATGTCGAAGGCAGGGAGCCACATGTCGGTGGCCCACTCCAGGAAACACTCGACCCTGAGGCCCGGAGATCACCTCGATGGATACACGCATTCCGCTTACATCTACCCTAACTATTATGTAAGGTTTTTATCATGTTTAAAATGTTTTAGAAGTTATATTTCTTTTGGCGCATTAAGGAAAAAATATGAGAGTGCATTTTTACGATGCGCGCGCACACACCGTCACGAAAAACTGACACCATGAAGCTAGTTAACATTTTAGTAAAAATTCTCAGTCTCCTGTCGCGGTCTCGGCGCAAACCGGCGCGGCGCCCATACAAGTCTAAAGATACAAGTTCGCGCTGAGACCGCGACAGGAGACCGCGACAGACACTTCACGCCCATACAATTCCATAATATCAAATGCCTGTCGCGGTCTCTTGTTGCGGTCTCAGCGCGACCTGCCACCTTAACGCAGCTATTGTATGAAGATTGTAAACTCAGCACTGCACTGTGCTCGTCACCCAGAGGTATATGATGATTTATTTCTATGCCAAATGATGGTTCTATTATTTATTTCTACAATTTGTCTGAAAGCATTGTAGCTCCAAACACGCAATAAATGCAGATATTGTTGTGATCCTGCAAGAAAACCATCGTTTTTGTTAAATAAGTAGATTAAAGAGAAAATAAATCTATACCATCTTATTTTCAGGCAACAGTCCATAGAAATATTTGTTTAATTCTAAAACGGTAATTTTA
The DNA here is from genome assembly GCA_963693475.1 of Ectropis crepuscularia. Lineage (NCBI taxonomy): Eukaryota > Metazoa > Arthropoda > Insecta > Lepidoptera > Geometridae > Ectropis > Ectropis crepuscularia. Next base: position 6,961,421 of record OY856340.1, read on the forward strand.
TTTTGTAAACACAACATAAGACATAATCACGATCCAAACTATTATTCAATTACCTCGACGTTTCGGCAGCATTACAACCGCCGTGGCGAAGTAACTATTTTCTGATCTGTGGCCGCGGTCACGAGAAGACTGAAAACATTGCGGGTTGTCTCTTTGCTAATTTCATAATCATCAACATCAACAGCCCACTAAACGTTCCCACTGCTGGGACTCGGGGCCTTCTCTCGCAAGGAGAGAGTTAAGGCCATAATCCACCACGCTGGCCCAGTGCGGGTTGGTGGATGACACATGACTTCGAAAGATTCTAAGTACATGTCGGTTTCCTCACGATGTTTTCCTTCACCGTTTTAAGTCAGCGGCATTACGCACGTGACTTCGAAAAGACAGTGGTGCGTTTGGGGTTTGAACCCGAGGTCTCCGGATCGGCAGTCGCCGTTCTCCCGACTAGACCAACCGTAACTTATTAATTTCATAATAACTATGTTATTTCAGTAAGTTAATTATGTCATGTTTAATGTTGTAATTATTGTTTTGCAGGTAAACAGCTTAGAAATAACATCTCCCGAGAACAAGATGACGCTCCTCGTGTCAGGGCTCAGTTTCGAGGTGAAGTCGGGTGAGATACTAGCGGTACTCGCCACGTCGCAGCACGAAGCTACCGGGTTGTTGGACGTGCTGGCTGGCGTCAGGAAGGTAAGCGCCGCTAGATTTGTGTTGTAAGTAGGCTAGTGACAATTGCAAAATATGTACTTACTTGTCGTTAATGATATAATTGTGTTCTATTTCCAATTTGGGCGTTATAGTTAGTGCTCCACTATAATATATCTTAAAATTTTACTCTGCCCTTCTTACTCTGCCTTAATAACCGCAACCCGTCTTTCAATATGATGGACAAAAGAATATTTGAAAAACCGACAAATTCTCAAGTGGATTCTTGTGAATTGTACAATAAAATCTAATTTACTCGACAAATCGATGTCGCCATTCAGGAGCCGGTAATAATGCGCCAGCAACGCACACTCCCTCCTAGTGTGCATGTTTATTATTAAGGACCCTCCAAAACCCTTCAAAATATAAGACTACGACGGCGCCTGCCAATGAAGATCTAAAGATAATTAAGATAATCTAGCCCACTACCAGTAATTGGAAAACTAATACTGTTATAATTGCTTCAATCTGCCAGTTTTTGTAATATCCATTTATTTCAAATTTTCTTAATAATGTTGCTTCATGATAACCTGTGTACCTATTAGTCGTTATCTCCACTGTCGAAGGTCGTACCTAGTCTGAAGCATCGAACACTCGGTATACTACATATATGTTTTCCACACTTATCTGTCCTTGGCGGTCTTAAAAGCTCTAGCCATTATTGAAAGGCCAGTGATCGTCTTTTCTCAGTCTGACTAACTGGTAGGTGAACGCCTGCGTGGTCTTTTTCCATCTACTTGGCCAACTACCATAAGCTTTACGAGAATATCTGGGTTTCTACGAGTCACATGTCCAAAGCAACTTAAACGCAAACATTCAAATTAATTCCGGAGTTAACAAAAATTTGTATGCGTTCCAGAAACTATCAGGTGATATAGTCCTTAACGGACAACCGGTCGCATCCACAACCCTACGGAAAGTGGCAGCTTACGTGAGGAATGATACCAATCTCTGCCCCTCAATGACAGTGGAACATACCCTGAGGTTTCATGCCGCTCTCAGGAGGCCTAGGAACAACCACAAGCAGGTCAAGATGGATGACAGAGATCGGGTAAGTTATCACATCCACTGGGTATTTTTTGCAATCTTTAATATTCGTTTCTTACTTCGTTTTATTTACTTCAGGAATCTAGAGATTGTTTTAAATTACGTACTATAATTAGATTAATTTAAGAATCATTATTTTATTGGTCTTGAGATTATAAACTTTTTTTGAAACGTGATTACTAATCTCTTATTTTTTTTAATCATTAGTTAAGATTACACATAACCGACATCTCGCCTGATCTAAAGAGGCCTATGATGGAGCGCGTTCACTAAAAAAAAAGATTCGCTCTCAACTTGTAGACACCAAAATATATTTTGGAAAATGTATCCATTGGAAAAAACTCACTCAGCCAACGCATTCCACTGTCTACATGTTCTGTCCTAACTTTCTGTTATTAACCCCCGACCAAAAAAAACCCGTCAGTGGCACAGTAGAGTCCAAACGGATGGACCGATTTCAATGCGTTTTTTTTATTTGAAAGTTAGTTTCCGTGCGGTGGCTCTTAGCTACGTTTGGATAATATTGATTCAAGATGGCCGCGTCTACAAAATGACGGACCAAATATTTTTCCCTACTCCCTCAATATCTCAAATGAAAAGGCTTGACTAATAAAAATGTTGTACAGATTACAAATCCGAGATGGTCGGGGCCAAATCAAAATTTCTAATTTTGTTCTTCTTTTTAGATAAACTTGCTAATAGACGAACTCGGCTTAGAGCAAGTGAGAGACACGAACGTCTCCCGTCTCACTCGCTCCGAGGTGCGGCGGCTGAACGTCGGCTGCCAGCTGTTACTCGACATGGCGGTGCTGATTCTCGACCAGCCCACGAAAGAGATGGATATATTCGACACTTTCTTCCTCGTCGAATATTTGAGGAACTGGGCGAGTACGGGACGCGTCGTTATCATGTCGCTTCATCCACCGACGTACGAGATATTTGCTATGCTGACCAAGGTACGTGTAACATGAATCAACAAATTTTCAAAGACAATAACCCACTTGACTGATCGCACCACAATGGGAACCCATTGATGTCTTTATTTGCGCCTGCTCTGTCCTTTGAGGTTTGTATAACTATCTCGTTTTGTCCCATCATTCGTGGAAAGTAGATCACCCCACACGAATGTTCGCTAATCACAAGCGCCGTATTGTACCTCGTCCTGCGCCCCCACTAGTGAGTTAAGACAGTAGGCGGAATTCATATCATCGCCGAGCAACAGGGTATCTAATCTGTACAAATGTCGAATGTGTGAAACTTTTGTTAAATTTAAAACATCTTGACCACTTCTTGTTATAGGGGAAAATCTTATGGGTTTGCGTCAATTACAAGTTAATATCGCGACGGAACAGTGGAGCTGGTTGTGCGCGTAAGATGATTTTTAAGTGGGTTAATTATTGTAAGATCGCGACACCGACATTGTGTTAGTAATATCAGTAGGTACCTATTTATATCTGTAGCTATACTATTGGAATATGGAGAGTCCACATCATTACCTATTATTGCACTGCGCTTGTCACCTAGAGATATTTACCCTTTACCCTCTGAAAACATTGCCCTTCAAACATTGCCCCATATGTTCGCTAAAGTCGATTTTCATTATTATAAAGTTTGCAAATTATAAAGTATTTCTTGGTTGCGTTTACATATTTTAGTTATGTTATAGTTTTAGTTGCATGTAGGTATGAGTTAAGTTAAAGTTATTGATTTATATTGTATGTATTTAATTTAGTGACTGCCTTAATATTCTAGTTACGTTGTGTGTGCATGCTTTGGATAACAGTTTAGAACATCACAATATTATAATTTATCTGTTATTTAACATTAACTGTAATCTGTTATGTACGCCTAATTAAATAAATAAATAAATAAACCGGAACACGGTAATTTGCACATTACTGCTAGGTGGAAAAATCCAGTTATTCTATCGCCGTGTAAAGATGTGGTACCTAGGTACTTCAGGCGGATTTTGCAAAGAGTCCTACCACTGCAGCAGTACCTACAGTAAAGTTAATGGAGTACCTAAACTGAAATAAATTTAATACCATATTTTGTTACTCAGGTGGTGCTGATATCCGCTGGTCGGACCATGTTCAGCGGCTACAGAAGGGATATGTTGCCATATTTCGCGTCTATAGATTATCCCTGTCCAGCTTTCAAGAATCCCTCAGATTATTACTGTAAGTATTATTAATAAATTTCAAAAATGGAGACGGTTTTCAAGTAGGTCATAAATATGTTGTTAAGTATGTTACGCGATAGCTCCGCTAATTTTGAATCGATTTTAATGTTTTTTTGTAGACATTATTATAGAGGTGGTTCCACACACATTTTCGAAAATTGGTTCGAACATACCTTAAAATATTAAATTTAGTCGAGGGTTTGAGTTTAATTTTAAATTGATGTCGGTTTTTGTTTTTTCGGAGCAAACTAAATTAACATATTTACGTCGAAATCGCAACTTGAATCGAGATCGTAGCGAAACTTGTTTCTAGTAAAATGGACTCTATGCTACCGTACTCAAGGTGTAAATTTCTCTATATTTTCTAGTGGACCTGGTGACGCTCGATGACCTATCCCCGGCGGCGATGCAGGAGTCGTCGGGCCGCATCGAGTCTCTCGCGGGCGTGTTCGCGGGGGCGCAGTCCCCCCCCGAGCCGCCCCCGCCCGTGCCCCTCCCTTCCCCCGTCACCAGCCCCAACGTCTTCTTACAAGCTTTCGCGCTGCTAGAGTAAGTCTGTTCTATTTATTTGAGGTTATACATCAAAACGTATTTCGTATACAGAGTTATTGGTAATCAGCTTCCATCCTTATTTTAGTTTGAAAACTAACGTGGTTTACATTTTAAATAAATACACGGGTAACTCACCTTTGATATAGTCAGTCCAGTCCGACTGACTATCCGTGTATTTATTTTAAAAGCTTCCATCCCTATAAAAGCGATGTTAAGTACATTAAATACGCCAACTTGTGTTGTACCTACAGTTTATAAAAAAAACATATTTTTTTTATATACCTATACATTTAGTAAAATGTACTACAGACTATAGATGATATACTTTATACTCTGCACTCTGCAGTTATACCCCGTTTACATTATTCCAGTCCAGCGACCGAATCCAGCGCTGGATTGCTTTCTGGAATAATGTAAACCGGCACTGGAATGCACTGGCACTGGATTGATGCTTTCCAGTGCCGGTTTCCATTATTCCAGTAAGCAATCCAGCGCTGGATTCGGTCGCTGGACTGGAATCATGTAAACGGGGTATTAGGGTGTTGCGAATAGTAGTGCATCCTTCTGCTCGTACGAGGTAGACTATAAATATTCGTACTCTTATCTCTTACTAGTATATACCTACCTAATCTTTTATGGATAACGAAAAGTTACGTGTCATACCAATTAAAACTAAATGATATTAAAATTAATTAATAATTACTAAATTCCATTTAATGACTAGATATAAATAACATAACTAATTGATACGATTATAGGCATTCTTTATGAATCATAGAATGCGGCGGCATATCTACCGACTTAGGGTTTTTACAGATTTTCCGGGGTAAAACCTTGTTAGAATTATCCGGGGGTCTATCGTCTATTACATGAATGTGAATAGGTACTTTTAAATTAATACGTATACAATATACCTACAGAGGATAGAACGATAAAGAGAGAATGTCTGTGAAAAAGACGTAGAATCAATTCATTAGCCTTTTTTCCCAGTCATTTAATTTCATAAAAATAATTTTAGACACTTGTGTGGGCTTGGGGGTGGCATTTCGCTTGGGAAATAAACTCGTATTCCACCATACTGCACTATAATTTTTTAACAGTTCGCAAACGAAGGTAGAAATGAAATTGCTTTGTTCAAATCTTCGGAATTCTTTCTTTTCAGCCTTGAAACAACACTAGGTCGTGAAGAATGAATAAGTAGCATGCACCTACATATTTGCTCTTTTGTAGAAAAATAACGATTTCCTGGAAGAGATTGGTCTCAAACATAGGGCTGCCACTTATAACGCTAGTTCATAAGTGTTTTACTGTAATATGTCTTATTTGTGTTACAATAATCTAAAACTGTACCTAATCAAATAGTTGCCTGTGTTTGATTTTTCAGTATATTTTAATTTTAAGTTGGTATAATTTCAGAAAGAGCCTGCTGTTCACGCAGATGACAACCCTGTCGCACGTGATCACGCGCGTGCTCATCGCTGCGATCATGTCTCTAGTCACCGGGACTATATTCTGGGACCTCCCCTCCACCGACTCTAAGGTACACAGACCGGATACATATGCAGATACAAAAGCAAATACTGACACAGATATTGATAGTTACAGATACTGATATATACAGATTCAAACATTGGTACATTTATTGATACAGATACAAATAAAGATAATTATATAATTACAGATACAGACACTAATACAAATACAGATTCAAACATTGGTACATTTATTGATACAGATACAAATAAATATAATGATATAATTACAGAGACAGACACTAATACAAATACAGATAATGATACAGATTCATCACCTATCCTGTTCCAAGTACCCAAATGCAGCAGTAACTGCTTATTATTATTATCAAGTGACCCGTCACTTGTTTCGAAGAAACTCAGTCAATTTTCAAATTAATAAAACACAGCCAGAGACACAGACGCTAAAACAGCTACTGACTGCTACAACGCCGTTCTATGCTGCTTCAAATATAATTATGCAGTGATGACTACTTACATTTTAATTAATTTTACATTTTAATTTTAATTACGAGTAACATTTTTATTCAGTTATTTAGGTATTTCATTTCTTAGTTTTAGGGTTTTACAATATTTATATAAAAAAAACATCTCAAAAACCTATACCAAGATCGCCGCAGGCTGCGGCAGGGCCCAAGCTACCGGTGGTTAGGGCTGCAATGTGAGGAACATCATGACGATGCGCGATGTGTCGAGGATGACCGCCGCGGGCATCTGACCCTTAATATAACCGTCTAGCGTAAGTCTCTTGAGATGTTGGTCAGACTTTTCGCTATAAGGCCGTTTGCCGACACGACTATAGGGACTATGATCGCTGAATCGACATTCCACATGGCGGTAACCTCATGAGCCAAGTCGAAGTACTTGAGCAACATATTATGGATTATATACTCTTTTGTAGTGGTAGGACTCTTAGCAGAGTCCGCCTGGGGAAGTACCACACCTTTGTCAATTATTCTACCGCCAAGCAGTAATGTGCAAACATTACTGTGTTCCGGTCTGAAGGGCAATGTTTCCAGAGAAATTACAGGGCTTAGAGATATAACAACTTAGATCTCTGGGTGACGAGAGCAGTGCGGTGCTAGGTAAATTTGGGCTCTTCCAATAGCTGCGTATCACTGTGCTGTTATGTGGCAGGCATGTCGCTTACCATCAGGCATATGTCCTGCTCGTCTCGTCACTCTTTATTAAAAAAAAAAATGGAAGAAACCTTGACCTTCAGATCTAATGTCTTAGTTTAAGAGCTGTACAACTTCCGTATTTTAAATTAAAGTGTTCTGTTTTAGTTGACGCAGAACGACCGCGTGGGGTTCCACTACGCGGTGATGTGCCTGACGGTGTGGCCCGTGCTGCTGTGGCTGAGCTCCAGAGAGGCGGCCTCCACGCGCCGGCACGTCGAGAGAGATGTCGCCGTCGGCCTCTACTCGCGGACCGTCTTTATACTGTTCGATGTGAGTATCTAGTACCGATGTAAGTATCTGTGATACGGATATATGTGTCTGACGGTGTGGCCCGCGCGGCTGTGGTTCAGCTATAGAGTACCGGTCTGTAAGTGCATCTCGATGCCTCCCGATCAAGTTGTTGTATCTCAAAAATCGTGATTTTACAGAAGCGTTCAAAAGTATAATTATTGCAATTAAATCGTAGGTATTTTTTTTGTAAAATTTGGACAAAAAAAATATACATACACCAAACTTCACAAAAATATAGCAAGAAATGACGATTTAAATTCAATGTTTTGTCTTTGAAACACTCTCCTGTAAACTCACGATTTTATCAACATACGTGGAAGGCGACTTATCTAGCCGACGCGACGTATGATACGGATATATATGTGTCTGGCGGTGTGGCTGTGTTACTGTGGCTCAGCTCTAGAGAGGCGGCCTCCACGCGCCGGCACGTCGAGAGAGATGTCGCCTTCGGGCTCTACTCGCGGACCGTGTTCATACTGTTCGATGTGAGTATCTAGTAGGTACCTACCTATGTATCTGTGATATGGAAACATTTGTGACACCGATTCAATTTGCCAATGACACCGATACATTTTACCTATTATATTATACTGATAATGATATGTCGGTAATTTAAATACTGAAATATCGGTGATACCAAAATACATAATTGATACCAATATAATATTAATGATACCAATAGGTACTTCAGTGATATGGATAGGTACTGATGCATCGGTGATACCAATATCTATATATTGCCGATACTGATACACCGGCGATACCAACATCGATACGTCGGCGTCGCGTCGGCGTCGGTGGTATCAAGAACGATACATTGATTCTACTGGATAATACCGATATATCGAGTATCCCGGTACGTACATGGTTATACCAGCGAGCAACACGGAAGGGAGTAGCCTTAGCTAAAAAATATTGTTCAAATCTTTCTGTCATTTCTTGCGGGAGGGGAAGTTGCACACTAGCGCAAAGCCGCACTATTACATACAAAACATACCTATACCGATCCATTGCCGATCATACTCACACAACCAAATCACTAACACATAAAAAATAAAGCACCATTCACAAATCTAGCCCCGCCCTCATGCCACAGCATATTATCAAACTCCATGGTCCACGCGGACTTGTACTTTGACAGAGGGGAAACGCTGTGTATGCCTACTCCGTGTTGCTCGCTGGTTTATACTGATACATCATCGGTTCCAATATTAGTATTATTACAAAGATGATTTACGCCTATTACCTATTACAAAACGGTTTCTCATATTTTTTTACAGAAACACAAACTTTCGCTTTTGTAATACTAGTTAGATTTATTATTCTGTGTTGTTTCAGCAATTTTTGGAGGTGTGGTCAGCAGTGCTAACATGGTTAGCTTATTTAGTTCCAAGCTACGCCATGTCGGGGCTCTATGCGCAATCTGCTTCGGACTCGCTTGATGGATTCTATTTATATTTAGGTAAGAACCAATTTGCTGTAAATCCCTCGGATAACGTAATATCACTTCATATTTGTGGTAATATTATGGTAATCCCATTCATACCACACAATATTTTTTACTTGTGGTCTATTTTACCCTTTGTGCTCAACAACGTAAAGGATTGGTAAAATCAATTTAAGGTACAATATATTTTTTGTGAATTCGATGACTGCCTTAAAATGTTAAGGGCTTTAATTGAATGTAGGTACTACTTACCTATCTATATAAACAAAATTACATTACAATGTACACTATGCTAAATACCTACCTATTTCCACTAAGCACACTGAATTACCTAAACATAGCCCAGTGACTCAGACCAATAAGCTTTATTCAATATAATAGTCAACCGGAAGTCAACTGCGTTTCGTAGATGTGTGCATGTTTTGTCTTAGTAGGTACAAACAGGTTTATTGCGTATAAAAAATGTGAAAATGTTTGTGCCAAATGTCTTGCGTCCTCCTATGGTAAAAATTTAAAGCCTAGTGAAGGAGTAAACATAATGCAGGTACATAGGTACTCAGGCCTGTTGGAAGCGTGTTCCGCATACTGGCGACGTTACCACGCTGAGTGGCTAAGCGTATAACAAACTAAATGTCACGTCATTAATAATTAATTATGATTGCAGGCTACATGGTCCTGTATCTGATCGCGATCCAGATGCTGTGTCGTGCGACCATATTCGTGGTTCCGCACGAGAAGACCGCCGCCATCTTGTCCGGCCTGTGCTTGTTGCTTAGCACGCTCGTCAACGGCGTCTTGTTACATCAACAGGTATTGTATAACTATGTGTATAGAAAACTCTTTAATGTGATACAAATTAGTCGAAATATTATAGTAAACACTTCTGTATATAAACTAACGGGGCAACTGGCGGCTTCATTGCTAAGAACAATTTCTTCCAGGCAACTAGCAACTATCAGTAGACAGAGTAGGTAATATTTTGAGTAGGTTATTTCAAACAGTAGTTTGTTAGCTACCGTTTTGTGTTGACTTTTTTTTACAAAATAATTAATATTAACTTAAAATTTACATAAAACATTTTTAACGGGATCACTTGTTAGGTATAACAGTAGCTAGCCCGTTCATGTGTTGGCTGAACCACTGAACGTCAATTTGTCAATAAATTGAAAGTCTTCTGTCTTATTCACTATTCATACTTTTTCACTGTTTTTATACAAACCATGTCCTGATAATAACACAGTAGTACCTAAATGTTTTTGAAGTGAAAACTTCTTTAGGCGCGCTATAGACAGAATTTTCGTGGGCTGTGAAATGGATTCATCAATCGTCACGCTTGGATATGATAATGGATCGGATCGGATATGAAATCTTCGGGTAAACTCGGTAAAAACGGCCAGGTAGGTACCATGGTAACATAAACAGTAAAGAGTTTCGATTACCTACCTCCAACAGCCCAGCGTTTATCTCCAGATACCAGGAGAACAGAAATATAAAAGAGTTGCGTTTGCCCCTAGGTACCAGTACCAGGGCAACAGAAACAGTAAAGAGTTGCAATATTCTGTATAATTACGTTGATATATAACTCGATGGCGCAACCATCGATTTAGCTGTCGGTGTTGAAATTATGCGAATGTACACAGACCTACGATGGTTTAACAAATAATTTGTCTTCTGACAAGGTGATAAATAAATTAGACAATTCAATTAAACGTGAATTTGAGTCACAAGTTTTCACTTCTATCGGCAGTTCCTATGACTGCTTGACTGAATGTTTTTTTTTTGTACGACTATGTATTATGGTCATTGATTTTGGCGGTTCATTTTTATGTAAACCGCCGTTCTACAGACAAGTTGGTGGCACTATAATGTTCTGCAACTTTGACATTGGTTACCAGGACCTGCCGAAGTACGTGCAGTGGCTGGAGTACGTGTCTCCGTCCCGCTGGCTGCTACCGGAGCTGCTGGCCCGGGAACTCTCGCCCACCGCGCTCAAAGCCAGCAACCGATGCACCAACAAACAGGTCACTATATTGAACCCCTGAAATATTTGAAGTGAAAACTTCTTTTGGCACCACACCCAGATTTTTCGTGAATAGCTATATAAGCGTCATGCGTCTTAGTAGTGGTAGGACTCTTAGCAGAGTCCGTCTGGGGAAGTACCACACCTTTGCCAAATATTCTACTGCCAAGCAGTAATGTGCAAACATTACTGTGTTCCGGTTTGAAGGGCAATGATTCCAGAGAAATTACAGGGCTTAGAGACATAATATCTTAGATCTCTGGGTGACGAGCGCAGTGCAGTGCTAGGTAATGATTTGGACTATCATGTTCCAATAGCTGCGTGTTACTGTACCGTTATGTGGCAGGCATGTTGCTTATCATCAGGCACATGACCTGCTCGTCTCGTCACTCTATGCTATAAAAAAAAATAAAAAAATGCTCGGAAATGAAATAGTTTGGGTGAACTCGAGAGCGCTGAGTGTGCCAGAGCGAGAAAGATGCTGCTGCTGTCACTGTTGTTTTTACTTCATTATTGGATACTAATTCTTCAGCCGCATCTGTCACAGTCGTGGCGCTGTGTTTGTACTATATTCAATTTATATTTAATCGTTTTTATTTTTAATTTTTATAATTATTCCATAGTTTTAAGGTTATTTCTTATTTTAGTTTTCACTTCGCCCGTGCGGTTTTAGTAGGTACACACACATTTTTGTTTTTTAACTGTCTTACAGGCCTTCCCCTGGGTCCATATAATCGGGTGTCTTTAAATCTAGAGTAGGTAAGAAACTAAGTATTTACTAAGTGTGCTCCATCTTAGACCTGGTATTGCTTAAAAATGCAATACAATAGGTATATGCACTCATGGAGTACGTTAAGGTTAGTAGGGCCCTTTTGCGCTAGCCCAAAGTTCGGTAGGGGCCACTTTCAGCCAATTGCCATAGATCACTTTAAAACAAATCTGGAAGATACGAACACAATGTACGAAAGTTATTAATCACAAAAGATAGGAAAAATAAATAGTTTGTGTTTGTCGGTGTGCTAAATTGAGCCTTTTTTCTTTGCCCACAGAGACCATACCAAGATATAATCATCCAGTCGCCGTGCCCAGCGCCAGACGGTTCCCAAGTCCTCGCCAACTATGACTACCGGCGAACAGACCACGTGTGGCAGTTGATGGACCACGGCTTCCTCGTCGCCTTGGCCGTCTTCTACGCGGTCTTCGCCCTCGTGGCCATTGTCGCCTTCGTTGGAGATTGCACGAAATACGCCAAGACGAAGGAACGCAGAGCAGTGAAGGGACACAAGGTTACCGCTAGTACGCCGTGAATAAATAAAAGAAGTTTGGAGAAAAATAGCAACACTAAAGCTACAATACTATACAGCAACATCTGAGCAACATGTACCTACATGAGTGTTGTAAATCTAAAAATCTCAGAGAAACTTGGTGAAAATATAAAGAAGAAGATTATAAAGGGACAGACATTTTAATAAGATAATTTAGTGCAGTCGACTAAATTCTAAAATGTCAGGAATATGATTTATAATGGGGACAATTTTACACATCAAACCGAACACAACTTTTTCTTTGGAATTATTTTCGATATTTCAGAACTCTGTCTTCTTCATACAAATTACCAATGAGGTGATCAGATTCCTTATGTCTTGTAAGTAGGTACGTCTTTTTTTAGATTTGAATTCTCGTGTTATTTTGTCCCAAAGAAAAATTTGGCTTTTTGATTATACAATTGCCCCTTTAAGTACTAAATAGGCGTTCTTTTTACACCTTGAAAGTAGAACGTTATCAAACACCGTTCAGATACAAGTTTGGTTTTGCTCTTAAACTGTATTTGACTTTGTTGATCGTAACAAAGATAATATAATTTAATGTTAAAAAGCGCAAGTACGCTTTCATTGTGATGAATATAGATACCGGTGCTTTCTCACAAGTGATTTCGATCTTAGTTAGCGATCTTTTATTTTACCTACTATTACATTTTCACAAGTTGCATAAACTAGGATCTGAACCATAGATAAGATCAGGGGGCATCGTCATGCATTCCCCATACACGATGTTTCGATTTCGACTCTAGAGCATTTCTAAACTAACCTTAATAAGACAGAATGAGTGAATGCGTTCAGATGAGTGGCGAAAAAGATGGTTAAAAAAATATGTAGGTAACATTGTTAACATTGATGTATGCTTCTCATTTTTTCTAGCATAAAACATTCTATTGCGTAATGAGAACTATTTTGATAGGTTTATGCATTCATGTGATATTCTGAAAAAAGCCTCATTCAAATGTCTATTATTATTATTAAAAAATGTAAAACAACCACGTTAGTTTTCATCATTATTAATGAGGGACGTTAGACGTTTAATGCAAAATAATAATGTACAAATGGTCATAATAAGGTTGAATAACTTAAATAGGTTTTAAATTATAAATAGCTTAGGCAAATTTCAAGGCTGACATAGTCTTCCAACATTGTACGGTGTAATCCTTGTATGTATTCAATCTTTACTTTGAAATTATTCCCAACTGCACAAACTTTGTTATATTTTATTTGTATATTTTGAATTTGAACTCTTCGAAGTTGTCTAAATAAGATGTTTTCTAATTTCACTTTTATGCCATAAACAAATTATGCTCAGTCTACTCTTATCTGACATAAACTTAAATGAACATGGCTTCGAATGAGCAATCACGATTCGTCATTCTGAAACTTATAAACTTGAGAGCTGATTGGTCACAGTCCGCCATTAATGTTTATATTTGTGCCAAGTGATGGTGCTCATAAATAACTTTCACGTTTTATTGTAAAATACGTTAAAGTCTATGTTACGAAAATTATGTACATAATTTATTATTTGTAATTATTTTATTCAATTTAATCTATGTGTGATGAGATAATTGATAAGTATTTGCTTACCTATATTACTTTATTTATCAAATAAGTACTGCCAATTATGAATGCTCACATTTGTTTAAAATTATTTTAAAATAATTCGAAAAAATGTATACTTACTTTAACAGCTTCAAAACACCTGAAAGTGTCACCAGAAAAAACTGATTTGTAATTATCTGAAATGTTTATAGTTAGATAGCTTATTTTAATACTGTGTAATGTTTAATACTTTGGCGTAAAACATAGCACAGAACTATGGACTAATCAAAATTCGTTATGGTGACGCAATTTTAAAATAGGGAGTTCTCATTGGTCGCTACTCCGTCATTACTATTTACCGCTACGCCAACCGTGAATGAACAGACTTTAGATATAAATTAATATTAAATAAATACTTTATAAAGTGGAGCCATATCACTTAACTGTAATTAATTGTAAGTTACCCCTAGCTTACGAACATATAATACTTAAATAGCTATCAGAGAAAATAAAATACATTTAATGACTTTCATCTCGTTTTATTTCATGATTGCAACATTACATAAATAATACAAAATTGATTTAATAAATTAGAATAACTAACAGTTTGAACACATTGCACTGATTTTGTATACATTTAAAGAGAAGCACAATCAAATTAAGTCCTACTTAAAAATACAATTTACGTAGCTGTAAATCGGTAACATCGAGCTTTACTGGGATTCCTCCGCTGCTTCAAATAAATTTCTCGTTTATTACTGATATTTATAACACTGCTATGTACAGATTTTTTCGGGTGAGAGTCTTACCTCCTGAGACCACCTGAGTGAACCGTGGAAAGTTTTTTTTACAACAGATGAAATTGGCGGGGGTGGGGAGTGTCCGTTCTATCTATATTATCTATTCTATGACAACAGCTCAGCTTTGTTCACCTGGGTGAACAGTGGGAAATATTTAGTTTCCACTGTCCACCTTGTTAAATAACCAAATCGGACCGGTTAGGTTACATAGGACCCCGATCCGACTCGGAGAACCCCGACTAGTCTTGTCGCTACTACACTTAGAGTGTATATAAAAAATGCGGGAGCCAGGAACTCTGGCGGGAGTCCACCCGCAGTCAAATCTCAGTGATAGACCATAATCGGACTGGTACATATTTCTGTGGTATACCGTCACCATATATTAAGTTAGGGGCTTTCTAGTTTTATTTGAGAGGTGAACCGTTATAAAAATTACTTTTCATAGTTCACCCAGGTGATGTCAGGAGGTGGACGGTAGGTAAGAACTGATTTTGTTATTGTAACTTTTAAACATTTGCGATCCGGTCAAGACATTGAACAAAATCATTTGTGTAAAATCTCGTAAAAATACTTTTACGCAACAAAATCGTTTTTTATCCTATGATACAAAAATAAAAAATACTGGGATATGTATGATAACAAAAAAAATTGTCTATTAGTTCGATTAATAAAAATATTGTATAAATGACGAGCATACAGTGTTTAGAAGTTTCGAGTGACGTCACGTCGTTGTACGATTTTTTCCAAGACGTGACGTCACAACTCACACTCCGGAAGTTATATATCTTAGTCGATTATTAATAATGTGATAAAAGAAAAAATACGTGTCCCATGTTGTTATAAGTGTTTTTTCATTATCTATCTGACGGACTAATTAGAATGGTTTTGACCCACAGTCATCATCCTAATTCCTCCTTTAATAGAGAAACTGGTGTTAGCGGTAAGTAGGAGCTTATATTTCCATTCTACGGACACAACAATATTTACACAATTAGTTCCTAAAAATAAATTATTCAAAGTATAAATACAAAAATAATGGCGATAAATTGCTTGGGGCGTTATTTTTTAAAGCTGAATTTGTGGACCTACTTCATCTATCAACTAATTTTCTAAGTGCTATAAAATAAATGGTTCGATAAATTGATTTAAAGGCACTCACACACTATATCTACATACTAATTTAAGAGGACGCTTTAAAGAGTCCGCCTGAAGAAGTACTGCGCTTTCGCCAGTTATTCTACCGTCCTAGCCGTGATGTCCAAGCATTACTATGATGTATCCTGTTTCAAGGACAATGTCTCCAGAAAATTTACAGGGCAAAGAAATCATTCATCTTATATTTTTGAGTGACGGTGTAGTACAGTCCGCGAGGTATAAGCTGAGCTTTGCATTAGTGTGAGTGATCACATGCATACGCATCTATTACCAAAAGTACAGTCAGACAACAAACTCTTAAACAACAAGCTGACATTAACTATCCAGGATCAATATGGTCATTGCGAAAAGAAGTATCTCTTTTAGGATTCAAATGGTCAAGGACAGAGAATAACAGAAAAAATTTAATGGAAAAGCATGAGATCCGTCACCTACGTATAACTTATTTACTTAAAATTTCCGAATACCGTATTCAGGGCAGGCCTATCGTTTATACCAATATACAATTGATACTGCATAATAAACAACGATTTATTGAATATAAAATTGACACCTTATTAAGAGAACATGGTCACAGCGTCCTGCGTCTGACTGTACTTTTGGTGATCACTCACACTAATGCAAAGCTCAGCTTATACCTCGCGGACTGTACAGTGCTAGAGTGTTTCGGACACTTCATGTTTAAATAGCAGAGTGACACTGTGCTGTAATAGGCTTACCATCAGGCGAATATCCCGTTACTCCAAATTATAAAAAAATAAAAACTTACGCGATTCCCACCCTGTTAGATATTACCCGTATCCTAGCAGTAGGGACATTTTGCGGGATGCTTATGCATTATGTGAACTTGTGAACGTGCAAGTTATTTAGTCTAGTAGACTGATAAATCTTAGGTTAATAGGTATATAAATACAAAAATAATGGTT
Source organism: Ectropis crepuscularia (assembly GCA_963693475.1). Taxonomy (NCBI): domain Eukaryota; kingdom Metazoa; phylum Arthropoda; class Insecta; order Lepidoptera; family Geometridae; genus Ectropis; species Ectropis crepuscularia. Next base: position 6,978,129 of record OY856340.1, read on the forward strand.
ATATTGCTTGGGGCTTTACTATTAAACCTACTTATGTGTACTACGTAATGATCTAAAAAATTGTCTAAGTGCAACAAAATCGACGACATTTTAACTCGATTTAAAGGCATTGATTGACAAGAGACACTGACATGCATCTACTAATTTATAAAACTAGAGAAATTGTTTTTTAAGACTCTAACGTCGGGTATAATAATAATCACAATGTTGTTGCTGTAGAACTCTTTGCAGATTCTGAGGAAGTACTCCTTTATCAGTTACTCTATCGCCACTAGAGGGTCTAATATCTCTCGGTGACAAGCACAGTGCAGTGCTAGGCAATGATTTGAAAAAAAAGAACAATAATCGAAATTATGGGGCTTAGGGATTATATACAATCTATTTAACATTTGTATAAGCTTCTAATAAATAAAATAATTATTATTGTGACTAAATCTTTCGCTCGATTTTGTCCTTTCTTTCGCTTTCGCTACAACTACTTAGTCACGACAATTTCTATTTTCAATTCTAAGATATAATATGCATAGCTGGGCATTAACTCGTTAATCCGTTAATCGTTAATTAACGAAGCTAACATTTTGATTAACGGATTAACTTCTAAGTTAACTTTTAAAAATGTTAACGGATACGTTAACTTCAGTTAAATATGCAGAAGTCCGTTAATCGTTAATCATCAATGCCTACTATTTACCAGACAGGTATGAAACGACAAGTACCGGGCGGCCCGAGCAGCGAGTGAAACAAAACCAAAACTATATCATTAACTATATCATTTTGCCTGTGCGCGCGAGTGAGAAAACTGATAATTTCTTTACTTAGCGCCGGTGCTTAGAGTGACGAGAGTTTTGTTTGTTGTTACTATAAATTACTGTCAGTGATCATTTGCGTGTCGATAAAGAAGAGAGCAGTGTAATTATTTTTAGGTAGAAAAAGTGTACTGTCATCATCATCATCAACATGACTAAAATGCTTGCCGAAAGACACCAAGATAAAAGTACATGTGACAAGCCTGAATAATTTGAAACAACGTGTAAGAAGGGTACATGGGTCATATTAAGTACATATAGTTTGAAGAAATTGTTAGGGCAGCCTCTAACTGGGGGCAACGCAAAAAGGAGAACTCATTTTGACAATAATAGTTATGATAGCACAAGTAATCTAATCCCATTACAAGAAGAATACAACAGGGTCGACAACTGATCGTCGGGGAATCGTTCGGGATAGCATCTACTGGCAGACGAGAACTTCAACATATTAATGAAGGGAAATATGCACCTTAAGCAGTGTTCAAGTATTAAAAGTAACGCAATTTTTTTTAATGTATGTATCCTATTTATGTTTAAAAATTCAATTTTACACATATTAACGGATTAACGATTAACGGTAACTTGCATTAATTCTTCCGAAATGTAACGCTTTAACGTTTAACGAAGCTAACTTTTTTTGTAGCGGATTAAGGATTAACGAAGTTAACTATTTGATTAACGGTGCCCAACTATGATAATATGTTTATTTATTAGACAGTTATGCGTGAAATAAAATCTCAAATTATTAACATTGACATAACAACCTCGTCAATTTTTTTTAACAAAATAAAAATTAACGCCACTGGCAACGACGCTGTTAAGATCTATTTCGGTAGGTAGGTTTTTGTTGCATTCTGATAACGTCTCATTGTTACTACAATAAGTAATTTAATGTTATCAAATAAATTTATCTTAAAATTTACAAAATGTTTGCAACAAATTTTAAACATTCTACAAACTTATAAATTAGCGCTTTATACATTTTTGTATTCTAACATTGTTTTTGTCATAACAGCAGTCATATAACTATAGTAGTAGTTATTTGTAAAAAAAAAACTGTAAAAATGTAAGCTTCGAAATGGCATTACATTTAGGAGTGATGTCATATTTTTAATTTATTTATGATCAGATACGTCAAATTATTTATTTGTTTATCTTGTATTTATATTAATCAGACTTACTACGCAAGAGTACGATATTCAGCTAACAGCACGAACTAAATGCTAAATGCATCACGTAGTAGTTTTATTCTAAAATTAAGATCATTTAGTACCAAAGACTACTACGTATATGAGTATACCGTGTATTGCAAGATATTGAAGGCGAAAGGCCTGAACCTTTTCCAAACCCTTTTTTTGTTTCAAAGATACCTAAGTACCTAATTTTTGAAAAAGTCAATACAAATCTAAATCTAATCTCGCTGTCTCATTTCAGTATTTCATATAGTTAGCTTACGCGCACTATTTGACTTCACAATTTCTATTCAAATAACTCAAGTGTGTGAGTGTGAGTGTCATATCTACAACAACAAAAAATTGTAGAAAGCAGTTGATTATGTTTTCCGCATTTTGCGAGTTAGAATTTTGCTCAATACTGCAAGTAGGGTATGACGCTTTGATTTAATATATATAACCTGCATAACACTACGTAGAATAAAGCATTAACTCTTAGTATATTCAGAGTGAAATAGCTCATGATACCGTCTACATATTTCACAGACACATGGTTTCAGCTTGGGCTTCGTTTTCACTAGGAAGATATCCTTGGGGCTGCTCCTCTCTTCAGCGTCCTCTATGTAACGACTTTCTAGCTGTATCTTCTGATGCTTGTCTTGCTTGTAGTCGGGCGATGAGTAATAATTTTCCGTGGGTTTCAATCTGTAGAAGTAAAGTGTCATTAGCGTATAATAAAGCGTTTTCAAAGTGATAGATGAATGAAAGAACCTGTCAAAAATAGTTCTCAGATTAGCAACTGTCAATGTTAATGATAAGATATATTTTTCACCCATATGCCACTTTTAAAACACCCGCTACAGTTTGTGAAGCGTTCAAAGGCTGGTTCAAATTTTGCACATTCAAGAGTTTGAGCATACTAGAAACGTGTGACGCTTATGACGTTTTGGGACGCTGTTGTGGCTTCTTGTTCGGATAAAAATGATTTGTGATATTTTTAACACCTAATGACATCAAATACGAGAAAATATATTCTATTCGTTGAAATAATCCTAAAAAAATTTCGCTTAAAAATAAATAAAAGCGAAAAGTGAAGAAAAAAATTAAAGAGTAGGTAATGAGTGACACATAAATGAAAATCTTAATATATATAAATCTCCTGTCACGATGTTTGTCCGCGATGGATTCCTAAACTACTTAACCGATTTTAAATTAAATTGGCACACCGTGAGCAGTCTGGTCCAACTTGAGAGATAGGATAGTTTTTTTTTCGATTAATAGTCCTTATATGACGAAATCCGAGCGAAGCCGGAACGGGCCGCTAGTTACTTATAAATTAGTACTTCGAAAGAATTACTAAATTAATTTCAAATTAGTAACAAATCTGATTTCCTTGTAAGATTGTTAGTGAAGGCTCCAACTCCCATCAGCGAACATCTAAAGTGGACAAAGTAACCTCAAGTTTTGGACCAAGTGACCTCAAGTCATGGACAAATAACCTCAAGTGTTCGTCGAAGTCCTCGGCCCTCGTGATGCGGTCTCGCGTCCACTCGGGCGGCTCGGCTTCCATGTTGTATACTCTGAACTGGCGGGAGGAACTGCGCGGGCGCCGCTCGCGGCTGCGCGACCGGGGGGAGGGACTGGGGAGAGGGGGAAGGGTCATTGGTTGATTTAAGGCTTATTTATAATAGGACAACATGTTATCAATACATGCGTTGTTTGAAGGCTTGTATAGGATAAAGGATCCGAAAGGAGGAACTGCCGATCCGGAGACCCCGGGTTCAAACCCCACACGCACCACTGTATTTTCGAAGTCACGTGCGTAATGCCACTAACTTAAAACGGTGAAGGAAAACATCATGAAGAAACCGACATGTACTTAGAATCTTTCAAAGTCATGTGTCATCCATCAACCCGCACTGGGCCAGCGTGGTGGATTATGGCCTTAACTCTCTCCTTGCGAGAGAAGGCTCCGAGTCCCAGCAGTGGGAACGTTTAGTGGGCTGTTGATGATGATGATGAAAGGATAAAGGGTAAATTTGGAACTTCAGCTTAATAAAACAAGTTTAGTGTATGTATCTACGTTTGGCTTCGAACACGTCTGGTGGCAATCGATGTTATGTACCCCTACATCTACATCTTCAGGATGCTGATTAAACGGCACTGTTTAGTAAAGAGGTTAGGCTGTTGATTGAACGGCTAATTAAGCAGTTGACTGCGCCTACAAAAAAACTAGTTCATGGTCAAGTCTTGTATAGACCATACTGTGTTTCTCAAAACTCACATACAGTCCAGTGCAATTACGCAAAAAAAAATTTAAAAAACCCATTAAATTATGTAGTTTGGGGACTATAAAAGATCGATAGAGGGATCCATTCTGAGCATATATTCCAATTTGAGGGATTCTGGCGAGGTCAGCTCAAGGTCATTTCGATGAAAACGCGTTTAATTCGATATCTCGAGAACTGTTAGTGTTAGGCAAAAAAATGTTGAGACCTTTTCTCTTCTAAATTAAATTTACTAACTTTTATAACAACTACTTTTCTTTTTTTCATCAATGTTTTTACCCGGCTGAAAGAAGGGTTATGTTTTTCGCGCGTATCTTGTATGTTTGTAAATTTCTTTATTCCCACGTATCTTCCAAACGGCTGGATGGATTTTGACGATTCAGATATCGTTACATTTGTCTCCATTACCCAAGTGTCCTTAGATAGGTATCAAATAAAAAATATCAACATAGCCGATTTTTACCGCTAAATTGTAAGAAGTTGAAAAAAAAATTTTATAAAGCATATCGAGTAGGGTATCAAAATAAAGGGAATTTACAAAGCATTACAAATATGTATATATTAATAATAATAAATAAATACGTATCAAATATATAACACTTCATCGCAATCTCGCCTGATGACGATGCTACGTTCTTTAACTATTCATACGAACGTGAACCATTTTATGATAGTTGTACCTACATGTACTTTATCTTAAAGTGCTTTATACTTGCAAATGGTGTTTGTTGTACCTAGTAGATACCAAACCACCTGTACGCCAGAGATTTTGCTATCGGAGATGTATCTACATAGCTTAGCATGACATAGAGCATAGCAATCAGACATAAAGGAGGAGCAAGCCGTAGAGTCCGGCAAAATTCTCTTAGCCGTACTTATAATCAGACCATCCGCATCCTCTACGATTACCACGTCTGTGCCATAGTGTTGTTTTATGTATGTTACGTATTTCTGGCATATATCGGAGTAGGTAACGTTGTTGTCCCACATAACCCTGTGTAGAAGAAACCCACCGACACAATCCAACAATGAATTTTGGGTTCAGCCCTAAGTCCGGAGGTGTCGCGGATTTGTCGCAGTGTCGCGGAGGTGTCGCAGTTTCGCTCAGTAAAGTAATATAACTCTGAAGGTATTGTCATAACAGAAAAAAGTTCAAGGAAAAAGTTGTTCATTATTAAAAGATCTACACTTTTGATAACCGGTAAAGTTTCATAAAATTGAACGGTTGGGAAGAAAATGGCGAAACATAAAAAAACTGAGGAAAAAAAAATTTTGCCTTTCGGAAGCAATAACTTGAATAAAATGAATGAAATAATTAAAAAATAATAAAACCCGACTAAAAAACAATAGATAAGAAAAACACTACAAAGACCGAAACAAGATTGACAAAATAAAGTATGTACTAAAACATTACTACATTATAAGCTGAAAGTCTAAGTTAAATAATTTACATTGTGTTGGCGGCAGGCGGGACCCATTTGTAAATGATTTTTAATCGTTAGAAAATGTATGGGTCCCGCCTGCCACCAAACAATGTAAACTATTTAACTTAGACTTTCAGCTTATAATGTAGTAATGTTTTAGTACATACTTTATTTTGTCAATCTTGTTTCGGTCTTTGTAGTGTTTTTCTTATCTATTGTTTTTTAGTCGGGTTTTATTATTTTTTAATTATTTCATTCATTTTATTCAAGTTATTGCTTCCGAAAGGCAAAATTTTTTTTTCCTCAGTTTTTTTATGTTTCGCCATTTTCTTCCCAACCGTTCAATTTTATGAAACTTTACCGGTTATCAAAAGTGTAGATCTTTTAATAATGAACAACTTTTTCCTTGAACTTTTTTCTGTTATGACAATACCTTCAGAGTTATATTACTTTACTGAGCGAAACTGCGACACCTCCGCGACACTGCGACAAATCCGCGACACCTCCGGACTTAGGGCTGAACCCAAAATTCATTGTTGGATTGTGTCGGTGGGTTTCTTCTACACAGGGTTATGTGGGACAACAACGTTACCTACTCCGATATATGCCAGAAATACGTAACATACATAAAACAACACTATGGCACAGACGTGGTAATCGGTAGAGGATGCGGATGGTCTGATTATAAGTACGGCTAAGAGAATTTTGCCGGACTCTACGGCTTGCTCCTCCTTTATGTCTGATTGCTATGCTCTATGTCATGCTAAGCTATGTAGATACATCTCCGATAGCAAAATCTCTGGCGTACAGGTGGTTTGGTATCTACTAGGTACAACAAACACCATTTGCAAGTATAAAGCACTTTAAGATAAAGTACTATGTAGGTACAACTATCATAAAATGGTTCACGTTCGTATGAATAGTTAAAGAACGTAGCATCGTCATCAGGCGAGATGGCGATGAAGTGTAAAACTATACAAGTAAAATAAAAATTGGCAGTCGTTGAACTTGTTGGTCGTTGGACTACCGATAGAAGTGAAAACTTATAGCTCAGAATTTGATAGCTTACTTTGGAAACTAAGCGGGTGAAACCGGAGCACGCTGCTAGCCTGGAATACATCTTCGAAGCGATGTCGTCTAAAATGTCTTCTAGTCTAGATGGCCAAGGCCCCGAGTTCACCCGAAGATTTCTTTCAATCACGAGCGTGACGCTTGAGCTCAATCAACAGCCCACGAAAAATCTGTGTGTGGTGCGTCAAAAGAAGTTTTCACTTCAAAAATTATATTCAAATAAAATCCGTACGTCTCATCTTCATCAACGGCCGAATCATATCCTCTGCCGTCCTTCTGCTTCGTCCGCAGACGTTCTGTGCTCACGCTGTAGACGTTGTAGCTGGCGTAGTGGCGAGGGCGGCATGCCGACCGGGGACGGCACGGGGAGCGGGGGCTGCGGCTCGGAACGGGACTGAAGGGAATAATGGCGGGAGAAAGTTGTGAAGGGGAGGAACAAAGGCAGGAAAAAGTTATAAAGAGGTGGGAGTAAACGGACGAAAGTAAGTTACTGCGGTGTTCGCGTAAACAAGTGTCGCAACAATCCTGACAGTGCAATATTGTTAAATTAGGTTACACGCGCGCCCTTAATAACGTAGTGCTGAGTTACTCGCAGAATAAGTTAGCTTTGGGATATGATTACTTAATCTGATTATAATATAAATGGAGCTGAACCAGTCAACATGTTTTATGCCTTCACCATCAAACATGACATTACAAAGGGGCAGGAGTAAGTTACCAAAGGGCGGGAGTTAGTTACAAAGGGGCAGACATAAGTTACCAAGAGGCGGAAGTGGGTTACCAAGGGGCGGGAGTAAGTTACCAAGGGGCGAGAGTAAGTTACAAAGGGGCGGGAGTACGTTACCAAGATGCGAGAGTAAGTTACAAAGGGGCGGGAGTACGTTACCAAGGTGCGAGAGTAAGTTACAAAGGGGCGGGAGTAAGTTACCAAGGGGCCGGAGTAAATTACAAAGGGGCGGGAGTAAGTTACAAAGGAGCAGGAATAAGTTACAAAGGGGCGGGAGTAAGTTACAAAGGAGTGGAAGTTAGTTACAAAGGCCCAGTATTTTAAAAATGGGTAAAATGGGCAGTAGAAAGTAGTAAAGGGAAGGAAGTTAGAATGTTACAAAATAACGAGTTTTACCGGTTAATAACGGTGATAGCGGGTAATACAGCAGAGCCAAGCTCGTTGATATAAATCATGACTGATGAGATGAGTATTTTAAAACGTACTTGGGGCACTTGCAGGAGCCGTACGGTATCTCGGGCTCCTTGAGGCTGGCGCAGGAGCGCGAGCCGGCGGAGCGCGACCGCGACCGGGACTGCGGCCGCCGACCCAAACCTCCGCCTCCGCCAGTGTTGCCGCATTTTATCCTAACGAGAGTCATCATCATCATCATCAGCCCACTAAACGTTCCCACTGCTGGGACTCGGGGCCTCCTCTCGCAAGGAGAGAGTTAAGGCCATAATCCACCACGCTGGCCCAGTGCGGGTTGGCGGATGACACATGACTTCGAAAGATTCTAGGTACATGTCGGTTTCCTCGCGATGTTTTCCTTCACCGTTTTAAGTTAGCGGCATTACGCACATGACTTCGAAAAGACAGTGGTGCGTGTGGGGTTTGAACCCGGGGTCTCCGGATCGGCAGCCGCCGTTCTCCCGACTAGACCACCGTAACCTAACGAGAGTACTTCAACGTTATTATGGGTATAGAGGGTAACTGGTAATCAGACTGCATCCGTTTAAGGGCGTGTTCTGTATGTTTAAATAAACAACTTTTAGTAAAACTCGATAACTCTGGCAAAAAAAAAAGTGTTTGTTGTCCTCTCTAGCACTGTTTTCACTTCGGCACATCTTTTATCGCGCGTTAAAGAGCTCGTGCACTCTAGTTACTAATCGTTACTAATAGTTCGATGCTTTTAGACAGGGCAAATATATTTTTTTATACTACACCTGCTCGGAAAGTACCTTGATACTTTATCAAATTTACGGTAGAAAGTACGTCATTGCATATCGAACAAATATGCGGCGAGAAAACGCATCTGAGCGGGAGAGAAAAGTGTATGAAAATCCATTTCTTACGTGGTTTTTCTTTTTTAATTTTGGGTAAGACTATGCGCTGGTAACCTAAATATCAAAAGCCAAAAAGTTTTTACAGTGAGTTTTTATCTCCAAGTTCGCAAAATGACACTGGCCACTAGCTGTGTGTTGGATGGTGTCAAATAATATGAAAAAAGAACATGTGAAAATTGCAGACGCCATTGGCGCCATTTTCAATTTGTGTGTTGTTTGAGGATCCAGTTTTCGTAGAAAAGTAAAATAAATTTATTTTCCTCGTAGGTGTAGTATAAAGCACTATGTATCACTCGAGAGAAAGTGCGATTCCCGATCTCGAGTGTTTTAATCTCGGGTCTCGGGTCGGCTCGGGCTTCAAACGACACCCTCGACGGTAATCGGTCACTTTCTCCTCTCGGTGAACAATGTACTATTTATTTTGTGTGGTAAAAAAACAATGGAATTTTTAAAAACTGTAAAACAAATGTTGACTTATTGAATGTACTTAAAATCCCTGTATACAGTGTTATTGGTCATCAGCCTACATCCTTTTAAGGACACGTTATGTATGTATTTCAAATTATGTCAACGTTTGTTCTAGAGTTTTTGAAAATTCGTACCTATATTTTTTATACAAAATAAAAAAGTGCTAAATGCACCCAACTCTTTGTAACAAGAGCGCGCACACTCTTTAGGGATCGACAAATGAAGTGCCGATGACCTATTTCTTTGTCGGTTTTTCGTAATTTGATAAAATAATATATTTTTGCCTTCCCCAGGCAGACTCAGCAAAGAGTCCTAGGGGTCGTTTAAGTATTACGAAAGCACTATAGGGGGGCGGGGGTATGTTTTGCTTATTTTCGATGACATGGGGGGTGTGGTGGTATATGATTAGGTACGTTAGAAATAGTTATTTATTTTTCTACACAAATGGCAACCCACACATTATGTAGACATGAAAATGGAACGCATTTTCGGGAGAATGGGTACCAATGTTTACGTAAGCATGGGATGAGATCAATAAATGCAAAAAATCTGCTTACGTAATACTTGAACGACCCCCTACCACTAGAACATAAATATTTTTAAAATCGGCGGTTTATATGGTAATATTACCTGTGGTACTGGGGTGTGTGGCAGACTTGTCTCTGCCTGACCTGGTCAGCCTCGGCGCCGCAGTGGCAGGAGGTGGTCTTCACCTGAGAGTAGTGGTTGCCCGTGTTCCATACTTCGTCGATCCGCACCTTCGTCGCTATCTCGATCTTCGGCGACAGGATGCCCTGATAGATGAAGATGGATTTTTTTAAACACTTTTATGTAAATTACACAGTGGTAATAATTGATATAAAAAAAAATTGGCTGTCATAGGAACTGCCGATTGAAGTGAAAACTTATGACTCAGAATTTGGTAGCTCACTTTGGAAACTACACGGGTAAAGCCGGAGCCATGGTCATGGCAACACCCCAGAAATGCTGACTCCTGACTCATTTCTAGATGGCCAATGGGAAATGCTAACGCATTTCTAGATTGTCAATGGCCATGGTCCCGACTTTACCCGAAGATTTATTTCATTCCCAAGCGTGATGCTTGAGGTCAATTCACAGCTCACGAAAAATATGTACATATGCGGTGCGCCAAAAGAAGTCTTCACTTAAATATATCAATTTCAACCTTAAAACTACTCCCCGTATAAGCCACCCCAAACTGCTCACGGTGCAAAGATGCCCATGACGCTCGCCGCGTTCCCACGTTGAATTGCAATGGCCAACCTTTGCTCCAGGAACCAGCAGGAGCGGGAGTCACCCGTATTCTCCCTGAGCCTGCGTCCTAATTCTGAGAAGAATCCTTTAATTACTGCTCCCCAACAACCTCAGGTCTCTACGGCGAAAGGATAAATTCGTACTGCGACACTGACAAGCCATAGAATGGCTGGATTGATAAAATTAAGTGTTGGCAGAACGCTTAAGTGAAAAGGATTACAGGTACCTAGTGGTAGGATTCTTTACAAAGTCTGGCTAAGAAAATACTACAGCTTTTCCAGTTATTCTACCGCAAACTACTCGTAGCAATGTGCAAACGTCACTGTGTTCCGCTTTGAAGGACTATGTTTCCAGCGAAATTACTGGACTAATGCCCGAGGTACACGAAACACGAGGGTAGGTTTTCAAGGAAGGATAGCAAGCTAGTGTTAGCAAACTAGCAAGGCTTCGTGTAGACAACGCTACGCAACGCTAGTTTTGTCTACACGAAGCTAGACGTACTAGCACAGTGCAGTACTAGGCAATGGTTAATGATTTATTGTTCAAATAGTTTTGTGACGTTTTGTTCCGGCAGGCTTGTTGCTTGCCATCAACATGTCCTGCTCGTCTTGTCAGCCAATCGCGGATCAAGGGGGGTCATGGGTGTCATGACCATGACCTACCCCCCTGACCAATCATGACCACTGATTAAAAAGCATGCATCTACTTATCGCAGTTTTGCGGCTTAACCACGACTATGTGACCTCTCTGAAGCTGGATCCGCCCTTGCTCGTCACTCTATACGATACGAGTAAAACACTATTTATGGACACTTTCGAATGGATGAAGCAGTAATTAAAAGTGGTTATTACGGGGAAATCTTTGGACCTGCGCATGAGCAAGTCGACGCCCTCGTTGGAGCACATGTTGGGCGGGAACAGCACGTCGTTCAGCGCCCCGAGGTACTGCGCGAGGATGGTGCACTCGCGGCTGTTGCAGTTCTCGCTCCACTGCATCAGCTCGCAGAATATCGTCTCGTCTTCTGCACAAATCAAAAGAAAATCAAAATATTTTATCTACCAGCAGCGGGGCGCTGCGGTTTTACCCACGTAGTTCCCGATCCCGTTATTTTCCCGGGATAAAAATAGCCTACGTTATTCCAGACCATTATCTAAGTATGTGTGTATAAAATTTCATCCAAATTGTGTTGTGTTCATCCAAATCCAAATCGTGCGCTGCGTAAACTTTCATAAAGTTCACAAGAATTATGGGTAATTTAAATAAAAGAAGATGGTTGGTGAATAGTCTTGATGTTGGGTTTGTAAAACAAATGAAAATGCTTTTTTTACTACTTGCTCTTTTAACGCGTTAAGACTGCCTATGATTGACGATTAACTGTTAATTTACGCGTATTTACAATGCAAAAAAATCTGTGCAAGCTAGTTCAATTTTTTTTATAAAATTCAAATTATTTAATAGTTTGACATCACCACTGGCTTAAAGAATAATTAAGGAAAACATGATGAGTAGGAGGCGAGTTTTAAGAATCTTTCGAGGTCAGGTGTCATCTGCCAACCCGCACAGGGCAGCATGCTGAATTCATTATGGCTATCGCACACCGCAGTGCGCCACATCTAGTGGGTTGCTTATATGCTAAAATGTACGATTTTGTTAATAGATTTTGGGATGAGTGCTGAAGTGAAGTAAAACAAGTTTACAATCATCGGTAGTAAATATATGACTCTTTTGGCTTTGTACAGTTCTATTTAACCCAGAATTTCTCTACATCTATAAAATAATTTCATAGATAAATAATAGTATTAAACATTCACTTACTCAACAAGCAACATATATTATTCAGTGCACAAGTCTCTTGAAACCGTTTTCTAAAGTAGAAGACATCTTTGAACAGCAGTGGGAATGTCGGGGGCAGGAGGCAGGTCTGGTAGCTCGTGCCAAGTGCAAACACTGCGAGAGACACGCGCCCATCCTGGCACAGCCATACTCCTGGACATGACACCTGAAATAACACAAGTTATCGGTGAGAGAGAAATGTACATAGATGACATTTAATTTATTAATTCATTGCCTCATACTTTAAAATATAAACCAGAGTTTATTGCAGATTGTGGAACAGGGTTTTCTATAATTTTAACATACATGTTTTGATGTAATCGTCAACATGTACTTACCAAAAAATCACAAGAATTATTTGTCTTAGTTCTTATTGCGTGTATATAATTTTGTAAAGGTTGGTGGTCCCAGCTGGATACTGAAAGATAAATCTACAGAAGACTGGATATCCTCAGAGGAGGTCTTTACGCATGGAATGGTCTTAATCAAAAATATATTAGTATGATAAATTTGTAATGTGATTCAAATATTTAGTATAGTCATACAAGGTGAGAAATATTTTTCTATACTCGTAGGTATACAAACATGAACCTTTTCTTTTTTGGTGACGCTGTAAGTTGAGCTGTAAGTAATAGCTTTACCAATTTCATTCATCTTTAAGTGTTTTCTAATACTTCATGGGTTCATTCGTTTTTTTTTTGGTCAACTTTGTACTGAATTTCTGGTCCAATTTTTTTAAATGATGTAAAAATCACTTACTGAGCATAAAATCACAAAATGCTGTGTAGGTATACACAGTTACAGAAAATTGAATGGTTCAAAAAATTAGAAGGAAGGAATTAAGGTTGAATGGTTGAGTGCTTCTGCTAAAATATAAGGCTTTTCATTTAATTTTCATTGCATGCAGAAATTTAGTAGAAAACTAAGTTACACAGTCACAGTAGAAAATAGCTGTGGAAAATAGTGTGACCCGCAAGTTCCTAGATCTGTCGAGTACATGCGTCATCCACCAAATTGGACTTGCCGCCTCTTGGTCAGCGTGGTGTGGTGGATTTGACTCTCCCCTTCTGAGAGTAGAGCAGAGAACTTACAGCGTGCTGTTTATGCTTAAGCTAGCGCCACAGTAAAAGGACAATAATCACTTACTGATTGGATTTCGAGTTCAACAGTTAACTCTATGATTTTTGGCATACTGTTGAATTTAATATATTAAAACCCTTGCAGGAAGCCGAGTTCTCAAACTGCACATGATAAAATTATCGTCAAATGTGTCGTATATTTACAAAGTTTTTCAGAAATAATTAGACAAAGTTTACATTTTGATCTCAAAACTCAAAATTTTGTTTTGTTTACTTGTCATGACGTACGGACAGAATGGACAGATTGATTGATTGGTCTCCACGTTCCCATTGTAGCGTTTTAATTGGCCAAATAAATAAGTGCGCTACAATTAAACCAATCATTGCCACTTATTTCCATAACATTTGGTTGATGGCCCAATCAACAGCACTGAGTTCCATTTCCATGGCAACGACGTAAGACGTAACACTAGTTCCGAATTACTTCTTTCAAACAAAATTAATAATCGATCTATTTTCATTCATTATTAAGAAACAGCGATACTTTAAACTTTAAACCAAAACTTTTAGGGTTTTCATTATTTTCATTATTTCTAGTGCCATGTGTTGTCGCGTTATTTCATAAATTACGTCATAGGATGGGCATTTCATGAAATAAAATTGTTTGTGTAAAACAAAACACCTATGGTCTGTAGCTCTGTAGAATGGTACGAAATATTAAGCATTTAGCAACACGTTTTTGTGAGTGTCAAACTGTCAAAGTCAAAAAACAAAATTCCGCCAAAAACTTGCGAGTAGAGTAGTTGTTTTGAAAGAATTTGGAGAAGAAATTAAACTGAAATACGTCTTTGATTTTCTAAAATCCGTGAAACATGTCTAAAAAAAAGATTTCCTCCGTCGTGCACTGGTTTCGTTTAGATTTAAGAATACATGACAATCTTGCTCTGCGTAATGCTATTAACGAGGTAAGACTCGACGTGTCCTTGACCAAAATAATATGTGGTTGTCGTTCTCCTGGCCTAATGAATATTAAAAATTATCGTTTCAGGCAGATAATAGACAACATATCCTGAGGCCTGTCTATTTTATAGACCCTGACATTAAAAATAAAGTCGGCGTCAATAGACTTAGATTTCTGGTCCAAAGCCTTCACGATTTGGATTCCAACTTAAGAAAGTTAAACACACGATTGTATGTAATCAGAGGCAAAGCGGTTGAACAGTTGCCAAAATTGTTTGATAGATGGGAAGTAAAATATCTAACTGTACAAGTTGACATTGACCCAGAGTATGTAGAACAGGATGAAATAATTGAAAAAATAGCTAACGAAAAAGACATATTCATTAATCGTCGGGTCCAACACACAGTGTATGATGTCCACAGTGTCTTGAAGAAAAATTTGAATGCAGTTCCACTCACATACCAGAAGTTTATGTCATTAGTAAATGATGTTAAAGTTAAAGACACTATTGAAAATACAAAGCAAGTTTCCGACCAATGTAAACCATCTGATGCAAATTCAAAGGAATATGATGTACCAACATTAGAGGAGCTAGGATTAGACGAGTCCAACATGGGAGACTGTAAGTACCCTGGTGGAGAAACAGAAAGCTTAAAGAGGCTTAACTTGTACATGAGTAAAAAACAGTGGGTCTGCAAGTTTGAGAAGCCAAACTCTTCCCCAAACAGCATAGAACCCAGTACAACAGTACTCAGCCCATATCTAAGCCATGGTTGTTTGTCTGCCAAACTTTTCTACCACAAGTTGAAGGAAATAGAAAGTAGTTCTTCTCATACAATGCCACCCGTCTCATTGATGGGGCAGCTGATGTGGAGAGAGTTTTACTATACTGCAGGAGCTGGAACGGAAAATTTTGATAAGATGGTGGGGAATTCTGTTTGCACCCAAATCCCATGGGGGAAAAATGATGACCATCTTAAAGCCTGGGCAGAAGGCAGAACTGGATATCCATTTGTTGATGCCATTATGAGACAGTTGAAGCAAGAAGGTTGGATCCACCATTTAGCTCGCCACATGGTCGCTTGCTTCCTCACTAGAGGAGATTTATGGATTTCATGGGAGGAGGGTGCTAAAGTATTTGAGGACTACCTTCTTGATTATGACTGGTCACTGAATGCAGGCAATTGGATGTGGCTTTCTGCTTCTGCTTTCTTCTACAAGTATTTCCGTGTCTACAGTCCTGTAGCATTTGGTAAGAAAACTGATAAAGAAGGCATGTACATAAGAAAGTATGTGCCTGAATTGAAGAAATATCCAAGCCAATACATATATGAACCGTGGGATGCTCCTAAATCTGTTCAGACTGCAGCAGGATGCATCATCGGGGTTGGATATCCTAAAAGGATTGTGGATCATCAAGTTATTCACAAAGAAAACATGCAGAAAATGTCCTTAGCTTATAAACTGAACAAGGAGAGGAAGGCATTAAAGAGACCCAGATCTGATTGACACTTGAACCTCAAAATGTAATTTTAAACATTTTTCTTCATAGTTTTGTGCAATGTTTTCTTATTCAACAATGAGCCCATGAGGTCTGCCCCAATGTCCTGATTGGAATGTTTTATGTATTTCCCCTTATAATAGATCATAGAATTACGAATAAGTGTTGCTAAGATTAATTAAATTAATCATGTTTCTGCACTAAACTAGTGCATGACCCCAACAATAGAAGCAGTGGGTCTATGATGAAATGTGGATTTCATTACAGTGAAGCGCACATTGACACAATACCTCAAAATGTAAAATACCAAGTATTTTAAATACTAGACATTTTAAACTACCTCAAAGTGTAAACCGCCTAAGTATTTCAAATACTAATTATGTTTTAAACTACCTCAAATTATAAAATATTTTGAATAAAATTGTTTCAAAATAGTTATATTCATTAAATTGTGAATTTTACATGAGATCTGGTTATTTCATTGTATACCTCAAGTTTCTGACAGACTGTAGATCTCTACCTAGTTTGTGGATCGAAGAGATGAGCATGGCTACAGAACAAATACCGGGCCAGGAGTTGATTTATTTTATCTTCTTCTTTCTTCTTCTAACTTCTTTTTCTTTTCTGGCTTCCATTCGGTTGTATGACCATAATTTCGCCAATGTCTAGTGTTTCAGCAGGATATTCTTTTGGAATTTGGTCAGTCTTCAGATTGAGTAGTGGTTCTTGCAGTTGGTCGGTGTAGTAGAGATACGTTTGTTATTGTTTAGTAGTTGTATATTTAATAATTAGACCTCTGCAATGGACAAACACAAAGAAAACATCACAAGATAGACATACAAAAGATTTATTTTATCAACCAGCACAGTTCACGGCAAAATTTTAGATGAAGACAATAAAAAAAAAAATACGGTTGTCGTAACATCTGTCAGAGGCATCTGGACTTACTGCCGTTCCGTAGTTTACTGTAGGCAGTAAAACTTATCTAAAACATTTAACAGTTTTGATTTAATCGTAACACATTGAGATAGTTACCAGCAGCAGTTTTCGATAAACAGCTAGAAATACCACAGTCCATCAATTAATTTAACTATAAAAATTTTAACCAATCCGTCCGAATACGAACAGTAACATAAACTAGTATTAGTGTTCTGTGAACATAAACTTCGAGTAAAATTCGGAACTCACTGCAAGATCTGCAAAAATGAGAACGAATTTTCCTATAGTTATAGTTTTGTTTGTATTTTGAAAAACATGAAAATAATATACTTATTGTTTAGTGATAAGTGAGAAACCAGAAAACCATTTGTGGTTGCAAGGCAGTATGCGTCAATATTGCTTCTTGATTTCACAGCTAACTGTATCATGTGAAATTTAAAAGTGAGTACTATTTGTACAGTTATTCGATACGGTACGATCTTTTAGATTTTGTAGGCGTTACTGTGATTCAGTGTGAAAGGCAGAAATTGAGGACCAAAGCTCAAGAAGTAATTATTGCCAAAGGATGGGTACTTTTGATCAATTACATGCCAATGTGCCCATGGGTTATTAGCAGTCTGCTTGGAGAAGTTTTTCTACCTTTACCTTAATATTATAAATGCGAAAGTTTGGATTTTTGTTGCTCAACTACGTTGCAACTTTTGGAACACAGATTATAGTCTGGAATAGCACATAGGCAGGCTACGTTTTATCCCAGGAAAATAACGAGAACTGCGCTGGTAAAACTGAGGGGCACTGCTAATAAATAAATGAATAATTATTTCATCATATTCAACTTCGACTTTTATCTATGGTTTCTGTAAGCAGCTTTGCAGCAACTTCGCCAATGTCTTGTGGCACATTCTTCTGTAGTTGTTTCAGTGTAAATGCAGATTACCGTTTAGCCTAGTTACTTTTTGTTAGTTATCAGCTTATAAATCACCAAAACCTAATGTTGCTCTGTTAGGTGTTGCTTGGTCTAGTTCAGCCTTTCCCAAAGTGGGTGATACACCCTCTTTTGGACGCTGCAGATCTAAAGGGGTACAAGATCCAGAAAAAAATCCTGGTAGGACTCCGGATGGGCTCAGCTCAGGTCTCAAGCCTCAACCAAGGGCTCTTGCAGGTTATAGTAAAAGTCTCTCTTAGAATGAATGTTTAATCTATGCTAATATAGCTAATATGTAAATAGAGTTTTTTTAAGTATGAAATCAGGGGGGGCGCTAAAGAATAATTTATTCACAAAGTGGGCAGCAGACAAAATAAGGTTGGGAACCTCTTGTCTAGTTAGACTTGGTTTGAATTTGTTGTCTTGGGAACTTTTTGATCCATCAATTACAAAATTTTATGTGATGATTTTAGCTGCAATCTAAAGCTTAAGTTTACCATTGTATATGGTAATTTTATGCTATGTAACAAAAAAAATCTATCTACCTACTGGTTATTTTAAATGTTTGAAATATTTGTTGTCTGATTTCAGAGAGAAGCTGAAAATGTGAAGAGTTATTTATACACATAACAAAATGGGATAAGTTCCAAGCTATGGGAATAAAAACAGGTAAGATCCAAAGTACCTTCATTATTTATTTTGATTTGTTGTTTGTATCTATCTATACTTATAATAAAAATGTACCTAGCAGGTCGAATTCTGTACATTGAATATATTTTGAAAAACAAATTTTGTGGCACTCCATAGTCGATACTGATGGCAAAACTGCATTTTTTTTCTTTCATGTCTGTCTGTCTTTCCGTATACGGAACTCTCATCAAGCCGAAACTACTGATTCAATTCAAATGTAACTTGACATGATTGAAGATCATACTAAGGAGATAGTAGCTGTCTACTTTTAATCCCCAAATTCTGCACGGTTTTCTTGCAGAAAGGGGTGAAAGTCAGAATGTGTATTTGGTTGTAACTCATGTTGGCGTTGTTCAATTTCGTTAATTCTTATTTTGTTAGAAAGAACACATTTTTAATATAGTTCCATCAACATTTTAACATTATTGGTCGTGGTTCGGAAATTACGTAGAAATTAAATAATAACGGTAATCATAAGTTCGGTATATACAAACTGCTAAGGTTGCTAAGCTTCTGTGACACTGTAAACACCAGGACGTCTACTCTCTTTCTACGAAAACGTAATTTCGAAATAAACTCGCGACTTTCCAACTCCGATTCTACTTCGATCCGTCGTTTTGTCCGCTTAAATGTTCTAAGCCTACTAATTAGATTATACTTAGAACATTTAATAGTCAAACAATGTTGTATCGCACGAAACGAAGTAGAACGAGAGTAGGAAAAGCGCGAGTTTTTTTTCGAAATTACGTTTTCGTAGAAATAGAGTAGACGTCCTGGGATGTAACGGAGGTCATTTTATCGGAACCGAAGGCAGAGTCTTTTTAAATTTGATGTATCGGAGTCGGAACTGAAGTCGGAGGCATACGCAGGATCAGAAGTGGTGGCAGGAGAGACATTTTTGTTGGGTATTTTTTTTTCCAAACACGTGGACACGATAAACAATGACGAGCAATTGATTTAGGAAGTTGGGATTTTGTATTTCCATTTACTATCCACCACAATAAGGGATCATCTCCAATATTTATACACCTTACCTCCGATTACAACCTCCGTTATAAAAATTTCGGAGCCGAAGTCGGAACCGAAGGTGTAATAGTAATCGGAAGGTCCGACTTATCGGAGTCGAAGCTCATCCCTGGTACACACACCGTGCTCAAATCCGCCAGCCGTCATATATCGTCAGGTAATAATATTACAATACCTTTCTAATGTTTTTCCACATTAACTACAGATGGCAGCTCATGGTACGAAACACGATCTGATATTTATTAGAAAATGTATAATAGTTTTTGTTGTTGTAGCTGCAATAAAAATACATCATCTGTGGCAATTACAACTGTCTAGCTATCACCGTTCTTGAGATATAGTCTGGTGACAGACGGACGGACGAACGGATGAACAGCGAAGTCTCAGTAATAGGGTCCCGTTTTTACCATGTACATATATTATATGGAAAACAGGGAGGCGGTTTTTTGAATATTAACAAAAACTGGATGACAAGATGTTCAAGCCCACTACCAGTCAGAAGCGTGCCCAGCATGCTGGCGGCAGTACCACGCTGAAAAGCAATGTTTATGCGTTGGGCTAAATAAACGCCAGCATTTGGGTCACGCGTTGCGTCGGCCAAGCGCTCAGCTACGATGTCTCAACCCCAAAAAGCTTAAATATAAAACTACTACCGAGGGTTGCATATTTCCGCCATTTCAGACGCTCAGCTGAATTAGCCGCTGCACTGGCCCTACCATGTGTCTTTGGAAGATGTGATGGTGCCAGAGTATCGACGCAAGCTGCGTCCCACACTAGGGACCGACTCAACTTCCAAGGCACAAAAGTCATGCCGTCAGGTCTTTTGCCATCGTCACGCGTAAGACCACTCCGGTTTGAGTAGGGCTGGGACATTGGCGGTGGAAAAAGCCAAAGTTTTGTGTGTGAATTGTCCACCAGTATCTATTTATCTGGACGACGTAGTCATAGCTTCTTAAATTAGCCGAGTGAACTTTTTACTTGACTAGAAGTTAGTTAGTTGACGTGAAATGATAATAATTGAAGTCGGTTTTGTTTTTTCGGATATTATTTCAATCCAAATACTGTTCTGTACTTAATTTAGTGTTCAATAAGCTTCGGTGACCAAAGCAGAACGTTGTTTTTCTAAAATTGAATAAAATGTTATCTTACTACTAAGTTTTATTATGTATGTCGGAATCTATGTACTTAATAAATCCAATTGTGTTTGCGAGTTTTCATCCAACACTACCCATCGACTACGCCCACAGCAGAAGGATGCGATTACTGATGATGATGGCGAGACTATGTCCGCCGACATGTATATATATTATGTAAAGGTTTTATTTGGTTGTAATTTGAAACACAGATAGTTTATAGTATCATATACTACCTATCATCTCGGAAAAAGCAGGGACCCTAACGAAACAAATATTAACGACGTCACCAATTAGATTGACATTTGAAACACACATACATGGAGTCTACAATATCACATCGGCTAATAAGTCTATCACGTCCTTAGGCTATCATCCTGTAAAAATCTATAAGTGGGTAAGTATCAGATCAGATCAGAGATCAGATCAGATCACGCACATCAGCTACAGACTCTTCGTAATGTATCCTATAAAAATCCTACAAACTTAACACTGCAGCTATGTTCGATACTCCACAACCTTACTACGACTATGTTTGATGGCGCTAAAAATATAAAATATGAAGTTGCTAAACTCGAATAAATATATTTTTGTGTGGAAAAACAAATTGACACGGTTTGTGTAATGGCCACTCATCCAAATATTTTTACGTAAGTACTACTAATGTACTATAGTTTCACACAAATTCATTGTATTGTATTGATATAATGAGAATGGTCATAAATAAATAAATAAATAAATAAATATTGGTGGACATCACACACAACACCATCTGACCCCAAACTAAGCAAAGCTTGTACTATGGCGGCCAGATAGATGATATAATACTTATATAATTTTAAATACATACTTATTGTACATAGTACATAATTTCGCACTTCATAATAATGTTGGTATTTTGTCAGGTAGTTGCTCGTTGTAGTGGTAGGATTCTTTGCAGCACCTAGGACTAGGACTTTGGACACCTAGCCACACTTTTGCCTGTAATTCCACTGCAAGCAGTAATTTGCAAATGTCACAGTTCTAGTTTGAAAGGCAATGTTTCCAGAGAAATTACAGGGCAATGAGTTAAATCATGCCATATTTCTGGTTGATAAGTGCTGCACAGTGCTAGGCGGTGATTTGAACTCTCAATCCTTGCTAATCCTTACTTCCTTACTATAATATTATAAATGCGAAAGTAACTCTGTCTGTTACCATTTACCGTTTAAACCAGTGAACTGATTTTAATGAAATTTGGTACACAGATAGACTAGACCCCGAAAAAGGACATAGGCTACTTTTTATTGCGGCAAACGGACTACATGTCACTTTTTTGTTTGTGTGTGTCGCCGTTATGTTTGTAGGACATTAATTAATCTTTCCGAATCAAAATAATATGCGCATAATTTGTAATTTTTAATTGTTATCAATCAATGTACGAGGTGTATATGTAAGGAATAAATGAGAAAAAATTGGAACAGACACGATCGGTTCTTAAAAAGACAGTGCTGAGATTGTTTTTATTTGAACCCTTAGTTTTTGTGACAGACCCTGTGCGACCCAGCTGTGCGGTGTCGAATAGTAACTAGTTATAACGACCCTCAATTGTCCAATTGAAGAGAGCTCTCTAATTCTTAGGACGTCGGGATTACTCTTGCAAATTGACTGGTCTTTGACGGTGATCTGCGCCTGTATTCTGTATTTACTAAACGGAAAACACACAAACGTTCCTTAAACAGTTTACATCTCAGCTCTATCGGCAAACCTGTTCTTTTCTGTTTCCCCGCCACTTTACGTTGCTCCATATGGCCGTAGGGTGTTAGTTGTTCCACACTGCATTGGCTGAAGCGCGGTTCAGTAAAAAACCCGTCTACTCCAATCTCCAATGGTTATTGGTTCTTCTGACAATATGGCTGGCTCATTGCCACTACAGCTTAGTAGTTCTCTGGGCTATATCGGGGCAACCTTTTTTCTGTGCCGGATCATTTCGTAACTAAATTTTTATCGGAATTAGTTGAGCGATTAATGAAAAATCACCAAAATCTAAAATTGTAAATATCGATGATATTGTTATTTAGAGAGCTGCAAGCTACGTATATAATCGTACATCTATTAAATTTAAATAATTAATTTTAAGTTGTAGTGGGTGGTTTAGTTTTTCATAGAAAATAAATGAATAGGCCTTACAGAATCAGGCAACAGTTGCATAACTGTTATTGGCATAATGTTGTTTGTTGTGATGTCGTACGCTCTCATACGATTTATTGCCGTTTCTTATTTCGCTAGTTAAATCTGGAATGTGCTTTCAATATTGGTGTTTTCAAGTAGTTGTTTTTGTAAAAAATGCAGTAGCATGCGGTTCTACAAATTGTTTATTTTATCGAAAATAAGTTAACACTTCACCGCTGTTTTGCCTGATGTTGAACGACGATGCGGTCTAAGATGGAGCATTCTATGTAAATACATAGAATGTTATCAATTGCGTAAAAGTAAACCAATTAAATAAATGTAAGAGTTTATATCGACAACTGTTAGATCTTTCTCATATAAAATTTCAAAAAGAAATGCCCTTCAACGGCTTAGCTCCATCTAGGTACTTATAGCGCCAACCCCTCTAAAACTCTTTTGAGATAGCGGGTAGAAGTGAATGGTATCCCACCGGCGCCCTCTACACTAAATTTTATCTGTCATACCCATCACTTTAAATGATCAGATACTTGTTCTTTTATATGACACATATTTAGACTCAAATCCCAGTATTAAATATAATACTATAGTGAAATGTACTACAAATAAAATACAGGTGACAACAAGAAGAAATCGATTCGATCGACTAGTAGACACCAAGATTGTGTCCATCGGAAAAAGTCCATTCAAGAGTAAAATGGACGCCTAGATTCAAGTCGTTCTTTTTACGAAAGTGGAGTCTAACTGCTTTGTTCGAGACTTTATAACGTTAAACATGATACGATATCGCTTTTTGGGGTAAACATGTAAGGCATTGCATTCATGCAGATCAGCTGCGCACTCTTAGGGATGTATCCGATAAAAACTGATAGGCTTGCAACTTTGCAACGATGTTCAAGATTTTGAAGTCTATCAAAGGAGTCATAACTGGTAAGAGTGAATAAGTATGTTACTTATCATAAGCAGCCACTAAATGTTCCCACTGTTGGGACTCGCAAGGATAAAGTCTAGGCCTTAATCCACCACACTGGTCCTGATGTACGACCTCGAAAGATTCTTCGCCGGTTTCGTCACGATATTTATCTTCACCATTAAAGCCAAGTAATAATGATAAGTTTGTACATCTGCACGTGGAAAAATATTAAATAGTATAGGCTGGTTTTGAACCTACTAACTCTCGATTGTGCAGTCGAACGTTCTCGACATTATTTAGGCCACCACGTCTCATGTGTCTCTAATCTTATTTAAAAAATGGTTGTCTGTAAAGTCGGTTTACTGACGATAGTTGAACGTGACAACGTCTTAAGAAAATAATGATGGAATGGTAGCATTTTTCAAAAGAAAATTTTAATTTCATTTGTTTAATAGATTTGTATGTATATAATTTAAGCTGTCTAGCCCCGGGAGGCCAGATTTGGGCAAAACCGGTTTTGAGAATTAAAAACCTTATTTTTTCATTATATACATACTTGAATATTAGTTTATTTTGATGCCTAAGAGATAGGCGATAATATTAATTAATTCATTGTCGTTTACAGACACACAAAGTTTGGTTTCATTTTTTAGTAATGATTTTTTGTGTGACGTCACGACGCCGGCCGCGTCGCGAGTCGGGCTTAATGGGTTAAGCTGTTCAAAGCGCCATCTCTGGGTACATCATTGTACTAGCACAAGTTCTTAACTTCATATCGTCGCTTTTCTAAAACATGGACAGACTCCTTGAACGTAATACACATTTCACTCACTAGATGGTGCGAAAAGTAATAAGGCGAGGTAACGGTGGTAAATATTATCTATTCTATGGCGGTAACGTTACATAACGTCATGTTTTGCGGGCGTGCAGCCGGCTTCATCGAATTATAAGACGTTATCACGTCAAAATAAAACTATTTATACATATAAGTAATGCGTGGGGTCACAGTATTAGCGAATTAGCTTAGCAAATCATGCTGACGATAAAATGGCGAACAAAAAGTTAATTGATTCACGAGACATGATTAATACGTCTCGGCTCTGAAGCAGTCTATTCACGTTTTGCATCATCACTCAGGCGGTTATTATGATGGCAACTTGGAAACCGCAAAGTTCCTTGAACTTGTATCTAAGTAATAAACAAAGTATTGTTATATTTTTCACCTGTTTCATTTGGAGTGTTTAAATAAATATGATGACGCATGAAAGTAGTTAAATGGAGAATCAAAAACATAGGATTATTATTTATTCAGTTTCAGGAATTAATCTGTCAAAACGTCAATTATTCCAATAGACATTTACATACATAAAATATGTTTAAATTGGGACAAACTAAGTCATGTTAGCCTGAGACAGGCGTCATAATATCACATATCTATAAACTAATGGTTTGTATATTTCTTATGAATTACCTACTAGCAGCTTGCACTTGGCTACTTTATTTTTAATTAGCAAAATTTTAACAGGCTATTTAGACAACATAGCACATTATAACTATGCTATAAGTTTGCCCTTAAACTCAATATTAAAGAATCTGTGACCAGTTGAATTTTACAAAAATCCTGCCTAAAAGTATGGCCAATCGGTCATATTTGTAAACAAAACACTACGACGTCATTATCAATGAAAAATGACATCTTAGTATTCTCTTTTGGACAGCTCTGTTGCATCTCTCTCACTCTGTTCTGGGTTGTACCGCGCGCGCCTGCCTTGCAAAACTATCTACTTTTTATACTTCATAATTTCATGGGCCAGGACCAAAATTAACACGACGTTTTATTTCACAAAAAAAGATCACTACACTTGTAACGTTTCACTAATATTTTTACGCACACAAACTATTTTATGAACTGATCTTGGCAGCGACTGACACATTTCTGAAGAAATGCAAGTGATTATTACATTCGTTTTTTAAGTAACTTGAGGGCAGGCGGGAGTCACGGTTGGGTGGTCGTGAGTCGTGACTTGACCTTGCCCATGAATAACATGTAAATTAATAATACTGATATGAATACTACAAAACTCATGCGTGTCAGTGACCATAAATTGGATAATTTCAGTGTATTTTTTTTTGTCAGATTTTCGGTTGTTTTTCAGATTGTTGTGTTCAGTAACGGCAGTAGATAACGCTGTTAAAATTTTGCTAATTCAAAAAAACGGTGTATATTACTATAGTGCGTTCCAGCAAGGTGTGTAGAAAAACAAAACAAACCAAAAAAAAGGTGATACCATAACATAAACATTGTTTAATCTTAGTATTTTTATGAAATTGCCTTAAAATATTTTTCACAAATAGGATTCGACTTTATTGCGATCTTAAATACCATATACTTAGATTTGTATTGATCAAATAATTCTATACTATCTTATTTTAAAAGTTATAGAAAGTAATGGTAGGATGATAGAAAAATGATTTTAAGTACTAGCAATTTGATCTGTGTTTCTCAAACTCTCAATGTTCAAGACATTTATACTTTTTTTCATCAAATTATTCTTATTAAGGACGCGCCTATTTTTCTAACATACCCCTCTCATGCCCATATTGTGAAAATGCCCATTTCCATTATATTCAAGTATGGATTAATTTTACTCTATTTATTTTTGTCATTAATTTGGAATTTTTAATTGTAATGTAATTTGATTTTAATGTAATGTATTATTTGATTTTTATTGTAATGGGATTTTAAATTGACGTCTGTTTTTTTTAAATTATTGACTTGTATTGGTAATATTTGAATATCTTGAATATTATGACATGTCACTACTCGTTATCAATAAAAGAGTAAGAGTATGACTAAAGAACTCCGAGAAAAAGGTTTCTTGTGTCGTAACGAGTTGAGAGAAAATCGCAAACCTCTAAATACGTGTTCCAAATTACGCTGCTTACTATCAAAAGCTTGTATAATTTTCACTCTAAAATGCCATAAATTTTGTGTAATTTAGACCGAAACTTTTGTATGTGTTTCCAGAATATTACATCATAATGTTATGTTTTGGGTAATACGAGGACAATTTGAACGAGATTTAATTATTGTTAAAAATAAAATGAACGTTTTCATATAAGGAAACATCTAAAAAATTACTTTTCTAAGTCACTGGTTCTAATGTTACAATCTTCTCCGAACTCAAATGCTTTGCCTTTCCTTTTTTTACGTGGGGGAAATAAATGTACGTATGCCCGCCATACTCTCATTATGAAATGAGAGGAGATCTCCACCTACCCTCATTTGGGCTTAAAAAATCGCAGGGTGACCAACACTACACACAACACTAACCATATCAGGTTTCTCCAAACTCAGTGCGTTATGCACACATTTATTTATTAGAGGATTCCGCGACGCCGATAACCGTAAACCGGGTAGTTTTCGGTTGTTGGCATCGTGGTCATCGCGTTGTAGTTGAAATATATACCTATGTTTTTTATTTTCCAATGCTTCCCGAACCATTCTTGCTTAGTAATGACATTCGGTAGATAGAACCTTTGGGTCGTGGATCTCGATCCAATGACCAGTTTTAGCATCAATCAGATGTTCAGCAATTGCAGATTCTTGTGTCTGACGATTTTTTACAGCGGCAATGTATTGATTGTTCCAAGTCCCAGCAGTGGGAACATATATTTGGGTGTTTATGATATCCATACATATATATTTAGCCTTGTTTTGCGACGAAAATTTATAAGGGCAAGCAATGAAAGGTACTACAAACTATCTTGTAAAACAAAGGTTGAGAAATGCTGGTCTGTCATATTGAGAAGTGACATTGGTTTGTTTACCTTTTATTCACAGAAATTTGGAATGAGGTATAGGTCTAAAATAATAACTTTACTTTGGTATTGTTTCAGGACGATGACCCCGTAACACACAACAAAATGTTACATCGGCGTAGATGGCCACAGGAGATAGAAAAAGCGATGATGTACTTACTAAGGTATGTCTTAGTTGTTAATATTTAATATGATATTTGTTCCGAGTGAACTGTTTACCAAGTTAACCGATGTTCACGAAAGTTGCAATTTATGTGTAATTGTCAATGGGAAATGACTCATTTCTGGATGGCCAATGGCCATGGTACCGAGTTTACCCGAAGATTTCTTATCATTCTTGAGTGTGACGCTAGAATTCAATTCACAGCCCACGAAAAATCTGTCTGTGGCGCGCCAAAAGAAGTTTTCACTTTAAAAATGGACCAATATACGTCCTGGCAACACCCAGAATCATAATTTGCATGCTTTTCTGAGTTCCAAACCGTACGGTTTGAGTACGGCCGAGTGCTGTTCTCATATTTTGTACAATCAACTCCATCCAGCGCCTCGTCTAGAATGTAATTTGTCGAAATTCCATTAACCCAATTGACATTGACAGAACGCGAGATTTGAACAAAACAAGTGAAAATCGTGTTAGGTGTGGAATACTTAGTTGGTCTGAGGGTAGGCGCCATCTATTTTTTTTCGTTTCACGTGAAAATAGCTCATTGAAGCGTGCGTGAGACCATCGATGTAAATCAATGGCTCCATACTACTTAAGGCGCACGGAATTATGTTATCGTTGGGAAGAGTGAGCTCACTCTTTCCATTTTAATTGATTGTAGGAAGCTGTGAACGCCGGCCGTTTATACCTATCGTTATTCATTGTCAACAACCAAAATAAGTAGGACCGCAACATACCTCGCCGCCAGCGATTCTAGGCGTCAAGTAGATTGGTAGTTGTAAACCACTCTCGCATCACACAGAGACGAAGTTTGTTAAACATTTCAAGGTGCTCCGGGCACATCCATTGATTTATATCGATGCGTGAAACACCCTGCCGTGTATCGCGCCGTCTCAAGAGCTCCGTCTCGATGGAGAGGTGTCTCATGCACACTTCAATGACATATTTTCACGTAAAACAAAAAAATGAGTGCAAAAATTGGTTGTCTATAAAGTCGGTTGGCTTACGGACGATAGTTTAACGTGGCAACGTCGTAACAAAACATTGATAGATGCGGCTCAAACGTACAATGAGCGTAACGGGACATAACGGGACACTTTTTCGTGCATGCAGCCGGCGTTCATCAATTTATTAATCGTTGTCACGTCAAAAAAGTGGTCTGTAAAGTCGGTTGGTTTACGGACGATAGTTTAACGTGACAACGTCATAACAAAATGTTGATAGATAGATGCGGCGCAAGCCCACAATGAGCGTAACGGGACAATGAGCGTAACGGGACAATGAGCGTAACGGGACATAACGGGACACT
Source organism: Ectropis crepuscularia (assembly GCA_963693475.1). Lineage (NCBI taxonomy): Eukaryota > Metazoa > Arthropoda > Insecta > Lepidoptera > Geometridae > Ectropis > Ectropis crepuscularia. Next base: position 7,007,148 of record OY856340.1, read on the forward strand.
TTTTCGTGCATGCAGCCGGCGTTCATCGATTTATTAGAAGTCACGTCATAAAATAAATATGGCGGTTGGCGGGGGGCAAGGAGTGTCCTATACGTCATTTTATCTATTCTATGACTAGAAGCGGCTTATCTCCAAAAACGTGGCTCAAACGATTCTTTAAATAGATTGTAGAATAAAACCGTAGATAAATTCTTGTAAATCATCATAACATTGACCCAAATGTAGATACGACGTACAATATCTGTCATTTCATTATATTTGCTATCAATGAAAGTTTATCGTTGGTGTCGTGCTCAAAAAGCACAGACTAATATTATAGGTATTGACTAAGTATTTTTTTAGGAACTCACGAGAGCGCAAACGTCCCAAAATCTAAAGATAAGTAAAAATGTATTATTGACAATTTTTGTTCCACAATTTCACCAACTACATGTAAATCCACAGAATTGGCGTATTTTTTGTTGTAGGCACTAATTAAGAAGTTTTGAACTCTGACACTCAATTTATTCATAATGGTCATAACTAAAATGACTAAGCTAAAATATGTGTATTTTACATCATGTACGAGTGATAACCAGTTTTGTGTCACGCGCCACGTAAATATAAAATATGTATTCGCAATATAAAAGGTCAGACGGAACAAGTTTACTAACCTGAAAGGGTATGCCTGTTAAGATTTAGATAGACCGATAAAGGTAGGTACGTGAAAACTTATAATAACTCAGAATTTGATAGCTTACTTTAGAAACTACGCGGGTGAAACTGGAGGACGTGGCTATGAGTATGGCCCTGGTCCCGAGTTTACCCGAAGATTTGTTATCATTCCCGAGAGTGACGCTAGAATTCAATTCACAGTCCACGAAAAATCTGTCTGTAGGGCGCCAAAAAAAACTTAAAAATAAATATTTAGTATGTATATTGAATGGGGACCTTATCGGTAAAAGCGATCTCATCCATACAACTATGGCATGGTAATATAATTATTTTAATTATGTACAATAAAAGGACATCTTCTATTGGGCGCACCAACAAACAGTAAATAGATACGAGTAGGTAGGGTGTTTTGTGGACAGACTAAAGTAAAAGAGTTTACAGCAATAAATGAGAACAAATTTAATAAAAGTGGTCAAGTGCGAGTTGGACTCGTCCATGAAGGGTTCCATAGCAGCAAGTAGCATAATATAAAAATGATTGTAGTTTGTTGTAACTTTGGTCGATGTTTTAATAATACTGTATTTATGACGATTATAAAAAAAACTGCGAAAATTAGTTTGAACAAGATCTAGTGTTCAAACTAATTTTCGGTGGAAGTTTGCGCGGTAACTTTTTTAGTTTTGTCATTCTCTTATTTTTGAAGTTACAGTGACACACACACACACACACACATATTTTTCCACTTTGGAAGAGTTCCTCGCGCAAACTATTCAGTTTAGAAAAAAATAATTGAATACCTCAATCTCATTTTTAAAGATCTATCCATAGTATTTACCCGTAAAGTTTTGATGAATTTTTTTTTTCAGTTGCATTTCTAAGTATGGGGCACCCCAAAATGTATTGTTATATTTCATTTTTTTTTTGTAAAAATCTTAATGCGGTTTACAGAATACATCTACTTACCAACTTTCAATAGTATAGTTCTTATAGTTTCGAAAAAAGATACGGACAGACAGACATGACGTATCTTTAAAGGTCCTGTTTTTTTCCATTTGGCTACGGAACCCTAAAAAGTAGATAAAAACATTATTTACTGTAGGTACTTACGTTGCTATCCCGGGATAGCCTATGTGCATTGCAGCCTATGATCTTAGTATATTCCAAATTTTATGCTGTGGTGTAGCAACAAATTTCCAAACTTTCGTAGGATTATTTATACATATGTACATATACATATGTAGTAAGATTATTTTAGTAAAATGATAAATAGGCGTCACTCGGCGATTACCCTTTCCACTTATCCCTGTATTACGAAATATGTAAGATCACTCACATGAGATCTTGACATAACAGAGGGCAAAGATAATATTGTGATGGACAAAATTTTGATTAACCATTCTGTAAAATTCCATGAAAAAAATAACATTGCCCTCTCATATCAATCGAAGTTTCACACGGCCTGAAGATAAACTGTAGTATGTGTTAGATTAGTAGTTCCAGAGACTACACACATTAGATTGGAGAGATAAGTTAGTTACAAATAAAGATTTGATCCATGTATTTATGTTTATGGTGTTGTATGTGAATTGTCCACCAATATTTATTTATCTATTTGTGCATTATTCCGCTATCACAGCTCCAAAACAGATGGTTTGTTTTGTTTAAAGCACACTTGGTCGTATGTGTTAATTAAGCATGGCAAGTCTGCCGCCATGAGTGTGTTAAAATTTATAAGTCTAGAAATTTGATTGTATGTATAAATATTTCCTATAATACCCGTACGAAGGCGGGTCGGGCTGCTAGTTATAAATATATAATTATTATGTACGTGTGTTGACAGTGAACTCTTCCTAAACGGCTGGACCGATTTGAATTAATTTTTTGGGCGCCACCCAAACGCATATTCACAAATTAGTCTGTCAGATAGCGCTGCAGTCGGTATCTAGGTTATTATCCGAGCGAAGTCGGAACAGGCCGCTTGTGTATTATAAGTATCTAAATATCAGCTATCTGGATTCCATACTACAAGCTTAGCTTAGTGCTAGATTGTGTTGTGTAACTAATGTTCACTAATATTTTATTTCTTTCGGCTGCAGAACTGTAGAACTGACTGCGTCTGTTTTCCCATAGGAACAGTCTGGTCATCATCAGATCTAGAGTAAACAGGTCTCTGTTAGTTAAGGGTCTTACATCATAGGCTGCGATTATTGCTCATCGGGCAAATAGTGCTAATGCATTGTTGCGGTTAAAATGAGTCCATAAGTAGGTAGTCATGACATGACAGTGAAACTGATTTTACTCACAACCTGTGCATCTGCAGTTGGAATAATTTAATTTGCTCCGAAATCAATCAAAATCAAACAAAATCCGACTTCAACTTTAATATTTATACCTTTATATATTGCGATATCGGCTAAACACACTGTTTCAATGAGACAGCATCGTAGCACAATTATGCGATCGAGGTAAGCAATTGAGATTTTAGATTTTGTTAATATATCAAAAATTGCTGCACCGATTGCTGCACAGAATTAATATAAGGCCACCTTATCTGTTAAATAAAATAAATAGCATTAAAATAGATCACGATTGGCGGAGCTATCCCGCAAAATACATACAAAATTAAATATACAACCGAATTGAGAACCTCCTCCTTTTTTGAAGTCGGTAAAAATATTTAGGGGTGCAGATGGGATTCGAACTTAAGACTTCACAGTTGCGAAATTGGATGGTCTAGTCACTAGGCCTAGTGGCTAGTGGCCACGGCTTTTGTTTTCTTTTCATTTTTAAATGTTGCTTAAAGTCGTTGCTAAAAAAATTAAGTTGGTGTAGTGACTTGTACTTGTACGGGTATAAGTTATATACGGCTGGTCTAGTCGGGAGAACGGCGCCTGCCGATCCGGAGACCCCGGGTTCAAATCAAACCCCACACGCACCACCGTCTTTTCGGAGTCATGTGCGTTATGCCGCTAACTTAAAACGGTGAAGGAAAAAATCGTGAGGAAACCGACATGTACCTAGAATCTTTCGAAGTCATGTGTCATCCACCAACCCGCACTGGGCTAGCGTGGTGGATTATGGCCTTAACTCTCTCCTTGCGAGGGAAGGCCCCGAGTCCCAGCTGGGAACATTGGATGGGCTGTTGATGATGACAGTGACTTGGCTTGAAATTCCGATCCTAATACGATCGAGTATAGGCGAATAAGTAGTTAGACGATTTCATCTCTGACGTGCTAATTTTTACCTCTTACGGAGCACGGACCAATGACTCCTGCTAAATAACGGAGGCTATAATCATTGGGAATTACACTCATTACTTGCATGATGCAATATTTTGCATTTTTTAGCGTTTCATTCTTTGTATAGGAAAAATGAAACCATTGTAGATTTTCTTAGATGATTACTTAATTATAATTACTATGGTATGAACTGACTGTAGTTTAACTTCCTTTTTATAGAAGTTTGCTGCTTACATGGCTATTAGTTAACGAGACATAGAAGTGGACCGTGAAAAGATTAGTTTTGATAATGAAGCTGATGGCTACTGATGGAAGTTCAAATAAAATAGTAACTAAATTTTTGGGAATCGCTTCCAAAATAGATAGAAATTTAATCATTCTATGATCTCTAGAACAACATGTAAAGGACAATGCCCACGTCCCATACATTGAAAAACCTGGCCAACTTTTTTTGATACTGAAAGTGTATAGAGATGAATAGTATCTAATTAGGATTGTTAATGCTTCTATAAACGTCTGCTGTTGGTGTTTTTCATTTCCTAAATACCAAAAATGAGTTACAGTTAAACCAAAAGTAAGGTTATGTTTACTGTCAAAATATTTTAGAATTATGTTTTCTTTTGGATTAGAACAGAAAAGAAAAGAAAGAACTATGGTATTGTCTTTCAAAACATATTTCTTATCAGAATAAATAGGAATAATAGTACTTCTCACTACAAACTGATTACCATAAAATAGTTCTCGGATGGAATTATCATAGGGTAAACAAGCCAAACTGAGTGCAGGGCTAGGTCTGATGATGTAGACTTGTCTTCATGTTCTAATAATTTATGACACAAGACAGTGTGTCTTGTTAAAGGCAAGCATGTTTTCTTGCTTACCATCAGGCACATGTTTCGCTCATCCTATCATGGTTTCCTGAAAAAATACTTAAATCAGTGTAGATATCTGATCTGAGTGACTGTTCACCGATATCTTTCTACTGAATCTATATTCAAACCAATGCAAGAGAGGATAAATAAAATATATTGTTTGCTATCATATAATTATATTTACATTTAATAATAACTTTATATATTTAATAGCCCAAAACTACTACATAGCCAAAATACTCTGCTCGTGGATTTATGTGGTCCTGGTGTCTGGCCATCCTAGAAATCTCACGAAGAACTCTGCAATGCAAGTACAGCAGTACTGAAAGATGGCCTCTGCTGGTTGTCCCTATCATTTTCAACTAAAATATACATATTATATCTATTTTATTTGCTTCAGCTTGTGTCTGTCTTCTAAAAGCAACTCAGGGTTTTAAAATTGGTAATTGCATAGGTTTTGTAGCAACTTAGCGCTATCCCCGTATTTCCTGTAGAGTATGAACACTTCATTCGCATAGAAATATTGTCACAGAAAGGAATATCTTAATTGTGATATAAATATTTCATTATTTTGGTATTCGAGACAGTGGTCTTAGAAGGTTCATAACAATCGAGGGTTTCCATCAGAAAACACAAGCAAGCCATCACAACAATATATGGTTTTATGTAATTATTACCACAATTATGTAAGTAATAAGGAGCACTGAATCACATAATTCCCAGTTTTGTTAAAACCAATTTAAACAAGAAGAAAACCAAAGTTAGGAAGAAAACCATGCATTTTGCTTGTTTACTTTTTTTTGATTTGTCAATTTGACATTGATCTTTGACCAATTTGCATTTGGTGAAAATTGCATGCCACCTTTTTCCTCGTTTACATTACCAAAAAAAGTTTTGATAGTTTCTTTGTCGCCGTATTTATATATATCGTTATTTAAATATGTAAAAGTAGTAAATAAACGACATTGTGAAAGAAATTGATATACATAATATCCATTTTCAATTTCAATCTAACGCGGTTTATTAAAATAAACGAAACGCAGGTACCGTTTCGTTATTGCAATATTTTACAAGTCAGCTTTGTTGGTAAATGGTAGGTTTAATTTAAACAAATGCAAATTATTTTATTTTGGAATGTTAGAAAGTTATATAACTTCGCACACGAGTACAACAAAAAATCACCAATTTTTTAATATATAACTCATATGTCTACACGACAACTATTTTAGCGGGTCAAAAATGGGCATTGTCCTTTGTCAAATTTGATTGTACGGAACGTTATCCAAGAGAGTTCAACTCGCACTTGTCTGCTATTTTCCGTTGGCGTGTGCGCGAGTGACGTCACGTGCTGCGACCGTCACGCTCCGATGCAGCCTGCGTTTAATGTACCGCGTCAAGTTTGATATAACATTGTAGGATTTTCTAAACATCTCAGCGATAAATCGTTCGTACATTTCTTTTTTTTTGTTTTAATACCAAACACGTGAAACACGTTATACACGAATAGAGCAAAGAACGAGAGAAACATTTCGTGTTTTTTAATATGTAACTAGAGCCAAGGCAGTTGGCTGCAAATGTCCTCTAGTGCCCCCCGAAGTTTGTTTATCAAAAACTACAAAGGTACATCATCGATTAATAACAGATTAAGCTATATTGTTATCTACACACGTTCAGTTTTCGTAAAGAACTTTACGAAACATAATTCCAGTAATATATTTTTTTTATTTTATGATCGCGTGCTTGGTCAAAGCTATTTATAGGTGACAGAACAAACTAATGTACATACAATAATTATTTATAATTATGTAGAACACATAATTAGTGATAAAATGCCATAGGTATATTGTACAATCATTAATCATAATGTAATCGTTAAATGTCGCGACATTTATGTAACAATTTTATTATGTCAGTGAATGTAATTTTTTAAGCCTTTTTTTATTTAATCTACCAGGATTATTTATTCACTACACTATAATATTAGTAATTTCGGTAAATTTAAATGGCAAAAGAGTCTGTGATATTTCGACGTAGTTTCATGCGCAGGTGCTAATCCGAAAACTTGGTAGTTTATTAATGAATAAAACTAATGTCTTTTTAGGGTTCCGTAAAACGTAAAAACGGAACCCTTATAGATTCGTCATGTCTGTCTGTCTGTCTGTCTGTCTGTCTGTCCGTCCGTATGTCACAGCCACTTTTTGCCGAAACTATGAGAACTACACTGTTGAAACTTAGTAAGTAGATGTATTCTGTGAACCGCATTAAGATTCGAACAAAAAAAATACAAAAAAATAAAAATTAGGGTTGCCCCCCATACTGAGAAAAGAAACTCAAAAAAATTTTTTTCATCAAACCTACACGTGTGGGGTGTCTATCGATAGGTCTTCAAAAATGATGTTGAGGTTTCTAAAATCATTTTCGTCTACACTGAATAATTTGCGCGAGAGACACTTCCAAAGTGGTAAAATGTGTGTCCCCCCCCCTCTAACTTCTAAAGTAAGTCAATGAAAAATCTATAAAAAATATATGATGTTCATTACCATGTAAACTACCAACGAAAATTAGTTTGAACTCGATCTGATGAGTAGTTTTTTTTTAGTATGTCATGAATACACTATTATTGAAACTTCGATCAAAGTTACAACGAACTACAAGAACTATGTGTGCTATGTATATTATGTTACTTGCTGCAACGGAACCCTTCATGGGCGAGTCCAACTCGCACTTGGCCACTTTATTTCTTTTCTTTTAAGAACTGAACAAAAATACCGTCATTAAAAAGGTATTTTATTTGTTTATGTAAATCTTAACCGAAATGTTTGATTCCTATAATTGTTTAGCCGTCCGTGCGTGGGATGTGTAAACCGGGCCGGATCTTTAGTGAGCTGGAAGAGAAAAACAAAAAAAAAACACATTCGAAAGCCACATACTTGTACTTGTATACTTACATATGTCATCACACAAATCGGTGTCCTTACATGTAGTAACTGTTCATGAACTTTTACAACTAAAATAATTGGTACTTTTCGCCATGTGAGGACGGATCAAGTATCCTAAATTTGCGGCCGTAATCAAAACCTGTCTGAAATGCAACATTGTCAAAGAATCGCATTCTCGCGCCTCTTAACCATGCACTTTTCCATAGTCTGGCCATTGTAGACAGTAAAGTCTTAACTACACGGTAGCAATTTAGTAAGATTAAGCTAGTAGGGTCCTGCGTCCTAACTGTTAAGGTCTGCGCCCACTTATACAACTCCGCTCCCACCCGACAAATAAAACAAACTCCAAAATGGGCTTTATGTCATGCATGTTAAGATACAGATTACATTGGCAACGCAAATTAGCAGACCGCTCGCTGAGAGCCGTCTTAACTTGCATGACATAAGATTGTATCTTAACGTGCATGCCATAAAGTCCATATTTGAGTGTATTTTATTTTGCGGGTGGTAGCCGAGTCGTATAAGCCGGCGCAGACTTTCAGTTCAAAGTTTGGTAGGCATTAGAGGCCATTATTTGAGGCCAACAACTGCAAAAGGACCCTTCGTATAGAATAGGTAGGAATCTACTGTAACTGCTATAGTTCCCTGTAAAACGTACTACTTGTTAATACGTTCTCGCAACACTTCCTCGCTCATCTCTGGTTAAATGGCTCACCGTTTCACTTCAGGTTCAGCTTTCATTCCAGCTGGACGATCAGTTTAATCTGGATATCGTCCGTATCTGGGTATAGTTTAATCGTCCGTATGCAGAGGGAAAAGCGCGACTAGCATTAGTTAGTGCTGATACTTCGTTTTATGACCTTACTTTCTCGTTATTTTTACACTTTTATTTTTACGACATCCTCTTCCACATAAATTCTTTCAATGCACGTTAGATAACGTTGCGTAGGTATCAGGTCTGTAGGTATTGCACAAGAGTCTGAAATGAAAAAAAAAGCGACTGAAAACAGCCTCGTCATGGCGCGATACGAAACTTTTGTTTCTGTATTAGAAACTTCTAGGGGGCGTTAGGATGACGTCACCCTGTTTGATGGTGATGTGTAGGTAACCATTCGAAATGCATTATCATCGTCATCAGCCTAGGTATTCACTGCTGAAAATAGGCCTCTCCTTTACGATCCTGATCGTTAGCGTTTTAAACCATCTGCATAAACGTAATAAGTACTCGTATTCTCTTTGAGTCGTTCAAGGTTTTAGAAATTCTTTATTAATTCCGCCCGCAAATTACCGATAAATACTCGCCCGCAGTTGCATGTCATTGAGAGGTATTCGAAAAAGTTAACATCAACGAAATTTAAACTTAAAAATATTAAGTTAAAATGGTTGATTATTGTTTAACATGGATTAGGGGAAGAAAAAGAAAAACGGGGAGTATGGAACATTTTAAACCTAATTCTACTGTTCTTTAGTCCGATTTTGCAATTTTTCTCTAGTTCAAATGCTTACAGAATTGAGTGAATGGCGTCGTGCTATAGTGGGGATTGGGGAATTCGAGTCATCACATTATATTGTAAAAAAAAGTACATTATATTGTAAAAAAAAAAGAAAAAAAAATAGTGTTTTTATTGTTTACAGGTCTATCATCCACGGTAGGCACATAACTTTTTCAAGTCATCGGAGCAAACTGTATACGCATAATCTACGAGTATTTCGACTATTTGAATATCGCACGTGTGTGTAGGTACATTCAAGGACACTTACGTAATGTATGTATACATTTCCGCCGACACTAATTTGCTTTCACATAATTTATGATAAACACTTATCTTCTGCATAACTCTTCCAAAACAGAAAAAAAACTCTATATATAGTTGTTCAATATTCTTGCGAAAAATTTCCTTGTGGAGGTCGTCGAGGTTCGAAACACATCTGCCCCTATAAGTATTTTTCTAAGTGCAGGCCTAAATAATTATTATTTTAATTCATCAGATCAATAAGCCTAATTAATTGACACAAATGGAGGGTCACTTATACATTAAAATAACTAGACTTCTTGTACATTGAAAAGGAACCTGCCTACGCGAAGCTTGTGTAGAAGTTTGTTGTCGGAAGGAAACCGACATGTCCCATGAAAGACATCTTTCGAGGACTCGGGTCGTCCGTCAACCCGCACTTGGCTGACACAGTGTGCTGGTTGGGGGTATAATAAGAACTTGACTCTCTGCTAGTGAGAGAAAGCCCCGAAGGCGGATTTACGATTTGGAAAGCTCTTCAATCATCTTAAGGCTTCTTGCACTTAGATATGACGCTGTAAAATTGTAAATACCGTGAGATTATAATATGACTGTGTTGACAATCTTAAGGTGACATAATTATGTATTTTGTCGTCCGAGAAGGCCCTGAAAGCTGCTTTGAAAATACTTCCGAACAAATACAAATATCATCAGAATTTCAATAGAATAACAACATTAACATTAGAATTAAAACATTACGATCTGCTAAACTAGTTTTCGTATATATGTATGTATATGCTAAGTCACCAGTTGTCTTACGTCATTCGACGCTAAAGATTATAATCTTTACTATACCTACATTTGAAATATTACGATTCTAAATATCGTCGATCTAAAATTATAATATGGCGTAGGTCATAATTGACAACTGTCCAGGTGTCCAGTAAGCAATTTAATATTAATTTTAAGGTCTCTGGATCTGGTCTCTGGGACTCTAGATCTCTGGGTGACGAGCGCAGTGCAGTGCTAGGTAATGGTTTGAACTCTTCATGTTCCAATAGCTGCTTGTCACTGTGCTGTTATGTGGCAGGCATGCTGCTTACCATGAAGTATATGTCCTGCTCGTCAGTCGACTAAAAAAATTACTATTTTAGTATATTTTATATAGTAAACTACCTCAACATTGGTATTAAGGAAGTTGGATTGAACAAAAGCCTCTTTTTATTACCAGGCAATTATCGATTGCGACCTTTTTCTTTTAATAAAAAAAAATTGGTATTCAATGGGGCACCGATAGAAGTGAATACTTACAATTTGATACTTAATTATTCAAAAAATCAAATGTTGCACATATGTATATTTATATATGTGAGGTGATGCGAACTAACAATATTTCTATCACTCAAAAAGCGTCAAAAGTTTTTGCTAAATAAGTTTTCACTTTAAAAATGTGTAGGACGGCAAATTTTCTCGTTGGTCCCGTAGTAAAAGTTTTTCATAGTGACGGTATAAGTTTGCATAATGACGAATACAGATAGTGCAATCCACGAAGACGCGCCCCACTATTCCTCCTAACCATTTATAGTATATGTGTGCAAGCTTTCGTCAATGTATGAATATGAATGCACACGCACACTACAATGACTGGTGAATGGTTCGCGACTGACGCTCGGAGCAAACGCGATAGGTGGAGAAAAAAATTGGTGGGGCGCGTCTTCGTGGATTGCACTATCTATACAGCGCGACTCTTTTTTTGGCTTTGTACATGTTCTGCGTAACCCATAAACATTATAACTATTTATAACAAACATCCTCACTATCACTTTTGTGTTATATCATCGGTGACGCAGCAAATAGAATTAATGGATATTTTTGGAATTAGGAAAATAAATTGATACCAAACCGGTTGAGAGTGCATTTCTCGACTTAAGTGGTTCCATCGAGACAACTTTATTCACAACCATCCAATATATATTTTTTATTACAATATTTATTTACCTATTTGTGTTACGTGACGATTACATTGACGCTACGGATTAATTCTTCTCAGACCCACGAATAAGGTTCGAGTGCACCATACATTTTTATTGATGGTTCTTCTAGAATCATATTCAGGCGACTGAACGGCGCTGTAGCGTACATTATTATTATTCACATATTTACTTAATTTTGTTTTAAAAAAATACAATTAATCTTTATAAGGCAATTATAAAATACATAAAAATGGTTAAGGCTACAGAGGGAGAAATCTCAAAACGATGTGTGTGTCGAAGATTGCCGTATCTTTGGTATCTTCCGTCTGCCGTGTGTTTTATCTGTATGTGCCTTGTACCCAAACTTGAAACCTCTTAAGAAGTTGGTGGTTGGTTGGTGGGATTGTAATCATCAAGTTAACATATCACGCGGCAGTAACCGGTAGAGCTAAGTCAAGGTACTTGCTAAGTTTGTCCTTCTTGACTTTTATAATGTTCTCATCATGTGGTATGATGATATCAACGAGGACTGTCCGGCGTTGAAATCATTCTGCCAGCACTACGCTACTACTACACTAGCGATAATAGTCCTTTCTGCGCTGATAGATGATATGTCGACGCGCTGAGAGCACATGCACGACTGGACCTTTCGGTCGCATTTTCCGAAGCGCCGAACCAATTGGTGTGTGGTGCGATGGACCATATTCCAGCGTCTGAATGTTAATAGTATGAAATTGGCACAGAATATGAAGATGTGAGAAAAAGAGAGGAGGCTTATGCCTTGAAATAAAATGACAATGATGATGATTCATACTAAGTATACTGTATCAGGTATCGCGTAAAAGCGACGTTTTAGTGTTTGTCAGGAACTTTAATGAAAACATAGTTTCTGTGGGAAAGCGGAAAAAGCAACTAGTCAAAACTCATAACATTAGTAAATTGTTTTTTTTTGTATAGTAAAGAGTGACGATACGAGCAGAACATGTGCCTGATAGTAAGTAACAGGCCGGCCCATAACAGCAAAGTGTCGTGCAGCTATTGGAACATAAAGAGTCCAAATCATAGCACTGCACTGCCCTTACCACCCTGAGAAATAAGATGGTTTACCTCTAAGCCCTGTAATTTCTCTGGAAACATTGCCCTTGAAACAGGAACACAGTAATGTTTGCCCACTATTTCTTGGCGGTAGAATAAATGGAAAAAGTGTGATACTTCCCCAGGTGGACTCTGCAATGAGTCCTACCACTACCAATTTAACCTTAGACATCTAAATCAGTTCCTTCCTGTTCAGGACAAGTAAAAGGCTGTGGTAATCCAAACATACGATATTACAATCGTCAGGTTATATATTCAAATCCCGCCTGCAACTCTGAGTATTTTTCCAAATGAAGATGTACTAGTTTGTCGTTACCACTTGATTAAATGGCGAAGGAAAGTATCGTGAGGAAACCGGCATGTCCCAACAAAAATGAATTTCAAGGACATGTTTATTGTTGTTCTGTGAACGAATATAATGAGTACTAATTTAATATTCTGGACTCTCACCTTCCAGTAATGTGAATTTCTTGTTTTGTATACTTATTAATTTACAGAGTATTCATTGTATTTGTATGTATCGCTATTTAATTTATTTTTAATATTGACATTTAATTTAGTACATCTTTTTTTTAAAATTCATAACTTAGTTTAATTATTTTTGATTTGACTATTCAACGATTGATTATTTAAGATGTGTAATTAATTAGCATGACACAAATTGTTCCAATTTTATTTTCATTTAAAATTCTGTTAGAAATTTAATTAGCTATATCTCGTTAGTGTAATTGGCGATATGCCGTTCTGACTGATGATTATAAATAAATAAAAATAAATGTGTCATACGCCAACCAGTCAGCACTTGGGCAGAGTGGTGGATTATGACATTGACGCTCTTAAATAGAGAAGGATATGGCTATGGATATGGATATATTTTGTGATGAAAATAATTATCGTTTATTTTCCGTCCAATTATGGCTTAGTATAATCTAACTACCTACCGCATGTTTCAACAAAAACAACAAAAAACTGCTTCATTTTTAGTTGTTGTGTGACTTCTCAAGTTTTGCACACCTAGTACTAACCATTAATTAACTAACTAAACCAATGCATTTAAGCAAAAAAATGGAATAAAAAAACATTAAATTATGTAGTTTGGGGACTACAAAGGATCGATAGAAGGGTGCATTCTGAGCATATATTCCAATTTGAGGGATTCTGGCATGGTCAGCTCAAGGTCATTTCGATGAAAACGCGTTTAATTCGATATCTCGAGAACTGTTAGTGTTAGGAAAAAAATTGCCGAGACCTTTTCTCTTTTAAATTATATTTACTAACTTTTACATTAACAACTTTTCTTTTTTTCATCAAAATTTTTCAAGTTATTGCTTCCGAAAGGCAAAAATTTAACTTTTTTTCCTCCCTTTCGCCATTTTCTCCCTAACCGTTCAATTTTATGAAACTTTACCGATAATCAAAAGTGTAGATCTTTTAATAATGAACAACTTTTTCCTTGAACTTTTTTCTGTAATGACAATACCTTCAGAGTTATGTTACTTTACCGAGCGAAATCCGCGCCACTGCGACACCTCCGCGACACTGCAAAAAATCCGCGACACCTCCGGTCTTAGGGCTGAACCCAAAATTCATTGTTGGATTGTGTCCGTGGGTTTCTTCTACACAGGGTTAAGTGGGACAACAACGTTACCTACTTCGACATATGCCAGAAATACGTAACATACATAAAAAACACTACGGTACAGACGTGGTAATTGTATTCGATGGCTATCCCAAAGGTATTTCCAACATTGGCACCAATTCTGCCAAACGGCTGCGCCGACCCCAGCTGAAGCCATGTGCTGATATCATTTTCATCTACAATATGACCGTCACCACAACTCAAGATAAGTTTTTAGGCAACGAGAGCAATAAGACCAGATTCATCTCACTACTGGAAACTTTTCTCATCAAATCAGACATAGAGGTGGAGAGCAAGCCGTAGAGTCCGGCAAAATTCTCTTAGCCGTACTGATAATCAGACCATCCGCATCCTCTACGGCTCGCTCCACCTCTATGTATGATTGAGTGTATCTGAGTGTATTTCTGGCATATATCGGAGTAGGTAACGTTGTTGTCCCACATAAGCCTGTGTAGAAGAAACCCACCGACACAATCAACAATGAATTTTGGGTTCAGCCCTAAGTCCGGAGGTGTCGCGGATTTATCGCAGTGTCGCGGAGGTGTCGCAGTGGCGCGGATTTCGCTCGGTAAAGTAACATAACTCTGAAGGTATTGTCATTACAGAAAAAAGTTCAAGGAAAAAGTTGTTTATTATCAAAAGATCTACACTTTTAATTATCGGTAAAGTTTCATAAAATTGAACGCTTGGGGAGAAAATGGCGAAAGGGAGGAAAAAAAGTTAAATTTTTGCCTTTCGGAAGCAATAACTTGAAAAATATTGATGAAAAAAAGAAAAGTTGTTGATGTAAAAGTTAGTAAATTTAATTTAGAAGAGAAAAAGTCTCGGCAATTTTTTGCCTAACACTAACAGTTCTCGAGATATCGAATTAAACGCGTTTTTATCGAAATGACCTTGAGCTGACCATGCCAGAATTCCTCAAATTGGAATATTTGCTCAGAATGCACCCCCCTATCGATCCTTTATAGTCACCAAACTACATAATTTAATGTTTATTTATCTCCGTAATTGCATTGGGTTATACGGGTATTATCTGTATCTCAAGACACTACTTGTCCGTAAAAAAAAAAGGCCAACTGGGAGTTAACACGCGTACTGACGGTTCCGTATGTACGCAACAATTTTGATAGAATTTTACTTTATTCTCTTCTAAATATATACATTTATACCGCAGATCCCCATTGGGTATTGGTTGGAATAAATAACATGTCATGCACCTCTGAATATTTTTCCAAGTGGCGATGTCATCAGCATCACCACCGGCTTGTTGTTGTTTTTTTGAGTCTGCGGTCAATCTGCTTGATCTAATTTTTTTCAATCGGATTATTTGAAGTTCCAAAAACCGATGTTGTTTCGTGGTTGATGTTCTTAAGAGTCGAGCAGAGGCTTTACTCCACTTTTATAATAAAAAAATCTAAAGGTCAGAATAGGTTGCCTGTGTGGATATTTCCTGATGAATCTGGGTAACTTCAATTCTTGAGTGAATCGGCAGTTATTCGTATGCGCACTCCATAGTAGACTGCATGTCGCCTAACATCAGGAAACGACTGTCAAATGCAAAAGTATTGTAAACAAAAATAATGAACGGACACTGAATTTGTAGCAATAGTTCGTTCCGTTTTTCATGTGAAACTCTAAAAACTATGTTGGCTCAAGAGACGAGTGTTACATTCCAGTATCGATTAGACACCGCGCACCCACTGCAAATATGTCATCAATAGGTTTGTTTCAGTTCCAGTCATAGCTCGATGAGTTGAAAACCTTGTTCTACAGCGTGACGTTGCAAAAATACATTACTCATTCTGTTATCAATTAACGGGATGACTTAACAAGCTAGCTTCTGAATCGTTCATATTTACGTTCAGCGCACGCCGGCCGGTCTCAATCCACGTTTAACCACCGGCGCGAGCGCACGCGTCGCTGTTCAAAAAGAGAACGTTCGATTTTTCAAATATCGTACCGCCTATTTAGTTATTTGTTTTTTTTTTGTGACGTGTGTATTTATTGTGCCAGTTTTCGCTGATTTTCATCTTGATTGGAAAATGTAAGTGGATTTAAATTTGGAATTATTTTCTTGAAACGCAGGTAGGTTTTACACAATAAAAAATTTACAGCTTCACAATCATTTTTGCGTAACTAGTAAAAATATTTTCTTAACATTCGTTGTTTAAGCATTTTTATGGTTTGATTAAATACCACGAGTAAACGATAAATTTTATCTTAACTTACGCTAGAATAATTAACGGATTTAAATATAATTAAACTACAATTGCTATTCCAGTAAAACTGTGTGTATACTTAAATTTATCTTTTTATGAAAGTCATAAATATGGTAAAAAAATCTTCTTAGTAATATTATAAATGTAAAAGTTTGGATTCTTGCTACCAAATCACGTCGGAAAGACAAAACGGATTTGCCTTTGCAAGGAACCTAGATTTCAGTCTGAAATAATTTTGGCTAACTCGAAAAATTTTGTGGGTACAATATTAAGGCAGCTAGTAAACAGTGTTTTCAGAAACTCTACGAGAGGTTGATAATGTAGCATTTGTAAAAATCTTTTTTTTTTTTTACAAATGCTACGATTAAATTGTATACATTTTCAACTTGAGACATTTCGTTTTAATCCTAAAACTTGCGTTCATAACTTTAATTACCTTGGGTTCTACATTTTGTTAACTATGTCATTACAAAATTGTATACCTAAAATACATGTTTATAAACTGGTACATCTACAGCCAGTTTTTTATTTTTAAATACTTCCTCAAGTTCGCGTTCAAGCCAGTTTGAAATGTGTTTATATTTTTTGTTTTGTTCTGTTATTTTTCATCGAACTGATGAGCCAACTCTTAGACTTTGCGAAATTTCCTACCATTATGAGTAAAAGTATAGGAACTTCTTAGTCTTGAGAGAAAATACTGAAGAAAGTCCTTACTGTGATGTGCAAATTAAATCCTCAGCTACTCGTAGACAGAGTGACATACTCAGACTCTTAGAGTGAAACACTCAGATTGCGTCGGGGTGTCACTTCTTCAAACTCCTTAAAATTTTCAAAACTACCTGAGCAGATCTGATACAATATTTTATTTAATATTTCTAGAAAAACTACAGTGCAGTAGTGGTACTGCGCTGTTTTAGTCAGGCAAATGTCATGCTCGTCCCGTCACTGGATTAAAAAAAACATAGTCTGTATTTTTGAAAGAAAAAAAATATTTATTTACAGTACAAAACATCATACACAATTTGGATAAAATTACATTATATATCTGCCTTGATTCCTTAATAGTCCAAGCCGAAATTAACTTGAAGAAGAAATACTTATATTTTTTGATACTATAAGATGGATAAAATAGTATGTGCGTGTTGGCTACGCTCTTAGCGTGTGTCGGCAATTGTTCTAAATAAATAGGCACAGCAAAATATTCTGCTTACCTATGTATAGTCATTTAAAATAAATAATGGACATGTGGCTTTAATTGTGATTCATAAGAACATTATTATGTATTTTTATGCATAAAACTAACTGCTAACTGCCTCTACTGGGACAAGTTCACATAATTTCTTAACATTATTTCTAAGTTTAAACGAACACAAGCATTGGTATGTCAGCTGAACAGATTTGAATGAAATTAAATCTAGTATCTAAGGAACTCTATACATATACAAGAAGAAAAGTAGCCTGTATGTCAATCCAGACTATAACTTATCTGAGGTCCAGATTTCTGCTCCCTTCAGTTCTTACGACGTAATTGAGCAACAAATTTCATATTTATAATATTAGATGGGTTTACAAAAAAAGTGTTGACTGTAAAAAGTAAATCCCACCAAAAACATTCTGTAAAAACTAGCCAAGTCTCGATGAAGCTGCATATTTATCTCTAAAAAGTAATGAAATCTAGACAAAGCCGTGCCAAGTCTAAGGTTCCTTACTGCGATTTCTTTATTATTATAGTTAATGTTGTGTGAATTGGCCGTTGAAGGGTACACAAGGGTACAAAACCAGGTGCTCCATGACACCATTGCACCAATCTGTCGCCAGAACCGCTACCATTGACGATGGAAAATGGCCACTTGGAAAACATTGATTCAATAACCAGTCAATTGTTTTTGGTTTACTATTTACCTAAATTGTGTGTATCCTATATGGTGTGAACAATAAAAAATTTCAATAATACTTATGTGTAGGCGAGCTGGAAACAAACAGTTTAAAAAATATTTCCAGTCCAGACGGACTTCTATTAATTGATAGAAGTCCGTCTGTACAGCAGACGATCGTCTGTACCGTCTGCAGCAGTCAGCATTCGATACTGAATGCAGGTGCTTTGCTGTTGATTAACAACAGCCTATTAAGAGACACTAGCGTCCAATTACCAATACCAGTATAGGGTATTATCTCGCTTAACAAACATAAGTAGTAACAACAGATACAACATAACGTGTAAACAAAATTGACTTGTATCCACTAACGGGCTAACGTATAAAGAATATTCAACGGCCAAGTCACACAACATTAACTATAATAATAAAGAAATCGCAGTAAGGAACCTTAGACTTGGCACGGCTTTGTCTAGATTTCATTACTTTTTAGAGATTAATATGCAGCTTCATCGAGACTTGGCTAGTTTTTACAGAATGTTTTTGGTGGGATTTCACTTCTTTTTGTAGAAACGTGGACTTATTGATTTATTATATATATTAGAAGTATTATTTGACACAAACATATTCTTTTTTTCCGGTTCTGATTCTTGTACAGTAATAATTACAGTAGCAACAGTTTTTCGTATTGCCCATTCGCGTTCATTATTTATGTAAGTGGACTCTCCATAATAGGCAAAGAACTTTAGAAGATTGGAAGAAGCTTGCAAATAAATAAAGGCCAGTCTAGCCTTATCCAGAGTTTTACTTTAATTTTATTTATATGCGTATTAAAAGCAGAAAGGGAGGCATTCGCCCAGCAGTGGGAAGCAATAGGCTAGATTAAATTAGAAGATGTGTCCCACTACGCTGGATTTTTGCAATGACAGTCGATTTTTATGTACCAATAGTAGAATGGGGCATTACTATATCTCTTATACAGCTGAGACAAGCTGAGGCTTCTTCATCAGATACTTCAGACCTTCGATTTTTGACATGAAATGAAGAGACAAGCAAAGTTGAATATTTTTTGTAAAGGCGTGTTTTCAAATAACCAGGTATACCACCAGGTACTCCAGATTTTCGATATTCCTAGTTTTTATAGTTTTCCCTTTATGTGGCCATTAAACCCTAAGTCTGTACCAAATTTCAGCTCTCTGAGTTTATGGGAAGTACTAGTTCTATTTTGATGATCATGAGTGAGTGAATGAGTGTCGTAAATGCGAAACTTTGCGTTCGCTTAACTTTGGAACTAAATGATGTACAGACTTGAAATTTTGGATTTTAAGTACGTGATTATAGCTTACTAGATGACAAAAATTTCAGCGTTCTGGTCTTATCCAGAGGTTCTCAAATAGGGGCCTGAAAATGCGACGAAATGGTTCCAGTAAAGGATGGTACGGCAGTGTTTGCTTCGCGCTCGACTTGGCGGGGGCACTGCCGTGCCCCCAGATATTATCTTATATATAAAATTCACGTGTCACAGTGTTTGTTTCCTTACTCCTCCGAAACGGCTTTACTGATCTTAACCAAATTTTATATGCTTAATCAGTAGGTCTGAGAATCGGCTACTAGCTATTTTTCATGCCCGGCAGATGGTGCTGCAGACAGTGTCTAGGTTATGTCCGAGCGAAGCCGGAACGGGCCGCTAGTATATTCTAATATTATAAATCTGAAGAGTCTGTTTGGTTGTTTGTTTGAACGGTGGGATCTCGGGAACTTCTGGTAATTAATTGAGTAAGTTGTCGAAAACAACATAACTCCGCCAATTGTGAATCGACTTTGATAATAAAATTCTTTTTTTATTTGGTACATCATACTTCAGAGGTAATACCAAAATAAATTTTGTCAGTGTAGTGTAGTGGTTTTTGAAATATCATCAAAAGTCTAAAATTTGAACAGTTCAATGATACAAATTACTCTTAGCTTACTTACTAATTACTATTAGCTTACTCCAAAACCTCGCTAGCTCATTGGAATCAGTGTGTTTAGTGTTGATTTCACAAAATTTATAAAATTTAGTCGAGTGTCTGATTTTATTTTTTAAATTGAAGCTGGTTTTTATTTTTCGATGAAAATTTGTTGTTACATGTTCTAATGATTTGTTGAAAAATCAAAAGGAAAGATAAAAATGAATTATTACATTTTCTAACAATTTGTAGAAAGTTCTTATAAGAAAATACAAAAATTAAGAAAGTTACACAGAATTTAAGGCACATACGCCATAGGAATAAAATTACGCCAAGTATACATTAAATGCGAAGATAGTACGTCGTAGTTTAGGTCACGTACAAACCAAGACATTTTGTAAACAATGAAAACATTAAAACGATTTCACGTAACCGGAATAGTTTTTACCCGAGTGGAAAGTAATTTGAATGTGATTAGGTAAAATTCGAGCACGCGGTGAGCACGTGTCTCAATGAAGGTACTTGAACGATTTAATGAAAGAAACTCACGTATAGGAACATAGACTACCCACGTTATGTGCCCACCGCTGGGATTTGTCTATCTTCTTCTCTCAAATACTGAGCAAAGGTCATAACCCACCACGGTGGGAAATTTTGGTTTGGCGGGATGTACATGATAATAGATATGCTTCATTCATAATTTTTCATTTTCATTTATGTGTTCGGTACTCGTTTATGAGATCATTAAAAAAAACAGTATCCTAATGTTCATTAAATTAATATTTATATTTCGGATGACGTCACATAGTTGGCAAAATAGTTCTGCGGACATGTTGTGATTGTTATAAGAATTTTGAATTGACACCCAACTTTATACAGTTCGAAAACTGAGGGACAAAAGTGGAGAATAGTTCACATGACGAGCCGCGTCTTTGGAACGTGGATAGAACGTAGTAATCACTGCCTAGAACTATGGTCAACTCGTTAGTGTATATTGTAATTAATTGATAAGATACCACTAAAACTCACAATACAGAAAAAAAAACTAA
Organism: Ectropis crepuscularia; assembly: GCA_963693475.1. Lineage (NCBI taxonomy): Eukaryota > Metazoa > Arthropoda > Insecta > Lepidoptera > Geometridae > Ectropis > Ectropis crepuscularia. The sequence continues at coordinate 7,028,383 of OY856340.1, forward strand.
CTCCTAAAATGTTGACATCTCAATTGGCGTACTTATCGCTTAGATCGTTCTCTTCCAAGCATTACAACATTACGACGACATTATTCTAGAAAATATGTAACAGTAATATTTTTCAATTATTGCTTGGCGGCGGACTAACTGGTCAAGACGTAGATTTCTCTAGGTAGACTCTGCAAAAAAATCGTACTACTAAAGATACACAACACAAGAAACTGTAATTAGATCATTAAACTATTTGTAATTATTAACAACAATTTCTTGGTACCTACCACTACTAACGATAGGCCATGTATTTAACAAATTTCTTCATAGTAAACCACAACAAAACTGGGTTGATGATATTCTATTACACACAACATTGGGAAACTATGACGGTTTTGGTGCTTAGTGCACGTGTAACCAAATCCAATAGATTTGTTTAATTTTTAAAATAATTAAATTACGATACGAGAACGTTAGGGCACAGATCAGAAAATAGTTGTTAGGGTGCGTGATTGTAAGAAACACTGTTATTGGTAGGTGTTAGTTAACTATCCGAGCGAGTCTAAACAGCTCCTTGTATTTTCTCACTGCTAAGGCTTAAGACCTTCTAACATTAGAAGAGATCCAAGTACATTATCCGTTAAAAACTGAGTATTATTATAATAAACTTGTTCATTAGTAGTTGGACATCACCGCATCACGACGTGGACGCGGATTTTCCTACTGCCTCACATAAAATAAATCGGAAATTCCTGCTTCTAACCCCCATAGCTTCTGTTATCAAATAATATCCTACGAATATTATAAAAGCTGAATAAATGTTTGAATCTATAGATGTTTGGATGTTTGTTGCTCAACATCGTCGGAAATGTCATTCTGTTTTAAATTTAAAACACGGACAATGTGCACGTATATGCTCTATTTCGAAATGGTCTTGATTTCCTAATTTCCCTTGATTTCACCTTGTTTTCCCTTTTTTAAATTCTACGCGGATTAAGTCGTGAGCAAATATTAGTACCTACAAAAATATTAATTTAGAATTCTGCGCCGTTTAATACCTTTGATTGGAACGGTAAGAGTCAAGCCGATATGCTAATTTATTATTGCATTTCTGTTGTAGGCAGTAAAACCTGTTTAATGGAATTAACACTCTTTCTGTACATACATAATATGTAGATCCAGAAACAAGGATAAAATGATAAATGTTAAGTGATCCTAAACATGTTTTAGTAGTGCTGGGACCATATATTGTAAAGCCCGCCTGGGGAAATACCATACCTTGGCTAGTTATTTTACGTCTAGGTTTAGGTTTTTTTGTCATAATTATTACTTCTTTTTTATTTTTCTTGGTTTCTTTAACAATTTTGGTGTTTTGTGGTGGCTTTTCATAAAAAGTTTTATATTATCTTACACTTATCTTATTTCTCCGCCAAGCATTAATGTACAAACATCACTTTGTACCGGTCTGAAGGGCAATATTTCCAGAGAAATTACAGGGCATGGAGATAAATTATCTTACATCTCTGGGTGAATCACAGTTAGTACATTCCTTGAAGTGTCACTATACCACGGATGTACACATGAATCGCTTGAAATACTTTAATTACCTACTCCAATAGAATCTAGATACCGAGCACATAAAATTCATTCTAGACGTCTCACGTACGTAGTTCAACGTTAACGAGGAGTTAAATCATATAAATAGAAGTTTGAATATAGATACATCTCAAGGTGATCCAGACTGCTACGCCTAATATTTCGTCGTACTTGTTGGGTATTACAATATCGTTAAATTGAAGTATGGCTATTAGGATAGGTTAAGAATTTGGCGCGACAGCACTAAATACAAATCACAAAAGTTGCGATATGACTTGCGTTTGTCACCACAATAATAAACCAGCAAATTTTTGTTGGGATAGTTTTACATTTTTACGTGCATCAACAGATTGACCCAAACTCATTGGATTTGAAAAATGTATATGATGCTAGGTGGCGTGAATATTTTCATACAAAGAATATTCATTAATCGAAAAAAAAAACATCCCATCAATCAATCAATCATTTAAAGCTGCCTCAAACTGCACACGATGTGCAGTTTGAATAATATCGGTTTAGTAGTTTAGGGAGCCAATTCGGGACAAACAACGTGACGCGTAATTTATATACATATGTACATTAAGAAAATAGTGTACCACAATCTAATTTCCAAGACATTTCAGAATGTGGTAAGTTTTTTTAAAAAGGTCTTGTTTCTTATCGTTATTCGATGGTACAGTGATTGTTAATCCTGATTTCGTCCTCGTACTTAGTTTCTTGCATTTCTTTTCCCTTCAAAAACTACGTATCTGTATATTTAGATTTCGCATGAAAATAAACTGCGCCATCAATACGGTTACCATCATTAAGCAGCTGACCTCTATAACAAGCTTCTTTGTTTTTGCCATTCTTTGGTGTTCTATATACAAAAAATAATTTCGATTGACCCCATTTGTACGGTTCTTTAAGTATTTAAATATAGTCAAGATTCAACGGAATATGCTCTTCAATGTTATCACGATGCCGTCTCATACCGCATAAAAGATGCGTTGATGTTAAATGGTCCTGCGCAGATTCATAAATGCTTTAGATACAGACAGTTGTGTGACTTGTAAGTTCCCTTTTACTATAATTACTTGTCGGTGCAGCGACCTGAATTGTGTATTCGTCTCGTAACAAGCGTCTTATTCTCCCTAGTATTCGACGTAGTAATCATCCTCTGCTTTTTGAAAATCGTGTGTACTTAATTTCTTATGATCTACTATTTGGTCTGCAAATAAACCAGTAAAGTTGTACCCTAACAAATTTTGCCGTTACTGTTAAATTTCAGCCCAAGATGGTTCAAATTATAGTGAACATTTGAGATCGTTTGCTCCGTTCATCGTCGTCTGATTCGTTAATTATTTCAAGTAAGTTTGTTTCAGGCAACGAGCTCTCTTTTTCAGAGGTTTTGCCTATGTAATGAAACGGGCAACAATCCCTCGTATTCTAATTCTTCTTGTTTTTCTTTTCCACCTGTTCTTCTTTAAACGTATTTATCTCATGAAACGATGTAAAACATACAGTTACGAGCTGGTTTGAAAATGGTAGGTGAACGTATGGTACGTATGCATTAAATTTTCTTAAGAGTTTAATGTTACCTACTCGGTATTTGAGACTCAAGATGGCCCTAATTTTCCTATTAGTGGAATAAGAGTCTACACCGTGAACTGACCCACACTTGAACACTTACGAATATACTCTTAATACCAGAGGGGTTTTCATGTAATTTTGTATGAATATCTTAAGGTAATGATTTTGGATTGAACATGTAAGTTACACTGGTTTAACTTTGAAACATCTGTTGTCCTTGAGAGTCTAGACTAATGTAATAATACATTATCTTTAAAATTGCAAAGTGACTTGGTTGTTGGCTTTTATATTGTCCGTGACAAGCTGACAAGTAAAATGTATAAATTAAATGAAGTTTTCACCGTTTTGGCAAAACAATTTCGGTGGTAATTTTTTTTTAAAACGAAAATGACAATATTATTATTTTTTTTCGACCTATTACCAACATCATACCAACTCAACTCAAAATAACAAATTCTCAAACCGACACCTGGTTTGGCGTAGTATGTTTTATGCGTATGCGTTAGCGGCCAAGTGAGAGTCGGACTCGCCCATGAAGGGTTCCGTAGCAGCAGTAGTAACATATTAAATAAGTTCTTGTAGTTCAGTGTGTTCAACTTTGAGCGATTTTTTAATAACAAGTAGTTTATTTATGACGTCCTAAAAAAAACTACTCATCAGATCGAATACCAAACAATTTTCGTTGGAAGTTTGCATAGTAAATGTACATCATAAGTTTTTTTTAGTTTTATCATTCTCTCATTTTAAAAGGGACGACGACGACGACGACGACGACACATTTTACCACTTTGGAAGTGTCTGTCGCGCAAATTATTCAGTGTAGACAAAAATTAAATTAGAAACCTCAACATCATTTTCGAAGACCTATCGATAGACATCCCACACGTATAGGTTTTTGATGAAAAAAAAAATTGAGTTTCAGTTCTAAGTTCTAAGGGCACCCCTTTTTTATTTTTTTCTAAAAATCTTAATGCGGTTCACAGAATACATCTACTTACCAAGTTTCAACAGTGTAGTTCTCATAGTTTCGGCAAAAAGTGGCTGTGACACACGGACGGACAGACAGACAGACATGACGAATCTATAAGGGTTCCGTTTTTACGTTTTATGGAACCCCAATAAAAACGCTTAAAGAAAGTACGAAAAAGTACATATGAAAAGGTATATATTTGTTTGAAGGTGTATATGTATTATATTTTAAACTAAAACTCTGCAACAAGATCAACTCTGCTATTATGAAGTATATAAACATTTTATTAAAATTATGGTTTAAGATGTTTTTGTTTGTAATTATTGCTCTGTCGTAAATTAATTCGTAGTTTACAACATTCTATAATTTGTCAAAAGCGTACGTGTTTAATGTACATGTACATTGTCATCGTACCGGTTTAGTTTCTTCACAAATTTTCGCAACCAGACTGTTTTAACAGTCGTTCACGTTGCATCAGAAATAGTTATTTAAAAACTATCCAAAGTGTCTAATTTTGACCGTCTCCAAGCAATAAAGATAGACTCATGTCATTGCCACAGAGTAAGACCTAAAAATAATTATATTCATATCTTTGCTTCATGCTTACACGCGTGAAATATGGCTAGTGCTACCGTAAATTATTGTTCTTATCATGCGAAATAAAAGTATGTGGTATTCCTGACTATGATCTGTGTTCCAAATTTCAATCCGATCTTTTTAGCCGTTCACACGTGACTGAGCAACAAACAATCAAACTTTAACATTTGTAATATTAGTAGTATAATAAAAATTACCTATGGGGCAATGTTAATGTAATTGTCATTAATTATTATTTATTTATGGTTTTTATTTAGTTCCCTTAGGGGGGTTAATTTCCGGAATTAAATTTGAAAACTACTTGGTATAACTATAAGATGGCAGGAAAAAAAGAGGCTTATACCCAGTAGTGGGAGTAAAAAGGCTGTGGATGATAATGATAACTATAATAAGCTCTTTTTAATTTTTACTTTAAAAATAAGCATCTATAAAATCAACTGTCTAAATACTAAATATACCAATGAAATTACACTTTAACGACAGGAAACAGGTAAAACTTGTTAGGACAGCTCATTAATATTTACCCTATTCTCGGTTTTAGTTTTTTACTCTCAATACGTTTTCTTTTGTTTATTTTGAATGCTTAGCGTTTAGTTTAGATGGTCTTTTCATGTGAAAATCCGAGATCCGTAATTCTCCATATACTCACAGTCAAATAAAAAACAAAAACAATTTACTCAGTTTAATTACGAACACTTACGTTTTTAATTTTTAATTCACGTAGTTACTCACGTCGGATTGGGTCGTCCAGCCAAAATTACGTTGCTGTGTCAAACTGCGATTTCGTACGCCACCTTCCTTGAAAAAGACCGCTGAATGCGGTTGAAACTTAACATGTGGTCTATATCACATGTGAGAAACCCGATAGTTATTTTAATATCTTCTTTATTTTTTGCGGGCTGTACGTTGAATTTTAGGTACATAAATATAAAAATGTGAGCGTGTAACGAATATCCACTGTGTACATTATAGATAGCATCATCTATTTATTTATACGTTGGCGACCTCTAGTTTCTATAGTTTCCTCGTTATTTCCAAAATTACAGGAAAATAACATTCCCTATCGGCTGAAAATCTAACAATAAACATTATCGTACGAGTACCATTACGCTAACAACTACATTACGAGAGCTATTCTAATGACACGTAATCACTACAGTTACATACATGCATTGTTAGATGGATTTCAAATACCACATACGAAGTCCAAAATGTGCTTTCTGTTTTCACATCTATTTCCATTACGTTACGGGGTAAATTGCGGCGAGGTGAATTGGTGTGTTAGGCTAGGCGTTTGTTTGTCTTTCGGAAAATTCCGGTTTAGTCGCGTTCGAGCTGGTATTCGAAAACAGTTTTGACTGAAGCGCTGATTTGTGAATTTACTTGCACTGCACTCGGGTTACCTATCTTGGGAATGGCGGTATCGTATTCGATATAATATTGCAACTATTTTGTGACATGATCTCTCTTATCGGAGATTGTTGTTGTGAATACGGAAGTGTGTTTGTTTATCTATAGGTGTGCTCTCTTCTGTCTCATGTTTTCTGCTTTCACGGCATAGCTAATCGTGGTGGGTATAATCAATTTAAACAATCTGATATAGTTATTACTAGCAGCGCCCCACGGTGTTACCCGCAAAGTTCCCGTTGTTTTTCCGGGATAAAAAGTGTAACCTATGTGTTCTTCCAGACTATAGTCTATCTGTGTTCCAAATTTCAGCCCGATCCGTTCATACGTTAGGACGTGATTGAGCAACAAACATCCAAATATTACATAGACATTTAAAATATTAGTAGGATAGGATATGAGAAAGTAACATATATGTATATTACGTAATAATTTTATCAATTTCGCGAAGTAGCCTTTGTGGTTCTAAAATATTACAAAATTTTAAGACTAGCGAGAGCATTACCCTGTGATGTTTGACTGTATGTGTATCTCATTTTATGGTCGAAAGTCGGTGTGATTTCTCTAACAAAAAGCACATTTTCTTCCGAAAAAAAAAACGATGTGAGATTTATGGAGAGCACACCTTCCTCTCAACTTGACGCTGGATGAGATTTGTCTCGATTTCAAACTTCGAACCAACACTCTTTACTATTTATCAGTACCGCATCGGTTGCTGAGGTAGGTTAGGCCCTTAAAATACTGTTTATTTTCTGACAGTCAAAGTCATCAAAGTCGAAAGTGTGCGACTTAAGTGTTAAATGGTGAAAATATTGATTGTTATCATAGAAGGGACATAAAATTACGTAAATTCTTTGTTTGCAGTCTTAACGACTTTCACATTGATTGAGGAGTGGTTTATTGATTCTGTACAATCCATTAATAATAGACAATAATACTAATAATAATATTAGTTATTATAGCAGGGACTACGTCTGGGTTTTTACAAGTGTGTTGGTGTATTTTATATTACACTTCAAGAAACGCTGATCACATTACCAAATTCCAAATAGCTAAATCGTTGGAAAGATTAATTTCATAATGTATGAAAGATAGTAGATGCACATAAATACATAATTAACTCTAAAACTAATTGACTAACGCGTGGAATGTCGACTATTATACGTTAGTTTGTTTACTTATCAAATAAACAAGTATTTTTGGACATTACACACTTAATACTTTCTAATCTCAAACTAATCAAAACTTGTACTATGCAAGCCAGACAACTATTACGTTACTTAAATATTATAATCTGAAATACTATTTATATTTAGAAACACACAGAACAAACATTCATATTCATTACACAAATAAAATTGGCCTGGGTGGGAATCGAACCCACAATCGGCTTTGTGGGCAGACTCATTATTGAACCACGATCCACGACGGGAGGCCAATGTACGTGTCACTTTTGACTCTCGGTCAATAGCGGAACGAATGGGGAAATAAAAAGTTCCAATCGTTAGGTACCACTGGGGACGAACGAAACTTTTTTATTCCCACTCGTCCCCAGTGGGGACGAAGATGTGGGGACGAACGGGAATAAACCCTGGGGACGAACGCAACTTATTTTTTCCCATTCGTTCCCACTGGGGACGATCGAAACTTTTTTATTCCCACTCGTCCCCAGTGGGAACGACGATGTGGGGACGAACGGGAATAAACCAAATATTTTCTTTAGAAATAGTATGCAATATACTTACTGTACATTCATTTAAAATTGATCAGAGATAGTAGTAGGCCTCTTTGAAAATTTTGATAAGAAAAGTTTAGGAAACTTTTAGGAAACGTCAGAATCTTTTTAATATAGCAACATTCCTTTTTAAATATCATTTGCATCGGTTATTAAGAAATTTTTGTTGTTCTGTATAATTTGTACAAATTGTGATTCTGGCAAACCATTATTATTCTGAAGGAGAAATGTACTCGTACGTTTATCGAAACACGTGCAATGCTTAAAATTAATCGAATAGAAACAATAAAATTGCAATAAAGCCTCTGAAATTTGTAAATTGAGATTCGGTAACCAATTTTTACAAATTTAAATTTTTCTTGACTTTGTAATTTTTTTTTCACAAAGTTGTTTTGGTATCTTTATTATTAATTTTTGTCCGCGATGTCGATGTAGGATTAACACGAAAAAAAAAACTATGTGCTGTTCCAGGCTTATTTTTAGCCTGATCTATTCCGTTCACAGGACTGGGCTGAGCAACATCGAAACTGTCTCATTTATATTAATAATGGGGTTTTATGTTGAAACAACGACATAATCGTCAAACGCACTCTTATTCTCATTGAAAAATGTGCAGTTCTAGGTAATGATTCAGACTCGTTTTGTCCTACTGTGCTAACACTGTGGTGTTATGGGCAGGCGTGTTGCTCACCATCAGGCACGTGTCTTGATAGTCACGTTATTTAATACTAAAAAAAAAATGGAATTGGTCCAGCAAAAATATATTTGTTGAAGTTTTGTGTTCAGTCGAAATTGACGTTTCTCTCATCTCAGTCCTACGTTCTGCGTAATACGATATAACGGTCTTGAAAGGCTGGTAATGATGTAAGATAAGAAGTTAGTAAAGGAGCTTTTAATGAAAACAGGGGCAAGTATTATACAATGTATGTTGTAATGAGAAAATTGGCGACGGCCGGACGCTTTATCCGCTATCCAACAAGAATGATTAAGTTTTCCGGAATATAAAGTAGCTGTTAGAGTTAATCTTTCCATGCATAGAGATATCGTCATAACTATCATACATAGTGTCAACATTATACCAGCAATCATCATAGCTCAGTAAATCGAATTTGATGTCTTCAAGTCGAGAGTGAATCGGGGTTCCTTCTAAGTAAACACAATAAATCGTAGACTGCATCGCCGCTTAAAAGATCAGGCGAGATAGCGATAAAGTGAAAAACTCATCATCATCAGCCGCAAGACGTCCACTGCTGAACAAAGGCCTCCCCCCTAGATTTCCACAACGAACGGTCCCACGCAACCTGAAACCACCGGTTTCCAGCGACCTTTGTGAGGTCATCTGTCCATCTAGTGGGAGGCCGTCCAACACTGCGTCTTCCGGTTCGTGGTCGCCACTCGAGAACCTTTCTTCCCCATCGTTTGTCAGTTCTTCGAGCGATGTGGCCTGCCCATTGCCACTTCAGCTTGCTTACCCTTTGAGCTATGTCGGCCACTTTCGTTCTTTTGCGAATATCTTCATTACGGATTCTGTCGCGCAAAGAGACTCCGAGCATAAGTGAAAAACTAACACGCTTAAAATATGAAAATTAATAGTTATTGTGTAAAAACAACTCAGTGGCGATACACGAAAGTAGCCGACGCCGACGTCTGTCTTTGGACTAGGAGTGACTGATGATAATGACAACCATTGATACACAGCTTGTGGGATTGTAGTAGTCTGACGACGCTAATTTACTTGGAAGCCATGCGAAAGCTGCCCCGCTTGACGAGTACATTCACATACACAATATCAGAGTCAATATTGCACTGTGTTTTCAAATTCCTTATTCTATAATTCTCATGCCCACAGAAATGATGCTCACTCGTAGTGTTTTTTAATGTATGTTACGTATTTCTGGCATATATCGGAGTAGGTAACGTTGTTGTCTCACATAACCCTGTATAGAAGAAACCCACCGACACAATCCAACAATGAATCTTGGGTTCAGCCCTAAGTCGGTAAAGTAAGTTTCGCTCGGTAAAGTAACATAACTCTGAAGGTATTGTCATTACAGAAAAAAAGTTCAAGGAAAAAGTTGTTCATTATTAAAAGATCTACACCTTTGATCATCGGTAAAGTTTCATAAAATTGAACGCCTGGAGAAAATGGCGAAACATAAAAAAGGGAGGAAAAAAAGTAATTTTTTTGCCTTTCGGAAGCAATAACTTGAAAATTATTGATGAAAAAAAGAAAAGTTGTCATTAGTAAATTTAATTTAGAAGAGAAAATGTCTCCACAATTTATTGCCTAACACTAACAGTTCTCGAGATATCGAATTAAACGAGTTTTCTTCGAAATGACCTTGAGCTGACCTCGCCAGAATCCCTCAGATTGGAATATATGCTCAGAATGCACCCCCCTATCAATCGTTTATAGTCCCCAAACTTTATAATTTAATGTTTTTTTTTCAATTTTTTTGCGTAATTGCACTGGACTATAAGAGAAGCTTTTGATAGATGGATCAAGGGTCTATTGCAAAAGCAGTTTTGTATTATGAAATGTAACTCTGAAATCCAATTCAGTATAAGATAATAATAAACTTCTTATTAAAATGTTAACCTTATCCGACAGTTTGTAATATGTAGACAAACTGTCGGATAAGGTAATAGTTGTAGTTGGCAAACTTATTGCTTAAACTTAAAGTAATGTTTGCCAGACAACCTGCGGCTTAATTATTGTTGAATATGATTAAATCGACATTTTAACCACCTAATGCAATTACACACCCAAGTTTTCTCTGCGATTGTACTTGTGCGAAAATGCATTTATCGTGACTACTTTCCATAATAATCTGTAATTAGTCTTAATTTCCAAGCAGTGGAATTCGGACATTAACTTTTTGTCTTGAAACTTGTTATTGTCGAATGATGCAATGAATTTTCACTTATGAGACGCAAATTTATTATTTAAAGATAAAGATAAATTATTGAACAGAAATAAAAGAAAAAAATATCCACGTTTAAGAGTAAACTTTTTTTTAAAGGGCCTCTACTGCCTACTGAATTTTACAGACTCCGCCTGATACTAAATCTTTGCCCATTTTTTTGCCATGTGTAATACGTAAACACATAAACTGTGTCCCAGTTTGAAGGGCAATATTTCCAAAGAAATTACAATGCAAAGAGATAAACATCTTTATATCTCCTAGTGATGAGCGTTGTGCAGTGCTAGATAGCAATTTGTCTAAAAACGTTTTAGTTCAAAATAACTGCGCGGCTTATAAATGGCCTCAGTTTCGTCGATTTCATTAATTTTATAGCAATTCCCAAAATTTAAAGTGTATGGAGTTTGCCCATGTTTTAAATTTTACTACTCATTTAGAGTATGGCGCTAAAGAAAGACAATTATCGACCTCGTCTAGTTAATGTCACCGACGTAATTATTTGATTTCATTTAAATAGTTTAATTTTAAATTACCATTGATGAATAATTCTCGTATCTTTGTATATCACTTGGTCTAAAGGCGACAAACTCTTGTAAGCAATGCAATGTTTAAAAAATTTGGATCACGATTAGTTATTACTGCGCAAATCAATATGCTGAGTTAAATGATTAACATTATTTCATATTGTGTGTTATTTTCATAAAACATTAATACGTAAAACATAAAATATACATAACAAATGGATTAATAACACGCAAAATATATGTTTTTATTGTTTTACTATTTGCGTATAACGTTTCACTACGTATATTATGTGTTTATAAATCTTAAGTTCCATCGTGTACAAGCTACTCGTACTAGTATAGTAGATGTGTTCTCAGGCTTCGCCCAGAATTCATTTCATTTCTTTTTTAACAACTTTTTTTTTAAAACTTTTATACGCTTACTCTTGACCGCCATCACGCCTGATGTTAAGCGACAATGGGGTCTACGAGGGATTGTGCTTACCTAGAAGTGTACTAGAAGGTACCATTTACGAGATCAGATGAGACCAGATCACGAGAGTGAATACTCTCGTTGTGAAGACACCAAGATTGTTTTAATAATGTGTTACATTACTCAGCACTTAGCCTCTCAAATGGTCTATTAATTGTACAAATACAAGGAATAGATTCAAAGATCAGAGCATTAAAAGTAATATAAGCTTTTACTCCATTAGTATATTATACATAATGTGTTATAGGTATGTAGAGTAGGGCTGGTTTTGGTTAACCTTTGCAAGCCAAGCGATGGAATATGCTGCTTTTCTTTGGCGGGTCTTTCTCAACTGATACAATCAAGGTGTCTTCAAACCGAGAGTGAATCAGTTTCTTGTAGGACAGCAAGCTCCATCTTAGATAATAATCGTAGCTGTAATCAGGCGATTGTGCGGTAAAAATATACCGGCACCGCAAACTACAGGGCATAAATCTAAATCGTTTTATATATCTTGGTAACGAACGCAATGCAATGCTACGTAATGATTTGGACTCTTCAAGTTCGTATAGGTGCGTGGCAGCTGATATGCAGCGTGTTGCTTACCATCAGGCACGTGTACTGCTCGTTCTATCACTGTATACTATACAAGCAGTGTATTCTCCGTTAGTTCCCGTCCTTCAAGTTTTTTTTTTCCGGTCTAAAGTAGTCTATGTGTTCTTCCAGACTATAAATCTATCTATGTTCTAAATTTCAGCCCCATCCTTTCATACGTTACGATGTGAAAAATTAAAAGACATCGATCCATCCATACTTAGAAACTTTCGCGTTTATAATATTAATAGGATAAAAGAATGTAACATGATAATATGAGCATCAACTGTGGAAAGTAGCGCTCGGTTTTTCTTACATACCGTATCATCTGTCGCTCTAGAATTGTAGTCAGCAATATTAGTTTTCACAACTATCTAGTTACACTACAACTGTTAATTTAGTTTTTTATGCTTGAATAGTACTAATAAAATGGTGTTACCAAACGTTTACAGTGTGTTTAGCATTTAAATGTATACATACCTAACTCTACATCGCCTTGACACTTGACAATTTCAAATTTTATAGATTGCTTAAACACTACGATAGACGTTGCAAAAGTGTGGTCAAATAAAACTGTCACTATAAGTAATTTATAAATACCAAAATGACAACTAGCATAACAGTTACAAATCACATTCTTAATGATGGTATTTCCATAAATATTATATTGAGGTAGGTATTTACACTATGGATAACTCATTCAGGTGTGTTTTGTACAATTACTTAGTAAGGAATGTCGTGTACTCTAATGTTATCCTTGTAATTAACTAACTTAAAAAAAAGGTGGTTATCAATTATTATTATTAGTGTATCTTTTTATTTATGTATGTGCAGAAGGTATACTTTCCAGGTAGACCCTGTTAAATATTGTTTTAATTGATTAATAAAAGTTTTCTTAAAATGTATAGTTAATTGAATAATTAATTCTTTCTATTACAATGACTAAAAATGTTTCACATAAAATAAAATTACTAGTAAAGTTGAAAATATGTTAGACAACCGCATTTTCCGGCCGTACTCTACTGTTCCTATCTATAAACATATTATTTATGTAGTATACTTCTTTACTAGAACGATTTAGCTTTTCGAAATTGATTGATCGAAAATATATTAAAGAAAAAAAAAAACAATGATTTGGAGTTGAAACTAAATAGTACATACGGCCAGAGACATTACCGAATAGCTCACTATACGGTCTGAACACGTACCGATCGAAACTTAGCGCATTATTGCAACGCCCGTCGCATACCTTGCTTTGATTGCATTAATTACACACTGTAATTTTAAATAGTGTTCAATTTCAATTATTTTCTCTACTCATAATTTTGTGTTGAATATTTATTTATTTTATATGTTGTCGTTATCATTTTTTCCTGTAGTGGTAGGAACTTTCTGAGTCTGCCTGGGAAAATACCACACCTGTGCTAGTTATTCTACCACATTATTAATATGCAAATATTACTGAAGGAACATTTTGAAGATTATTATAAAATTACAGGTCGAAAGTTGTAAATCATATTGTGACCGTGATCCGTGGGTGACGAGCGCAGGGCAGTGTTATGAAGTATTTGGATTATTAGATAATGTTCAACTATTACTGGAATAGGCAGGCATATTGCTTACCATCAGGCGCATGATTTGCTCTTCCCATCACTTTGTGCAATGTGGAAGTCGTCAAGAAACCGATTCACTCCCGTCTTGGACGACCCCAAGCTCGTCGATTTTCCTACTTTCCTATGAACTGAATCTAAACAATAATTTATCTGGCATTCAGTGACATGTCACTACCTACATGAAGTGTCGCGTCACTATGTCATTTCATAGGGTTGTTCGGTAGGCAGTGGACGCAATTTGAGGTCAACAGCAATATTTAAAAAAAATCGTTGACTTGATCATTCACATGGCAGAACAGCGTTAAACTTTACGTTTGTTTGTTGTGGCTTTCTGTTTATTTACTTGCAAGCCTTAATAGTGGCCGAGGGACCAATTCAACTCTTGACTATGTTTGTCATCTCTCTTATTAACACCTCGCTTCAAACAAGACGTGCAGACTTTGTATATTTGTTGCCTACTGACACTGACACACTTCAGATAAAAGTGTTGGGAAAAGCAAAACTCTCGTATGAACCGTAAAAAAGCTACTTTCTTGCCAATCTGTCGTCGTTTAGTTGAGAATGTGGCATCATTTATTAAAATACTAGTTTCACCCAGTGGTTTTACCCGCGTAATTCCCGTTCCGTCATTTTCTCGGAGGAAGTAGCGCAAAGAGTGGATAAAAAGAGCCTTCTTGATGTTCCACACCACAATTTATGTTTGCAATAAATTTCAATCAGATTCGTCAATATAATTTTTGCATGAAAGAGTAACACATTTATTCTGTGGTAACACATCCAAACATCTATACAAACAAATTGTCATATATCATTCAAACAAAAATTATGCATACGGCGACTGGGTTGGACTGTTTTTACACACAACAAAGAGATCTCAGAATCTTTTGTTATTTTAATTCCATTTGCGTCATATTTTGTTCGCTGCTGGATCAATCTCGTCCACATTTACTTAAAGCCGATTATCGTTTAGCTAAAAAAATCAGCTTAAAGTTTATCAAATTCACGTGGAACTGAATCGGTAATTTTCTAGAAGTAATTAATTTTTAATGAATTGGATAATCCTCTAATGAGTGTCTGATGTTCCTTCCTTAACTTTACGATAATCAATCACTGAATTTATCAGCAATGGGTACGTATATGATAACACATTTGTATACGTAACTGCATTTATTTTATAATTGCTATATCTGTATCGTTATCGCTCTTTGTTATTATTACATACAATATAACAGCAAAAATTTTGATGTCAATCAGTATCTTCAATGCGTAGTATGTATTTATTTGTAAATATTTAAGACGAGGACCTGAGTTACTGCTGTAATCTCTGGACTGTCTTGAATTTTGGTTGGAGTTTGTAAACATCCACGCAGAAGGGATTTCGGAACCTATAATTGGGTGAAACAGGTGTGAAAACTAACGTGCTTGTTTATTCACGAGTAGCACACGTGTGATATAGCCAATCTAGTTCGACGTCAGTTTCAGCCGCATTCGGCGGCCTTTTTCAAAGCACGGGCGTAACCGTTGCTCGATCGGCACTCAGCCGAGCGAACCGAGGGCACGAACATTTGTGTCACACACGTGCACTCCTTGAAAAAGGCCGCCGGATGCGGTTGAAAATCAAATCTGATTGGAACGGTCATATAACATGTGAGTTACCCATGAGTTAGTAAAAAATTGATAAATCTGGGTTCAGAATTAATGTTTTAAAATCGAAAAAAAAAAAAAATTTCCAGAGAATAAGCTAGGCAATTAGACTTATTAACATTTTATCAGTTAACAGAAACGTACGTCAGATAACATATACTACAGTTACAGAACATAGTCGTCGCGAATCATATACACAAATAAATGAATTGAATTGAATCAATCTTACGGCTACGTTATCAGAGCACGTAACAATTCAAAAGGTAAATAAGAAGGATTATATGGTTTTTATCGCACAGTCTGCAATGGCTAGTGTCAATGTCAACAAGTGTGTAAGACTGATAACATCTGCTGCAGTATTTGTAAACCTTAAAAGTTTGATTCTGGATTTTCGGTAAGTGGGTAGATTGTAATGTCTATTATCATAGTTAAATCATTTAATTTAGAGACGTTTGCAAACAATCTTATCTGGTTTATTGTGCGAAGGTCGCTAGTCACTGCCGTCTACAGTAATACTTACTTGTTCAAATGATTTGCTAATCTTAATATACATAAATCTCCTGTCACGATGTTTGTCCGCGATGGATTCCTAAACTACTTAACCGATTTTAAATTAAATTGGCACACCGTGAGCAGTCTGGTTCAACTTGAGAGATAGGATAGTTTTTATTTTGATTAATAGTCTTTAAATGACAATATCCGAGCGCAGCCGGAATGGGCCGCTAGTTGTCCTATATATCATTCATGTCTAACTCTATTGTGAAGTCAACTTGGGCCATTGATTAATTAATTTATGTCTGCAGCAGTTTGTACATTTTGAAATATAAATGAAATTTTATTTGCTTGTAAGTACAGTCGTCTATGTAAATGTCTTATCCTATTGTCAGATGAGTAATTGATCGCTCTTTTTTGCGGCTTTTGACATGGTCGCTCAGTGATTGTTAGGATGAATAACTATCGATACCAACGTTTGAAGTGACTTTCCATACGGTTCACAATGCTACTCCGACTACGATCACTCAAACAGTGACAGGTTCAGAGACAGATTAGTTTTTACTTAACATTGCAGTTTCAGGTTTGGCTCCAACTTTTTATTCACTTTAAGATCAGTGTTTTGTTTTTGGATCTTTTGTTTCAAAACTTATTTGAATATTTTTAAAAGTATCTGTTTTTCTAATTCTTCAAATCTAAATCTTTTCTTTACCTCTGGTGTCTCACGGACTTCTCAGTTTTTCTAAAAATAACTTTTAAATAATTTACGATGTTTTACTATTGTATTGCATCAAGATCTGAATGCAATGAACGAAGAACATTTTTGAGGAAAATTGCAATACACGTTATTTGTGGCATTTACCTTAAATATCCTAATGTCACTTAAAACTTGCGTCATTGTGTATGTCATTATTTTTTTCTTGTAACCTAGATGCTACATGCATTAATTTTTTATTTTTTCTCGTCTTCGCAAAGATTAAAATAATAAATAATAATTTTACATAAAATAATTCAGATATGATACAGATTTGGTTTCCGAAACACGATTAAAGTGATTGAACTCGAAAGAAGAATAAATCATGTAGTTTCTCCAAAATCTCCATTTCGACATTCCCGTCAGTGGAATGAATCGATACCAGTTATTTTCTATCGAAGACATTAGTTAAAAAAAACAATTCGTACCATTTCATCGCATCGGGTTAAAAGTGTTGTTGTTGTGTTCATGTTGTTCATGTCAGGTATATATTATTGACTAGCAGTGCCCCGCGGTTTTACCCGCGTACTTCCCGTTCCCGTCGTTCCCGTAATTTTCTCGGGATAAAAAGTGTGCCTATGTGTTCTTCCAGACTATAATCTAACTGTATTCCAAATTTTAGCCTGATCCGTTCTAACATTACGGCGTGATTGAGCAACAAACATCCATACTTTGACATTTATAATATTATATTGGGATACATAAAGAATCATTCCCACTGTCAAAAACGTAAACTCTTAAACGACCTAATCTCGCGAAGTTTTACCAAAGTTCTCTTTTCTCTGATGCTGTGTTTATTTCTCATTTCTATGTCCAACATTGTGTAATGTCCTGACCAATTAATGTACATAAAATTAACGTGCTCTATTACCGCATGTTATCAGTCGAATTAAGGCCATCTTCGATTACAGTTGGACTTGAGTAGCGGAATTGTTCAATCGTATAGAATTCAATAGCTTTACCAATGAGTTTCAATGAGACTGCGCGCAGATTAACGTGTACAATTATGTGTTTTTGTTTTAAAGGACCGGTACCTTGTTTAGCAACTTTTTCGTCAGTCGTAATCATCTGTATATAAACCAGGTTTTTTGAAATTCACATTACTTTTAGTCGAAACAGAGAGTATAATATGTAACGTTTTTTGGATTGCCTAATCAACAGTCTGTAATGGTTTTTGCGTGAAAGATTAATAAATATCCTTACATACTGATAAACTTTCAAGTTTTTGATATGAGTAAGGATTTTAACTCATTTTAATTAAGTTTAAACTATATCAAAACTTTCGTTATTATACTGACTCTGTAAACATTTTTCTGCTGTATAAATAAAATGCCAGTGAAACGACACTTCATGTAAATGGCATCGTCCATGAAAGATAGTTAAATTATATGGATATTCATCATCAACAGCCCACTATGCGTTCCCACTGCTGGGACTCGGGGCCTTCTCTCGCAAGGAGAGAGTTAAGGCCATAATCCACCACGCTGGCCCAGTGCGGGTTGGTGGATGACACATGACTTCGAAAGATTCTAGGTACATGTCGGTTTCCTCACGATGTTTTCCTTCACCGTTTTAAGTTAGCGGTATTGCGCACATGACTTCGAAAAGACAGTGGTGCGTGTGGGGTTTGAACCCGGGGTCTCCGGATCGGCAGTCGCCGCGCCGTTCTCCCGACTAGACCAGCCGTAACTTTGGATTATTATTTGGATATTGATTGTACAAAAATAATAAATTTTCGAAAAAAATATTGTCTAACTGGGATGAAAAATACTTTACGACTTATTCTCATTTCTCAAACCTACGTAAGATTACTTAAATATAGATCGAGCGAACGAACGCACATCGTGCCACCAGAGTTTCATGTAGGTATTAGAATATTATCATCTCGTTAACGATACAGTGAGTTTGTATTAACTACAACTTTTTAAAACGCTTCTAAATTACAACCTTTGTTTTAGTTCTGAAGCCTACTGTGCATTGTGTTACAAAGTATCGTAGTTAAGAAAGGGCCACAGCTCGGGCCTATGTTAATAAAACATTTCTAATAACAAACCTAAGATGTTTAAACAGAAATGTAAAGTTTATTCACAATATCAAACATTAGAAGAGCACTAGTATCTTAACACAGGGTATCTTACAGCAATGACTTCAGAATGTAGAAATATGTCCAGAATGTAATCGGATTTTGTAAATTAATTTAAGATATAAGAATTGCCGTCCAATTTGATGATTGTCATAGATTTATTTTTGATCAAGCGGAGTATGCCTACGCTATTGTTTACTCCACGTCAGTGACTTAGTTCAGTTGCGTAGAGAAATCAATAGTCCATGTACAACTTAACAGTCATGTTATTGGAGTCGTCCCTGTGAGACTTTAGTCGTTTATTCCAATTCTTGAGGCGTGTCTGGCAAGGTTCTTGCATAATAACTACCTCTATTTGACCTTGCAGCCTTGCACACTAGTCTCCGTAGACGCTTGGTCATGGAAAGCTTTTTTTTCTAAATCAATACTAAATGACAGAGATGGCGGTTCTCCTGAATACTGCAAATGCTTAGAACGTGATTTATGGAAAGAGGGTAGCCGTGCCGTGGGACAGATAAAGCGAAAATAATAGCCATTGAAGGTATCGATTTTTATAAGTATTAAACGTTAAAATAAACTACATCCATTTAAAAAAAATATCAAAAGTTGCGTAGGTACATGGTTTGTCATATTGAGAATAAACTTAAAAGATGCACTATTCAAAATTCATTCCAATCCATCCATAAAATAAAGTAGCCAAGTGCGAGTTGGACTCGCCCATGAAGGGTTCCGTTCCAGCAAGTAACATAATATACATAGTACACATAGTTCTTGTAGTTCGTTGTAACTTTGATCGAAGTTTTAATAATAGTGTATTTATGACGTACTAAAAAAAAACTACTCATCAGATCGAGTTCAAACTAATTTTCGTTGGTAGTTTTCATGGTAATGTACATCATATATTTTTTTTAGTTTTTTCATTCTCTTACTTTAGAAGTTAGAGGGGGGGGGGACACACATTTTACCACTTTGGAAGCGTCTCTCGCGCAAGTTATTCAGTGTAGACAAAAATTAGTTTAGAAACCTCAACATCATTTTTTAAGACCTATCGATAGACACCCCACAAGTGTAGGTTTGATGAAAAAAAATTTTTTGAGTTTCAGTTCTCAGTATGGGGGGCACCCCTAATTTTTGTTTTTTTAAAAAACTTTTATAAAAATCTTAATGCGGTTCACAGAATACATCTACTTACCAAGTTTCAACAGTGTAGTTCTCATAGTTTCGGCAAAAAGTGGCTGTGACATACGGACGGACAGACAGACAGACAGACAGACAGACAGACAGACAGACAGACAGACAGACAGACAGACATGACGAATCTATAAGGGTTCCGTTTTTACGTTTTACGGAACCCTAAAAACTGGGAAGATTTATCTTCTTGACATGGTTTATACAATTTACAGCTAAAACAATACCTGTTCTTCGTATACCGCTTTCCTGTATATGGATTCTGATCATGTCCATGAGACGGATTGCTAGTTTTTGTGCCTTGTGCCACAAACCTTGCGCCTCGTGGCCGGTTTCTAAACCACCTCATGCGAGTCTTTCATGCTTTATTGTAAACTTTACATTGTAATGAGTATTTACGTGTTGTTACGGCTTAAAATCTATGTAAGGGAACATTTTAACTTACGTAAATGAACATTGTAAACAATGAATGCTTTTAGCGATAATATCGCCAGTTGTTTCTTTGGTTTTGCTGTTTTCATAAATCCATGTTTTTTTTCACTGGTAGGTCTAAAATTACTCCTCACTTAATAAACTTTTTAATAACTCACTAATCACTTAATATTTTTTTTTTCTTTTTGATCGTGATAATTCTACTTATTGTGACTTGATTCATCCCGATGTAACTATGTAACAGGTCGTGGCTATATTTTTCTCTTTGATTTTATTGTACTAATTTTCCTTAATCTCGACGATTTTCCCCATTTTGTCTCCTCAATAGCCACGTCGAGGCACAGATGGAATTTATTTTGATTTTCCTGTTTTGTTACCTGTACACGAAGGTGGCAAACCAGATTTTGAACCGTGTCAGCGCTTACCATTTACGTTAACTGTTACTTAATTTCTCAAGAACTGAATTCTAGAGCATTTCTGTGAAAGGTTCTTGCGATTCCTCTTGAATTCCTATATGCCCCTGCTTAATAAGCCGTAGCCTAGCATCTAGTTCTCTGAGATTCTTGGTATACGTTGCGGATATTTAGAACTTGTGTAAATGTATGTGACTGATAAACCATACCAACGTTGCGGGAAAATTACCAGTAGATACATGTTTTTTTCAATAAAAAAATAAAACTTAAAAAGTTTAAACATTAAGTAGTCCTTTTAATTATCATTATTTTTGAGTATTTATGGCACGATCATCTAAAAATAAATATGGCAGCACTGTTCACGGGCAGTTTGTACGCGTCACTTCCGTTGTATATTTTTCTTATGGTTTTAGTCTCACATTTTCTTCAGTTCGGTAGAGCACCGAAATCATATCTCCTCCAAGCCTACCATAAAGAACTTTATTACAAATCGTGAACATTACATTTGAAATACATATCCTACTATCCTACTATCCTACTAATATTATTACTGTCAATGTATGGATGTTTGGATGTTTGTTGCTCAATCACGTCCTAACGTATGAACGGATCGGGCTGAAATTTGGAACACAGATAGATTATAGTCTGGAAGAACACATATGCTACTTTATATCCCGAAAAAACAACAGGACGGGAACTACGCGGGTAACACCGCGGGGCGCTGTTAGTATTATAAATGTCAATGTATGGATGTTTGGATATTTGGATGTTTGTTGTTCAATAACGTCCTAATGTATGAACGGATTGGGCTGAAATTTGGAACACAGATAGATTATAGTCTGGAAGAACACATAGGCTTTTTACCGGAAATTTTCCGGAATTTTCCGGAATAAAAACTTAACACTTTTTATTCCGGAAAAACAAGGAGAACAACGGGAACGGGAACTTCGCGGGTAACACCGCGGCGCGCTGCTAGTACCTAAATAAGTATTATTTGGTTTCAATTAGACGTAATATAACATGACGTGTTCCGGTAGGTAAAGTTTACAAAAGGTTCTTAATATTGAGATAATCTAATCAAGATCATCAATCATTTACACTAAATTCGGAACATATGTAGATACGTCAGTATGCGATTACGGTTTTCCGGGTAATTTCTCGTGATAAGTCAACATTGCCCTTGACAATGCAACTGCATGTACTTAAAGAATTGCATTTGGCTTAATTTATGTAGTCGACTGGATTTAGTCGCTACTAAGTTATCATACTAAATTCAGAAGCGAAGATTGCTGGCTTGGTTCTGGAACTTGGTTCTGAATTCAGTCAACTAACCTTGCTTCTAAATTTACTTTATTTGAAGGTTTCGTAATAATACTTAAATAATGTAAATTATCGAAGTTAGCTGGCCCGGTGGCTTAGTTTGTAGTAAGTGCGAAGTCGTAGGTCGTGGGTTCGATCCCCGCCCAGTGCAAATATTTGTTTGATGAATTCAAATATTTGTACTGTGCCTGGGTGTGTTTTCTGTGTTTAATAAGTATGTATTTAAAAATATGTAAGTATTATTTCAGCTGGCTTCCATAATACAAGCTTTACCTAGTTTTTGGTCAGATGGTGTTGTGAGTGAAGTGTCCACCAATATTTATTTATTTTATTTTATATTTATTAATAAACGTATATGTAAAGTAAATGCACCATAAAATCAATAGAGAAATTATTTATTTAGTATAATAAGTTTAAACAAACAGATAGCAGTTATTGTTGAAGACGACCGATAGGAAGAAATGGAACGAGAGGAAATACTCTATTGACCTCATATAAGGGGCGCGCGAAAGAGTTTGAATGGCTGATCCTCAAAGGACTATATGGACTCGTTTGCTATAAATATTACTAGACATTTCTTACACAACACTATCTACCTCCAAACTATACAAAGCCTGTAGCGGCATCGTTTCATGGTTGATGTTCCAAAGACACGAACAAAGAGGTTTGACTCTACTTTTGTGATAAGAACGTCTAGACTGTGGAATGACTTGCCTGAGTGGGGTTTTCCCGATGGTTATAATCTTGGTGTCTTCAAATCGAGAGTGAATCGGTTTCTTCTAAGCACGCTCCATCTTAGACCGCATCGTCGCTTAACATCAGGCGAGATGGTGGTCAAGGTGTAAACCTATAAAATGTTAAAATAAAAGCTAGAAAAAGAAGATAACTGATTTAATCCCACTTCCTAATAAACCCCCTAATATTATAAATGTCAAAGTATGGATGTTTGTTGCTCAATCACGCCGTAACGTATGAACGGATCGGGCTGAAATTTGGAACACAGATTATAGTCTGGAAGAATACATAGGCTACTTTTTATTCCAGAAAAATAACGGGAACAACGGGAACGGGAACTTCGCGGGTAACACCGCGGGGCGCTGCTAGTAATATTATAAATGCGAAAGTTTGGATGTATGGATGTTTGTATCTATTTCTAGCGACTACTACTGAAGGGATCTTGATGAAATTTGCTACATAGATAGATAATATTCTGGAACAACATATAGGCAGTTTTATAAAACCGGTGAAACTACGGAATGCCACTAGTACTTATATAATATGCTATCAGTGCCCCGCGGTTCTACGCGCGTAGTTCCCGTTCCCTTTATTTTTTCGGGATAAAAAGTACCGTATGTCGTCTTCCAGCATATTATCTATCTATATTCCAAATTCGGCCCGATCCGTTCAGACGTGATAAGAACGTCTAGGCTGTGGAATGAGCTACCAGAGTGGATTTTTCCTGATAGTTATAATCTTGGTGTCTTCAAGTCGAGAGTGAATCGGTTTCTTCTAGGTAAGCACGTTTCATCGTAGGCCGCATCGTCGCTTAACAACAGGCGTGATGGCGGTCAATTCTCAAGTTAAAAAAAAACTATTCAAGTCAAAAAAAAAAAAAAGACGTTATGACGTGATTGGGCAACAAACATCCAAATATCCAAAATCCAAACATCAGTACAATGAAATTTATAATATGAGTGGGATTAGTGGCATCCTTATAATGCATAGGAATACCCAAAAACATAGATTTTGCATGTGTACTTGTGTACCTTATTGGCACCTTAGTGGCAAAGGTGTGGATAGAGGACACCTAAAACGGAATTAAATAAACCCTATGCATCGAAGAGTCGTACACTTTCCAATGCTATCCTTATTCCCATACAAGGGATTGCTGCGTCATGACTCGTTGCGTCAAATAACCACATCAAATATCCTATAATTAATAATACTACTAATTAATAAGTTACGGCTGGTCTACTCGGGAGAACGGCGACTGCCGAGCCCCGGGTTCAAATCCCACGCGCATTACAGTAATTTCCGAGTCATGTGCGCAATGACGCTAACTTAAAAACGGTGAAGGAAAACGTCGTGAGGAAACCGACATGTACCTAGAATCTTTCGAGGCCATGTGTCATCCACATATGAGCACTTGGCCAGTGTGGTAGTTTACGGCCTTAACTCTCTTCTTGCGAGAGAACACCACGAGTTCCAATCGTGGGAACATTTAGCTGCTATTGCTATTGGGCTGCTTAAGCTAATAATACCTTATATTGTTTCCTACTATTGTTTCCGTTTCATTTTACCGTGTATGATAGTTCTAAATTCAATTCTGAATGTGTATGTTACTTTTTGTAGGTACAGATCATGGACGTATAAAAAAGTCGGACGTAGTCTCTAGTAGCTTAAACAAAAACTGTGTCACTAGAGTCGCCCACATTTGCACGTGTGCGTTGTCAGGTTGTCACTAGAGTCGGGTATATTTGCACGTGTGCGTTGTCAGGTTGTCACTGATAGGCTGACACGCACACATGTACACAAGTTGCGCGTGTAAAGACCCACTGATGTGTGCGTGTCAGCCTATATGTGACAGCGCACACGTGCATATTATGTGGCCGACTCGATGGACACAGTTTTTGTTTTAGCGAAACACTACGTCCGACTTTTTTTTTGTACGTCCATGGTACAGATGAATGTTAAAAAATCCGGGCCGCTTTCAATATGCAAGGAAGTACTTAATATTATCAGCCACTGATCTAAACGTATCTCAAAATTCCTCTAAACCACTTTTATGAATGCCTAAATGTTTAGCCGGTCTTTATAAGTACCTATTACTATTGGGAACTAATCCATTGCAATGTCATTGCCAAAGCAATGAAGCATGAAGCATTGAAGTAAGGTGAGCTACTAATTCGCTTCCCGTTCAATCTGGTAAAATTGATGCAAGTTCAAGGTGTAAAATGTGTACAATATAAATAACTCAATTACTTAAATCATTCAAAGTGTTGAAGCAACGACATCATCATAACTTGCACCCTGGAAATATTTATATCATTGGCTCAAAACATTCATTCCGGTAATTCCAGCAGTTTCATTTGATGAGGTGAATTCTATTACTGGAAAATGTCCAAAGCACCAAGCCTTAATGAAAATAAGAGGACTTGGATTCTATTCTAGGATCATTTCGATTAGGAATAATAACTGTATAGTATAATTTTAAATGCGACGGTAATGTACGTGTAGTGAATGTGGTGTGCAAATGTTATTGGATGCAAGTTCAAGTTCAATGTGTTTAAGGTATAATAAATAATCGTTTTTGTTTTGTTTTTGTGGTATAATCTCAATATTATCTGTTTTATTGTCATTGTTAGTAAAAATAATAAACAAAAACTGAGGCGATTTTAAATACTATACTATTTTGACCAAGGGGAGAAAAAGCTACATACTCAGCATTGGGTCCATACAGGATGAAATTGATGATGACAATGACTTCTAACTAAACCGCAAGGCCATTCGTACTTAAATATTAAATAACCTATAAAAATAATAGTAGGTACTTATAGTGAAAATATTTCTTCATTTGAAATTGTGAGCAATTAAATATTTTCAATTTCACAAGGATACGGTGTATAAAAGAGCTATAAACTACCGTTGCAATTTTGTTCGGTATTTCCAATGTAAACTTGCGACGTTTAAATTTTATCGCTGCATTAAAATACCTAAGGTTATTATAAACTAGTGCCCGTCCAGGATTCGCACGGGCAAATCTATACAAATAAATAAAATTAGAGTGTCTGTATGTTATATCAAATGAACAGCTTTTTATTAAGTTCAAATGAAAGTATCTAACTTAGGCCTACTGTCCACGCACGCGTCTTTTGTCGAATGCATGCATCCTACGAACAAACGCAAGACGTGCGGCTGTCGTGTCGTTGTCGTTTCGTGGACACAGACTTCATTATTTGTACGCAAGATGCAAGCATTCGTCTTGCATCCGACAATTGTCGAAATCGTGCGGATGTCGTGCAGCTACGTGGACAATTGGCCTTAGTGTCACGCGATAACAGTGACTAATTATTATTCTTTTAAACTATCACGTCAGTTCACACTACATTAGAAATACGTTAAATGTATATTTCGAAGACTCGCTGCACCATAAACCACGGTAAATATTACGCAATTCATTAAAACTAGTGAAATAAACCTTCGTATAGGGCATTTTTTCTTGTTATTATAAACAAATACTTGTTATAGTGCAAGAACTATAACCGTTACACGTGAAGTATTATTTAAAGTGTATTTTATTTCAGCCTGTTCGGTCCCAATATTGGGTAAATGCCTTTTCCCTTCCCCTGCAGTTGTAGTAATTTGTACCATATTTAGATTCAGAAAAAACAAAATTTGCTTCTTCGGTAGTTTTATACAAATTCGTACATGACATCAGTCGTAAAATATTCTTATTCAACTAATATTTTGTATGAAGCACTCAACGGCAAATCAGTAATTAAACTCAACTGCGCCTGGATTCTCGGCCGGATATTGACTTGGCTTGCCTTGTTCAATAATTACGCCTTGAGAGTAAGAGGTACAGTTATTGTCGAATGCGTTAGAATAGGCTCCTTAGTAGACAACCGTCGACCATTACCTTACAAAGCGCCTGTTTCGATGACTAGATAACCTTGACGAGCACGTAACTGTAATGCGATCCTAGACTCATTCATTATCTAGCTTGAAATATATATATATATATGTACTTATATATTTTTAAATAAAGAGTGACAAGACGTGCAGGACATGCGCCTGATGGTAAGCAACATGCCTACCACATGACAGCACAGTGACACGCAGCTATTGGAACATGAAGAGTCCAAATCATTACCTAGCACTGCACTGCGCTCGTCACCCAGAGATCTAAGATGTAGTATCTCTAAGCCCCGTAATATCTCTGGAAACATTGCCCTTCAAACCGGAACACAGTAATGTTTGCACATTACTACTTGGCGGTAGAATAACTGGCAAAGGTGTGGTACTTCCCCAGGCAGATTCTGCTAAGAGTCCTACCACTACAAAAATTCTATTCTATTTAAATAAGTACACCAACTAAAATACACACAAATAACCCCATTCACGAGCTCGTGCGATATTAAAAAGAGACTCAGATGAAAATCTATGAATGTACCAAAAGCGGCCCTACTAAATTTTAAATACATGACCATGTCAAAAGGTGCAACCTCATAGTTGATCTAGTTTTGGATCAACCGTTCAGAAATATAGAAGTTAAATCATTAAAGTTTTGTGTAGTGAATTCGAATCAATTTTATAACAATACATATTTGCGCAGTTTTCTTACACGTGCGAAATTGGCTAAGTTTCGGTACAATTAGTTTCGTTTAGGAGCCTGACTCTACTTTATTGACATAGTTTAGATTTAAGTTTAAGTCAATTTCAAGGTGTTGCTAATTATTTACAAGGCGTAAATTTTGTTCGTGTTGTTACTCAAT
Organism: Ectropis crepuscularia; assembly: GCA_963693475.1. Classification (NCBI taxonomy): domain Eukaryota; kingdom Metazoa; phylum Arthropoda; class Insecta; order Lepidoptera; family Geometridae; genus Ectropis; species Ectropis crepuscularia. The sequence goes on from OY856340.1 coordinate 7,056,169, forward strand.
TTAATGTCTGTCTTGTCTTGTGTTGTGTGTGGTAGGTATGTTATGAGACCTAATTAATATGTACTTATATATATTTTATTTACCACACACAACACAAGACAAGACGGACATTAAATTTACACACAACACCAATTTCACAGGTGGACAATTCACACACAACACCATCCGACCCCAAACTAAGCAAAGCTTGTACGATGGCGGTTAGATAGCTAGGCCAGATACCTGATATAATACTTATATAGTTTTAAAGACATACTTATTATACATAGAAACACCCAGACACAGTGCAAACATTTGAATTCATCACACAAATATTTGCACTGGGTGGGAATCGAACCCACGACCCTCGGGTTCGCAGGCAGAGCTGCTACCCACTAAGCCACGAGGCCAGTCAGATTGATATTGGTCTCTAGAAATTAATTGGTTGCTTAGGAATACTAGCCTTCAACATAACGGTTACATAATTCAAGCTACACTACTCAAGTTTTATTTATCATGCACTACATCAATTTATAGTGGGACTGAAGGACTGGATGGAGAGTGAGGGGGGAGCCATTAAATCATTTTCTAAATGGCATGACAGTTCTGTATTTAAAATATTAGCAACCACAATTTTACCGTATTTGCAAATTAATTGCTTGCACAAATTCCAGGCAAAGCCCCTTAGGACTTGTTTTATAATTGCCTTGACCGCTAACCTTAATTACCTGTGTTTCTAAGTTTACATACCTAGTTAAATGTATCCTGCGTTTTGTGATTACAAACATGATATTAAATTTAATATGATCGCTGTTCGTAACACAATTTTGAAGTGAAAAATTCTTTGGGCACGTTAAGGACTCTTTGGGTGTGATTAACAATTTTGGAATTCGTGCCATTGTCAATGAACGCTTTATATGAGCAATATGGTATATGTATACATTGTATACTGTGGTTTGTATATTGATTTTATAACATAACTAGTTGTACCCTGCGCATTGCTACGCCATCTGTCGAAAATTGGTCGTAGGTACCAACTCAGAAACCTTACTTGGCTCAGTTTGGTTTTCTTTCTTTGCACAACAACTTTGCCAAAGATCATCACACGATCAAGTCATACGATTCTATAAAGGACATACAAACAAACATTATTTTTGAAATAAATAGATAAATGCGCAATGCACAATTTTTCTCAATTTTTTTATCAGCGGTGTTGGTAATTGTTATAGTATCGCGAGCCAACAAATACCTATAGCGACTAAGGAAGTTTTCCACTTAAAAAAATATCCAAAAATACCCTCCCTCTTATGTATCCAAACCAAACTAAGTAATTAATGAATCGAAGGGTTGAATGATTATCTGGAAACCAAAAACTTAGATACTCGTCGATAGTTTTTATTTAAACACTTAATTTTCCTTGCGTCTTACGTTTGTTTTTGTACTTGTCCACAGATAAATCAGCACTTCAAGATGGCGCGAGTCGAAGCAGTATTCTCGCCGCGCGGGCCCGCGGCCTCGTCTAGTCATAGGATAAGCATGTGTATCGTTGCTTTCATGTTATTAGGTAAGATTGATATTTATATGAAAACACCTTCCTTACAAATGTTCTCGAACTTTTACCGCTGGTTTTATCAGCCATGTGACGTCGCCCTGACCGAAGACTACATCATCATACACAACACACTTTTAATCGGTTTTTTGGATCATGTCGGTTTCATGACCGTATTTTCCTTAACCGTTAAACCCATTGGTGATAGCAAATTCGTACATCTTCACATGAATAAAATCTCAGAAGTTCAGGCATGATTCGATTTCACAATTTGAAAATTAAACGTTTTCGCCATATTGCCAGACGAATTGAACACAAAATAAGGATTTTGAGGCTGGTTAAAATATTATGTCGAGTGCACCAACTTTAGTGTCCAGTACGACCAACTTATTGTAGCGATGGCGGCACGATCGTTTTACATAATGTAGAGTGACAAGACGAGCAGGACATGTGCCTGATGGTAAACGTGCCTGCACATAAGAGCACAGTGACGCAGCTAATAGAACGTGAAGAGTCCAAATCATTACCAAGCACCGCACTGCGCTCGTCACCCGGAGATATACGGTGTTTTATCTCTTAGCCCAGTAATTTCTCTAAAAACATTGCCCTTCAAACTGGAACACAGTAATGTTTGCACACTACTGCTTGGCGGCAGAATAATTGACAATGGTTAGGTTAGGTCCTCCAGGCGAAGTCTGCAAAGAGCCCTACCTAGTTATCTAAGTTTTGCCACCTATTACAAAATTAGACAATTTCTGTGTCTGTGGACGTCAGTAGTTCCACTTTTGGCCGTCGTATAGATAAGTTGGTGGCACCATACGTTTTAATCTTCTCGCAATTCTTTGACAATGACTTTGGTGGTGGCATTGACATGCAGGACGTTTCGCCGGTCCGTTGCCCCCTGCGTGCCGTGTTTATCTTACGTTTGAAGGTTGCTAAACTGCACTACGGTTAGTCAAAGCAAATCGGTTCAGATACCTTTCGTTTTTAGGTCAAGTTTCCTTTGACAAATAAACAAGCCGATTTCGAGAACGATACAATAAAAATAATAACTACAGTAAAGTCAAAACATTTTAGTTCAAACAGATAATTACTGTCGGTAGAGTTTTTTAAATAACGACTTGGTCTTTTAACATTGATAAAACAGTATTTTACACTTAAGTCAATAAGTAATAAATTGGTTTACCTATACTAATAACACTAATAATAATACTATCACTAATTGTACTGATACAAAGACAAATATCTGTATTAATAAAGTTTAATTGAAGTGACGCTTAGATGATTAGCTTAGGTACGGGACCAGTGATATTTATGAAGAGAGGATCACGCTCAGAATTGCTGAGAATGGTGATGATGATGAATTGAAGACTATTGCAACTATTACTAATGTACGTAATTTAAGTATGAACTACTACTCCTACCCTACTCCCCCCCCCCCTTATTTTTCTCTTCTTCTCCTAATCCAAGAACTATGTACCTAAATAAAAAAAGATTATTGTAAAGACAAAAGTTACGGACCCGGAGTCTGTGGAGTGTTTAAATTAAATATATATATAAAAAAAAAGTATGAAGGTTCTTATAGGCGTGGTAGTGCAGTGGCAAAAACATCCGATTTCATGTACATAGGTGGGGTAGGTTCGACCCCGCATGCATTAATGATTATTTTTCCAAGTTCTGATGCAGTAGTGTGTTAAGCCAGTGGGCTATTAACGCTGTATTCCGGTTTCAAGGTAAATGTTTGCATGAAACTACAAGGCATAGGTATAAATCATCGTGTCACTAGGTGACGAGCGAAGTGCAGTGCTAGCAAATTGTTTGGATTTTTCATGTTCCAATAGCTGCGTGTTACTGTGCTGTGTTATGCAGGCGTGTTCTTTACCATCAGGCACATGTCCTGCTCGTCTCGTCACTTTATACCATAAAAAGGACAACTTGTTACGAAACCGGCATGTTCAAATTTTTTTTTTTTTTCGAGATCGCATCTTTCAACCCGTATTTGGCTAATACTTATAGGGTCTCTCTTTGGAAAAAAGGTCCTAGTTCCTGAAGAGAGAACAGGATAAGCTGTGTATACTTAAACTTATTTATTATGAATTGTAAATATTATGAAAACGTTAGTTAGGATCCTGAGCGCCCTTTCTTTCCCAATATTTTTGGAGGCAATATAGACCATGTGATCTCAAAAAGCCATAAAAAAACAAAGGTGGCTTCAGCGAAACTGGAGAGAACGTGGAGGGAAAGGACAGAGTCTTAACTAACAAAACTAAACTACTAGAAGCATTGCCATTCAGCCTGATAATGCCGCCACCAATTGTCACTGCTGGAAGCTAACCAAAAACAATTCTATACTTGACTGGCCTCGTGGCTTAGTTGGTAGTAGCTCTGCCTGCGAAGCCGAGGGTCGTGGGTTCGATTCCCACCCAGTGCAAATATTTGTGTGATGAATTCAAATGTTTGCACTGTCTGGGTGTTTCTATGTATAATAAGTATGTATTTAAAACTATACAAGTATTATATCAGCTATCTGGCCGCCATCATACAAGCTTTGCTTAGTTTGGGGTCAGATGGTATAGTGTGTGAAATGTCCACCAATATTTATTTATTTAATAAATATAAAGAAACGACTAGGTGCTTGTACATTTCAATTCTAGAGTTTCATTGGTCTATAGATAATTTGCAATATCAGTAATTTATATTTCAATGAACGTATGGATAAGTAATCTTAAATAAATAACTAACATAGTGTTTTCACGAAAGGTTACGTTGTAGGTACTTATTTATCTCAGTCTCAATGCAAGGTGAGATATCTCGAGGTCGGAATTTTTTTAGTGGTAGGTATATTGAACGTGTATTTTTAATAGATATCATTACAGAAAATATTAAGTATAGGGTCGTTAAAACAGTGCCAATTTTATAAAATTGATAGTAAAAGAAATGAAAATATACCTATTTTTTTATAGTATAGAGTGACGAGACGAGCAGGACATGCCCCTGATGGATGCTTACAACATGCCTGCCATATAACAGCACAGTGACACGCAGCTATTGGAACGTTCAAATCATTACCTAGCACTGCACTGTGCTCGTCACCCAGAGATATAAGATGTTCTATCTATATGCCCTGTAATTTCACTGGAAACATTGCCCTTCGAACCGGAACACAGTAATGTTTGCACATTACTGGTTGGCGGCAGAATAACTGGCGAAGTTGTGGTACTACCCCAGACGGACTCTGCAAAGAGTCCTACCACGACTAACTACATAATACATATTCGGGGTGACTTCAGTGAAATTTTGCAAAAATGCAGTTTTAAATGTCATTTGGCGATACTATAAGCTATTAATACCTATAATATGCTTACTCGCTGGACCGGAAACTAAACAAACACAGTGTATCTCTACTTCGCTTTCCGGGTTAGGTATATTACTAAAAGCAACTAATCTGCATGATTTAATACTACCTTGTCCTTTTTTATCGAATGTTCGTAGTTCGAAAAAGCGACATCGTTTCATAGTTGATGTTCCAGAGACACGATCGAAGAGGTTTGACTCTACTTTTGTGATCGTCTAGGCTGTGGATTGCGTTGCCTTAGTGTAGGGTGTGGAACACGGTTTTTCCCGATGGTTACAATATCTGTGTCTTCAAATCGAAAGTGAACCGGTTTCTTCTAGGTAAAAACACGCTCCATCGTAAACCACGTCGTCGCTTAACATCAGGCGAGAGGGCGTTAAAGTGTGAACCTGTAAAAAAAATGTAACGTTCATTGTTTCAGGTTTACCGAGTGCACATTCCCAGAAAGAGAACATATATCTCGATGCTACAGATCTCAACCTCCTTGTGGACCAAACCCACCTTCTCAACTTGGTACAAGTGTAAGTATACTCAACTATATATACTCACAAGCACATGATATATATTCTTACAGCCTTTCAGTAAACCCCAATAAGACGCAGACAATTGTTATTGGGAGTTCCCGCATGATCTCTAAAGTAGACTGGTTCCGGCTTCCACAAGTAATCTTTGCCGGAATCCCTATCTCTATAAGCGACAAGGTTAAAAATTTAGGTATAGTCATAGACAATTTTCATGTGACCCTCAACTGGGAGAAGTTAGTCGCAGAATTTTTGCTTCTGCAGCGTCTCACAGGAGATTCAATCATTTTCTTCCGATCGCTACCAAGACTGCGCTAGTAAAATCTCTTATATTCCCAATATTGGACTACGCAGATGTATGCTATCTGGATTTAACTGAAGAGCAATTAGACAAACTCGAACGCCTACAATTTTTTTTCATCCGGTTCATATTCGGTTTACGAAAATATGATCACGTTTCTCATTTTCGTCAAAAGCTCAAATGGTTACCAATTCGCCTTCGCCGTAATTCTCACATTTTGTATTTCCTTTATACAATTCTATTCAGTCCTACCACACCTTTTTACCTGAAGAAGCGGTTTAATTTAATTGAACCGAAATCCTGTCCCCTTCGTTCTACCCGATCTCTCAAATTAAACTTTCCTACCTCTACTCATTGTAATCTTTCCATTTCTAAATCCTTCACTGTGCAAGCTGTCCTACTGTGGAATTCTCTTCCTCTGTCTGTCCGGCAAGCTAATTCCCTTCAAATTTTCAAAAACCTTGTTTATAACCATTTTCTTACCTTCCCCTAATGGGTACAGGCCTATGTTCAGCAGTGGATGTCTTGCGGCTGATGATGATGATGAATAACAAATGCAGAAATTGAAAACATCCCACAAAACCGATTTTGTCGAAGAGATTGAAGTGACGAAAATTATAGGTGGTCGGTTAATTGTACATACTCTATTATCGAAACAATAGCTTCCAACGTTTTCAAGAATCTACAAAAGTTTGCTCGTTTGCTCAGTTTCGGTATTGAAAAATGCATCAACCACGTGACTATTCACGCCGATCGTAAGTAAATTATGTGTAGATACTAGTCTTGTAGATTTTTTTTTAAAATAAAGATGGACGAGACGAGCAGGGCATGTGCCTGATGGTAAGCAACATGCCTGCTACATAACAGCACAGTGACACGCAGCTATTGGAGCATGAAGAGTCCAAATTATTACCCAGCACTTCACTGCGCTCGTCACCCAGAGATCTAAGTTGTTATATCTCTAAGCCCTGTAATTTCTCTGGAAACATTGCCATTCAAACCGGAACACAGTAATGTTTGCACATTACTGCTTGGCGGTAGAATAACTGGCAAAGGTGTGGTACTTCCCCAGGCGGACTCTGCTAAGAGTCCTACCACTACCAAGATTCAACATTAGCGCGAATAGGCACCTCATTGGTAAATGTGCTCTAACTTGCATAATATTAGTGACTAGCGGTCCGTTTCGGCTTTGCTCGTGGTAAATAATGATATAGCCTACAGCAATCAGGTATGTCGAACAAATCCAACGATGAAATAATTTCAGAAATCGGCCCAGTAGTTCCTGATGTTAGGGTGTTTAAACCAAAGATTATGTAGCCTGTATGGGTATATTGTCTTTGGTTTAAACAAACAGCTAGCTAACTCTTCAGCTATTTAATATTAGTACAGATTGCCATCAGGCAAGTTATGGTGAAACGTAATTAACGTCCGCGCTCTGTATAGAGTACAAAAATTAAGTCGTTTTTTTTTGTTTTTATGGAATTATATTTTTGTTTTCGCAGATATGCCTGATTATCATCAGCCGCGATTGATTATCTTTCACTGATAATAATGTGTTATCTCTTTGTGTCCGCCACATTCTTAGTTTTAGCAAAGTCAAGGTCGCTGGAGCAAGCTGTTAAAATTAATATTACCCATGCATAACCAATGTTCGCCTATCATCGACTTATTTAAACTTGATTGTTCCAGTGGTGAATACAACACAACCCTCACAATGACTGCGGTTATCCAACACCCAGACATCGTACAACTAGTCCCTGGGAAGATCGAATTACCGGGGTCAGACGAGCCCAACGCTTCAGCCGTCATAACCTATGAAATATGCGCATACGGCAAGAGTCCGGGGCACTCTGAGGTCACATTCAACGTCACACCTTCGGGATTCCTCAAGTAAGTTGCCGCTAAAAAGGAAATTTACTCACTGATTTGCGTACATAAGGTGCTATATTTGTCTGTTCCGCTTTCACATTGCACCGAGGTAACGGTAAGATAAAATTTTGCATAGACGTAGAGGACAGAAGATGTAAAGTGGAATAAGCTTTCATCAAATCTGTCAGATACATCATTCCCAAGAGATCTCAAGACCACTTGCCGAAGTTTGATGGCAAAGCAGAAACGAATGACAGTTGATGGAATGAAACGATTAAAAACGACGGCAAAGCATGTTTTTTCCACTACTAGTTAGTCCATTATAATACACTAGCCGAACGCGCTCGCGTTGCTACGCCATCTATCGAAAATTGGGCGTACCAATTCAAATTTTGAACAAATTCGGTTAGTTTAGGTTCTAATGACGCAACCTTTAAAATATGACATTACAGCATAATGTCATATTTTAAAGGTTGCGTGACGCAACGAAAGCTCTCAAAAAACAATATTTTCCCCGTTTTTGTTACATTTTTCATTCATGCTCGGCTCCTGTTGATAGTAGCGTAGTGTTAAATAGCCTATAGCCTTCCTCGATAAATGGACTATCCTACAGAGAAATAATCTTTCAATTCGAACCAGTAGTTCCAGAGATCCTTGCGTTCAAACAAACAAACAAACAAACTCTTCAGCTTTATAATATTAGTATTAGTATTATATAATACATAATATATTACATTATATTCTTTAGTCAGGAAGTTCAATATACTATATGCTCAAGTCAAGATATAAGATGTGTTGTTTTGATTCGTCAGCAGAATTTCAACACCACAGGTTTTTGGTGTCGAATTTCTCCTTACTTTGTTATTGTAATTAGATCTTCAAAAACATCTACAGAAGCGTAAACATGGTTATTTTGTATTCAATACTATTGTTGACATTTTCAGTGTCAACTTTTCAGTGTCTGAGACGGTCACGTTAAATTTAAATTCTGTTTTATTGAGACTATATCTTGTAATTTTGGATTACTGTGCTTGAGTGCGGGATGAATAAACATTCCATCAAGTGCCAGACTCAGTCGAATCTGGTGGTTATTAATGATTTATTTATAGTTATAATACCTACGTTTTATAATTGTTAGTACATACTTACATATGATACATACTTAATAAGTTATATAGTTACCACTTACCATAAAAAAAAAACTCTTTTCACTTTGGCGCAATATCTGGTGTGAGAAAAAATGTCCAGCAATATTAATCACAATCGGGCCTTTCTAGGTTCTTCCATCCACATTTATTCAATCCGTCTCCATATGATAAAACCTAATGCGACCCAGACTTTAGGAAATTTCAAATAGTATTAAGTTATTTCATGAAACTGCGGTGTTACTCCCAACAGACATAAACAAACATACGACATTGAAATTATCATTGTGTTAGCTAGACGCCACAAGCTCCCAAGTTTCTGCTTAGTTTAGGGGTAGTATTGTCTTAGGTAATTCATTTGTTTATGACAATATGAAGAAATTTATTTTTCAGATTCGTTGATTAACTTATTATTTCACAATTTTTCAGTGTGGATTCCGTGTTCCTACGAGTAGTGGTGATGCATTCCAATGTAATCTACGTCATATCATACATCATGGGGTGGATATATTTCGCCGCATGGTCGGTTTCCTTCTACCCTCAAATCTACATCAACTTCAAGAGGAAAAGCGTCGTCGGGCTGAACTTCGATTTCCTGGCCCTGAACATCATGGGTTTCTCTATGTATTCACTCTTCAATTGCGGTCTTTATTTCTCAGAAGAAATACAGGTAATTTGCTGAACTTGTTTTATTTATTAACTTTATTTTGACACTGGACCGATAAAGAAAACATTACACATGAATTGCTAATGATTCATCCTACTAATATTATACATGTAAAACTTTGTTTTACATGTATAATATACTACGACTGGCCTCGTGGCTTAGTGGGTAGTAGCTCTGCCTGCGAAGCCGAGGGTCGTGGGTTCGATTCCCCCACCCAGTGCAAATATTTGTGTGATGAATTCAAATGTTTGCATTGTGTCTGGGTGTTTCTATGTATAATAAGTACGTATTTAAAACTATGTAAGTATTATATCAGCTATCTGGCCGCCATCATACAAGCTTTGCTTAGTTTGGGGTCAGATGGTGTTGTGTGTGAATTGTCCACCAATGTTTGTTGCTTAATCACGTCGTAAGAACTGAATGAATAAGGATGCTAGTAACTAAATTGTACTGAATTTTATCACGCAAAATACTACGAGTAGTTAATTAGGAATAGTCCTTTTAAAAATTCTGCGCGTATAAAATCAAGACTAAATATCATAATTCTTTTAACTTATATCATAATGGTATCCAACATTTTTGGGATTCTAAGAGTGACATTTTGTGTAAACCTTTCCAGGCTCAGTACTTCGCTCGTTACCCGCGCGGTCACAACCCAGTCCAGCTGAACGATGTCTTCTTCTCACTACACGCTGCCTTCGCTACGCTCGTCACCATCACTCAATGCTTTTTGTATGAGGTCAGTAATCAGTATTGTGAGTTCTTCCCGAATATCTGACTTTGTAGTTCAGTTATTAATTCTACCCACAGAGTTGACGGTCGTGGGATCGATTCCCACCCAAGACATGCAAATATATGTCTTGGGTGGGAATCAAGTAATACGTTACACAAACGTGTAATGAATATGAATGTTTGTTCTGTGGTTGGATGTTTTCATGTAATTAAGTATCTATATATTTTTATAGTTATACAAGTATTCCAGCTTTCTGGTTTACATAGTAGCTATGTTTAGTTTGGGACTGGACAGTGCTGTGTTTGAAGTATCTAACATTAAAATAAATGATATAGTTTTTTTACATATATATAGGCTTACACTTGACCGCCATCTCGCCTGTTTTTAAGCGACGCAGACGATGAGGTCTACGATAGATCCGATAGAGCGTGCTTACCTAGAAGAGACCGATTCACTCTCGATATAGTTATATAGTTGACTAAAATATTCTCGATAGATCTATACTAATGATACACACATTAAAGTTGAAGAGTTGTTTCCAACGCGCTGTTTTGTGAATGAATTATCTTCTATTCAAAAACGTCTCGACACTTAATATCCATAACAATTATGTGACAATGATCTATGGGACTACCTATTACACAAACGTCGCTCTCGCACATCCAAAACTCTGTGCAAAACATTTGAGATTGACACTTTGCTGTTATGGGTAGGCGTGTTGGGTAATTTTTTTAAACTATTAAGGTTCAGACTTGACCACCATCTCGCCTGATGTTAAGCGACGATGCGATCTACGATGGAGCGTGCTTACCTAGAAGAAACCGAATCACTCTCGATTTCAAGACACCAAGATTGTAACTATCGGGGAACACCCACTCAGGCAACCATTCCACAACCTAGACGTTCTTATCATAAACGTGGAGTCAAATCTCTTCGTTCGTGTTTTTGGAACATCGACCATGAAACGATGTCGCTTTTTTGACATACGAGAAGTCCGATAAAAGAAAGGGCAAGGTAGTATTAGATCATTCGCCATCGCCATCATCGCCAAACGGCCCAGCCGTGTTCCGCCATGTTGTCTGGCGACGCCATTAAGGGAAAACGGGTCAGAACAGTTGCAGCATAACAACGAGACCAGATTGTCACACACTGATACATTACATGGGAAGACTAGTCTTGGAGGGTAGCGGGATCCGAGGCACGGTTGCCGCGACCGACCGCAGATAGTTGGGGGCCCAAGTAGTGAGCTAGCCACTCATGAAAGGCTGCCCCGCCATCTAGCGAAAAATCCCGGGATGCGCTATCCTGCCGGTTGGCGACCGGAAGTCAAGGCCAGATAGACATCTCCGGGGGGGCTCGGGCGTCCCCGCAGTCTCCAGACTAGTTTTCCATACATGTATTTGTGTTGTGTGTTGTGACCATTGGTAAGTGTTATGCTGCCTCGTTCTACTTCCGTTTTCCCACCGATCTTCTCTCACACCATACAAAAATCATGATAAAAGTTACAAAAGGAAATAAAGTGTTAAAGCGGCTGCACTCCTTGACCATTAAAGTGCACCTCACTAATATCAGAGGATTGCACTCCAATCTCACGGCAGTCCATCACCATCTCGAGACTGATCAGCCGTCACTTTTGTTCCTAACGGAGACGCAGATAGGTTGTCCGTCGGACGTGGCGTACCTAACATACCCAGGTTATACCCTGGAGCACAAATTCCGGCCTCGTGCTGGTGTGTGCCTGTATGCCCGTGACGACATCTGCTGTCGGCGTCTCCGTAATCTTGAGGACACTAGGTTTTCTGTTATTTGGGTACTAGTGGACACAGGTATAGACAAAATTGTCTATGCATGTGTGTATCGGTCGCACAGCGGAGACCAGGAGACGACTAGGCTCACAGAATATTTAAGTGAAGCGGCGGACGCGGCTCAACAGAAATACCCTTCGGCCCAATTAGTGTTACTGGGGGATTTTAACGGCCATCATAAGGAATGGCTGTTCCCTTACCGGGACACTGACCACGCTGGGCAGGAAACGAGAAAGCTAGCTTTATCGTTAGACCTAACCCAGCTGGTCCAAGAGGCAACAAGAGTGCCCGACGTTGAGTCGCATACACCTTATTGCTTAGACCTTCTGCTGACAACAGATCCAGACCGTTATTCCGTGGCGGTATCTTCGCCGTTAGGCAGCTCCGACCACTGTCTGGTGAAGTCAGTATCCGTCTACCATCCGCCTGATCCCAGCCCCAGAGGCAACCGGCGGATGTGGCGATACAAGTCAGCGGACTGGGACGAGATGCGCTCTTTCTTTGCATCTTACCCATGGCAGTCGTTGTGCTTTACTTCTGGTGATCCCTCAGTCTGCGCGGATGCTGTGACTAATGTAATACGAACGGCTATGGAATATTTCATTCCATACTCCGACGTCCCATTATCCAGCAAAGCTCGCCCTTGGTTTGGTTCTCAATGTAAAAGTGCTGAAGCATTTAAACATGAGGCCTACCTAGCCTGGGTTGATGCTCGACAGCGTAAGGCAAGGGACTTACACCAGAAGAAGAAAGCGTACAACAAGGCTGCTAAGGCAAGCAAAAAGGTTCTTCAGAGGGCTCGTTTTGACCACATTAGTCGAATAGGGAACAAACTAGCTTCGTACCCTGCGGGTAGCAAAGCGTTTTGGTCCCTAGCTAAATCGGTCGAATCGAACTTCTGCCGCCCCTCACTACCTCCAATGCTGAAACCTGATGGGACACTGGCTCACACCGCAATGGAGAAAGCAAACTTGTTTGCATCTCAGTTTGCGGAATCTTCTCGTCTAGATGCTGGTAGCGCGACACCTCCTACTCCACCTGGCTGTCCGACTCTCATGTCAGAGGTACACATTCGCCAAATTGAGGTTCGCAAAGTGCTACGAAATCTGGACGTGAATAAAGCCAGTGGCCCAGATGGTATGCCTGCCCTAGTGTTGAAGGCATGTGCGCCTGAGTTGTCCCCGATACTGACGCGTCTATTTAGACTCTCTCTCGAAACTGGATTAGTACCGAAGTCTTGGAAGCTTGCCAATGTGCAACCAGTGCCTAAAAAGGGTAGTCGTGCTTACCCTGCCAACTACAGGCCCATCTCAGTCACGTCCATACTCTGCAAGACTATGGAACGTGTCTTAAACCACAGGCTCCTGACGTACCTAGAATCAAACGACCTCCTCAGTGACCGGCAATACGGGTTTCGCCGAAACCGGTCCACCGGGGATATTCTAGCGTACGTCACTCACATCTGGAGTGAAGCTATCGAGAAACACGGGGAAGCACTTGCAGTCTCCCTGGATATTTCGAAGGCTTTCGACAGGGTTTGGCATGATGGCCTTATAAGCAAGCTTTCTAGTTATGGTTTGTCTCCTGGGTTTATTTCGTGGATATCGGACTTCTTGAGGGATCGATCCATACGAGTCGTCATTGATGGCTGCTCGTCGGATCAAATGGCTATCAATGCCGGAGTCCCTCAAGGGTCGGTACTCTCTGCGACGCTCTTCCTGCTACATATCAACGATCTGTTGAAGCCCGGTATCTTTGGGTACGCAGATGATAGCACCGTTGTAGAGAGTTACATTTCTAGTGCGAGAGCCAGTGGGCAGCAAACTCAGGGTCTAAGAGAGAGTCTGATCGAGCGTTTGAGCTTGACCCTTGAGGCGGTGTCTACATGGGGCGATGCCAATCTGGTCAAGTTCAACGAGAGTAAGACGCAGGCGTGTCTGTTCTCCGCTAAAAGAAGTCCTTTTCAACTGACTCCAACCTTTAGAGGTGTATCCGTTCCGATTTCTGACCGTCTTGAGCTTTTGGGCGTTACATTGACATCTACGCTGAACTTTGGTTCGTATATCGAGTCCAAGGCCAAATTAGCTGCCAAAAAGCTAGGTGTCCTCTCAAAGGTGCGAAGGTACTTCAAGTCTGAGCAGTTGCTCACGTTATATAAGGCTCAAATTCGTTCTTGTATGGAGTACTGTTCGCATCTTTGGGATGGTTCGGCTAAGTATCAGCTGGAGGCCTTGGAATCGATCGAGAGACGTGCCAAAAGGCTCATAGGCAACGACACTCTTGTGCGAAAAAGACTACAAAGTCTTGAACATCGCCGAAAAGTCGCTAGCCTTTCGGTTTTTTATCAAATACACTTCGGAGAGTGTGCGACTGATTTACATGATCTAATACCACCTTGCCCTTTTTTCTATCGGAATGCTCGTAGCTCGAAAAAACGACATCGTTTCATGGTTGATGTTCCAAAGACGCGAACGAAGAGATTTGACTCTACTTTTGTGATAAGAACGTCTAGGCTGTGGAATGCGTTGCCTGAGTGGGTTTTCCCTGTTGACTATAATCTTTGTGTCTTCAAATCGAGAGTGAATCGGTTTCTTCTAGGTAAACACGCTCCATCGTAGACCGCATCGTCGCTTCACATCAGGTGAGATGGCGGTCAAGTGTAAGCCTATAAAAGTTAAAAAAAAAAAAAAAAAACAGATCAGTTGCACACTCTCCGAAGTGTATCCGATAAAAAACCGATAAACTAGCAATTTTGCGGCGATGTTCAAGACAAGTCTTTTACGCACAAGAGTGTCATTGCCTATGAGCCTTTTGGCACGTCTCTCAATCGATTCCAGAGGTTAACATCAGGCGTATGTAACATCGCCTTGCCTTTTTTATTGGGACTACTCGTAACTCCAGACTGGGCCATCGTTTCATAGTTGACGTTCCAAGATTCGAAGGAAGAGGCATTAGTACCACCTTCGCAGTCAGAACATCTAAACTACTTTGGAATGCGTTGCATGAGCGGGTTTTTATTTCCCTATGAATCTTGAGTCTTCCAGTTTAGAGTTTAGTTTTAGTGAATTTTTAAATGATCGGCTTCTACTTGTTTTGCGCACACATTTTCACAAGCGAAATGATGGATCATTTCGCTTAACATCATGCGCATAGTCAAGTGCAATTCTATTATAGTTTAAAACATATGTTTGCTCATCCTGTTAGCTTAAAAACGGTGAAGGAAACATGTTCCTAGGCTCTTTCGAGGACATGCCTCACCCACCCATCTGCACTGGGCTTAACTCGCTCTTTGCGAGATAAAGTCTCAGTCTCAGTCCCAGGAGTGGGAACATTTAGCGGTAATATTTGGTAGCGTTTAGCTTCATTGTTCAATTTTGTGAAAAATACGTCAGTGTATTTTTTTGTAATTCACTGTAAGAAGTATGATATTAGCCTTAGGGTTTTAAAAGTTGAGAGTTAAAAATTGTCTGAAGTCGCTACATGAAAATGTTGAGCTTCGAATATCCGAACTTAGAACTTCGAATATCCGAAGCAAAAGCTTAGTCTTCTAAGCATTTGCTTCAGCATATTCGTGCTCTCACCGGTTTGTTGATTTATAAACTGTGTGTTCCCAGCGCGACGACCAACGCGTGTCTGTGGGCGGGCGCGGACTGCTGGCGGTGTTCTGCGCGGTGGTGGTGGTGGGCGGCAGCGTGGCGGCGGCCGGCCAGCTGCCGTGGCTGGACTTCCTCTACTACTGCAGCTACATCAAGCTGGCCATCACTCTCATCAAATACATGCCTCAGGTCAGTAGAATAGCTCCTCATCGACCAAGCGGCGCGCGCGACGTAACGCGACGTCATAAGGTCTAAAGTCGCGGTAAAGGTCGCGGCCACATATGGCCGTTGGGCTACATAGGGCTAGACTAAGTCATCGTCAAGTACGACAGGGTTGGTAATGTGTCCGTGGCTGGTTATCCTTGAAACTGCGAACCAAACTACACCACAATCAACAGAAGTAGCGACGGTCAGTTAACTATTTCGGCTGGATTTCCTGTACTACTGCAGCTACATCAAGCTGGCCATCACTCTCATCAAGTTCATGCCACAGGTCAGTAGACTAGAATCGTCGAGTAGAACAGGGTTGGTAATGTCTCCGTAGCGAGTCTTCCTTGAAACTGCGAACCAAATTACACTAAATCAACAGAAGTAGCGACGGTCAGTTAACTATTTTGGCTGGACTTCCTGCAATATTGCAGCTACATCAAGCTGGCTATCACTCTCATCAAGTACATGCCATAGTTTAGTAGTGGGCTTGACTAACTTAAAGGTAACCAGAGTAGCACATGTCTATGCATTGGGCAAGCTGTTATGACTTTTTTTGCAACTACGCCAAGCATCGAGTGCTTGGCGTAGTTGCCGTTTAGTAATAAATGCCGACAATTAGTAGACTAGACCAGACTAAATCAGTAGAAATAGCAACGGTCGTTTAACTGTTACGGCTGGATTATTCTATACTATTGCAGCTACATTAATCTGACTACCACTCTCATCAGCAAGTATATGTTACAGTTCACTAGACTTAAGACTACCGATCCCTTGATTAGACTAGCTAACAGTCGTTAGACAAAACTTATCGCAAGTAGCGTCAGCGAGACTGCACAATTGATTTGGTTAAAATATATCTCAATTTTAAAATGTAACTTTCAAAACACTGCCCATACATCTGATGCAGAACTAATCTATTCGACGGGCTTATTAACACGAGTGTAATGTATGGGAGTTATGCACCTCTCCAAGGTCAAGGTTCAATAGAACGTGGAATAGATAACAATGGAACAAAGTTATACATATTTATGAAGGGTCTTCTAAATTTAGCTTCTTTTAACCCGCCCTACTGAAGGTCCAACTATGAAAGTTGTGTAATCGCGAGTGTTTGACAAAAGGCGTGTGGTATTATTCCCTCCGAACTATGTCAGTCCCAGTTTCTAGAAAGAAACAAGTATGTGTATTAATTATAAATTGTTACAAAAACACGTGCAAAAACTTACTTACTAAAATACTAAATAAACTTCACTTAATTTTTATTAATTAGAATTTCTGGTTTATCCTCCGTCACTACACATATTATTTGAATATTTTGCTAATAATAGTTTAATAGGTATTTATAGTTTGGAAAATGGAGCGCAAAATAGGTCGGACAGACAGGCAGTAGTAATAGGGTACCGGTTTCATTAAACAAATAATGAACTACTAACTATTTGATAGTAATCTGCTGTACTACTACTTGTTATCTCACTGGATATTTTTTTGTAAATACAGTGATGAGACGAGCAATACGTGTACCTGATGATTAAATTTTATTACTTATAGTGTCTTAATGTACAAAACTCTCTTGTTGTTACCATTTACGTACTTATTGTAGTACGCTTTTGTAACATTTGCAATGCCTGTAAAGGGCGACTAAGTTTTAAGTTATCATACCTATTATTATTGTGAGACCATAATGTACCTCCTCCTTGCGTCGATACCCCAATTACTGAGGGTCGTGATCTCTCTTGAGAACCTTCTCTCTGATTACCGATATCTCTGATTATGGACAATGGAATTTTAGTGTGGTGCGTATCTGTGATCGATTTTGCCTGTCACTACTAATTTTTCTAAGTTGTCGTTGTCTTTCCTAGCAATGTGGCCGAAGTACTCGAGCACAATCTGCAGGCATGTGGTGGATAGCCTGGTTTGTATTTTAAGTTCCCTCAAGATGGACACGTTGATACGATGTACATACCAACCAAGACCATAACGATCATAACCACCATAATGTACACTTAGTGGCAAATAAAGATTTGAAATTGTGTAAAACAACAGTTTAAATGTGAATTCCAGGCGTACATGAACTACAAGCGCAAGTCGACGGTGGGCTGGTCGATCGGCAACATATTCCTGGACTTCGTGGGCGGATTCCTCTCCATCCTGCAGATGATGCTGAACGCTTACAACTACAACGACTGGCCCTCGTTCTTCGGGGACTTCACCAAGTTCGGCCTCGGCGCTTTCAGCCTCGTCTTCGACGTGTTCTTCATTCTACAGCACTATGTGTTCTACAGGTATGTTGAATTTGTCTTTACTATAGCGGCGTGTAACTTGAGCGATCGGATTTATAGCAATAGTCATAACTTCTGTACTAAGGTGATAAGAACTTTATTAGTTTCCAAATATTACTCATATCTTAATTACCTATAAATTGTAAAAACCGTTATATTATCACAATCTCACTAGCGAGATTGTAATCTGTCGAAATATTGTGAACTGTTTACTATTTAACGCATTATTTTTCGGTAGATTATAATCTGTCAAAAGGGAAACTATGAAAGGTTTACACTTGAACGAAATATCGCCCGATGTTAAACGACGATGCGGTCTACGATGAATCGTGCTTACCTAGAGGAAATCGAATACAAATGCTTTATTTACCAAAACAAAACGTTTATAGTACACTGCAATACAATGTTTTAACAAAAAAGTAACAATAATTACACAAAAGCATTAGCTTGCCTATGAGCTCCAAACTAACCATAACTTTTTATCATGGGGCTCAAAAATTGATTCACTTTCCTATGAATACATCAAAATTGTAACGATTTCGAAACAACAATCTTAGGCAACGCATTCCATAGTCTAGGTTCTTATCACAAAAGTGAAGTCAAATCTCCAATTTGTTAACAATTTCTACTAAATAGCAATAATACCAATAAAACCGTAACAACTTTAGTAGAAATTGGTAAGTTCGATCCGACGCACGTCTCGAAAGCTCAAGTTATTTGCCGTACAATTTGTTGGAGTCGTCACTAATACTATAAGAGCACGCTTTTGGGTATCAAGTGAAGTAGCCTACAAATTTCAAATAGATAATTCTATTGTAGTATAATCTCTTCTAATGTTTAAATGCATGATTGTTCTCTCTTTTGTTGGCATTTGTTTTCTGACCGCTTCTAGTTGGCCAGACTGAATTGATTAGGATACTTTTGGCAAAGTGCACTCGGAGAAATAAATACCTTTTCAAGTTATTCTACTACCAAGCATTATTGCAAAAAATGCTAGTTTCCGTTTTGAACAGCAAGGTTTTCTGGGAATCACAGGGCAATTGATAAATCATCTAATATACCTACCTATCAGGGCGATGAGCACAAAATGCTGATTTGAACTCTTCAAGTTCATTGGCATACATGTTGCTTACAATCAGATGTCTAATATGCTCGTCCCGTCATTATAATAATATATCATAAACAATTAGGACCATTCATTGAGTATATTTAATAGGTACTGCTGAACCCAATTTCAAATTAATAAAAATAAGATATTTTAATTCGTCGAGCAAACCAAATTAAAATATCTTACGCATGCATGATCCTATCTTTTGCTTGACATACCTACCACTAAAATTTATTTCAATACGCCTGATCAATTTCTAACAGCAAATGACGTGACAACTCCAACGTTTAGTTTGTAAGGCGTGGCATTGCACTATCTTCGGTTTGGGCGCTTACTAACATAGCATTAAGCAGGGTTCCATTAACACACACTAATATTCCATAACAGTAGTTAAAAATACAAGACGAGGAAAAAAGTGATTAGTAAATTTGCTAATTCATTTATTAATTGATTCGGAAATCAAAGAACACTTGGAAGAACGGACCAATTAAAACAATTGAGAGTTTTTCGCTTATTATTTGAAAAATAAATTTACTTCTGCGGAACTTCTAATGATTTAGAAACACAAATAAATAGATAATTAATTATATGTACTTGATGACATGATACATCTATGACTGAAGATTTATGTAGTACTTACTTGGAAGAATATATGGACATTTTGGAGGTTGGATATACAAAATCGTAAAGACTCAAAAACAATTCAGAAGGATGGATGGATGAAAATCATGCAATGCATGACGAAAGGATCAGAACTCTACTGGAAAAAAATACGGACAGCAATTCCATTCAGAAAATGGAAGTACCAAACACAATATAAGAAGATTCAAGTTACTGAAGTGAAGAATTAGATTTGATCGAATATTTACAAAGAAGTAAATTAATATTACTAAAGAAGATCACACGACCAGTCGGTGTACCCGCAGTATTAAGAATTGTGGGACAAAACAAAGAAGATAACATTTTTTGGTTACAACAAAATCTAAAACTACACAATTACATCAAAATCGAAAACGAGTCACTAACTCAATCTCCTCTACACACAAAAACTGTCGCATCAA
Source organism: Ectropis crepuscularia (assembly GCA_963693475.1). Lineage (NCBI taxonomy): Eukaryota > Metazoa > Arthropoda > Insecta > Lepidoptera > Geometridae > Ectropis > Ectropis crepuscularia. The sequence continues at coordinate 7,076,344 of OY856340.1, forward strand.
CACAAAATCATCGACAAACATACCAAAACCAATTACAAGAATCCTAAATACCTGTAGGTAAACGAAAAAAAAAATTATACACTCAAAAAATCATAAAATATCCATTACCTACACTACGAATTTCAACAGAACCATCGATCATTGGGGCATCAAACATCGAGCTTACGCTTTCAAACGGACGCAAAATTCCAAATTAAAAAATGGCGCAAAACTGTTTTTAAAAAATTTCACTTGGCTAAAGAAAAAAAATGTGACTATTATTTTCAGAGCTCGCAAAGATTTTATCATGGTAAGGAGTAGTGACGAAAGTTCAGATATGAGCAGCGGGGAAGGAAGAGATTTCTTTTTGGTGGACGAAACGTGGTATGTACCAGGACTTATTAACACACTTCTGTGATTGTCAACTCTGTTGTTATTAGATTTAGAGTTTAAATTCTAAGCTTTTTTCTAAGGGGGTGGCGAAGCTAATTTCTGGTTAAATGACGCTTTTGGTGATGTTGGTTTTGGATTGTACATTTTTCGTTGTGTTTGTAATTTAAATTAAGATCAAAACATCACTTTCAAAGAACACTTTAAATAAAGCAATGAAATATTTTACATTTTTCGAATTCCACAAATGGTATACTTAATCGAAATATTAATGTAATATAAATAATCGAACAAAAAAATAACTTTGATTTAGCTTTTGCATAGCTGATAGTTTTTAAAATACTATTTACATTATATCAAATATGGGCATACATTTATATCTAAAATGCTCATATCTTTCAGCAAGCTTGCCAAAGTGTTAAAATTTGATGTTGTTTTTTTTTCGGTTCGCCACCTTCTTCCCTTTATTTTAAAGATCACTTTTAATAACATGTTTTAAAAATTTTAGGCACGCCGAAGAAAAGAATAAGTACGACCTAAACGGGAAGGTGTAACGCAGGACTGAGCTCGACGCATCCACAGCTATAATCTTAAGCATTAAATCAATGCCATAATTCATTTCGTTCCAATAGGGAGTCTAACAAAGTCGCTTTTAAGTCAAAGACCTCCGAATTATATTGGTTTTAAGACCTAAATAATATAAAACATATTTAAATCATAAAATACCAGTAAAAGGCAATGAAAGTACCTATTAGATACTCATAAATCACAAATTATGAACTTAAAGCGACATTTTTAGACCCCTAGAATGTATTATGAGTCTAGTTTAAATTCCTTAGTCTAATTGTTAGTATTTGTTAGTTTTTTCATTGACTCTTGTGGCGGGAAGATTCCCGGGCCTGGAAAAAAATTAATTTGGACACATTGTACCTCAAAATGAAGGACTTTGTCAGGGACCATGCTAGAAAGACAAATTTATTTATTGTTAGTTATTGTTGACTCTAAATTCCGAATTTACCTTATCTATACAATTTTTCAAAAGCGCTATGATTTTTACTTCTGATTTGTTCTATTTGAACCCAAATTATTCGAATTAATGAGCGTTATTTTGTCGTTTTCATCAAAATACAATACAGACAGACTGGCATTTTCCGAATATTTTGCATTTATATAATTTAGTAAATATCTATCTAGTTATTGGCAGGCTCTTTTGTAACTCCATAGAGATATATTATATTGTTTAAATTTAAATATTCCAAGATTGTGAGGTCTGAAAGTCATGTCCATAACCGATTTTTAACTCGAGTTCCATAATTAAATCCTCTACTCTCTACTATAACTCTCTTGTCATAATATTCTAAAGACAGTAACTTCTAAGCGGAACAGTGTATAGTAATATTCAAACTTTATTATTATACCTACATCAAACTTTATTAATCGTATTATATGGCGTTGCATTAAGGTACAGAATGAATTAGTGAACAGACAATAAGAAGTTCTCTTTTTCCGCACCGAGGCCTTTTCAAAATATCTGATATATACCTACAAAGAACTGACATAAATAGTTCTCGCAATGCTACGCGGTTAATTTTTCATTTTGTAAAAAAATAATAATTAAATGTTCATAATTTGACATAATATATCATATTATCACACATCACTCACTCATATCTGTAATTCTGATAATTCCTCTGCATTGGAATTAAAGCTTTTGATTGGACGAAGACACCAACGACCAACGCTGTGATTGGTTCACATCTTTTCCATGACTCGAGTCAAAATTCAGTTTTGTAACCGTCATTTAGTTGCTAAGCGAAACTAAAGACCACTTTTTTATTTATTGTTGAAAATTGTTAATGAATGACATAGTTGTTCTGTTTCTGAAATGATCTGTGATGAGTTAACACATTTTATATTAAAATGTGCGTAAATCGATCGCTGCAGTTTTGATTATTCCTTTACTAGTACAAATACCACTGAGGAGTATTATTGTCTAGTGTAAATTGATCCTTATTCGTAGAAAACAAAGGTTCATATAACGTTAATCAGATATCCGGTACGAAAACTACATTTTGTCTTTATCAATTAATATTTGGAGAGAACATGAAAAGATTGTTGATTTTGTATCAGATTCATTTTAAGTAAATTGAATTACCCCTGCTGACCACGTTATGTCAATTTTGCTATCCTTATGTCAACATTATTATGTAATGTCATAATATATCACACGCTGATTTAAGTGCGCGTTTTAGGGATTACAATTAAATTATAAAATACGGATCAATTTACAATAGATGTCTAAATATACGAGTAAACCTATTTCCTATTAAATATATTTAAGCAATTATTTCTAAAGAAAAATATATTATAAAACAATAATTCAATCTATTTAATCAATAATAATAATCTGGATAATTTCTAAAAATAATTGTAGTTTTAAGATTTTTCGTTTTGTGGTACACAATAAATGGATCTTGGCTTTGCTGTGTTTTCTTTCATTCCTTATAGCTCGTAACATTTCCTCTCTTAGGTATATTCAATTACAATCAAATTCATAGGTGTAAAAGTTTAAGTAAGTATGAAAAAAATACAAGTAGGAAACATACTAAATTGTAAGTATCAAAAACGTAGGCATAGGAAAGTAAAATTTGAGTATCAAATACCTATAGAAAACTTACAGTCTTTATAAAATGCGCAACCTGAAAATTTTATACATGGTACAAATACATCACTAGGAGAAACACAAATATTTTGAGAGTATTCGTTACACGCTAGAAAATTATAGTTAATACAGTTCCATTAAGGGTCAATTCACACCGAGACGCGACGCGACGCGACGATACTCAAAGAGGCCAATGATTTCGCGCTACGCCGCGCGTCGTCGCGAGACGCATCGCAACGTCGCGAGGCGCATCTTAAAATCGTAGCAGGACGACGCCTCGCTGCGCAGCGAGATGCCGCGAGGCGCAGCGGAACGTATCTACTAGCCGCGGGCGCCGCGCGGCCCCGCCCGCGCCCTCCCGCAGTCTACCACTGGCAAGCGCACGTCTAACTGGTCAAAAGACAACGTATGAAATTCACCATGAATTCTTCTATTTCTCAATAAATTATGCACCCAAATACTCCTGTGTGATGTCTTCTTTTTAATTTTATTTTTGTAAACTTCTTCCTCTTCCTCTTCTGCAAGAAGTCCGATTATAACAAGATCCCAGTCTATCTATATATTTTCAATCGAGCACTCGACCGAACTGCATCAATTCTAAACGAAGTCTGAACGGAAATAGTAGAGAAGTCGCCACAGCGGCCTCAGGCTGCGCGTCGCGGCGTCGCGCGGCACCGTGAGACGCAGCACCGCTCTTGCACGCCGCGCGTACCGGCGATGCACCGCTGCGTCACGATACGTCGCGCTACGCCGCGAGGCACCTCGAGGGGCAGTGCTGCGTGGTGCAACGTAATCTGAATTCTCACAATGTAATGTGTATCTTTTCGTGTAGTGAATAAAGTATATTCTGAGTCGCTCTATGAAAAATGTGCGCGCAGCGTCGCGCCGCGTCGCGTCTCGGTGTGAACTGACCCTAACGTCCGCTAGGGGCGCTATTCTAATTTTTCCGGATGATTGCTAGCGCTTATGCGACGGCTCTTTATGGAGCTTAGGCGATCAACACACTACCACGCAGCATAGCGCGTAAATGCGTGTTCTGACGTTGTTCGTAAGTATCTCCGTTTGTATAGAAAACAGGTAGGTAGGTAGGTATGGCACACCGAGTCCCGCAATGCCGTGCGTGATTTTGGAAGGGCTTGGCTTGTGTTTGAATGAAATGATCCACAAACGCACCTACGCGCGTGAGTGCGTAAGGGCGCCTTCACATTAGGTCGCAAGTAGTGCGGCAGCAGCGTGGTAGTAGCAGCGCGACAGTCGCGCGATTGTCATAGCGGTCGGCAGCGCGGCAGCCGCGTGATGCGACCAGTCGGCACCGAGCCAGTGTTGCAAACGCTGTACGCTGTACAACGGCTGTATTTGTAATGAGAAGGCATCCGCTCTTGTCGCTGCTTGCGACCTAATGTGAAGGCGCTCTAAATACCAGCACGATGATGCAGATCTGCACTCCCGCAAGTACAAGGGTAGATGCGTCGACATGTAAGATGCAGCGTGGTGCGTGGCAGTGTATTAATCGCCTTATCCTTGATATAGCTCACTCTATTTTCTTTTCGCTTAAAATTATAGAGACAGCAATAACAAAGTCAAAGCTAATTTAGTTAGGCGATGGAAGGACCGACCGGCCAATTTCACCACGTACGATAGGGCAAACGGAATCCTATACTACCAATGCACACAGAGGGCAAAGAGACTGCGCCTCAGCCGGTGCGGCGCGGCATAAATATGTCCGTGGCGACTGCCACGCGGACTCGCGGACTCGCTATGTACCAGTTTGTATGCAGTAACGCAGACGGCGGCGCGAGGCGGCTAGCTCAGTCCGCATGCTCTTCACTAGAATGAACGTCGTCAACCAACTGCCTCCGTCCCTCGTGTGCTTTGTGTTAGTGGTGAGGGCAGCCTCGAGTCAGCGGTCAGGCTGCATCGCGGTTGAAAAGACTGCCCCACCCGATCTCTGCAAGTCTGCAAAGCGTCTCAGCGAGTATACCTAAGTGCTCATGACACACACACGCTCGCCGACGCTAGTGAGGATAGCTTTTTGCAATTACATTCACGTACATACAGCGGTGGCGGTCCAAATAGGTAACCGTACATAAAGAAAATGAGAAAGTCTCCTCCTGATGTTGAGTGCGCTTTTCCACAAGCATTTGTGGCGATAATTTCATCGTAAAGTATGTATATATCTCATTCTGTTTCGACGTGGGGAAGATGGATCCTGCATTGACGCCCCGCTTACGGTGTTCTTGTGCATTTGTTTTCTCTACTGGAGCCGACTCGAGCCAGCCTAATCTTGAACCTTGAAATATCGGGATGATGATCCAATGATTGTGATGATGATGTTAGAAATGTAGTCTGTAGTACGGTTACATGTTGTTACGCGCAATCATAGAATAGACAAATATTATATACGCAATCCATCAGTAGCAGTCGATAAGTAGGTACTTAGGTACATATTTGGACGTTGGACTTCTAGGACCTAGAGTAGATTAAAAACGCTTATTTTCAATTCTTTACTACAGTGGAATACGTTGCATACATACAAAGGTGAGATGCAGTGTAGCGCTAAACCTATTATTGAAAAAAATAGTACCGTGATATATGTAGGTAGCATGTAGGGACTCTCATCTGCCTGAATTTCCTTGTTTTAACATCTTATCTATTGAAAAAACCGCAGCTTTACCATTAGTATCCGTATGAAGCCAGACTATTCTTATCAATGGGCCGTTTTCAAGACTCAAATAGAGTTATCAAAGATAGTGCTCAATTTTGACATAGGTGGCGCCAATGTCTCATTTCGTTAAATTTCACAAAATTAACCATTGGCACGGCGAAATTACGAGCTATCTTAAATAGGTATTTTTGTATCTTGAAGACGACTCATTGTGCCTAGGGGAACGAATCGTGATTTGCACCAAACGTCGTATTGAATGCTACTATTCGGTAATTTATAACAATAGTGCTAGGCTTCTAACCACACTTTTCGTTCCGTTCCGATCGTAGTCTTCTCTATTCCTATGGAAATGAGACTTGGACGCTTAAATTAACGGATGGCGACCTCATTGATGCCTTCGATATGTGGTCCTGTTAAAGGAAGTGAGCGTACCATGTACTTTGAACCCACTTTTCTATACCTCAGTAACCCACAAGACTATCTGTGGTGTCAAACGTGTCCAGAGCGTCTACTCTCTTTCTACGAAAACCTAATTTCGAAAAACAATTTTTTTACTCCCTTTCTACTTCGTTTCGTCCGATAGAACATTGTTTGACATTTAAATGTTCTAAGCCTACTATAATTATGGTAGGTAGGCTTAGAACATTTAGACGGATCGAAGTAGAATCGGAGTTGGAAAGTCGCGAGTTTATTTCGAAATTACGTTTTCGTAGAAAGAGAGTAGACGTCCTGGTGATTCTTGGTACATATTATAACATTGAATACAGAATCAAGAAAACCCGACGGTGTTTTCGGCGGAAAGCTGACAGCAAAAAAACAGACTATAGTCTGATGCGTTGGTCCGATCAGGGAGCTTATTCACAACGCAGTTGGAAAGATTCCGGCACGGAATGACAATCCATCTGTCATGTTAAACGGATAAGACGAAGACCGAGAAGTTTGTTTCTGTGTCGATCAAGATCTAGATCATTCCGTTTGCGTTGTGAATCTGGGTAGGTAGGTACTGATTCGCAGCACACTAGACTAGATACATTAGTCTACGATGTCCTACAAGTCGACGATGATAGGGAGATATGGTGTTATTGCAACTAAGTTATTTGGAAGTGTCTGTTACGATCGTCAGACATGAGAAGTACGATAAGAAGACCCTCGTCTTCTTATCGTACGTCTACGCAACGAAGTGCGTACTTAAATATGTACCTAAATGTTTGGAATACGCTGACATGTTCATATTTCCAATATTAGGTACGTGGTGGCGCATGGCGTCGCAAGGCCCGCCCGTGTAGACTTACTCTTTATACGTACAGGGCAGCAGGAAGGGTGAAGTGAACTAATAACGAGACTCTAAAATCGTAACATTTTTTCGAAATCTCTGAAATCGTGAAAGATATAAAAAAAGTTCTTGGATTCCTGTATTCCCTTTACCTACTAACTTTTGAATATTTGGTTCAGGACTTCAGGATTGGTGCATCCTAAGGGTTCTATATCCTAAGGGTCAATCCTAAGGGTCTGTTTTGTCGTCATAATTAGACTTTAAAACATGCCGTGATTCTACACGATCATAAATATAGGTACCAACCTAGTAATACTGGCTTTTTATACAATATGGTTACGCCAAATGTTACCATTTTTTTGGGTGTTAAACTGTACTTTGAGAAAATTGCATTGGTGTTTGGAAGACCTAACTTACCTAACTATCATTTATTTTCTTTACAGAGGAGCTCGGTACATCCTGCTGCCCGGGACCGAAGCCGCCGAAGATACAGAGGATAGACCCGCGGAAGAAGACAATGCCGAGACTTACCAAGGGGCCCCGGCATAACGCACTCAAAAATAGACCTTATTGCGATGACAATGAAGGTTTTTAGTTGACGCTTAGTAGATCGGTTGTTGTAGAGCAATTGATATTGAAATGTCTATTTGAATATCGAGAAGCCGCAAGAGTAGATCATCCGGTCTACCGCCTAACTCTCCTGCGTTCTGTTTTCGGCGATGAAAGCAGACAACTACATCTGCTTTCAGTTCCGCTGCATACGGAAAGCAAGACGTAGTTGTCTGCTTTGACATGGCTTCGATGATGTTACAAATGAAAGCCGCAAGATTAAAAGTTAGGCGGTATACCTGCCCTTCTTTTGGATATACCTACAATAGATACCTACATCAGTGGTATGATCATAAGGTCGACCCAGCCATAAGGACCCAGCCATAAGGTCGGTAATAGATTTTCTTGTGAGCTATTTATCGGTGACCCCCGAGTCCTAGCAGTGGCATCGTGAAATGAGCTGCTTACGCTTATTTATGTAAATATCTTGAGGTAGTTCCAAAGACTGAAAATGATCTGACCTTAGTGTTGACTACTGCGGCGTATTTTCCCAAGATTATTTATTATCAAAGTGAAATACCCCAACAAAGTGACAAAAGTGATAAATAAAGTGCAAGTAAAAGTGAACAGTGTAAGTAAATTAACTAAGCGTGATATTAAAGACTGGGAAACAGAAAAATATTTACGTAAAGAGCAATAAGTGTTTGCTTATGATTTAGTTTTGTAAGATGTAACATATTTACTCGTATTTAATCTCACAAATTTTGATGAATTTATTTACTCAACAATTTACGAATATTTGGCTTTTGGTGAAATATTGATTACCTAACAGTTTTTTGGCAGCGGTGCCTTTGGAATATATTTTTTTTAGTTTTTAAATATTTGCAAAATTGTCTTGGTTTAATACCTATAGGTTGGTAAAATATTAGTATCAACGATAGCCAATCAATTACAGTTTACGCTTTACTCTATATCACTTATTATGGATATTATGATAGTTTATTATTTAATGTAATTTATTATAATCATGATTGGAACGGAGTTCCTTAGGGCAGGAGTACCAGAAATCCTATTATTCTTTGGAATTTGTGGAATCAAATAGTCCAAGTGCAAGAAAGCGATAACTTAGTATTATTTTTTATTAATTCACGGGTAACCCACGTATGAAACGGTCAGTTCTCAAGATCCAGTTAGTCTCAAGTTTCCGCCGCGGCTGGCGGTCTTTTTTTCTTACGGTCAAGGCGAGGTGCACGCGTACTACCGCTTCTCGTTTGACACTGATCCAGTTAAATTGAACTGAAGCGACCATCATACCATACGTGAATTACTCACGACTTAATTTACAAATGTGTAACAACCACTTTTTTAGTATAACTAACGTGGTTATTACACATCTATACTAATATTATAAAGAGGAAATATTTGTTTGTTTGTTTGTAATGAATAGGCTCCGAAACTACTGGACCGATTTCAAAAATTCTTTCACCTTTGGAAAGCTACATTATTCCCGAGTAACATAGGCTACGGCAGATGGCGCTGCAGTTGATATCTAGGTTATTATTCGAGCGAAGCCGGAGCGGGCCGCTAGTTTTAAATAAAATACACGGGTAACTCACGTTTGATATAGACATCCCAGTCCGACACAGTGCTAAACGAACTGAGAACACGCGCGCGCACTCTCCTTGAAAAAGATCGCCGGACGCGATCGAAACTTGAGTCGGACTAGACTGACTAAATCAAACGTGAGTTACCCGTGTGTTTTACTTAAAATGTGTACTAACCACGTTACTTTCCATGGTAAAGCTTCACTGTTGGACTGACAATAACACAACAGTTTGTTTAAGAGACCTGTAGGGCTAAGGGGCCACTAGAGACTAGAGACGAACTTCTTAGCATTCCATGGATTCACCGTGCGGGTGCCGGGTCCATCGTGTGGCAGAGAAAGAAATCTCGAATAGACCCCAAGACTTGTGACTCGGGCGTAGGTTTAAAAGGGGCCCCTTTTGGTGACGTACGTCAACACTCACCTTCACTACTCGTATTTCTCTCCCTGCCCAGCCAAATCCGATATGATCATACTAGTGCAGCTTTAGATACTCGTTCTAGTATAGAACTTACTGCACTTCAGGACAAGCCAAGGTCTTTAAGCAGGTTATAGAGAGATTTTGCTGGTATACCTCTCGCTCCTACTTCTACAGCGTATAAATTAACTACATAGCCATTTTTTTTGTTACATAAAAAAACCACGTCCTAAAAAATTACGTGCGGTAATTTTGACGATTTTTCACCTTCTTGGTGAGATTTTGTTAAACTCTCCTCCACGTGAAAATTTTACACATTTTTTACTCAATTTCTCCCAGTTTTCTCATAGAATGAACAAATTTTTCTGCAATAAAAATGACGTGAAATTCGCCGAGATCACCCCCTCCCCCACGTTAATGAACGCCCCCTAAGCACAGGGAACTGAATAAGTAAATAATATTAACCTACCATCTATTACCTCATATATTTAAAAGCATGCACGATGCATACTTACCTGAAATCATTCCATGTACTCGTTCTCTCATTGAGTACTACTGACAATAATAGTATTACTACAGTAGTGAAACGTGTAACCTTATATTTGTAACTAACTTGATTATCTTTACTAACTTGAGTTTAATCTAGCCAAATAAAAGCTAAGCCTCATATAACTCTGAAAACTATTTTTGATAATCTAGATAAGTCACACATCAATGTTAGTTTACCCATGAGCATTGAAAATGAAAATACAATCTAGACATTAAATCACTTGACCGTAACTGGAAGCTTTATATTGAGATAGCATTTCCGTTTCCGTCGAATTTGTACCCAAATTAGTACTTTTTTAGTGTTTTGTTTCCGGTCCAGTGGCGCCACCTGGTGATTGCGAGTTACTAGCTTTGTGCCTCGCTATCTTAAATCATTGGCGTCAAAATTTTCGTCGAAGCAACTTGTGCGCAGCTATTCCTCTTCTGCTCAAGTTGCATATTATATATTTGTATCTCTATAGTCATTTTCTATTGTAAATATATTAATAATAGAATACAAATAAAATAAAGTTACTGCGAATAAAGTGTGATAAAGACATCTTTAACACGTGAGTACCCACATTTATTGAATAGTTTGAACTGTTTTTAACGGCTTTGCCGTTCGTTTATAGATTCGTACCTTCCGGGGTAACATCTATTTATTATGTGTTATTAATATAGTGTCTGTTTCTAGCAATGAATGATAATACTTTGAAAGAGCTAAATATGCCGGGGCCGAGTGAGAGAACGCGTAAGCGCAGCCTTAGCAGTTCCAGTAGCAGCTCGAGTAGCTCATCCAGCTCGTCTGGTTCAGACAAAAAGCATCGCAGCTCACGGCGTCACAAGCGGAACAAGCGCCCGAGGCATTATGATCAGGCTATTGACAAGTTAGTCAAGGAAATGGGTGAGCTCCGCAAACATATTTTTACTGTTAATCCTCAGAATGATGACTGCCATGATACATTATCACTTTTTGCAAATGATGAAATTTGTGACGACGCGAAGTCGAACAATTCTGGTAGTGAATATCATAATCCAAATTTAAGCTTTGATATTAGTACAAAGTTAAAGGAGCCATCTATTCCTAGAACTCCCGATAACTATTTAAAGTTGTTGAACAATATTCAACAATTCGGCAACACTTCCTGGTCAGAAGTTAGATATGCTGAAACACAAAAGCTATATAATCATACTCCAGGTTTCATAGACTTGGAAACAAACGAAGAGGTGAAAATGTATGACACCTTACGTCATCTTGCTTACGCGGACAAATCTTATGCGGCCATTACATACTGTATATTAAAACAAAAAGAGTCTCTGGAGGAGGGTATTAGTAAATTTCTTAACTGGGTCAAAAATAATGAGGTAGATTTTGATAGTATTAGTGGTAAGATTGAAGAATTATTTCTAAAGGGGAATTTTCATAAGATTTCATCAGACCTATTACAATTAGCTTGCGGACATAGAGCAGAGAGTATTGAGATGCGACGCGAATCCATTACAAGTCGTGTTCGTGATCCTTTGGTAAAAGCGACGTTAAATAAAATACCTCCATCAGCGACTCATCTGTTTGACTCTGACAAATTCACTGCCACATTAGAAAGAGCCGGTGGGGTCCGCAAAGCTTTTTGGCCCCCAAAAGTTGACGATCATGGTCGAGTAAATCAAACTCGGACAAATAAAGGTCCTTCGCGGGGACAATGCTCACAAAGACCAGTATTTCCATCGCATGGAACTCAATATCATGGTACGGAACCAGGGTTACAAATGCAAATGCATGCCCAAGACTACTCACCCTCGCAGGGTGGACATAACCATGCAAACTACCTTCCAAGCCCTCGGCGGTCAAGCTTTCAGTCCAACCAAACCAATCGGAGAGGTTCTTGTCACCACAGAGGCTCGCGGCCAAAACGTGGATATTATCAAGGATCAGCAAATGGTTCAAGCAATGCCAAAGGCAAACGCTATCCACATAAACAATGACTAGAATCGATTCCAAGCCGGTCAAATGGCGCTTATTTATTATCAAAGAAAAGACATGGGAGCACTTACAGTCTTTTTAAAACTTATTCAAGGGGATCGCATACTCTTTTATCGAAAACCTCCACTTGTATGGTCAAAGGTAGCCAAAAGCCAGACACCGACTCTTCGCTCAGAGAAAACGTCTGTTGTCACCCAAAATATGCAAATGCAAGGCATTCTAATAACGGCGCTACTGTCACCGCGGTTTGCCTTCCCCTAGTGTCTTGTAGCAAAAAGCAACGGATCAGCCCGTTCATTATTCATTCAGAAAATGCTAAACAAATACGCGAAGAACGAACCTTTCCACTTATTAGACATGTACCGCATACCAAATGGCAAAACTTTACCAATGGAAAAGTCTACCCTCCTAATATGGAAAATCATTCGAGCTCTTTGCCAAGAAAAGCTAACTCTGAAGGATCTACGGAATATAGTTGGAAATCTGAATTTCGCAAATTCTGTGGTGTTTCCAGAGTGCCTCAATCATCGTCATTTACTGATGTTCATGAATTCATTACCAGACCAGTCACTAAAAACGTAATTTCTGCAACAAGATGTTCTCAAAGAACTGGATTAGTGGCCTCTGAACTGCCTGTAAGCCATACCAATACATTACCCTCCAGTGCAGAATTACCTAGCAACAGTCGCTTCCACTCTAACGTGGGGAGCACAATTGAACGACCAATATTATTCGAGCAAGTGGTCAGCGCAGGAGAAACACCTGCACTACAACCAAGAGCAGATGCTTGCCATACTTTATGCACTCCGAGCACAGCCATATTCCCTGTACCACCATATGCCGCAGAAGAACAAAGCCCGAGCGTTCAAAACACTAATAATACGGAACAAACTCCGGAAGCATCTGACAGACACGTCAACGGGACTAAATACGCCGAAAGTCAAGGAAATGTCGTGTGGGGGTGGTCCAAAGCGATAGAAGGTTGGAATCCCGATCAAGTATCCTTACTCAAAAACTCATGGCGTAACTCTACTTTAAGAACTTACGAAGTTGCCTGGAAGAGATGGATTGCTTGGGCTACGAGCAAGCACTTTAACCCAGAAAATCCTACAGGCTCACAGCTGGCTCAGTTTCTGTCAGATTTATTCCTAGTTTATAAACTGTCATATAACACAATACTCTTGCATAAATCTGTTATTTCCACCTTATGTAATGCTGAGACATCCAGTTCGTTAAGCTCACATGTACTCGTAAAGCACATACTAAAATCAATTAGTTTAAAAAATGTAACTAGACCCAAAGCACCGATTTGGGATGTAAGCAAGTTGTGCTCATTTCTGGCTAATTCTGTAATAGACCCTAATAATATTTTCCAAACATGTCGGCATACTGCAACTCTTTTACTACTCTGTTCTGGGAGACGGATCCATGATCTTACACTGCTATGTGTTGATTCTGAGCATTGTTTGAGATCCAATGACAATATTATATTTTGGCCTCTGTTTGGTTCTAAGACTGACAATAGTAATTATAGGCAATCGGGATGGAAACTTCTTCAAAACCGAGACCATAAAAACCTTGATCCAATATTTTGGTTAGAAAGAACAATATCGCTGATGAATGAAAGGCGTACACATGCAAATTCAAATAGTCTTTTTATCACAATCAGGGGTACTGTAAAGCCAGCTTCACGCACTGTGATAGCAGGTTGGGTGAAAACGGTTCTTAAAGATGCCGGTATTGTTGATGCCCCAGGGAGCATTCGTTCAGCAGTAGCCTCCAAAAGTTGTCTGGAAAATAATTCGATTGACGACATCTTGGCGCGTGGTAATTGGCAATCCGTTAATACATTCCAGAAGTTCTATAAACGTGAAATAATCAGAAGCGAATCACACCTAAATGTTACTCAATCATTTGTACCTGTTAATGATTAGACTGATTACTGCAATCCTTAACATCATTATAAATTGTTTACTATAATATAAAAATATATATAATGTTACATTGATCATAATATTATTACGCTACATTTTGTAGGCTACACAGAGGAAACATTATTATTAATAAAAATGATTTTTGGTCCTACTAAGTTTACTTTTATTTTATATAAGTCACATTGGCGTCTACATCACGTCTACATACAAAACATTATGACATACTTTTTTATACAAATTAAGTGGCGTCACCAGGCGAAAACAAACAGGTCTCAATATAAAGCTTCCAGTTACGGTCAAGTGATTTAATAGCAGCGTTTTACCTGAAATAAAACGCATATTAAAATACTTACCTAACTGGAAGCTTTCACTTTAATTTCTGCCTGGCGATATTGAGCCAATGATTTAAGATAGCGAGGCACAAAGCTAGTAACTCGCAATCACCAGGTGGCGCCACTGGACCGGAAACAAAACACTAAAAAAGTACTAATTTGGGTACAAATTCGACGGAAACGGAAATGCTATCTCAATATAAAGCTTCCAGTTAGGTAAGTATTTTAATATGCGTTTTATTTCAGGTAAAACGCTGCTATTTTCAAGCTCAGACTGAATATGTATTGTGCGTTATCTTCGAACACACTTTCGCTTATACCATCAGGCGAGTTGTATTTTCCAGTTTCTTTTTTCATTACTAGAGATTTGTAATAAACAGTAAAAAAAAATATGGTGTTGATAGTGATGTCCTTTAGAAACGTGTCTATAGGTACTTACCTATGTATAGTGACAGTTGCACAAAATCTGTTGTAAATAAATAAAATCGATATAATGGTCGATATATTTTCAACGTGATCGATTCAAAAACAGTAAAGTTTTCTTAAACAAGGCTTAGCTTTTATTTGGTAAAAAAAATATTTAACCCTAACTTTGACACTCATATCCTTATAATTTATTATGTGTCCAATAAATACATAATAGCTTGTACTTACCTTATCGTAGCATAACGCTAGTAAATATATCTATTTTGGAAAAAATATTTGCGAATTATTAATTAGCGACCCTAGCGGATGTGGAAGGAAACTAAATTTCCTCATATTTGCTAGCGTTACGCGACGAATGCTATGAGTATCCAAACTTATAACTGTATGTAAACAAAATAATAAAATCACTGCAACATGTCCTGGTCTTCTTTTATTGTTTACATCTCTCGAGATTAACTATGTTGTCAGAAGATTAAAATTTTACTTAGTACGTTTATTTAACGTTTACCTATATTAAATGATAATAGTAAGTGTTTTCATTTCATGTTATTGCGGTATTAGTGCGTTCGTTGAGCCGACATATTAATCTGGTAAAATGTCATAAGGGGTGTCTTAACTTATCTCTACTTCTCGTAATTTTTTTAATTAAATTTATTTTATTATAGGCGAGATTGGCAACCAATGATCAAGGTCAGCTCAGTGGAGCATGCCCAGGAGTGGGGTGATGCGCAAGTTACCGACAAACATTTGGAAAACTGCAAGATGTTTGCTGGAAACCATACATTTTTATAAATCTACGCATATCTGTCATTTTTAGGGTTCCGTACCCAAAGGGTAAAAACGGGACCCTATTACTGAGACTTCACTGTCCGTCCGTCCGTCTGTCACCAGGCTGTATCTCAAGAACGGTGATAGCTAGACAGTTGAAATTTTCACAGATGATGTAAGTAGGTATGTATTTCTATTGCCGTTATAACAAATACTAAAAATAAAATAAATATTTGAGGGATTTTTTACCGTTTCTTGCTCGATACTAATAACGGTGACAGGTAGACGCTTTAACTATTCACAGAATATTTAACTTTGTGTTTGCTTTAAAAATAATTAATTAAAATAAAATAAATAATTAAGGGGCTCCATACAATAAAAGAGGTTTTCGCCGTTTATTTGCTAATGATACGGAACCCTTGCGCGGTTTTTATTTTAAATCACGTAGCATTAGCAGCTCAGTAACCGTTCCCACTGCTGGGACTCGGGGCCTTCTCTCGCAAGGAGAGAGCCAAGGCTGTAATCCATCCAGTTTGGGTTGGTGGATGGCACATGACTTCAAAAAATTTTAGGTACATGCCAGTTTCCTCACAATGCTTTCCTTCACCGTTGTTAAGTTGGCGGGATTACGCACATGACTTGGAAAAGACAGTGGTGCGCGTGGAATTTGAACCAGCGGGCGCCTTCACGCGTATTGACAATTTGGGTGTAGGCATAGAATAGATAATATAGACCCGAGGCCCGAGATCGGCGGTCGCCGTTCTTCCGACAAGACAAGCCGTAACTTACTATAGGTACACCACTAGGGATTGCATGACTTCGAAAAGAAAGTGGTGCGCGTGGGATTTGAACCCGGGGCTTTAGATTGGCAGTCGCCGTTCTCCCGACTAGAACAAGTCACGTACCTATAAAATAAATAAATAAATTATTACTTGATCAGATAACAAAGTACATCAATTTCCAAAACAATAGAAATATGACTAATGCATGCTGATTGACAATTGATTATTAACAATGATTAACAATAATTAATAAAAACAATAATTGTAGGCTAATAATAGAATTAAAATAAAAA
Source organism: Ectropis crepuscularia (assembly GCA_963693475.1). Taxonomy (NCBI): domain Eukaryota; kingdom Metazoa; phylum Arthropoda; class Insecta; order Lepidoptera; family Geometridae; genus Ectropis; species Ectropis crepuscularia. The sequence continues at coordinate 7,092,927 of OY856340.1, forward strand.
ATTAGGATACAAGATATGTTAAGTACGTTTATTTACATATTGCGCGTACTACGTTTACTTCATGACAAGTACTTAAATGTAGATAGTATTAGCAACGCAACGATCAACAATCGCGTCAACAACGTGCAGATGGTACTAATGAGGTAATTTCTTTCCCTGGCTCCCACACCAGGATACCCTGTGTTTGCGGGAACCAGTTCTCTTCCGAGGTACTGTTTTTTTTTTTTTTTTGTTTTGTTATGTACATTTGTACGTCTGTATTTAGTATGCTTGTAGTTGCAGTCCTATTAAGTTAGTTATTAACCTATCAAAATTCGCGTTCGTGCAATGCGTCAATTTTGTAAAACTCTACAAACAGGCAGTAGTTATTGACACTCTGAAGTCATGAGCGTCTGCTGTCATATAAACAGGACAGTAAAGATAAAACCAGTGATTCAGGCTGTCATATGACTGCTATCGTTGAGGAAACTATTGCTTACGTAAAAAGAAATAAATAGTACGTATTTTTGTACTCTTACTAGTTACTCAATGTTTTGTAACACATACATTTGTTTTTTTTAAAGGATGCTATCTCAGTTGGCCTCAGGTAACCTGAACTGCCTCTCGAAAACATATTTATATCTATGATTTATAGACTAGTCTATTCGTTCCCAATAAAGAATCATTGAGAAGGTAGGTACTATTAAGACTCGAACGAAGAGGTTTGACTCTACTTGTGTAAAAAGATCATCTATGGAATGTGTTCCGTATAATCGGGCAACATTAAAAATCATAGGGGATCTATGGTTTGACAGCCGGCTGTGAAGTGACGTTGTCTCGTTTCGCTGGTACGTTCGAGCGACTCCTGGTTTGCTTTTCTGGATAAAAGTGTTATAGTTCGCGGGAACGACGAGGTTTTCGGGATAAAACCTTGAGTGTTGTGCGGGAATACATTATCAACGTGAATATTTACTACTGGATTAGTGCTGGAATACTTGTGAAGTGGCTACTGGATTGGCCGTTTCTAGAACGCAGGATCGTTCTGGGAATTCGCGAGGTCGCCTCGATATCGTCTGGTTTGGTATCACAAATTCCCTTCCTTCCTTCTTCCTGACAACCAAACTGGACTTTGGACGACGCCGGGAGCAGTAATTGGGTGAGTAATTTTAGGTACCCTGTTTGCAACTAAGGAGTAAATCTTAAAATCGGTATAACGGCATTTAATTTGTTTTTAACGCTTGCTATGGGCCCCAGGTCGATATTTCTGGTATAAATATTAAACATTTTTTGGTAGCAGGAGCGTCGTTGGCCGTAAATACTCCCTTTTTGTTTTATTTTTCTGGCAAAATATACCGGGTAGGCCGAATATTTGGGGGTTCCCAGTTTATAATTTCTCCCCAAACTGTCGGGAAATTAGTATTAAGTGGTATCCGGTTTTTTAGGTTGCGGATATATTTGTTGTGACATTGTCCGAACTTTAGGCTAATCTAATTTAAATTTAATTTAAATTTAAAATGGCTTCGGATTTGGCCAACCAGCTCCGATGGTTCGAATCCTTACAAGGATTGGTCGGCCGGAGAGACCGGGAGGAGGCGCTGCTAAACAGGGCAGAACAGCTCGACAGGCGCCTGGAGGTCGCTGAGAGGAGCGCAGGATCGCTGCGGGATGCAAGGCCGTCTCCACCTGAGGAGCAGATGGAGAGGATCGAGGCGGACATGCGGCGCATCCTGGATGTGTACGACGAGGTCTCCGAAAGGGTTCGCCAGCTGGAGAGGTCTCGTCAGGGAAGGGCGAGCTCGGGACCCGTCATCAGGGATGCGGGCTCGGGTGTAGTGGGACGCCTTCCCACTCTGGACTTGCCCAGGTTTACAGGTAACCTGCGGGAGTGGAGCGTGGAGCTGCTGCGATTGCCCCGGCGCAGCCGGCCGGTCGCCTGCTTCGACCGCCGGTCCATTATTATAAAGTTTATTCGGCTTACCGTCTTTTAATTTTTATCATACGAACTTGATGCCTAAAATGTAATACATCCTCATAGCATTACATACGTTTAAAAATAATATTGCATAATTGTTAAGTCATTCATATTGTTACTATTTTTATTTGTATTAATCACTGTTTTTTAAGTTTTTAAATGAGCCTATGGCTCGTAAAACTATGTTAATTATTACTAAGCTGTACTACTAGGATTTAACTTACACTAGTATTTGTACATGTTGTTATTATTTTGATGTTTTAATAAAGATCTTTTGAAATTGAAATTGAATTGAGCGGCTTCCGGAGCATGTTCGCCTCTCTCGTGGATTCACGCACCGATTTAACAAGGGCGGAGAAACTGGCCTATCTCCGCACGTCACTGGAGGGTGAGGCACTCTCCCTGATCCAGCACCTGGAGCTGGATGACGACAACTTCGGCACGGCGATGGAGTTGCTGGAGACGAGGTTCCAAAACCCTCGGCTCCTCGCCGACGCTCACGTGTCCCAAATACTGGGGCTGCCGAAGGTGACTGAGAGGTCTCAGTTGAGGCCGCTAATCCTCACGCCCGTGAAGGTGGCGTACAACGCCTTGCGCAGCTTGGGACTGCCAGTAGAACACTGGTCGTTTCTACTGGTCCACATTCTGCTGGGCAAGGTGCCGCTGGAGTTGCGCGCCCGGTTCGAGCGGGAAAGGGGCCTTCACGCCGACCCGAAGGTCTTCCCCACGTTTGAGGAGCTACTTCGGGTCCTGGAGTGGGAGGCGAGGATGGCAGAGTCGGCGCCTCAGGAGGCGCAGCCCGCCGCGTCAGCTCGTGGCCCTGCCGGAACAGGACCGCGACCTACCAATCCCCGCACTCAGGGTGCGGTGAAGCGGACGGCGACGGTGACGAGTGCGTCGGAGCAGGAGTGCCCGAACTGTGGCCAGCTTCACGCGCTGGTGCAGTGTCCGGCCCTGCTTTCGCGGACGACTTCCGAACGACGAGGGATCGTTCGGCGGTTGCGTCGGTGCTACGGGTGCCTGGGGGGTCATTTGTACAATGACTGCCCCACGGCACGGCCGTGTCCTGGGTGTGGGGGACCACACCATCAGCTCTTGTGCGTCAGGAGCGATGGTGCTGGTCGACAGCCCTCAGGGAGGGGGCCCTCCACGGGCGGGGGCGCTCCCACGCAGAGCCACGCATTGTACAACAATGAAGTGGCTACAGCGTGGAGCACACCCCCTCCACCCCAACCCACGGCAGCACCGGGCAGCCCAACAAGGGGCGTCCTACACGCGGCTCGGTCACCGACCTCACAGCCCGCGCGGACGCGGGCGAACTGGAGAGGTGGAAGGGTGATACCGGAGTCACCACGGGGGCCACCTCCCCAGCGTTATCCTTCTCCGCCGCTGGATCCGCGATTAATGCAATGGAGGGCGTACACGCCTCCCCTCCATGAGCATCCGAGGCTGGACTACCACCCGCCCTACTTTCAGTATGGCAGGGCAGCTGGATATGCCCCCCCTCCGATGGCCCTTATGACTCGGCAGCCATACTGGGCTGGGCCCGGTAGTCCGACGGGTTCGGACGGGCCTCGGAGGGATTGACTAGCCTCCGTTCCCTTGGCACAGGATCAACCGGTGGTCCTGCTGCCCACCCTCTGGTTAAGGGTTTGGGGTCCAAGAGGCGACTACGTCCGGATACGAGCGCTCTTGGACACAGGGTCCCAGGGGTGCATTTTAACAACCCGGGTTGCTCATCGCCTGGGCCTGGCTAGGTTTCCGTCACCGACTCCGTTGCGGGGAGTCGGGAACATAGAGGTGCGGTCGGCTGGACAGACCCGCCTCTCCTTCTCGTCCGTACATTCCTATTCGGAAAGGATTGCGGTCAGGGCCACCGTCATGGATTCGGTTGTCGGTTGGCTTCCTCAGGCGGACATAGATCCGGATCTTTTGTCCTGTACTAAGGGTCTCAGGTTGGCGGATCCCCGCTTCGGGATGGCGGGTCCGGTAGACCTTTTGTTGGGTTCTGATGTACTGGGTTACATCATGAACGGCAAGCCTAGACTGCTGGATCAGTCTTCGCTGATGGCGCTGCCCACCATCTACGGGAACGCCATTTTGGGAATGGTGGATGAGTGGCAGCAGTCGAATCAGGCTTCTTTTACGGGAACGGCCCTCGCTCAGATCATGCAGAGGTTCTGGGAGATCGAAGAGCCGCCTACCGTGTCTCGGCTGGATCCCGAGCACGTGGAGTGTGAGAACTTTTATCAGGCTCACACTCGGAGAATGGTTTCTGGGCCATTGGAGACTAGGCTGCCTTTCCGGGATAACCCCCCGCGTCTGGGCCAGTCTCGATCATTGGCCGAGAAAAGGCTCAGGTCCATGGAGCGACGCATGGCTCGAGATCCTGTACTTCGGGAAAAGTACATCGAGTTCATGAGGGAGTATGAGGCACTGGGCCACATGTCTCCGGCTCGCGACGACTGGTCGACCATGGACCACTACTTTTTGCCTCATCACGCCGTTTTGAAGGCGTCGACGGGCAAACTCAGGACGGTGTTCGATGGATCCGCTCCGACTTCGACAGGAGTGTCACTGAACCAGTGCCTCCACGCTGGACCGAAGTTACATCGGGATATTGTAGACATCATCCTGAATTTCCGTAGGCATCAGGTGGTGTTGGGAGCGGACATCCGTATGATGTTCCGACAAACGGTCATACACCCCGAGGACAGGAGGTTCCAGTTGATCCTCTGGCGGGAAAGTCCTCAGGACCCTATGATGGTGTATGAGTTGAACACCAACACCTATGGGTTGAGATCAAGCCCCTTCATTGCGATCCGCTCACTGCTGGAGTTGGCGGAGCAAGAACGGGCTCGGTACCCACGTGCAGCCGCAGTTCTGGAACGCGACCTGTACGTGGACGACGTTTGCACTGGTGCGCAGACGGTGGAGGAAGCTCTGTTGCTCCGGGATGAGCTTACAGAGCTTCTCGCATCTGGAGGCTATGAGCTTCGGAAATGGCTCTCTAACGACCCCAACGTCCTGGCTGGTATCCCGGACGATCACCAGCAGGATCCGGGGCTCTTCGAGGAAGGTGACGATCCGCACGGGATTGCGGTTCTGGGCATGCAGTATCAACCGGTTGCTGACATCTTCACCTTTCGGGTGGCACTGGAAGCCACACGCGCGTGGACAAAACGGACGGTTTTGTCCACCATCGCCAGGATGTTTGATCCAAACGGTTGGATCAGTCCGGTTCTGTTCGCAGCCAAGTGTCTGTTACAGCGACTTTGGACTCTGAAGGTCTCATGGGACGACCCCCTGGTTGGAGACTCGCTTAACATTTGGCTTCGTTTAATATCTGACCTCGAAACGGTCAATAGAGTGGCGTTGCCCCGGCGCATTCTGCCACCAGGCTGTAGCCGGATCAGCCTGCACGGGTTCTGTGATGCGTCCGTGCTGGGTTATGCCACATCTGTGTACTTACGTACAGTTGACGCTGGAGGCCACGTCAACCTCACGCTCTTATTGGGGAAGAGCAAGGTAGCTCCTATCAGGACACGACTCACTATTCCGAAATTGGAATTGAGCGGAGCCACATTACTTGCTCGGCTGCTTAAGCACGTATATCAGGAACTGTCCACCTCGATAGACATCCGGAATGTCTATGCGTGGTCAGACAGTCAGGTCGTGCTTGCCTGGTTAAGAGCAGCCCCTCACACTTTGGAGACCTTTGTGGGAAATCGGGTTTCCCAAATCCAAAACATTGGACTGGACATGGTTTGGAGACATGTCCCGGGTGAGTTGAACCCCGCTGACTGTGCTTCGCGCGGCTGTTCCGCGCCGGAGCTAGTTGATCACCCATTATGGTGGGGTCCGGACTGGCTGCGGGAGCCAGAAGCTTCCTGGCCAGCTCTCGGCGCGGACTCGGAGCGAGCGGAGCTGCCCTGAGTCCGCGTGCATGCGATTGTGGCGGAAGTGCCCCCAGACCCTGACTGGTTGACGGGTCGTTACAGCAAGCTGGATAAGTTGTTGGGGGTAACTAGCTGGATTAAACGCTTCATCCACAACTGTCGTCACCCTCGTCAGAGGAGGAGTGACCAGATCGCCACTGTGGAGGAGCGTCGGAGTTCCTTGCTGCACCTCATTCGGCTGGTACAGGGTGAGAGGTTTCCGACGGAACTTGAGGCGCTGCGCTGCGGTCGCGCTCGCTTGAAGGGTGCGGTCGCCAAGTTGAACCCTTTCACAGATCAGGATGGTCTTCTGCGCGTAGGAGGTCGGCTCCGGAAAGCCAACCTGCCGTACGGCAGCAGGCACCCCCTGTTGCTACCGAAAGGAGGTCCTCTGGTGGACCTGCTGATCACCGATCGGCATATCGGTAACGCGCACGCTGGATGTGGCGCGCTTCTCGCTGTGTTGCAGCGTGAATTCTGGATCTTGTCGGCTCGCAGGGCGGTCCGAAAGGTGCTGTTTAGATGTGTCCCTTGTTATAGGCTCAAGGCGTCTACCATGCAGCCCATGATGGGAGATCTTCCTCCGGATAGGATTTCTCCCTCGAGGCCGTTCGACGGGGTCGGAACGGACTTCGCTGGGCCCTTCTCGGTCAAGTCATCAACGTTGCGTAACGCCAAGGTCGTTAAAGCCTACCTGTGCGTCTTTGTGTGTTTGGCCACCAAAGCAGTCCACCTGGAGCTGGTCTCTGCGCTGTCTACGGAGGCCTTTGTCGCGGCGCTGGATCGCTTTGTAGCGCGAAGAGGAGTACCCTCTTTAATACGTTCGGACAATGGCACAAATTATCGAGGGGCGGCGAATTATTTACGCGAAGTTAATAATTTTTTAAATTCTGGTAATAATAGTTTAAGTCTGGCTCTCGCCCAGCGGGGAATCAGCTGGCAATTTAGTGTGCCGGCCTGTCCTCACTGGGGAGGAATTTTTGAGGCTGCGGTGAAGTCTGCTAAAACCCATCTCCGCCGTGTCATCGGGGAGACCGTGTTAACTTGGGAAGAGTTAGTCACGGTACTATGCCGCGTGGAGGCAGTGCTTAATTCCCGTCCTCTCTGTCCAATCTCGCCTGACCCTAACGATCTAGAAGTCTTGACGCCGGGTCACTTCTTGATCGGTCAGCCTTTAACCGCGTTGCCGGAGTATCCCTGGAAGGATGAGCGCCCCGGACGCCTGTCCCGTTTTCAGTTATTGCAGCAAATAAGTCAAGACTTCTGGAGGCGCTGGTCGGCCGAGTACTTGCATCTGTTGCAACAACGGGTAAAATGGACAGATAGGACGGAGGCCCCTCGGGAAGGGGACTTAGTATTATTAAAGGAGGCAAATTTGGCCCCCCTACTCTGGCGTAGGGGACGTATTTTAAAATTGATATCTGGTACTGATGGCACACCCCGCGTGGCGGAGATTCTGATTTCTGGTTCCAGACTTCAGCGCGCGGTGTCCTCTCTGGCACGCTTGCCCCTTTATTAGATATACGTGTTTTCAAGGTTAAAATTTAATTTTATTTTATTACTATTTTTGGTAAAGTGTTTTTTTTGGTTTGATTTCCACTTTCGGGTCAAAGTTGGGAATTTCGTTTTATTTGGGGTCCGGATACTACTAAATACTAGTTACTAAATACTGGTTTCTAAAATTGAGCTGGAGTTCAATTGGTCGGGGGTTTTGTTCCGTATAATCGGGCAACATTAAAAATCATAGGGGATCTATGGTTTGACAGCCGGCTGTGAAGTGACGTTGTCTCGTTTCGCTGGTACGTTCGAGCGACTCCTGGTTTGCTTTTCTGGATAAAAGTGTTATAGTTCGCGGGAACGACGAGGTTTTCGGGATAAAACCTTGAGTGTTGTGCGGGAATACATTATCAACGTGAATATTTACTACTGGATTAGTGCTGGAGTACTTGTGAAGTGGCTACTGGATTGGCCGTTTCTAGAACGCAGGATCGTTCTGGGAATTCGCGAGGTCGCCTCGATATCGTCTGGTTTGGTATCACAAATTCCCTTCCTTCCTTCTTCCTGACAACCAAACTGGACTTTGGACGACGCCGGGAGCAGTAATTGGGTGAGTAATTTTAGGTACCCTGTTTGCAACTAAGGAGTAAATCTTAAAATCGGTATAACGGCATTTAATTTGTTTTTAAGGCTTGCTATGGGCCCCAGGTCGATATTTCTGGTATAAATATTAAACAGAATGTGTTGCAGGAATGTGTTTCCCTATGGTTACAATCTTGGTGTCTTTAGGACGTCTACTCTCTTTCTATGAAAAACGTAATTTCGAAATAAACTCGCGACTCTCCTACTCCGGTTCTACTTTGATCCGGCGTTTCGTCCGTTTAAATGTTCTAGAGCCTACTCTTATTAAAATAGGCTTAAAACATTTAAATACCAAATAATGTTCGATCGGCCGAAACGTCTAGTTAAGTATAAAAAAATGGACCAATACACCTCCTGGCAACATCAAGGATCATTATTTGTATGCTTTTCTGAGTTCATAACCGTACACCGAATACGGTCTTCATATTTTGCACACTCGGCTCTATCCAGCGCCTGCTCTATTCTACTTAGTATGGTTTTTAAATTAACCTAATATAACTTTTAACTTAACGACTTCCTTTGGCTTGGCTAGTAGGTGATAATAAAATCTCGTATCTCAATTTTGTCAGCTATCGTAATTTTGATATTTATTATTATTTTCCTTTTTGGGGTAGGCCCTGAAAAGCTTTTCGATCTAATTTATAATGACGGAATTTCACTACCGCACTGCGAAGAAATTTCCGACGAACTTCAACAAGAAGATTTGCTCTGTTAGACACCTGTAGTAGACCTAATTTCACAGACTAATAAAGTATCATTGAGTAAGAAAATTAAGAATAATAGTTTAAAAAAACTAAAAAACACGCTTTTAGCACGCACTAAAATTATCCCATTCAGCAAACCCTTCATTCATTTCATACCCATGTCATGGGGGTACATTTCAAATAGCCAATCCGCCATCTTGGATGTCCGCCATGTTGGATTTAAGTCACGTGACTATTTCTTTCGTATTCCTGACAGCAAACTCTTTCATTTGATACCCATAGCATGGGGGTGCATTTCAAATAGCCTGTCCGCCATCTTGGATGTCCGCCATATTGGATTTAAGTCACGTGACATTTTTTTTCGTATTCCTGACAGCAAACACTTTCATTTGATACCCATGTCATGGGGGTGGATTTCAAACAGCCAGTCCGCCATCTTGGGGAGGCTGCCATATTGGATTTGTAATGTCATTTTTAGCTAGTCATGTATTGTCATCAGAACTCGGAGGGCGTGCAAATTTTTATCCTAATCGAATACCGGGAAGTGGGTCAAATTAAGATTCCAGATTTTCGTACATACATAGTTACAAGTGAAGCTAATAAAAGCGTGTTAAAAAGGGTAAGGGATCTCTTCCATCTGGCAAAACGTCGTCAACGTCTCTCCAGACGCAGAACGTTGCAGATGTTCTTAGGCGACCACTATCGCAACAGTCAGTATTTTTATTGCCACTCATCCTATAAAAAACTGAAGTAAAATAATTTAAACAAATAATCATAGAATCTATACTAATATTAAAGCCGAAGAGTTTATTTGTTTGAACGCTCTGATCTCCGGAACTAATGGACCGATTTCAAAAATCTTTCACCGTTGCATATATACATGATCCCTGGGTGCTATAGGCTATATTTTATATGTACCACGGGCGAAGCCAGGGCGGACCGCTAGTGTATTATTTTGCAATTTAATCTAGAATTAATATTGGTGGACAACTCACACTACACCATCTGACTCCAAACTAAGCAAAGTTTGTAATATGGCGGCCAGATAGCTGATATAATACTTATACATATAAACACCCAAACACAGCGCAAATATTTTATTAATAATTATTTTTTTTAGAATATTTAGTTATGTTCTGTAACGAGCTTCGCATATTTTGGCTCGATTTACACGTGCCGTTTACGGTGCAGTGTGCCAGCGTCAGTTTCTAATCTGCACATAATCATGGTAAATATCGTGTTAGTGGAAATGAGTGAGCAATCGATTAGTGATACCAGTTATATATAAATTAGTTAGTACACGGGTCGGTTCTGCAATTTACTGTAGGTACCTATAGAAGAAAATAGCTGCCACCTGCGATGAAACCCACGGCTTAACAGTTTTTTAGGATTATTTCCGAAATCACCTTAGATTTTCCCCTGCAAGGGGATATGTGGAATTTTTGTCCAAAAATCCCCTTCCGAAATATCACAGGGGATTTATGGACGAAAATTCCACAAATCTCCTTTCGTATTTCACTGGCAGGGGATTTTTGTTCTATCACTGAAATTTGACTCTAGGTGGGCTCCGGCCAGAAGCTCTGCGGTCAGCCCTGAGTGTCGCTTCTCCACTCAGAACCTCCTTTGAGCTTCTGGCTCCCGCATTTTTATATACACTCTAGGGGTAGTAGCGACAAGACTAGGTGGAGTCGGGGTGCTCAGAGTCAGATCTGGGTCCTAAGTAACCTAACCGGTCCGATTTGTCTCGTAGCCATATAATAATGACCAGGAAATATGATAATTATTACTTTGACTAACTTCAACCTGCTGCAATATCTCCGGATAAAGTGATATATATATCACATTGTCTAAACAATTTAGTAATTTAATGGAGAACAATTATATATAATAACTATTTGAGCACTAGTCCAAAAATCCCCTGCCAGCGATATGAAAGGGGATTTGTGAAAGTTTTGTCCACAAATCCCCTTCCAGGGGAAAACCTAAGGGGATTTCGGGAATAAGCCGTTTTTTACGATACACTAACTGGATAAAGTTTACCCATGTAAATATGTGTTAATCCGGGATGAACTTACTACGTAATTAATTTCATTCAACTACGTACAGCTTGTACAGTAGTACAAATGTTTGTTATGACGAACAAACGTACTTACACACCTAGAATACCACCAACTTTTGCCTTATTAGATTTAGTGTGCAGTCAGTGCCATCATAAAATTGAAATTTCATAGCTTCGTATTATACACATTATTCTTCTTCTTCAAGTACCCCTTTAATGTTGAAGGTTGGCAGGGCCGGATTTAGGGGAGGGCAAACGGGGCATACGGCCCGGGGCCTCCACAACAGACACTTCGGAAAAAAAAACAAATTTCGACATTTTTACGTTAACTTTAAAAATTTCTTTGTTTCTTTCTTTTTTTTTCTTTGTGTGAAAACTTTTGGTATATTGGTCTCATACGAAACTTCTAACTGTGTGTTTTCAATTCGAAAGAAAATTAGTTTTTTTAGGTAAGCGTGTTTGAATTTCTATTTATCGATTACATCATCAATTTACATCAGGTGAAATGTTAGAAAAAACACAAGTCAGTAATTAATAAAGCAGTAGTTTAACTGGTAGGTACCTACATACTACGTATATCGATTAGTTAAAGAAATAAGTATTTTTATTTAAAAGTTCAACAAGACCATTATATCTATACCGCGTGACTACTCACAATAAATTACAATATTATTATTTGTTTGTCAAATAATTACCTGGTTATTTAGATTTGTTTAAGTCACGATAGTGACAAGTGATCGTGTTTGTATTGCAGAAACAGGAGTAAATACACAAGATAGTTGATTCAATATTTGTTTTTATTCATTTTTAATTATAAAAATAATCAGATTTTAACCTTGCATACGCATCCGTAGTGTAAAATGGGGCGTCTAAACGGGCTATATTTTACGACAATTTGTGGCTGCAATTATTAGCAAACATTGCCCAGCCATCAAAAAAACATTTTAGTGCATTTTATGGCTGAGCAATCAATTGCAGGCAACATGTTGCAATATGGCTGCAATAGTATGGCTTTTGATGCAGAACCCTTTAATGAGCCACACAATCCAGCAACAATGGCCGACTAAATGACGCTCATCGCAGCCGCTTACATTGTTTTGGCAGAAAAACGAAAAAAAAGGACACGAATGTGGATTCGACCCTACCTAAGTAGGCGTGACACTTTGGATTCCGTAGACAAGGAATTAATGCTGGATAAATACTTATTTAAAAAAATTACAAGAATGTCTAAGAGCGACTTCGAATTTCTTGTGAACAGAATTGGACCAAACATACAAAGGCAAGATACAAACATGAGGAATATAATACCTGTGACTACAAGATTAGCAATAACTCTACGGTATAGCGACTGGAGATACTTTCAAGAGTTTAATGTACCTTTTCAGAGTGTCCGCAACGCAAAGCACTTCACGTCGCAGGGAGAAAGGGACGCACATATACAGTAAAACAGAACAACAATATAGATGGCCCCGATAGATTGCAGTATTTTCGATTGCGAGGCGATCGTTCGGCCACACGCCGGCTACACATAAAAACATTTTGACATACCAAAAATATGTGGTTATAATGCCGGGCCATCCTTAAAATATTGCATAGTGTGGCTGGTATTGCTAGCAATGTTGCCGGCCACAGTATTGCAGCCACAAATTGTCGTAAAATATAGCCCGTTTAGACGCCCCATAATAAATCATCATCAATGATAATGTTACACGTTACACAAGTTTACGCAAAACACACACATAGGTAGGTATATATATATGTATAGTATATAGATATACGTACTAAGCCCGAAGAGGTGGGGGTTTCATTAATCATTCATCAAAAGTCTTAAAAGACTTATACTGTAGGTAGGTTGGTAGGTGTAGGTACGACTCAGAAGTCCTGAATAAAGTGCGAATCAGTTTGAAATTTGGAACTTAAATAATTATAGTCTGAAAAAGTACAAAAGCTAATTTTCATCAGAAAAAAATAAAAATAGTTCCTTGTGGAATACCTACTCGTTTTTAAAATTCTACGCTGAAAAAGTCGCGGACAGATGCTGGTTGACATTTGCATCCCCGTAACATTTGTTCATTATAGAGTATGGAGTAGAAAGCTTTACCTATACCCCCACATTAGGGGGACAAGAGTAGTAGAGTCTCTACGATATCTTGAAGTACGGATTTTTATGGAAAGATATAAGTACCTATAGTATCAGAGAGATATTCGAGACGTCGAGAGTATCTATATCGTCACATGGACATGAAAAACAGTGACATCGAAGATTATGTTTACTTGCTTAGGTGTAGTTTCATTCAACGCACTGTCCATCAATCGTCACTGTAAGACACGCCTACAAAGTTTAACAATGGTTACATAATATTTTGTTTTTCATAAACGCTATACCTACAGACTGCCAACTGATTCTTTAAAATAACACGAACGTAACGCTGTGTAGTTGCAAATTTCATAGCATTTATATTCGTTTGCTCAATTCCAAGACCCGACTCAGGACTCACACGGATCAAATTGTCCAATGAGCGGCGAAACAAACTCGGGTCTATAAGCCAAGCATGATGTATTCTGATTTTGATATTAGAAAAACCGCTGCACAGGATTCGATTCAATTTATAAGTGACCATTCGCCGATACCCTTTCTAAGAGAAAACGAAATTTCAAAATCCGTATGAGAAGTTTCGAGAAATTTGGGCGCATCGTAGTAGGTATGTACGTACTTACATAAAAAAGTTAGTCGAATTGATAACCTCTTTTTTTGAAATCTGTTAATGTTATACTGAACATTTTATAGTAATAACTATACCGCAGTGCGAATAATTAGCTTATCGATCAATCCGGCCTTGTTTAGCGAGTGTCGCGGAAGAATGGTCTCGGATCTCACGTGACCCGCCCCTCGCGCTAACGCCAGGCCCCGGCGCCTACGGATCAGCCGCCCACAACACATCCATCACAGATTTCGCACTCAACACTAGCTTATTTCAGTAAATCGCAACTTTTTAAAACGTGACCGCATACATTTGCCAGAATCTGAAACTATTCAGAGCTTCAAATAGTTGTGAGTGACAGAATCGTCTGAAAAGCTGGCACTAATTATTGTTTTCAGCATTGAATCCATTCATATATTCGGTTACGAGAAAACAGAACTTTATTTTTAAAGAATTTACATAACATAGGGAAGTTATCTTTGTTACCGTAATAACTATGACCACGCAAAATATTTTATTTGGCCCCACAACATTTAGGTAGGTATTGTACTTACCTATGTAAAGTACATTAGTTAGAGTCGAGCCAGGGAAGAAGGGAAGAACAGAAAACAGACGAATTCCATTTAGAGGTAGGTAAGTAGTAAGTATATAATATATCATACCTATTTATGGAAACAGGGAAGGAAATTAGAGTACCTAACCGTCTTAAAAATATTAGATATATTCAGGGTGGTTTGTCCGCCTTTGATTCAGAGTTTCATTTGGTTTAGGTTTAATTATTTGTTTTTGTTGATTGGTTTCAAATTAAGTGAATTTTAAAGAGTTAATCTTAGTATCTCGGGGAGAGTGGGGGAATTGAGAACGGCGGGTAACTGGCAATAGCTACGAAAGTACTACTTCTCCCCTATCTGTTTGCCACATTAGCCAGGTATGCTACGATAAATTCATATCAATTTCTCGAGCTAAGTTGGATAGGTCAGTACTATTTTTGTACTGACCGTTACAATATACTGACTATTTCAGTACTAGTTTTGTACAGTTGGATAGGTTTTCTGTAAGTAATCTAGTTAAAATAGCGAAAGAATACATACAAAGTAATGTTATCAATGCATATTATTTGTAAACATATCAAAGAAGCACAACAAAGTCTTCCGGAATTATAGGTATTTATTGCTTCGAGAACCTTATTACCCGTAAGGATGTTACATGTTTCTTAACTTTAGTTATTATTTAGTTACAAGATTGGCCGTTTTGGACGAAACTATGCGCAAGGCGCCGGTGCAGCGTACCGCTCTGTTGTAGCTACGTAATAATAATAAGTAAATTGCATTTTGAAAGTTTAATTCACATTGCAATGTAATGCCAAATGCTATGAACTTATGACGTTTTGCACACATACATACCATCTATCTGCCTTTCTCTCATACACACTTACATACACCCAAAAATAAGTCATATTAGTAACATTGGCTAATAGACTACAGGCCCGTGAACAAAATTTACGGGTCAAATGAACCAGCAGGAGACCTATGTAGGATGATAGAAGGGTATAACGTAATAAGATTCAGCACTATGCCGTCACTTGTAAGCTGTCCAACTAAGTGCGATTGAAGAGGGGGGGTTGCAATCCTCGATCATTTCTCCTTGTCCCATAATTTTTGTACGGCGTTGCGGAATATTAGATTATAAGAGGTATTGAAACAATAAAAAAATATAAATTTTAACTTTTTAATTATTAGTTTGTCGGAAAAATTTACAGAGTACGAGTAATTTACACAGAAAATTTGGTTTTCGGTTTGGTTTCATTTGATTAAGTACGGCATTGGTTCCATACAGTTTCAATACCTCTTCTAATCCATTATTTCGCAATGCCGTACAAAAATCATGCGACAAGGAGAAACAGTAGAGAGTTGAAACCCCCCCTCTTCAATCACACTCAGTTGGACAGCTTACAAGTGACGGCATAGTGCTGAATCTTATTACTTTACACCCTTCTATCATCCTACATAGGTCTCCTGCTGGTTCATTTGACCCGTAAATTTTGTTCACGGGCCTGTAGTCTATAAGCGTAATTGTTCAATTTATCTGACAAAATTATAAATTATTGCTTATCAGTCACTTGCACCAGTGAGTGAAGTGAAGTTGGCAGACGACGCATGACCTTGTAGATTTTTGGAACATGCTGCTTTCCTCACGATATTTTTGATTTGTACTTGAAAAAAATGCTCAAAGGTTCATGCAGCATTTGAGCCTACAACTTCACGATTGTGAATGTAATTTCCCAATATACACTGCACCCCTCAAAAACTTAATTCATTTAGAGCATTCATCCTAAAATACCCGATATTTAGATATTGTTTTAGCATCCTTACTGTCGTTTCTTGTTACGTAGAATCCGGCTGCACTGCTACACTGCTAGTCTGTCTCACGTTTCTGGCAAAGTTCCAAACACCCATGCAAGCAAAATGTATATTACGGATGTTGATCACAAAAGGTGTGCTCACCTAAATTGTTATAAATATGACATAGATACATAAATATCACATGCAGATAAATCACAGAGCAAAGATATAAATCTTCTTATAGGTATCTTCGGTTGACGAAAGCAGTGCAGTATTAGGTAGTGATTAGATTCTTCATGTTAAAATAGCGCTGAGTGAAATGAGTGGCGGTGTGATGGTGTTGGCAGGAATGTTTTGCTTGCTATCAGGAGGGTGTTTTGCACATCCCGACACTGTACCTACATTATTTTAAAAAGTGCTATCACATTTCAAAACGAACAAAATTCTAAACTGCATAAGATCCTAAACTATCTCGATCGTCATTTCTATCCTACTAGCACCTAGTGCCTGTTAGTAGTGCTAGGCTTCTTGGGAGAGTCCGCCTGGGAACTACCACGCCAAGCAGTAATATGAAAATATTACTGTGTTCCGGTTTGAAGGGCAACGTTTCCGGAGAAATTACTGGGCTTAGATATATAATATCTTAGATCTCTGGGTGACGAGCGCAGTGCAGTGCTAGGTAATGATTTGGACTCTTCATGTTCCAATAGCTGTGTGTCACTATGGTGTTATGTAGCAGGCATGCTGCTTACCATCAGGGGCATGTCCTGCTTGTCTCATCACTCTATACAAGAAAAAAGAAATGTCGAACAAGAAATAAAACAGTTGTAAAGGTTTCTATTTAGGGCTTATTTAAATGTAGCTGAGAAAGGGCTCTGTCATAGGTCATATAGCCAATATCCTATCTTAATAATTCAACTATCCTACTGATATTATAAATTTCAATGTACCTATGGATGTTTGGATATTTGGATGTTTGTTGCTCAATCACGTCCTAACGTATGAACGGATCGTGCTGAAATTTGGAACACAGATAGATTATAGTCTGGAAGAACACATATACTACTTTTGACGTGATAACGTCTTATAATTCGATGAAGCCGGCTGCACGCCCACAAAACATGACGTCATGTACCGTTACCGCGTTACCGTCGGTCGTTACCTCGCCGCATGTTTGTTACAGTTGTATTAATTATTTCGACCAGTAGTTCAAGCGGGGATGTAGCTCAGTGGTAGAGCGTTCGCTTTGCATGTGAAATGCCCCGGGTTCGATCTCCGGCATCTAAAAGCTTTTTTGCATTGTTTTGATTGAAAATGACTAAATTCTACTTATTACTTTTTACATACAAATCTATTAAACAAATGAAATTAAAATTTTCTTTTGAAAAATGCTACCATTCCATCAGTATTTTCTTAAGACGTTGTCACGTTCTATCGTCAGTAAACCGACTTTACAGACAAACATTTTTTATCCCGAAAAACAAGGGGAACAACTGGAACGGGAACTTCGCGGGTAACACCGCGGGGCGCTGCTAGTAACAAATAAATTAATAAAGACGGTGCACAGTGACAGTGTGTGATTACCAATAAATAGTGTACAATTTTAGTTCACTTCTGTTTCCGTATATTATTTAAAATTTCATTAATTATCAATTTATTATTATTTCACACTCCGTTTCTATCCTACTAATATTATAAATGTCAATGTATGGATGTTTGGATATTTGGATGTTTGTTGCTCAATCACTTCGTAACGCCTGAACGGATCAGCTTGAAATTTGGAACATGGGTAGATTACAGTCTAGAAGAACACGTAGGCTACATTTTATCCCGAAAAATTACACAGATCCTTAGGGAAAAAGTATTAGCTGTAACGTCGAAAGGGCTAAACAGATTTGGTTGAAATTTGGAACATGTATAGATTACAATCTAGAAGAACACATAGGCTACATTTTATCCCGAAAAAATGTACAAATTCTTAGGGAATAAGTATTAACTGTAACGGCGGAAGGGCTAATTGTATTTAGTTGACATTTGGAACATGTAGTATACATTACAGTCTAGAAGAACACATAGGCTACATTTTATCCCAAAAAATTGCACAGATCCTTAGGGAATAAGTGTTAACTGTAACGGCGGAAGGGCTAATCAGATTTGGTTGAAATTTGGAACATGTATAATTGTATACATTAGTCTAGAAGAACACATAGGCTACATTTTATCCCGAAAAAATGCACAGATCCTTAGGGAATAAATATTTAATCTACAGTTGGAATGACGTAAGGGTTGAAATTTTAAACACAGATATAGTCTGGATTAACAAATAAGCTACTTATTATCCAGAAAAAATGCGCAGTAATAGTAGGGAATAAGAATTAACTGTAATTTCGGAACGGCTAAACAGACTTTGTTTAAATTTAAAACATTGAAAATGAAAACACAAATAGTTTGTAGTCAAGAATCCTAGTATGCTACTTATATTATACTAGCAGTGCCCCGCGGTGTTACCCGCGAAGTTCCCTTTCCCGTTGTTTTTTCGGGATTAAAAGTAGCCTATGTTTTCTTCCAGACTATAGTCTATCTGTGTTCCAAATTTCAGCGCGATCCGTTCATACGCTAGGACGTGATTGAGCAACAAACATCCAAACATCCATACATTGACATTTATAATATTAGTAGGATAGGATAGGATAGTAGGATATATCCCTGATGTTTGTTACTCAATCACGTCGTAACGCCTGAACGGATCAGCTTAAAATTTGGAACATTTATAGATTACAGTCTAGAAGAACACATAGGCTACATTTTATCCCGAAAAAATGCACAGATCCTTAGGGAATAAGGATTAACTGTAACGGCGGCAGGGCTAAACAGATTTGGTTGAAATTTGGAACATGTAGGTATAGATTACAGTCTAGAAAAACACATAGACTACATTTAATCTCGAAAAAATGCACAGATCCTTAGGGAATAAGTATTATCTGTAACATCGAAACAGCTAAACAAATTTGGCTAAAATATAGAACATGTATTACATTACAGTCCAAAATAACACATAGGCTACATTTTATTCCGAAAAAATGCACTGATCCTTAGGGAATAAAATTTGGAACATGTTTAGATTACAGTCCAGAAAAACACATACCTAGGCTTCATTTTATCCCGAAACAAATGCACATATTCTTAGGAAATAAGTATTTACTGTAACGTCGGAACGGCTAAACAAATATGGCTAAAAAAATTATTGTAGGTATATGCATTACAGTCTAAAAGAACACATTGTTTTGTTTCTTATTGTATTTGGTTAAATTTAATTTAACTTACGTGCTGTGAGCATAGTTATTCTCAAGTTGGTAGGTAAGCGTTTGCTAGAAACACATGGTCTGTATCTGTAATTTATAATGCGGCGTTTCCATAAAATCCATTTTGACCATTTTGAAAAAAAAAAGTAAATTTGTACAATTACCAAATCTAAAGTTATACGCGGACGAAGTCGCGGGTAACAGCTAGTATATTTATAATCTTAATAAATCATATACTACAGTGTTGATTTAATTAGAAACTTAGTTTTGTTTCGTTATTATTATGGTTTCATTGTGACTAACTCATTTTATTCTACACCTTTTTTATCCAATCATACGCTAAGTAAGACCTGAACCACAGATCAGAAAATAGTCCTGAACTTAGTCCAATTGCGAAGAAATTCGAAACATTTTTGTAACAAACAAACAACTTAATTTTATGGAAACGTTTACGCTTCAATATTTCCAAGTTGAGTGGAAATTATGCGTGCAATTTCACGAGCCCTGTCACATCGACAAATATAGAAGATAGATTATATTTACTGAGCGGGCAACTCACACCGACCTTGGCACTGAACGAAAGGTGAACTGTAAATTATCTAAGAGTAAAATATTCAAAATTATTCACTGCTGTCGCCAAAAACGACTGGTAACAGGTACAAAGGTACAAATATTTGAAGACAACAAGGTCAAATGAAAAAAATGAACCTTTAGGCTTAGAAAAATTGGATAGTCATAGGAACTGGCGAAAGAAGTGAAAACTTATTACCTAACTCAGAATTTGATAGCTTACTTTGGAAACTACGCGGGTGAAAGCGCAGGGCGTGGCCATAAGCATCATGCTGACGCATTTCTAGATGGCCAATGGCTATGGTCCCGAGCTTACCCGAATATTTCTTGTCATTCCCGAGCGTAACGCTAGAATTCAATTCACAGCCCACGAAAAAGCTGTCCATGGTGCGCCAAAAAATGTTTTCACTTCAAAAATTATACCTAAGAACTATTTTAATCAAGTTAGCTTATATTGAAAATAAAACCGGCTAAGTGCGAGTGGGACTCCCGCACGAAGGGTTCCGTACTATTAGCAAATGAACGGCGAGAACCTCTTTGGCATTAATCCGAATTCCGTATACATAAACCATCGCAGCTTCCGCGGACAGGCTTTCATCCAAAAAGCTTTGCTAAAATTGTAATTTTACGTTAAGTTTCTAACAACAAATTCGATAGTGCGTTTTAGTTTTAGTAGTGGCGCCATCTTGTTTGCTTGGGACGAAAAAAGTAAAAAAGTTTCAAGTTTGTTGTATGGGAGCCCCCCCTTAAATATGCATTTTTAGGGTTCCGTACCCAAAGGGTAAAAACGGAACCCTATTACTGTGACTTGGCTGTTCGTCCGTCTGTCACCAGGCGGTATCTCAAGAACGGTGATAGCTAGACAGTTGAAATTTTCACAGATGATGTATTTCTATTGCCGCTATAACGTAAGTAAAGACTCATTGCTAAAGCCACCCGTGCATCTCAAGGCCATATCATTTTTTTATCAATCTTGTTTGTTGCTCTTCGTCGTAGGTACTGTTTCGTGATTCGTTTAAAAACTGATTAAATAATACCTACTCGTACGTAGGTGCATTGAAAAAATTATAAATTACTACACCGCTAGTATTCTCAGTACATACCTAGGTAATCATATTTTCTATGCGGGTATCATGAGAGGATATTTATTATTCTGCCTCAATGATAGGGGAAACACAATGAATTTAGCATTTTAGTGGAATTTTTACGTCCCGACTGGCCGTCAAAACAAGACCTAACGTTATCCTTAGCGATAGTTACCATGGCCCTACAACTAGGCAAGGCCTGGGTCGTTAAATAGACAGTTGAGTTAATTTACACCTTCCTCATTTACCTATATTTAAGTATGTTTAGAATTGTGCAGGACACCTATATTAATGTTAGTAATTACTGGGTGTTTACCACGGTTACATGGTATGGAGCATGGAGCCAGTCCCCGATATTTTGAAGCAATTTCATGCTCACCAGTAAACTCAATTAAACAGATAAAAAAATCCCGTAATAGCCCGTTTTCAAACGATGGCACCTACTGCTACCTGACGCCCTACATGATTTGAACACGTTTTGTCGAAATATATTTTATCAACGTCAATTAGGTTAATGTGACGTATATTTTTACAAATTATATTTGCTAAACTGACATAATTATATTCGTTATGCGTGGCTAGTGGTGTCTATCATTTTTCATTTGTTTTATTCCACTTAAACGCGGTAAAGTCATGAAACAATCGGTTGTTTCTTTGAAATGTGTATACCATCTCGCTTATCTATTCTATGATCTCGCCTCGCCTCGTCTCGCCATCTTGTATACGTAGCTTGGAACATCCTTTTTCTTCTGTTTTATAAAAAAAATACTACTTTTTACGATTATTATTTTATTTGACGAATACTGTGAAACGCTGATTGAACTTTCAGACAGCACCCTCCGATATGCGATATACGACTAGACTCCTACAGCGACGAACATTTGTATAAGCATAGCATGGACTTCTTCTTCCTCCAGTAGCAGTTCTACTACTTGGTTTTCCATCGTGATACATAAAACACAACCGGCTCCACCGACAGACTCTCCATACTGACGCGGTCGCTAAGAGACCGAGACACTTTGTCTTGTCGCTGCCTCCGGTAGCGGTCTCCTGTCTCGGTCTCCGGTCGCGCTCGAAACGCGAACTGCCAATTTTTGCTTCCACACGTTAGGGGTGTCTGTATCCCGGAAGCTCCGTATCACTGATACGGCGGTAACTACGACCCTGGTTTTCCATATTATTTTTCACGACTTTTCGGGCTAACCCTGAAATCAAGACAAAACACTTGGATTCCATAAAATCTTTATTCACTTCTTTTTATTTCGGTAATAATAGCGGACGTTATTGAAAATAATATGCAGTAATACACATACTTCTGTGTTCCGGTTTGAAGTTTAATGCAACCAGGTGAGTTCCAGAGCAAGGAGGTAAACCAACATACATACCATCTTCTATATATATAAAAGCGAAAGGTCACTCATCAAGGAATCTCAGAAACTACAAATGCTAGGAATCTGAAATTTTGCATGGAGGTCGCTTTTAGCACGTAGGCACTCGCTAAGACGGGATTTTGCGAAATTCAACCCCTGAGAGGGTGAAACAAGGGATGAACGCTTGTACGAAAATTCGTAATTTTAAACATTTAAAAATTTTGTATCTAGACACCTGACACAAAGCAATTAAATGTTTATTCCATCAATTTTGTAATTTTAAACTGTACGGGGGTGAAATTGGGGTTGAAATGGGGGATGAATGTCAACATGGAAGATCATAACACCATGAAACTCTGTATATAGACACTTTACACGAAGCAAACTAATGTTTGTTCTGTCAATTTTTTAATTTCGAACTGTACGGGGTGAAATGGGGGATGAATGTCAATATGGAAGTTCCCAACCGTTGAAGATAAAACCATGAATCTCTTAATGTAGTCACTTGACACGAAGCAAACGAATGTTTGTTCTATCAATTTCGTAATTTCGAACTGTAGGGGGGTGAAATTGGGGTTGAAATGGGGGATGAATGTCAATATGGAAGATCCCAACTGAGTTACCTTAGTATCTATTTCGCGCGGACGAAGTCGCGGGCAACAGCTAGTATACCATATATAGCTAGGTGAAAAGTTCAATGCAGTGGTAGTAACAGTACCTATTTTATGTGGTTAATAGAAAAAATAAATTTGAAATCACAATTATAGTACCTAATTATACTGAAGAACTATTTTGATGTCATACGTTACGTTACGCTGCTGTCTTATTGGTAGACTGTTGCTTACAGTCAGGTAGGCGTCATGTTCGTGTGTCTCGCTTTTTATAAAAAAAATATTGTCTAAAACTAAAGTAAAAAAAAATTGGCAGTCATGGGAACTGCCGATAGAAGTGAAAACTTATAACTCATAATTTGATAGCTTACTTTGGAAACTACACGGGTGTAACTGGAGGGCGTGGCGTGACCATCTAGAAATGCGTCAGCATTTCATTGGGTGACGCATTTCTAGATGGCCATGCCATCATGCCTAGGCCTCGCCCTATCAGCATTTCCCATTAGCTAACGCATTTCTAGATGGCCAATGGCTATGGTCCCGAGTTTACCCGAAGATTTATTATCATACCCGATCGTGACGCTAGAATTCAATTCACAGCCCACGAAAAATCTATCTAGGAGCACCAAAAGAAGTTTTCAGTTCAAAAAAAAAAATTGTATAAAACTAAAGTAAAAAAAGTAGATGCGTTTGTACTTTCCATAATCTTTTCTATTCGTATAAACCTTCTAACCGTCGTGGCAATATTTATCGATCACGAGGTGCTTTTTGCGACAATTTAGCTAAAAGTGTTAATTGATATGTTAAATCGCTGATCATGATTAAATAATATATCGTGACGACTTTCAAAGACATATCCTCATTCAACACTGCTGTTGCTATGAAGGTTTTAGAAACAAATAATTAATTTTCCTCGAAAAAGTAAATAAACTATCTACTTCAAGTTAAAAATCAGAGTTTGGGCTGGATTGACTGTAGTAGAACTAATTTTGTCATTGTTTTTATTTTTTTTTAAATAAAGAGGTACGAGACGAGCAGGACATGTGCCTGATGGTAAGCAACATAACTGCCACATAACAGCACAGTTATTGGAGCTATTGGAACACAAAGAGTCAGAATCATTACCTGGCACTGCACTGCGCTCGTCACCCAGAGATCTAAGTTGTTAAATCTCTAAACCCTGTAATTTCTCTGGAAACGTTACCCTTCAAATAATAAATAATTGAATTGAATTGAAATAAATAATTCAAATGTGCAAACATTACTGTGTTCCGGAACACAGTAATGTTTGCACATTACTGCTTGGCGGTAGAATAACTGGCAAAGGTGTGGTCCTTCCCCAGGCGGACTCTGCCAAGAGTCCTACCACTACAGAAACTACGAATTGTACTGACAAAAAAAAGCAAGTACATTGAGAACATCATCAATATAAATGAAGTCAAATAAATGTCGATACAAGGATCACTTCAAAACTATTTATTAGTTGTTGATGAAACGGTTCAAAATAGTACTCGTGTGTTGACCTGTTGAGCATACGTATTTCAATACAGGGTCAGTATTAGCGGAGTGCTTGCCTCGGTAACCTCCACGTGGTGCACCCTGGGCATCACACAAGAATTTGCCTCGGTGGCATCTTGTTGTGTGATGGCGAATCCCGGCCGGGACTGGGAACTTCTACACACGCATTCTACAATCTTGAGCAGTGCGTGTAGAGGGCGGAGAGAGGGACTTGGGAAGGTTACTCGGCTGATATATCGGCCAAGGTTCTCAGTTTTCGACTTCGAATGAGAACAATATTTTTATCCGCACATAAGTTCTTCGTATGAATTCTGCCCTACTCGCTGCATATTCAATACTGCGACGAGCACTCTGAAAATTAAAATTTCTAAGTAATCCAGATGTGGGTCCTGTAGCTGAGCACTCTGCTAATCAGAGTGCTCGTCGCAGTATTGAATATGCAGCGAGTAGGGCAGAATTCATACGGAGAACTTATGTGCGGATAAAAATATTGTTCTCATTCGAAGTCGAAAACTGAGAATCTTGCCAGCCGAAATTATATTATGTCTATGAGGTAATGTACGAGTAAAAGTTAAATCCCGAGTATGTATTGAATTTTAAAATGGTTTCAGCCGATAACGATTTACGGTTTAATTGAAAGAAAGTTCACTCCAGACTGGACCTTTTATTCCCACTAGACAATCTCTCAGAACTCCATGTAGACCCCTAATTATTCAAGTACACTGTCACACAATTTCCTTCACGCGAGAAAAGTATCCTTGAGTCTCACGAGAAAACACAAAATATATCGTAAAGAAAAGCCGCGTGGCCAGTCAGTCTGTCACCAAACACCGAACAGATCGCACGCGTGCATAATAAAATGTTCACCAACATTTACGAACTTTTCAAACCCAGACAATAAATAAGTGATAATAATAATTTATAGAATGTGATAATAATATTAAGTGTTAGATACTATTATTAATTACCCTGTGATTAGTGCGTTTACATAATTTTAAATAATAAGTGGTAAAATGGAGAATGTAAAGTGAGTAAATCTGTTTAAACATAATTTACGTGTATTTACAAGTTTTGAATAATGTATGGGTATGATTACAACCTAGATGAAGATTATTTGCATAGACTCATTACCACCAGTTTAAATAAGTGGATTACAAATAAATATAAAATACACTAAATAAACGTAGAAATACCTAAAAGTTTGTTTAAATAACATTTACTTAGTTAATGAAAATACAACTAATATGGTAAAACATGAACAACTAGCGGTTGTTTGCGATTTGTTTCAGATTTAACAACTAACAAACAGTAAGCAAACAATAATCAGTAAAAAGATAGGTACCTAAGTTGAAGTCGCGCAAAGTCCACGATTTTAAGTGATCTCAAGATTCCCTCAAACATTTAAACAAATTTAGTGTTTTCTCTCTTTGTTAATAGCAGTTAGTACCGTAACAATTGATAAGATAAAAACTGGTTTTCTCATTTTAATAAAAGTAATGTGTTGGAACATATAACATTATTAAGATAAAAATTGGTGGTCTCTCTTTGTAAACAATAGTTAGTAGGTATTGGAGTACCTAATATATATAAGTACCTATTATGTATAATTATTAACATAAAAGATAGTGCTCTCTATGTACTTATTAATAGTAGTGCATGTTGGAATGGTTATAACTATGAAGTTACAATTAGTACTTTCTCTTTATTAATTAGACATAATTTAAGTTTTGATTTGATTATTCAACATTAATTATAATGAGCTCCCAATCAAAAACCAGAGCCGCGCTGTTTATAAATATTTTAATTTTACGTTATCAATGCAACATAAATACCTACACACCTAGTGACAACAGTTAACTAGTCTAACAAAACAGGACAAGTAAATAGGTTTAATTCATAAAAAATGTACTTACAACAACAACTGAGAAATATTTGTTCGTTTCGTTCAAATGTGCTCGGAACATTTGAACGAAACATGAACGAGTGCAGGAACAAATGGACGAGTGGACCATTTTTTTCTAAAATTACACTTGACATTTGTTTTTATCAATAACTAGCTGCCTGTTCTGACTTCGTCTGAGTTGAATAAAGTAATAACTAATTAATTTGAATGTAAACATACAAAATATCATCTAATCTACCTACCATTTAGAGAACTTTCAATATTATATTATGTACAATGGTTCTGAAGATTACGCACTGCATACATTTAAACACAACTGGCCAAACAGTATTTTTTGTGTTTTGTTATGTTTGAGTTTAAGCGATCTCCGATGCATTAGGTACGCTTCCCTGAACGAAAACTGATCACCCTGAAACCTTGAATGGAACACACTTAGATAATATCTACAAGAGGAAAGCACACTCAGCTAATGCACTTCATGTATACAGTACAGTAATACCTATTTTTATTACGAAATTGGGGTTGGCTCCAATTTCGTCATTTGGTTCGAGTCCATAAAATAGTGTCGCGAATTATATCTAGAGAGACTTAGCACGAAACACTAATCTATTTTAGGTTGTATTTTGTTATGCTAATTTCATGTGGGTAAACAAGCCACTGTCACAAATATTGGTTATAAATACTGGTTATCTGTTCTCAGTTCTTTTTCTATTGAAGTGAAAACTTCTTTTGGCGCGCCACAGAATTCAATTTTTGAATTTAATTCGTCACGGCCGTCACGCTCGGGAATGATAAGAAATCTTCGGGTAAACTCGGGAGCATGGCCATGCTCATGGTCACATCATCACGTCATGAAACCGGAGGGCGGTTTCATCCGTGTAGTTTCCAAAGTAAGCTATCAAATTCTGCCTTTCACTTTTTGATTTTCACTTCTATCGGCAGTTCCTATGACTGCCATTTTTATTTGCTTTATTCAAGGTAACTCAGACTTGTGTATAGAGGTATAGGGTTAAGCATGACCTATCTGTCAGCAAGTGTTGTTAAAATCGTTCGAACTGTTTCTATAAATACTTATTTTTTTATAATCAAACTGTTTAAGTTTGATCATGCGTAACAGTAAATGGAGAAATAAAAGTTTGTTAAACATCAAAACAAAAATGATAGTTTTACGAATGTAATTTGTCATTGTCATACGTTAATGAACCTAATTGACATATCAGAACCTTAGATTTAGACATAATATGTTCAAGTCATGGTAAGCGTCAGATATACCTACTCGTATTTGCAAAATATATCTGAATTGAATTTATAGCAAAGAGTGGCAGGACGAGCAGGTCATATGCCTGATGCTAAGCAACACATAACACATTCCCATAACAGCCGTGTCACGCAGTCATTGGAACGTAAAGAGTCCAAATCATTACCTACTAGGTAGGTACATTAGGTACTACTGCACTTTAGGTGACTACCCAGATATAAGATGGTTTATTTCTATGCCCTATAAACAGTATTGTGATACCTATGTGTTGACATTAGAATAACTGGTCAAGGTCCTTACTTCTCCAGGCGTTTGAAAATAGTCCTAACAGTACCTAGTACAAAACGTAGGTACCATCTATCATATCTTTCCTAATTATTTTATTTGTTTCGTCTGAAGAATACCTCATTCTATTATGTTATTGCATTGTTATTTTTAGCCCGACAACTAACATTGCTATTAACTGGCTATTTACGTCGCGCCGTCTTTTGTCGATTTTTGACGTAAAACACGATTAGGTACGCGGCATACATAAAATATAAATAAATTACACATGAGCATACTTCGAAGCTACTTGTATCCCACTATCCCACTAATATTATAAATGTCAAAGTATGGATGTTTGGATGTTTGTTGCTCAATCACGCCGTAACGTATGATCGGATCAGGCTGAAATTCGAAATACACTTAGATTATAGTCTGGAAGAACGCATAGGCTCCTTTTTGTCCCGAAAAAGTAACGGGAACGGGAACTACGCGGGTAAAACCGCGGGGCACTGCTAGTTAATAATAGATGTAAAAAAAATACAAACTAGCAGCGCCCCGCGGTGTTACCCGCGTAGTTCCCGTTTCCGTTGTTTTTCCGGGATAAAAAGTAGCCTATGTGTTCTTCCAGACTAAAATCTATCCGTCTTCCAAATTTCAGCCCGATCCGTTCATCCATTAGGACGTGATTGAGCAACAAACATCCAAACATCCATACATTGACATTTATAATATTAGTAGGATGAGATTAGTGAAAACATGCATACAGAGAAAATTTTGGGACGTAACTAACTACTGTAAGTTTTATAGTTTTATTTAACTATATGTAAGTTTTCGTATTTTTTTGGAGGGTACCTCTTGATGCTTGATATTAATACCAAAATTGTTACTGTTTTCACTCTTGTGCACTTTGCAGAGTCCACCTTTGAAGTGCCAACCTTTACAAGTTATTCCACTGCCTAGCAGCAATATGCAAACATTACTGTCTTCCAGTTTGAAGGCCAATGTTTCCAGAAGAATTACAGAGTAATGAAATAAATCTTATTATAGTGCAGTGATTTTGACTCTTCATATTCACATAGCTGTGTGGCACTGTGGCATAGACAGTTGTGGGTGTAGTTTACCATTAGGCGCAGGTCTCGCAGTCTCGTCGCGTCATTCTATCTCTAAATTTAAAAGAAATGAGCTCGTAATTAATTATGTTTAATCTAGTGAACAACCGCTTAAAACAAGGCTTAACTTAATAAAAATGTTCGTCTACCCTACAACATATTAATTGATGCAGTTTTTTATCTGACACGTATATTCGTTATCGTGAGTTCTATCAATTATTTACGATATCTTTTCGTTGATAAGTCACAGTGTTTACATTACTTAATTCCCTTCCGTTTTTACTATCTGACAGCAACAGACAAGGGGAATTATTTTACCCGTAAATCAGACACACACTTTTTTTTGTGACGAATCGCCTATAACCCCGTAAATCCATAACACCGACTTTTAAGTTATATACTCGTACTATCGTAAATCAACTATTTTTACACAAAAAATTAAACCGACTTCAAAACCACAAATAGACACTCAAAAGCGAAAAGTAAGTTAATATAATTATTATAAGCGCTACTCTCTATTCTATTTGACGCTGGTGCCAGTGCTTCAAAATCGATTTTGAAGAAATCTCTGTTATACCAATCTCAAACATTTTTATAGACTTTAACGTCTCGTCCGTCTCGCGACGGAGCAAAGTTAAACGTTAAAAGTGCGATCTACAATGGCGTGGTTTTCTAAAAGAAATAATTCAAGGTTTGAAGTCAACAGATTAAAGTTAGGCAATACCATAGAATAGATAATATAGGCAATACTCAATGAAACACGTTTTCCACAGATTAGATGCACATATTATGAAAGTGGAGATGAACTTTTCTGAATTTTTGAAATCATCGAATAAGCCAAATTGAAATATCAAATATGTACCTAATCGCTTTTTCGAGCTACGAGCAGTCCGATAGAAATAAAAGCGGCCAAGCGCGAGTCGGACTCGCCCATGAAGGGTGCAGCAAGTAGTAAGTAGTACTTACATAAGTTCTTGCTGTTTTAATAATAGTGCTTGATGTTTTAATAATAGTGAATTTATGACGTACTAAACAAAAACTACTAACTAGATCGAGTTCAAACCAATTTTCGCTGGAAGTTTGTATGGTAATGTCCAACATATATATATTTTTAGTTTTATCATTCTCTTATTTTAGAAGTTACAGGGGGCAGATAATTTTATTTTTATATATTTTGGTAAAAAAATCCTAATTGGCATCTACGTGCCTAGTTTCAACAGTATAGTTCTTATAGTTTCGAGAAAAAGTGGCTGTGACATAAGAAAGGACAGTCAAACAGACATGACGAATCCATAAGGTTTCCGTTTTTACTATTTACGGAACCCTAAAAAGGGCCAAGTTGGTAGTACATCATCCAGACCACTTGAAGACTGACAAAGTCATAATTAGTCATTTTAATTTAACATTTGGATACTGTAGGTTGAGAAATAGTGCTAGTATCACCAAAATCTGTTCAGTAATTCGTGAAATATTAACCAGATCACTAATATTTACGAGCCCTGTTCTGTCAATGATGCTATTTCATATTTTAAGTTATACTAAGTACAAAAAGTTCCCAAAATCTACTAATGATAAATAGGTAAATATATGATTGTATAAATGAAAGGAAATTAAGGAAATTTGTAAAAGGATTTTAATGAATCCTATTCAATTAAAATTGATATTGTTTAAAATAAAACAATAAATATTTTATTTTATTTCTATGATACCAATGTGTAAGCGAATTTTATGTTTCAAGTAGGTATAAGAGTTAAAAAAATCAAGATAGGGCAATGAAAACAAAACGTTAGGTAAGTATGTATAATATAATACAAAATAGAAAACGTTACTGTTGTTGAAGTCGACAGATAAATAAATAATAATAATAAATAAATATTGGTGGACAATTCACACTACACCATCTGACCCCAAACAAAGCAAAGCTTGTGTGATGGCGGCCAGATAGCTCATATAATACTTATATATTTTTAAATACATACTTATTATACATAGAAACGCCTACATAGATAAAAATAGACTTTGTTTAAAAAGTTTCATATTTTCATTATTATCTGTTTAGCCAGGCCAGTAGATATTAAAATTAGAATGTTATCACATTACATTAGAATACATACCTACCATGTCAACCAAATATAGATACTTATTTATGTAAATTACATTCTTTAAACCTGTATTTTGATCTATAATAGGTATTGTAAACTTATTACAAATTACCTAATAATTATGTTTCTAAAAGTAGACTGCTGTATCTACGATCATATTAAGTATATTTTTGTAGTAGTAGGAATCTCTGCAGAAATCACCTGGGGAAGTACCACATCTTAGCCAGTTATTTTACAGCCAAACAGCAATGAACATCCGGATCTGGTCCGGTGTGAATGGAAATGTTTCAAAGATTTTTTATAGTTTTTGAACGAATCTGGAACTGGAGCCTTATTTCGCAAGGACAGAACAAAAGCTTTTAACCATTTTTATAGAACCTATCAGTAGATATAGAGGGTCGAGACGAGCAGGACATCTGCGTGATGGTAACCAACGTACCTGCTCATAACAGCACAGTGACACGCAGCTATTGGAACATGAAGAGTCAAAATCTTTACCTAGCACAGCGCTCGTCACCTAGAGATATAAGATGTTTCATCTCCAGGTAATTTCACTGGAAGCATTGCCCTTCAAACCCGAACACAGTAATGTTTGCAGATTACTGCTTGGCTTGCTACAAAAGTGTGGTACTTCCCCAGGTGGACTGTTCAAAGATTTTTGGTTGATTGAGTAAGCTCTTGAAACGCAGTCTTTATCACAAGATTCTTTGGTAGATGGAGTTCTCTTGAAACGCAGTCTTCATCACAAGATTCATATCATTTGTTTGTGAGTGCAGTGGGTCAGCGACCTGCTCCGAAGAGTTGGCGTCTCTCCACCATCCTTCACCTTGCCCCAGACGATGACACCAGATGAAAGCATTGGCAGAAGTGTTGCGATAAATTTAAGAATTTTGTCATGTTTTGGTCACGAGAAATTGTGGGTGTACAATTAACATTTTCGATGTTTTTTTTTTACGAACAAACAGTTTCTTTTCTCAGTGATATAATTAGACGTTGGTTTTGTCACAAAGTTTTGTACTTAAAATGTTGACAGAGAGCAATTATTTATATCAATAACAGAGATGGTTTAGCTAGATTTTTTTTGCAAGAGTCGTTTAGCACTCGACTTATATTCAACGACAATGCGGTATACGATGCCGATGGAGAGCGCTTACAAAACTGATTAACCCGACTTATACTTTGAATACCCATACCAAAATTAATTGAAAAGGAAAAAAGCCACTCAATCAAACGCTTTCTACAGCCAAGCCGTACTAATTCTGAAAATAGGGTCAAAACTCTTCGTTGAAGTGTTAGAACGTCCATCTTGAAACGATGTCGCTTTTCCGAGCTAAGAGCAATCCGAAAGAAAAAAGGTTTAGAATATGGATAGTAGAAAATGTATTTAGTAGTACACTGTTGAATTTTTTTTTTCCCCGAAGTGTCTGTGGTGGAGGCCCCGGGGCGTATGCCCCGTTTGCCCTCCCCTAAATCCGGCCCTGGTTCCTAGTAATATTCCTGGTAATAATGTTTACGCCTTAAATCACATGCATATATATCTACCAAATAGATTGTGCTGATCCGATCCATTACCCTTAGTACAGTAGTAGCACTACGGATATTTTACAAAACCATTCTTCAATTTCCACTCCCGCAAAAAAACGCTCAGTCGCCCTTCGAACTATTTTCAGGTTTCCAATATCTGTAAAGTGAGCCAAATCAGCGAAACTGGTGCAAAGTCCGGCTATCGCGAGCCAAATACCTAAACGAGGGTTCTTACATTTATTTGCGTTCTTATCACGCAGGAAACACGTGTCTGTGTGTAAAGCTCCAGCCAGTACTGTTGTGATACGTTTACACATCAACTGTGTCTATTTTTAACTGTGTCATTGGTGAGCCCTACTCATCGATATAACGTAACCATTTCCTAGAAGGATAAGGGTACCAATTCTATCATATTGACCTGGGTAGCGATTCTGAAACCATTCGGTTGCATCTGACACGGAATCTCATCTCTCGGTCTTTGTCATGCTAAACAGATAAGACAAGGACCGAGAGATGAGATTCCGTGTCGGATGTGTCGTCGAACCGAATGGTTTCAGAATCGCTACCCTGGTGGATTTGCTAAACTTTAGTAACGTAAATCTGTAAATAAACGTAAATGTATAATAAGTATGTATTTAAAACTATATAAGTATTATATCAGCTATCTGCCCGCCATCATACAAGCTTTGCTCAGTTTAGGGTCGGATGGTGTTGTGTGTGAATTGTCCACCAATATATATTTATTTATCTACATCACCATTCCGTTATAAAACAAGAAGGTAGTATTTAATTTTTAATGCATATACTCGTAGGT
This sequence comes from Ectropis crepuscularia, assembly GCA_963693475.1. NCBI lineage: Eukaryota > Metazoa > Arthropoda > Insecta > Lepidoptera > Geometridae > Ectropis > Ectropis crepuscularia. The sequence goes on from OY856340.1 coordinate 7,126,195, forward strand.
CCGCGTTTGACGACCAACTTGCCTGATAGTAAGCGACGGTGCGGTCGAAAGTGAACCACCTTTAAATAACCACCTCTCAGGAAATAACGAATTTAGCCGATTTGTAAAGTGAAGTCTTCTTTAGCGTGTCGAATACTTTGATAGGGAAAAATGTAAGTAATGGAGTCGGACGTAGTCGTGAGGAAAACTTGTGAAGTCGCCTCAGCGACATGCGTTGTATAATATCTTTAGCTATACAGGTGACACATTGTGCAACATAAGTGTTGTTTAATACTAAAATTCTAAGTTTTATTACATAGAATTTTATTATTTATATTAATACCTATATTTTCACTTTTATCAGCAGTCCTTATGACTGCCGATTTTTTTTTGCCTTCCGAAGAAAGACTTAACTCGCATCTCACGAATTTTGCAGATATTAATAATGAAGGGGGTAGTAGAGATAACCAGACTGTTAGTAAACATTCTGTTCTCATTTTGACAAACTTTGAATGTTAAGTACACCTTTTTACATTCAATCGATAGCCGAAAATTTAGTTTCAAGCTTCTATCTTAAAAATGACAAACTTATACAAATTCTATCCTCCTTTTCAACTCTTTTTTTTTCCGCATCATTATAAAGTTTCGTATACGTCTTTTCTCGGGCTTATAGACTATCTTTTCACCAAATTTTGAAATTACAGGGCATCGAAATTTATTATCTTATATCTATGCGGACGCATAGATAAATTTAAAAAATTTAGTAGTTAGGTAGGTACTTGTCTTTACCAAAATGTCCTAGGAATGTGATAATCAAGTCGTCTCTTATGGTACCTACATCATAATGGGTTAATTTAAATCTATTGTCAATCAAATAGTATAATCTTATCAGCATCGTTTGCGAACGTGCACGATAATGAGCGTGTGATAAGAGGGATATTATAATTTCTCCTGCCACGAAGTTTGTGCCTACATAATCTACGGATAAGATCTACGGATACGGACAAGCATACTGCAAGAAACTTGCGTTGTCATTATTTTGTTGCATTTTCCGTTAATTACTTTCGACTAACGTATTTCAAAAAAAAGGTATTTCAAATAGGTAGAAATTTTCTCTATTCTGTGCTTATAATGCGATTTATTTTCTCTCAAAAACATTACATCGAATTCTCCTGAAGTTTATGTCCATGCACAAGTACATGCGTGTTTTGGTTGCATGAGGTAGGAAGTACGTGGCAAACTGGTCACCAGCATGCCCCCACTAAATGTTCCCACTGCTTAGACTCGGGGCCCCAAGCATTATCCACCATGCTGGCCCGGTGCAGGCGGATAATGCATGACTTCTAAAGATTCTTAGAACATGCCGGTTTGCTTGGATTTATTTGCAGTAAATTATTTGTTTCATGTTTAGACACTAAATAGCGGGGGCCGAAGGGTGACACATATTTAAAGTGCTTAATAAATAAACATCGTGAAACTTCATGTAGGTAAATCGGATTGGATGTATATGTATGTTGTTCCATCACATCACAAGCAATGAACTGATCAGACCAAAATTTACAACTCAGATAGGTTGGTACATAGGGCACAAATAGGCTAATTTTCTCCTGAAAAATGCAGAAGTTCTAGGAGTACCTATACATTTTTTTTTTTCAAAATTGTACGTGGACGAAATCGCGGGCAAATAAAAGTCGCCAATAAAGCCGTTCCCCTAGTTTGTGTATGTATACTCGAAGCACACTTATTTACGTTCATGTGTCTACACAGTGGAAAGTCACGTCAGAAGGACGAAGTTCACGGTCGGTTTTGTACGAATTAAAACAATGCATATTTATAGTTCTTCAATTTTGAGTTTGTTCTTCATTTAGATTGAGGTAAATTTATCATTTTAAATGTTTTGGATCGTGTTTATTAAGCGTTTTGAGAATGACAAATATGAGCGACACATCGGTGAAAAGATATTATGTCAAATTAATAACTTTGATGTATGCTCATGAAATGTCTGGAACATAAATTATTTAATTTTCTCTGTAAAAACAGAAAACTAATTTGAAATTAAACTCAAGCACTCGACTAAATTTGGTATTTTTTTGTGTAATCAACAAATTACACTGTTCCAATCACAGAAATCTAAATAATTATTATTTAGATAAATAAAACAGCGTGGTTCCAATAAAACAGCGAGATAGTAACGTTAGGTACATCGTCAAGCTAATTTTAGATTTTTGTTCATTTATTTTTTGAGAGCTAGACTTGAACTCTTCGTCTTCCAACATCTGCGTGACACTACGCTGTTAAGGGGGCGCCTAGTGCCAGAAAACGAAAAAAAAAAAGTGGCCAAGTGCGAGTTGGACTCGCCCATGAAGGGTTCCGTTGCAGCAAGTAACATAATATACATAGTACCCATAGTTCTTGTAGTTCGTTGTAACTTAGATCGAAGTTTCAATAATAGTGTATTTATGACGTACTAAAAAAAAAACTACTCATCAGATCGAGTTCAAACTAATTTTCGTTGGTAGTTTACATGGTAATGTACATCATATATTTTTTTTAGATTTTTCACTCTCTTACTTTAGAAGTTAGAGGGGGGGGGGGGGGGGGACACACATTTTATCACTTTCGAAGTGTCTCTTGCGCAAATTATTCAGTGTAGACGAAAATGATTTCAGAAACCTCAACACTATTTTTAAAGACCTATCGATAAACATTCCACACGTGTAGGTTTGATGAAAAAAAAAATTTTGAGTTTCACTTCTCAGTATGGGGGGCAACCCTAATTTTTCTTTTTTAATTTTTTTTTTGTTCAAATCTTAATGCGGTTCACAGAATACATCTACTTACCAAGTTTCAACAGTGTAGTTCTCATAGTTTCGGCAAAAAGTGGCTGTGACATACGGACGGACAGACAGACAGACAGACAGACAGACATGACGAATCTATAAGGGTTCCGTTTTTACGTTTTACGGAACCCTAAAAAGGACATTTTCAACGCCGCTCACTGATGTTAAGAAACTAAAAACTATACTTAACAAAAAAAAATTGACGTGTGGGTACAATCAAGAAAAATCACAATAACCGAATAGAATTTTAAAAATAGATCACATTTGTTCATGGAAAAAAAATTGCTCCCGATTTAATATTGATTTCCCCTCCAAACTGTGTCATGATATTCTCGACTTTATGAAAATCGAATTAAGAAGGGCCTCGCGCGGGTGAAATCTGATTTGTTCCTAGCACTAGGCGCACTCCTTGTATTAAGAACCTTCTCTTTTTTGAAGTCGGCAAAACTTTTTTTTGTACTGGGTGGGAAACGAACTCACGTTCCACATCTCTATTGATAGACATACAACTAATTCAGCCACGATAACATTAAATAAGTATGTATTTTATAAGGTAGTTACGTAATTTCCGATTTATATACATTTTTAAAATTTGGCTTTGTTTAGGGTTGTAGGTTCTACCACAATTCACTTTTGCTATCTATACTGATATTTTAAAGATGGACGTCTACTCTCTTTCTACAAAAACGTAATTTCGAAATAAACTCGCGACTTTCCAACTCCGATTTTATTTCGATCCGTCGTTTTGTCCGTTTAAATGTTCTAAACTTACTATAATTAGAGTACCTATGCTTAGAACATTTAAACGTCAAACAATGTTGTATCGGACGAAACGAAGTAGAACGAGAGTAGGAAAGTCGAGAGTTTTTTTTCGAAATTACGTTTTCGTAGAAATAGAGTAGATGTCCTGATGAGTATCTTTTGTTTAACGCGCTAATCTCAGGAACTACCGAGCAACTGGACTGATTGCAAAAATCTTTCACCATTGAATATCTACATGATCCCTAATTCCCTAAGCTATATATTACGCTATCTACGCTATATTTTATGCACCAGGGGCGAACCCAGAGCGGAATACTTGTAAATTACAAGTATTCCGCTCTGGGTTAAGAACCATCAATCATTGAGAGTTCAGTGGTTCAGATTACAGCCGCAGTTGTCTAATATTCAAAAGTACATTTATTATCCATTATCACGTACAGTTTGCGCAGTCTGTTTGACCAGCCTGATAACAGACAGTCACATGACCGGTGCAGAATAGTTCGCACGGGGCAGAAATTACATTATTATTTGGAACAAATTGGATTATAATAACACATTCTTATTGGAATGCATGATGAATTTAACATGACCAATGCTATAATAAAATACGTACCTATTATATAGATAGATACACTTTATTGACACACCAAAACAATAGGATACACAAAAATAATTAAATATAAATTTAAAACTAGTGCGACAAGTCGGCGGCCTTATCGCTAAAAGCGATCTCTTCCAGACAACCTTGGGATGGAACATAATATGGGGATAAGTGAGAAAACGGGGTGCGCAAATAAGACGTAGAAAATCGTAAAGAAAGTAAATTAAAAATTATAACGGTTATTCAAATACCTATCATGAAATATTAGTACATAATTACATATATATTAAAGCATAAAAATATATAATAATATAGTAGGTAAGTAAGTATATTAAACTTTTTTTTTATCGGTAATTGGTTTGCGCTCGGCCGCAATCTTGCCGGATGTTCTACAAAGTTTTTTATAAAATATTGAGTGATAAGACGAGCAGGACACGTGCCTGATGGTAAGCACATGTCCTGATGCTCTCTACGATGGAACGCGCTCACCGAGGAGAAACCGATTTACTTTCGATTTAAAGATACCCCGATTAGAGTTTAGATGCGGTTTCTAAGAAAGTTGAGACAAACCTCTTCGTTCGAGTCTCTGGAACGTCAACCATGAAACGGTGTCACTTTTTCGAGCTTCAAGCAGTCTGATAGAAAAAAGGGCAAGCTGGTATTAGATCATGCAAATCAGTTACACACTCTTCGAAGTGTATTCGTTAGAAAACCGATAAGCTAGCAATTTTGCGGCGATGTTCAAGATTTAAGTTTTTTTCGCGATAGAGTGTCGTTGCCTATGAGCTTTTTGGAATGCGATGCTTGAGTTGGTTTTCCCCGATGTTTACTTCTTATCCATCTACTTTTACCCCCGGACTACTTTTTATCCCGGAAAAATAACGGGAATGGGAACTACGCGGGTAGCACCGCGGGACTCTGCTAGTAATTCAATAAAACAAAATATACGTGTCTATAAAATCTACCTGACGGACCAATTAGAATGGAAAGTATATTTACCAGCCATCATCCCAACTACGGATTTCACCTTATCCAAAGCCTCAAGTCCCAGCTGTATGCTTTTAACTTACATAACACGGATCAACCTGAAATTCAGCAATATACATTATACATAGATTAAAAGAGGTCCAATAGAAAGAGGAAGTTACTTTTTATCCCAAACGCTGCTCCTTTGGAAATAGTGCTTTCTATAATTCTACTCGGACAAAGTCGCGGCCAGAGCCTAGTAGGTATATAGATAAACGTGTAGGAATTATTTACCTAATTTCAGTGGCTGATAACACGACATCAGAGAGCTTTATTTACGCAAGTACATCTTCCGGTGGTCCGACTTAGCATAAAGAACTTTATTGTATCCCCTCTTCTAAAATAAGCAAGTCAAGTGCGAATCGAACTTTTAGGCCAAGGGTTCCATAGTAGCACAACTAATAGATATGGAACTTACTTCGTCATTATCTGGTATTTGCTCTTCAACGATAAAGTAAACCTTCTAATGATCTATTTTAGCGATAAGGCCGCCGACTTGTCACACTAGTTTTAAATTTAGGTTTAATTATTTTTAAAGTGTATCTATCTATCTATTTTTATATACGACAAGCTGGTGGAAACTGTTCAAGCAGTTGGCAGGAAATTTTATAAGAGCCGACGCCAGAATAGAACCCAAAATTTCTCCGATCATACTCTAAATCTCATGGCGGTTAGGCGAGATATGCGATTGCAGTCTTCGGTCGACATGACGGTATACAGACGGCTCAATAGACAGATATCTACTTGTGTGCGACGCGACATACGCTGCTTCAATACTTCGTGTATTGAAGAAGCGATCAAGCGGAACAAAGGCTCGAAAGTGTTCGCAAGAAATCTGTCTCTTGGGCAAAGTCAATTGACCAAACTGAAGACCGACAGTGATAACGTCGTCTCGTCGAAGCCCGAGATTTTGGAGGAGATTGAGAGGTTCTATGAACAGTTATACACCTCTACGCAAGCACAACCTGTCGTTAGCATGGCAAAAGACTCCAGAGCCAAGTTGACCCGACACTTTACCGAAGACATCCCGGAAGTCAGCCTGTATGAGATTAGGATGGCCCTCAAACAACTTAAGAACAACAAGGCACCTGGCGACGACGGAATTACGACCGAGCTTCTGAGAGCGGGTGGAAAACCGGTACTTAAAGTCCTCCAGAAGCTGTTCGACTCCGTCATACTTGACGGTAATACGCCAGAAGCGTGGAGCAGAAGTGTGGTGGTCCTCTTCTTCAAAAAAGGTGACAACACCTTGTTGAAGAACTACAGACCCATCTCACTTCTGAGCCACGTTTATAAGTTGTTTTCGAGGGTAATCACGAATCGTCTCGCACGCAGGTTTGACGGCTTCCAGCCACCCGAACAAGCCGGTTTCCGAAAAGGCTATAGTACCGTAGACCACATCCATACGCTTCGGCAGATTATACAGAAAACTGAGGAGTATAATCGGCCACTATGTATAGCGTATGTGGACTATGAGAAAGCCTTCGATTCCATCGAGACTTGGGCAGTGCTTCAGTCTCTCCAGCGATGCCGCATGGATTATCGCTATATCGAAGTGTTGAGGTGTATTTACAGCAAAGCCACAATGTCTGTCCGATTACAGGACCAGTGCACAAAATATACCCGGCTACAGAAAGGCGTGAGATGTTATATCTCCGAAACTGTTCACTGCCGCGCTGGAAGATGTTTTCAAGCTACTGGACTGGAACGGACATCACTCACCTTCGGTTTGCCGATGATATAGTCATTGTGGCGGAGTCGATGGAGGACCTCGGTGCTATGCTCAGGGACCTCAGTAGAGTATCCCAACAGGTAGGTTTGAGGATGAATATGGACAAGACGAAGGTCATGTCAAATGTTCATGTCTCACCTGTACCGGTTATTGTTGGGAATACCACACTCGAAGTTGTTGACGAATACGTTTACCTGGGTCAAAAGATCCAATTAGGTAGATCCAACTTCGACAAAGAGGTCCAGCGAAGGATCCAACTCGGATGGGCAGCGTTCGGGAAACTACGGCACATCTTGGAGTCCAAAATACATGCTTGAAGACGAACGTCTTCAATCAGTGCGTGTTGCCAGTGATGACCTATGGAACTGAGACGTGGTCCTTAACTGCAGGCCTCATAACAAAGCTCAAAGTCACACAGCGAGCTATGGAGCGAGCTATGCTCGGAGTCTCTTTGCGCGACAGAATCCGTAATGAGGATATTCGCAAAAGAACGAAAGTAGCCGACATAGCTCGAAGAGTAGCTAAGCTGAAGTGGCAATGGGCAGGCCACATCGCTCGCAGAACTGACAACCGATGGGGAAGAAAGGTTCTCGAGTGGCGACCACGAACCGGAAGACGCAGTGTTGGACGGCCTCCCACTAGATGGACAGATGACCTCACAAAGGTCGCTGGAAACCGCTGGTTGTAGGTTGCGCAGGACCGTTCATTGTAGAAATCTAGGGGGGAGGCCTATATGTTCAGCAGTGGACGTCTTGCGGCTGATGATGATGATGATGATGATGATCTATCTATTTTTATAAGCGACAGTTAGTCTCAGATTGAATGAGTTATGATACCAGCATTTCTTTACACTTGTATGGTTATTGTTCATTCTACAAAGCGCATATTTTATTTGCGCTTTAACCTGACAAAAATCTCCTTGATGGGCTCCATCGCTTCTATGTATTTTTTAACTTCGAACACATTCCTCATCTATCTACATAAAAATGCACATATAAGTATGTGCAGTTTTACTACTAAACTCAGTTTATGTTGATGATAATTATTATTTGTTTAATTATTTATTCGTTAGTTAACCCGCCTTAACAATACAAATTAATGTTCGCTGAAATTCCTTAATACCTATTACGATTCTAAAGACATAACATGGAATACGCCGGGCGCTTAAATAAACACTAAACAGGTTATAATGGGGATTCATTTTTTTGTACGGAACTCTAAAGAAATATTAGCGAAATATTTGTCATTCGGTAGTCATTTCTTTTGCTCTAACCATGAATAATTAATTACTTACGCGCTTCTAAAAAAATTAAGTTAATAATTTCTGTGACTATTTAGTCTTGTTTATTCAACCAGAAAATTGATTTACATCATTGATAATAAATAACCTCTTAATAATAGAAGACGGAACATAACTAAGTCATGTGATTTGATTATCATATATTATTATTAACGATCTATCTAGTTCTTATATTATAAATCTCATCTATGATTTAGACCTCAAACGGACTAGACATGTTTAAAAAATAGTGGAAACTGGTTTCGTAGAAATAGTGATAAAAATGTTCGTAAAAAAGTGTTCTATATTTTTGTGTTGTGATGCAGCAGGGGGTTTGTCTGGTCCTGTCGTAACTATAATACATCTCTTGTTAAATTATTAGCAAAAAAATCTCATTCATATAGTTTAGCTATGAATTAAAAATGCTTATAACCTTGTGAATAGTTCCTGTGCAATATAAAATGTAGATAGGCAGCGTTCAATTGCTATATTAATAGATACGCAGTTGTTGTCTATTTGATCTGAGTTGCTTTTACATCTATTTGATGTTTATTTTGAAGTTATCTTATGACATTTATAATTATTAGTAAAAATATACAATTATTTTTCCTTTCACTGACGGCACCCGACGGACGTCTAGAATATTTTATATTTTTTTGAGTTATTGCATCCTCATTGAATTTTATTTTTATAGCTCCGAGTTTTCAACTCAGATTTTTTATTAGAAATAACTAAAGTCAATGTTGTTGTATTATATACCTATGTCACGATTTGTCTTCAGACTCATCGTTCAAATGTTTTCGTTCACGTTCAAATAGTTTTTTTTTGAAAAGTGAATGTGTGTTTATTGAACCAGGAAATTTACAATCACCAACTTATACAAAAACAAATAATAAAATTAAAAAAACAAACACACGAACACACACTAAATTCCAGAGAATTCAGTCAAAGAGTCCCCCGCGCACCGATCCTTGACCGAAAGTCCCCAGAACGCTAGCCGCATTCCCCCGCTGTACAGCTAATGAGATGCGCTGCATCAAAAACCAGCCCGAGCGAGGGTCCAGCCCTTTATCCCTGAGACGACGACCCAAATCTTGCACGAACTTCCGCGCCTCAGTACACCATGTGTGTTATATGAGAATAAGTAGTAAAGTATTTTCATCTTCCTAAATACCGATTTATTCTATAAATTACCTTTATTTTTAATCTCAATTTTATTATTATTATATGAACAACATGCATCTAATTTGCTCAACGTTTTTGATGTGAAGTGTGGCGTTACTTTGACATCTCATACGAGTGATAATTTGTATGGCAGAATGAAGTTGAAATATTATATCAAACATAAGTTACGATTTTATTGGGGTTAGAGTCTTTATTTATGGTAATCAAAACTATCCTAATTTTCTATCTAATTACGTATACTAAGTGCATCTGAACTATCATTAATTCGGCGCTGAACTTACAGAATTTAAACGTGTTTCACCATCCATTTCTATCTGATCGGCTAAGACGCTCCGACGTGATTGAGCTACAAACATCAAAAGATTCAAACTTTCACACGGAGAGATTTTTCTGAGACGGACCAGGCACCCTTCACACGTCACATTATTTACGTTATCAGTGTTTTGTATAGTGATTAATATTACTAACATCTGTTTCGTGATTTTTTTTTAAACCAGGAGCTGTCTTAACCCCCAACCTTCGACGTCAGGGTCTCAAACGACTCTGTATGGTTCTATGTAAGTTTTTAACAAAATTTAATGGTTTTGGTATGGGAACAAATTTGGTGGGTTTGGACGAATCGGATTTTAAAAACAATAGGTGGGTTTTGGATTTTTAGGAACAAAGTTGGTGTGTTTTGGACTTTTTGTGATAAAATTGGTGGGTATTCGTGACGTTCGAGTGATTTTGTGTCGTCCGTTTTACTGTGTTTATTTACATAATATGTTCTGGGAGGGTACTTGTTCAATTATTGCATTTATTAAAATAATGTTTGTGAACTAAGTGGTTTACTTACTTCTTTCTAAGTACCTACTCTAAGCTGATGGATAATTGGCGGTAGTTTTCCGAGTTGAATCTTCACCGCGTAATGTAACTAATTAGGGCATATAAAATTAATAAACATTTCTCACAGAACACTATTTAATTTTAACCTCAAAACAAGCTAAGCTTATACTTGGATAATTACATGTAAAATAAATACAAACATCATTGTGATACATAAAAAAAATCGTTTTAGAACAAACACCTCAAAAAATATTAATCACATAAATATTTTTAGTTGTCATAGGTGGGAATCGAACCCACGACCTTACAGCTCTGATTTAGATAAATATTCACTGCAAGGTCGCCGTTTATGGCACTAGATTTATTCAAATCTAGTGCCACAATCTTTGCTATATTTTTTGTATGTGTCTGTTTATTCTGAAAACTTTAAATAGGTACAAGCGACGTTCAAGGAGTACTGGTGAGTTATAGTCAAAAGTTTACACTTAATATTTTGTGATACTACTATTGTAGTAAGGACTCTTTACAGAGTCCACCTTGCGAAGTACCATTACATGCTAGTTATCCTACCGCCAAGCAGTAATACGTAAAACATTTTTTTATTCATTGTTTTACGGTTAGAAGGGAAACGTTTCTGACAAATTACAAGGAAAAAAGAGATAAATCTATAAATATAAAAGCGAAAGGTCACTCATCAAGGAATCTCAGAAACTACAAATGCTAGGAATCTGAAATTTTGCATGGAGGTCCCTTTTAGCATGTAGGCGCTCGCTAAGACGGGGTTTTGCGAAATTCAACCCCTAAGAGGGTGAAACAAGGGATTAACGGTTGTATGAAAATTCGTCATTTTAAAAGTTATCTAATTTTGTATCTAGACACTTGACACGAAGCAATTGAATGTTTGTTCTATCAATTTTGTAATTTCGGGGGTGAAATTGGGTTTAAAATGGGGGATGAATATCAATATGAAAGTTCCCAATCGTTGAATATAAAACCATGAAACTCAGTATATAGGCACTTGACCCGAAGCAAACGAATGTTTGTTCTAGCAATTTTGTAATTTCAAACTGAACGCGGGTGAAATGGGGGATGGATGTCAAAATGGAAGTTCCCAAGCGTTGAAGATAAAACCATGAAACTCTGTATATAGACACTTGACACGAAGCAAACGAATGTTTGTTCTTGCAATTTTGTAATTTCGAACTGTATGGGAATTAAATTGGAGTTGAAATGGGGGCCGAATAGCTCTTACGCTTTCAGATCTAAATAACTGAACCGATTTTAATGAAATTGTTTACAATTGGTTTATTATAAGCTGTTGTTAGCAACCGTAAATGAGTCTGGGTATACAAATAGGTACTGCCGGAGTTACCTTAGTATTTATTTCGCGCGGACGAAGTCGCGGGTAACAGCTAGTTATCTTATATAGCCAAATTACGAACGCAATGCAGTGCTAGACAATGATTTGTACTCCAATTATTAAAATAAATAAATATAACTTTTTTCGAAAACACCTTTCTAGGTTTTCCATCAGTTTCGTAATGGTGCAGCAAATTATTACGTATCTGGTAAGCAGCAATCATTCTATTCGGCAGTTCGATCCCTGAGCCAGGTAATTAGGACAATTGGCAACTGTCGCTTCCATTGTTTGATCAGCATTATCTAACCGATGTAGCTTTGGGGACAAGGAATGAGTATATTCTTTGCATTAGCATTCTTTACATACACGTATACAAAGAATATACAAATTTAAAAAAATAAAAAAATATTGACATTGAAAAAAAAAATTAGTTCATACGTAACTTTGTATTTTAAAGTAAAACTTCGAATTATGTTTGCATTTTTCGAAATCTACATGGTAGGTAAGTAAGTATACATTTTACATGAAATGTCAAAAAAAAATCGTCTGAGTTTGAACCTCTGCTTTGATCTTTGCTTCCCAAGGCCGTATATAAGCATAATAATTTATATTCTCACGGCCGGGACTCGGGTCTCTCACACGGAGAGAATCAGGACTATCAGGACTCCGCCACGTTAGCTAGAGTGCAGGTTGGTGACACACGTTCTCGAAAGATATCTTTTCTTGGATCATGCTGGTTTCCTCGCTATGCTACCTTCATCATTAAAAGCAGTGGCAGCATTCTAACAATCTTTCGCATTTGCATTTAGAAAAATATTCGGAAGTGCAGGTGGAATTCGAATAAGATTACACGAACGCAAAATCAGATGTTATTACAACTAGGGCACTGCGCATACTAGCTCGTATATAGGTCGTCATAGGTTATTCAACCTTTGTTTACATCAGTTAATTCTCTGAATAAGCCGCGTATTAATTAATCAAAATGTATAGTGAGATAGTATCTTCACAATGTTCAAACATTTTCTAGAAATAGCTTTTACCTTTAATAATATTAAAGGATGTTTTATGCCTTATGTTCTTAGCCTTTACTGTTAAGGTAACCTAGTAAAGACACGATGACATCTCTACTTTTTAGATGATTGATAGAGGACATAATAAACACTATTAACTTAATTATTTATCCAAGAATATCGGTATGACGTCATTGAGATAACCCCTGCCGTGCGCGACGGTGGTCTAATCAACCCCACACCTACGCTGCGTGGTTTCCGATAAGGAACTACTATTTGGAATGTTGGCACTACTTTTTAAAAGAGTAGCCGCAACATCAACTGAGATCAAACATCCGTCAAACCTACATTAAATCATATCAACCAAATCAACCGTTTTACCAAAATACAGAGCACATCATTAAAAGAACATAATACCAATCTGAGTAAATATTAAGTGGTGGAAATAAGTTTGTTTATAAGAGACATATGTTTTAAAACCAATGTTCTCCAATAATATTATGAACTAGAATAAACAATTTTTGTGCCGCACACACAAACACAAACTGAATACCCGGAAACTTTGGTAAATATAGTTACCTATTTAATAATTCATTCATTTTATTCTGTTATTCATTCTATGTTCATTCATAGCCTAATATTACCTACGCCATACTCTAATGTTTACTTAGTTAGATTAGTTTTTTTTTTAAATAATATGAAGTGTACGGACGAGTAAGACATAAGCCTCGTGGTTAGGAACAGACCTGCTCATAACAGCACAGTGTGCAAATGGCATGCAGCTAATGTTTTGATCTTTTGTAAATTGTTAACTTTATCAATTTAATGTTAGCAGCCAAGGTTCGTAATAAGTAAACAATAAGTTATTGTTTGATGTTTAATTTTTCACATTGAAAGTCTCACCTAAAACACTAAATGGTCTCTCTGAACTTCACTTGTACTTGCGTACTTAAGATTTTCAGAAGAAACATACATACAAAATCACTTTATTATACACACCAAAAATTACAATAAAAACAACATCCTAAATTACGCATTTATGGTATTAAGTAGAAGGCTAGTAGGAGCAATAAGAAGTTTGTAATTTAAAGGCAGATTTCATACTGTTTACACTCGTAAAATAAAACTAGAGACATATCAAATTAGATAAAATAACCATTTTTAAAATGTGTTATATAAAGAAAGCCTCACTTAAGCTAGCCTGATAAAATAAAATATAATAATATTACAATTTATTTTGTTAAATCTTCTGATGAACTTTGTTAAAGTCAATTTACACAGGTTGGCATTGAATTAATGTACGAGTACGATTTTTTTAAAAACCACGCGCACCACTGTCTTTTCGAAGTCATGTGCGATGTGCGTAATGCCACTAACTTAAACGGTGAAGGAAAACATAGTGTGGAAACCGACATGTACCTAGAATGTACCATGGGTCATCCATCAACCCGCACTGGGTCAGCATGGTGTGTCATGGCCTTGACTCACTCCCTGCGAGAGAAGGCCCCGAGCCCCAGCGGTGGGAACATTTAGTGGGCTGTTTATGCTTATGCTTTTAACTTTTTTAAAGTCAATTTGTACAGGTCGTCATGGTATGAACTGTTTTAATTTCGACTTTTAGAGATCAAAATCCTGTGTCATATTTTCAATAAGAATTTAAATCGCGAAAGCTTACAAGTTATACTTACTAACTTTGTTTCTTTTCATTCCTCTCCAAATAAACGGTCGCGATAAGATTACTAGAAGCTTAAAACAATTACGAAAAAATACTCATTAAACTTGAGAGAAACAATAAACACGGCTATTATAGAGATAAGTAAACAATATCATTGTTTAACAATAAAACATTGCTTTGTGTCACATGAGAGGGGTTGACGATTGTCCTCAGTCGTGACCCGTTATCGGCCTTACAAGTGATAACCAGCACATGACGTGTTAAAAATGTATAGTCTCACTACACCACGTTTTTATTTCCTTAGAATGGGGTCTCCACTATAGTATTACATTTACAAAATTTCGTGTGTCCAGAGGCGTCGTTGAATTATTTAATTTCGCCGTGTCTGCCATATTGAAAGTCTATGTAGGTACAGCGCGCTTTTGTTTCTGTTGAATGGAGCCACTATAGCACTATATTAAAAAAAAACCTGTTTCCCAGAGGCGCACTGAATTATTTAATTTCATCGTCTCTGCAATATTGTAGACATTTGTTTTTGCATATCTTTGTTTAATTTCCTTGTTGCTAAACGATTATTAATGTGTAGGTATCGAAGAGTTATGTAGATAAATGACATAATGATCACGTGCTAACGGGTCATTTGTTCTATTCTCGTAATTCTATTTCTGTAATTAATAAAATAATAATTGTACTGTTTTACGGGTTGTTCTGTAGGCAGATTTAAAAATAAGTCAAAAGAGGACTTTAGTACTCTGCCTAGTGCGTCTCCCAATATTGTTAGAATCTCCCTTCATTCGCTTAGAAATTCATACCGTGCCCCACTATTAGTTTCTGGTATTTTTAGTTATAGCCTAACAAATATACAATGTTTAAGTTTTAGTACCCTTTTATCTGTAGAGCGAATAGGAAAATTAACGAAGGACTGGCCCAAAAATAGAACTGACAGATAAACACAGGAGTTTACAACAAAAATCCTCAAAAAATGATATTTTAATGCAGTGGACCTAAATGCTTCAATTAATTCAAATTATTTTTTACAATTTCAAAATGGATCATTTAATTTAAAATTTTGTTGTGTTGAACATAAACAACTCAAACGACATAGGTACTAACTTTTCCTGTATTTTAATAAATTAACAATAATAATTAATTATTGGTGCAAATCTGTAAATTGTTATTGAAATGCGAACTTGGGTAATTTGTAATTAATTTATATTAAAACATATTTGATAGTCATTTACACATCAATAGACTTAGGATGTATGAAGTACGTAGTAATACTTACACTGAAACTAAAAAAAATGGCTACAAAAATGCACTTTGGATGAGAAGCTTTCAAGATGTAAAAATATTTCTAAAGGTGGCGCCAATATTTCATTTATTCAGATAAATAACCACAAATAGGTATATCAATGTCAATAAATTAGACATTTATATTCAGCCGTTAATCATTCAAATCTCTTATTCTAAAAATGCTTTATTTGTCCTACGTAACTCTAAATTGGTTAAAGAATTTCTATAGTGCAGTAACTTTATACATTACAGTATGCGTTAAATCCGGTAGATCTGATTTTTTGCAGACTTGTTTATGATGTTGGCCTAATAATTGTCCCAAGTTTGTGACCTCGAGCGACGAACGCAACTTAGTCAAAAATCGAAAAAACCGCGAAAAAAAAGTTTATTTTTCAAATTTTGGCGATTATAACGCTAAACGAAAAAAAATCGTTGATGAGCGTTTATAAAGTAGACTAAATTTGCTACAATATGATACACTATATTATACTCTGTACACCCAATAGTTTCGGAGAATAAGTCTTTCAAAGTTTATAATTTTTTTCGTACTTCGCAATTTTTAGCAATATTTTAACTCCTACTTGACCACTTTATGGCACAGTTACTGCGGTTTTTAACCCCCGACCAAAAAAAGAGGTGTTATAAATTTGACGTCGAAGTCTGTCTGTCTATCAGACAGACACACATTCAGGTCTGTCTCTATGTGTATCTGCCTGTGTGTGTATCTGTCTATGGCACCGTAGAGCTCAAACGGATGGACCGATTTCGATGCGGTTTTTTTTATTTGAAGATAAATTTTTGTGTTGATGTTTTGAGCTATTTTTGGTTAATATCGATTCAAGATGGCCGCCTCCACCAAATGGCAGACCAAATATTTCATCACAATCTACCCCAACATGGGTATCAAATGAAAGGGCTTGACTAGTAGAGTACTATACAGTATAACAAATTTCAAATCACAAAATGGCGAACTCCATTTTTTTTTTCACTAATGCCTTAACATGGGTGTCAAATGAATGTCTGCAAAAAATCAGATCTACCGGATTTAACGCATCCTACTCCATACTTTCAGGCGAAAAAGTTACTGGACTACTACGGCAATGATTGAAAAATTGTTACGAAGTAGTTAACTTGACACTGTAGTAGACCATTTTAATCAGACATTTCATGGCTTCAGTGATTTGTTGGGAATATACGCCAATGTCTGTTACGTAAATGCGTATGGGTTTTCATTGTTTAGTTGTGATAAGATTTAAGGCGTGTGATGATGAATTTACACGTTGAAATGTACAAGATAAATCATCTCGTAAGAGATAGATTAGTGTGTTAATTTCAGAGTCGGTCAATAAGGAAGTAATAAAAGAATTCATTGGTTTAGCAAGATATGAATTAATCTCATTACGTTTTTGTGATCATATGTGAGATTTGTACCATTGCTTTTAGGACAATAGTGTAATGTGAACTTGATTATCTCTGATAGACGTAGATAAATCTGTTGCAACCAACGTTGTACGTAGGTATATAGATATGCCTATGTCCAATAATGGTCTAATCTAAATGTCTAATCATGGTGATGAATCCACATACAGGAGATCGACTGTTCCATTCCAACTACATTTTCGTAATGCTGGGGCCACACTAACGAGAAATGCCATTAATTATCGCGATAATGGACGTTAACCGTTGGTGTAAAATACACCAAATGTACATAAACCGTAGGTGTAAAAATACACCTACGGTTAACGGCCATTATCGCCATAATTAATGGCAATTCTCGTTAGTGCGGCCCCAGCATTAAGCATCTGGTATTGGATATTTTAGCCGTTAAATTAATTTTTTGGGTTACCGAAAATGTATTTTGTTTTGTGTGTTCTGTCTCTAATTTGTTATCGTTTTGATACACGATTGTTTTGGCCATAAAATTAAAACAATATGCGTTTACATTTGATTTATGGCTTTTGTTTTTCAGGGGCGATTCGGTTCCGTTCGTCAAGAATGGAACTCCCGCGGCCATCACCAAGACCGTCCATCCGGTTATGGACGGAAAGGCAGGTCGCGGGAAGGCCTTGAAGCAGGTCATGGCCTCGTTTGTGGCTAACCTTGGCACCATCAACACTGGCATGGCATTTGGGTTCTCCGCCACAGCGCTGCCGCAACTGAAGGATCCGAACGCTGTTCTGCATATCACAGAGAATCAAGCTAGTTGGGTTGGTAAGTTAATTTGTAGATAATAATTAATTAATGAACATTCAGATGTTTATTTTCTGATAGACGTACGTAATTACCTAAAATTGTTAGTGACCGTTAACACATTGAATATAATATGTAGGTATATCTTTTGCTGTATTTGTGACCGACAGTGAAATTGCAAAGTAATCGAATGTAACAAAACCAGGAACGGTTTTGTTACATTATATTTATTCAAAACATATTAAAAATTTATGAAATTGCAACTTTTTCTCGCTACAACGTCGAGACAGTTATTTTTATTTATTTTAGTTATTTATATCACATTCCTTTTTTCTCTCTAACTCTGTAAAAAGTCTTTCTTACCATTGTAACTTATGCAGCCGAACCAACCTCAAAGCATAAAAAAATCAACATACTTGTCCGTAAAAAAGTTGAGAGAACGTGCGGGGCGGCCATTTCACTCCCCAAATTCTTTTAAAATGAAATTGCGATAATAATTGTTAAAACGTACTTGTCATTCATACAGCACAGCCTACTGTCGAAAACCTCGGCGAGTGACCCCACAATAGTTGTTATTAGGTATTCCGCGTGAAGTCTTTAGTCTTGACCTAGGCGAGCGCAGATAATATCCAATAGTTTTCGAAGGCTTTCCTATACCCGCGTGTATCGAATTGTAAGCAAGTATAGCAGTTAGCATGTTGAATACAAAATTCTCATTATCACTCATTGTATGCTTTGTAAGGAATTAATAATTAGAGAAACAGGTCATCGAATCTGAGGAGTAAAATTTTGTCTAGACCCGATATCCGTGGTCTAGACACCGATAGTGCTACAATGCATTGACAATAATTGGCAATTACTACGTGAAATCGACAAATCGCTGGCTGAAATGTGGATGCAGAGCGTTAAAATTTCTTACAAAACTGTTTGTACTTATCCATGCAAAATTGCACTTAGGCAAATGTGATATAAGAAATTACGTCAGTAGAATACTCGTTGCGTACGGCAAGTGAGTATTGTAAGTATATGGAATGTTTTCAGGTAGGTATATTTCCAGTTTGTGAGTTAGTACGAGCGTGATTTAGGTCAGTAGAACCCAGCTGAGCCCTCGGGCTGTCCCAGCCCAAAGTCCTCTATATACATAAGGCCAACCACATGAGGTCAAATAAGGCCAACTGCCATTGGTCATGACATGACTAGAACAGCTAACTATTTTGCGATTGTAGGGTCTTATAATTAAAGTTGTACCAGTAGGAGTAGGACCAGTCCTTTTTGGCTTAGTAATCGCATTTTACCTAACTATCTAGTGACTTAAGCATGCATTTGACAGCGAGTTTGAGCGCTGCTGGAACGCCCATGGGCTGCATCGTGAGTGGATACCTGATGGACAACATCGGGAGACGGAAGACCCTCATCGTTACAGAAGTACCGTTGATCCTGGGCTGGTTGATAGTGGCGTTCGCGCAGAATGTACCCATGATCTATATCGGTGAGTTTCTTGTCACAGTTTTATTGGGCCCTAGTTTGGCTGCTACCATAAGGAGCCCACTTTGTTAATACTGTCGTTAGCCCAATAACCATTGGGGTAATAACCATTGGGGTTCTGGAGTGGAAACATAGAATCAGTAATTGTAGTAAGATCCTCTGAAACTAGATGGAGTGAAATTTACGAAATACAGCTGGTAGCAGTTAGAAACGTAAAGCTGAGGATCGGCCGAGGAACATATTATGAGAGTGGCCTACATGCAGCTGTCGAGTTTAGGCTGATTATTATGATAAGCAACTGTAAATGAATCTTTGCTTGAACTGCTGTATTTTGATCATAACAAAGAATTACATCTACATCTTATATATAAAATTCTCGTGTCACAGTGTTTGTTTCCTTACTCCTCCGAAACGGCTTTACTGATTTTTACCAAATTTTATATGTATATTCAGTAGGTCTGAGAATCGGCTACTAGCTATTTTTCATACCCCTGAGTATTAGAGGTTGTTCAGCCCAAACATTGTTTTTTTAATTTTTGGTAAATAAAAAAACCTTTTAATTTTTTTATAATGTGGCGTTAAAAAATACATACAACCCTAAATTTTTACCCTTTTATCACCAACCCCTGTTTTTTTATAGCCATTTTAGTAATTTAATCATTTGACAGTGAACTCCTAAACGACGAGACCGATTTGAATGTTTTTTTTGTATGTGTGTATTCGAAGATTGTTTAAATTCACAAATAAGCCCGGCAGATGGCACTGCAGGGAGTGTCTAGGTTATGTCCGAGCGAAGCCGGAACGGGCCGCTAGTATTTATATAAAAGTTATTTGTGTTAGTTTTACCATTTATAATTCAAGAACGGCTGGACCAACTTTTGAGATATTTGTGTTTGGATTTAAGTTCGTCCAGAATAGGACAAAAGGATAAACAATTAAAATTAATTTCCTTAGGTTTTGAAAGAAGTAATACACAACTAGCTGATCTAATTGACTTTCTCGAAATGACCAAATAAATAAATGTTATTCCTTTGCAGGTAGGTTGCTGATCGGTTTCGGTTCCGGCATGGTGGGCGCTCCGGCCCGAGTGTACACGTGCGAGGTGTCACAGCCGCACCTGCGCGGCATGCTCGGAGCCCTGGCCTCTGTTGGGGTCTCTACTGGAGTCCTAATACAGGTCACTTTTTTAAATCACGTTAAAAAAATTACGACAAGATTTACTATACCACTGTGTACTAGTTTTAACAATGTTTATAGTAGGTACTTTATCATTAAGATTTGCAGCATATTCGTAACTTCAAAAAACCTTTGTTGGCCGATTTCTCGAGAACCCCCGAACCAAGTTTGACAATTATCGTTTTGTTCGTAAGGTTGTATATTCACCGAATAGTCCCATATATAAATAAATTATCGAAATCTGTATTTTCGAATTTGCGGAATTGCAGTCTGTTTTTCAGATAAAAACAATTAGGGACATACTCTATAGGCATGTAAGTGGCTACCCCGTGCGACCAAAGTGCAGCCTTAGCTGTTTTTGTGCAGTTAGAACTATCATCTGCTCGTAATCCAAAAAATATTAACAAACTAGCTGAACCCGCTACTTCGTTCGCGTACGTTGATCTTGCGACCTTATTAGTGCATTCGTAGTACTTACGTAAAAATATTTGGATGGGTGGTCATTACACAAACCGAGTGATTTGTTTTTCCACGCAAAAATATATTTATTCAAGTTTAGCAACTTCATATTTTATATTTTAAGCAACATCAAACACACTCGTAGTAAGGTTGTGGAGTATAGAACATAGCCGCAGTGTTAAGTTTGTAGGATTTTTATAGGATACATTATGAAGAGTCTGTAGCTGATGTGCGTGATCTGATACTTACCCACTTGTACATTTTTACAGGATGATATCCTAAGTAGTAGGTGATAGACTTATTAGCCGATGTAATATTTAAGACTCTAAACCATGTGTGTTTCAAATGTCAATCTAATTGGTAATGTCATTCTGTCGTTAATATTTGTTTCGTTAGGGCCCATGCTTTTTCCGAGATGATAGGTAGTATATGAGACTATATAAACTATCTGTGTTTCAAATTTCAACCAAATCAAACCTTTACATAATATATACATAATAATACTTAGTAAGATTACATTTTATTCAATTTTAGAAAAACAACGTTCTGCTTTGGTTCTGCTTCTGCACCGAAGCTTGTTGAACACTAAATTTAGTACAGTATTTGGATTGAAATAATATCCGAAAAAACAAAAACCGACTTCAATTATTATCATTTCACGTCAACTAACTAATTTCTAGTCAAGTAAAAAGTTCACTCGACTAATTTAAGAAGCTATGACTACGTCGTCCAGATAAATAGATACTGGTGAACAATTCACACACAAAACTTTGGCTTTTTCCACCGCCAATGTCCCAGCCCTACTCAAACCGGAGTGGTCTTACGCGTGACGATGGCAAAAGACCTGACGGCATGAGTTTTTTGCCTTGGAAGTTGAGTCGGCCCCTAGTGTGGGACGCAGCTTGTGTCGATACTCTGGCACCATCACTTCTTCGAGAGACACATGGTAGGGCCAGTGCAGCGGCTAATTCAGCTGAGCGTCTCAAACGGCGGAAATATGCAACCCTCGGTAGTGGTTTTGTATTTAAGCCCTTTGGGGTTGAGAGTTGAGACATCATGCCTGTGAAGGCCGGGAGCTGACTTCATCTTCACAAGCCTTTCCGAGAGCTTCGCCGACGCAACGCGTGACGAAAATGCTAGCTTTTTTTTTGGCCCAACACATATACATCGCTATTCAGCGTGGTACTGCCGCCAGCATGCTGGGCACGCTTTCGACTGGTCGTGGGCTTGAACATCTTGTCATCCAGTTTTTGTCAATATTCAAACAACCGCCTCCCTGTTTTCCATATAATATACGTACATGGTAAAAACGGGACCCTATTACTGAGGCTTCGCTGTTCGTCCGTTCGTCTGTCACCAGACTGTATCTGAAGAACGGTGATAGCTAGATAGTTGTAATTTTCACAGATGATGCACCTATTCATATTGTCGCTACCACAACAAATACTACATTACACATTTTCTAATAAATATCAGATTGTGTTTCGTACCATGAGCTGCCATTTTGTGGAAAAACATAAGACGGGTACTGTCATATTATTACCTGACGATAGATGACGGATGACGGATTTGAGTACTGTGTGTGTACCAGGAAAGAGCTTCAAATCCGACTCCGATAAGTCGAAACCTCCGATTACTATTAGACCTTCGTTTCCGACTTCGGCTCCGAAACTTTTAAAACGGAGGCTATAATCGGAGGTAAGGTATATAAATATTGCAGATAATCCTTTATTGTGGTGGATAGTAAATTAAAATACAAAATCCCAACTTCCTAAATCAATTGCTCGTCAATGTTTATCGTGTCCACGTGTTTGGCAAAAAAAAAAAATACCCAATAAAAATGTATCTCCTGCCACCACTTCTAATTCTGCCTATGCCTCCGACTTCGGTTCCGACTCCGATAAATCAAATTTTAAAACTCCGATTCCGCCTTCGAATCCGATAAAATTACCTCCGTTACATCCCAGCAGGTCTACTACGAAAACAAACTCCGAATGATCGCATCCGACCGACAGCTGAATCGGATTGTAGCCTACCACGAAAAACATTCGGATCAATACATTTCGGGTCGAAAGTTATAGACTTAGGTCGGATGATGGTCGGATCGACCGAAACGGCCGATCTGATCAACCGACCGATTGTCTTTCGTGGTCGGAAACTTCATAAGTTCGGCCGATATATCGTTTATCGGGCTTCGTAGTAGACCTGCTATTGTTTACATTGTCACAAAATACTTAGACGTTTGTATGTACCGAACTTATTAATTCCGTTATTATTTAATTTCTACGTTGTTTCCGAACCACACGACCAGTAATGCTAAAATTTTGATGAGACTATTTTAGAAATGTGTTCTTTCTAACAAAATAAGAATTAACGAAATTGAACAACGCAAACATGAGTTACAACCAAAAACACATTCTAACTTTAACCTCTTTCTGCACAAAAACCATGCAGAATTTGGGGATTAAAAGTAGACAGCTACCATCTACTTAGTATGATCTTAAATCATGTCAAGTTTCATTTGAATTGAATCAGTAGTTTCGGCGTGATGTGAGTTCCCTATACACACAGACAGACAGACAGACAGACAGACAGACAGACATGAAAGAAAAAAAATTCAGTTTCGCCATCAGTATCGACAATGGAGTGCCCCCAAAATTTTTTTTTCAAAATATCTTCAATGTACAGAATTCGACCCGCTACAGTTTTATTATAAGTATAGATGACGATAGATGACGGATGACGGATTTGAGTACTGTGTGTGTACCAGGAAAGAGCTTCGAATCCGATTCCGATAAGTCGAAACCTCCGATTACTATTTGACCTTCGTTTCCGACTTCGGCTCCGAAACTTTTAAAACGGAGGTTATAATCGGAGGTAAGGTGTATAAATATTGGAGATAATCCTTTATTGTGGTGGATAGTAAATTAAAATACAAAATCCCAACTTCCTAAATCAATTGCTCGTCAATGTTTATCGTGTCCACGTGTTTGGCAAAAAAAAAAAAAACCAATAAAAACGTATCTCCTGCCACCACTTCTAATCCTGCCTATGCCTCCGACTTCGGTTCCGACTCCGATAAATCAAATTTTAAAACTCCGACTCCGCCTTCGAATCCGATAAAATGACCTCCGTTACATCCCAGCAGTTCTACTACGAAAACAAACTCCGAATGATCGCATCCGACCGACAGCTGAATCGGATTGTAGCCTACCACGAAAAACATTCGGATCGATACATTTCGGGTCGAAAGATATAGACTTAGGTCGGATAAGGGTCGGATCGAACGAAACGGCCGATCGGATCAACCGACCGATTGTCTTTCATGGTCGGAAACTTCATAAGTTCGGCCGATATATCGTTTATCGGACTTCGTAGTAGACCTGCTGTTGTTTACATTGTCACAGAATACTTAGAAGTTAGTATGTACCGAACTTATTAATTCCGTTATTATTTAATTTCTATGTTATTTTCGAACCACACGAGCAGTAATGCTAAAATTTTGATGAGACTATATTAGAAATGTGTTCTTTCTAACAAAATAAGAATTAACGAAATTGAACAACGCAAACATGAGTTACAACCAAAAACACATTCTGACTTTAACCCCTTTCTGCACAAAAACCGTGCAGAATTTGGGGATTAAAAGTAGACAGCTACCATCTACTTAGTATGATCTTAAATCATGTCAAGTTTCATTTGAATTGAATCAGTAGTTTCGGCGTGATGTGAGTTCCCTATACACACAGACAGACAGACAGACAGACAGACAGACAGACATGAAAGAAAAAAAATGCAGTTTCGCCATCAGTATCGACTATGGAGTGCCCCCAAAATTTTTTTTTCAAAATATTTTCAATGTACAGAATTCGACCCGCTACAGTTTTATTATAAGTATTGTAGATAGATAAAAATAAATCAAATTGTGATGTTTGTACGTAAAAGTGTGATGTTTAACTAATCTCCTCACAAAAACCCTGGATAAAACTAAATATACATATATTTGAATCATCTGATACAAATATATGAATTGTATATATTTGAATCAGATCAGAGAGAATCGACGTGATCAATTGATTGACGACGTGAACCGCAGAGTTAGCCTGGAGATGCACCACATCTTTCCCAGTTATTCTACTGTGCAAACTTTACCATGGTTTGGTTTTAAAGGAATATTTAAAAAATCGTTATTGGTGTTTGCAGGTAAGATAAGATGATACAAAACATTTACAAGTTGACCCATACAAACTGGCCTCTTCTTCTAGAGCCATTTAATATGACTGGCAATACAATTTGTTTTAATCTTAATTTATACACTGATAGATAAATTACAATAAATTAAAATATAAATTGACGTTCAAATAGTTTCATGACAGTGTGCTGTTACGGGTAGGCGTTGTATTCGTTATTTTATAAACAAAACGAAATAAAAAAGGAAAAAATTTAAAACAAATGTTGTTTTTTAGCAAAGGTGACAGGATGAGCAGAACATCTGTCTGAAGGAAAGCATGATGCTCCACCCATAGCAGTAGAGTATCACGCAGCTATGGGAATAAGTATGAAGATTCCAAATCATTAAATAGAACTGCAATGCGCTCAACTTCACCTTCAATTCTCCAAGTTAAAAAAAGTACTGTAATTTATCTACAATCAAGGAGTGAATACGTAACGACTTCAAACGTTATTTAAACTTAAATTTCATAATGGTTACTAAACTGGCTTTGTTTTTAGTCTCGTGATTTCTTCATTGATACGCAAACACATTTTATATTATTGTATTTACATTACGTAAATAAATATATTTTTAGCCTCTCGTATACAATAAACAAAGAAAACGCCCACTGTGACGAATTATACATACCTCTACCTACATCCCGACTGCTAACTATGACGTATATAAACTACGTTTACATACATTCTGACTTCTCTACTTGCTAATAGCTAGACACATATATTTTGATACCTCGGTTGCAAGGTACCTACTATATTAAATTCTCTTTTTTTTTGTCAAAGATCTAAATAAACTAGTAGCGTTCCGAAGTTTTATCAGCGTAGTTTCCGTTCCTATTATTTTACTAAGATAAAAACCGTATTAATACAGACTACAGCAAGCTATGATCAAAAACCAAATATCATACAAATACATCCTTGGAGGTGTTCGGGCGTGAAGAAATATCAATCTCCCCTCTCATTCATCCATATATTATACATTATTTTTTGGTAATTACAATACCTATTAGGTGTATTTGATGTCTACTAACGTTACATTAAAATTCAATTAAAAATAAACTCTTAAATTATTTATCGTTTAAAAATAAATTTACAAAAAAAACCGACTTTAAATCCACAAATAGGCACTCAAAGCGAAACATACGTTAATTTAATAAGCGCAACTCACTCATCTATTTTGATAATCTTTTTTTCGAACATTGTCCTAAGCTGTCCCGTTTTTTGATAACACTAGAGTATTATTAATGATGTAACTAAGGACATTAATGCTTACGAGTAGTAATACTCGTACATACTGACAAAGGTGTGTAATAATGACATATAGTACAGTCGAGGTAGACATAAAACTAGCCTGAAATAGAAAAAAATCCGGGGAGCGATTTTTTTTTATGAAACGTCGGGGAGGGTTGTTGGAAGTATAAATCTCGATTTTCTAACTAATCCCGGTAGAGGGTTCGCCACCATCTTGTTTTGAAGTTTTTGTGAAATAACTCGTTAATTTTCAACTTTAGAGCGAAAATGATGGTCACTAAAGTTGTTGGAAATTTAATTTCTCACAAGTTTGCTTCATATAGTTTTTACGCTAGGATCAATATTTGCAGAGTTATACTATCAAGTTTATCAAAAAAATCGTAATGGGTGCAATTTTATTTTCTTCAACTTTGGTTCTCGCACATTTTTTACTTATTTTATTATTAGTATTTGTTGTTACAGAGGCAATAGAAATACATCATCTGTGAAAATTTCAACTGTCTAGCTATCACCGTTCTTGAGATACAGTCTGGTGACTGACGGACGGACGGACGGACGGATGGACAGCCAAGTTTCAGTAATAGCTCCGTTTTTACCCTTTGGGTACGGAACCCTAAAAAGTGCGAGAACCGAAGTTGAAGAAAATAAAATTCCACTCATTACGATTTTTTTGATAAACTTGATAGTATAACTCTGCAAATATTGATCCTAGCGTAAAACCTATATGAAGCAAACTTGTGAGAAATTAAATTTCCAACAATTTTGATGACCATCGTTTTTGCTCTAAAGTTGAAAATGAACGAGTTATTTCACAAAAACTTTAAAACAAGATGGCGGCGAACCCTCTACTGAGATTAGTTAGAAAATCGAGATTTATATTTCCAACAACCCTCCCCGACGTTTCATTAAAAAAAATCGCTCCCCGGAATTTTTTCTATTTCAATGTCTGCCTCGACCGTGCTAATATGAGCCCATTGAAACAAAGAATGCTAAAATAATTCTACTTTCTGTTTCCACTGTATTTAGTTTTGCTATAAAAAACTCTACCAAAAAAAAAATAGAAATAAATTTATGTAAGACTACATGCCTAAGTTTTTAAAGATTGCTTATATTGGAATATTTTTGATATTGACCAACGACGCCTTTTCCAATGGTTGTATTTATTTATGAATGCTCGCACCAGCTCTATTATGACCAATTTGATAGACCACGATAATCAAATCAAAACGCTCTAAGCAAATCAAACTCACACGTTACGCACCAAAAATATCTTGTAAAACTGGAAAATTGCTGAAAATACAGACCAAATATTTTTTTACTAACTGATGCCCCGCGACTTTGTAATTAGATAGCAACACCCTACAGATGCTAGGTTTTTATTTTTCGTGAGTCACTGAAATGTATTCGAAATTAAAAGTAGTCTAATATATGCCTTTTACATTAAACTATCATCACATGAAAGTCTCATTGCAATAGAAACATTAAACAATTTTTTTTGGTCCTAGAATATAATTAAGATTATTATTTTCGCAATCTTATCTGTCCCACAACCGGGAAAGGAAACCTTTGGAACTAATTGACTGAGTTAATCATATATTATACCCTGATTTAATGCATTTTAAGGCACTTGATTTCTATGAAGTAAGTTTAACTCTGTATACAAGGTTATTTAAACCACCAGTTCTAAATCGGAAGGCTCGTAATCTACTTAGGTAACTTAGCTAGTACACATAGCTAGCTCAGTATACCCAAAAAAGTAAATTGACAGCGAACATCTTACTAATACTATGTATAAATGACAATATTTGGATGTTTGTTTCGGAATCACGTCGGAACAGCTCGCGAAAACAACGATCACGGAAAAACAACAGGAAAGAGAATTATACGTGTAAAATCGCGGGGCGCTGCTAGTAGTTATATATTACTAGCGTTTGCCCTCGCTTTCGCTCGGATTTTGTAAGTCGTAGGCGAAAAACCTAAGCATGCGTATTGAAATTTGTATCCCCTATATGTACAACGTATTAAAAGTTTCATACAAACTTTTATTCATCCCCTTGGAAATTGCAGTTTATTAAATCCTTATTTAAAAGATGCCTGCATTAAAAAAAAATGCGAGTGCGAAATTTTAAGTTATAGGGGTTTACCCTGTGTTTGTAAAACTTTCATCCCCTATTTACTCTCTTAGGGGTTGAATTTCGCAAAACCCCCGTCGCGAGCCCATACGTGCTAAAAGGCACCTCCATTCAAAATTTAAGATTGCATTGCATTAAATTTGTAGATTCTGAGATTTTGTGATAAATAGATGTCACCTTAAATCTGTTGATTTCCGTCAGATAATATTCAAACGCGTGAATTTATAATGTCACGGTAGGTTAGATTACTTTGTAATCTGCTTCGTTAGATTATAATCTGACGGGTATTACAATGTTACGGTTACATAAATACGTATAGTTTTTTCAGTCAGAGCCTAACAAAACTAAATCCGTTTTTTTCTGTATGTATATGTAACAGACGAGATGACGATCAAGTGATAACTTATTATACATTAAAAAAAATACTAATTTGCAATGAAAACTCCACTACCTAGCTATTTGCATCAAACACAATTGAATCATCTATACATCGACGAAGGTGTAGATACAATTTTAGTAGATCATAAAATTTGGCTACTCAAAATCTATACTAATATTATAAAGCTACTTAGCTAGCTAGCTAGCTACTAGTATTGTTTGTTTGAACGCGCTAATATCAAGAATGATGGACCGATTAAAAAAAATGTTTCAGCGTTGGATATGTACGTGATCCTTGAGTGATATAGGCTATGCATGTACCACGGGCCAAGCCGGGTCAGACCGCTAGTTATAAGATATATAGAGATGGGAAACGGTTTAGTAATACAGGACAAAGTTCAAGTAACCTAAACGTAAAAGCCGCCAGCACCAGGGCAGGGCCCAAGCTACCGGTGGATGCCGGTGGTTAGGGCTGCAAACTAAGAAACGCGCTGAAAACGCGCTGTGTCGAGGATGACCGCCTTCTGCATCTGGCCCTTGATCCAACCGTCTAGCGAAAGTCTCTTAAAATGTTGGTCGAGACTTTTGGCTATAAGGCCGTTTGTCGAAACAACTTATAGGGACTATGATTGTGGAATCAACATCCTACTTGCCGGTAACCTCATGAGCCAAGTCAAATTTTGTGCTCGTTTTGTCTCAAAGCTGAGCAAAGGTCTAAAAGTTTTAGTAAAATAATTAATACATCGAATTTCAAATTTCTACATAATTTCTTGGCAAATATGATATTTCCTATCTATCT
Organism: Ectropis crepuscularia; assembly: GCA_963693475.1. Taxonomy (NCBI): domain Eukaryota; kingdom Metazoa; phylum Arthropoda; class Insecta; order Lepidoptera; family Geometridae; genus Ectropis; species Ectropis crepuscularia. The sequence goes on from OY856340.1 coordinate 7,155,862, forward strand.
ATAGAATCTGATTTATTGACTAACTTTTCACTTTTTGGTGTGATATGATCAGAAAAAGAATAACAATAGGTAATAATTTTTGACAAAAAAGCCGACATCAAGCAATGAACTAAGGAGTAGTATATCTGAAAAACATTGTATGTGCCTTCGAAATTTTAGGGCTTCCCTCGATTTCCCTGGATATCACCAGCAGACCCTGATTTGGTGCTCATGGAAGTGTACTCTTTGTAATAAAAAATAATTAGAAGAGTTAATTAATAATTAATTTAGAAAAAAATAATAAGTAGAAATCGGTCGACAATTGGCGGAGAAATTGGTGAACATACATAGAAAAAAAATACAGTCGAACACAGTACCTCCTTTTGAAGTCGGTAAAAATGGTGCAAAATTAGGCACCTTTATGCTGACAATGACTTCTTCCAGACCACGTATGGCAAACACTTTAGCCTGGATTAAGTCATTGTTTGTTACGTTGTTTTTCTGTTCTTAAGATGTTTCTGACCGTCTATCTGTCTCTTCAAAGGAGGCCTTACCTTCTATACGTCAAAGCAAAGCAACATCATATGACACATCACATGTTGTACGTAATTATGCAATCACACCTCGGTGCAAATTGTTCGTTGTCGCGTCGGCTGTTTGTTTGTACACCGCTCTAATTTTATCTAAACCAACAACGTCTCTAGCGCCCATCACGATCTGTTGATAACACCTCCTGCTTCGTGACTACGTTACCTATTATACCTTAATGAATTCTTTAAATGTTCTTCTTGTTGATTATGGTGTTCAATATGTTTTGCTTATTACAATGTTGTGACGTATCATGTTTGATTTTTAATGTAGAGCACAGGTACATATTATATTAATGCCGCCAGCATGCAAGACACCCTTCGGACTAGTAGTGAGCTTGATCTTGTGCATTAATTTTAAATTGCTGATGTATCTTCTAGGTAATACGTGAAAAACTTCTTATGGCACGCATAGTTAGGAGGTTAAATTAACCTACCTAACTTATACTGATGTTAACTTAACCTACCTAAGTATTTCTGGAGTAAAAGTCTTCAAAGTTTTTTTGCATTCTTTATTTCTTATGTTTATTGAAAAATAAGAATTAAAAAATTAAGAAAATTACATATTTAACTAGTAGTATTAAAAACATGAGCATCTCATTAAAACTAACAGTGACACAGTTGGTACCAGATAACAACAATGATTTTCATACTTAGTCTAAAAAGTTACTTTTTAAAGTTAATGTAAATGGTAGTTAACAGTGGGATTTACCAGTATAACCATTAGTTATTCATTATCGAAAGCACTTCTCACTGAATGTATTTGTTTCGTTCCAGTACGTCATAGGCAGCGTGACATCATGGAACGTTCTGGCGGGTATCAGCGCCATAATCCCTATGCTGTCTCTCCTGGGGATGCTGCTCCTCCCCGAGACACCCAACTACCTCCTCACCAGGGACAAGCGGGAAGGAGCCGAGAGTTCGCTGGCCAAGCTTCGGGGCTCCACATGCGACCTGGACGGGGAGATACAGAAAATGATCGCGTTTAAGGAGAAGAATCACGTCGAACCGTAAGTATCAATTTACCTTGCTGACCTTTCACTTCTGGCGAAACATCTTGGTGTCTTCAAATCGAGAGTGAATCGGTTTCTTCTAGAAAAACACGTTCCATACGTGGCCGGGCGAGATGGTGACCACGTGAATCCAGAAATTAGTAATTTATATTTATTGATTACGTCGCATATTTTGCAAAAAATCAGATTTTCTATTATTCACTACAAAGAATTCGCCCTTTTTACAACAAAGTTTTTGATCCATGAAAAAGAATTTGCCCCGCTTTCAACATGGTCTCTGATCAATAAACTAATAGCAAAGTCAAATGACTGAAAATCCTCCTGGCGAGTTTAGTGCCAGGCGCTAATATTATGTACCTACTATTTAAAATTGTTTTAAACGGTTCGGTTCGATTATTTAAATTTCACTAGTTTCGCTAGTATCAAAATAAACTTACTTTAAGTTTATTTTGATACTAGCGATCCACCACAGCTTCGGCCGTGGTACATACCCTGTAAATAAATAAATATATAAATAAATATTGGTGGACAATTCACACACAACACCATCTGACCCCAAACTAAGCAAAGCTTGTATGATGGCGTCCAGATATCTGATATAATACATATATATTTTAAATACATACTTATTATATATAAAAACAACCAGACACAGTGCAAACATTTGAATTCATGACACAAATATTTGCACTGGGGTGGGAATCGAACCCACGATCCTCGGCTTCGCAGCCAGAGCTACTACCAACTAAGCCACGAGGCCAGTCAAACAAAAAATAAACTTCTGGAGTGGGGGGTTGTGACGTCACGTTTACATTAAATCTCATTCGAAACTTCTAAGCACTGTATACTCGTAATCTAGATATCCCTGTAAAAAACTTGTACAATATTTTTCAATAATCTAACTGACGGACTAAGTAATTAATCACTGTGCCTATTAGTTGATAATCAAAATGATTAACCAGTTGGAAGCGTGCCCAGCGTGCTTCGGGTTTCGATGATATCCATTTATTTCTGTTTCAATTTCCATTTTATTAATTTTACTTGTCATTTTGTTGTAGATTGAAGGGACCTAAAGAAATCATTAAAGCGTTACTTGCGCCGTCTACCTTGAAGCCATTCGGAATTCTAGCGATTTACTTCTTCGTGTACCAGTGGTGTGGTGTGAACACGGTTACTTTCTACGCTGTTGAAGTGTTTGAGGTAAGCTCCTGTTTAATTAATTATGTTTCGCAAATTATTGTCTATAGCTTATATGTATAATATAGTTTTATTTGAATCACTCAAATTTGTCACATCGATCATGTCCCCAATTGGTACAACCTGTTGTAAGCAGCATATTATGCAGCCCATTTTATGTTCCTACTAGACCTGTGTCGATAGTGGTCGACTGAATCCTTTTGATGGTAAAACAGCCGATCTTTTGTATTGATTATTATCAGTTTACAAGACAATCCAAATTGAACTTTATGGTCATCATCATCAACATCATCAGCCACAAGACGTCCACTGCTGAACATAGGCCTCCCCCCTAGATTTCCACAATTAATGGTCCTGCGCTACCTGCAACCAGTGGTTTCCAGCGACCTTTGTGATGTCATCTGTCCATCTTTACTTAATTTTATGGTCATAAGTTTTACGTAATTGCTTGCTCATAGAATCGATTGAATCCTGGACTGATTCAATCATATCGACGTAACAACGAAAATATTTTCTATCTCCTTCTTTTCCATAGAAACTTTTCGAGTGTTAATTGTATGTCGATCAGTCGATCTCACTCGGCCTTTGGGTCGCGGGCGACACAGGTCGAAGGTCGCACAAAGGAACTGCGACCCAAATTATCGAAAGATCGAATCTTTATAACCCGACTATACGAGTGGGTCATGAACGACCTCGGGTCTCGAGAAAAGATCGATTGACACAGGTCTAGTTTCTACTACTATGATATGGCGTCTTCTTTCACAAAGAGAGAGTGCACGTGCTGGATCACGTCGGTGTGCTCAAGATTATTTTCTTTCTCTGGACAATTCACACACAACACCATCTGACCCCAAACTAAGAAAAGCTTGTACTATGGCGGCCAGATAGCTGATATAGTACTTTTATAATTATAAACACATAGTGATTATACATAGAAACACCCAGACACAGTACAAATATTTGAATTCATCACACAAATATTTGTACTGTGTGGGAATCGAACCCACGATCCTCGGCTTCGCAGGCAGAGTTACTACCCACTAAGCCACGAGGCCAGTCAATAGAGATATCCACCGTCAAGGCTAGTGGTGATAATAAACTTATCTGACTTGAAAATTATTCTCGCCTACTTTGGATTGTTATAGGCTTGTCCACCACGTTGTTGGATTGGATTGTCCACCACGGCTACAACCAAGAATTGTCTTTTAAAATTTATCCCGTTTATGAGTAGTGTACAAAGATAATATTTTTCCGTGTGATAAAAAGCTAATGAAAATACCTACTTAATGCATGCGTGACGCGGATAATGTTTGCAGACTAACTACTGAGATAAAAATGGGTGAATAGTATAATTGTGTATATTTTCAGGCATCAGGAGCAGTGAGTGATAAATACTGGCTAACTATATCCATGGGAATTATCAGACTTATATTCACGGTGGTGGGGTGCATCCTCTGCAGGCGGTGTGGACGGAGACCACTCACTTTTATTTCTTGTAAGTATTTTCTATTTTTTATTAATAAATTATGGATTAGGCATATATATTGACTACTTTTTCGAGAGATTTTGGCGCTTCACGCGATATCTCCAGCAGTCGTATTAAATGACTCTGTGTCTGATTTATTTACGTTACTACTATTGTTTGAATAAAGCAGTATAAACGCTTTACTTTAACCGCAATTACTGCTCTGTCGATCACGCTACGAAATCCTCAAGCTTGCTAGGGGGTAAGCTTGCTTCAAGCTTTCAATGTTGCCTGTAGTCCAATCGAGCCTTGGATTATTATGACCTGAAGTGAAGGCAACCGATGACTGGAATATGGCCTTGTGTTTTTGGTCAATATCACAAATTTAATTTCCTTCGATGTTGATAATTTCCTAATAATTATTACCCTTCTTCACTGTTCACGGTTAGATTATTCTTCTGTTAACGTTCACTGTTATTAACACAAAAACCAGATCGCATTCATATCACAATTATTTTTCCACTTGAACTGTTTATTCAGGCACTAGCACGCATATTCAAAAACATTACAAATATTTACCAATTTTCTTATTATCTACAACGTAGAAGTGAAATTATTTAATTTTACATCACGTTACTTTCCAGCTATCGGATGCGGATCGACGATGGTGGCCTTGTCTGTCTACATGTACTACGTGAAAATGTGGAAGGATAATGACATAGAGCCGGTTCATACCTGGATCCCTGTCGCCTGCATCTACTTGTTCAACGTGGCCTGCACACTGGGCTATCTCATCATACCCTGGGTCATGATTGGAGAAGTCTATCCTACGCAGGTACATAACCCTTTTTAATTTATCCTAAACGGCCTAATGTGGCCCAGATTTTAGACTGAACGGGGCGCGCGGGAGCTTTGAAGTTCATTCACAGATCAATTCCTGAAACTTATTCATCAGACACTGTCTATTCAACATGACTTAGTATGATGGGTGCTATTTACCTCACGTGGATTTTACATCACTTTTTACCTGTACTGTTTTTAATCAGAATAGGTAGATCGAAATCCTTTAAATTGATGTAGCCTTGATAACACCGAAACGACGAGAGCAATTACAAATTTATAACAAACACAAAAATTATTACAAATTTCAGAAGCTTCCTCATTGATAAATAGTCGTAATTTTTTCTTGGCCCTAGTGTGAAGAGTTATTATTTGTTTACCACAGTAAAAAACAACAGAAAACCACAACGATTTTTTGATGTTGCTCAATGTTGCCACAGTATACATTTGATGAGGGATGACATATGTATGTATTATGTTAAAAAACCCACTAAATGTACATTAGGTATAAATTGCAACTACGAGTACAACAAAATACTTGACGATAGTTTAGACGTAACGAAATAAGAAGTTATATGATCTACCGTGACTCTCCAATTATTTCGATACTGCTATGTGATAACTCTTAATTAAATTCCGTTATGTCACTCTTCAGGTTCGCGGTATCGTGGGCGGGATGACGACCTGCGCTGCGCATCTCTCGGTCTTCTCCGTGGTGAAGACGTTCCCTCTGCTGAAGGGGGTGCTCGACTATTACGGCGTGTTTGGCCTCTACGGGGCTATGTCTCTCACTAGTAAGTTATTGTTATATTAACTTAATAGCAAGTTAGTAATACATTCTAATTCTCAATTTTACCTAATATTTGTAAAGAGGTGGCTATGGCCGTCGATGTCATATCCAATCTATTAATATCAATGTTATCTCTGGGTGACGAGCGCAGTGCAGTGCTAGGTAATGATTTGAACTATCACTGTGCTGTTATGTGGCACGCATTTTGCTAACCATCAGGCACGTGTCGTCCACCAAAGGCACCAAACGTCTTTCTCGTTTCGTCGCTCTATACTATAAAAGATCGTCCGTAAAAATCGTTATCGTCAAATTTTTTACATGTCAAATTATTTTTAAAAAGTTACATATTGCTACATAAGTGCTAAAATTTTAATGTTTGTTGCTCAATCACGTCGGAACGTCTGAATAGATCACACTGAAATTTGTGGATATTATTCCAGACTGTTATCTAACAAGATAACAGTCTGGAATAATATATACGCTACCTTTTATTATAGGGAACCATTCTTGAACATTCCTTCAGATACAGGAGACTCTTTTGATGTGGTATGCATTTAAGACGAATAGTTTAGGTTTGTGGGGCTTGCTCCAACTATAAGTCATTCTATAAAATTAACTACGCATCATTAAAAACAAGTCAAGGTTTTCATCGAGCTCTACAGTCCACACTCTGCTAAACCCTAAGGCGATCCACACACTGACACGCACCACGCAGCGCCGTGCGTGAATACGTGTTCCATCGTTCGATGTAAGTATCTCCGTTTGTATAGAAAACACGCACAGTCCAATACACCGAAAACTCATCCACGCGCGTTCATGCAGATCACGCACCTACATGCGGAGAAACACGCAGCCCCGCGCGTGGATGCCGGCGAGACGCATGGTATGACACACTGAGCCCGCAGTGCCGTGCGTGATTTTGGACGGGCTTGACGTGTGTTTGAATGAAATGAGTCAGATCCACCGTGAATCCACAAAACGCTACAACGCGCGTGAGTGCGTGAAAAACCCGCACGATGATGCAGATCTGCTCTCTCGCAAATACGCGCGTAGATGCATCGACATGCAACATGCAGCGTGGTGCGTGTCAGTGTGTGGATCGCCTAATATTGAAGTAGCAAAAATATCACCTAATTACTATCCAAGAGTTTTCAACACCGTGTATTACTTATTAACCATGTTTTTCTTTCAGGTATAATTTTCTTCTACTTCTTCTTACCGGAGACCAAAGGCAGAACGCTTCAAGAGATCGAAGATTACTTTTGCGGCAGAACGAAAACATTAAGAAAGAGTAGCACAAATAGTACCGCATGAAATCAGTTTACAAACTGATATGGCTATAATGGAATCTAACATAGCATTGTGTTAAGAATATGAAATAGGTAACCACCTATACTTAGATTAGATTTTTGCTTTTCTTATGATGTAGTAGAATCAGTTTTTGTTTCTTTGTGAGATTAATTTATCTTCAGGTTCTGTGATTTTACACTATATCGAGTGTTATTGGTCGAGCCGATCGTCTGGGTATTAACTAAGTAACCAAACCCACTTTATATTGTGTCGAAGTCAGGATCGCGCAAAAGAAATTAATGTGATTAAAGTCTATCGATCCCAAAATTTTATTAATGATAGGTAGGTACTCTTTTGGCCAACTGTCTCCAAGGCTCAGTCCTTCAACTTATTTTTCATTGTTTCTATTTTGAATGTCATTCCCCACTTTTATCGTCCTCGTTAGTATTGTCAGCCAGGGCGTATTGCCTGATTACAGATAGGTATATGGTTTCTGGAATGGCAAATAAGCCCGAGTGAGATGTAATAAAACAAAGGAATTACAATAAAGAGTTTGGCTAAAAGTTATATTGCCATACTATTATAATATGCTGCATCACATCAAGTACTTAATTAAGTAGGTACTTGGTGCTGCATCGCCATTAGAAAAAAAACAATAGAATTGATGTTTTAATATTTTTAGGGTTCCGTAAAACGTAAAAACGGAACCCTTATGGATTCGTCATGTCTGTCTGTCTGTCTGTCTGTCTGTCCGTCCGTATGTCACAGCCACTTTTTGCCGAAACTATGAGAACTACACTGTTGAAATTTGGTGAGTAGATGTATTCTGTGAACCGCATTAAGATTTGAACAAAAAAATTAAAAAAAAAGAAAAATTAGGGTTGCCCCCCATACTGAGAACTGAAACTCAAAATTTTTTTTTCATCAAACCTACACGTGTTGGGTGTCTATCGATAGGTCTTCAAAAATGATGTTGAGGTTTCTAAAATCATTTTCGTATACACTGAATAGTTTGCGCGAGACACACTTCCAAAGTGGTAAAATGTGTGTCCCCCCCTCTAACTTCTAAAGTAAGAGAATGAAAAATCTAAAAAAAATATATCATGTACATTACCATGTAAACTACCAACGAAAATTGTTTGAACTCGATCTGATGAGTAGTTTTTTTAGTACGTCATAAATACACAATTATTGAAACTTCGATCAAAGTTACAACGAACTACAAGAACTATATTGTGTACTATGTATATTATGTTACTTACTGCAACGGAACCCTTCATGGGCGAGTCCAACTCGCACTGGGCCACTTTATTTTTCTAATCATTTAAGGGCAGTTAATAGAAAAATGAAATCGGTCTGATTTTAAGTGTAATTTTTGAATGATTTCGATTTTCCATCGCTCTGAATTTTATCTTATTTTGGTAATAATGTTATCAAAAATACAAATTTTCAATAAGTATTTTAACTTGAAACAAAGTGCCTTGAGCTTTGAGATTTAATTGTATTTCTCAAAGGCCTTACTCTTTGTCTGAGATCGTTATGAAATGTAATGTAAATATCAATTAAATTCTAGTTTTAATTTATGTACTTTAATAGATGTTTAAACTTTCCTCAAAGGAAACTGCTGTTTAGGATAATATGATGTATATTTTTTGAAAAGTATTATATGGATATGTAAGTAGGTAGTTATGTGAATTTAGTCGTTGTATTGGAATTGATGTTATATGTGCCATTTAGATTATATATTTATACATAGAAATAAATAAAAAATAGAGATGCATAGTTTGCTGATAAAAATACTTCAGCAATTCTGTAATGAAGTTTTTGTATAACTTTTTCCGTAGATTTGTTACGAACAGTTGCCAAATAATGTAGATAGTCAATTTCACCAAGAATTTAGCATACAATGCATTTTATATCAAAGTAAAAGAAGCATTTTGTGATAATAATACATTTAATTAATCTGTTGTAAATACAGATTGTGAGTTAGAAATAAAATAATTATGTTTTATGAATTGTGGTTTTAATTATATTCGTCATCATCATAATTTTCAGCAGGTTAACGCCAACTGTAGAGCATAGGTTTCTCTTCCTGTCTCGATCCTGCGCCATCATATGCATGGATGACCAGCGACTCTTTGAATTCCATCGACCCATTTAGCCGGCTGGCGCCCGGCGCTTCTCTTGTCATCAATTGGCCACCAACCTGTCACTGATCGAGTCTATCTGAGTTTAGTAGTGGTAGGACTTTTAGTAGAGTCCGCCTGGGGAAGTACCACACCTTTGTCAGTTATTCTACCGCCAAGCAGCAATGTGCAAACATTACTGTGTTCCGGTTTGAAGGGCAATGTTTCCAGATAAATTACAGGGTTTAGAGATATAACAACTTAGATCTCTGGGTGACGAGCGCAGTGCAGTGCTAGGTAATGATTTGGACTCTTCATATTCCAATAGCTGCGTGTCACTGTGCTGTTATGTGGCAGGCATGTTGCTTACCATCAGGCACATGACCTGCTCGTCTCGTCACTCTTTATTTTAAAAAAAATCTGCCATCGTGAAGCTTCAAGAAAAATCAGTGATAGAAATTGGCTAGAAAGCTTTACATTAATAGGTACAGTATTTACCCTTCTCATGTCCTAAAAAATCGCGGGATGCGATGACCAGCGGGTCATCATGCAACATGCTTGCCCATAACAGAACAGTGTTACGGCGCTATTTGAATATAAACAGTCTAAATCACTGCGGTGATTACTCAAAGGATATACATACGAATATTTGTTCTTTGTTATGTAATTCTGCCTCGTTGATTGCCCTTTAAATCGGAAAGCTGTAATGTTTGCACATTACTGCATGGCAGTAGACTAACTGGCCGTGTTGTACCCCTTCCCCAGGCAAACACTGCAAAGAGTCTTATATAAAATCGTTACTACAGTTCTCTTACACAAATAAGTTTACGCACAAAATATACCGTAATATGTTCATATTATGGCATAATATAGCAAGACATATTTTGAGTGTACAGTATGTTTCAACATTATCTGAGCGCTCGTCACGAGTCTTCTGATCTTTTTAACCCCCGACGAAAAACGACGGGGTGTTATAAGTTTGACGTACCAGTGTGTGTGTGTGTGTGTTTGTCTGCTGTGGCATCGCATCTCTCAAATGGACGAACTGATTATGTTTTTTATGTTTGAAAGATGATTTTGTAGGAACTGTTCTAAGTTATGTCTGATATAAAACAGTTCGATATGGCCACCGTCACAAAATGGTGGATGATATATATTTTCACGACCCCTCAATATGGATATCAAATGAAATGGCTTGACTAGAGTAGAATACACTGTGATAAATTTCAAAGCCTAGGTGTCTGCCCCACAAAATGGTAAACTCCATGATATAATTATGGTATTATTAATATATTAGTGTATAGCAATTTTATTTAGCTATTTCAATGATAACCTGGGTCTGACGATGAAGCTGTAACATCTCATGTAATGATAAAACATGCCTTAAGTCGATGGGGTTCGATGGGATGGTGGGATGTAATTTATTTACCGAGTACTTATGGTCATCATTTAGCTTCATAATCTGACCTTGGCTACCATCTTGTGTCAAATTACTCGTCAAGACGAATAAAACGAGACCATATTTGATGGGGTTATATCGTCTAATTACTGAGTTCCTATGACCATTTTCTAGCTTCTTTATCAGACCCTGGTCACTACCTAGTGCCAAAGTACTCATCAATACGAATAAAACGAGCCCAAACTCGATGAGGTTATGCCGTTTAGTTACCGAGTTCCTATGGACATCTTCCAGTTTCATCATCGGACACTGGTTACCATCTAGATCTAAAGTACTCATCAATACCAATAAACGAACCTGAACCTGATGGTGTTATATCGTTTCATTACTGAGTTCCAATGACCATCTTCCAGCTTATTCAACAGACCCTGGTTATCAACTAGCACCAAAATACTCATCTAGGTGAACCAGATTTGACGGGATTACGATAATTACAGAGTTCCTATAACCTTCGAGATCCATCATCAGACCTTGGTTGGTATCGGGATAGTTGAAAATAAAACGAATAAATAAAAGCTAGTAAAACAACTCGTAATGTGTGATCTAACAATGTTTAAACATGCTGTACATTCAAAATATGTGTTATATATGTCTTTTATATTAATATGCCTTAATATATATTACGGTACAGTTGGGTGACGTCACAAAAATATGTATAACTAGCAGTGACCCGCGGTTTTAGCCGCGTAGTTCTCGTTTCCGTTATTTTCCCGGGATAAAAGGTATGCTTATGTGTTCTTCCAGACTATAATCTAACTGAATTCCAAATTTCAGCCTGATCCGTTCATACGTTACGGCGTGCACATCCAAACATCCAAATATCCAAATATCCAAACATCCATACTTTGACATTTATAATATTAGTGGGATAGCTGAGTGTGTGGACACTCGAGCATTTGTATAGGAAATATATGAAAATATGCATTATAGCTACGTCTGTGACGGCCTTTAATCACAGATAATCCACATCAGAAATTTACAACATCAGATTTATCAGTCGATCAGTTGAGATACAAAACACGTTCAACAATGGAATTGCTACATAACAAGAAAAATAAGTTCAGACGTCGCCAAATAGTGCCTTTGTTTCTAAATAGCACGGCTTCTGTCGCTTTAGAAACATTCGGTGAAGCTGTGCACAGTTCGCTGGTTTGCAGAGTAATGAGAATAAATTTGTGGATTAATTTTATTTTGTGCACAGTAGTTTTAGCTAACATGTATGGTAAGTAAATGAACTGGTTAAAAGCGAGACGGATACTTCCACAGATTTTGTATCACCAGAGGACATGGATTAGATTAACTTCATTCAGTTTCAATACGTTATAAACTCAATGAAATAAATCTAATCGATTCGATAATCAAGCCTGTATACGTACAACAAACTTGTTACTTGGAGGTCGATTGTGAAATTTCGAGCAACTTAGTGCGCTGCTGTAATCTTAAAATCTTAAAATACATCTATAATGTGAACACATATTTTTCACATGCCATTATAGTAACCTAATATTACTGCCAAGGTTGTAAGTACGTAGTACCTATATGTAAACTCTTTGGTTGTAAGACTGATATACCTAATCTGTGGATTGACCCGATTGACCCTACTGTAAATAGGACGTATTTTTTTTTAAAGTTTTGTAAGGCAGTTTTTATTTTTATTATTACAATCGGTTCAAACTTGACCGGAGACTGGAATTGCGTAGCTAGAATATCAACATAATTCGTGGTTATTCTTGCCTGACAAATGCAAAAAGCGCTATACACAATAAGGTAGGAGAGAGACGTACTTCTTAGCATTCCATGGATTCACCGTGCGAGTGCCGGGTCCATCCTGTGACAGAGAGAGAAATCTCGAGTAGACCCCAAGACTTGTGACTCGGGCGTAGGTTTAAAAGGGGGCCCTTATATTGACGTACGTCAACACTCACCTTCACTACTCGTATTTCTCTCCCTGCCCAGCTAAATCCGATATGATCCTACTAGTGCAGCTTTAGATACTCGTTCTAGTATAGAACTTATTACTAATATAAAAATAAACAAGTAAAAAAACCTCTTTAATTTTTGTGATTTCATTTTAGGTAAAAAAATGAAGTCGACGAACGGCGTAGAATTCTCCGACATGTCCCGAGGGATGCTGATAAAGATCCTAGCGGGGTTCGCAGAGAAGCTCGACTACAAGTCCAGGGTGCTGAAGAAGAAGCCCATCTTTACGGCCACGTTCGCTAATAATGAACACACCTTCCCCTACATTTACCCCGACCTCATCAAACGAAGAACAAACAGAAATAAAGAAACTAAGTAAATTTGTTGTTTGTTACTTAAAGCTTTAGAAACTTCTCTTTATCCTCCTTGATTCTTTGATACTTGAAACTAGGACTCCATTAAGCACCTTCAGAGATGTTTGAATTTTCAGTATATTTTCTAGCGTTACCTCAAACCAATTCAAAGAGCGTTACATACACAATAATGCACAACACCGCAGCGCAGGGCGAGATAAAAAGAAGTGAACTCGAGGTCCTAAACGTTTTAATAGCTAATACAATTACTTTAGGAATACTTTTTGCTTGTGAAGATTTATTTACTCTAGGAAAATTACAGAGTTCTGATATATTTTCTGACGTACATGACTAAAGTAAATAAATGCTAGCAATGACACTGGCAAATAATTGTTACTGTCACTAGTAGCTTTCGGCGAGTAATTGTTCTGTTTGTTTTTGATGTTGTGGAATTATGAAAGTATTCATAGGTAAATAAGATTAGTTATGATGTTTTTATAGTATAACAACATTGTATTGTATAACAACAACTTACATATTACTGGACGAGTAATTGCAACGTTTTTCTTGAATCTAATTGGATACAATAAGTATATTACAAAGCATGGGTTAAACTATGTCGTCGGAATCCCCAAGCGTTCGGAGCGTGCGGTTGAGTCGGGCAGATTCTTCTAAAAGATCGGACATTGAACTTCCCGAGCCAGACCCTCCGTTCTGGACTAAAACTTCCTGGCTACAACTGGGTTACGGCGTATGGGTTAACCTTACCTTGGTCAATATTGGGCTTTGTTTAGAATTTTCAGCAGTAGCTATACCACAGTTCAAAAGCGAAGGCTCTGACATACAAGTGACAAAGAATCAAGAAGCTATGATAGGTTAGTAGATAAATGTGCTTATTTTTCAAATACAAATCATAACTTTTATTGTTTTAAGTAAATAAATCCTTAAATAAAATAATAGCTGATAAGTACCTAAGAGGAACGCATTTTAAACAGGTCTTTTAACACATTTCAACGAGCCGACCAAGAGTATATGATAATATACACCATTGAGTAGAAAAATGATTTGAACAATAAATATGCCCAAGTAAAACAGTTACGGACTTGCTATAGCCCTGTCTTTAATGTCAGACGAAAATACAGATATGGTAATATTAAAGTCAAGATTGACCTCCCGATTTGTTTTCAGCAAGCACGGTAACACTTTCCTCTCCAATCGGATGCATCCTTGCTGGAGTCATATTGGACAAATTTGGACGTAGAGCCGGTTTAATATGGTGTCAAGTACCTATCGTAATTGGGTGGCTTTACATAGCGTGCGCTAAATACGCATCTGGTATTATTTTCGGTTAGTTTACAAAAGTTACTTTATTTAGTCTTGGAGTGGTAGGACTTTCTACAGACTCGGCCTGTGGTAAAACTGCACTTTTGCCAGATCTGTAACTACCATGCCTTAATTATACCGTATGAAATAATGTATGTTTCATATTTAAATATTAAATATGAAATATTTGCTTAAAAACTTCACAAAAACAGTTCATACACATGCACATACACATACACATTCATTTTTAATGTTTTTATCCAGGTATTGGCACCCAAACTAAGAAAACCTGTGAGATGGGATAGAGTTGCTATTATTTACTGTGTCCATGCGTTAATTTGATTGGCTGAGTTGGTAGTAAATCTGCCTGCGGTGTCGGATATATTGTATTCAATTGCTACCCAGGGCAAATATTTGTGTGATGAATACAAATAAGTATTTGTTCTGTTCTTCTCTTATTTATCGTATCGCTCTTGGCAGAGCGGTCGTGGTTACGACGAGGCGTCCACGTCGGTGGTAGAGATGGACACAGCTCTCAGTACGATCTCCCGCCATCTCTCCCTATTCGCAGACTGCCTGGCGCAGTCAGACACGTAGGTTCCTATTGTGGATTTCACTTGGTCAGTCCAGCGCATAGGTACCTACGCATAGGTCAAGCAGGTAAGCACCTGCCGCGGAATCTGGTTCCTTCGACTTTTCCCTGCACAACCAGCCGTCGTCATTCGTGGAGTCGTCATTTCGTCTGGAGACAAGTCCAAATACTGAAGTATGCGCGACTGTACTACAGCCGATAAACGCTGCTTGATGCCGAGCTCTTGAATGATGGACACGTTGGTGTGGAACTCTGTCCACGATATCCCGAGCATTTTCCTCCAGCACCACATTTCTAGAGCGTCTATCTTCCCTTTTTCCAACTCACGCACTGTCCACGTCTCCGCCGCATAAAGAAAAATGGGAAATACAAGCGTTCGCATAAGCCTGACTTTGGTGGCTTTGGTAATGTTGCGATTCTTCCATATTTTCTTCAACTTCTCCATTGCGGTTCTGGTAATAGCCATACGTCGTTTCACTTCATCTTCACACCCGCCATTGTTTGAGATTAAGGCCCCAAGGTACACGTAGGTCTGAACCACGTCACAGTTCGCAATTTGTTTCAGTTCGGGCAAGTTGTTGTTGACGCGATCCACGATCATAATCTTGGTATTAGTTCGGTTTATTCTAAATCCAAACGGTAGGCTTACGTGCTCCATTTTGAGAAGTAATTCTCCCATAAGGACCGCGTTACTAGCGATCAATGTGGCGTCATCCGCGTATCGCAAGTTTGCAATTTTGTATCCACCAATCGCAACCCCAACGGTCCAGCCTTCGTGAGTTCGATTCGCATTATAAGCTCGATGTAGATGTTAAACAGTAGAGGTAATATTATGCATCCCTGTCGCACGCCTGCACTTGGATGGAAGCTATCTGAAAGGATTTGTTCTGTGCTGGGTATAAATATGTTTTAACATTTATATAAGTAGCATATCAGCTATCTGGGTCCCATAGTTGCTTAGTTTGGAGCTAGCTTCAGGCGCATGACATGCTCATCCGTCCCGTCACTCTATATTATAAGATAAAAATAATATTATCTAATGGTGCTCTTTATGCTTTAGGTAGAGTCGTCGGCGGCATCGGAATCGGCATGGCCATGGGAGCACCTCGGGCATACGTCACCGAAATCACTCTACCGAATATGCGAGGGGTGATAGGCAGCCTTCCTAACCTTGCCATGTCGTTAGGCCTTACCGTTCAGGTTCAGTACACATAAATTGATAAGTACATAGAAAACTGAAGACATTGAAGAAGGATTTAAAAGATTTAGGAAAAGAGTTTGTGAAGTTGCCGAACTTTTAGTAAACAAACATCCTAAGAAAGTGAATTATTTATCGTATCCACACATAGAGCCCTCTGTGTGGAGGCATAAGCCTTTCCCTAACCAAGTATCACTACTTGGTTTAGGCCGTAGTCCACTATGCTGGCTAAATGCGAATAACATAAGTAATAATGTAATGGTATGTCAAACAGGTACATTGCAGGTATTATCATATGTACTCGTAGCTAAATGTTATTATTACGTTTTGACATTGTTTATAGCATACTAATGTATTCATTGTAATTCACTTCGAACCTAAATTAAAATATGAATTATAAACTAGACATGAAAGAGAGATATGATTTTTTTAAGGTAAGGTTTAACCAAGGAAAAAAATGTCGGTACTCGTATATTTCGTAAATCTCTAACGATACAATTCGAGTAGGTTAACTACTCGAATTGTATTGTTAGAGATTTATGAAATAGGTATGAGGTTATTTTGTATCGCATAGTAACTATTTTACTTTTGGTAATCATTTCCTTCTTCTCAGTTTCTGTAGTCCTGAGTGAGGCTAAATAGGTACAAAAGAATTGAAATTACAGGCTATTTTAGGGACGTTCCTCGACTGGCGCCTCTTGTGCTATCTATGTGGAGGGTTCGCTGGTGTCCTGTTCGTCGCCAACTATTTCCTTGCGGAGACCCCGTACTACATTCTGCTGAATTCGAGCGCTTCCAACGCCAAGGTGACGCTGATGAGGTTTCGGTCGTCTAAATACAATATCGAGGCAGAATTGCAAACTTTAGAAGAATTCAGAACGATGAACAACATTCGTAGGTATAATTCTAAATACTTTGTGTTAATTTACGTAGAGTGATTTTTAAACAGCGTTATTGGCTTGTTTGTAAAGTAGGTTTTGCACAATATTAAGTACTAGCTTTTACCCGCGACTTCGTCCGCGCAAAATAAATACTTAGGTACTAAGTCCTAACTGAGGCAGTAGGTACGTACTTGTACACCCATGCAAATTTACGTTTACTAAAAACAGCTTATATAAAAACATTTCAATACAATTTCATCAAAATTAGTTCTGCGTTAAAGCGTAACAGACAGACAGTTACTATCACATGTATAGTATAAAATAGTATGGATTTCAAGTGTCTAGTTTCAACGGTTTTATCTTCCGCATTGACGAACTTCCATGTAAACTTCCATGCCTCATTTCTATCATTTCATCCCTTCAACTCTTTTTCTGTGATAAACAGTCGCTCTTGTCCATTCGTGAGGCTAGTCTACATAGACTAGCCTCTAGCAATTTGTTACATAGATATGTAACAAATTGCATCAAAATCGGTTTAGTGGTTTAGACGTCAAATCATTACAGACAGAGAGTTACTTTCATAATTATTGAGGTAATATTAGTATGGATATCAAATGTCTAAAGGTACAAGTTCGCGCGGAGACCGCGACAGGAGACCGAGACCGGAGACCGCGACAAGCACTTGACACTATGGAATTGTATGGGCGCCAGTTCGTGCCGAGACCGCGACCGCGACCTGTCTCGGTCTCCTGTCGCGGTCGCGGCGCGAACTGGCGCCCATACAATTCCATAGTCTCAAGTGCCTGTCTTGGTCTCCGGTCGCGGTCTCGCGTCGCGGTCGCGGCGCGAACTTGTACCTTTATGTGTTGCAGTGAAGATAAAACTATGAAGTCAAAAATTTCATAGTTTTATCTTCAACAGTGACGAACTTCCATTTCAATTTCCATATCCCCTTCAACTGTGTTTGCGTAGTAAAAAGTAACCTTTATCCTTTTTTGGGATCTATTCTATCTGTGTACCAAATTTAATTCAAATCGGTTTTGTGGATTTCATGCTTTTAACTTTGACAATTAAAGAATCTTCATACAACCGTGGACGGTTGTATGAATCCCTTGTTTCACTCCCTTAGGGGTTGAATTTCGCAAAACCCCGTCTTAGCGGGCTACGTGCTAAAATACATCTCCATGCAAAATTTCAGATTTCTAGCATTTATAGTTTCTGAGATTTCGTGACCTTTCGTTTATTTATAGATATGGATTATATGGGATTTTTTTAACGTAGTAACTCTCGTTGTTAAATATCCCGAAGTACATGAGAATAGTGTAATTTTCCCAATAATTTTAAATATTTATGCCATCCGTTATATCGTGTTCTAGTAAATTATCAGTTTTAGAATAAGAGTGATATAACACTATGTACTGAAAAGTTTAATAAATTATGGAATACTCGTATATTTAATGTGTGTGGATAACCTTGGTATTAATGTTCCTTAGTGTTTATCCTCTATTCTAGAATGGCTCGTTAATGGATCGTGCTTTGTTCTAGCTTGTCATTATGGGAAACTAAAGCTGCAATGATGAAATCGTCTGCCTGCAAACCGTTCGCCATAATCATGACCTATATGACGTTGATGCAATTATCTGGAGTCAATGTAGTTACAGCATGGGCCGTCGAAATGTTGGAAGTAAGAATCTGATGTGCTTAAATCTTTTGTATTTAAAGTTAGTAAGAAACTAATTTCTGAGAAATAACTTGAAGAGAGCGTTTACCCACTTATAGTACAACTTACGAGTGCCTTTATGTCCTATTTTGCAAATTCAATGTTTTTTTTAATTTTAATTACTTAACTAAAGGCGTGAGAAAGTTACTTTTTGTTTCCGGAAACTGATTGTGCCATATTGTGTACCAAGGCAGTACCGAATTTGGGTTCAATGTCTATTGCTAATAATATTTTTTGTTATTTCCATTGTTTTAATTTTTTGTCATTTGACAAATTTGAACAACTTATATAAATAGTAGGTAGGTATTCCTTTTAATAGTGTAAAAAACATGTATATAAATTTACAGATGGCCCATTCTACTATCGATCCGCATTTGGGTAATATTGTTTTGGGCATTACAAGAATAGTAGTTGGCGTTGCTACTTCTTTTCTTCTATTTAGAGTAGGGAGAAGGCCATTGGCAGTTGTATCAGGTGAGTTCAAAATATTTATTTCTACAAATAATTGAATAAAAAACCAAACCAATATTTGGATGAATTTCATGCCACCAAAACAATATACACCTAAAGTATAGTGGTGTCATTAACTCTAGTTTTAATGCTGATCTGAAAACCGTCTTCCTTTTCTGGAAATGGCAACTTTGGGACTGAGCTCAGCAGGCCTACTACGAAGTCCGATAAACGATATATCGGCCGAACTTATGGACGTTTCCTACCTCGAAAGACAATCTGTCGGTTGATAGGATCGGCCGTTTCGTTCGATCCAACCCTCATCCGACCTAAGTCTATAACTTCCGACCGAGATGTATCGATCCGAATGTTTTTCGCGGTAGGCTACAATCCGATTCAGCTGTCGGTCAGATCATATCATTCGGAGTTTGTTTTCGTAGTAGACCTGCAAATGGCTTCTGAATTGTGCGTTATTTTGGTTTTGGAACGTTTTGTCTGTTTAAAGATTGAAATATGACTGTGGTATGATAGTATGTATGCCTGTTTGTGGCTTCATTCTATCTCCTCAAAGAATTTACCGATTTCGATAGCAAAAAGTTTTGCTTAATTATAATTAATTAAAGCAAAAACCACCTGGATCGTAAAAGCATCTCAACAAAAATGATGCTTTTACGATCCGGATGGTTATTGGGTACTTCTTCGAAATTTAATTCTTCGACTGATTCATCTGGCCAAAATTTTGTTTCTAAGGTAGGTATAACCAATAGAATTTTATTTTATAAGAAAGAAATTCATTTCCTTTTGATATAATTTTAATTTATAATAATTTATCAAAAGGAAAATGTGGTATCGACTATTTTCTTCCAGAAAATGGCAAGCGGACACGTCATATGAATCAAAAGAACACACTTCAATTTTTTTTAATTATACTTAGACTGCAATTATTAAAAAAATATCACTTGTCCCAGTTAGAGTTAAGCCCAAACTGTATAAGAAAAAAAATACACGCCGTTTTGTTAGTTAGTTTCGGAAATAAACTCATAGAACTCCAAAATGTTGTCTTTGAAGAAGTACCCTATTGCTTTAATTAATAAATTATAATTATTAATTAAAGCAATAGGGTAATATATAAGCATAACTTTTTTATTTTGTCTGGGGTTAACTTATCACTGGGGGATAACAATCGAAGGGCTGCACTTAATTTAAATTAAAAAAACAGCTCGGTGTTATTCGGTGTTATCATTGTTAAGATATTATACTATTAAGCGCAGGATATATTTTTTATAATACAACGAGCAAGACATGCTCCTTGAGGATAGTAACTATTTGAAGATTCATAAACGAACCCTACGCTGGATAAGTCATAATTTAAGAAGCACTGCCCTTCACATTAATGCGTGACGGTAGGGTAACGTGCAGAGGTATGGCACTTTCGCAAGCGAACTCAGTAAAGAGTCCTACCACTACCATTCCCAGGACCCTTTGATAAAAACGTTACTTGTCAAACTTGAAAACTCAATATACATATGTCTAATGTTTCTCATATCCTTTTTCCTGAAATTAATTAGGATAGAACATTTTAACACTTAAAAATTAATTTTAATTTATTTTAGAAAACATTGAAGATTATAATTATGTTTTTTCAGCTGTAGGAGTTGGTGGAGTTGGAATTATTTTAGGTGGGTATCTACACACGCACGAAGGCGGGAGGTCTCCTTTAGTCATGATGGTGTCTTTCGTGGCTTTCGCGGTACCCGGGTATCACACTCTGCCGACGATGATGATGTTTGAATTGTTCCCTTTGCAGGTAATTATAAACTATAAATAAATGTCCATTGTTGGCAATGTTTCCAGAGAAATTACAGGGCATACAGGTAAATCATCTTATGTCTCGGGGCACGAGTACAGTACCGTGATTTGGAATCTTCGTATTCCGAAAGCTTTTGTAGTGGTAGGACTCTTAGCAGAGTCCGTCTGGGGAAGTACCACACCTTTGCCATTTATTCTACCGCCAAGCAGTAATGTGCAAACATTACTGTGTTCCGGTTTGAAGGGCAATGTTTCCAGAGAAATTACAGGGCTTAGAGATATAACATCTTAGATCTCTGAGTGACGAGCGCAGTGCAGTGCTAGGTGATGATTTGGACTCTTCATGTGCCTATAGCTGCGTGTCACTGTGCTGTTATGTGGCAGGCATGTTGCTTACCATCAGGCACATGTCCTGCTCGTCTCGTCACTCTTTATTTAAAAAAAAAAAAAGCTGCGTGACACTGTGCTGTTATGAACACGCGTCTGGGAAACCATTGAGCACATTCATATTTTTTATAAGCTTGTTTGATCATTAATAATATAATTTTATAAACGGTAAATAATAATTGGTACCTACAAACATTAAAATCGCTGTGGTTTTAAATTAGACATCAAAATATTTCTTTGATTTGCAATGATCAATCAAATCGATGATAAATCTGGAATAAACAAGATGTAAATTTAAAAAGAGTTGAAGTACCTATTGAGGCTTTTTTAAACAATAATTTGCTTCATGGGAATAATAATTGTTTGTAGATTCGAGGTATCCTCAGTGGAATCGTCCTGTCTTCTGCAAATCTACTAATGTTTGGAGCTGTCCAAATATATCCAACCATGCGAGATAGTATTGGCATGGCTAATACTTATCTAACGTATGGTATTATTTCTCTAATTGGTAAGCTCATTGAAATAAATATATATAAATAATATTTTTTGTTCACAGTGTGCAACGTATCCGTTATCCTCTAATTATTACCAGTCTAACAGATTAATATTTTGTGTGACTCCACTTTCGATGTAATAACGTCCCCGAGTGAGTTTTTCCCAATAAATAAATATTGGTGGACAATTCACACACAACACCATCTGACCCCAAAAGCAAGGCTTGTTAGTACAAGCCGGATAGCTGATATTATCTTGTTGCTAGTATACATACTTATTATACAATGGATACCTACAATCTTGATGTCTTCAAGTCACTGATGAGTGACATTCGGTTTCGTCACGTTTCATTCGCTTTACTAGGCGAAATTATGCGTACACCTATAAATGATACAAAAAAGATATTGTATTGAAATTAAAATCAATTTTCTTGACAGGCGCAGTTGTTCTTCATTTCATTTTGCCAGAAACAAAGGAATTAACACTCCAAGAAATCGAAGAATACTTTAATCATCGTCGCGCTACTCTAATTTCAGAACGCAGATTACTTTCTTTTCAAATACGATCGCAGATATTATCAGGGCAAGATCGATCGGGATCAATAAATAAATATAAGAAAAAGAAAACCCTAAAGATAGTTGCTTCAGACGATGGTGGTGTAACCTTTCGCGAAGATTTAAATAGAGAAAGAAAATTTTATGCAGGCACAAATAGACATAAACCGGCTCAATTTTTATCTGAGGATGATATTGTTGTTGTGTATGATGAGGATGAAATTGATGCTGCACATGACAAAAAAGTAATAAAAAAGGATAAAACTGATCAAAAAAGAACTTTAGATAATGACGCAAAACAGTACGTAAATCCATATGAATTAGATAATAATATTGATTATAACGCAGATGATTCTAAAGCAACTGAAAAAAAAGAGAAGAATAATATCGCAAAACGAAAGAAAGCCGATAATGACAATGAGAATAAAAAGAAAAGAAAGAATACAGAAAAGTCTAGTCAAAACAAATCAGATTCATATGATCCTGATGAACCTGGTCCAAGTAAGAAAGACATGGGACCTGGGGATGGCGTATAATAATATTTTTGACAAGTATTAGTGGAAAACTCACCGTTGATGACCGCATCCTGAATACCAGTGAATTTAATTCTGTCGCTTACGCTTGTTGAGCGTTGATTTGAAAGTTCTTATATTTTATATGATATCAATGTTAACTATTCATATTGATCAGCCAAAAATAACTAAGCATTACAAATAGTTACAACACATCAAGTTTTAAGTGAGTGCATGTTAACACAATACCAGGTAGTATGAATTAAGCAAAATTTTGTAAATAAAAAATTGTGGACATTTTAATAAACATGAAAATTGTATGTATTTGTTTCCTTACTAAGATATATTTATTAAGCATATACATACATATTCTATGTATGCTAGCTATTACCTTCTTCTTCTGGGTCTTCCGCATCAAATGTTCCATTGGGAAATCTTCAATCTCCAACTTCTTCATCAAAATAGAGTATTGTAAATTTATAAAATTATACTACTACTAAAAACTCTGATGTGCATCTTCATAAATGCCAAAGTTATGGCAATGTTTTCGCACTACACCAACCAGGGAGCACAATAAGTGACGTCACAGCTTGCGGGAACGAGACACTCTAATTACCTATTACTTGTGAAAGAGAGAGAAAGAGATACTGATTTTACGTCCTTGTCACCGTGGCCGGGTTTTTCTCTGGCTAAGCTTTCAAATCTGACACCGGGTTCCCCAACAAAAGTCTGTTCAAAGCTTGGATTCTGTTTTTTATTGATTAAATTCATATATGTTTATTATAATAATATTTGAAACGTGTTTGAGAAAGACTTGTAAGTCATTTATGTTTTAGTATATGAACAATGTGTGTTTGCTGTGTTTTAAGCTAAAATATCCGCAGTGAAATGTGAAAGTGAAGAAAAATCAATGGAATCTCATTTTACTCGTAAGTAGACAATATTTTCAAATGCCCACTTGATAAAAATTGATAATGATGCATTCTAGATATCAACATGAGTTAAATTTATACCATAACGGCTGCATATAGTCTAAAATTTGCAAAATATGTATAATGTAAACATAACCTATATAACAAAACAAACAAAAAAGTGTGACCAGTTATTTCTTACAAATTTACCCATGAAATATACAAGTCGGTACATAATTGACAGTTTATTTACTGGCCGTTTACTAATAATAGGTACTAGATTTTGCCTGCGGATTCGCATTCGTTAGTTTTTGAAGTGAAAACTTCCTTTGGCGCACTGCATACAGATTTTTCGGCCTCACGATCTGAAAGTCTAAGTAGCACAACGTCAAACAAAGCGAAAAGTCTAGTGAGCAATCTGCCTAGTTAGCTAATCGCCCATGTAGCAAAACGTCTAACTATCATCAGGTCTATGTAACAAAACGTCTATTTAGGAAGTCGTCAATTTCTTAAAATGCCTGGACACTTAACCACAAAAATAAATATCATTATAATACCATGTGAGGGCAAGTATTACATACATGCAAACTCCTTGATTTGTTTTCTGTTGGCATGTAATCTTTTTAGTAGCGACACTTATTGTCAAGTGTGATATTTGATTGACATTAGGTACTCATGATTCCGGTATCGATTACTACTGCCATTCATAACCTGGCTACATATAAGTGATCGTGTTCAATATTATATGGTGATCTGACTTCCGAATTCTAAAAATGGATGAAAAACAAACATTTACTTTCATCGAAAGTCAAAAGAAAAGGCGTGTGCTGTTGTTGAGTGGTCATAGGTACAATTTAAATTTAACGAATAAAGGAGGGTCGACTCTATGGAGATGCTCCCAGCGTAACGAGTGTAGTGCATCTGTTACTATTAATAAAGATGAAAATAAGATAATTCGTCAGTTGAAAGAACATACCTGTAAAGCTAATTTTGATAAAAATAGAACGGACATAGTAATGGATAAATGCAAGAAATTAGTTTGCCAACACGCAAAGCCTGTTCAGAAAATATTTGAAAAAGAATTCGGAAAAGTGGATGAAATTGAACAGGTACCTGATTTTAACTCAAAGAAAGATACATTGTTCAGGGCCCGTCGTACATATTTCAATGTTTCAAAAACTGAGTACAAAAACTTAAATGATGTTAAAATTCCTGAAATTCTGGCCGATAAATTCCTTGTTTGTGAAGATGGTTGTAATAATAATAAAATCTTAATTTTTTCAACACCTATAAGTAGAAAATGCATTGAAACTTTGAAAGGAAAAATGTTTTTTATTGATGCAACATTCAAAGCTACACCCAAGCCATTCTATGAGCTCTTATCAATTCACGTTGATATTAATAGTTGTGATGAAACAACTTGTATTATGGGAGTTATATATGCATTGCTTCCTAACAAAACGCAAGATACGTACGAACGCCTCTTTGACCTAATCAAGCAGCATTTTAACATGGACATGTCGGTCATTAAATGCGATTATGAGATGGCGCTTATCAATGGAATAAAAAAAGCTTTTCCGAACACTCAAATAACTGGCTGTTACTATCATCTTAATAAGGCCGTTTGGAAAAAAGCTTCAACGTTGGGTCTTACTGAAAACAGAGAGTGCCGAGAAACTGTCAGAGTATGTTCAAATTTACCTCTGCTACCTTCTCAACACATTAGAGAATGTTGGACAAGCATTGTTGACAATGCCATCAAAAGTGAGGAAATGAATATTTTTTTACATTACTTTGAAAGACAATGGCTACAATCATTGGCAGATATAATAAGTTGTCCTAGCTATTATAATTTTCGCACAAACAACGCTCTCGAAGGATGGCACAGGCGGCTGAATACTAATATAAAATCAAAACCAACCTTTCTGCTATTCCTCAAAACCCTTAGAAAAGAAGCCCTTTGGCAAGATCGTAAATACAAGAATATTTTATTTGAAGGAAATAAGAGGAAAAAGATCGATATAATGTTTAACGCCAAATATAAAAGAGAACTGCATAAGCTTGAAGGTCAAAAAGTTAGCCCATTTGAATTCTTGATAAACATTGGCCATATCAAAAGAATATTAGGTGCGTAATTTAAAAAAATATGTTTAGGAAGACTTTATCTTTTGTTTGTTTACTTTTGTTTGTTGTGTTGAAGAAGATTATTTTAGTTTATTTCAAATAAAAAAAATATAGTTTTTATACGACTTTTACTAATTATGATCTTAAGTGTACATAATGAAAAACTAACGACTTCCTAAATAGACGTTTTGTTACATAGACCTGATGATAGTTAGACGTTTTGCTACATGGGCGATTAGCTAACTAGGCAGATTGCTCACTAGACTTTTCGCTTTGTTTGACGTTGTGCTACTTAGACTTTCTGATCGTGATTCATTTTTCGTGAGTCGTGAATTGAGCTCAAACATCATGATTCGGAATGAAATAAATGTTCGGGGGAACTCGGAGCTATGGCCACAAATGGGTAAACATTTTTAGATAGTCATGGCGTGTTACCATGGTTACCATTACACATTTTTAGTCTAGATAGCCAATGGCCATGACGTGTGAGAAGGCTTATTTAGATGACAATGCTTTAAAGATTTATTCCAAACCAGAAACGCCCTCCAGTTTCACCTGCGTAGTTTCCAAAGTGTGCTGTCAAGTACTGAGTTATAAATTTTCAGTTCTATCGTCAGTCTCTATGACTGCCAGTTTTTTTTCCGTTACCAATCCCTACGCTTCAATTTCTGTTTCTTCTCCATGTCTGTCAAAATCTCAATGTCAGTGGACATTGCAACTCTTGTTTTCTGGAGTGGGAATTGCATCAAACTCCTATTAACTTACACTATCCTATACAGATCCCGTCCCATTCTAATGAGAATGAATGATGCTTTTAGTGAAAAGTAGGTACATTGTGTGAGTAGATTATGAAGTACTAAGCTCTGAAAGTTACGGCTGGTCTAGTCGGGAGAACAGCGCCTGCCGATTCGGAGACCCCGGGTTCAAACCCCACACGCACCACTGTATTTTCAAAGTCATGTGCGTAATGCCGCTAACCTAAAACGGTGAAGGAAAACGTCGTGAGGAAACCGACATGTACCTAGAATCTTTCGAAGTCGTGTGTCATCCACCAACCCGCACTGGGCCATTGTGGTGGATTATGGCCTTAACTCTATCCTTGCGAGAGAAGGCCCCGAGTCCCAGCAGTGGGAACATTTAGTGGGCTGTTGATGATGAAGCTCTAAAAAAAGATTAATACAAATTTTCACCTCTGATTTAACCCTTTTGCAATTCCAATTATGCAACTTGAATGTATCACTACATTTCTAGTAATAATTTTGATAGTTTTATTCATCCAAATTAATTATCATTTTGCAGATGTGACACTCTGAAGAATAGGATAAAACATTGTGTGAATAATGCAATATTTTTCATGAAGTAATAAATACATAAATAATAAATCAATTATCCTGAATTACCACAACATTTAATAGTAGTATGTAGTATCTCTACTAAAACAAGGGCTTCGAACATTGAAAAAGTTAAACGTTTGTTTTATACGTAAGTTCCGAGTTACCTGTGTGAAGTCTGGGCTAGCTGCTACTAAATGGTATATCTAAATTTGTTAATCAAACTATATTATTATAATATTGAATGTAAAGTACAATTTGAAATAAATGTTTTATTGTTCTGTTTTTTATTATTCTCCCTCCTATTTTATTTATATCCTCCTATTCAAAAAGAGGTTTCATGTAATATATTACATGAAACCTCTTTTTGAAATGTAATTTTAGATTGGATATAACACGAGCTGAATTCATTCAACTATCGTAGCACTACCCTTATCCAGTGGAATATTTTCTTTATGGCAATACTTTTTGAGTATTGAATTGAATTGAATTGAAAATTGAATTGAAATTGAAAGAACGAGAAGCACTATAGTAATCAGGAACTTTGTAATTCTATAGGTACTTCTTCTGAGACACCAACACATTCTTGGCAACGTGACAGTTGCTAGAACTAAACGTATATGCCATGTTTGAAAGTTCTCTTTTTTCCAGCTGCGCTGCAAAGGTGTGGATATAGGTTCCATTTCTCGACACAGGTACTTATCAAATCACTCGTGCCCGGTAAGCGCCCACCTAATTCGGAATTTAACCAAACCGTGTGCCCTGGGTCTCGCCTGAAAGCGTTCGATTCATTTGTTATACACCGGTTTCCATCGCCATCTATTCAGTCATCGCCGGTTTCATTCAGAGTTTCCAATAACACAATCGCTTCATGCAGAGCCATGAAGCCAATCATACTAAGGTAAAGCGGTGACTCTTGATCTTCGAACGACTCCGACTTCCACCATAAAAGAGGGAAACCCTCAACGTTGCAAATTTGACCACGATCCGTTTGGCTGTTCCGACATGATTGAGCCACAAACATCCAAATTTTCTTATTTATAATATTAGTAAAATAGTAAAATATTTGGTTCTTAAGGAACTTTGCGTTTTTCTGATAGCCAATTTGCTATTGCAGTAAATATCAATTAAATCTGTTTAGCCATTCCGAGGTTAAAGTTAATATTTGTACCCGAAGGAACAATGCATTTTCCAGCATTATAAGTATCCTATGTGTGATTTCAGACTATAAACAACCTGTGTTCCAAATTTCAACTCGATCCGTTCAGCCGTTCTGACGTGATGGCGCAAACATCCAAACTTTCGCATTTGTAATATTAGTGGGAAGTAGAATATCAACTCCACGGATCATACCTACAATCTAAGCTATTACCAAGTTGTGTGTGTACCGCTACCACAGACTAAGTAGAGTGACCGCTACGGACCAGCATTTTGCAAGAACCGTCCGATCATGAGTTTGACGCCCAGTCAATGCTCTCCTCAACTCTCAACCATTTTTAGGGAAAGAATCGACCCATCACACGAAGCCGCCGCGCCGTGAAAAGGAGCCTTCGCAGGTGAACATGAATGCTCTATTAGTTTAGCCTAGGCAAAACTAGTTTGTACTGAAATCAGATTTGGTCGGTAACAAAGATATGCATATTCTAAAATAATAAAAAAAAAAATCTTCTTCTATTCTCAGCCCATAACACTTGCGACTAAAATAGTTTTTTATTTTATTTTCGTAATCGTATCATATTTTAGTTAATCGTAATAAATGGATGAACCCAAAATCTTCTTTTTCTTTCATATCGATTTAACAATCACAGCAGCGCAACAATCTTTTTGCGATCCATGTTACGCTTCCGAAAAACACGTCCAAAACGGCTGACTACCGTTGAAGTTATGGATACCCTAACCAACGGCTTGCCGCACAAAATCGTATGGCAGCAATTCGCATCGCAAGTTCCTGCGATGCGGCGTCGTATCCCATCGCATCGCGGTTTTGTGTGGGAGCCCTAACTTACTTATACTAACACTCCAACTTAAGTTTTTGTAGGATAATAGTCTATGATTCCATGACGAGTAGAGAAATAACTTTCTCTACTCGTCTACGTCATACATTATCTTTGGTCTACGTCTGTAGAAACTCGCTATAATCTGTGTGTGGAAATAATACATTTCAAAATAATCCAAAGATTTACAATTACGCCAAAGAGAAATAGAAGTATCTTATATTTAATGCATAAAAAATTAAGTTTTCTAACTAAGATATAATGCTCTACGTACGTTTTTTCCTTGGGAGTAAGGGCTGAAACATGAACATCCAAAATACTCGATTGTCCCCTCAGGTTTCTAAGAAATCAATATTATCTTTACTGGAACCAGAGCCATCATTTTGGACGAAGACTTCCTGGATTCAGCTGGGATATGGGATCTGGGTTAACTTGACGTTGGTCAATACTGGCTTGTGTTTAGGTTTCTCTGCAGTTGCTATACCGCAGCTCAAGAGCGAAGGCTCAGAAATACCAGTGACAAGATACGACGAAGGAATGTTGGGTCAGTTTTATGATTATTTCACCATTCGATTTTTAGCTAAAATTAGATGTAACAGGCATCTGACATGTTGTACAATTCGCCAATAATATTTTAGTAGTGGTCGAGACATAGAATTTACAAGGATTGTGGCTTAAAGAAATAACTACTGCAGAACTGTGGGCAGAAAGAACGGTGCACCGTAATATCTCTTCTCACTTCTCCCTGCCTCGGTCTGTCCTCTACGGTCGCGATGACCATCGCTAAGCAACGGCCGTCCCAGTCGCGCAGCGCCACTTACGCCATGCGAATACTTCCTGGCCGCATCACTGTCAGCTTCGAGTCGAAATCTCTAACGAGCGGCCCTATTGGAACAACTTTCCAATTTTACTCGGCTAGTTAGAATCTCCCCGCAATGAACTTTTAAACGATCGAGAAGCTCGTCTTTCCCGTCCGGAATTAGCCATCACATGACACGGAAGTTGTTGTCTGATACCCAGGGTGGACCACGTGGAGGTTTCCGAGCCTTGCAGTCCTGTGTTGTCATGTTTATTATAAGACTGATAACCTTTGGAGAAAAATGTTTTTTGTGAAGACGTGATGTGAACCGACAAACGTTGCAAAAGACGTCCTGAAATTTGATGTTATGATAATATACGTTAACCAGCAGCTAGAGGTTAGAGATTGAGCTGGGTTATGACGATGTGGTAACTTCAAATACACTGCTAAAGCAAATAGAGACCTTCTGTGTTTCAAACTACTCGTAGTAGGCTTTAAAACTTATTTATTTAGGCTATTTAAATTGTGCCCTGAAAGTTGCCTATTTTAAAGTTATTTTATTTTTAGCTGGCGTGCTATCACTTGTGTCACCGATTGGATGCCTTATCAGTGGAATTATATTAGACAGATGTGGACGTAAAGCTGGCTTAATATTGTGTCAAATTCCAATCGCTGTTGGTTGGTTCTACATTTCGTTTGCTAAAAGTGCTTCCGATATTATTGTTGGTAAGTCCAAGATTTTTTTTGTCTTAGCCAAAATTAGACACTTTATGGAAAGTTCCTGAAATATACTCAATATAATTATCTTGTTGTCGTTTTTCAGGAAGAGTGGTTGGTGGTATTGGGGTTGGCATGAACATGGCTGCTCCGAGGGCGTATTTATCTGAAATTACTCTACCAAATATGCGTGGGACCCTTGGTACCCTTCCCAATCTTGCTATTTCTCTTGGGATTACTATTCAGGTAAAACTGAGCTGAATAAATTCAATGCATGTTCACAAAGCTGAAGTTTTAGTATTAAAATGAATGTGGTTGTTACACACATTTAATTAGGTAAATGGGAAAGTCACGTGTGATATAGTCGGTTAATCCAACTCGAGTTTCAGCCGCGCCCGGCGGCTTTTTTCAAGTAGATTATGCGCGTGAGTTGGCTGCCCGTTTGGCGCACTCTCCTTGTAAAAGACCGCCGGAAGCGGCCGAAACTCGAGTCAGATTAACTGACCATATCACACTTGAGTTTCCTGTTTATCTAATTAAATATCTGATGTGTTAGCTAAATCAGTTTTAATTCTGCAGGGTATTTTAGGATCATTTTTCGACTGGCGCACGCTGTGCTACATTTGCGCGGGCTACGCAATCGCCCTGTTCTGTGCCAACAATTTGTTGGTCGAGTCGCCTTATTATAAATTGCTTAAGTCGAATGTATCTGAAGCAAAGATAGCTTTGAAGAAGTTACGATCTGCTAATTTCAATCTCGACGAAGAATTAAAAACTATGGCAGATTTCAAAGAAGTTAACCACCTTCGTAGGTATATTTCTTATAATTGTAATTATTTACAGATTTTTAATAACATCCTAAGTTTAATTCCGAGATACTATAGTGTTAATATTAAGCAAAAAGTATTAGTTTTTTTTTCTAAAATTATTCACCAAGTCACCTTGGATCCTAATACTTATTACAATCTAGCCTAATCTATTAAGTCTGGGCTAGTGAGTAATTTATATCTAACTTAAATTGCTACATAGTTTATACATAAGAAGGTGCCCATCAGCACTTTTCTTATTGACTCTGTTAAGGGGAAGTCACTTCTTTCACTTGACGTAGCACATTTAATTGTTTTATATTGTATTGCACTGCCACTCACAACACTATACTAACTCAAAAGGTTTTGTTCTTTTAAGTCTTCTCATTGTGTCCGTGTTATCAAGGAGCTGGATAGCCTCGACATTCACATGATGATGAAGCCTGCGTTCATGTGCTTCTGCGTACTTCTTTATCACTTTGCCGACAAGATCCATTCCAAGATCTCGATGAATGTCGGCATTTGTCACATACCAGGACGCATTGAGAATATCCCTGAGTACTTTGTTTTGAAAACGTTGTATTATCTCGATGTTGCTATTTTTGGCACAGCCCCACAACTGTATACCATAAGTCCACAGTCCACACTGGCATTAGAACTTGTTTATATAACAATATTTTATTATATGTTGACAGCACGGAGCTTCTACTAAGTAACCAATCAGAATCAGAATCAGAATCAGAATCATTTATTGCATAACTGTGTACATAGGAGTAAGATGGTATATAACATATTAAAGTAACAACAGTTTACCCATTTCGGGCACCCATTTCCAATACACGTTTTTGTAGCGTATAGCTAGTTCCTCTCTCTTTTTTTTGACGTAAGTTTTCCAGCGTAACTTCGCATCAAGAGTCATGCCTAAATATTTGGCTTTATTATCGTATGGTATAGATTGTCCATTTATGAATACTGGATGATATTGTTTTTTCTTGTTTGTGAAGTCTATGTGAACAGTTTTGGACTCATTTAGCTTAATACGCCACATTTTTGTTCAGTCATGTATTTTATTAACTGCTATTTGCACCCTCTCTGTGGCTTCTGCGTGGATGTCACTTGTTGCCAGGATAGCAGTGTCATCTGCGAAGGTTGCGATAGTGCTATTGTGTAATATGAAATGAAATATGAAAATAGAGTAAAGCGAAAAAAATATAGCAAAAATTGGGTCGAATAACTACTATTGCTTCTGAACTGGACTGCCCAGATTTTTTTTCATATTTTTAGTTCTACCCCTCCACTTTGCTTTAATCGCGCATTCTCTCCTGACCCTTAGCACTCCTGACCTCCACCTCCACCGACTTGCCGACGGCATCTGGTACTTTTTCTTTGACCACAAGCGGGAAATTTCAGATCCAAGTTACCCAGTTATATTTACTAAGATAAATGTTAAATGTTGGTGGGTGTAATTATGAATAAAAAAAAATGGTTGTCTGTAAAGTCGGTTTACTGACGATAGTTTAATGTGACAACGTCTTAAGAAAATAGTGATTGTGTTAAGCGCCATCTAGGTAAAACATTCTGAAGCTTTTTGAAAAGCTGTGCAAAGCGCCATCTCTGGGTACATCATTACTGTACTAGCACAAGTTCTTAACTTCATATCGTCGCTTTTCTAAAACATGGACATGAACATGAACTCCTTGAACGTAATACACATTTCACTCACTAGATGGTGCGAAAAGTAATAAGGCGAGGTAACGGTGGTAAATATTATCTATTCTATGGCGGTAACGTTACATGTCGTCATGTCTTGCGGGCGTGCAGCCGGCTTCATCGAATTATAAGACGTTATCACGTCAATAATAAATAACATGAAGTTTACAAGAGTTTACATACACTACGTATAGAGTTAGAACAAACGCTATAAACCGAAAGCACGGCTCTTGCCTTGTCACTCTTGTAGAAGTGTCGTACTTTTGTTGCTATAGCTAACATACACTTCATTTGCTTACGGTTAATATAAAGGAACCGTGTGGAAAAGTTTGATCTATTTACTTAGTCTTTATCTAAGAATGGTTCTTTCAGCTTGACATTTTCGGAGACGTTAAAAGCATTGATTAGCCCAGCTGCCTGTAAACCATTTTGTATAATATTTACTTACGTAACGTTAATGCATCTATGTGGAGTCACTGTGATTACTGCGTACGCAGTCGAAATGTTGCAGGTAAGAAACATTTTTGTTAGACGCATATATTAATAAATAAATAAATAAATATTGGTGGACAATTCACACACAACACCATCTGACCCCAAACTAAGCAAAGCTTGTGTGATGGCGGCCAGATAGCTGATATAATACGTATATAGTTTTAAATACATACTTATTATACATAGAAACACCCAGACACAGTGCAAACATTTGAATTCATCACACAAATATTTGCACTGGGTGGGGATCGAACCCACGACCCTCGGCTTCGCAGGCAGAGCTACTACCAACTAAGCCGCGAGGCCAGGATATTAATTTGCTATTTTTTTTTTTTTATCAATTATAGAGTAAGAGCTCGTGTACCTTCGTTACTTTAACAAAGCTGAAAGTTTGTCAGCGCATGATTCTAACATAGATAAGAACGATAGAATGGTGTTGTGTGTGAATTGTCCATCAATATTTATTTATTTTTATTTTTTATTTATGAAAAATATAGACCATTCTGAAGTTTTTTGGGTCATCCTGGCTTTGGCAGATAAACGTTTTTTTTTCTGCTGCCGCGAAAAATGTTAGTTGATAAACCTTCACTTATGAATTGTTTTGTCAAAACTTTCCTCAAAATTTTTGAGGGTAGTTTTTTTTTCACATGAGTCATATCTGGTGCCGAACTGGGTTACACGCCGCTTTACGGGCTAAAGGTGGTGCATACCTATGAAATACCGATCTAAATTTGTTAAATTACGAAGTCTGATGTTTTGGTATTACCTTCATAATATTATTAAAAATAACATTATTAATCGCGAGACACTTAACATTGTGGTAACCACTAAGCTATACACCCTGAACGTTCATGCAATTATAAGTAATGTTTCATTTGCTTTCAGCTTGCTCAATCTTCTGTCGACCCACACTTGGGTAATGTGAGCTTGGCTGTTGTTAGAGTAATTGCTAGTATTGGAACTGCTTTCCTTCTATATAGAGTTGGGAGACGACCATTGGCTCTGGTTTCAGGTATTGTTAATTACTTGCTTTTCCTTTAAAACTTACGATCATACAACACCGTAGACTACACATTTAATGACTTTTCAAAAACACTACTATATGACTTTTAATCATTTTTCACCAATATGAAAGAAATTTGAAAATACTTGTAATAAAATAAATTTGAGGTTACCACTTGCCTGCATGCATTAAAATCAAATTAAATGGTATTGGCATGCCATACACTATAATAAACTAAGTAAATAAGTATGATCCTAAAAAAAAACTATTTAATTGTTTCACTTACCTCAACGATGAAGATTTAACAACCCGACTCGTTTTAGACAACTATCTGCGTCACGAAAAGTCATTACGATTCATTTTTTCCACATAATATGTTCAACTAAGATACTTTGGCTTGGGGTAAGTTAGTCAATAGGAGCAGGACACGTTTGGCTATTAAATTTCATGGTATTTTCTAAAAATTGTGTTTTCATTTGATATTTGAAAATTATCTTATTTTTCAGCTTTAGGGGTGGGGATAGTGGGTTGTATTTTAGCGGTAGCTTTACATTTCACCGAGAATGGAACGGCTCCCTTAATTCTAATGCTGGCCTTTGTAACCATCGCGGTGCCAGGGTACCTCACGTTACCAACACTGATGATGTTCGAACTGTTTCCGCTACAGGTAACTTTGTAATAGGAATCCAACTTTTAGAATTAGGAATCACTATACGTCACTT
Organism: Ectropis crepuscularia; assembly: GCA_963693475.1. Lineage (NCBI taxonomy): Eukaryota > Metazoa > Arthropoda > Insecta > Lepidoptera > Geometridae > Ectropis > Ectropis crepuscularia. The sequence continues at coordinate 7,191,414 of OY856340.1, forward strand.
TCTTAATCTCTTTTTAACTATTATAGGTTTACAGTTGACCACCCTCTCGCCTTATGTTATGCGACGATGCGATCGACGATGGAGCGTGCTTATATAGACTAAAATAAATCGATTCACTGTCAATTTGAAGACACCAAAATTGTAACTATCGGGAAAACCCACTCACAAACACACATTCCATTACCTACACGTTCTTATCACAAAATTAGTGGCTAACCTATTCGTTAGTCTTTGCAACACTAACCATAAAACGATGTCGCTTTTTCGAGCTATGAGCAGACCGATAGAAAAAAAATCAACGTGGTAGATCATGCAAATCAATTACACACTGTCCGAAATGTATCCTATAAAAATCCATTAGCTAGCAATTATGCGTCAATTTTCAAGATTTTGAAGTCTTTTTTTAGTGTTGTGGCTTATGAGTCTTTTAGCATGTCACTCGATGCATGTCGATCGATTCAAAGCCTGGAGCTAGACTAGCGTATTTAGATGACCCGATAATTTCAACTCGTTCCTTTCAGACTCGCCAATCACGATGTAACGTCTGAACACATCAAAGACCCAAACATTGACATTTATACAATTAAGTAATAAGAAACTGTTACAAAATGCAAACGGTTTAATGGCTACAAAATAGCTTCATCTTCTACATTACATACTCGTCACTCTACAACCTTCCTTACTTAAGACTTTAGTCTTTAGTCATCACTGTATTTCACTACACAATCTCTGAATTTTAAGTCTTGTGTCCTAGAAATTATTATTTTCAGATTAAAGGCGTATTAAGCGGGATCGTATTAGCAATTGGAAGTCTAATTATGTTTGGAGTGATACACTCTTATCCGATTACGCGAGATACCATTGGCTTGGCAAACATTTTTCTCTTATTTGGCGTTATATCCTTGATTGGTAAGTTAAGCTACCTATTTGAGGATAGGTTTGTGTCTGTCACTTAAATCAAAGATCAACAACTATTTTAACCACAATAATTAGCCTGAAGCAATCACGTATTTATTTTTTCCTATTTTGTTATTTTTTGTATTCGTTTTTATTTTAGGAGCGATCATTATTTACTTTATTCTACCAGAAACTAAAGGATTGACACTTCAAGAAATCGAAGAATTCTATAATAAACGTCGTGCTACACTTATTTCTCAGCGCACTTTACTTTCACTTCAACTCCAGTCTCGAATAATGTCAGGAATGGATCTTCGAAAACTACAACCAGTGCTTCATAAGAAAAAACACAACACAAGCTTGACTTCAACAGTAGGATCAAAAGAAAAGTTCAAAAGTAACATAGAATTAAGTCAATCTACTGAATGGTCTATTGATGACATTGTTTTGTATGATGATGCAGGTAATCCTAAGAAAAATAAAGATATTGGTAAAACTCAAAATAACGCAGAATCAAATAGTGTAGAGAATTCTAGTAAGCCCGAAAACTTATCAGGTAATAACATTAATAAAAAACAGAAAACCGATTCAGTTCAAGAAAATGACAACAAAAAAAACGAAGATAGAAAAGAAAATTTAGAGAGTAAGGGAATAAAGAACAAAGATTTATCTAAGAAAGATGACACTGACCCAGATGAAATTAATAAACCTAGTTCAAGTAAAGATAAGTAGGTAAGCTCACTATTTTATGTATTTGTATAATATTTATTATATTTAACAAGTAAATTGCGGTCACGTAATTTTTTTTGACAAGGATTAAATCAAAAATATTATATTGATACAATTTATTACAACTCAGAATCCTCTTGAATCATTTCTTTCAGTTAAGGAGAAAAATTGCGCCAATTTCGATCCACTTATTTAAAAGCTACGAATACATCGATAAATATAAATATATTTTCATACTCGTAGATACACAGTTCGCAAAATCAAGCTAATAACAATAAGTCTATAAAACAACACGGGTAAAATGTAGGTACAGGGTTACTGGTAATCAGCCTGCATACGTTTAAGGGCATGTTCTGTATATTTAAACAAACAACTTTTTTATAGTGGTAGGTCTCTTGGCAGAGTCCGCCTGGGGAAGGACCACACCTTTGCCAGTTATTCTACCACCAATCAGTAATGTACAAACATTACTGTGTTCCGGTTTGAAGGGCAATGTTTCCAGAGAAATTGCAGGGCTTAGAGATAAAACAATCTCTCTATCTGGGTGGCGAGCGCAGTACAGTGCTAGGTAATGATTTGGTCTCTTCATATTCCAATAGCTGCGTGTCACTGTGCTGTTATGTAGCAGACATGTTGCTTACCATCAGGCACATGTCCTGCTCGTTTCGTCACTCTTTATTTAAAAAAAAAAACACTTTTGTTAAAACTCAATAGATATCTACAAAATAAATGTTTGTTGTCCTCTCTAGCACTGTTTAGCGGCTGTTTAGTGTTTATTCAGTTCGACACATTATTTGTCGAGCGTTTAAGAGAGTGCGCTCTCTTGTTACGAATTGTTACATAGAGTTCGATGCTTTTAGACCGAGCAAATACACTTTTTTTATTTTGTATGAGAAAAAAACTAGGATCTTTTATAAACTGTAAAACAAAAGTTGACGTATTTAATGTACTTAACTTCCCCTTGAAATGATGCACACTGATTACCAATAACCCTGTTTATTATATATCAATATAATAAAATCACAACGCTGCATAAATTAACGTTGAACGTATAATATGTAAATTATTAAAATATTAATCTCGAATGTTTTGCTCTAAAATATATTATTACTTGAAAATATACGTTGTACCTACTTCTATTAAAAAAAGTATGTAGCTTAACTATTAAGTAAAATAATTTAAATCTAATGCGCATTTATAATTTATTTGCAATAAAAAAATTCTATGTTTTATGTGAAATATTTATTTATTGTAGATATAAAAAAATAAAATTCAACTGGTGAATTGGTACGGCGTTTCGCAACACACGATTGAACTATTCATATTCGTATTTGCGCTCTCTGCTAGACATCTTGCGTCATGTCGCCTACTTCATCAAAAGTCGACAAAATCGTCTTAGTTGTAAGTCGTAACGTATGAGCAGATAGAGATGCAATTTGGAACACAGATTATATAGTCTGGAGAAACACATAGGCATTTTATCCCAGGAAAAAACGGGAAAGGGAACAAAGCAGGGAGAACCGCGGAACGCTGCTAGTCATAAGTAGTATAATCACCAGGATACTATGGCGACGGAAAACATACACTTTTTCCCTCATTTTTTTTTAAGTATTTTGATATTCGCTATGAAATTTAGGCTTAAATAAAAGTTGTAGGTAAATGTTTATCTAAGTTTTTATAACAGTGACAAAGTTTTGCAACACACTTAAACACAATTCGCGAGGGCTCGCACTAGTTTTTCGACAATAGATATCCCTCTCTTGTATCGTTCGACGTGTAGTCTCTCGTCGTGTGCGTGCAGTAAGACGGGGGTGTCGTCGAAAGGACTCAGGTTGATCGCCGGGATACCTTGACGACGGATGAAGCGAGCGTCAGTCGCGCCCGGGCAAATCACGCACTTCAGTTCTATGCCCCTGGGATAAAAAGTCAACAACTTTGTCAGTTTTCGTAGTTTGACAATTGAAAATGGGATATTAGTTATTGAGTAGTAAGACCATTACAATGGTAGGTGCAGGGTTTACCTGGGGACATCATCAGACCCTCATTTTTTTTTTTTTTTTTTTTTTTAATAAATAGTGACGAGACGAGCTGGACATGTACCTGATGGTAAGCAACATCCCTGCCACATAACAGCACAGTGACACGCAGCTATTGGAACATGAAGAGCCAAAATCATTACCTAGCACCGCACTGCGCTCGTCACCCAGAGATCTAAGTTGTTATATCTCTAAGCCCTGAAATTTCTCTGGAAACATTGCCCTTCAAACCGGAACACAGTAATGTTTGCACATTACTGCTTGGCGGTAGAATAATTGACAAAGCTAGTTGTTCTACGGCCAAACAGTGATGCAGACACCATTGTGTTCCATTTTCAAGGGCAATGTTTCCAGAGAAATTACAGGGCATACAGATAAATCATCATATATAAGTAATATATCTGGGTGACCAGTGTCTTTGTGGGATTTGGGCTCTTCATGTTCCTGGCTGGCCAGCTGGGTGACCCTTAGCTGTTATTAGCAGATGTGTTTACCATCGGGCACACGTCCTATCATTCATTTATTACATTAAAAAATCTTGTGTGATTGGCTAATTCTATAGGATACTTATTATTTAATTTGTAACTTACATTTCAGTAATTGTATTTTTGATGACCGGCCAAAATGGCATGCTGTCGTCTATCTTAGTACTCTTGATCTCAGGATTCTTCACTATGTACTCAAATGTTACTCTGTCTCCAGCTTCTCTGCACCAGGTTTTAATCTGTAAGTAGTTACAATAAGAATATTTGCTGTTCCATACGATTTGATACATGGTGTTATTTTTTAACTTAGTAAATGAATACTGATGTACATTTCCCTTTAGCCCCAAACTAAGCAAAGCGTGTACCTACACTATAGGAGCCAGCTGATGCGATACGTAACATATAATTGTAAATACTTTTATTTTAAGCACAGAAACACCCCGACATAGGACAAATAGGTATTTGTCCTGGGAAACCAAACTTGGGACGGCAAATATTTGTGTCGAACCCATGGCTTCGCAGGCAGACTTATTAAGTTTACGCTACTAGGCCAGTCAAGTTTGTTAAGACTTTTCAACCGTTTTCACTTATTACGTATATATACGTATTTTCAATGTTTTGTACGTATCCCTTGGAAATAAAGTATGATGTGACAATGAATATTCTGCGAGCTAGCATCAATTTTTGGGTAGATATTTGAGACATCCTGGAAAGTTGTCACAGACCTCTCCTGAGATGCCCTAACACGGAGGTGAAGACCTGCCTGATAAGTAGCGCGGCAAAATTAATGCCTAAATTTAGCTAGATCACCCGGCAGGTAGAATTCCTATCAACAACTACTTGTACAGCTGCACTTGAGAGTATACTAAAGACGTGGAGGCAGAATTGGAACCTGCTACCTCACTGATGGTTTTTGGTTATGATTGGTGGTGAAATCAAATGTTCTAGCCACTAGACTAAGGACTGTAATAATATACCTGGCTCAATTCTATAAAAGAACAATTAAGGAAATATATTGCTCTACAGATTTTTGTACTACGTGAGCTTTCACCGTTTCGTTGTAATAACATTATTGGATGGTTTTAAGCCGGTGAAACGGTGAAATGTAGGTACATATTATATTAATTTCTATACCGAGTTTCTTTTATTCTCATCTGCACATGTCTTGCACTGAATGACATGCACACACTCACACATACCCTCACTCACACATACACACACACACACACACACACTCTCACACACACGCACCCTCACACGTCTGGTTGTTGGTCTGCCAACGGAATCCTTACTTTACTTTAACAATTCTTACCATGTTCTCGAATTCATCATGGTCCATATCTGGTGGTATTCTAATATCAAAACACACCGACAAGTTTTCAGGGTTGACATTAATTTGAACTCCACCCTGTCAAAAATAAGACGTATTATTCTAAAACGTATTCTGCACTAAACTCTTCACAAACTTGTAGACATAAGACGTGATTATAGATTGGCATACATTTTGCAATAACTTCATTTGAGTAGACCAAAAGATACGTTATTTCCACTTAAAATTAAACTACTGGTGTCGATTAAACATGGTAGAGCGTAACATACAAATTAATTTTGAGAAGTAATCATGTTGATTACCCTTCTATAGTTAGCACAGTGTTAATTATTGTATTACTAATATATACTAACTAGCGGCCCATTCCGGCTGCGCTCGGATATTGTCATTTAAAGACTATTAATCGAAATAAAAACTATCCTCAAGTATCTCAAGTTGGCCCAGACTGGTCACGGTGTGGCAATTTAATTTAAAATCGGTGAAGTAGTTTAGGAATCCATCGCGGACAAACATCGTGACAGGAGATTTATATATATTAAGATTAAGATATTATGTATTCTAAAGTGAAGAGTTTAATGGTTTGAACGCTCTAATCTCAGGAACTACTGGACCGATTTCAAAATTTCTTTCACCGTTGTATATTTACGTGATCACGAGTGCGATAGGTTATTGTATATTATGTACCACGGGCGAAGCCGGGACGGACAGCTAGTGTATTATATAAACTTACTTCTACTTGTGTCAGGTTAATACTGATAACGTCACCAATCCACGCGCCTGCTTGAACTTTCTTCAACTCTTGCGCACGCAGGGCCATAAACTTATCGATAATGTAGTGTAACTGAAAAACAACGTCAAAAGGGTCGTTCACTTTTATTAATAAAATGCATTATGCTGACTATGAATAGCTGAAAACAAAATAATATTTAATTTATGCCGCCAGCATGCTGGGTACGCTTCCGATTGGTAGTGGGCTTGAACATCTTGATTATCTGTAGACCTTCATTGGTCTATGGATCATTCAGGTGTGCTTAGTGTAAGTAGTTGTTAGGTATGTAGCGTAGTGTAGTTCTCATTGTATTTTAGTTTTGTTAATAAACGCTCTGCCCCATTAAAAAAAAAAAATAATAATAATTATACACATATGGTAATAAGCCTAACAAATACAATGTTGTTGCGTTTAAATTTATTCATGAAATTAACCGGAAAACCCGGGAAAATCAGTGTTTGTCTTCTCTTATAGGTAGGTCCGTGTTGTTAATGATTATTTCATAGTTTTGGAGTCATTGTCATAATAAAAGCTGTGTACAATGTTTTATTATGTCTTAAATTATAAAAAAAATTTGATCGTACATGGATTGTTACAAAGTACCCAATAATATCTAAACGTAACTAACCTTTTCCCCGGCAGTTCCTGCCTCGAGAAGAGATCCGTGTCCAGGATTACCTCGACATGTCACTTTGATCTCTGAAAAATGAAATGTCTATAATAATTTGGAAGACTACATCTTTCAAACTCAGTGGTTTCATGCCCTGCGTGTTTGCCGATTTTACTTGACCCCAAGACTCGTTGTGATTTTGTGCAATTGTACCTAAAGCCCGTCAATAGTCCCGCCATAATCAGAATAGAATCGCCATAATAGAATCAGAAAACTTATGCATGTATTCAAGGCACTGAGGACTGTGGCTGATACTAAATTAATCTTACAGACATATAAAGCTCTTGGTGAATGCATTATTAGGTATTGCATCTGCGCATGGGGATCTGCAGCAAAGACCACCATCATTTCTGTTGAGCGAGCGCAACGTGGTTTGATTAAAGTTTTGTTGCACTTACCCTTCAGGCATTCTACAACTGAAGTTTACAAAATAGCTAAGGTTCATAGTGTAAGAAAAATATTTATTTATGAAAGTATACGGCGGTATCACAAAAAAACTGTTCCAACGTTACTCACCAATACCACAAAGCGAAAACGTCGTTGTCCAGTTCCGGGTGCCAAACGCAAATTTGCCCGTAAAAGTTATGCAGGAATAATTCCTCTAATATACAATAAAATTGACGCTAAATTCAAAATAAAACGTTTAAGTAATAATGAATGTAAAAGAATTATATGGGCTTGGTTAGATGAATATGATTATGACGGAATTGAGAATATGTTAGTTGAAGTGGTTGCGCAATGTTGAACTACATTATTTAATAACAAGGTTTTTATTTTTAATTTATTTATGTCGTTTAATAATAATATCCTATAATCATATGATATCATATATACTATGACATTGTTGTCGAATATGTACTTTATATTTGTACCTACTTAAGTATAGTTGTGTTAAATAATGTGCATTTCTGAGAGAGTATATTTATGTATAGAATTATTTTTTGTGTACCTATATATGTATATGAACTACCCACGCTTAGAACCACACGCATAATTGCAGGTACATATGTAATGCTCACCTACACACATACACCCTCACATACTCTTAGATACACCCTCACACATAATCTCACACCCAAACTCACAAACACACACCCTCACGCCTCACACATACACACTCACACATACACACACACCCTCACACACACACACACACCCTCACACACACACACACTAACGCCCTCACACACATACACCCTCACACACACATACACAAACCCTCACACACGCACGCAATTGGTCACCATTTGTCAGAAATTATGTTAGAACATTAACTAAATATAAGAACACGTCTTCATGGGAGAGGCCATTAGCTATCGAAACACAGTTTGAAACTAGTTCGGAGCTAATGGGTTCATATTTCAAATTGTAATGATGTTATTTTATTTTGGACCAAATAAAGTTTATTATTATTATTATTATTATAAACCCGTCAATAGTCAATAGCCCGGGCATAAGTCAATGTTGTAGTGGCGCAAAACCCCTGGCGCAAAACCGATGGCGTGTTTAATGCCCGCCATACACGCTACGGTCTGCCGGAGAGGTCTACCTGTGCAGTTATGCCTGCGCAGTCCAACCGAACAGAATTGATTTTCGATCGTGCTCCGGTCGCCTGTGCAGGCTTCCCACACACACTCCGGTCTACCTGTGCAGGCATAACTGCACAGGTAGACCTCTCCGACAGACCGTAGTGTGTATGGCGGGCTAAAATGTGTTATAAATTTGACGTGTCTGTGCCGCCAGCGTGCTAGGGCGAGAAAGCAACAGTCAGCTGCTGTCTGGCTACTGTAACTGTATTTTTTTACATTTATTCTTAGCCATGGATACTAGTCCTTCAGCTGCATTTGCCACTCTCATGGCGCTGTGTTTAGGTACTACCTATTTCAAATTTTTGTGTGTGTTGCTCTCCCATTGTAAAGTTATGTGGAAACATTACTACGTTCCAGTTACAAAAATGTAACAACATGGATTGGTCAATGTCGCCTAGAATGTCTAGATTCTCATGGCGATGAGCATCTACTTGATGAGCGTTCGTTTCATCATGTGGCCATTCTCCACGGGTGTTACCCACTGTCTTGTAACACTAACCACGATGGCTATCTCTAGGTGTGATTTATAAACGTTTGCTTACTCCACGTCTAAAACCCTGACATAAAAAGAGGATTGTAACTTTTATACGCTTGTTACAGTTATAATTTTAATAACAGACGCCAGATGCAGTATCTATTAAACTCCGCAATCGTAAGAAGAACTCACGTCTACTAGTTTTTTCTCCGTGAAATGCAATGAGAGTGTTGGGTCCGTCGAACGGCGTGCTCTCGTCCAGTGCGAATCCAATGTTCAACTTCTTGAACTCCGCTGACTCTGAAAATATCTTCATTCCATCTGTGCTGCCAATCTCCTCATCTGAAATAAAGTTTAATTGTAATGCTACAATATTGATAAGACAAAAGTATGGATGTTAATTGCTCAAGCTTGCTGGAAAACGGCTGATCGGATCGAGTTGAAATTTGAAACACAGATAGGCTTAAACGACACAATATAGAGCCCACTTTTTCTAAGTCTGCGTGTTTCATGTTGGATCGGATTGCAGCTTTTCAACAGGAGGTTGTCAGTCAAACAACACTTGATATAAAGTAAGCTTGTACTGAAGAAGTCTATAAAACTAACTATGAAGTGGCAAGAAAACACTTACGTGAATATTGTTTTTACTTTACTTAAAAATGCATTTAAATCTAATTTAGTACAAAATATCCGTCACCCTATCCATCAATTCGATACACGATGAGTCGGTAGTTTCTGAAGTTAAGCCTTGACAATATCTGGATTTCAGTATTTCAGAATTATCTATTTAATCAAGATACAATACATTGGGAACACCTAAGTCCTGTTTCTTAAAGGCCACAAGGCCCCAAAAATTAAGGGAATCTGGCTTGCTTTGCCGTCGATGATTGGATTTCAGGAATATGGTTTATTTTCAACGCTTTCATTGATATCCAATATGATGAAAGAGATAAAAATACCTTGAACATAACAAAACAGTTCACACTCATTACGATAATTGTATATTATTTGTATTTAATAGTATATTTATATAATTGTATTTAATTGTATATTTTCTTCATAAGTAAGGTTCCCGCTTTCAAATTATTCTAAAAGAAAAGAAAAAATGATAGGTTTTCACTTGAGCGCCATCTTGCTTGACGTTCAGCGACGATAGGGTCTACGATGGAACGCGCTTGCCTAGAAAAACCGATTCACTCTCGACTTGAAGACAACAATGTTATGACCATCTGGAAAAACTCACTCCGGCAACGCATTCCACTGATGAGAGGTTTCTATTACAAAAATTGAGTCAGACTTTTCTTTAAGCCCTCAATTAGGTATTCTGAACCTTCCGTTTTATGCGTCATCCGGTTAGTACGACATAATATCGCCGGTCCCTTGAAGGTCGTTATATCCGAATTCTACTGTATATTTAATTTGATAATATTAAAGTATGTAAATATATTCAAAAATTCCCAACGAGTCACACTAGCGTAACAGTGTGACTCGATGGGAATGTAAACTAGTAGAGAAAGTTGCAACGAGTAACAGTGTGACTCGTTGGGAAAAAAAAATCCCAACGAGTCACAGTGTGACTCGTTTGGCGTGACTCGTTGGGAACCCACCTTCTTTTACCCGAATCCACCAAGTGTCACCAACAAATGTAAAGCGGCCTTGAAAACACGGCAACTTGTCGCCAACGAAATGTTTTATTTATCTAAACAGATCCAACTTATCTGACAACTGAGGACATGTAATGTAAATATTATTAATAACAATCTCCGTTACAATCATGTAAACGCTCAGACAAATTATTTAATGTTCTAAATGTAAATGGTAGCACAGTTTTAACGTATTTTTCTACAGATGTACGAAACTATATGGAAAATAGTTTTGTCATGACTAGGTACTTAATTAAAATTTAAAGATATTTTAGACCCTTCAGCCACTTTCGTAACCGACTGATTCGTAACCAGCTACGAAAAAAGATTTTTTTTCAGTGTTTTGTAACCAGTTACCAATAAACACTTATTTTCCGTTTTCATTACCTATATTTGTTAACCAGTTATGAAAAAATATTTCTTGTTCTCTGTTATGTAACCAGTAATTAAAACATTGTTTCTAAATTCTGGCTGTATCGTTATCTTTCATGTATTAGACAACTTCAATAAAGACGGAAATTCAGAATTCGGTTGCACCTATGTTTTTGTACCTATGTACGATGCTACGCGATTGCTCCACAAATTCTGTATCGATATTTTTGTTTCGTACCTACTGTACCTAGACACCTAAAATTTCAGAGGTGGCACCATATTTTATTTATTCTTTTAAATAAAGAGTGACGAGACGAGCATGACATGTGCCTGATGGTAAGCAACATGCCTGCCACATAACAGCACAGTGACACACATCTATTGGAACATGAAGAGTCCAAATCATTACCTTACTGCGCTCATCACCCATAGATCCAAGTTGTTATATCTCTAAGTCCTGTAATTTATCTGGAAACATTGCCCTTCAAACCGGAATACAGTAATGTTTGCACATTACTGCTTGGCGGTAGAATAATTGGCAAAGATGTGGTACTTCCCCAGGCGGACTCTGCTAAGAGTTCTACCACTAACAATAATATATATCTAAGTAATTAAGTAACATTTAAACTGGTGCTACTTTATTACAATGTTATGCTTTGTAGTGGCAGGTATTATTACATCCTCTTTGGTGGCAGGACTCCAAACAGAGTTCGTCTGGGGATGTTCCACATGCGTTATAAAGAGTTTGTCACTCGTGCCGTGAGATGTCACTGTGCTGTTACGTGTGTTAATCATAATGCACACGCAGATGATATGGTCATTTTAGCACCTACAGTTTCAGCTTTGCGTAGATTACTAACTAGGTATATGTGAGGAGTATGCTCATTGCTCAGTCACATGGACTGGTATATAATGTAAATAAAACGAAAGCTATGAAGAACGTGCCAAAAAATACTCCATGTGTTACTATGAATGGCAAAGAGCTGGAGTGGGTGGACAACTTCAAGTATCTAGGTCACATCGTGACCAATACCCTCAAGGATTCCATAGACCTGGATGTACAAACTCTAGATAATATCTCAAATCTGTATTTGCCGTTGTATAAATGATACATTTGCTTTCGGACACCCGCAGTACAAGCTATGCGTAGTTTGGGACTATACAGGGTTATTGGTAATCAGCCTGCATCCGTTTAAGGGCATGTTCTGTATATTTAAACAATCAACTTTTGTTCTACAACTTTCGTTAAAACTTAATAGATAAACCAAAAAAAAATTGTAATTATTGCCCTTTTTTGTACTGTTTAGCGATTTTTTAGTGTTTATTCACTTCGGTACATCATTTTTGCGCGTTAAAGAGCGTACGCGCTCTCGTTACGAATTGTTACGAAGAGTTCGATACTTTTAGACCGTGCAAATGCACTTTTTATTTATTTTGTAAAAGAAAAAATAAAACACTTTTTTTTAAAACTGTAGAACAAAAGTTGACGTATTGAATGTACCTAACATCCCCTTAAAAGGATGCAGGCTGATTACCAATAACCCTGTATAGTTAAGTGTTGTCGTAAAACTGTCGAATATATCCCTATTTACATTTATTTCAAAACTCTCCCAAAGCTTAAAAAACGTTTAAAAAACCTTTGAACTTTAAGTATTCAGTTAATTGAACTGAATTGAACTTGAAATAGTATTTTGAACTGATTATAGGCATTACAATACACACAATACTTAAAGGAACTCCCACTTTTTTAGGGTTTTTTTTTAAATAATGAGTGACGAGACGAGCTTTTTGGGTCAGCAAAAATTAGTTCCCTCCCGCGCACTGACCGCTGTGAACTGTGTCGCATGGGCCTGAAAATGCAATTTCAGGCCCAACACGGTTGTGCCATTTTGTCGCACCTTTGGCCAGGTCCATATAAGTGTGTGTTACAATCCCAATTCAAATATCAGCTTACCAGGCACAAAGCTAAGGTGCACAGTTCTCGTTAGTTTCACACCAGCGTGCTTCAGTCTCCTTATAGCTTCTAAATAAGCCATGCCAACGCCTTTCATGTCTTGCACCCCGCGTGCGTAGATGTACCCATTTTGAGAGATCTTGGCTTCGAACGGAGGATGTGTCCAAAACTCCTGGAAAAAAGCTAGGATACATTCTTTCGAGTTGTAGTAAGTTCGTTTGGAGCAGGCGTTTTCCGAATACTTTCCGGAAACTTTTACTATAGGAGATTGGTAAAATCAAGGATTTTTCGGAATACTATAACCGTAGGTATAACTAATACTGTTAAGTATATGTACTTTTTTAACGGTATAGTATTGCGGAAAAGCTCAATGCAAGCAAGTATAGTAAGCGAATATTAAAGAGGCAAAAGTTTGTGTAGGTAGGTATGTTGGATATTTTTGTCCCCACTTATTTCTGTAACGATGCGGCGGTACGGATTTAAATGTATCTAATAAGTATTACTATATTATGATCTGAATTAACACATATCTACCATGCTACTTTTTATAGCGTTAAAGTGGTTCCCGTAGAATTTATTAGCGTGAATCACATTTCGTGAAAATAAATGATCGCTAAAAACTGTTAAGGGCTACAACACACTAGCTACTTTTAGCATTGGCGAACGGCAATTTAGTCTCTTTATAAAAGCTAAATACGGCGACCAAGCATTTCACGCCGCACACTTAAAAATGTCTACACGCAATAGTCGCTATAGATACTCCGACTCCGCACACATTCAGATGCCGGGCGCATTACTTGACGTCTGCCGAAGAGAGCAGTGTTACGCAAAATTTTAATTTTAAGGGCTCTCACACAAAACTGCGATGCGATGCGATGCGATGCCACGCCGCATCGGACCAATTCGACATAGCAAATTCCTCTGATGTGGCGTCGCATCGCAGTTTTGTGTAGGAGCCCTTAATCTCAGGATGGCACTGCAACAACTGGTATGGGTAGGTAGGCCTAACTTCGTTTTATGATTTACGTTTTAGTCAAAAAATCGTCGATCGCCGATGTTAAAAGTAGCATGTGTGCTGTAGCGCGAATCCGCGGAGAGTACTTAGCAATGTTTTTGATAAAGAGTTTTATGAAAGTCGCATCTGTTGGCTTGTTTTGTTTACTGAACTATGGGCTAGCACAGAAAGCGCAAGGCTTCAAGAGGAGTTCTTTAACTAATATTCAAAGTTAAAGACGCTGTCATTATTGGAAATAGGCTGTTCCATTTTGTTGCATTAGGATTGCGCCTACTATTGTGTAGGGTTGTGCTGCGGTACGTTGCGTTGTTTTGAGTAGCGTATAGTTGCGTTGCGTCGCGTTGCGTCGCGTTGCGTCGCGTTGCGTCGCGTTGCGTCGCGTTGCGTTCCGTACCACTGCGTTCCGATGCATTCCGCTCTGTTCAAACATGTTGCCGTGTAGCATAAATTGCTCTTTAACACATTTACAGTTAACTACGAGTATAATACGGTTATATTTAAACGTACTCGTTTCGTGACTAAACTAAATTTACTCGAATAAAATCATACTGTTACCTCATAAACAGGGACGACATCCATATGTGAGTTGAGAAGAATCGTAGGCAAGTCAGGTCGAGTGCCTTCCCAGGTCATCACCAGCACAGGTTTCTGAGGAACCAGCTCGAGAACTACTACTGGGAGGCCTAGATCTTCGGCTTGTCTTACCAAGAATCTCACACAATCACCTGAAAAATATTTTACTGTCTTTATCATAATTAGTGTAGTTACACTTTTTATTTACTAGCACTTTGCGGCAACTTTGTTTGCGTTTAATTTAGAAAATTTAGGAAAGGACCATTCTCTATTTACTTACCTAACTGTTTTTTTTCAAAACTTAGGTGCTTTAAATACCTATACTTAATGCATTTGTGTGGCAAGTAACAAATTAATGCGTCAGTTCTTACTACTTGGTTGAGTAATGTTCATTCGAACACCTAAAACTGGAAACGTAGCTAAATCCATTCTAAATGCGAAAACATTTATAATAATTATCGTTATGATCATTTTCAAACATCTAATCTTATCTAATTTGCTACCTTAACAGGTGCGGTGCGTATATAACATATTTATATGGGTCTATATGTGGTAGCATAACAATTTTTGTACTAATTTAAGAAGGCATAACGTTTTTAGGACTAACGATAATTTATTATAATAACTAAATGCATAACTGTTTTCGCGTAAAGTTTACTAGCATAACCATATACAGAACTAGTAGCGCTCCGCGATGTTACCCGCGAAGTTCCCGTTCCCGTTGTTCCCATTGTTTTTCCAGGATAAAAAGTAGCCTATGTGTTCTTCCATATTATAATCTATCTGCGTTCCAAATTTCGTGGACTTGATTGAGCAACAAACATCCATACATTGACATTTATAATATTAGTAGGACAACAATAACTTACCATAATGTTTAAACACATAACCATGTATAGCATAAAGATAACTTAGCATAATGTTTAAAGGCACACATTGAGAAAAGCAGACGGCACACCTAAGAAGTATGCACTTTTTGACTCCGGGTGGGCTCCCGCCAGAAGCTCCCGAAGCCTGCCTCCCGCAGTTTTTATATACACTCTAGGGGTAGTAGCGACAAGACTAGGTGGAGTCGGGGTGCTCCTAGTCGGATCTGGGTCCTATGTAACCTGGGTCTAAATTTAGTAGCACAACAAATAAATAAAAAATGCCTAAGGACTATTATGAGTCTCATCAATATGCCTAGAGACTATTATGCGTCTTATTAATAGTCGAATCGAATGTAATACAATTATGCTTAAAACACATTTTGGCAAAAACTATTACGCAAAAGTTGCAATTTTACACTATATATTATGCTACATTTATTATGCCAAAGTAAATTAGTACAAAAAAATACTTATGCGTTTTAAATGGCACCCATTTATATGACACTAATTCACAAGCCATATTATAGTTAAAACCGTCAGTTTTTAAAGAAAAAAAAAGGTGTGTGCTTAAGACCACACGGCAGAAGTGAAAACTTCATTAGCTGATTTTTGTATTAGATAGGTATGTCGTATTATAATAAAATATTATGGACCGTATTAGTTGAAAAAACGAGTAAAACAAGCCAGAAATTAAAGTAAATATTTATTGAAATTTTATTTATGTACAAAGTAGCTTAGTCGTTACCCGCGACTTAGTCCGCGCGAAATAAATACTATGGTTACTCAGGCAGTACTACACATTTATGGTTAGTAAAAAATGTGTCCATGTTCAAAAAGTTGTTGGCCGGGGCCGGCTTTTTAAAAGTTACTCCAACTTTGTATGCATTCGCACGGTGCACCCCTATGATGCCCCTAACATTGTCCGCAAAAAGGTTGGTGAGTGTAATAGGATTTTTGTTACCGACTTTCTCCTGTTCCGTCGATTCCACATACACTACACAGTCTCCACTACGATTTTCTGGGAATAGTCTCTTTCTCTTATAAAGGTGTTTTCTAAATAGTTTGTAAGAAACATTTTCACTTGGATTTGGCTTCAATAGTTTTCTTTTTCTGGTCTGTTCGACGGGGTCACCCCCGTCGCTAGCGACGCTCATATTTATTTATACTATTAACTATATACAAAACTAAATATTTACAAGAAAGAAACGAAATATTTACACAGCAAAACTAATTAATTTGATTGTGAAAATTTTAAAGCACACGTCGTGTTTTCCCGCCCAAAAAAAAGTCTTTTGGAGTTGGTAGCCGTCAGTGTTGCCACTATGATTTTGAGCTTGTCGCCAAATAGTTATGAAACAAAGTCGCCGGTTTTTATTGAATTATTAAGGGAATAACAGTCTGGAAGAATACATAAGCTATTTTTATCCCGGAAATATAGCTGCTAGTAAGAATATAAAATGGCACTGGTCTAAGTACCTACAATGTTAAGCAATTTAAATTAAAAGGAAAAAAGGGAAAAGGAATAACTTAAGGCAATAATTAACGTTATTATCATGTAAGATTCAAACGAAAATACAAATTATTGAATAAAATGTTAATAATATAATTGGGAAAGTTCCTGCTAGGTATAATGTGCGTATATTTATCTGTATGTATAGAAATTGGAAGGTAGACTTCCATGTTGTTTATGTTTGAGAGAATGAGTTAATTTCCTTATAAATATGATCTGACTCCCAATGACCTTGTGTTTTTCCTTCCCCAACCTTCTACACTACACTAGTATATTCCCCTTTGTCGGTAACACGTCGTCTAAATCCGCTAAAAGGTTTTAAAAATTCGCCAGTTTCAGCGACAAAGTCGCTAAGGTGTCAACACTGGTTGCCGGTAGCGAGCAGCGAGAGAGAGAGAGAGAGTATCGTCGCTGCGCCTGACAAGTTCCATATGTGAAATTTGTAAGGTTTTGGGAAACAACAAAAAACGTGTTATTTAATTAACAATCAGAAAAACTTAAAAAGTATTAATGCAGTACCATAGCCATTTATTTGAGACATATAAAAAATACAAAATTTGCAACATGTATTATTTATTATTTAAGAAACAAGAATGTTTTTAAGCAAAAAACAGCACATAACTGGTTTAGAATAGTCCAAAATAATGAAGTATGTGTAGTATTACACATGACGAGTTTGGCAATGTTACAATGTTGTTATTTTAGGTTTAGTATTATGTGTTCTTTAGATTTCTTACATAACAAATTTGAATAAAGTTATTAGGCACTACTAAAACTATCTCGTAAATCTAAAGTAACTCATAAATCAGTCGTTTTTAACAATTACAAAACCTATCAAACATAATGAGATCAATTATGACCCTTTTAAACAATTATCCTAAGCTATAATTATAATATCACAAATTATTATTATTACGATTGCAATAGTAGTGCTTTAGCACAACATAACATAACATTTTAAAATACCTATAGTTATTAAAAACTTGTACACTTAATAAAAAAATAAATCAAAAACTTCTTTATAAAAATCAAACATGATTCAATAACACCTGTCAAACAAACGTTGTGTTACAGATCAAACAAATTATTATCGCTTATTTTTTTAAATAATAAAATTTTAAGTTATTGCTCGTAATTAAGGTTATCATAAAACATATGATAGCCACGGTGCATGAACGGTTTTAAAGACTGAAGACTATCGTATTTGGTTTCTGGTAAGGGTTTGAGGGCCCCCTGAGCTTGAGGGCCCCGGGGCACTGCCCCACCTAGCCCCTGGGTAGCTACGCCACTGCACACACACATACACCCTCACACACAAACGTACAGACACACATCAACTACAAAACAGTTCAGTGTCTTGGGTCTGTTGACTTTGTAACGCTAAAAAGTAAAGTGAAGGAATAACATATTAATATTCCCACACAGTCCACACTAATAATAAACTTTCCCATTTATCGCACTTGATACGAGTATTATAGTGTACTAAGTATGATAATATCAATATAGTACATCAACAAATTATGTAGGTACAGTGTTATTATTCTTATTTTAGGTAGTTTAACGCAAAAACACGTTACAAAAAATATAGGTACATTAGGTATGTATTTGTTTAAATTAATAACTTATTTATCAATAAATTGAGGATATCATGATTAAAAAGACTAGAAACAACAACGGAGTGATTTCACTATAGACTTACCACTTTTATTGCGTTTTGCCACCAAAAAGGGTTTTTATGTTGTGGTTCACACCACAACGCTCACATTGCTAGCACAGTTGGCGCGCGAATGAAGACGGAACACAAATCCCGTATGTGCATTTCTGCACATACGATTTTTTCCAAACGGTCAAAACACTTGAAGAATTTGTTAAAATTGTTTCTAGTAGGAATATCACAAAAAGGACTTTATCAACACATAGAAAAAAAATCAGAGATAAAATTAGTACGAAAAAACGAAAATGAAAAAAATGCACAAATGGAATTTGGCAAGCGCAACGACGGTATCTATTGTCCCATGTCCTCCTCTAACAATTATCTTTCTCGGTCTGGCACGTTTGTTAACCACATTATCTTTCTCGCTCTAGCATCCCGAGTTTACCCGAAATTTCTTATCATATCCGAGCGTGATGATCACGTGATCATGAATCCATTTCACAGCCCACGAAAATTCTGTCCATAGCGCGCCTAAAGAAGTTTTCACTTCAAAAAACGTTGTTTAATTGTCAAGGAGTTATAATACCACACACAGATAGGTGCTGTGGAAATCTAATTAGAATCCACGTAAATAATAATTATACGGTGTGCGGTGTATTAAATCGAACGAGTTGACGCGGAAACCTGTTTGATAAAAATGCCGCCCAATTTTTTGTTTTAATATGTAGTAATTTACTTGTTTCTTTTCACAACGATTTCTCTTATAACTATGTCCTTCAAAGCGGGATACATTCTGTGCACAACTCACCGTAATCGACGTCAGGATGGACACTAGGTATCCTCAAATACTCCCTGAGTCTTTGTAAAACTTCGTCATTCTCCCAGCCTGACATTTTCACTGGCGCTCTGCGATAATTCTCTCACTGTACTGGTTTTCATTGAGCCCACAAATTTAGAAACTCACTATCTGTATACGTATTTGAGAGCTAAGGGCGTTATCACACTCAGGAGTTTGTTTGTATTTACATACCTACATAAAGTGTAGGTATTCTCGAAATCTTAATTTATTCAGATAATTATATTCTAATCGTGTGATTATCGACGCACTCGGTGTGTGTCTGTTTGTATACGATTATAAACGTGTAAATAAGTCGATTAAAAGCTTTGAACGCAGAAGTTAGCTAATGAATACATTTTTTTTTGTGTAGGCTGTATGTTTTTCTGTGTATCATTAAGCAGGTATGTGTTTACATACTATGTATTGGTTCAGCTTTCTGGCTCCCATTACAAGATTTTCTTAGTTTAAGGCTTAAGTAATGTGTGAAGAATGCCCAAAAATATTCATAATCCATAAATTATTTATGCAACATTTTTTTTACATTAAAACGTTTTCCGAATGTCAGGTAAGAATAATAAATGAAAAATGTGTGAAATTTTATCGACCTAAGTTAGTTAAATTTCTCTAACCAAATACTTAAAATCAAAATAATAATGTTAACTATTACTCATATTTATGTTCATTTAGTCCTTGCTAAAATAGGTACAAACAAATAAGTTGTGATCTTTTATACATTAGTGAACCTCTATTTTCGCTATTACCTGTAACCTGTTACTCATTTGAAAATATTTTATATTACAGAGGTTTTTGTATTTATTAAACATTCTCAAAACGCGTCATTATTTTTAAATACCATCACCCATAATGTATCGTATATACGTACATATAAAATAAAAATACATGCTTTACAGGTGTTAAACGAAGAAGTAAAACGACCTTTATTGAGGCTAACTTAACTCAAATTATAACGATGTCTTATCTGTATCACAAACCAAGCAATGATAGTCAAACACAAATATCTAGTGTACATAGTGTAGGTACATACAAACTAACGTGTGTTTAGTTCACAAACCGGTTGTTTACAATTTACCAATTTAGAGATTCTTTCGGAGATTTTTATACATATTTACAAACACGTTTAGGGCCGAAACTGCGTGATGCGCTCGCCCGCGCGTGCACACGCTTTCGACTCGCGACCGCGCCCGCGTCCGCGTCATGCATTTTCTATTCGCTATCGGTTTTTTATCGGATACACTTCGCAGAGTGTGCGACTGATTTGCATGATCTAATACCACCTTGTCCTTTTTTCTATCGGAATGCTCGTAGCTCGAAAAGCGACATCGTTTCATGGTTGATGTTCCAAAGACACGAACGAAGAGATTTGACGCTACTTTTGTGATAAGAACGTCTAGGCTGTGGAATACGTTGCCTGAGTGGGTTTTCCCCGATAGTTACAATCTTTGTGTCTTCAAATCGAGAGTGAATCGGTTTTTTTTCTAGGTAAACACGCTCCATCGTAGACCGCATCGTCGGTTAAAATCAAGCGAGATGGCAGTCAAATCTAAACCTATTAAAGTTAAAAAAAAACAGAAAGGTACAATCATGTAGTTTTGTTTTGCGATTGATAATTTCCACAACAACTTCAACCACTATGGTGGGTGGGTTCATTGTGGCAACTTAGAAATCGTCAGTCATCTCTAGAGTTAGGACTCAGTGTAGAGTTCACATGGTACAAAGTATTACACCTATGCCAAGTATTATTCTACCAACACCACACAGTAATGTATAAACATCACTGTGTTCCAGATTGAAGGACAATGTTTCAGAGAAATTGCAAGAAAAAGAAATAAATCATGCCCAGGTTAGTAGGTGTGTCTTATTAGTGGTGTATCCTAATCGTGTGGTCGGATGTTCCAATCCCACCCGTCCCTCTAAGTATTTTTACAAGGGTAGATGTCTACCCTAGATGTCTATCTAGTATGTCATCGCTACTGGCTTTAACGGTGAATGAAAACATCGTAAGGAAACCATCATGTTTGCATTCTTGTCAAAAAAGATTTATTACTTTTTCCAGTTGCGTATGGTCTCGCACCCTTATTGAGTCGTGTATGTACTTAAGTCATAAACTAATATTTGCTAATAAGCTTCGGTACATACATAGATGTTTGAACGAAAACTAGATAACAATATCTAGGGTACTTTACGAAGCGATATGATTCGTTTGTAATATTGTTAGTTTGCGAGTTCGGGATGGTACTATTGTTGTTGGTTGTTAGTCTGGAAACATTTCCTGTAGTGGTAGGACCCTTTGGAATTTGCAGAGCCAGCTATTTTACCGCCAAGCAATAATAGGAAAACAACACTGTGTTTTGGTTTGAAGTGCAATGTTTCCAGATAAATCACAGGGCAAAGAGATAAAACATCTATTAGATAGGTATCTTTGTGAGACGAGCGCAGTGCAGGGATAGATAATGGTTTGGACTCTTCAGGTTCCAACGCTTCACTGTGTAGGCAGACATGTTGCTTACAATCAGGCACATGTCCTGGTCTCGTCACTGTGCCATAAAAACCGCTTGGATCATATCTATATGCTATGTGGTACAAGCTGTTTTCAAACAAACAACCTTTTGACCCAGTCTTCGCGGTTCCCCCCTCACTAGCCCAGGGCTAGGTTGGACGTTATATTCCATCCGATTTAAATATTGAGGTATTAAATTCGAGTCCCAATTAGAAGTCAGCGGTTTTTCCAATATCAGACTGATATACAAGTTTGTAACTGGCTTTAGCGATGAAGGTCAACGTTGTGAGGAAACTAATACGTTCCGAAACTTGGAACATGTTTGGAGGACACTGGATATCCTGTACTTTTCCACCGTGGTGGATTATGTCCTTGACTCTCTTCTTACAAGAGAATGCTCTGAGCCCCATCAGTGGGAACATTTAGTGAGTTATGGCTTATGGCTTATATGAGTTGCATGTTAAGTATTAGGTGCCATCTTTTGTAACATTTTTGCATCAATTTTTTATCGTTTGAGAACCGCTCATTGCTGAAGATACGGGTTACGGTCTTTGCCCTCACGATGACTCGTGTCGCAATATTAATGGTCATTCGATTTCTGTCCAATAAATTGTTGTCTTATCTTTACAGAGGGCACTTGTAAACAAAATTGAAGATTCAACTTTAAAACAATACTCGTAAAAGTGAAACTTCATAGACTATAGACCATTAAATTTGTAACAGATCACCTGGCACTTAGGTCCCCAGTAACTAGTTCTTTTATACCCTTGTGAAAGTAGGTACTAATATAGTTAATTTAACGCCTAAGGCCTTATTTTGTTAACATACTTTAGATCACGCCAGCAAAACCGGGGTGTATGTGATCGTAATGATAGTAAGACATAATATAGTACCTCTAGATAACGCGGAGAGATCTATTTGAACGTACGTACCTAAATACATTCTTATCAATTTACTAGGGGGCGCACTGTACTCGTTGTTAGAAATAAATATATGTGCGTTGATAACTAAAAATACTTTAGAAACAAATGACAACAACAGAGTGCAATTTAGGGCTCCCACATAAAACTGCGATACTATGCGACGCCGCATCGGAGCAATTCGCCATCGCAAGTTCCTCCGATGCTGCGTTGCATCACATCGCAGTTATGTGTGGGGGCCCTTACTCCGCGAAATTGGGCGTCGTCTATGACGTCTATAAGATCAAAACAGTGACTCCCGCTCTGTGACTACGTTACTATGACTATTCAGCGAGGCGCCGCGACCAGCCTTTTTGGGTACATTTGCACTAGGAACGGTTCGGGGCGGGTTTTTCTAGTTAACATGACTTTCTGAACGTCTATTTCTATGACACCATAAATTGGAATTAACCATAGATGAAGAATTTTTTTTGGAATTAACTAGAAACATCTTATGCAATTTATAGGTGTATTTGATCTATGTCAAATAATAGGTTAGGTAATAAATTTTATCTCATCTTAACATCTTATCAACGTTTGTCGGTCTACTAGCAAATTATTGTTATTTATTTTCAACATGATATGATTAGATATCCTCATAGATTTCTACCTCGATTTAATATATAACAATACTGCACAACGCCAATCTAAGGCCAATCTAATCTTAAGAAGGCATTTTCTAGACTTGCACCTGGTAGGTTTATATATGTATGTAGTTATGCATATGTAGTCCTCAATTTCACCAAATTTGGTTTCAGTGTTTCATTTTGTTAACTGTGGTGGAATTGAAAACTATCTTTGAAATCATGAAAACGCTTTGTATATTATTGTCACCGATGTTGCGACATATTACATTTGCTTAGTTTGTGAATGAGACCGCTGCTCTCATTTAGCTCTATAATATAGTTTTCTAAAGTTCTAAAGGAAGTACCTTAAAATGTATTACCTTAATTATGCGTAAAGTATCAAATTAAAATCTAAAAGCACCACGCCAACGATACTAACATCAACAGCCCACTAAATGTTCCCACTGCTGGGACTCGAGCCTTCTCTCGCAAGGAGAGGTTAAGGCCATAATCCACCACGCTGGCCCAGTGCGGGTTGGTGGATGACACATGACTTCGAAAGATTCTAGGCACATGCCGGTTTCCTCACGATGTTTTCCTTCACCGTTTTAAGCTAGCGGCATTACGCACATGACTTCGAAAAGACAGTGGTGCGTGTGGGGTTTGAGCCCGGGGTCTCCGGATCGGCAGGCGCCGTTCTACCGACTAGACCAGCCGTAACTTCTCACAACTTACAACGATACTAAAATAATACCTACTAAATAATAAAAATACAATACCAAAATAATACCACCTTTAAGGTTGCTTGAAATAAAATTATCTCAGTAATAAGACCGCTATTTGGATTGCTTATTTATAATCATTTCACTGTAATATTTCTGTTTGTTTGTGTCACAATTAAGAGTTTTCAAATTTATCTAAGTACCCATCAACAAAAGACGTGGTGTCATGGGACACCAGGACCAGGTAGGAACGAACTTCCTGCGACATCTAGACATCTACCCTTGTAAAAACACTTAGAGGGACGGGTGGGATTAGAACATCCGACCACACGATTAGGATACACAACTAATAAGACACACCTACTAACCTAGGCATGATTTATTTCTTTTTCTTGCAATTTCTCTGAAACATTGTCCTTCAATCTGGGACACAGTGATGTTTATACATTACTGCGTGCATGGTGTTGGTAGAATAATACTTGGCATAGGTGTGATAGTTTGTACCATGTGAACTCTACACTGAGTCCTAACTCTATAGACTACAGGCCCGCGAACAAAATTTACGTAGTAAATTAAACACCAGAAGACCTATGTAGGATGATAGAAGGGTATGAAGTAATAAGATTCACCACTATACCGTCACTTGTAAGCTGTCTAACTGAGTACAGTCGAAGAGGGAGGGTTGCAACCCTCGATCATTTCTCCTCGTCGCATGATTTTTGTACGGCATTGCAAAATAATAGATTGGAAGAGGTATTCCCCCTATAGTATATATACCCCTCGTCGACTGTACTCAGTTGAACAGCTTACAAGTGACGGCATAGTGCTGAATCTTATTACTTTATACCCTTCGATCATCCTACATAGGTCTCCTGGCTCATTTACTACGTACATTTTGTTCCGGGCCTGTAGCCTACTCGAGATGACTGACGATTTTTAAGTAGCCACAATGAACACACCCACCATAGAAGTTGAAGTTGTCGTGGAAATTATCAAGCGCAAAACAAAACTACATGATTGTACCTTTCTGTTTTTTTTTAACTTTTATAGGTTTACACTTGACTGCCATCTCGCCTGATGTTCAGCGACGATGCGGTCTACGATGGAGCGTGTTTACCTAGAAAAAAAAACCGATTCACTCTCGATTTGAAGACACAAAGAGTGTAACCATCGGGGAAAACCCACTCAGGCAACGTATTCCACAGCCTAGACGTTCTTATCACATAAGTAGAGTCAAATCTCTTCGTTCGTGTCTTTGGAACATCAACCATGAAACGATGTCGCTTTTTCGAGCTACGAGCATTTCGATAGAAAAAAGGACAAGGTGGTATTAGATCATGCAAATCAGTCGCACACTCTCCGAAGTGAATCCGATAAAAAACCGATAGCCAATAGAAAATGCATGATGGGGACGCGGGGGCGGCTCCATTCAAAAACGACCCGAAAGCAGTTCATCATCACTCGCTCAAGGTCGCGCGGTTTTAGCCTACAGCTAGACCGTCTCTCGTCTCTCCCAGGGGACAACTTGTCTCGGACAAGTGCCAATCGGTTGTCGGACGAACGGCTGAGCGCTCGCGCAACACGTTTCCCGCGCATATTGTTATTAGATGGTATGTCGACAACCCTCCGCGCTAGACAGGGACAGAGTTACGCGTTAGTCGTGACGTCATAGTTGACGAGTATTGACTGGAATTGAGCAATTTTAGTCGCCCGTATAAGCGCACCTTAACTTAGGTCGATAAAATTTCACACATTTTTCATTTGTTTTTCTTACCTGACATTCGGAAAACGTTTTAATGTAAAAAAATTGTTGTATAAATAATATTAGGATTATGATAATTTTTGGGCATTCTTCACACATTACTTAAGCCATAAACTAAGAAAATCTTGTAGTGGGAGCCAGAGAGCTGAACCAATACATATTATGTAAACACATACCTGCTTAATGATACACAGAAAAACATACCAACAGAAAAAAAATGTATTCATTAGCTAACTTCTGCGTTCAAAGCTTTTAATCGTCTTATTTACACGTATATAATCGTATACAAACAGACACACACCGAGTGCGTCGATAATCACACGATTAGAATATAATTATCTGAATAAATTAAGATTTCGAGAATACCTACACTTTATGTAGGTATGTAAATACAAACAAACTCCTGAGTGTGATAACGCCCTTAGCTCTCAAATACGTATACAGATAGTGAGAGTCTAAATTTGTGGGCTCAATGAAAACCAGTACAGTGAGAGAATTATCGCAGAGCGCCAGTGAAAATGTCAGGCTGGGAGAATGACGAAGTATTACAAAGACTCAGGGAGTATTTGAGGATACCTAGTGTCCATCCCGACGTCGATTACGGTGAGTTGTGCACAGAATGTATCCCGGTTCGAAGGACATAGTTTTAAGAGAAATCGTTGTGAAAAGAAACAAGTAAATTACTACATTTTAAAACAAAAAATTGGGCGGCATTTTTATCAAACAGGTTTCTGCGTCAACTCGTTCGATTTTAATACACCGCACACCGTATAATTATTTACGTGGATTCTAATTAGATTTCCACAGTATCTATCTGTGTGTGATATCATAACTCCTTGACAATTAAACAACGTTTTTTTCTTTAAACTATAATATGGCTTGTGAGTTAGTGTCATATAAATGGATGCCATTTAAAACGCATAATGTTTTTGTACTAATTTACTTTGGCATAATGAATGTAGCATAACAAAACTTGCAACTTTTGCATAATAGTTTTTTGACATAGTGTGTTTTAAGCATAATTGTACTACATTCGATTCGACTATTAACGAGACGCATAATAGTCTTTAGGCATATTGATGAGACTCATAATAGTCCTTAGGCATTTTTTAATTATTTGTTGTGCTACTAAATTTAGACCCAGGTTACATAGAACCCAGATCCAACTCCGAGCACCCCGACTCCACCTAGTCTTGTCGCTACTACCCCTAGAGTGTATTTAAAAACTGCGGGAGGCAGGCTTCGGGAGCTTCTGGCGGGAGCCCACCCGGAGTCAAAAAGTGCATACTTCTTAGGTGTGCCGTCTGCTTTCAATGTGTGCCTTTAAACATTATGCTAAGTTATCTTTATGCTATATATGGGTATGTGTTTAAACATTATGGTAAGTTATTGTTATCCTACTAATATTATAAATGTCAATGTATGGATGTTTGGATGTTTGTTGCTCAATCACGTCCACGAAATTTGGAACACAGATAGATTATAGTCTGGAAAATCACATAGGCTACTTTTTATCCCGGAAAAAACAATGGGAACAACGGGAACGGGAACGATTAAATTGTTATGCTACCACATATAGACCCATATAAATATGTTATATATAGCAAATTAGATAAGATTAGAGGTTTGAAAATTATCATAACGATAATTATTATAAATGTTTACGCATTTCGAATGGATTTACTTACATTTCCGGTTTTAGGTGCTTGAATGAATATTACTGAATCAAGTAGTAAGAACTGACGCATTAATTTGTTACTTGCCACACAAATGCGTTAAGTATATCTAAAGCACCTAAGTTTTGAAAAAAATAAACAGATGGGTAAGTAAATAGAGAATAGTCCTTTCCTAAATTTTCTAAATTAAACGCAAACAAAGTTGCCGCAAAATGCTAGTAAATAAAAAGTGTAACCGCACTAATTATGATAAAGACAGTAAAATATTTTTCAGGTGATTGTGTGAGATTCTTGGTAAGACAAGCCGAAGATCTAGGCCTCCCAGTAGTAGTTCTCGAGCTGGTTCCTCAGAAACCTGTGCTGGTGATGACCTGGGAAGGCACTCGACCTGACTTGCCTACAATTCTTCTCAACTCACATATGGATGTCGTCCCTGTTTATGAGGTAACAGTATTATTTTATTCGAGTAAAGCAGACGGCCCATTTTCCATGGACATTTGCCCCACAGCAAAAGTCCAGGAGACTCGACCAAAATTAGATAATTAAATAGGATTTCTAATATATATTGAGGAGCCGTTAATGTTTTTATTCTGCATAGCGGGTTTTAAGAGATATCAACTAAAACGTTGAAAAAATATAACGAAATTCCTTGTGTTGTGTGAGTTTCGAACGAATCGAGCATATTTTACATTATCTTTGGAATCGAGTTTCGAACGAATCCGAGAATGTGTCAATTTTATTCACTTTTATTTTTATTTTGGCGTCGCACGTATTTTTTGTTTTCCCATATTACGTATTTATATATTTTCAAGTTTTACTAAAAATCGTCAAAGAAGCACGTTCACGAACATCAAATAATTTATAAATAATCCACCATTTATCATTTATAATATTTATTTATTTACATATTGCCACTCGAAAATATACAAGTTAAAGAAAATATACAATGAGGCGACATTTTTGTCAAAATGACACAAGCACGTGAAAAACATGGCTGACTTTAAGTACAGTCATTAAAGTACTTTTTATTCACACCAATTTGCAATCCCCGCTTGGCACGTTAGTATTGAATGTACAGTTTGCATTATTTAATTATATGTTATTTTAACTAAATATTTTTTGTAGGTCTCCGGGGCTAATTAAGTACATAAACTTGAAACGACTTGGGGCAGAAATGAGCCGTCTCCTTTAGTTTAACGAAACGAATTTAGTTTTAAAAAATCCTAAATACGAGTACGTTTAAATATAACAGTATTATACTCGTAGTGAACTGTAAATGTCTTAAAGAGCAATTTATGCTACACGGCAACATGTTTGAACAGAACGGAATGCACCGGAACGCAGTGGTACTCAACGGCACGCAACGCAACTATACGCTACTCAAAACAACGCAACGTACCGCAGCACAACCCTACACAATAGTAGGCGCAATCCTAATGCAACGAAATGGAACAGTCTATTTCTAATAATGATAGCGCCTTTAATTTTGAATATTAGTTAAAGAGCTCCTGTTGAAGCTCTGCGCTTTCTGTGCTAGCCCAAAGTTCAGTAAACAATACAAGCCAACAGATGCGACTTTCATAAAACTCTTTATTAAAAAAATTGCTAAGTACTCTCCGCGGATTCGCGCTATAACATACATGCTACTTTTAACATCGGCGATCGACGATTTTCCGACTAAAACGTAAACCATGAAACGAAGTTAGGCCTACCCATACCAGTAGGGTACAATCCTCAAAAAAACTAAGTACCTAGCCCGTTTGTTAGATTGCCAAAAAATATTATACACGTATTTTTCTTTTGTTTCACAAACAAAAAATGACGAAGACAGCCATTCGAAGTTTCGTGTGACGTCACTTGTGAGTACGATTTTTAATCACGAGTGACGTCGCGACCCCCAATCGCAAAGTTTGATGGTCTATATCTTTGACAATTTTTAATATTATAAAAAAACAAAAAATACGTGTCCAGTATTTTTCCATGATCTAGCTGACGGACTAATTAGGATGGCATATTTTTGACCCAGTCCAGTACCCTGTTGCAGTGCCATCCTGAGATTAAGGGCTCCTACACAAAACTGCGATGCGATGCGATGCGATGCATCAGAGGAATTTGCTATGTCAAATTGTTCCGATGCGGCGTGGCATCGCATCGCATAGCATCGCAGTTTTGTGTGGCTCCCACACAAAAATATTAAACATTTAAAACTAAAATTTTGCGTAACACTGCTCTGTTCGGCAGACGTCAAGTAATGCGCCCGGCATCTGATTGTGTGCGGATGCGGAGTCGGAGTATCTATAGCGTGTAGACATTTTTAAGGGCGTACCCCGAGCAAATGACCTTGAGTATTTCTTACCTCAATCACACCGCAAGAAAGAGCAAGAGAGAGAAACAGTAGGATTTGCTTAGTTTATATTTAGTAAGTATGTGTTAGTTTCCAAATAAAAGCATACTTTTAAGCAGGAACAATATGGTAATAGCCTTCAAAATTATCCCGCCGCTATGTTTGACGAGAATATGATTGCAAAAGCTTTTGTACTATGATCAAAAAAGAAACAGTTCCACTAACATGGTGCTATATTTTTATTCAGGTACGTATGATGACATTTTAGCAGTGGTGAATATTGTTGTAATTTTTAATAACTTTATGAATAACAGTGTGAAGTCCACAAAAAAAATTGGGTATATGTATTAGGCAGAGTAGACTTCAAACATGCTATAACACTAAAACTATGATAATGTCAGGTATCATTTTGTTCTCCGGGGACGACGACATTAGAATTTATTAGCGTAGAATTTATTAGCGCGAATCACATTTTGTGAAAATAAATGATCGCTAAAAACTGTTAAGGGCTACAACACACTAGCTACTTTTAGCATTGGCGAACGGCAATTTAGTCTCTTTTTAAAAGCTAAATATGGCGACCAAGCAATTCACGCCGCACACTTAAGGTGCGTCCCCCAGCAAAACGAGTTTTTTGTCCAGTTTTCAGAGCTATCTACTCATTAGCCAAAACAAATATCAACTGGTAAAAAATACATTAAATTTCTACAACTTCTTGGCTTCAAAATTGTAGTTTTATTTTTTTGTTAATGGAATCGCCTCACAACGAAACCATGAAAAAATTAAATAATTGTAGTTATCATGTATCTCCTCGGAAAACCTTCATTATTTTGATTTTGTACTTACACCAACGGATAGACAATTCCATTACGAACATTTTGGTAGAAATATTTTTTTCAAAAGACTAAAATCTGATTTTTATAAAGAGTTTATTCTAAAATTTGAGCGTAAAACAGCTACAAATCCTACTGTTTCTCTCTCTTGCTCTTTCTTGCGGTGTGATTGAGGTAAGAAATACTCAAGGTCATTTGCTCGGGGTACGCCCTTAAAAATGTCTACACGCTATAGATACTCCGACTCCGCATCCGCACACAATCAGATGCCGGGCGCATTACTTGACGTCTGCCGAACAGAGCAGTGTTACGCAAAATTTTAGTTTTAAATGTTTAATATTTTTGTGTGGGAGCCACACAAAACTGCGATGCTATGCGATGCGATGCCACGCCGCATCGGAACAATTTGACATAGCAAATTCCTCTGATGCATCGCATCGCATCGCATCGCAGTTTTGTGTAGGAGCCCTTAATCTCAGGATGGCACTGCAACAGGGTACTGGACTGGGTCAAAAATATGCCATCCTAATTAGTCCGTCAGCTAGATCATGGAAAAATACTGGACACGTATTTTTTGTTTTTTTATAATATTAAAAATTGTCAAAGATATAGACCATCAAACTTTGCGATTGGGGGTCGCGACGTCACTCGTGATTAAAAATCGTACTCACAAGTGACGTCACACGAAACTTCGAATGGCTGTCTTCGTCATTTTTTGTTTGTGAAACAAAAGAAAAATACGTGTATAATATTTTTTGGCAATCTAACAAACGGGCTAGGTACTTAGTTTTTTTGAGGATTGTACCCTACTGGTATGGGTAGGCCTAACTTCGTTTCATGGTTTACGTTTTAGTCGGAAAATCGTCGATCGCCGATGTTAAAAGTAGCATGTATGTTATAGCGCGAATCCGCGGAGAGTACTTAGCAATTTTTTTAATAAAGAGTTTTATGAAAGTCGCATCTGTTGGCTTGTATTGTTTACTGAACTTTGGGCTAGCACAGAAAGCGCAGAGCTTCAACAGGAGCTCTTTAACTAATATTCAAAATTAAAGGCGCTATCATTATTAGAAATAGACTGTTCCATTTCGTTGCATTAGGATTGCGCCTACTATTGTGTAGGGTTGTGCTGCGGTACGTTGCGTTGTTTTGAGTAGCGTATAGTTGCGTTGCGTGCCGTTGAGTACCACTGCGTTCCGGTGCATTCCGTTCTGTTCAAACATGTTGCCGTGTAGCATAAATTGCTCTTTAAGACATTTACAGTTCACTACGAGTATAATACTGTTATATTTAAACGTACTCGTATTTAGGATTTTTTTAAACTAAATTCGTTTCGTTAAACTAAAGGAGACGGCTCATTTCTGCCCCAAGTCGTTTCAAGTTTATGTACTTAATTAGCCCCGGAGACCTACAAAAAATATTTAGTTAAAATAACATATAATTAAATAATGCAAACTGTACATTCAATACTAACGTGCCAAGCGGGGATTGCAAATTGGTGTGAATAAAAAGTACTTTAATGACTGTACTTAAAGTCAGCCATGTTTTTCACGTGCTTGTGTCATTTTGACAAAAATGTCGCCTCATTGTATATTTTCTTTAACTTGTATATTTTCGAGTGGCAATATGTAAATAAATAAATATTATAAATGATAAATGGTGGATTATTTATAAATTATTTGATGTTCGTGAACGTGCTTCTTTGACGATTTTTAGTAAAACTTGAAAATATATAAATACGTAATATGGGAAAACAAAAAATACGTGCGACGCCAAAATAAAAATAAAAGTGAATAAAATTGACACATTCTCGGATTCGTTCGAAACTCGATTCCAAAGATAATGTAAAATATGCTCGATTCGTTCGAAACTCACACAACACAAGGAATTTCGTTATATTTTTTCAACGTTTTAGTTGATATCTCTTAAAACCCGCTATGCAGAATAAAAACATTAACGGCTCCTCAATATATATTAGAAATCCTATTTAATTATCTAATTTTGGTCGAGTCTCCTGGACTTTTGCTGTGGGGCAAATGTCCATGGAAAATGGGCCGTCTGCTTTACTCGAATAAAATAATACTGTTACCTCATAAACAGGGACGACATCCATATGTGAGTTGAGAAGAATTGTAGGCAAGTCAGGTCGAGTGCCTTCCCAGGTCATCACCAGCACAGGTTTCTGAGGAACCAGCTCGAGAACTACTACTGGGAGGCCTAGATCTTCGGCTTGTCTTACCAAGAATCTCACACAATCACCTGAAAAATATTTTACTGTCTTTATCATAATTAGTGCGGTTACACTTTTTATTTACTAGCATTTTGCGGCAACTTTGTTTGCGTTTAATTTAGAAAATTTAGGAAAGGACTATTCTCTATTTACTTACCCATCTGTTTATTTTTTTCAAAACTTAGGTGCTTTAGATATACTTAACGCATTTGTGTGGCAAGTAACAAATTAATGCGTCAGTTCTTACTACTTGATTCAGTAATATTCATTCAAGCACCTAAAACCGGAAATGTAAGTAAATCCATTCGAAATGCGTAAACATTTATAATAATTATCGTTATGATAATTTTCAAACCTCTAATCTTATCTAATTTGCTATATATAACATATTTATATGGGTCTATATGTGGTAGCATAACAATTTAATCGTTCCCGTTCCCGTTGTTCCCATTGTTTTTTCCGGGATAAAAAGTAGCCTATGTGATTTTCCAGACTATAATCTATCTGTGTTCCAAATTTCGTGGACGTGATTGAGCAACAAACATCCAAACATCCATACATTGACATTTATAATATTAGTAGGATAACAATAACTTACCATAATGTTTAAACACATACCCATATATAGCATAAAGATAACTTAGCATAATGTTTAAAGGCACACATTGAAAGCAGACGGCACACCTAAGAAGTATGCACTTTTTGACTCCGGGTGGGCTCCCGCCAGAAGCTCCCGAAGCCTGCCTCCCGCAGTTTTTAAATACACTCTAGGGGTAGTAGCGACAAGACTAGGTGGAGTCGGGGTGCTCGGAGTTGGATCTGGGTTCTATGTAACCTGGGTCTAAATTTAGTAGCACAACAAATAATTAAAAAATGCCTAAGGACTATTATGAGTCTCATCAATATGCCTAAAGACTATTATGCGTCTCGTTAATAGTCGAATCGAATGTAGTACAATTATGCTTAAAACACACTATGTCAAAAAACTATTATGCAAAAGTTGCAAGTTTTGTTATGCTACATTCATTATGCCAAAGTAAATTAGTACAAAAACATTATGCGTTTTAAATGGCATCCATTTATATGACACTAACTCACAAGCCATATTATAGTTTAAAGAAAAAAACGTTGTTTAATTGTCAAGGAGTTATGATATCACACACAGATAGATACTGTGGAAATCTAATTAGAATCCACGTAAATAATTATACGGTGTGCGGTGTATTAAAATCGAACGAGTTGACGCAGAAACCTGTTTGATAAAAATGCCGCCCAATTTTTTGTTTTAAAATGTAGTAATTTACTTGTTTCTTTTCACAACGATTTCTCTTAAAACTATGTCCTTCGAACCGGGATACATTCTGTGCACAACTCACCGTAATCGACGTCGGGATGGACACTAGGTATCCTCAAATACTCCCTGAGTCTTTGTAATACTTCGTCATTCTCCCAGCCTGACATTTTCACTGGCGCTCTGCGATAATTCTCTCACT
Source organism: Ectropis crepuscularia (assembly GCA_963693475.1). Lineage (NCBI taxonomy): Eukaryota > Metazoa > Arthropoda > Insecta > Lepidoptera > Geometridae > Ectropis > Ectropis crepuscularia. Next base: position 7,225,922 of record OY856340.1, read on the forward strand.
GTACTGGTTTTCATTGAGCCCACAAATTTAGACTCTCACTATCTGTATACGTATTTGAGAGCTAAGGGCGTTATCACACTCAGGAGTTTGTTTGTATTTACATACCTACATAAAGTGTAGGTATTCTCGAAATCTTAATTTATTCAGATAATTATATTCTAATCGTGTGATTATCGACGCACTCGGTGTGTGTCTGTTTGTATACGATTATATACGTGTAAATAAGACGATTAAAAGCTTTGAACGCAGAAGTTAGCTAATGAATACATTTTTTTTCTGTTGGTATGTTTTTCTGTGTATCATTAAGCAGGTATGTGTTTACATAATATGTATTGGTTCAGCTCTCTGGCTCCCACTACAAGATTTTCTTAGTTTATGGCTTAAGTAATGTGTGAAGAATGCCCAAAAATTATCATAATCCTAATATTATTTATACAACAATTTTTTTACATTAAAACGTTTTCCGAATGTCAGGTAAGAAAAACAAATGAAAAATGTGTGAAATTTTATCGACCTAAGTTAAGGTGCGCTTATACGGGCGACTAAAATTGCTCAATTCCAGTCAATACTCGTCAACTATGACGTCACGACTAACGCGTAACTCTGTCCCTGTCTAGCGCGGAGGGTTGTCGACATACCATCTAATAACAATATGCGCGGGAAACGTGTTGCGCGAGCGCTCAGCCGTTCGTCCGACAACCGATTGGCACTTGTCCGAGACAAGTTGTCCCCTGGGAGAGACGAGAGACGGTCTAGCTGTAGGCTAAAACCGCGCGACCTTGAGCGAGTGATGATGAACTGCTTTCGGGTCGTTTTTGAATGGAGCCGCCCCCGCGTCCCCATCATGCATTTTCTATTGGCTATCGGTTTTTTATCGGATTCACTTCGGAGAGTGTGCGACTGATTTGCATGATCTAATACCACCTTGTCCTTTTTTCTATCGAAATGCTCGTAGCTCGAAAAAGCGACATCGTTTCATGGTTGATGTTCCAAAGACACGAACGAAGAGATTTGACTCTACTTATGTGATAAGAACGTCTAGGCTGTGGAATACGTTGCCTGAGTGGGTTTTCCCCGATGGTTACACTCTTTGTGTCTTCAAATCGAGAGTGAATCGGTTTTTTTTTCTAGGTAAACACGCTCCATCGTAGACCGCATCGTCGCTGAACATCAGGCGAGATGGCAGTCAAGTGTAAACCTATAAAAGTTAAAAAAAAACAGAAAGGTACAATCATGTAGTTTTGTTTTGCGCTTGATAATTTCCACGACAACTTCAACTTCTATGGTGGGTGTGTTCATTGTGGCTACTTAAAAATCGTCAGTCATCTCGAGTAGGCTACAGGCCCGGAACAAAATGTACGTAGTAAATGAGCCAGGAGACCTATGTAGGATGATCGAAGGGTATAAAGTAATAAGATTCAGCACTATGCCGTCACTTGTAAGCTGTTCAACTGAGTACAGTCGACGAGGGGTATATATACTATAGGGGGAATACCTCTTCCAATCTATTATTTTGCAATGCCGTACAAAAATCATGCGACGAGGAGAAATGATCGAGGGTTGCAACCCTCCCTCTTCGACTGTACTCAGTTAGACAGCTTACAAGTGACGGTATAGTGGTGAATCTTATTACTTCATACCCTTCTATCATCCTACATAGGTCTTCTGGTGTTTAATTTACTACGTAAATTTTGTTCGCGGGCCTGTAGTCTATAGAGTTAGGACTCAGTGTAGAGTTCACATGGTACAAACTATCACACCTATGCCAAGTATTATTCTACCAACACCATGCACGCAGTAATGTATAAACATCACTGTGTCCCAGATTGAAGGACAATGTTTCAGAGAAATTGCAAGAAAAAGAAATAAATCATGCCTAGGTTAGTAGGTGTGTCTTATTAGTTGTGTATCCTAATCGTGTGGTCGGATGTTCTAATCCCACCCGTCCCTCTAAGTGTTTTTACAAGGGTAGATGTCTACTACTAGTATGTCATCGCTACTAGCTTTAACGGTGAATGAAAACATCGTTTGGAAACCATCATGTTTGCATTCTTGCCAAAAAAGATTTATTACTTCTTCCAGTTGCGTATGATCTCGCACCCTTATTGAGTCGTGTATGTAGGTACTTAAGTCATAAACTAATATTTGCTAATAAACTTCGGTACATACATAGATGTTTGAACGAAAACTAGATTACGATATCTAGGGTAGGTACTTTACGACGCGATATGATTCGTATGTAATATTGTTAGTTTGCGAGTTCGGGATGCTACTATTATTGTTGGTTGTTAGTCTGGAAACAGTTCCTATAGTGGGGTTTCCCTTTGGAATTTTCAGAGTCAGCTATTCTACCGCCAAGCAATAATAGGAAAACAACATTGTGTTCTGGTGTGAAGCGCAATGTTTTCAGATAAATCACAGCGAAAAGAGATAAAACACCTATTAGATAGGTATCTCTGTGAGACGAGCGCAGTGCAGGGATAGATAATGGTTTGGACTCTTCAGGTTCCAACGCTTCACTGTGTAGGCAGACATGTTGCTTACAATCAGGCACATGTCCTGGTCTCGTCACTGTGCCATAAAAACCGCTTGGATCATATCTATATGTTATGTGGTACAAGCTGTTTTCAAACAAACAACCTTTTGACCCAGTCTTCGCGGTTCCCCCCTCACTAGCCCAGGGCTAGGCTGGACGTTATATTCCATCCGATTTAAAGAATGAGGTATTAAATTAGAGTCCCACTTGGAAGTCAGCGGCTTTTCCAATATCAGACTGACATACAAGTTTGTAACTGGCTTTAGCGATGAAGGTCAACGTTGTGAGGTAACTAATACGTTCCGAAACTTGGAACATGTTTGGAGGACACTGGATATCCTGTACTTTTCCACCGTAGTGGATTATGTCCTTGACTCTCTTCTTACAAGAGAAGGCTCTGAGCCCCATCAGTGGGAACATTTAGTGAGTTGCTTATGGGTTAAATGAGTTGCATGTTAAGTATTCGGTGCCATCTTTTGTAACATGTTTGCATCAATTTTTTATCGTTTGAGAACCGCTCATTGCTGAAGATACGGGTTACGGTCTTTGCCCTCACGATGACTCGTGTCGCAATATTAATGGTCATTCGATTTCTGTCCAATAAATTGTTGTCTTATCTCTACAGAGGGCACTTGTAAACAAAATGGAAGATTCAACTTTAAAACAATACTCGTAAAAGTGAAACTTCATAGACTACAGACCATTAAATTTGTAACAGATCACCTGGCACTTAGGTCCCCAGTAACTAGGTAGTTCTTTTACACCCTTGTGAAAGTAGGTACTAATTTAGTTAATTTAACGCCTAAGGCCTTATTTTGTTAACATACTTTAGATCACGCCAGCAAAACCGGGGTGTATGTGATCGTAATGATAGTAAGACATAATATAGTACCTCTAGATAACGCGGAGAGATCTATTTGAACTCACGTGCCTAAATACATTCTTATCAATTTACTAGGGAGCGCACTGTTTTGCATTGTTAGAAATAAATATATGTGCGTTGATAACTAAAAATACTTTAGAAACAAATGACAACAACAGAGTGCAATTTAGGGCTCCCACATAAAACTGCGATACTATGCGACGCCGCATCGGAGCAATTCGCCATCGCAAGTTCCTCCGATGCTGCGTTGCATCACATCGCAGTTATGTGTGGGGGCCCTTACTCCGCGAAATTGGGCGTCGTCTATGACGTCTATAAGATCAAAACAGTGACTCCCGCTCTGTGACTACGTTACTATGACTATTCAGCGAGGCGCCGCGACCAGCCTTTTTGGGTACATTTGCACTAGGAACTGTTCGGGGCGGGTTTTTCTAGTTAACATGACTTTCTGAACGTCTATTTCTATGACACCATAAATTGGAATTAACCATAGATGAAGAATTTTTTTTGGAATTAACTAGAAACATCTTATGCAATTTATAGGTGTATTTGATCTATGTCAAATAATAGGTTAGGTAATAAATTTTATCTCATCTTAACATCTTATCAACGTTTGTCGGTCTACTAGCAAATTATTGTTATTTATTTTCAACATGATATGATTAGATATCCTCATAGATTTCTACCTCGATTTAATATATAACAATACTGCACAACGCCAATCTAAGGCCAATCTAATCTTAAGAAGGCATTTTCTAGACTTGCACCTGGTAGGTTTATATATGTATGTAGTTATGCATATGTAGTCCTCAATTTCACCAAATTTGGTTTCAGTGTTTCATTTTGTTAACTGTGGTGGAATTGAAAACTATCTTTGAAATCATGAAAACGCTTTGTATATTATTGTCACCGATGTTGCGACATATTACATTTGCTTAGTTTGTGAATGAGACCGCTGCTCTCATTTAGCTCTATAATATAGTTTTCTAAAGTTCTAAAGGAAGTACCTTAAAATGTATTACCTTAATTATGCGTAAAGTATCAAATTAAAATCTAAAAGCACCACGCCAACGATACTAACATCAACAGCCCACTAAATGTTCCCACTGCTGGGACTCGAGCCTTCTCTCGCAAGGAGAGGTTAAGGCCATAATCCACCACGCTGGCCCAGTGCGGGTTGGTGGATGACACATGACTTCGAAAGATTCTAGGCACATGCCGGTTTCCTCACGATGTTTTCCTTCACCGTTTTAAGCTAGCGGCATTACGCACATGACTTCGAAAAGACAGTGGTGCGTGTGGGGTTTGAGCCCGGGGTCTCCGGATCGGCAGGCGCCGTTCTACCGACTAGACCAGCCGTAACTTCTCACAACTTACAACGATACTAAAATAATACCTACTAAATAATAAAAATACAATACCAAAATAATACCACCTTTAAGGTTGCTTGAAATAAAATTATCTCAGTAATAAGACCGCTATTTGGATTGCTTATTTATAATCATTTCACTGTAATATTTCTGTTTGTTTGTGTCACAATTAAGAGTTTTCAAATTTATCTAAGTACCCATCAACAAAAGACGTGGTGTCATGGGACACCAGGACCAGGTAGGAACGAACTTCCTGCGGTTAAACTTGGGGGTGCCTGGTGGAAAAAAATCACACAGCGTGTTTGGTGGGTCTGTCGGATCCGTTAACAAAGTCTGTGTTTTTTTAATCATTGAATGTGCTGACTAGGCCTGATAACAAGTATTTGTTGATTTTAAATAATCATAGTCTTCTGTGTTGAAATAAAAAAGTAAGGCCTATTGTTCACGCACGCGTCTTTTGTCGAATGCATGCATCCTACAAATGACGATAGGCGATTTTTGCATCTTTGCTATGTCCACGCTGCTGCATGCAAGTGATACAAATAGTCAGCCACGCTCAGTATTGCCGTTTTAGTGACTTTGTCACTAGATCTAGTGAGTTTTTGATGTCTTTGGTGACATTTTTTTTATGATTTAGTGACAAAAAAATCTGGTGATTTCTAGTGATTTTTTCATGACCAACACATCAGTTATATAATATCGTACTGAAACATGCAAAACTTATGCTTCTTCTCTTGAATTTTTAGCCGCAACCACAAAAATTAATACAACCACAAGTTTCTACTTCTACTGCTATTCAATTCAATTCTAAACTCAATTTTAAGTCAATATTTCCTGATTAATGTCTCACTCAGTCTCCCGCAATATGTAGTAGTAGTAAAATGGCAACACTGCGTGCGTCTGACGAATCGGTCGAGCAGTGACTTTTTGCAGCACGCACCCGTACCGCATGACGAACGCAAGACGTGCGGCTGTCGCGACGTTGTCGCTTCGTGGACACATATTTCATTATTTCTACGCAAGATGCAAGCATTCGTCTTGAATCCGACAATTGTCGAAATCGTGCTTATAACATGCGGTTACGTTGACAATTGGCATAAGATGTAAGTTTTTTGACAAAATGTGAAAATCCTGTAATTTTGGTAACAAAAGTCAACTTTTTACGTTTCAATTATTAAATGCTACACTTACACTATTTATCAAATATTTACAATAATTTAAAGTACAGTTGAATCTAGTTACAGCTAATCTATCTTAGTTTAACTACTCAGTATTTCGACCTATGTCCAGCAGCGGACGAACATATGTAGATAGACTGATGATGATGACACGAGCTAATAATTTTTGTCCATCATTTGGTCCAGGGTCTATCTTGCAATTCTGCTGAAGTAATAACAGCATTAAAAAAATTATATCTATTTTATATAGAGGTTATAAAGTGGAATCCACTTTAATCGAAACAAAAATGTTAATTTCTACAAGTTATGTTGCTTAAAAATCAGTTAAAATTGCATTTAACTTATAAACTGCAAAAATATTATTCCAATCAATCATTTATGACTATAAATTTGGTTGCCGGCTTGGTTGCGAATTGGAAGAAATACTGTATTTTTTTAGTAACGGGTCTGCCTACTGCCTACAAGTCACCCCAAGGGTAATAAAGAAGCAAGAAGCAACACAATGGACAAAAAATGCTTAATATTATTGCTTTTACGAGTAGTATAATCATCTGAAAAATAAAGTTGGCAACCCTGGTCATGGGAAGTTTTAAATGCGTCACTTCCGTTGTATATTTTTCTTACGGTTTTAGTCGCATATTTTTTTCAGTTCAGTTCCGCAGCAAAATCCCTCTCTCATCCAAGCCTGCCGTAAGGAACTTCGTTCCAAAAACACCTGCAATAGAAATAATTTATTGAATTAAAAATGAAATTCTTTTTTATTATTATGTCGTCTCATATTATGCTCGAAACTGAAATAAGTATCACGGCAAAAATGCGAAGTATTCTCTAAGCCGTAGTTTCAACTAAATGTAATGTTTCGACACGAAAGTTAAAGTACAGAAGTATCTGCGCGAAACGGAACGTAACAAGAAATCGGCGCGAAACCCCCTACGCGGGCCTTTCAAAAATCATCACATTCGCGACCGAACTCGCGTTCCATTCCACAACGCAAGACCGCGGACCTTTCGCCGCACGCCGCGATCAAAACACCAAATAAAAAAGTAAACAAAAAAAATTAAACGTTCGGATTTTAAATAAGTTTAGTGACAAACGCAACTTCTTTTGTTTTTTGAGTGTGTGCAGAAGAAAAAAAGAAAATGGTTCGCAAATTCAGTGGTCTCCTGTGCTGCCTTTGCGTCTTTGGCATTTCATTGAGCGATAGTGCGATATCTGCGGACAGCGTAAGTTTAATTGCTTTGTTATTGATATTTAAAATACACTTTATAAATTGAAAAATATAATAATAGTTTAAAAAGAAAATTTGTGAAATAAAGTATAATTGAGAACAAATTACAAGCAACGCACGCTCATATTTATGAAACATAAATAAATATGTTATTATTCAAGACAACCCGAGAGTTTTGAAATAGAATAAAATTCAGACTCTGTTACCAAAATTAGGTAAGTATACCCGATATGATACCATACCAAGGCCCTTCGCCAGTTTTAAGAGTAATGTACGTTAAATTTAAGTATTAAAATTAAGGTGTTGTGAACTACATGATTTTTCTAGCAATATATATTTTTATAACAATATATAGCACAAAAAGTATATTGGTATTAATGCTGAACTATTAACGTTTGTGTTTTATTTATTTTTCAATTTTGCGAACATTGACGTAAGTCCGACACTAGCCAAAAAGCTGTATTTTGAGTAAAGTGTATCTAATCGTATGGTAGAAATATAAATGTTTGATTTTTTTATGTCAAATAAGTAAGCGCCGATAAATGCATTTACTTCCTTCCTTTTTATCGTGCAATTAGAGTACTTAGTTTTAAGAACGAACGTATTATTTCTTCGCGAAATATTATCTTTATAGTACGTTTTATGTAATATTTTTGTGATAAAGTGGTTCGACCTTTTGTGGTTGAAACTGTGAATGCTCCAATTCCCAACACATGGCCTTGAATAACCTGTCACACTACTACACAGCATTCTAATAGGTACAAATCTTGTATTACATGTAATTACTTCTATAGGAAATACGATTTATTTATTGTAAAATGTTATCGTTGTTTTTATATTGTTACATTATAATCACAATTTTAACCACTAAATATTATTTTCTGACCGCCTTCTCACCGGACGTCAAGCGACAATGTGGTTTAAAATGACAGCGTTTACAGAGAAGAAACTACTTTACTCACGATTTGAGGACACCTATATTGTATGTATTTTAAGAGATCGACTCGGGCAATATATAAGTACCCTTATTTGGCTCTACATAAAATGAAAATGGAGTCAAATCGTTTCTTTTAAGTTTTAGGACCGCCAACCATATAGGTACCTGTGTCGCATTTTCGAGTTTAAATATAAATTCCGATACTAAAAAGGGACTCGGTGGTATTAAATCGTGAAATGTTTGGTGGATATTTATTGGCGTGGAAGACTGAGGACCAAGTCCCCGATATGTTGATGTCGTTTTATACACCAAATTTATTAAAGCGAAACATGTAAACAATATATTTCTAATATAATGAATATTGTAACTAGATATTTGTATAACAGAAGTACAATAAGACATCCTGCCTGGCTAGCTAGTATTTCGGGAGATCGAGTTTCGCTTGGCGTTTTCTAAGATATTTTTCTACAAAAGAAATATACTTATACAGGGTTCTGTAAGGACCATAGGTTGATAACACTAACACTCGGAATATCACGGGTCGCACCAGGTCGAAGTTAGCAGGAATCACTCCCCAAGTGGGAATCAATATTGGGCCAGCGCAATCGAGCCGCGGAGGAGTACGGAAGCGTATTCCCGACTAACATTGCGAGTTATTGGAACGACCCAGGGTTTTTAGCGGGTAGGCGGTTACTTTGGTGACGAAGTCCCATCTCTCTCTCCTCTGGAGAAAAGGAGGAGGAGCTCTCCTCTGCGGGCTGGTATAATGCATACTGTTTGTCCTGGGACAAAGAATGACTAAAAAATGTTTAGAATGATGAATAGAACACGTATATTTCAGCTTAGTGCAGCTGTACTGCGTAGCCCTGTATTTGTAACACCACTGACGTTGATTTTGTCATAACCTGTGGAAACGAGATAAATATTCATAAATAGTCACATTGCAACTCAAACAATGCTCAATATGGACACAGTTGTTACGGAAATTATTCTCGTGATGATTCACAGCAGTCTGCGCCTATTTTAAACAGAATTTGACTTTTTCATATTATATTATTATAATATGTACGTTCTCTAAATACTTCACATAGTTAGGTCATTTTCCACTAATGTGTGGTTTCAAACCTTATCTGCACTTTATGTTTTCAAGTAAGTAAGTACAGATGCAGAAATTTGTTAATACTTGAAGAACCTTCGTGATAAAAACTACACATTTGAGGTAAAAACTATTTCAAGGACATTTGCCGACCTGCTTTTGGTTACCGAGATGGTTTATGGTCTTGACTCTCCTTGTGAGATAAAGCCCGGAGTCTAAAGTTCTAGAAACACAAAACAAATACAAGAACATGGTTACGCTGCTTAGTATAATTAACGATTCAAAATTAGAGTGTACGAGTAGTTTAAAAACTCTTTGCAGAGCCCGCTTGAGGAAGTAATAAATCTCCTCCTTTTGAGAGTCGGTTAGAAATGAGACAGAAAGACAAACTTTCACAAAGAAAGAGCATAAAACGTAAATCTATCAAGAAGGTTATGTGCAAGTTGAAGGATATCATAGAAATATAATATTACTCTTGAAAGGTTTCTGCTTTATCACGAATCTCAAGATTTAATCTGAGTGGATTTCTTTATTAAAAAGTATTTAGTGTTTTATTTCACTTTTAAAGAGTTGTATGACTGCGATATACTTTGGATCTTGTTCGGTTTATTTTTGTGCAATCACAAATAAGGTCAGCCAGGCTAAGAGACAGGGTCGTTTGACAAATTTTAATACATTGTAATTGCGACTGAAATTATAATAAAAGCAACAGTTTAATTGTTTTGCTTTTCGGGTAAAAGGGCAAAGCTGATGCCAAGGTGACATATTATGTAGTTTATTAGCAAATATGATGTTATGTTGTACAATTATTATGGATGCGAGAAGGAATCGGTATAGCCTTTCATGGAATAACTGATGAAACGGTGCACGTAGTTGAGTGGTAAATTATTTTCGTAATTAAGTATTGACTATGCTTGTACATGGGCCGTAAAGCAGTTGTAGAGCTAAAGTTCATTCCAAAAGTGCCCAATTGTGTAATCTATCTATTATAGCAACAACTTTAACTTTACTATATAAGGTAGAGAGCCTGTTAGGTATAGGATAAGTAAGTCTAGTCAGTCAGATCGATTTCGACAAAGGCAACCACGATCGCTGTTAAGAATAAAATGTTTTTTTTTTAATAAAGAATGACGAGACGAGCATGACATGTGCCTGATGGTAAGCACCATGCCTGCCACATAACAGCACAGTGGCACGCAGCTATTGGAACATGAAGAGTCCAAATCATTACCTAGCACTGCACTGCGCTCGTCATCCAAAGATCTAAGTTGTTATATCTCTCAGCCCTGTAATTTCTCTGGAAACATTGCCCTTCATGATGACCTAGGTTTGTTTGATTTTTGACTATACTACAAACATTATTATTTAGTATACTAGTATTATAAAAGCAGACCAAACAAATCACAATTGGGAAAATCCCCAATTGTGATTTAATGTGTAAGATACTCTTTGGGACCACCGAACCAGTAGGTTTATTTAGATAGATAGAAACACTTAATTGTTCACAACACAAAAAGAAAAATAAATAAACAATAAGATAAATTCTTAAATCTAGCGAAACAAACGGCGACCTTATAGCTAAGAGCGATCTCTTCCAGACAACCAGAAGATGGAGTGAGAATTTTAGATAGCAAAAGACGGGGTAAGGGACTATGTGCCGTAAAGTATCAAATACACATACATACATCCTAATACTTAAAAAAATTATATTACATTTTGTAGGTAAGTATAATATACTAATAGACTAATACAAACATTATATCATTAAGCAAGACAATTTGAAAAAGAGTAGGATCAGTGTGGTAAGAGTAGAATAGTTACCCTATTATAGTAACAAAAGATACATTTGATGACCGCCACCTCGTCTAATGTTAAGCGATGATAGGTTTACAAAACGTGCAAAGAAACCGATTCATTCTCGATTTGAAGAGCTATCGGTATTCATTATTATCATTATTCTTCGGTATCTTCTAAATCAACGTGCGTCATCTTTGACAACACCATCGGTTACCATTAGGGGATATCTAAACTATTCAATGTATCTTTTTTCTAAAATAAAAATAGCCGAAGTTACTTCTTAAAACTTAATTATCTGACAGTGAAAGCCTCGTTGAAATTGGTCTTAGCTGTTTCAGAAATTAGCCCGAAGAAACACAAACAGACATCCATAAAATTTAAAATTGTTTTTTATGCGACTGCCATATTTACTTTCGTATGCATTTAGTGAAAAGTCAATGATTTGGAATTGCAGATACTTCAGTTATATTTAAATATGCACAGATATACAAATCTGTATGGTTATAGCGATATTCATTGCTTTAAAAATACCAGGTGTCCCTTGAAATGTATGGTAGATAATAATTATTCTACCCGGAAAAAGTCGGAATGGGCCGCAAGCCTTCCATAGGTATAAATAAATGTACAAAGAAAATATAAACCACTCAAGAACTCTTATAGAGTTCGCAAAACAAATGCCACTTTAACAGTTATCCTACAGGCTCTATAAAAAGCTGAGCAATCATTACTGTCTTCTGATTTGGAGGTACATAATAATGCTTCCACTGCAATTACTGACCAAAGGTGGAGGTTTAATTTTCACCTTTCATAAAAGGAAGATAGGTATATCTTTTTATGAAAGTTCACCAATACTTCCGCCAATTGCCGACCTATTTAGTGGGATATATTACATACACTAGCTGTTACCCGCGACTTCGTCCGCGCGAAATAAATACTAAGGTAACTCAGGTAGTAACTATTTGTATACCTACTCAAACACATTACGGTTACTAAAAACAGCTTATAATAAAACAATTACATCAAAATCGGTTTAGTTGTTTAGGTGTGAAAGCATAAGAGACAAACAGACAAAGTTACTTTCATACTAATTAGGTATATGTGTATGGATTGCTTCATGTCAAGTGTCAAGATATAAAGTTCCATAGTTTTATCTTCAACAATGACGAAGTTCTAAATTATGAAATTTCATTCCCTATTTTATTTGTGTATGGTTCGGAAATATAAAATTGTTAGAACAACCATTTATTTGCTTCGTGTCAAGTGTCTATATACACTATACAGAGTTTCATGGTTTTATCTTCAACGGTTGGGAACTTCCATATTCATATTTATATTCATCCCCCATTGCAACCCCAATTTCATCCCAGTACAGTTCGATATTACAAAATTGCTAGAACAAACATTTATTTGCTTCGTGTCAAGTGTCTATACACAGAGTTTCATGGTTTTATCTTCAACGGTTGGGAACTTCCATATTCACATATTCATCCCCCATTTCAACCCCAATTTCACCCCCGTACAGTTAGAAATTGCAAAATTGATAGAAAAAATATTTAATTGTTTCGTGTCAAGTGTCAAGATACAAAATTTGATAACTTTGAAAATTACGAATTTTCACACAATCACACTTGATTCACACTTGTATATAGATAGATTACTAGCTGTACCCGCAACTTCGTCTGCGCAAAATAAATATTAAGGTAATAACTAATAATACAATTTCATCAAAATCGGTTCTGCTGTTTAGATGTGAAAGCGTAAGATACATTCGTCCCCCATTTCAACTCTAATTTCATCCCCATACAGGTCGAAATTACAAAATTGCTAGAACAAACATTTATTTGCTTCGTGTCAAGTGCCTATATACAGAGTTTCATGGTTTTATCTTCAAAGGTTGGGAACTTCCATATTTACATTCATCCCTAATTTCACCCCCGTATAGTTCGAAATTACAAAATTATTAGAACAAACATTAGTTTGCTTCGTGTCAAGTGTCTATATACAGAGTTTCATGGTTTTATCTTCAATGGTTGGGAACTTCCATATTCACATATTCATCCCCCATTTCAACCCCAATTTCACTTTCATACTAATTAGGTATATGTGTATGGATTGCTTCATGTCAAGTGTCAAGATATAAAGTTCCATAGTTTTATCTTCAACAATGACGAAGTTCTAAATTATGAAATTTCATTCCCTATTTTATTTGTGTATGGTTCGGAAATATAAAATTGTTATGTAGGTGTTACTGGTACTGGAGAGGAAATTAAACCACGTCACTGTATAAACTGCTGACTATATTGATCTTAATTATACACAAGTGACGCGGGGCGAGAGACTAATCGGTCTACCGCTGTCATCTGCTTATATACTAAATCTTACCACATAAGTACGTGCTCTTAGCCCCTACATACACCCTTTTCTTAAAAAAAGGAGAAAAACATAAGCTAACAACATAAGATAACAATCCAAAAAAAAAATGTACTTATATTACAAATTGTTTACATTATAAAATAACTATCAACTCGTCACATGTTTTTTCTGCTTGTTATGCACATTTCCTTCCGTGCTAACCTTGGCATATTGACATCGAAAACGCTTTGCTCACTCAGCGTTCTAGTTTGCACTAATGACTATTGATTTATATTTCCTATTACGTGACGCATATCACTTGCAATCCAATCTTTAAAATATACAATACCCTAATAAATCGCCAGAAGTTCCTTGTCGTATACACAGTACTTTTTCTGGGATTCCGTGGGCTTCTTTGCAAAAATAATCGAGGGTTCTCCAAAGACCCTTTTCCTTCTGTGCAATACCGCGCCTATACTAATGTCTGACGCGTCTGTCATAAGAACCTTGCCCCTGGACCCGGGTCCTATAACTTGGCAGCATTTTGTAAGCTTTCCTTACTTTTCAACGCTCTAATTGCCTCTATAGCCCATATTGTCCCTTTTCCTTGCACATTGTCTGTCAATATCTATCAAAAATTCTCTATACTCTTGCAGCGTTTGGTATGTATGCTCTATAAACATTTTACATACCCAAAAAACCTGCGTAACTACTCTACTGTCTCCGGTTTGAGATAGTCCTGAATAACCTTGACTTTGTCAGGCAAAGGACTTATCCCATTTTCCGAGACTTCGTAACATAAAAAAAACTATTTTACTTTTCTCAACATACATTTACCTATTTCAACTTTCATTTAATATATCTGTAAACGTTCAAATAACCTACGCAAATGCTATTTTATGCCAGGTTGCATTTTTCGAGCCAATTTATTATGTTATCTAAGTATCCAAGCAAAACTGATTGTTCAGCATTCTACTACTACCGCTATGATTGACACCAATATTTATTTGTTCTACGCCAGTTAACCCAAAGGTCAATCTCGTAATCGAAAATACCAAACGCGTAATAATTGCTATTTTTCTATATCCTCTGTACTAATTTTCTACCGTCAGCTTAAAATTCCTTGAACAATCGGCTCCAATTATCGGCTGCTTAACATCGCATAGCCCTTTTCTTGAACCGGAAATGGGATCTGCACAGCCACTCTGGATCACCTGGTGCCCTTTTCTTCCGCGAACCAGTCCTATTTTCGCTCCATTTTTGGCTGCTTCGGCTTCTTCCGCGTTCTTTGCCTTGAACCTTACTGCGTAGTGAAGCTACTTCTAACTCCAGCTTCCTGATCTGCTTGACTAGCTCCGTGAGAGGTAAATGGGGTACCTGTTCGTCACTCCCGGACACAGCAGCGATGTCGTAGCACGTGGTGTTCTCTAAAATTTTGTTCTTGTTGCTAAGTTCTTGTCGCTCAGCACTATCCTCATAGACCTGCAGCAGTCGGTCCTTCAGCGCCGTATACTTGTTGTTCACCGGCGTCTGGAATGAGTCTCTCCCCAATTTTGATGTAACCATCTTGAACTTTCCTCCATCCCCTTGTTTCTGCGATGCCATCACTGCTTCAAACTGGGCCAACCATAACCGCGGCATGTCAACCCAAAAATCTGGAAGTCTCGTTGACACACCTATAGCGGCCAGGGCACAATCAGCGGAATTCATTCGCTCGTCTTTCATGCCCTGCTGACCCACTTGCCCACTTACTGGTGCAGCGTGCGGAAACATTGTTCAAAAACAATTTACTAACGCAGTAACACCAACAAAAAAAATTCTGAATCTTCTCTTCAACTCACTGATCAATCGTCGGGGTCACCACTGTAACCACCACTGAATCACGTCGAGCTGGATCACGTCGGGCTGGATCACGTCGGGGTCACCACTGTAGGTGTTACTGGTACTGGAGAGGAAATTAAACCACGTCACTGTATAAACTGCTGACTATATTGATCTTAATTATACACAAGTGACGCGGGGCGAGAGACTAATCGGTCTACCGCTGTCATCTGCTTATATACTAAATCTTACCACATAAGTACGTGCTCTTAGCCCCTACAGTTAGAACAACCATTTATTTGCTTCGTGTCAAGTGTCTATATACACTATACAGAGTTTCATGGTTTTATCTTCAACGGTTGGGAACTTCCATATTCATATTCATATTCATCCCCCATTGCAACCCCAATTTCATCCCAGTACAGTTCGATATTACAAAATTGCTAGAACAAACATTTATTTGCTTCGTGTCAAGTGTCTATACACAGAGTTTCATGGTTTTATCTTCAACGGTTGGGAACTTCCATATTCACATATTCATCCCCCATTTCAACCCCAATTTCACCCCCGTACAGTTAGAAATTGCAAAATTGATAGAACAAATATTTAATTGTTTCGTGTCAAGTGTCAAGATACAAAATTTGATAACTTTGAAAATTACGAATTTTCACACAATCACACTTGTTTCACACTTGTATATAGATAGATTACTAGCTGTACCCGCAACTTCGTCTGCGCAAAATAAATATTAAGGTAATAACTAATAATACAATTTCATCAAAATCGGTTCTGTTGTTTAGATGTGAAAGCGTAAGATACATTCGTCCCCCATTTCAACTCCAATTTCATCCCCTTAAAGGTCGAAATTACAAAATTGCTAGAACAAACATTTATTTGCTTCGTGTCAAGTGCCTATATACAGAGTTTCATGGTTTTATCTTCAAAGGTTGGGAACTTCCATATTTACATTCATCCCTAATTTCACCCCCGTATAGTTCGAAATTACAAAATTATTAGAACAAACATTAGTTTGCTTCGTGTCAAGTGTCTATATACAGAGTTTCATGGTTTTATCTTCAATGGTTGGGAACTTCCATATTCACATATTCATCCCCCATTTCAACCCCAATTTCACCCCATACAGTTCGAAATCGAAAAATTGATAAAACAAACATTTAACTGCTTCGTATCAAGTATCTAGAGACAAAATTTGATAACTTTGAAAATCACTAATTTTCATACAACCGTTCACCCTTTGTTTCACTCTCTTAGGGGTTGAATTTCGCAAAACCCCGTCTTAGTGAGCGCCTACGTGCTAAAAGGGACCTCCATACAAAATTTCAGATTCCTAGCATTTGTAGTTTCTGAGATTCCTTGATGCTTTTCGCTTTTATAAATATAGATTTAAAAAAGTACAGCTTCTCACCAAATGCGCATACATTTCCTAGTTTTTTTGTCTATTTAAGTTTTCTGACTGTCTATCTGTACCACCTGTTTGTTCCGGCTCTGAAAGGGCTAGACATATTTTAACTAGACTTTCTGTGACAGATAGAAGAAGAAATAAAGTTCCGCAAAAACAAAATATAAATATATATGACATTCAACAATGTAGGTAACCTTCGGTCTACACCGAGGAGTTAGTTTTGAATAAATAGTAGACAAATCGTATATCATTGGTATAGTATAGTAATCAAGCGTTTTTTAATCTTTGATAGTAGATTACGACAGTGGTATTTCTATTAAAAACTTAGTAGTGATTTTGAGAAAAACAAATAAGAACTGATGAAACATTTGGTTTATCCACTAAAAGTTCTCAAGAAATTATTTTGCACGTAAATCTAGACAACACTCATATGGGTTTTATTCACTTCATACCATGAATGCACTACTGCGTTTAAAATACAATTATTATTGGCCCGTCTCATAAAACAGGTTTAAAGAAAATCTCAATCAATTACTCCAATAAACAAAGGAAACAACTAATTAGACGTTTCGTTTATGCAACTAGTATGTACCAACAGAAGTCAGGTGTCTGCAACAATTGGTGCGTGGAATCGCCGCAAGGTGAAAGTGAGTGCGTTTCGTTCGTAGGGTTGACATACTCACATGTCACATGAGTAGATAGTGAAAACTAATGTGTCTCGGCTCTGTGCGTTTCATATCTACGTACCAAATCCTATTAATGTTATAAATGTGAAAGTTTTGACATGTTTAACTCGGTCATACCAAAAAGACTAAACCAGATTGAAATATATAATATTGATATATGTACTCGTATTAATAGCATGGAGATGCACACCAGATTCATTATCATTTGAAAATTTTACGAAAACTTGACTAAACAGCTCTTTCTCAATTAACAAAATGTTACGTGGATGTAAAAAGTAGTCTAACAATTGTTTAGATTTCAAGTATCTATATTTCTTAAAATAAATTACTGGATGCTAAGAACATTCAAAATATTTATTCTCAAAATCTTGACCGTGACATTTGAATAACAAGTGAGAATGTTTTGTTTCCATAACAGTAATACCTATCTATATTTGAATATATGTGAAACAAAAACTTTGTACCTCTTTTTACGAAAATTATGCGTACTTTATGTGAAATTTCGCACACTTATAGTTTATTTAGAGATAGAGGGCAGAATTCTATTTTTTTTTTAAATTATGTATCAAATTACATTTAATCAATAAAAAAATATTATACACACTACCATGTATTGGACACACATACGCATTTACTCTTTTTTTTTGCTTAAATTATAATCGAATTTCCATTACAGGACGACCAATAGTTTAAATGCAGATATGATTTAACCAGGCTGAGCTTCTTTGACGCTAACCTAACGTTCGACGTCATTTAAAAACATCAACTGCTATAAAAAACAATCACAAAAAAAGTCTAAACTTTCTTTAGTTTATTTCAATAGTTCAATGTTTGGAGAGTGTAGATATATCGCAGTACTAACAGATTAAAACTAATGTCATTTGACAAACATATCACAGCAATACAGTATAATAACAGATTGAAAGTTAGTACAATAGCGTATAGTAGACCTGACCAAATTATATTAGCAGCCCTAACTGCTTCCAGCAATACTACTTGTAATTGTAGTTCACACCGTGTCATGCTTTTGTTTCTAAACGGGTTAACCGCCTAGTATTCTTACATTCATCGTCACAAAAAGAGTTTCAATGTATGGGAATATTTTTCATCAATAAGTACATAGATCTAGAGATTCAGTTGACTTGAATCGAATTATTATAGTTTATTCTTAAGCCCCTTTCTCGATTTTTATTTTTGTATTTCTTTTTACGAAATTGAAGTGAAACATTTTGTACGAAGTACTTAGGTGAATCATTTTTGTACGATTTATGAACGTATAAATTACATTGGACATTAATATAGTTTTTTTATAGCAAAGAGTGACGAGACGAGTAGGACATGTGTCTGATGGTAACCAACATGTCTGACACATAACAGCACAGTGACACGCAGCTATTGGAATATGAAGAGTCCAAATCATTACCTGCAACACTGCACTGCGCTCGTCACCCAGAGATATAAGATGTTTTGTCTCTATGCCCTGTAATTACACTGCGAACATTGTCCTTCAAACCAGAACACAGTAATGTTTGCACATTACTGCTTGGCGGTAGTAACTGATAAAGGTGTGGTACTTTCCCAGGCAGACTCTGAAAAAAGTCCTACTACTACAAAAGTAAAAGTTAAAGTAACATAAGCATCCCACCTTATGTTCCCACAACTGGGAGTAGGAGCCATTCATAAGCAGAGAATCAGAGCGAAATACTTGGCTTAGTGCAAGTCAGCGGATGACGTTATATTCTTGAAATATGTATTCTGAAACAAATCAGTTTCCTCTCGATGCCTTCTCTCACCATTAAGGCCAGTGGTGATGATAAGCGAGTAATCTACCATCTATCCCTGGGAAAATACTCAGAGGTACAGACAGAATTCGAAAATACCATCATGCGCTCGTAAAGTTGAACGTATGCAGACTACAATATTTACAAATACTTAAATCTTCCATAATATTTTAAGTTAGTGTATGATTTTTAATTAAATACCTAATTGGAAACAATAAAAAACAATACATAAATGTTACATCAAAATATTGTATTTCTAAATTTTTCTCCATTTTGAGTACGAACTAGTATATCATCAATACAAAAATTGAAATTTGTAATAAGTTGTGCCATGACTTTTTGTCACCTTAAGACAATACAATTACACTTGACCAGGTAGACAATTCAGAAATGTTAACTATTTCTGCAACAAGGCAAAATGTTTGCGATACCTGTTGCAGTTGGATCGTCGTTTCTGTGCAAATCGAATGGTAATTGTGTATAAATAATTAATACTCCAACATGCGTAAACGATTTGAACAGACTAGATGTACACGTGCACAAGCATTAAATTACTTATGTTACCATCTTTGCAGGAATCCCTTTATATTTTTTTTTTTATATTTTGGACTTCTAAACAAATTTCAATTTTTAACAAATTTTTACGAATATAGCTTACTTTATCCCAGATTTGGATAAAGAGTTCTGTAGTCATTTTACAATGTAAAGATGTTTGTAACCGATTTGGATTTGGCAAATATATTATCAGAAGGAATGTTTTAATAGAAATAAAAATAACTATAACAAGATATACATAATTAATACGTATAAAACCCCGTCCCCGTTTAAAGAACATTTCACATAAGGATAATTTTGTCGTACATTTTAAAAGATAGCAACACGTTTGACCATAATAATAGCGCCTATTAATCATTGTCGAGCACTGCACTGTGCTCGTCACCCAGATTTATTTCTTTGTCATATAGTGAGAAATTTTCAGAAATATAAAATTGCACCCTATTGCACCCCAGGTGACGCAGATTTTTAATTTCATTTTTAAAAGTTCTTTTGAAGTTACGTCGATTACATCGAAAATTTCTTGTGTTTTGATAAAAAAAATTGTGACAAATATTTTCACAGCACTAGCTCGCGTAAGCCTAAATATTCTGAATACGACGATATATGGCACAAGCGAAACAGCGGGGAGAATGAGAGGCATCTTGTAACATAACATGTTTAAACGCAAATAAAAGGGACTAAAATGTATGCTGGGGTTATTAAACACCGGAATTTCCAAACGAAACAACGGATTTTTATTTTATTGTTTTGTTTCGTGAATGTGCTCAAAACGAGTTAGGATAACAAGCATTTGAGGGTTTCTTCTTATTGATTTTTAAATATTGTTTAGTGAGTCTGATGAAACTCAAGGGGATTTTAAAAAACGCTTAATAGAAAAAAAAAATGCACTTTTTTTTCGCTTTGAATAACATAATTATAGCAAACAGAGGCAGGTCTGGTTCCAAATCGGTTAAAATGTTTAGTTTCACTTTTGACAAATATGAGTAGATTTTGTAATTTCAACGGATCTTTAGACTTTAGTCCAGAGTTTACCCGATAATTTCTTTCATTCCCGAGCGTGATGCTTGAGGTCCATTTACACGAAAAATCTGTCTATGGTGCACCAAAAGAAGTTTTCACTTCAAAATATACTGTGATTTGCAAACATTAAACAGATATAATAAACCCGAATGTTAATTAGTTTCATAGATAAACAAATGAATATGTATTAAAATACCTGGAGGCAGTGCAGCATTTAGTAGAAGTATAATAGCCTGAAAAAAAGTAAATAGATATTTATCATTCGCATGACACAACTTCTTACAAATTTCAATTTTTGTATGGATGATATACTCGTTCGTACTCAAATAGAATAGAAATAAAGTGGCCAAGTGCGAGTTGGACTCGCCCATGAAGGGTTCCGTTGCAGCAAGTAACATAATATACATAGTACACATAGTTCTTGTAGTTCGTTGTAACTTTGATCGAAGTTTTAATAATAGTGTATTTATGACGTACTAAAAAAAACTACTCATCAGATCGAACCAATCAAACCAATTTTCGTTGGTAGTTTTTATGGTAATGTACATCATATATTTTTTTTAGTTTTTTCATTCTCTTACTTTAGAAGTTAGAGGGGGGGGGGGACACACATTTTACCACTTTGGAATTGTCTCGCGCGCAAATTATTCAGTGTAGACAAAAACTATTTTACAAACCTCAACATCATTTTTGAAGAACTATCGATAGACATCCCTATAAACCTACACGTTTGATGAAAAAAAAATTTTGAGTTTCAGTTCTAAGTAGGTATGGGGGGCAACCCTAATTTTTCTTTTTTTAATTTTTTTTTGTAAAAATCTTTATGCGGTTCATAGAATACATCTACTTACCAAGTTTCAATAGTGTAGTTCTCATAGTTTCGGCAAAAAGTGTCTGTGACATACGGACGGACAGACAGACAGACAGACATGACGAATCTATAAGGGTTCCGTTTTTACGTCTTACGGAACCCTAAAAATAGAAAAAAATATTTTGATGCAACATTTATGTATCGTTTTTTTTAGTCAAAGTACTTTATTCTTAAATGTACAATTTACACGTTAATAATTATTGTTTCCAATTAGGTATTTAGTTATAAACGCATACACTAACTTCAAAATAGTTTGTATTCAATCAATATTTTATTTTTGAGAGAAATTTAACAGCATGTCTAACAATTTGACATGAGTTTTCATCCATTTCCTACAATTACCTGTCATGTTGAAAACGTATCATTGTGCATTCATCATAAATGTGATTTCTTGTGTAGAGAACAAAACGTGGATTCCAATACGTTGAATGTTAAATGGCAAATCTTCTAAATATTACGTCGGATTCAACAATGAACTTTTAAATGTGTCGTGTCCGCAAATCAGCCGGCGTCGGGCGTCCTACACAGATCCTTATAAAGCGGTAGACGCGGCAAGGTTACACCCACCCACATCACACTTGGTGACTCAATCTATGAGCCTTCTGTCATCCACTTTGGATCTATCTTTTAAAAATACAAATGTTTTATTTCAGTCAAATAAAATATAAATCATATGCAAACAAACATAACTTTAGATTCATTAATTTAGTATCCACGAGCGTCAATTCCCTGAAAAGTACCGATCAGGCTGTCAGTATTTCTAACCAGGGCAAATTTTGGTCCAGATAGACCTGACTGGAGATCTCGCTCACTCTCCCTGAGAAAACGTAAGACGACCTTTGCCTCAGAACCCCAGGATCCTACCATTTCACAACAAGGAATATAACAAACTTGTAGGTTTTACATGCATTATATTGTCTTGAAGAACTAAAGACTTTGCCTTCGCCAACTTAGCCCCATTTCCTTTAAGACTCCGGAGAATTTCGTCGGTGTACCAAGGAAGATGGTTAGCTCACGTCAATGCTTGTAAGAGGAAACGTATAAAAACCTCAACTTGGATATCGACGCAGGAGTCATCGCCTCCGTGTCGAATAAAAATAAGAGCTAAAACTGGACACTAAAAAAACTATAAATACACCTTTCCAATTACAGTAAAAGTGGTGTTATATACTCGTACTTATAGCACTCTTTGTAATCAATCCTAGTGTATGTTGTAGTGGTAGGTCTCTATGCAGAGTCTGCTTGGGGAAATACCACAGCTTTGCTAGTTAAACTACCGGCAAGCAGTAATGTTCCAACATCACTGTGCACAGATAAATCACAAGCCAAAGAGATAACTAACTCACCTTATATCACCGAATGGCGAGCGCAGTACAGTATAACGAACAATGATTTGGATTCTACAAGTTAAATAAAATCTGCGTGGTATTATGCTGTTGAGTCCGTTTCATCTTACTCGTCACATCAACTTGTGAAAATAGTTTAAATTAAATGGATTTATCAAATTATTACTCTTGTTTTGTGGAGTTGCTTTAATCTACACAAATAACGCGTAAAAATGCGTAGGCGCATAATTTCTGAATGACTGCGCTAAATTGGGGTTTTTTTGATGTTCGTTACAGACAGAACAAGACAAAAATCTTACTCTCAAATCTCTTGTTTTTTTTAAAATCTGATACCTACCAAATTTGAAAACTGAGACATAAGACTGTAACAGGTCAATATTTCGTTCAATATATCGACAAAATATTAACAAGTTGAGGTTCAGTTCAATTGTTGAACAAATTAATTGCACATGCATTCGTTCGCGGAGTCCAGTAATGTAAATCCATTCTAAAATTACAGAGAGAGCGTCCTTTGTATGTTTGTGAATTTCAAGTAACAACAGTAACGACAGTGGTTAGCTTAAAAAACTCATAATTTTGTGATTAGTGCGCAACACCAACACACAACACTATCTGACCCCAAACTAAGCAAAGCTTGTACCTACTATAAGAAGCCTGACAGCTGGTATAAAATACTTATGTAATTTGTAAATACACACTACATGGTATAAAATACTTATGTAATTTGTAAATACACACCACTACATGGTATAAAATACTTATGTAATTTGTAAATACATACAATACATACATAGAAACACCCAGACACAGAACGAATAATTGTATTCATAACACAAATATTGTGTGATGAATTGTATGATACACTGTGTGAGAATCGAACCCACGACCCTCGGTTTCGTAGGCACACTTGGTACCAACTAAGCGATGAGGCCAGATTTTTATTATTAAAAATATTGTTTGATTTATTTTTAACTTTTCCTTAAAGTCATGTGTTTCCTAAAACTAGACCGACAATTTCCTAACTAAAACACCTATTTAGTAGATCTAGCAACGGACCAATTAGCAAACCGCCGGAAAGTAAACCGTATTATCAGCTGCATAAAGTTGATCAATACTGATAGGTTGCACTGAAATGCACGGATGTGAAGCTGTCCTGGCGCAATATGCCACAAGTTGGTTATGTAAGACTACCAGCTGATCAAGTGTAAGCTGTGTCTGAGATTCATTAAGTGGACTGATATGTTACTAAATCTATAGTCCGTGTTAACTCTCAACAAACGAAGCAATCAACGCTTTTACAAAGAAGTTTCGTCGGCAGTTAATTAAATATAATAGAATAGTTTACATTTTAGGGCACATCACTTAAATGCAGCTTTTTCTTTGAGTGATGAGACGAGCAGGACATGTGCCTGATGGTAAGCAACATGCCTGCCACAGTGCACAGTGACACGCAGCTATTGGAACATGAAGAGCCCAAATCATTACCTAGCACTGCACTGCGCTCGTCACCCAGAGATCTAAGATGTTATATCTCTAAGTGCTGTAATTTCTCTGGAAACATTGCCCTTCAAACCGGAACACAGTATTGTTTGCACATTACATAATGTTAATTTTTGTTTTACAAATGTGTCTAGTGTCTACTAACAGCGTTTTATCCACGTAGCTCCAGTTTCCTTCATTTTCCCGGGATAAAAATGCTTATGTGTACACACACACACTACACACTAGTGTGGTTCACTATAATCTAACTGTATTCCAAATGTTAATCCGATCCATCCAGAAATTCCGACGTGGTTCAGCAACATATATCCAAAATTTGATGTACAAAATATTAGTAATACGTTTCATGTCTTGTTTTAACTGCAAAAAGTACTTTTTATGATAAAAAGCATCTCTAATTTGTCCAGGATGTATTATGTTAGTCCTATTTTTGTTTACAAGAAAAAACTTTTCACGACTTGAAAAGTTCAGATATACAAGTTTGGAATAGGCCATATATTAGTTAATAGCTGACCTCGCAAAGTCATTCAGTCGAATGAAACGTCGAAGTGACACGATACTTTGCGTCAATGAATGAGGGTTAAATCCTTAGAGTATGGAATACAATATAGAGTTACAAACTTAGAGTATGGAATACAATAGTTAAATCATTTATTTGTTTCTGCTTCGTAAAAAATAATAAAATTGCGATTATAAACGGAAAAATGTAGAGTGGGGCAGTCTAGTGAAAAATGTTTTACAACCAGTTCTCATACCTAATACACAAAAATGAATCCATTTGACTAACCTCATGGCTTAGTTGGTAGTGAGTCTGCCAATGAAGCCGTCGTTCATTGGTTCAATTCCCACCTAGAGCAAACATTTGAATGATGAATACAAATATTTGTTTTGTTTCTGGGTTTTTCATATTTACAATTGTATAAGTATTTTATCAGGTTTCTGTCTCCCCCATAGTACAAACTACGCTAAGTTTGGAGCTAGTTAGTGTTGTGTGAGGAAAATCTACTAATATTTTTTTATAATTTACATTTTAAACGGTCAAGCCGAAATGGGACATTTTTGATTTTTAAGAAAAAAAACCTATTTTGAAATAATATTACAATATTCAACGAAGCTTAGTCGAGAGTAGTGCTTCGTCGTGCTTTTAGTGAGTATTTAAATAAAAACGAAAATATCGATAATATATTTTTAATAAAACGTTATCTAGTAAATTTATATTGAAAAGGCGAATAATAAAATCCAATTTCAAAACGTATGTCTACATTCGGTTTCTATATCATTTTATTTTCAAATTATTTTTTGCACTAAACGTATATTATGTTTACCCGAGTTCATCTATCTATTCGTATCTAACATCGACGTGTAGCGTTGCGCAAGAGTCGATATGTAGCAAGCCTCCGAAGTAGAAGCGACCCAGACCCAAACTCACGCTAATATGGAGCTAATAGAGCTCGTTGCTCAAACTCTTTCGAAAGTTAACTTCGAGTTTGAACACTAGCACTATTTATCAGTACTACTTATTCTGTTCCTTGAGAAAAAATTACAAAATAGTTGACTACCTCTTATGTGCCATAATGCGTTTATTGTCCGTGGTAATGAAAGTGCAAAATGGCTTTTTGATGTAGGTTACTTTTAGATTGGCGTTGTATTTTATTTTTTATTTGTGCTGTCGAAGAATTCAAATAATTATTATTAAGATACGACTTTAGTGTGTCAAGCTTTATTTCTTAAAATGACGAACATTTTATTAGTTTTCTTTACATATACGAAAAAGTTTGAAGAATTACATAAAAAAATTATGTGTATTATTTTACCTAGGACCACAATTTAAAGCTTTGGACTCCGTCATTGTCAGCCTTTAACAGGCTACTGCTCCGTTATATACATATTTAAAACTTATGTTAATGTTAGTTAGGGCTCTATGCCTTGTGTGTTATGTTTCGTAAGCAGTAGATACCATGTAAGCCTATAACCGCCATGCGTCCAACATAACGCTGCAAAACTACTGCTGCACTAAGGTTTCTCTACGCCACTGAGTACGGGCATTTATTATACTAGGCTGCTCCAAAATAGTATGCTCTATAGTACGTACGTGATGTGTCATAGAAAATTGTTTCGTCATTTACAAAGTAAAACATAAAACTGTAAATACGAGTACTTAAAAATTTACTCAAGGCTTACACGAGCGAAAAACCTATCAAATACCAATTTGAGTAACTACAGTAAAATCGAATGAACATTTTTCGAGATTTGTGACACTGAAGACCTAAGGGATACGATAGAACTTTTTCAACTCGGTGTTGGTAGTACGATACAAGTATTTTAAAATACTATTAGAGTATGTGGTAATTCACATTCTAAATTTGAATATTAAAATCATGTCAAGAGTAATGTCATTAGTCTGATTATGTGAAAATCCTTGATTGGACGACTTTATATGCTCCACTGCGTCGGCTGGCCCGTCAACTTGTGCTTAGCTGGTCGAGTTAACCTTGCGTCAAGTTATTCTGCGGTGGACAATAGTACGTGCCACAAACATGTAAATAGGCCGCGTGGAATTAGTTACAGATATGTACATACTGGAATAGAAACTGGTAGGGGTCTATTGTTTTGTATAATATGACATTCTTTCATTTTTGGAGATTTCATCCATATATATGGTAATATTAATATATTTATTGTTCGCAAAGAAAGTACATAAGTTATATTTACAAATTGTAGAGCATAACAAGGAATACTGATAATATGAAATACAGGGGGCCCAAACTAGGTAAAGCCAGAATTTGTGATGCTCTGCGTCGGTTTACAATATTTACTTTTAACACAGATCTTAGTACACATACATCTAGATAATATATAATACAGTCCTTCAGTTCTGTTTGAACAATTACAAAGGCGATTTCGTTGTCAACCTGGGACAGTTAGTACCACACCTCATACCGTTATCTACCACCCGAGATTACGTGCGCTTCAGTTGAAGCTATTTTTAACACGATTTTATTAATATGGTATGTACATAAGTATGTATTTATGAATCTATGTAACGGAATCTTTGAACGAGATTTTCACCACTTTCTAAACAACGGATTGATTTGAAACTTTGCATACTTATTAACGACTAATGACATCGCAAAACTTTTTAGTTAGATTTTCTGTATATGGATATTTTGTGGTATTTTTTTAACTATTAATTATTTCTATCGAACTTATTGGGTCATGCAACCCATGTTAAATGTATCAAGGTCACGATCGTAGTGCAGTGCTGGTCAGGTATTTGTCTACTACCTCATTAAATACGTCAGTGCTGTTACAATTATCAGAGCATTGCCCATAAATATGAATCTGTGTCAAAATATAGGAATCTACATCTACAAAATAGCACGATAAATATTCCTTACGCTTTGATAACAGGATTCATGCATTTTAGCTTAAAGTTCAGTTTTAGTATATCATCGTCATCATCATCCACAGCCTTCTCTATCCCACTGTTGGGTATAGGCCTCTCTCTTACTATGCCATCTGCCTCGGCCCTGTGCTAATCGAGTCCAGGTTCGACCCACGATGTTTATAATATCGTCGATCCATCTTGCTGGTGGACGTCCAACGTTCCACATTCCCTGCCTCGGCCACCACATTCTGTCACAATTTTGGCCCACCTGTCGTCACACCGCCTAACAGTATGTCCTGCCCAACTCCATTTCAACTTTGTCACTGCTTTGCCGACGTCCTGAACTTTGGTTCTTCGTCGGATTTCAGTGTTACGAACTCGATCTTGTAGTTTGATGCTGAGCTGACCTTTCCATGACTCTCTGTGCTTTAAGTATATGGGACCGATTAATTTACTTATTACATTTTGTTATAACAAGGCTGGCGCCACTCTCATATTACACCCGGTTTGTTTGACTCCGTAAAAACACCTATAAACAGTTTCTAAGTTATGTATAGATTAGTTCTACATAATTTAGATCGTATTTTAAGATTAAAACCCAAAGAGTCAATCATCGCTACTATCTCATAATATGCAAATGAAATTACCGTCATTTACATAAAATTTTATGGACAATCATACAAAAATTCTAATCAAACGAAGTAGGTCACAAAATTCACGCATTCGTAGTTCCCAAGAGCAGCGATGCAGCGTCGCCAGACAATAGGCAAAAAACATGTTTTTCATTGTACTTTTATTGTTTGACCATGTCCGATCTCCCATACCAATGGCTTTATTTATTATCAACGCTGTTGTGACAATAGTCAAAGCGTTTGGTTAATTTTGTTTTTCATTTTGTTTTAACTCATATTACTACAGTCGAGATAGACATAAAACTAGCCTGAAATAGAAAAAAATCCGGGGAGCGATTTTTTTTAATGAAACGTCGGGGAGGGTTGGAAGTATAAATCTCGATTTTCTAACTAATCCCGCTAGAGGGTTCGCCGCTATCTTGTTTTAAAGTTTTTGTGAAATAACTCGTTAATTTTCAACTTTAGAGCAGAAATGATGGTTACCAAAGTTGTTGAAAATTTAATTTCTCACAAGTTTGCTTAACAACAATAACAACACTAATCCAAGGAACTCAAAGATCCAAGGTACTAATAATAAAACTTCATTTGCCCAAGTAGTTTCTACCAATACCCACCATGTAACAGCAAATGACAGTGACAAAAAATTAGACCAGATCCTCAAACTAATGAACTCGTTTGATGAACGATTAAAGAAATTAGAAAATAGCAAGAATTGTGCCATATCCAGGAATAAGTAATGGCTAATTTAAAGATCATGACTTGGAATTCCAACGGGCTATTGCAACATCAAAACGAGTTACAATTAGTCCTAGACACAAAAAACATTGACATATGCTTGATATCAGAAACACATTTCACTAAACAGTGCTATGTAACATTCAGAGGTTACAAAGTTTACCATGCGCTGCATCCTGATAATACTGCAAAAGGTGGAAGTGCAGTCATTATCAAAGAAAATTTATTTCATTATGAAGAATACAGGCATGAAGAAAGAGAAATACAATCCGCAGCCGTCTGTGTGAAAACCAAGCTATACACCCTCACAGTAGCGTCAATCTACTGTCCACCAAAGCATGCATTAAAAAAGGAGCAATATATAAATTACTTAAACCATTTTAATAACCGATATATCATTGGAGGAGATTTCAATGCTAAAAATCTATATTGGGGCTCTCGACTTACGAATACTAAAGGAAAAGAACTTTTGTCTGCAATACAGCTAGTTAATGGTGACACAATTTCCAGTGGCCATCCATCTTACTGGCCTACTGACCCAAAGAAAAAACCTGATTTAATAGATTTTTTCATATACAATAATATATCAAGAAACTACATCAATACGGAACATTGCTTTGATTTGAGCTCAGATCATTCTCCTGTAATTTTAACTGTTAGCGATAAATTCGTATATAGAGAAAATAGTCTGAGTCTAGTTAATAAGAATACAGACTGGGAAAGCTTCCAAAAAAATTTAGATGAAGTAATAAACTTAAATGTTCCACTCAAAACACCGGAACAATTAGATACAGAAGTCGAAAAGTTTGTGGAAAACATCCAACAAATAGCCTGGAAAAATACACCAACTCTCAAAAAGAGAGTGAATGGTACTAGTTATCCTATGGAAATTAAGCAGTTAATAGCTAAAAAAAGGAAACAAAGAAAAAAATGGCAAATGACACGTTTCCCAGGTGATAAAACCTTATTAAACAAACTAACAAAAGAACTTCAAGCGAGGATTAAAACTTACAAGGATGAATACATGAATACTTACCTTCGACAACTATCCAGCGACCACAACTCAGACTATTCTCTTTGGAAGGCCACAAAAAGCATGAAACGGCCAATAACCCATATTCCTCCCATTAAAGAAGAAAACGGGAAATGGGCTATTAGTAACGAACAAAAAGCCAAAATATTTGCGCGTCATCTTGAAAACATCTTCAAACCTAACGAAGAAAACAATATGAGTAACTTAGATAATACGGACAGTGTATTACAAGATAATATAGATATAAAGTTAGTTACACCAAAGGAAGTTTACAAAGAAATAAAACTGAAAATTAGTTTAAAAAAGTCTCCAGGATATGATCTTATTACAGGAATGGTCCTGCGATATCTCCCACGTAAAGCAGTTGTTAAACTTACCACACTCATCAATGCTGCTTTTAGATTAAAGTATGTTCCTGATCTGTGGAAAGTGGCCGAAGTCATAATGATAAAAAAGCCAGGGAAACCTCCGAATGAAGCCACGTCTTATAGGCCAATCTCTCTGCTCCCTGTGATGTCTAAATTGTTTGAAAAATTATTACTAAAACGATTAAAACCTATAATTGAAAGTAAAAATCTCATACCGAGCTACCAGTTTGGATTTAGAGAGAAGCACTCTACTATAGATCAGGTTCATAGAATCACTAACATAATAGAACGAGCCCTAGAAGAAATGAAAGTATGTACCACAATATTTTTAGACGTGGCACAGGCTTTTGATAAAGTGTGGCATGAAGGGCTAACACACAAACTAAAATTAATGTTACCCAAGCAATTCTCAGATATATTACAATCGTATATATCAAATAGAGTATTTCGAATAAAACAAGATGAAGCCTATTCCGAACTCAAGGAAATCAAAGCTGGAGTACCACAAGGAAGTGTACTAGGTCCCATCTTATACCTGTTATATACTTGTGATATACCAACACTAGAAAATACTACTATTGCGACATTCGCAGATGACACTGCGATTTTGGCACTAGGTGACAATCATGCAGAAGCTACAGAGATGGTGCAATCCGCAATTAATAAAGTCTATGACTGGACGAAAAAATGGCGCATCAAACTGAATGAATCTAAAAGCGTTCATATAGATTTCACAAATAAAAAAGTAAAATATCATCAAGTTTTCATAAACGATCAACCCATACCTTATGAAAACAAAGCTAAATACCTAGGTATGACTCTTGACGCGAAGCTACGCTGGAAGGTTCACGTCAAGAAGAAAAGAGAGGAATTAGCGATACGCTACAAAAATATGTATTGGCTACTTGGAAGAAAATCTGTATTGTCAGTACATAACAAGATCTTATTGTATAAACAAGTCCTAATGCCAGTATGGACATATGGTATACAGTTGTGGGGCTGTACCAAACCAAGCAATATTGAAATTGTACAAAGATTTCAGAACAAAGTGCTAAGGGACATTGTCAACGCTCCCTGGTATATAAGAAATGCTGACATTCATCGAGACCTAAAGATGGATTCTGTTAGTGAAGTGATACGTAAATATGCAGAAGCTCACGAACAAAGACTTCATTACCATGTTAATGTCGAGGCAATCCAGCTCCTTGACAACACTGAGTTAGTGCGGAGGCTTAAACGGACAAAACCATTTGAGTTGACTTAGTGCAAATTAAATTAATACCTGTGTTCAAAGTGCAGTGTTAGTGCAATTTAGATTTATAAATATTAAATACAAAGTACACATGAACGATGTGACTTCACCTTAATAGAGACAATAAGAAAAGTGCTTATGGACACAATCTTACAATTATTATTATTTAGCAAACTAAGTCATAATAAAATTACTCATTAGCCTAGACTTTCCGAATTAGGCTAGATTGTAATGAATATATTAGTCACCAAGTTGGTTGGTGAATAATTATTAAATAAAAAAAAAAAAAAAAAAAAAAACAAGTTTGCTTCATATAGTTTTTACGCTAGGATCAATATTTGCAGAGTTATACTATCAAGTTTATCAAAAAAATCGTAATGGGTGCAATTTCATTTTCTTCAACTTTGGTTCTCGCACTTTGTTTACTTATTTTATTTTTAGTATTTGTTGTTACAGCAGCAATAGAAATACATCATCTGTGACAATTTCAACTGTCTAGCTATCATCGTTCTTGAGATACAGTCTGGTGATAGACAGACGGACGGACGGACGGATGGACAGCCAAGTCTCAGTAATAGGGTTCCGTTTTTACCCTTTGGGTACGGAACCCTAAAAAGTGCGAGAACCGAAGTTGAAGTAAATAAAATTGCACCCATTACGATTTTTTTGATAAACTTGATAGTATAACTCTGCAAATATTGATCCTAGCGTAAAAACTATATGAAGCAAACTTATGAGAAATTAAATTTCCAACAACTTTGGTCACCATCATTTCTGCTCTAAAGTTCAAAATTAACGAGTTATTTCACAAAAACTTTAAAACAAGATGGCGGCGAACCCTCTAGCGGGATTAGTTAGAAAATCGAAATGTATACTTCCAAAAACCCTCCCCGACGTTTCATAAAAAAAAATCGCTCCCCGGAATTTTTTCTATTTCAATGTCTGCCCCTACTGCGCTATATTTTTATTATGTTCATGTGAATATTCAAAAAGATACAGCTTCATATCAAGGTAGTCGACACAGTTGGTTGTTAGGAAGTTAGCGCTGCTTTACACGATCTACTCTCTGCTAATTTGTGTGTGTTTGGGTTTGTTTGACGTCACAAACATTTTTTTTTTTTGCCGTTTGTCTTAATAAAAAAAATAGAAGGCTTTAAGGTTCACGTAACCTTTGAGCTTTGAGCCAATATTTGGAAGACTTTGCATCGAAACTTTACGGCGAAACGCATTGTGCGTTTCGCCCCAGATGTAAAAAGGGATTTGGTACTATTTTATCATGTATGTGATTGTGTATGATAAATGCATATCAACTGAACGTGTTTAGTTTTTAGCCGTTTATGGTATCAAATAGGTATCGAATTAGTTTTCTTTTGTTCCATTCCATTGATATTATTTATTTGATTTGGATTTTTTAGCAAAATGCATGATTTGAGATATATTTGGAATTGACATTATCAAATTTTAATTATCTAGATGTCCTCAAAACCAATGTTGCTCATCATTAAATTCATGCGTTAACCTGTTTTAAGTTTAGTGCGGAAACTTCTGAACAAGATCATACCGAACTGGATGAGTGTTATTAATTTTAATGAGGTTATCCCTGCAATTGGGAAACACTCTTGGCCTAAAAAACATCCCTACGTCATTCAGAAATTTTAAAGACGAAAGTTGTAAAATGTGTTAAAAGGAAGTCAATGTATAAGTAGTTTAGAATAATGCCCTCCGTCTTCCACGAACCCAAACTTCTGTTTGACAATAGAGGCCATCTAAGGCTAACTGGCACATAAACTTTATAAAAAAAAAAAAAACAAGCTTGGTAAATCAGGATATAGTACTAGTACTGAACGTATTGCTTTTTTGTTTCAGGAACAAAGATGTAAAAACCCACCGACAGCTCCACAGAAGATCGAGAGAGTCATCACATTATGCCAAGACGAGATCAAACTCTCTATTTTACGAGGTAAGCTTAACTAACCAGCTTATCACAGCAAAACTTGCAACGCAGAATTGTTCTAGTATAAATTCAACCTAGGAGACTTTGCGACTTCTCGTAACCGCGTGCACATTAATATTTTTGTTTGAATCATAATTCTCCAAAGTTAGTGCACATATACCACTCACGGTCAATGCAAATGAAAAAAATTACAGAAGCGGATGATGTCCTTGAAATCACTTAGGAAAACATCAGCATACTAACTGTATAAAACTCGTCTTTTATAATATTCAGCCTTACTGAGTTGCCAGATTTTCAGTTTTTTTAGTCGGACCCGACTACAAGGCTGGCAAAACCCCATAGATTTCAATTATTGTATAGTCAAATCAGTTTAATTCTATAGTGGTATAACTCTTGGCAGAGTCCACCTGGAAAAGCACCACACTGTTACCAGTTATTCTACTACCAAGTACTAAATAATGTGTAGGCATTAGGACATTACTGACTTAGGTACTGAGCCTAACTGAATTCCGATTTGAAGGACATTTTTTCAGATAAATTACAGGGCAAAGAGATGAATCATCTTATAATTATCTCAGGGATGAGCACCGTTCAGTGCTAGGATTCGAACTCTTTGTAATCATGTAACTATGTGAGACTGTACTTTAGATCAAGCATGTTACTTACTACTTAACATTAAGAACATGTTTTGCGCGCTACCATCACTTTACTGTAAAAAATCTTCATTTGGAATATTTTAACATTTTTTGTAGACTACAGAGTGTTGTTTATACATTTGACTTACTTAATTAAAATACTAATTATAACCTGTGTATTTGTAATCTTTATCTTAAATACTTAATATGAAGTAAAACCTCCAAATCCCACGTTCGGAACTCGATCGGCGGCGGTCAAGCGTTGTCAAGGTCGCCGCGCGCACGCAACACCTGGTGAAAGTGAACGACTTTGCCGACTCGTAACTGTGGAGGATAGGATCGCCATTCAAATTGTATCTACTTACCGCTCTATCAGATATGTGTTTACTTTGAAGCACTACAATTGAGTAGTGGAAGGACTATTCACAGAGTCCCTCTGTAGTCTGTAGTACTCTAGAGTATTGACCAGTTTCTATATACACACATTTTTAGATACACAGAACAGCACATTTACATTAATACGATTGCACCAAGTGTAAAGGAAATAAAGAGCAATTAACCGTTTTAAGGTTAAAAAAATCCTAAAAAATAGTATGCAGTGCGTGCATACTAGTTAGTACTTCTTCTCTTTAGTCCTCGTGCAAAAAAGTCTTACTTCAACCAAGAAGTATTAATGTGAAGTTAGTTACAATGTTCATTAAAATGTTGACTAGCTAACTTCAGGGTGTCGATTTTTCGTGACGGTGTGTACGCCGTATCCTAAAAATGAACTGTAATAATTTTTCCCTAATACCCAGTTTACATTATTCCAGTCCAGTGATCGAATCCAGCGCTGGTTTGCTGGTTTCAGTAACAGATGGCGCCTATCTAACACTTACATGTTTTCAATATTTTTGAATATTGCAGTGCTAGGTAATGATTTGGAGTCTTCATATTCCAATAGCTGTGTAATACTACGCTATTATAGACAGGTGTGTTGCTTATAATCAGGCACATGTCCTACTCACCCCGTCACTCTATATCGTAAAAAATATGTGCACTTATTACGGCGGTATTATGATAGATTGCACTTATTTCTATCTTTGTTATCCTTTCACCCTTGAACCAATAAAACTAAAACCTGGATTATACATAAATAAAAGCTTAGATTATCACAAATATGTTACATTTATCCCTATAATATGATTTGAACGTGTTTGTGCGATAACAGATGAAATACTTAGTGTGAGTTCGATTTCGGCAATTACTTACATTATAAAGGCGTGAAAGTAGCACCCGTGACTACTTAAGGTTATCGTGGTTTGGGCATGTTATGCGTGGGGATGAAGACCACATAACCACAAGAGTTTTGAAGATGGATGCCGTGGGAGAGGTCGACCAAAAAAGCGTGGATGCATGGATTGTGTGAAAGACGTTATGAGTAGTAAAGGAGGGAGCTTAGATCTGACGAATGACAGAGATAAATTTAGGAAACGTACATGTTGTACCGACCCCACCTAAAGTGGGATATATAAGGGTAGGCGAATGATGACTTAGATTGTAAAGGTGAAAGTTGGCGGGTTTGTAAGTGTCTAGTGTGTATATTTGTACCCACGTCTCTACAACGACTGAGCGAATTTGAATAAAATTAAACGTGTTGTAAGTAACTGTACTGGATTTAGGTACACAGAAGCTGCTTTTTATCCCGTTAAAGTAAGTAATTGGTAATTGCGCGCAATATCGTGGGGTGCATCTGTAGTAGCGTAATAAAATAGAACTGTCTCGAATCGAATGTTTTGTCTGCATAGAGCTTAGGAAAGGAATAGTTTGGGAAATCTGCATGTTTGAATAAAAATCCTATTCTTATCCAACCTACAGTAAATCAAAGTTTTGAATTTTACCCCAACTTGTTTAATTTTTACAACTTGATTGAGTGACGAACACTCAAACTTCAAATTCAAATAACCTCGTCTTGTTTGAACTCGGTTAATTACAAATTCAATTTTTTTTTATTTGACAAAAAGAACATGAACACATATTTTTGAATCCATCAGATCCGAACTAGTAGGTAGGTAGTACTGTATCTCGGTACCTAATGGCTAAACTTATTTTAAACATCCAAACTTTGTCATTTAAAATATTAGATGTTTAAATAGGATGTCTGCTTGGTGTAATCTCAGGCAAATTATTTTATTCTAAGGGTGTTAGTTAGGTTGACAGTGCAGTACCTATTTTCCAGCTTTCGTTGTAAATTAGTATAGTCCGTATAGTCGAAATAAATGTAAAAGACACAAATTACTTTATCGTGACTTCTAAGTAATGCATGTAACTTGAACTTTTAGGTTGAATAATTTGTACAAGATATTGCTGCAAGAAATTTGACATTAATATCTATGTAAAAGATATTCGCGACCCGTCTCGACTTCGTTCGGTTTGAATAACCATCAATCATACAAATCGAAAGGCGCCGTAAAATTAACGTATTTCGTCATATTTTTCTAATTCGTATGTATTCTCAAATTCTCATCATATCAGTAGCTTATTATAATAATTAGCCTTTATTTAACAATCTTACAAAACATTTGAAAAAATAAATTAAATTTGATATTTATTGAATTATGTGTCACCGGTAGTGAGATTGTCTTGCGTCCTCGCAAAGGCCTCCCCAAGAGCTTGCCATTCTTTCCTATTCTGCGTCAACCTTCTCCATGTAACTCCTGCCTTTTTCCTGATATCGTCTTCCCATCTTATACGTTGTCTTCCTTTTTTTCTCTTATTATGTCTTGGACACCATTCCGTTATGTCTTTCGACCATTTTTCTTTCGTATCTCTGATCATATGGCCTGCCCACCTCCACTTTAATTTCTTTACACAATATGCTACGTCATTGATTTTAGTTTTAGATCTTAGTGTTTTTAGCTTAACTTTATCTTTTAATTTAACGTTCAGCATACTTCGTTCCATACTGTGTTGGCATATTTCAAGCTTTCTTATATTCTGTTTTGTTAGGCTCCATGTTTGACATCCATAAGTCAAAACGGGTAGAATACAAGAGTCGAATATTTTTTTCTTTGCTTTGAGTGGTACCTGAGAGTTTTTAAAGACTTCTTTCAAGGACCAGTATCGTTTCCAAGCTAATTGTGTTCTATTGTTTATTTCTTTTGTTGCTAAGTCGTGTGGAGAAATTATCTGTCCCAGGTATGTATATTCTTCAACATATTCAACATTGTTTCCATTCACCATTATAGTTACTTTCTCATTATTTGTCATTAGTTTCGTTTTCGTAACGTTCATTGAGAGTCCGACTTTATCGCTTTCATAAACCAGCTGCTCTAACATCTCTTGCAAGCTTCCTGGATTTTTCGACACTAGAATTAGATCATCTGCAAATCTTAGATGGTTTAAATTCGTTCCATTGATGTTAAGTCCATATTCATCCCACTTGAGTCTTCTGAATATGTGTTCCAGCACTGCTGAGAAAAGTTTAGGTGAAAGTGGATCCCCCTGTCTAACGCCTCTTTTAATAGGAAAATACTGTCCTTCTCTTTCCGTTCGTATTTTTGCATTCATGTTCTTATATATATTATATATTAGTCTTATATATTTGTTTTCAACTCCTTGTGCTGCCAGCGCTTCCCATATTTTTGAATGCTTTAAAGAGTCGAATGCTTTGTTGTAGTCTACGAATGCTAAATAGTATGTAATACCATACTCGTGACATTTTTGAATAACTTGTTTAATTGTATATATGTGATCAATTGTAGAAAAATCACTGCGAAAACCAGCTTGCTCTCTCGGTTGATTTTCATCCAGAATCTTCGTTACGCGGTTAAGCAGTACTTTAGAAAAAATCTTGTAAATATTAGACATAAGGCTAATAGGCCTGTAGTTAGCTATTATGTCTTTGTTCCCTTTCTTATGAAGTAAAATTATTGTTGATATGGTCCACTGATGAGGTATATATTCTGAGTCAAGAATTTCGTTGAAAATATCTGTTAAAACGTTTAATGCTACATCAAGTGTTCCTATCAGAAGTTCGTTTGTTATAGAGTCTTCACCTGGTGCTTTACCTCTTTTTTGCGATTTTATTGCCTGTTCTACTTCTTCTCTCAGTATGCTTTTAATTTTTTCATTGCCATCGATGTTCTTTTCAATTTTCATATGGTTTACGTCTAAAGTTTCCTTTTCGCTGTATAACTCTCGGTAATATTCGGTGGCTACCTCTAATATCTGGATTCTGTTTGTTTTTTTCCTATTATTTTTGTGATGTACCATATTATCTATCCAGCTTGTGCTTTCTCTAAGCTCTTGCCACGCTTTTTTCACTCCTCCTGTTTTCTCTATGCAATAATTTATTAGATTATTTCTTCTGTTCTGTGTATGTTTTCTAATTTGCACATTTATTTCTTTACTTAGATTTTCTATTTTCTTTTTGTTGTTATTTCTATCCTTGTATAAAGATTTCCTTTGTATTATCAAACTTCTTGCTTGAGGACCTATTTTATCTTTTGTGGCATTATTTATTCTAGATTGGTTTTCAGCTTTTTTAAGTTCTTTTTCTAGATTATTATATTTTTCCTGAGTACTCGTACTATTTATAATTTTTTCTAGGTTACATTTGAAAGATTCCAGAATATCTCCAGCGATTGGCAAAGGTATTGGTTTCTTACTACTTTGGATATCTTTTCTTGATTTTTTTGGTTCTGATGTGTATATCTGTCCTCTTAGCATTCTGTGATCAGTGTTATAGTTAAGTTCGTTTACAACATCAATATTTGAAAAAAATCTTGGTTTGTTTGTTAGAATAAAATCTATTTCATTTCTTGTTTTGCCATCTGGTGACATCCATGTCCATTTTCTATTGTGGTTTCTGTTGTAGTAACTATTCATAATGTGTAGGTTATTTTCTAGGGCAAAATTGATCAGTCTTTGTCCATTATCGTTTCTTTTTCCGGTTGGGTAGGGACCTAATATATTGTTCTCGTTTTTGTTTCTCTTTCCAATTTGACTGTTGAAGTCTCCCATTATAATAATTGTTTTAAATATTTGTGGCATAATTTGATTAAGTTTGTTGTAAAATTCATCTTTTATATCTTTCTGGGTGACTTCTGTTGGAGCATATATTTGTACAATTGAGCATGGTTCTTTGTATCCAGGGAGTATTATATTTAAAATGGCAATTCTATCGGATATTCCTCTAAATTCTATTATTTGTTTTTTCAAGTATTTTTTAATCATAAACCCTACTCCGTATTTTCCAGCTCTCTCATTTATATGATACAATATGTATTGGTCACGTTCCTCAGTTTGTTCATTTGCTCTTCTCACATCGCTCAATCCGATAATGTCCCAGTTGACAGTTTCCAATGCATGTTCTAGTTCTAATAAGGTTTCTTGTGATTTCATTGATCTGGTATTAAGTGTAGCTAAATTAAGTTTAATTCTAAATTTGTTTGTTGTAGTATCTAGATTTTGATTGCCATGTGTTAATTTATTGATTTTTTCAGCTGCAAGCAATTGGGGGTTGTGGTCTATCACCCCACGGTGACCAGCCGTATTGGGGATCTTATTAATATCTGTTGTTATTGTTTCTGTATTTTTCGATGTTCTCGGTTTTCCGGTGACTAGTAATTCCTATAGTTTAAGCTGTTTGGTTTGTTTTTCTGTCATTGAATGCGATCTGGCTGTCATGTAAGCAAATGCATCCTGTTTGTGCAACTTGGGTGGAGCTAAGATGCTTTTATTCCCATCAGTAAGATGCGTTGATGTATGAATAGGTGATAGAGAAGATTCCCTTTTCCTTTTCTCAGTTTCCTGTTTTCTTTTTACTATAAGTTTATTGTTTTTAATATAAGCATCATTTCCCTTGTTTGTTTCCTCTATCATTTTTACTTGTAAATTTTTACGAAGCTCCATATTTTCCTTTGAAAAATCTTCTGTTATGTAAGTCTGCTCTGGCATTTTGGTTTTATTCTTCAATATTTCTATCTTCTTTTGATACGAAGTTAAGGAGATTAGTATAGGTCTAATTTTTCCTTCTTGTGTACGTCCTAG
Source organism: Ectropis crepuscularia (assembly GCA_963693475.1). Taxonomy (NCBI): domain Eukaryota; kingdom Metazoa; phylum Arthropoda; class Insecta; order Lepidoptera; family Geometridae; genus Ectropis; species Ectropis crepuscularia. The sequence continues at coordinate 7,266,335 of OY856340.1, forward strand.
TCTGTGAAATCTATTTATTTCATATTTTTCAATAGAAACGTTTGTGTTTAGCAAAGTATTATTTATTAAATTTAATAGTTCTTCGTAATTTTTCTCGGTTTCTTTAACACCATGTAGAATTAAGTTGTTTTTCTTGTTTGCATCTTCTAAGTATTTAATTTTTTTGTTTAATGATTGTACTTCAATTTTTAAGCTTTTATTTTCTTCTAATATCGGCTGTATTTTTTCATCGATAGCATTCATTAAAGTGGTAGTTACGTTCTGTGTAATTATAGACGTTTGTTTTTCCATTTCAATTTTCATCATTTGAAATAGCTTCGTGAAGTCTTCCGACATACCGGTGATATCCATTTTTTCTTTTGTGGTAAATTCGGAAATTAAAATTTGAAAGCTGGTATCACTTTACTATGCTAAAAATATAGTATGCGTATTTATTATGTTTCGGAACGCAGTTATTTTTTTGCACAATGTTGGCCCCACTCCACTATGTCAAGTGTCAAAATAGTCTCTTGATTTGGTTTTCCAATTTTCAATGTGGGTATTCAGAGATAATTATTTATTTTTGATGTTGATACTGAATAAGATAATGGAGTCTAAGTTTTCTAACCTGTGATTGTAATCTCACTTTGTCTTGAAAGTTTTCAGTGGATTTCTGTGTTTGAATGGTGTTGTTATGTTAATTCTTTGTGTTTTTAGTTCCTCTTCTTCGTTTTCTGTAAGTAGTTGCGAATCGTGTTGGTTTTCAATTGTTTTTAATTAAAAACTGGGAGCACTTGAATAACACTGTTTCTTTTACGACAACCGGAAACGGAAAAATTTCAATATTGCACTCTATCACTTCGCAACTTTGCCATACTTTGCATAAAAATAAAACAAACAAAACATGAAAACATACAAGAAATTATGGTATAGACAATGACACTCTAGACAATGAGTAGCTTATTAGTTCTTTTTAAATAATGTACAATTTATTGGTTTAAACAAATAGTTGACTCTTTGTAATATGAAGTATATTAACTCTACTAAGATGCAAATGTATGTGAAACTTGCATGCCTTGAACACGAAAATAAACTACATTTTTAAATGTTGCTAGCCGTTCACCCCGGCTTCGCCCGTGGTACATATTATATAGTTTATAGTACTCAAGGATCACGTCCATACCCAACAGTGAAATAATTTTAAAATCGGTCCAGTAGTCTTTGTTTTGTAGTGGTAGGACTCTTAGCAGAGTCCGCCTGGGGAAGTACCACACCTTTGCCAAATATTCTACCGCCAAGCAGTAATGTGCAAACATTACTGTGTTCCGGTTTGAAGGGCAATGATTCCAGAGAAATTACAGGGCTTAGAGACATAATATCTTAGATCTCTGGGTGACGAGCGCAGTGCAGTGCTAGGTAATGATTTGGACTATCATGTTCCAATAGCTGCGTGTTACTGTGCTGTTATGTGGCAGGCATGTTGCTTACCATCAGGCACATGACCTGCTCGTCTCCTCACTCTATGATATAAAAAAAAAAAAGTAGTTCCTGAGATTCACGCGTTCAAACAAAAAAACCTCTTCAGCTTTATACCTTTAATCTATATATATAAAAATCAATGCCACTTTTCGTTGTTATTGAACTCCTCCTAAACGGCTGGACCGATTTTTTTTGTACACGTTTGGATAGGGCCCTGGAAGGTTTAGATTCACAAATCAGCCCGGCAGATGTAGCTGCAGTTGATATCTAGGTTATTATTCGAGCGAAGCCGGAGCGGGCCGCTAGTATTACAATAGAGGTTGACCACGTATTCTGCTTGATCAATGCTGGCGTGGCGTGACGAAATTACTGTTGTTTATTCCGTTCAACCACAGAAATCTAAATAATAAGGTACTATTATTTAGATTTCTGTGGGTTCAACGCAAAAGGGCAGCGTGGTGGCTGTAATGTTGCACACTAGACTTTCGTCAGTGTGAGGATAATACAAATGTGTTTAGCGTAAAATGTTAGTTATGTAGGTACTTAACGTAGTATAAAGAAAACTACATTTACCATTACATTGATTCTGTCGCTAATTTTATTTTGTACTTAGAAACATTGAAATAAATGATGCCTTGCGCGAAAACAAAAAGAGATAAATGAATTTGAACATGAAACTAAGATCATGTATAGTATTGTAATAGGCTAGTATGTAGGACAAGTACATAAATACAGCACTAACGTGAATTATGAAGATTACGACGTTTCGCAAGTATTTTACGGAGCATTATTAACACATTCCAGAGATTAATGTGCTGAAGCATAATTGAATGATCATAAATTAATCATACAGGACCTTGATTGTGAGCTTCCTAAATAATTCTACGCAAGATCTTATGAATAATTAAATGGTTTTTGACTATTAGTTAAATGTTATTGATTTCTCAATTTTATTTAATTAGTATTCGTCTTATGGACAACCAGTGTGTTAACGAAATGTTTAGACCATGACAACTACAACTGTTTATGTTACGAAAACTAACATCTTGATAGTAATACCCCGTTTACATGATTCCAGTCCAGCGACCGAATCCAGCGCTGGATTGCTTACTGGAATAATGGAGACCGGCACTGGAATGCACTGGCACTGGATTGATGCAATCCAGCTCTGGATTCGGTCGCTGGACTGGAATCATGTAAACGGGGTATAATATTCGGTAGGTATGTACATTTTGCGAGTTAGCAACAAATTTGTATAGCCAATTTTCTCTTAGGTGATAACTCGTAAAATGCGTCAGTGATTTTTGTATCATGAAATCCTAAAGCTGCGTCTACGCTGGGAGAGCCGAGCACGAGCCGAGCACAAGCGGAGCACGAGCCGAACACGAAGTTGAGTTTTCTGTTGAGATGAAAGATGAAATAACTAAACATTTTTTTTCATGGTAGTGTGACCAGCTGATTACTACATTGTCGTCAGCTAACTTTGTTCAATTCAAGATATTGGGTGAGCTGTAACTTGACAAAATTCCAACCGGAAAGATATAAATATGTACCTAACTGTTTTAAATGCGTGGGAGGTTTCCGCTGAATAAACGAAATCTATACAAATAAATAAAAATGAAGTATCAGTTACTTACTCGTTTATTAAAATAACCGTTGTTTACTACATGCATATGAATGTACCTATAGATAATAATCTATATTTTTTGTGAGTCTGTCTGTTTGCTCCGGCTAGTCTCCTGAACCGATTATGACGAGGGTTTCAGTAGTAGTTAGCTGACATTCTAATGCATACATTAGGATACTTGATGAAAATAAACAGGGTTTCACATAATAAACAAAAACCCTGAAAACGTGAGTGAAATCGCGGACACAGCTAGTTATAAAAAAATATAAATCCTGGTTCAAAGGAGAGTGAAAAGGACTTTACAACCTGGAAAGCCATTCCGGAAGAGGGACATAAACACCGTGCCACGAGATTTAATTGATGTTATACAATTTCGTATTTTATGTTTTATTTCAACACTTGCAGTAAATTATTACCCCTTTTATTATTATTTTATTAGCTATAGTATAATAATACAGTAATTTCTACTAATCTGAGTAGGTACTATTGCTGCTGGTGATAGTGATACTTGATGAATTACCATATCAATTGATTGCTTTTAAGCTTATTAAAGTATAATTCTAAAGCACAAAGATACTGGGAAACTTAAAAAATAGTATTTGAGCAGCCAGCCAGCAACCGGTAGCTTTAGTGCCGGTTAGAACTGAAACGACGAGAACTCCCTTCAGTGTCGAGGATAACTACCGTCTACTTCTCATATTCCTACTAATATTAGAAATTCGAAAGCTTGGACGTGTGTTGCTCAATCAACACAACGAGGCAACGTTTGTTGCCTCGGAACAGATCAGGTTGAAATTTGGAATACAATTAAATTATTATAGTCTGAAATAGGACATAGCCTACTTTATACGGAAAAAAAACGGGAACGGGAGCTGCGAGGGCTAAACCGCAGGGTGCTGCTACTCATTCATAAAGTACGAGCGGCCCGTTCCGGCTTTGCTCGGATAGTAACCTAGATACCAACTGCAGCGTCATCTGCCGGGCTGATTTGTGAATCTAAACCATCGAGGGCCCTACCCAAACGCATACAGAAAAATTCATTCAAATCGGTTCAGCCGTTTACGAGGAGTTCAATAACAACGAAAAGTGACATTGATTTTTATATACATAGATTTATAAGTTATTTTTATTTGTTATTAACATTTCATACTATTATTTTATTTGGAAATAACAAATCACGTATATTTTCATTGATAATATACAAAATTGCAAGGGCAATTACAAAAAAATCGTATTAATGCGATTTATCTCACGCTCCTAGTCAACTTTTGGGTAAGACAGTTTGTATAGAAGGAATTCTAAATTAGAAAAGATTTACAAGTTAATATTGCGCTCGAAGTTAAACAAACTTTTTAAGATTCAGTAATGCGCGTTGCCACATTTTTTTGCGTGAAGTTAAATGTACCTAATATTAACAAATCGTGCTCGAAGAGTCCTTAGAAACAATATATTTTGCTTCATCGACAAATACAAATATTTGCGTACTTTTTGACACGAATTTCGTACGAGAACCCGAACATTCACCAATCGACCGGTCTTTAACCTTGTCTCGAATTATCATCCTCACCAAAAGGTTACCCATTCAGCGCATAGACGAGCATTATGCTAACTGTTAGACCTTGATTTTTGTATCAAAGCAATTTATAATAATTTGTCTTCCTGAAAGCCTAATCAGGGGTATGCAGAAGGAATGTAGAATTAGATTAAGATAAAGTCATCGTTACACACATTTTTAAACTTGAAAATCAGAACTGAATAAATGTTTGCTTATATATGCCAAAATTGTTTTTTTCCTTACCGACTGTGAGTTTTTTTGTGGTATGGAGTTTAGAGTTACCCAAACGAGAAGGACGGGTGCCTGATGGTGAGCAACATGTCTATAACAACACAGTGTCACGCAGCTATTAGAATAAATCATTCAACTCAGACGTGTAAGAGGACCCTATAATTTCTCTAAAACATTGCCCTTAAAACTGGAACACAGTGAAGTTGGCGTGTTACTGCGTGGGTGCAGAATAACTGGCATAGTTGTACTTCCCCAGGCCGACAGTCTAACTAACCAATCCGCAACTAGTCCTAACCACTGCATAATTTATTAAATGATTACTATTGATTACCGCACTAGCGGTATTAAGAAATACAATCTTCTAAATTTTCTGGCCTCGAAATAGTCCAGATAGATCTGAGGTATAAGTAGCTCGGCGTGGGTAAAGAATTGTGACGACATCAAACATCAACATGGTATGGTTAATTCGCATTCTTTATGATATTTCCAAAGAGCTACGGTTCATTTGCATGGATTTTATTAATTTACCACGAAATCTCTAACAAATCAGTGTTTTATATAAAACATATTTTAGTATCAGATAGCTCAGAGTTTTGGATCCATTGTCCATGAAAATGAATAGGTATAATAATCATTGAAATCTTATAAATCTTTTCTTATTTATATCAATGGGTTTGGGTATAATAGATTTGTTTGGGTTCAACAAGCAAAATACGAACACAAGCGCAAACAATAGCATATATACAACCAAATTAAAACAGCGCCCTAGTGGAATTAAAATGAACCATACTTTTAAATTTGATAACGTTTACGCCACGTTAATCGAAGCATTTTAAAACGCAATTACACTTTTGGGTAATTTTTTACGTTTGTGGTCTACGTTTAAGACGCTGACAATCGCCAAATGGCACCAACAGGTTTGGTGAAAATACATGTAGGTAGTAATGCAGGAGCACGTATTCCCAGAAGGAACTTTTTTACTTTCGAGTGGTCGATACTCAGGTTGTGGGTTCCTAGTGTTATACTTGTTCTATGTAACCCTATTCTTATTGAATTGGAAGCTAGTAATTGATTGATATGTTTTACTGCATGTTTTGTCTGCCCTGGCTAGTTTATTTCATCAGAACTCTGAAGTAGGATATGAACTTATGAACGGTAATTCAATAAAAGAGCAAAAAGGCGAGAGGATTGTCCTCGATACACTACATTCTTATTTTAAAAAGGATGGTGATAAAGCGGACTGTACACGGTCTAAGTGAACAATTTAATTAATTATTTAAATAAATTAATACATATTACATATACACAACACTCTCTAGCCCCAAATTAAGCAAAGCTTGTAGATGGGAGCCAGTATCTGATGTATAATTTTATATTTTATTTGTAAATAAATACATATGTACTTATTATACATAGAAACATCCAGACACGGGACAAACACTTATATAAATCATACAACTCTTGGTCCTTGATGGTATTCGAACCCACAATCAAAGAATGTGTAGGCAGCGAAACCAATCGTGAAAATTTGAGATTCTTACAAAAAATTCTGCAAATAAACAAATGCAAATAAATACCAATTAAAATGCTACAAAAGTCTTCAAATTTCTAACTGAGAATACAGTCAAAATATTTTATATATTTGAAATATAATATGCAAACCTAGTCACAAAACACAATGTCTGGTGTTTTTAACGAAAACATTTTTACTCTAAAAAGTACACATACTAAACGGACAATATATTGTTGCATATCAATATTATATTAGTTGCATTTTTTTTTAATTTTAAGCACCCAAGAAGGGACTTACTGTGGAGGGCCTCTAGGATACCAAGTTGCTGCTATAAAAAATCGCCGTATATAATAGAAAATCAATAAAGTTCGATTTCGAAGATGTGATATCGATAGGTAAGTTTATAATTATAATATTGTCCTCGTGAGATTAAAAATAAATCGTCAAAAATACACATAAATATAATTTCAAAAATAGCGTGTACTTTTATGTAATACTTATATAAGTAAGACATAAAGATTTTATTTACTATTGTAAATATACATATACCCACTCCTTAATCTCGTAGACATCTTATAAGGAAGGTTGATGCTAACAGTAATATCTGAGATCACGAGTGACTCATGTAGTCCGGTTACCGGCAGAAAGAACAGATACTTGTTAACAATTAGCTTTGTGACGAATAGTAATAGATGGCTTAGTACAAATTGTAAGACATTCCAATAGTATTTTTTTACTAGGCTACATGGAAACATAGCGAAAGGTATTATTACGATAACTGATGATTCTAATGTTACTCGTGTCGTGTCATTCTTATTTACGAAACACAACGTCGCGTACCAAGGAAACGTCACGATTACCTTTACATTAGTTAGTTTTTTAATAACATAGAGTGACAGAACGAGCAAGATATGTGCCTGATGGTAAGGAGCACGCTTGCCTTTAATAGCGCAGTGCAATCAGCTATTTGAAAATGACGACCCCAAATCATTACCTAAAACTGCACTGCGGTCATCACCCCGCGATATTAGAGACAATCACAATACCCATCAAAGAATATTTTTGATTTCTGTATAATTGTGTCAAATCAAATATACATAAATATGTATGTATCTACTAGCGATAATAATGAAATAGTTAATACATTGATTAAATATTTCAAGAGATTTATGTCAAGGTCTTGATGTATTTAAGTTTTGCTTTTCTGCTTTACACATACTTACAAAATCACTGGACGCAAACCTGATTTCGGGCACCCAAAAAGAAATAAATGCACTCATATTGCGGAACCTTGTATTTTTACGCGTCATTGCTCGTGTAATTAGTCTGTATAATAACTTTAATTTTCTCTAATTAAGGTTTTAAGGACCAAATTTCTGAAGCGATTCATTTAAAAGTATTTCGTAACAGTTAGTACGTCTCGAGTTTTTGTGACCGGTTCTTACGCATGGTGACATCAGTGAAAGGTCGTTTTATGCTGTTCGTTTTTTAAATCAAGTCGTTCGATTGTGTGCTTGAGAAAACTTGCAGGTTGCAACTGCATACAGAGCGGTATTAATATCACTTGATGCAATTTATTGAAACATCTCTTGAAATAGTAATAAACAAATTTATTTAAAAATGCGAATGCTGAAAAGTAGTCAAGCCCCCAGAGGCCAAATTTGGGCAAAACCGGTTTTGGGACTTTAAAACCTTATTTTTTCATGATATCTTTGATCGATTATTAGTTTATTTTGATGCCTAAGAGATAGGCGATAATATTAATTAGTACATTGTCGTTTACAGACACACAAAATCTGGTTTCATTTTTTTTTTATGATTTTTTGTGTGATGTCACGACGCCGGCCGCGTCGCGAGTCGAGCTTAATGTTTAAAATAATTCCTGAGGCCTTGTTTATCGTTATAAACAAGGCCTCCGAATTCAGTAATCTATATTTATAAAAGGCAAAGGTGATTGACTGACGGATCAAAGCACAGCCCAAACCGTAAGAGCCAGAAACTTGAAATTTCGCACATATATGATTCTTATAATGTAGGCACACCCACCCACTTAGGAAGGATTTTTCGAAATTGGGCCCACAAGGGGGTGAAATAAAAGATGAACGATTGTATGAAACTTTTTATTCCTTGGACATATTTGCATAAAATTTCGTAAAAAATGAGTAAAACCAAAATAAGTTCTTTTCAAAATTCAACCCCTAAGAAGCTAAAATAGGGGATGAAGGGGATGAAGATGAACTAAGATGTATCACACTCACCTAGAGTGAAACTGTTTACTCGAGACTTGAAGACCCACGTTGTTACTATCGGGAAAACAGATTCGCAGTGCGAATGACAAATGTAGAGTCTGATGGGCTTTGTACGATTTTTGCTTATAGCTTAACATAATTGCTTCTTTCTTTATATTCGAATGCTTTAACTGATAGTTTAGTACTTGACCGCTCGCCATCTCGCTTGATTTTAAGCAATGCTGTCTGCAGTACTTTCCCACAAGAAACGTATTCACTCTCGACTTGAAACCAATACGATTGTAAAAATTGTAAAAAGAGTATGTATAGTGGTGAAACTCTTAAGATAATCTTACTTGGGAAGTTAACTTTAAGTTACGTTAACTAAGAAAGGAAGCCACTTATTTTATCGTCCCACCATACATTTGACAATCATTGTACTACATTGTACAGGCGATCCAAAACGCTTAACCGTTTCAGACGACTAACAGGGCAAAGATATAAATTTTATAAATGACTCTGATGACTCGCGCAGTTCAGTAGACGCTGATTCGCACTCTTCAAGTTCAAATAGCTGCGTGGCACTGTCCTATTATGAGCAGTCGAACAGCTTACCATATGACGTAAGTCTCGCTTGTCCTGTTAGTCTTATATTACGTATACAACCGCGTGCATTATGTTTATTTTCTCCTATTTCACACAAATCGCAAGTCTTGTCACAGCGCAATTCCTAGCATTTCTGCGACCTATATCTGTCTTGTGTAATCCTTGCATAAGGTTTGCAACTGCGACACGCGATGCTCGTTCGTCTGTAACCTGCTTTGCGGTTTTGAAATTACCTATTGCATAGATTCACCCGGTACTTTCTAAATAATTAATAATAATTTAATTAGGATAGGTTGGCACATCATTAATAGATCAATTTGGATGTTGCCTTCGCATAAAATGTAATGGGTTTACTTAAGAACGGTGTTTCGGAATCAGGATTACATCGCTGCATCAATACATTTAGTAATAGTACAGACTCTCTGGTAAATTTTTATGGAGCCAAGAGCTGTTTTTGTTACAGAAATATTCTGGAAATTGACACGGAATTGAATTTTTTGTTTCATCTTTTGGAAAAACCACCACAATTTCCAAATAAGCTCTGTTATTATGACGAAAAATTGACCTTGGCGTTTGTTATTAGAAATATTTTTTTTTATTTTTTTACGGCGTACTTAGATACTTATTAAATTACGTTATACATTTTTAACAGATATCGAAAAAAAAGATGTTTGTGAATGAAAATTCATACTTAGGTTGGCGTTATAGTTACATCACAGATTAGCGCGAACTAGCATGTAAACTGTTTAGTAGTGGATATTTTAATTAAATAAGTTACTTGACATTTTCAATTCGGTCCACTTTTTGGGGATACGTTTTTATTATAAATCCAATTGATTCAAAAATTTGTTATTTTTAAATTCATGTCAGTTGGGCTGGCATACATTTAAGACATCCTAAACCTAAATATTGTAATTCTAGTCGGACATAAGTTGGCAAACTGTAATTTAACTAAAATCAGCCTACCAACCGTTTATAAATAAAGTTACTAATTATCTGCGGTTACGAAATTTGTTAATAACAAAAACTTCGCGTCTCCTCGAATAAAATCTTCGTAGCGAAGATAATCTTGCGCTTTATCATCACCTTGCCTGATAAAAGAAACGTAAGTAAACCTGTTTTTCTAACCTCGTGCACTTAGTGCTTTAAATTTGAGTCCTAAGTGCAGAATTATCCTTGTGCTACAAACTTTCAGGATTAGTCATACTCTTGTAAAACTAAAAGTTTATACAAACAATCATTTTAGAAATAAAGGAAGCCTGCTCCAATAAGTTTTACTTCCTTCGATTGTAGGTAGTCAACAATTAACCTATAGGATATTGCGAACTAGTAATGAATTAATGGTTTCATGAATAAAACAATCAAACTTGTCTGATAGTGACGAACGAAGCTGGTAATGAAATATTGGCACGCAATGCGTTCAGCCTGATCGACTCGCGGGTGAATACGAAAGCGTGCCAATCTGTCAATATACCTGACGGAACAATGTTCCTGTAGATATTTAGAGGCCCACATAACTAAATTTTCACCTATTGACAGTATGTAGGTAATTGTAATTATTACAAAAACACGTGCATTTAAGTATTATATCAGCTATCTGGTCGCCATCTTACAAGCTTTGCTTAGTTTGGGGTCAGATGGTGTTGTGTGTTAATTGTCTAGCAATTTTACAATTTAAACTCATTTAGATAAGGTCTGTGTTGTAGATTGTAGTAGTAGGACACTTTGTAGAGTCCGTCTGGCAAAGTACACCTTCGCCAGTTATTCTTCCGCCAAGCAGTACTTAATGTGTGAAAACATTGTTGTGTTCCGGTTTGAAGGTCAACGTCTCCAGTGAATTTTAGGTCATAGAGATAAAAATCTTCAGTCTCTGTGTGACGAGCGCAGTGCAGTGCTAGGTAATGATTTGGACTCTTCATGTTCCAATACATGCGTGTAACTGTGCTGTTACGTGGCAGGCATGTTGTTTACGAGTATCATCAGGCACATGTCCTGTTCGTGTCGTCACTTTATAAAATGAAAAATACAGTTTTAGCATTTCCTTTAGCAGTTTCAGAGTTCCGATCTCTTTTCCTCCTTATGTATTACGTATATTTTGTTCTACGATTGAGTGTAGACCCCGATTAATCTCTTCTAATCTTAAACACTTTATAAGAAGTTTTTCGAAACTCCTTCGGTTTTTATTTCGGTTGTGTATGAATTGGCAATTTTTTACAAATTAATAATATCTTGAAATCATTACCGCTTACGTATAGGTGCCTCGCTGAACTCGATACCAAGTATTCGATTTGAGTGTTTTCTCTTTTAAAGTTAACTACATAATTGGATTTAAATTGCAGTGTGTACATACAAATACGATTATAACTACGTAAAAGTGGGATGATGTGTGCGTGTAATGAAAGTTCAACTTATTTTAAGGGTCCGCTGCTTGAGCACGGGTTTCACGGTCTCGTAGGTATTTTAATAATAATGATAGTTTAATTTTGTATCAAAATACTACACTGTAAATTGGACAAATAACATGAATGCAACACGAATACACAATATTTTTTTCTCTTTTTTGTCTTATAAGGCCACTGCAAAATCAACCATCAAATCTTTTCATCGGCAGCTAAAATGATTATAAAATTATTTATCTGTGTTTTATTATGATTTTTTACTTTGATTATAATTAGAACATTAATGATTATAATCAAAATTACAACATTTTTCTTAATAGAATATCAAAATTGGTACAGGTAAAAATTTTAATAAATTTGTATTTACTTATTCCAGTACAGACGAAGTTTTTTGTTGTAAAACATTGTGTTTAGTATTTAATTAAGGTGAAAAAACTGTGAATAAACTGATGTCACACATTTAGATCATTGGTGTTCCCGACTATTTCTTGTTTTTTTTTTGTTTAAATCATACCTATAAGTAGAATAACGACTTCATTCTGCGTTATATCTATTTTGGAGATCTATAACAAGTAAAGAGCAAACATTTTAAACAATACTTTTTATATCACAAATTAAATTTAATCAAAATAAATAACAACACGTGGTGTGACACCTGGTAGGAACGAAGTTCTTTAAAAAATCAAATGGAATCAAAAATGTTAAAAAAAAAATTATAATTATGTACATAATAGTACCATCACCTGAAAAATAAAATTGGCAACACTGGTCACGGACAGTTTTTACGCGTCAGTTCCATTACATATTATTCTTACGGTTTTAGTCTCACTATTTTTTCAGTTTGGTCGCGCTACAAAATGTCGTATCTCCTCCAAGCCGTAAGGAACTTTGTACGAATGGAATATGCCACGAAAATTAATTAAGAAAAAGTTGAACGAAAATTTTCAAATGCGTTTTGAATCACTACCATTTGCACTTACGTGACTGTAATTATAAGGGTGCGATATCATTGCTTCATGGTACAATAGGAAGCAAAGAAGTGCACAACTATTAGAAAATGATTGCGATATTAAAAAATACGACAATTAATTTGTACTTTTAAATGTTTCAGAGGCACTGGACGTGATAAAGGAGGAGCACACGATGCCCACACAAAAGAAACGGAACAAGCGGGAGGTCCCGTTCACACACGATGAGAAACGGATCGCTGGGGTCAGTTACAGCTTTTTTTACAATACAATACAATATTACGCGATGCAATGTAATGCAAATGCCATACAATACAATACAATACAATGTACATCATGATACCACAAAAAAATAATTATCTGTAGAATATACAGAGAAGAATTTTTTTTTCTGTATTTCTTCTGTGTATTTCGTCTGTTACTTACATATAGTAAGTGGTACCCAAAAAAGATATTAGTTAAATAATATATTCTAATAATTTGGAAATTTCGACGATTGTTATTCAATGTTATTCAATCAAGTATAAAGACATAAACAGATAAACATTTAGAATTGAGATAACTTACGGTTTGTTATTCACACAAAAGATTTTGTTTTCGCTTGGGACATATACCTACAAAATATTATTTGTGTGATCCCAACGGGTATTTGTTCTGAGTGGTGTTGCTATTATATCATAAGTATTGATCCAAAATTAATGTATATTGGGTATATCAACTATTTAGTGCTTACAACGCAAGCTTAGCTTGGAGTTGTAGTGATATGTGAGAAAAAACAATCAATACATACTCGTAATTAATATGTACTGGTCAAGTGTTAGTGAGTAAATTCAAATAAATCACGATTCATGAAACCCAAGTCAAGAAGTTGTAATGATCTCGTTGAAAATTATTGGTGCTCGTATTTCCATTTTATTTTAAACGCAATGTATTTTAACCGACTTCAAAACAGGAGGTTTTCAATTCGGTTGTATGTTTTTTTGTATGATTAAGTAAGATATCATTATTTCAATCAAGTATTTTTGCAATAAATGATTGATTGATTGATATCATAAAAACTGGAGCTGATTCAGTACCTTAATTTTTGTCTGTAATAAAGTGGCAGGACGAGCAATGCGACCACACCTGATGGTAAGCAACACGTTGGCATGGGCATACCTGTTGCTTTCCTGTTGTTAGTTGGTATGGACCAACCATACATTCTACCGCCAAGCAGTAATGCGCAAATATTTGAGTTTTCCAGTTTGAAGGGCAATGTTTCTAAATCAATTACAGGGCTTAGAGATATAATATCTTAGATCTCTGGGTGATGAGCGCAGTGCAGTGCTAGGTAATGATTTGGACTTTTCCTGTTCCAATAGCTGCGTGTCACTATGCTGTTATGTAGCAGGCATGTTGCTTACTATAGGTAAGGCACATGTCCTGCTCGTCTCGTCACTCTACATTATAAAAAAAATACTAGTGTGCCAAACAAGTCTAGCTGACCCAGTATAATTGGTTTTATCGTTTAAATTGTGAAAATTATTACATTAATAATACGGCTATTAAAATAAACGACGCATTATGGTATTAGATAAATATATTGCTTTGCCTTATAAATGTATTAGTGAATTGTGAACTTGAAAACGTAGAAATTCGCACTGGAACCTAGGGAGGAATGAAAATAGCTGCGTGATATTGTGATGTAATAGGCAAGCGTGTGGCTTATTTACTCGTTAGTCTATATAAGTATGTTATATAAACATGAATATGTGTCTGTATGTCTTTTATAGGATCGTAAATTATGTATTTGATCGTGTGATGATCTTTAGCAAAGTTGGCATGAGCCAAAGAAAGTTTCTGAGTTTGGTACCACCAATTCTCGACAGGTGGCGTAGCAACACAAACAAAGTACAGCTAACATATTATAAAAAAGGGCTTGTTTCGAAGAATATGACAGATATTTCACACTTCTACATATAAAAAATCCAGTTCATTAAAGTTATGAATTAATTTGTTACAAAATGTTACAAGTTTACTTGTATGTATGCACGAGTTATTTACTATAGAAAATGTTGTCAAGCCGTTTGTTTATCTGTTTCCAGTGTCTGCTGCAGTGCGTCTACCGGAAAGTGAAAGCCGTAAGTACCGAAGTTTCTAAAACGCCGGTTAACTCTTTACGCCGATTCGAGAGCACTGATTAGTTTAGTGGGCTAATTGTGTGACCAAATGAGCCGATAATTTGCGACAATTCAAAAGCATTTAAATATCGCGTGGGATGAAAGTGAAAATGTACTTGATTAACAAGGTTTGTTACAAGCATTTTGACTCTACATTTGTCATACACAAACAGCTATCTTTCAAGTTTTGTCGGCGAAAATCTGTCACTACGCAAGACATAGTATCCAATAGAATTATACAACAGTAGTACCACGGAAAATGGACAAGAGAAATGGAATGAGGGATCCGAAACTGTAGGATATGTACTTGACAGATCTCACGGCTCTACAAACTCCTTTCAAGAAAGCTTCCGTGCCCTAATTTAAGATAAATAAGCATACAGAGAAATAATAACGAAAATATAAACAAACTTTTAACTAATAAATGGCGTGTTAAATTATATTTCGAAAGTAGCTATAAGCTATAAAAATTGGAAGGTTGTCGAACGTATAAGAGAATGCTCCTTTGTCCTCCTTCGCTATAAAAGGAATCAAATGATTTCGTTTGTCGGTTCTTTTGTCAGGAATTAAATTACGTAACATAAAAAACTGCTATCTTTTTTTAAAAACCAAATCAACGCGATCTGGTTGGTTTTGCCTAATTTGTAAAAAAAAACCTTTCATGAAACAGTTGAATTAATTTACGTCTAAAATAGTAAAGTTAAGTGCGCGCTATAAAAGCACATGTCAGATAAGTTCTTGAAATAGGTTTTTATAACTCTCAAATGAATTGTTATTAAATCCTTCGGTTTATTGTTAGGCGTTTCTCGGCAAAGCGAAATCGCGCCATCCATAAACCAAAACGAAAACGAGCGAAATTCATTTTAAATCGAGGTTTAATGCTTTATAACTCTGTCACGAGCTGATTGCTCCAATTTGTTAACTATAAAACATGGGACGGCGTCGTAAATTCTAAAAAGAAGCACCACGTCTCTTTGAGTAGAACTACGAAAAATCCCCATACTTGAGAGTTACTACCGCCATAAAAATCCACTCCAACACTCCAATTTGTAGTTTATTTCGCTTATTCATAAGTATTGTCTGGTATTCAATTTAATAGTTCGAGGATTTGCGATGTTTTATTCGTTTTCGGGATGTAAATTTTATTTTACTATGAATATTTTACGCGGTGGACGGTAAGCGACCCGGGCCCATCCAGTATCTACTATAGATTCGCGGACATGATTTTATTGGTAAATTCTGTATCAGTGTGAAGTAATAAAACTTTAAGTGTACTAACTTTACTCATCGCTTGGCTGCAGCGTGATTCATAACATAACTTTTTCAGATTATTGCTATTCACAAAACATATTCGTATTGTTAAAATAATCCCTCGAGGAAAAACCTAAATGAGCCACGAAGAAGTGGGTTGTAAATCAGACTCAAACGAATGTTATTTTTCAATTCTTTTCTTCGAAGAATACACAAAGCCCAGGATTTGTAAGTGCACAGAGATATAAATTAATATGCACTATGTTCGTTTTGCTTTCTAATTGCTAACTCAGGAATTGTATGCACCAGTAATTCCATCACGGAATGAAATATGGTCTTATCTAAGTAGAATTATTCAAAACCTCAATAAAATGTTTGGGACAGTCTTCAGAAAATGGTCAAGTGGTTGTACACATAATCAATACTAGTAGGATTCTTGCAAGGCGCCGTATCTTTCTATCGTATCTTTCTAGCGTATCTTTCTAAAAACACAGATACTTATAAACCTGGAAGTCGTGATCTATACAAAACGTTTAAAACACGCCATCAGGCGTTTCATTGACAATAATTTCTGGAACAACATTTAATAAAATATTAACCAATAAATATTAAATGAATTAATTAATGATAAACCTTCATTAAAACTAGTCCTACAGGAGGCGGAAAAGCCTCTATCTGAAAGCAATTTCTCTACACATCCTTAGGATAGAAATGATGAATCCAGGTGCGCAAACCAGTAGAACAAAAATAGATAGTTGTAAAATAAATAATAAAATATCATAATTAGCTTTTACAGTCTGTTACCTTTTCCATATACATATATGATATGATTGATTGTTCTCCAGGTGGACGGTTACGGATTCCCGACTCTAGAAGGCCTGGTGGGGCTGTACTCGGATGGGGTGAACGAGCGGGGGTACTTCATGGCTGTTCTGGAGGCCTCCCGCGAGTGCCTCATGAGAAGTCACGACCATTTCTCCAGGACCGTGCCAATGGGTCAGTACACTCATGTTATCATCTTTATCAACTCGTCTACTATCTTTATCTGTGTTGGCTCACTGCTTAAGAAATTAATATACGCTTTAGAATTGAAGTGACTTAATAAAAATATATTGCAATATATTTTTATAGATAGATAAACTCTTTATAGCACTAAATTAAAACAAAACTTCAATTAAAAAGAAAACATAACCTAAAAATTTAGAAACAATTGACGGCCTTATCGCTAAAAGCGATCTCTTCCAGGCAACCGTGGTATGGAAAGGGATTAAAAAATAAATGAAGGCGGAAGGTGAAATAGTCACTGTGTTTTTTGTATTTACTAATTTTTATTTGATTTTTCTGTTTGTTATGCTTAACGTTATCTCTATGTTTTTTCTGCTATAAACGAAAATACTCCTTTCTTTAAAAATTAAAAACTTGCATGTTTGCCAAAAATCGTTTTAGTTGTTTATTATATTCAAAATTTTAATGAAATGAGGCTTTTTTGTTAGCATAGCGTAATGGGACGAGTAGGGCATGTACCTGATGGTAAGCATGAAAAGCAGTAAGATGCCTGCCCTTAGTTACGTTAGATGAGCGACTTATTTTTTTAAATGCGCGATTATGATAAGGTTTAGGAAGTACTCTAGAGGAAGAGCACAATAACATAACGAATGAAACACATAACAAGAAAGGAAGAGCAAAACGATCCTTTTGCAACTTTTGTCGTGGTGGCCCAGTGACGAAAATATCCGATTTCACGATAGACTGTCCTAGTTTCCGATGTAAATATCAAGTAGAATGAAATGTACGTGAGCTTCAAGTTTCAAACCTTGTCCTTATGGCTGAAAGAAGGCTTATGACAGAGAAGAAGTATCTTTTGGTGTCAGCGTTCAGACTCAAACGAGTTGAGCTTATTTAGTTCGTTAATTGGTATAAGCATAGTAATAAGAAATAAGAAATATTTATTTGTCATAAACTTGATTACATAATACACTATGAACCCATTAGGTTCGAACTAGTACAAGTACTGTATCTCGATACCCAATGGCTTCTCCCAATTTATATTTCATAATGACATCAAATCAATTAAATTAGGTATAATGAATTTAAAATAAAATAAAATAAATAAAAAGAAAAAAAAACTCACAGAAAGAACAAGTATACCAACAAACGTATGTACATTTTCATGTTTATATACCAAAACCCAAAGTACACATACACACATTCACACACAAATAAGTTACTCATAACAAAGGTTGAGTTACCTATGTAAAAAATTATAAAAATAGGTAGCTACTAATAAATACATAATATATATGTATACATAATTAATTTGAAAAATCATTTGCTACTGCATTTGCCCACTGGTGAGAACTCGGGACTCGGGCCATCTCTCACGAGGGGAGAGTCGAGGCCGTAATCTGCGATGCCCAAATGCGGGTTGGCTGACAATTGGATGGATAGATGGTGGACGAATCTTCGAAAGTTGAATTTGCATTAGTTCTCTAATATTAATGTTTTTTGTTTCCAGACAACGGGCGCAACTGCGACGTTTCGTTCGACATATTCGAGTGCATATCCGACCGCATCGGGGAATACTGCGGGAACGCAGGACTTTAACCGTCCAACAACATGCGACTTATTCACTAACATCTTAATTAATCCAATACAATTGTGCAAATCCAGACGACCATCGCATTGCTCAACGAAATTACCTAAATAAACTTGCAAACGTCGCTTTACTTGTTATTGCAAAAATATAACAGGAGATCTAAAAAGGCCGCCGCTTTTAAAACCAGAAACATTGACCGAGGAAGATTCGTCTTTATTTCTGTAGTCATAAAGGCGCAAAGCAATTAAATCATAATATAAAGATGATGACTTTAGAGCGGTCTTTTAGAAATCCTGATGTGGAATTATTCGACACAAACATATCATATGTGCTTGTTGAACTTCCCTTTTTGTGCGAAATCAATCGGCTATTTGTTCACCACGTGCGAAAGGTAGATTGACTGTGAGCTTCTATATTATGTAGATGAGCGCAATTTTTGTGTCATTAGATAATTTCACTATTTTACTATTGATGCACAATACTATAACGCCAGCATCGATCGCTCCTATTTTTCTCGTGCGTGATTAAATAGCTTTGTATTGTAAACTCATATTTATAAGAGTTTTGTGTAATGTCTGATTTATGGAGACGATCAAGGTTTGATTTCAACCAAGGAAATATAAATAATACTCACCATAAAATCAGCTTTTTTAAACCCCTGGAGTCATTCTTGATTTATGCGGAGTTTTAGCTCTAGTGGCAGACACACAGTTTTGACCAGTCTGTATCGATCAATATTAATATCAAAGAAAAGTTCGAGTTACCAAATTAATGTATAAACGTTTTATATTTTTAAGCTACATGGTAATTTTAAATTCGTATTTTGTAACGGTTTTTATACCACTTTTATGAGAAATTTAACTTCACTGCCAATTCGTTTTATTTCAGAATATTATTTTTAGTTACCATGTTTCAGACGATTGAATATTATGTTACTTTACTCGTATAATAAGAACCGTTGTATATAAGTATCTAGTAAATAATTATACATTTTAATAGACATAAATAGATTTTCTTATGGTAGGCGCTTTTCTGAATGTATATTTTCATATTTTGCCGAATTAGCATAATCTCTCTGAATTTGGTTTTCGTAGCTACGGTAGTATAGTCTGTACGTATAGTCGGTTTTTTAATATCACCTACTTAGGGTTCATAACGTTCATCTGAAAACGGTCGTACTTTAACTAAATCATAGTCTTTTGGCCATACCCACTCCTATATTTGAAGGTTGGCTCAAGGCACATGAGCTTCAAAAAACTGACAAATTTTTAAACAACATCAAATCAATTTAGAAATGTCAGATGTTTGTAACGTAATAAAAATTCAAAGAAGCAAAAAATATGGTTGAGATTAAACTAAATTATAACACCAATGGGTGTTTTAAAAATCTCTACAAGCAATTTTTCAGATTGCCTTTTCTTGCTAGAATAAATACAGCGTG
The DNA here is from genome assembly GCA_963693475.1 of Ectropis crepuscularia. Classification (NCBI taxonomy): domain Eukaryota; kingdom Metazoa; phylum Arthropoda; class Insecta; order Lepidoptera; family Geometridae; genus Ectropis; species Ectropis crepuscularia. Next base: position 7,286,367 of record OY856340.1, read on the forward strand.
TTGGTAGAAATTAGTTTACGATATCTTGCTCTTGTATTACTAGTTTTTTTACAGCTTTGTAATATATTTGTAAAATGTCTTCAGATTCAGGCCTAGCAAGTAACGTTTATTCATTTTAACTGATCTGTAAGAACCTACAACAGGGGACCATCAACCAACCACATTACACGGTACTATAACTTTTTAAGTACAACAATATGTCATAATTAAGACCTGTATAAGAAGTTGCAATCCGAGGGTAAAAAATAACTGTTATTGTTCATTCCAAATACTCGTAGGTATATAGGTAAATATACTCAAAGCATGAGTGAGTCGGAATATTACAAAATTCGGAGTAAATTCGAATAGCCTTTTGACCGCCTTACTAAAACAGTTGTAGCGTTGATATTATTGTTATATTTTTAATAAAATAAAGAGAAATCAATATCAAATCCTGTTTTAACTAGGCTGTAACTATCTCGAAATATAAATTAACGAAGCTATGTTTTCGATCAAATTTCAAACTGAACAGATTGTAAATAACATTGTGGTTGAGTAGTTTTAAAACTGTACCTTATTATTATAACCTAAAAGTTGGTCGTTGAAAAAGCGGTAACGAGCGTCAAAAGCACCTATTGTTTTCTTCTTCAGCACATTTACTAGTAGATATCTGTTCCGCTTAATTATTTGATTGAAAGCACTTTCTGAACGAGTGTATTGTAAAATAAATGCGAAATGTGATTTAATATAGCTTCTAAATCCTAACGAACTGATAGAATAATATAGTTATAAGGATATTGCTAATAAACTCTGTACATACCTCCACAATTTGTAGTATTATTTTTTTTACCGAGTACTTATATATTATTAATCAAGTAGTGGTAGACATTCCTCAGATACATTATTTAGCCCCCCTCTAGCCCAACACTAAAATGACTTCTAGAAATACACTAATATTGAACATCTGAAAATTTTACACAAATATTTTCTCGTGACTCTGTGACTATGTGAACAGATTTACGACTAACCGAGCTACGATTAAAATTAATTGTACCGTATAGCTTTACTTTTATATGACGTTCACGAATTTTACTTACTCTATAGTCTAATATCAACTACTCTATGACTATAGACTGTTTCGTTTGTTAAAGTGTTTCACACCGAATGCATCGGCAACACAAGGTTTTGTACCTACTCTGATCGATAAAAAACGTGTCACTGAATCTGTGGGCCAAATTTAAAGCAACCAGAAATTTGTCAGCAAGTTGCAACCTAGCAACTTTTTTTTTTTAATAGGGCAGAGCCTTTATTAACAAAACTAAAATACAATGAGAACTACACTACGCTACATACCTAACAACTACTTACACTAAGCACACCTGAATTATCCATAGACCAATGAAGGTCTACAGATAATCAAGATGTTCAAGCCCACTACCAATCGGAAGCGTACCCAGCATGCTGGCGGCATTACCACGCTGAATGGCAATGCTTATGCGTTGGGCCAAATAAACGCCAGCATTTTGGTCACGCGTCGCATCGACCAAGCGTTCGGAAAGGCTTTTGAAGATGAGGTGAGCTCCCGGCCCCCACGGACCCAATGTCTCAACCCCAAAGGGCTCAAATATGTAACCTCTTCCGAGGGTTGCATATTTGCGCCGTTTGAGTCGCTCAGCTGAATTAGCCGCTGCACCAGCCTTACAATGTGTCTCTGGAAGATGTGATGGTGCCAGAGTATCGACGCAAGTTGCGTCCCACACTAGGGGCCGACCCAACTTCCAAGGCACAACAGACATGCCGTCAGGTCTTTTGCCATCGTCACGCGCAAGCCCACTCGGTTCGAGTATGGCTGGGACATTGGCGGTGGAAAAAGCCCGGCGTATGATGTCGTTCAGGCTGGCGTGGCGGCCAATACGACCTGCGCTTTTCGAGCAAGAGAGACCGTGGTGACCGAGTTGGTCGACGGCAGTACCACAATGGCAGCGATGGGCTTCATAGCACCTCGCACCCAAGCGCAAGCTAACAGCTAGACGAAATGCAGTTGGATCTAATAGGCTACTGGTATTGAAAGATGGCAAAGCTTGTAACCAAAGGCCCGATTCCCACACAGACACAGCAAGGATACGAGCACGATCCGCGATACTAGGACACGTATCGAGAAGAGAGTTCCGTGCTAGATCGCAGATCGGTCGATCCCACTGTCTCTGAGATGACAGACATCTGGGGAAATCGTTGTTTGGACAAGCCAGCCTCCAAGCATTTTTAGCCTCGCACAAATTAGCTACTACTACATCAGAATATTCCGAATGGCCTAAAGAGGGTGCGAGAATTTTGTCTATTAGATTTTGAGTACTATGAACTGAGGACAAGAATGCCGGTAAAGCTACACTTGAAATTTGGCGGACCCCTAGGCCTCCCAACCGTATGGGTAGTGAGGCTTGTGACCAGGCCCTCCCACTCAGATCCACATTCAACACCGATATTAGAGATTCCTTTACGACATTGTCTAAGCTCCCAAGGAGCTCACCATGTTTCCACAGTGGACTACACCGTAAAGCGTACATAAATTTCGGAACAAATAAACATTGCCGAATAATTGTAAACGCCATATGGGCGTTTACAATTATTCACCTAGCAACACATTAGCATACACTTTGACTTTGTCTTTGCATATGTGTGGAAAATTCAATACTTGTATCGTTCGCCTAAGGTGCTTTAGTAACTTTCTCGTATTTGGTAGAATAAGTTGTTCATACTTGGGCCAGTAAAAATCTGAGTTTACACTGTCTTGATTTCAGAGTAAATTTTTATAATGCACATTAACCTAAATTATTAAGATTTTTAAAGATAGCTATTAGGCAGTTGGACTCAAATGGGCTCTACTGCCTAGCCAACTTGGCTAGCGCAGAAGGAGAGAGAAGGAGATTTTTATTTTAAATAATGAGTGACGAGACGAACAGAACATGTGCCTGATGGTAATCAACATACCTGCCACATGACAGCACAGTGACACGCAGCTATAGGAACATGAAGAGTCCAAATCATCACCTAGCACTACACTGCGCTCGTCACCCAGAGATCTAAGATGTTAAATCTCTAAGCCCTGTAATTTCTCTGGAAACATTGCCCTTCAAACCGGAACACAGTAATCTTTGCACATTACTGCTTGGCGGTTGAATAACTGGCAATGTGGTACTTTGTGGCAATGTTTGCTTTCTTAACCTCACCGAGACCCAGCTTGATAAACTTGAGCGACTTCAGAATTACTGTATTAGATTTATATTTGGTTTGCGCAAATATGATCACGTATCCGAATTTCGCAATCAGCTCAAGTGGCTCCCCATTCGTTTTCGCCGGAATGCTCATATCTTATCTCTTGTTTATAATGTCTTGTTTAGTCCTTTAACCCCTCGCTATTTGAAAGAAAACTTCACATTTTGGAGCAATATGCATTCTCGTCCTTTGCGATCTAATGACAATTTATCATTAAAACCACCCTCTGTGCGTTCTGAAACCTTTTACGGCAAATCTTTCGCGTTCCAGGCAGTCCTACTATGGAATGCCTTGCCCGTTCCTATCAGACATGCTCCGTCATTACCTGTGTTTCAGAAGCAAGTCAAGGCCTTTTATCTGTCACAGCCGTCACCACACTGAATTTATTCTTATCAAGTACTCATATTTATTTATTAATTTTATTTAAGTAGGTATATTATTATCAATATATATATATATATATATTAGTTTATTATTGTAGGTTAAATATATCTATTCCAAGTATTAGCATGTATGATTATTATTGATATGTATGTTTATGTAATATCTTTAGTCACACTGTACCCTAACCCCGTCTATTTCTACTTCATGTTTCTCACCATCCTTCGGTTGCCTGGAAGAGATCGCTTTTAGCGATAAGGTCGCCGCTTGATCACTAGTTCTAGGCTAAGTCTTTTTGTTATTTAAGTTGTATATTGTGAACAATAAAGAGTTTTCTATCTATCTACTTCCCCAGGCGGACTCTGCTAAGAGTCCTACCAGTTAGTGGCGTGTTTGCTTTAGTAATATTTTTTCAAAATTAAAGAAGTAGGTACTTCTTGCATGTATATTTAAGTAGGTAGGTACCTACACACATAGTTTTTTTTATTTATTTGAGTTAAACTGAAGTAATACTTATGAATACCTAAGGATACTTACACTATCAATTTGATTTTACTCCAAAATAGTATTTCTTTTTGGCCCATGAAACCCTTTAATTTTCGGAATACGGCGATTAACCCTAAAACTATATTATAATGGAGGAAGCTGTAAAGTGCCTGTTACAATTTATTTGGCAATTTTACCAAGTTATTGCTTTCAATAAAATTGCAGGCGCGAAATTAAAATATTTCATAGCAAATTATTTTGTTTAAAATTCATTTGAAGCACGAAAATAAACCAATGAAAAAATGTAAGACGGGCTCTCACACCGACCTAAGGTTCCGTATGTCGGTACGAGAAACAACCATTACCTACATTCTTAAGAAAAATATAAGGGTTCGTATTGTCTTTATAGTTACTGCTAAAAAGTTGTTCTGATATGAACCAATTACAGTTTTTTTTTTTTTCAATAATATGAAATAGTTTTAGGGATTGTTTTTCATCAAAATCGGTTGAGTCGCAGTCTGTTACAAGATTTTTTACTAGCTGTGGTAGGAATCTAGGCGCATGTCAATATTGGTGTTTGCTTTACTTACAAGTAGATACCTAAAATTTTAAACAATTGTTTTTTTTATAACGTAGTTTTTAATAAAATTTGTATGCTTTTGTATCCTTGCAGTCTTCGTTACCTTCCCGCCATACAACACTGCTTTAAACCTTTGGAATTGAATGAAATGGAACCATTTGGCACACCACATACAGATTTTTCATGGGCCGTGAATGAAGCTCATCGTCACAATCGTAAATGAAAGAAACAGTAAGCTGCTGCTGTTGTTGCCTGGCTGCTGTCTCAGTATTTTTTATTTATTCTTGGCCATATATACTAGTACTTCAGCCTCACCTGTTACTGTCTTATCGTGTTTAACATAATGTATATGTATCTAATAATGTTTATATATTGTTATTAAAATAATAAAAAGTTTTTCAAAACTATAAAAATATCTACTAACCCCGTCCCGTCAGTAAGTAAGTAAAGGCCGGGTCACACAGAGGCGATCCGGTAGCGATAGCGATCCGATAGCGATAGCGATCCGATACCGAGTATGGGATCGCGCCCGCTTGCTGTGTGTCAGGTTGCATACAAACTCCAACATTACAAAAAATCCCGTCTCGCTATCGGATCGCTATCGGTATCGGATCGCCTCTGTGTGACCCGGCTTTTAGTAGTAAGTCCCGTCGTTATATATATATATAGTCCAATCTGTGCGAGGTCCTGCCGGGGCGGTGCTCAATACTAATTTGAGCGGTCAGTTTGTAGGAACGAGGTTTTGTGCGAGAGATGTTGCGAAGGTGATTAAGAACATGACTCGTGGTAAATCTCCAGGTCATGATGGGCTTAGTGTTGAGCACCTCCTGCATGCCGGACCCCATATCTCACGAGTCTTAGCAATGTTTTACTCCCTATGCGTGAATCACTGCCACTTACCAGCTGATTTCATGAAAACTGTGGTAGTACCAGTAGTTAAAAATAAGACGGGTGACTTAGCCGATACAAATAACTATAGGCCCATCTCTCTCGCTACCGTAGTGGCAAAAGTTTTTGATGGTCTGCTTAACGCACAGTTGAACACGTACGTGACTATCCATGACAACCAGTTCGGCTTTCGTCCGCACCTATCAACTGAGAGTGCGATACTGTGCCTTAAGCACACCGTTAACTACTACACTAAAAGAAAAACGCCAGTGTACGCCTGCTTCCTCGATTTGTCCAAAGCGTTCGATTTGGTCTCGTATGATGTCCTATGGAGCAAGCTGGAGGGCATTAATTTACCAAGGGAGCTCATCAGCATATTTCAGTTTTGGTATGGGCATCAGCGGAATTGTGTGAGATGGGCAGGGGTGATGTCAGAGCAGTATCAACTTGAATGCGGTGTCAGACAAGGCGGTTTGACCTCCCCGACTCTCTTTAACCTCTACATTAACGATCTGATCGTCTCGCTCAGCAGTCAACATGTGGGTTGCCATATAGATGGAGTCTGTGTAAATAATCTTAGTTACGCAGACGACATGGTGTTGCTGAGCGCGTCGGTATGCGGGTTGAGGAAATTGATGCGTATATGCGAGGAGTATGCCTGTGATCATGGATTGAGATATAACGTGACGAAAAGTCAGTTCATGGTCTTTGGGACTGGCCCAGTTTGTCCTCAAAATATACCGCCAGTAAGCTTAAACGGCGTTCCCCTTGAAATGGTGGACAAATTTAAATACCTGGGGCATATTCTTACGACAGATCTCAAGGACCATGAAGATATAGAAAGAGAACGGAGGTCGCTGTCAATAAGAGCCAACATGATAGCTCGCAGGTTTGCCAGATGTTCAAGAGAAGTTAAAATCACGCTCTTTAGAGCTTACTGTACGTCGCTCTACACCTGCAGCCTGTGGGCTCATTACACACATAAGAGCTATAGCGACCTCCGTGTTCTGTATAATAATGCGTTTCGGATTGTGGTGGGGCTGCCCCGTTTTTGCAGCGCCTCGGGTATGTTTGCGGAGACGCGCACCGCCTGCTTTTACACCACTATGCGTAGGCGTAGCGCCTCTCTGGTGAGCAGAGTACGGGCCAGCTCCAACACAATCCTGGCAATGATTGCTGATAGACTGGACTGCCCCTACTTGCGGCGGTGCTGTAACAAACATGTTCCAGTAGCGCCGTTTGTGCGGAGTTATTGACCTATGTATTGTTCGTTGTGTTTTGTGTTCATGTGTTAGTGTATTTAAATTTTACTGATCTTTATTTCTAATAATTGTAATGATGACGGATTTTAAATTTAATTATTTTCTCTTGATCATTTTGTGTTTGCGTCTATTTAATTTAATTCTGAAATTGATTGATTATAATTGTATTTTTGTATTATGGGTCATAGCAACCTGAAATAAATTGATTTTATTTATTTATTTATTATATATGTATTTATGAATGTATAATGTATGTAAGAAAAAAACTGGCAGTCATAAGGGGTCCCAACAGATGTGAAAACTTATAGCTCAAAATTGTATGGCTCACTTTGGAAACTACGCGGATGAAACCGGCGGGCTCTGCTAGTCTGGAATAAATCTTCGAAGTATTGTCGTCTAAATAAGTGTTCTAAGCATGGCCATCTAGACTAGATGTGTTAAAATTGTAAATGAGTAATGGTAACAATGGTAACATGTCATGGCTATATAGAAATGCTGACGCATTTCGAGAGTTCCTAGTTCACCCATAGATTTCTTTCATTCACGAGCGTGACGCTTAAGCGCAATTCACAGCCCACGAAACATCCCTGTGTGGTGCGCTAAAAGGAGTGTTAACTTCAAAAATAGAAGTCGACTGAAGAAATTGTCTGATTTGAATCTAAAAGCACACCATAAACATAACATTGTATTTTCTAAATGCATATTTCAGAAAATATATAACTCTTTCGAACGGTTTAATGTACCTACCTAATGGTGTTCGCTTTAATAATGCAATACATGCACAAGTGGAAGGACTCAGTTAAACCAAATTTAAACACGTTTTTTTTCAGATGATTTTACTAAATATATGTATGGAAGAGTTTTTCCAAAATGGCGTTTGAAGATGGCGTCTGGATCTGTCAGCATATTGAAATTGTATGCTCAGTAGGTGATCCTAAACCTTATAAAAATATTGCATCGGAAATTTTGTGCAAAGCTAAATTCTAGCTACTTTTACTTATTTGGGGCATAATCATAATCAAATTGCGAGAAAAATTACAGGAATAGGATCTACTCGGGTCAAACAGCAGGGAACCGCTATTGTTCGGTTAAATAAGTATTTGTTACTCTTTGATCTTTCAATTAACAGCAATTTTGAATTCAAATTTACATTCACATATCTATTACAAACTTAAAATACGTAAGCTATTTATTGTCACCAAAACAATTTACAATCTTATAAAACGGGATTGTTATTGTTGGTAAAATTACGGGCCGCAATGTTTGAATCATGAGAAAATGTCTCATGATTCAAACATTTATAGGTAGGTACTGTACAATGTATGTACAATGTACATCACAATATACCAAAAATTTAAGCGGTAACAATTTGAACATCACCCAGCAATAAGTAGCTTGGTACCCAGAGAGCAACAGTCCGTGCTTGCGCGGAAGATCGTGTTGTTCGATGTTGGTACCTTATGAACTTATGAATAGTTCACCTACCATAAAACTAGCAAGGCTGTGACTTGGAATGAACATTCTGCATAATTATAATGTCATTATTTAGTAAACAATATGGATACAATACACTCTCCCACGATTTTTTGTTTCCTGTTTCAATAAAGTTTAAACTTTATCTCGATTGGAATATCTTAACGAGAAAAACTCAAATTTATTGTTTAATCCGTTCGTTCCCTATGAAAATAGATAAAAATGAGGTAGGTATTACGTAATAGCGCAATAGGTACCGTGGGCATGTACTTCGTGTAATTGACAGCACAAAGCGTCGTGGTGATGCTAAACTATCTGGCTAAAAAATCTGGAGTTTTCACCACTACGCCAGATTGTTCATGTGATGTCGTGAATTCGAAGAGTACATAAACTTTTTGAATGGTCTCAGAGGACGTATCCAGATACAGATGTACAAATCGTGAGGAATTTGACAAATTCCAAGAAAGATGGAATGACGACAATGACGGAGCCACCAAGTCACACTTCGTCAGCAAATTACAGATTAAGGACAGGATCTCTCTTACTCTCTTTGTAAAAGAATACCTAACAGAGGAAACACAAAGTTGGGTGTTTAAGCTTTCATGTCATAAATACAAATAGCAATTGTACAAAGTTACATTTTGGATCACCTCTTAAGGGAGATTATGTTTCTAATAGTACACAATGATCACGTGTTCATACTTAACACTCACGTCAAAATTATCCCATTTTGTCTAATCAGTCATTTGAAATTTTAGAATCACCTTGTTCAAAATTTTCATGCACAAACAAAGAACACCACAGAAAATGCGTTACAGATTTCTGCTGCAGACACCAATAGTAAGTGTGCTACATTTTGCAAACTTTGCAATAGTCCTCTAATCAGGTGGTAATTGAGTAATTTTTTTTATCCTAGTGATATAGAAATTTTAGACGTTTGTGACGACAGATGGAATTTAATGACTAAATTCGTCATAACAAAACTTTAGGAAGCATGTTACATTATAATCTTGTGTGTTATAATCGTTAGTAGAGAATTTAAATACAATTATTAAAATAAACTTAGAACAGTAAAGACACAACATCGTTACAACTTGCAACATATATTTCGTACAAAGTACTCATGATTAAGTTACGGCTGGTCTAGTCGGGAGAACGGCGGCTGCCGATCCGGAGACCCCGGGTTCAAACCCCACACGCACACTGTCTTTTCGAAGTCATGTGCGTAATGCCGCTAATTTAAAAAGGTGAAGGAAAACATCGTGAGGAAACCGACATGTACCTAGAATCTTTCGAAGTCATGTGTCATCCGCCAACCCGCACTGGGCCAGCGTGGTGGATTATGGCCTTAACTCTCTCCTTGTGAGAGAAGGCCTCGAGTCCCAGCAGTGGGAACGTTTAGTGGGCTGTTGATGATGACTAATAATTAAAAAATGGTTTATTCATTAGCCCTGAAAACATGGCCCTTCAAACCGGACTACAACAATTTTTGAACATCATTGCTTGGCGATAAATTAACTGACTAAGGTGTGGTACTTTCAAAGGTAGTGGCGTTCTGCAAAGATTCCTACCACAACATAGTAGCTTTAGGTACCTACATTTAAAAACATCAAACTAAGTAATTACCATACATAATTGGCTGTATAAGTTCCCCATCACCCGGATCTGGTCAATCTTAGGAAAACCTATTTTAATGATAATTTAGAGGTTAGCTTTATCTGTAAAACAATTGAATTTAGTTAATGGGCAACGTCTGAGGTCGTGGGACAGACGGACTGACAATGTTGATAGTGATCGTCAATTTTGTACGTGGCAACTTCTGCAGGTTTTATTAGTAGGAAGTATATGGATATTTAGTTGATGAAAAATATTTTTATGATCCCACTTAGCACGACCCTACGAGCTTCAAAAAGGTTAATAAAACGTTTCCTTTGTTTGTCATCAAAACTAGATGCATGATATAATGATAGTAGATTATAAGTGTATATAGTATATATATTGTAGTGGTAGGACTCTTAGCAGAGTCCGCCTGGGGAAGTACCACACCTTTGCCAAATATTCTACCGCCAAGCAGTAGTGTGCAAACATTACTGTGTTCCGGTTTGAAGGGCAATGATTCCAGAGAAATTACAGGGCTTAGAGACATAATATCTTAGATCTCTGGGTGACGAGCGCAGTGCAGTGCTAGGTAATGATTTGGACTATCATGTTCCAATAGCTGCGTGTTACTATGCTGTTATGTGGCAGGCATGTTGCTTACCATCAGGCACATGACCTGCTCGTCTCATCACTCTATGCTATAAAAAAAAATAAAAAAAATCTACTTCTAATGAAACTGTACTAACAGAGTCAGATAGGCATTTGAAAGTGGGAAAACCAAACGAAAATCATACAAATCAAATGACTGATAGATTGACTGACTGTCCCAGTCGACATGCCCTAGGTACCAAACTCCCCCTCCCTCGAAACTCCCTCGAAAGCTTGCGTAACTACGCAAGCTTTTAGAGTTTTATATTCAATTTGTAATTCATCCACAACGCTCTGTCCTAAAATTGGTATGTTCGGTAGGCAGCAAAAGTTAAAAAAAACAAAATGCAAAAAAACAAAAAGAATTTGGGTGTATGCAGAACATCATCCTTCCTCAAAATAGCCCCTTGAGTGCAATCAAATAACTGTATAATAAAGCATTTTTTAATCTTGCAATAATTGTTTTTGTGTATGACTAATGTTTTACCTACTAGGTAGGTACTATAGATTTGACCACGTATAGGTATGTTAATGACTTCAATATTACAAAATACTTCTTTAATAGTTTTTGTTTAAGTAAGTAAATCAAACCACGTTTACTTTTTGTTAATTCTTTTTTACAGTTTACTGTTAATTAGTAATAAATTTTATTCTATTCAGCTGTTTTTCATTGTAAATTAAATATTAAAAATATGTTTTGTAAATCGAAAGGCAGAGACTGTGACACAAACTACATTTCGTAACCGTTACTCCTACATCTTTCTTTACCCATTTTGCTCAAATAAATATTTACTTTTAATCTAAATGAAGAATATAAATTACGATTATGAAGATATACCAGAATACAGATCAGTATTATTGAACAGGCACGAAAGCGGAATGCACCCTCCACACAGTACACGTTGGAGCTGCGCGCACGCACCGTGAAGATGCTAGATGCCCTTCGACTATTGTTGGCCCTCCGACCTCCGGCCTTCCCTTCCGAATATCGAGAGGATATGGCTTTTTACAACATTACGTATTGTTTCACTTTTGGCGGAAAGCGAAAACATCGAAAATGGTAATAAAAACGTTTTTGCAAGGCAACTTTAGGTATAGGTACAGTGTATTTATAATTAGGGATTTTCAAACAACAAAATACCTACCTATCAAAATAGTTTCCAATTTCACTAAAGGTGGTGTCAATATTTTGTTAAAGAAGATCGGTAACCGCATATCGTGTCAAACTCAATAATTTGACATCATTTTCACCAATTTATCGCTCTTATTCTATCATTTTGAAATGTCTCATTTTAAGACTTTATAAAAAAACAATCTCATGGATGGATAAATGACTGTTTGTTATTTTAAATAAATATACGGGCAAATCACGTTTGACATAGTCAGTCCAGCTCACCTCAAGTTTCAATCGCGTCCGGCGACCTTTTTCAAGGCCCACGCATGCCCACGCGTGATCGCAGATGGTTTGGCACTACTCTACTTACAAACTAAGAATGCTATTTTCTACTATTAAATACTATTTTCATACTAAAAATGTTTATTACTTTTTCATACAAATGGAAATAATATCTTTTTATCCAATAGTTATTGTACGATCTTTCGTTTTATTTTGCGATAATGCATTTGCATGTTATTTTTATTTTGCGATAAAAATGGATCTGGCGGAACTGGAACTACACATATTTGTATGAAATTCAGTTTAAAGACTCTGAAATAACGCTTAACTATTTTTCACGCACACCCACACCAAACCAACACTGTATTTGAAAAATCAAATATTGCTTGCATTTGATAATAATTAGCCATTCAAATTCATTTAAAACCTTTAAATTTATTCATTGGCACATCTCATTGATGTACGTAGAATATCGTTCAATTTAACATTGAATAGGGAATATGGGATGTTGCCAAATCGAGGCAACAGAAATATGAGCGATTGAAGCGATGGGTCTCAAGGGCGTTGTTGGACGTACCCTCCATTGTTGAGCTTCAGAGTAGCTTCACGAAGTAGCTTCATTAGCTCTCCAACGAACTAGTACTTGGGTCCCTAGTCCCTACCTACTCAGTACCTACGTAAACATGGAAATAATGAGTTAGCCAAAACCAAAGAGCTTACATATAAGTACATTCTTTATCTAAGGATAAAACTGATAGTATGTTTAGAAGTTAGATTCCATATTGATCGGCCTCGTGGCTTAGTTTGTTGTAAGTCCGCCTGCGAAGCCGAATGTCGTGGGTTTGATTTCCGCTCAGTGCTGTGTGATGATACAAGTATTTGTTCTGTGTCAGGGTCTATCTATGTATAATAAGTATGTTTATAAAACGATATAAGTACTAGCTGAACCGTGCGCGCGTTGCTACGCCATCTATCGAAAACTGGTCGTACTAATTCAAATTTAGAACAAATTCGGTTACCTTACTAGGTTCTAATGATGCAACCTTTAAAATATATAATTATAGACATGCTATCACGCAACGAAAGCTCTCAAAAAGCAATATTTTCCCCCGTTTTTTGTTACATTTTTGATACACGCTCCGCTCCTGTGTATAGTACCGTAATGTTAAATAGCCTATAGCCTTCCTCGATAAATGGACTATCCAACAGAGAAATAATCTTTCAATTCGGATCTTTCCGAGATCCTTCCGTTCAAACAAACAAACTCTTCAGCTTTATAATATTAGTATAGATTATATCAGCTATCTAGCTATCCATAATACAAGCTTTGCTTAGTTTGGGGTCAGATGGTGTTGTGTGTGAAGTGTCCACCAATATTTATATCCATGGATATTGAAAATGTTTGTTACTATGGTTAAAAAGTCGAAGTGACATAGTGACTAGAGCGTGCAATCGTGATGACCTAGGCACGAATCCCGTCTCTACCTCTGAGTACTATTCGTAGTGGAATTCCATATTTCGTAGATAATGATGGTAATGTACGTGAAAGTAGGGGGATTTTGGGACTACATTAATGTAATAATTTAAAAATTAATTATGAATTAAATAAGAATTAAGTTTAAAAAATTACGTGAACAATGAAAACTGCAATGCAATTCTAGCAAAATATAATAATACATAAAATATAACAAAAGCTGAAACGACAAAAAAATTGACAGAATCTACTTATCTATACACATATTTTTCTAATATTTGTACTCAAAGTTATAATCTGACATGAACATTGGAAAACAGGCAAGGAAGCCAAGAAAAATTTGGATAATACATGATCATTATATTATCCTAAAAGACTTTTAAACCAAACAATGAATTGGGAATAGTTACACGTCTTCCTCGCAAAACCACCAATTAAACTTATTCAAATCTTCAATTGTCTGGCTTACTTTACGAGTTTCCTATCTATACATCTCCAACCAAACTTATATTTCACAAAACAATAGGCATTAGAAGGACACGTGTAAACTGGCTAAAATAGAATAACCAGTTTAATTTGACCCGTACCTGTGCTTTAATTGATACTATTTCTGAGGGATAAGTGTAAATTCAGGGGTCAAGTTGGTAAATAGGTGGTTACATTTCAGCGAGTTCAACTCGATACTATAATCCGAGATGATCGCACCGGAACGAGCATCGGATTTGTTCGGCGTGTTTTCGTTGTGATACGATTTTTTTATCCAAACCCGCATGCCGGTTTCCGTCAAAGAGTTGGTGAAAAAGTAGGTAGTTTATCTCCAAAAATATAAGAGACGTGAAAATATACATAATATAAATAATTAATATTGATGGACAATTCACACACCACACCATCTGACCCTAAACTAAGCAAAGCTATGTACTATGGTGGCCAGATAGCTAATATAATACTTATATAATTTTGAATACATATTTATCATACATAGAAACACCCAGACACAGTACAAAAATATTTGAATTCACCACACAAATATTTGCACTGGGTGGGAATCGAACCCGCCGGCAGAGTTAGGTACTACCCACTAAGCCATGAGGCCAGTCTAATCAAAAAGTGGCTTACGACCTATTCTAGTAACTACTAAATTTACTAATACAACGTAAATTGTCTTTACCTATTCTCTCTTCTGATATGCTAGACAATAAAACTAAAGCCACCATTCATAAAGAAGTCAAAGGAAACCCACTCAGCAAAGGTCTCATCAGCAGCCGTTTATAGCAGTATTGTACAGCAACCTCGAGCGACGAGGAAGCAGAACAAACGCCGGAACCTGGTCATAATTAAACCGATAATTAGTAACGATGACCAGTGAGGGGTCTGAGGGGTCTACTCCTTGAATATGGACACATGTGCAATTTGCTCTTTCCGCTACAGCAGAAAACATATCATTGATACAGAAAATATACCATGTTCTTTTGTCGGCTTTAAAACTTGAGCCAAATATCCGGTGTGAACACTGAGCGCCTAGAGATAAGTGCACCACATTTTACATACATGTAACTATAGTATGCCAATTTCCCGTAGGGTTAGGCTGAATAGAACGTCTAAGATTAACATAGGTAGGTAAGTATTTGGGTTGAAGAGGGTGATTAGAGCCCCTTAGATCGGTCTGTCTTTTAAAAGCTTTTGAAATAGATGTCTGGTGGACTTATATAAAAATAGAGCATCAGAATTTACGTCAAGTTAACTCTCAGAAAGTGTCTTTTTAAGGATATTGCCATGATATACGTGATAATCAGTTAGGAAATTTTACGTGAAGTGAATAATTTTTTAAGGTACCTTCATTACCTGATGTCTCAAAATTGGCCGTCTAAGCAAGGTAGCAGGTACGCATTCTAAGCAAGGTAGCAGGTACGCATGTGTTTTTAGAGCATTCTAACACTACTCAATCGTACACATTTCGTTCGTCAGAAAATGCGTGACGTCTAGCGGCCCTGGGATCTTACTCTATAACGTAATCAAACATCACCATGTCGTATACCTACTAATTGATTGGATTTGGTTTAGTTGAGCTTTGTTTTGCATTGTCAAACTCTATTGTGAATCAGGTAATAGAAAGTTTCTTTATTGTTTTGTTTCATGCATTCATTAGCTCTCCGTATGAAGTCTCTAGAGCAGAAAAAGTCCACAGATAAGATAAGATAATGTTTATGCATGAAGTACAGGGTATGACTAAAGGCCAGTTTTCATTTTGATTAGTGCGTGTGCGCGTAACTAGTTGTGTTGAGTGATTAGTAGCAAACACGTGTGGACACCGATTGATTGTTGTGAGTGCATAGTAATCAGTCACGATTACTCACTCGCACTCGCAATCGCACTCGCGCTCGCACTCGCACTAATCAAAATGCAAACCGGCCTTTACGAATCAGTAATTGTAATAAGATAAAGGGATGGAATGACGCTGCATGAAAGTTTCTCACACGCAGTTGTTGAAATCTCGCGGCACACCTATTCCTTCACTTATTTAGCTGACGATGCTAAAATTCCTCTAACTGATTCGTTGGACATGTGGTAATGCATCACCAAATAATGATTGGTTTACCAAAGTGATGAGGAATTGATAAAGACGGTACCACGTCGCGGAAGTCCAAGCCACTTTTTGATATTTCTCTATTGGCGGCAGACCAATCCGATGTCGTACCATTTGACGTCCTCAAGATGAATTACCTACTTGTTGAATACGGTAAGGAAGTATTTGGATTGCTTATTATGCTTTGAGTAGATACCTATAAGCAATCCATACGCTTACTGGAGCAGTGGACAAACACAGGCTGATGATGATGATGTTGCTTTGAGTACGCGCTATTTATGTTTTTAGTTATGGTCTACGTATGTGTGTGAGTATAATAAATACTGGAAGAAACGAACCTTCAGTAGTTAATATTCGTAAAGAGTAAATAAAATCCTGGACATGTTAATCGGTTTATTTAACTGCTCATTTAAAAATTCTTTGTCTGAAGTGTGAAACCCTGAGAAAATATTTGGGGAATGCCCAGACGTAATTATGCTACGTTCCTACGCTACGTATATTCGTTTAATGAACTTTTTGTGACAGATAAATTACGTTATGTAGATAAGCATTTAATTCGTTATTTCGTCCGTCAAAACATGTCAGTATGACGTGTTTAAATATTGTTGATTGAAACATGTCATTCTTCGGTTTGCAGACGCTTTAGCGAACACTTTACAGCTTAGCTATTCAAGACTACGCATGTTCTGCTGTACAAAGTCGTACAGCCAATAAGTATACCAATATGAACCATTATTACTACTTGACTGGTCCTGAAATTACGAAAATTACCCAATTCCATACAAAACCGACGTTCGGACTCTATCAACAAAATGTTTGAATCATCTTAAAATTTCCGCAGATGTGGGCTGCAGTAGAGGTATATATTAAACTAGCAGCACCCCGCGGTGCTACCCGCGAAGTTCCCGTTCCCGTTGTTCCCATTGTTTTTTCGGGATAAAAAGTAGCCTATATAGTAGTATATGTGTTCTTCCAGACTTATAATCTATCTGTGTTCCAAATTTCAGCCCGATCCGTTCATACGTTAGGACGTGATTGAGCAACAAACATCTAAACATCCATACATTAACCAAGACCATCCATGACATTTTTAATATTAGTAGGATTTCTGAAAAGAAGCTACACAGTCTGAGTGGATAGTGGATGTGAGCCAAATCGAAATAAGTGTACACATATTTTTTCATCCCACCACTTCGGAAAAAGTACTTTGGCTCTTCGATATCAGAGCGCAAAAGTAGTTTAATTTTACCCTCTAGACTCTAGAGTCTAGAGAGTAAAGTAAATTTGAATTAAGAACATCGTATATACTATAAGTTTTTGAATTGAAAACATAATTGAATATTTTTACTTCTACCTCCTTCGTGCCCGTGTATCATATTTTTTTAATTTGTTAAACACTCTTTCTCTTCTACTTTTTTAATATTTTTATATCCTTTGCGCGCAATTTTCTTTTCACGTATGGAGGATAGAGGCATGGAATGTTATCTCAAATGGTAGAATATTTAAAAATGCTATGAATGAATCAATTGTAAATAGTACATTGTTCACCGAGAGGAGAAAGTGACCGATTACCGTCGAGGGTGTCGTTTGAAGCCAGAGCCGTAGGCGAGGGCTTTAAAACACCCGAGATCGGGAATCGCACTTTCTCTCGAGTGATACATAGTGCTATATACTACACCTACGAGGAAAATAAATTTCTACGAAAACTGAATCCTCAAACAACACACAAATTGAAAATGGCGCCAATGGCGTCTACAATTTTCACATGTTCTTTTTTCAAATTATGTGACACCATCCAACACACAGCTAGTGGCCAGTGTCATTTTGCGAACTTGGAGGTAAAAACTCACTGTAAAAACTTTTTGGCTTTTGATATTTAGGTTACCAGCGCATAGTCTTACCCAAAATTAAAAAAGAAAAACCACGTAAGAAATGGATTTTCATACACTTTTCTCTCCAGCTCAGATGCGTTTTCTCGCCGCATATTTGTTCGATATGCAATGACGTACTTTCTACCGTAAATTTGATAAAGTATCAAGGTACTTTCCGAGCAGGTGTAGTATAAAGAATATAAGTATGCCGAGTTTTAAACAATTTAATATTTTTGTCGACTAAAATAGTTATCTACTAATAGAAAATATCGACTTCCTCCGTAGTATAAAATAATGTAAGACATATATTATAATAATTACTACTTATTTTGAGAAAACATGTAGGTAAGTAGATTTTTTCATGAATTCTGAATAGTACGTTTATTTATTTCCTTTAAAATTTAAAATCACCTCATCCGGTCAACCCTCCATATATTCACGCCATATTGTTATTGTTAAACCCATGGCAAAATCAACCAGTATTACCACTCCTTTGCGTAGCGCAGTCGGGCAAAATATAAAAAAATATAAAATACGTGAAAAATCAAAAATAAGTTTACTTATTTGATGCCAACAGAATTGACTGAAACTGTTAATAATGCGCAAAGCACTTTATCATTTCCTCGCTGGGGTAGGATGAAAAGTTACATGTTGCACTCGTTTGCAAAGATTATTCACCTTATGCTCGTTTGATTCCCTTGCTTTGCTCAAGATTCTATAATGTTTGAATCGATCGCTGTGCTCGTAATTCAATTTAAGAATCCTTCGCTTGTTCGGTCATCAAAATTGAGCACGCGGTTAAAAAAGCAACTTTGCACTCTTGTACAAGATATAACTATTATCGACTCTTCTTCCTATAGTTACATCCTTATTTATACCTATGCGCTTCGTTTTGACCAGGGTTCACAGATCCCACACGCCATATATTTAAAGAACGGGTCTACGTTTGGATACCATCTCGTCTGGATAGCAACTTTATGGTCCATAATCTATTTTCTTCGAAAAAACAAACGCCAACTTTAATTTAAAATTAAGTCAGACACTCCACCAAATTTCATAAGAATCTATCACTACGTCACCGTCGTCTAACTATAAGATATCAAATTTGAGTTCTTTGTTAATATTTCAATAAATGCTACACCGATTTCGATAAAATGAATATGGGACCACCTCTCAACTCAACTATGATCTACCAAACAAAAAAATAATCACCAAAATCGATTCACAATTACATTCACAATTATGCACATACAAATACAACCGGCCAAATGCAAGTGGGCTTCCCGCACGAAGGGTTCCGTACCATTAGAAAATAAACGGCTAAAACCTGTTTGGCTTTATTCGGAATTCCGTAGACATCGCAATTTCCGCAGTCAGCCAGAAATTTTTGAAAATTTTGATTTTTGTTACATGATTCTGACGACGAATTCAACATCGCGTTTTATTTTTACTAGTGGCGCCATCTAGTGTTCTTGGGACGCACTAAACGAGCAAGAAACGTTAAAAAATAAGTTTGTTGTATGGGAGGCCCCTTTAATATTATTTTTATATAATTTTTAGTATTTGTTGTTATAGCGGCAATAGAAATACATCATCTGTGCAAAATTTCAACTGTCTAGTTATCACCGTTCTTGAGATACAGCCTGGTGACAGACGGACGGACGGACGGACGGACGGACAGCCAAGTCTCAGTAATAGGGTTCCGTTTTTACCTTTTGGGTACGGAACCCTAAAAAAGAACATACCACCGTACATACCATCGACTTCGATCTCAAACAAAGTTGATTAACGAAGTAAAATTATTAAAATGTCGTTATTGTACATGAAGCAAAAAAAACAATTTCCCAATTATCATCAGTTAGTTATTAGCGTTTGGTTTCTCGTGAAGAGGATGTACTTTGATGTAGTTTTGCATCTCGCCTCTGTTGGCACGGGCTTGTCACTCACTGCAAGCTACTCAAATTAATCTTAATCTTAAGCTTATTGCGAAAATAAACGTTAAAAGAATGACAATCTTCCTTATGTTTGGTAGGAATAATTATTTTTTATAACCTAAATGTTTGTTATTCTTAAAAATACATAAAAAACTGCACTTGAGAAATTGTTAAATAATAATTCTTTAAGAATATGACATGCCGGAAGACAGTCACTCATATAAAAGTACTTTGTAGTTTTTTAACCATGTATCATCCTTTTTTACTGTTGCGTTACTTAATAGGAGTCTGATTCTATTTTTAAAAGGATATTTTTTACCGATTTACACTCCTTTCTCTTTATTTTTTTTATCGGCAATTTCATTGTTATTGTCTAAATATTTTAATAATCATGATGATGTTGTTATATGTGTCATTAATATCTAATACTATGCATATTTAAGCCAAGTAGACATAGTAGAGTACCTACCCATAAAATAACCGAGCGAAACAACTACATTGTGTATTTGTATACATATGTATTTGTATTATGGCAGCAAACACAATGTTAACCATTGCCTCGGCTCATGGACAAGCATCCAAGCCATGTATATAATAAATTAAAAAAAAAAAAAAAAAAAAAAAAAACCATTGCCTTAAAATAATGTAAGTGTATATAATTGTATTTCTCAGAAAAAAGTATGAGCCCTTATAACATCAGCAGTTTTAACTTTATCTACCATTTAAACTTTTTGAAAATTCCTAAGTTTAGTGCTACCTATTGCTAAACGTAGAGAGCGAAATACACAAGATCGTATTAGACGCGCATTTTCAAACAATGTCTCGATATTTCTGAGCGATGGCCCTGTGTGCGCTCTCTGTTTGAGTTGAGCCTACTTAAAGTAGCTTAGCTTTGAGTATAGCGGTGTCCTTTCATTAATAACAATGACGTCCGTCTGTTTTCACGCGGAGTGGGTTCGCTAGGAGCTCAATTTTAGCGCCATATATAAAGAGAACCTCCGTTTTTTTACGCCATAGTCCATCCTGAATCCAGCCGCTAAACGCGCGTTAGGATCAGACAACTAAACTAGTTAAACGAAAATATAGGTCACGAATGTAAATAATTTTAAAACGAATAAGATACGAATACTTAAAAAAATTCAAGAGATAAAATTATAAGAATTTCCAAAGAGTATAGTGTGTGTTAATCAAAATGTATTGGACCAATAGTGTGTACTTTGTGTGTTTATGTGCTGTGGCAAGGACTCAAGTTATTCCCGGGAAATCTAGAGCAAACGATGGAGAATACAACACCGTTAACACAGACGGATCCTTTGACTTTGGGTAAGTAATTGAAAAAGACTTGTTTGGGGTAGGATGCTTGGAGTGTGACTTTAGCCCATTTCAAAACACGTGCATGGTGTAGGTACCTACCGAAAGATGATGACGAGAGAGAGGAGAAACTAGATGTCCGGCGGGTCTACCGTTTTACTAAACAGGTGTATGTTTTGATACTAATCTGTCTTTATTCTCGCTTGAAATTATAGACAGAACAATATTAAAGCAGTTTTGATTAAACGGTTTAATGTTTTTCTACTCAAATAATATGCGAGTAAATCGAACGTAGGTAAGTATGAAATGACAAAATGATGCGCCATTTCAAGTAAAAACTTTCCGTCAATTAACGACAGTAAAATTGTATGGATGCAAATATAATGCAATCACGATTAAAATATTTTGCATCAATATAACAAGCAGATACACATATTTTTTAAAAAAAGATCAAGCCGTTTCAAAAAAGCGACATCATTTCATGGTTGATGTTCCAAAAACACGAACGAAGAGATTTGACTCCACGTTTGTGATAAGAACATCTAGGCTGTGGAATGAGTTGCCTGAGTGGGTTTTCCCTGATAGTTACAATCTTGGTGCCTTCAAATCGAGAGTGAATCGGTTTCTTCTAGGTAAGCACGCTTCATCGTAGATCGCATCATCGCTTAGCATCAGGCGAGATGGTGGTCAAGTGCGAACCTATAAATTTTATTAAATCAATACCATTCAACTACGCCATCAACATGTCTTATTTTCAAATGACCTTTTTTAACAAAACAATAATTCTAATATAGGTTTACCAAGGAGTCTTAACTTATACTAAATCTATGTGGCTTTCGTTTTACAGTACTTATAATTGTTATTTATTTTATCGAATTCATACAATTATAGCGATGTACAAGTACCTAACTTTTTAAGTTCTCCTTAAGTAAATTTTAAAATTTGATGGTCTGTTAAATTAACAACTACTTCACTCATCTTGAAATAGTTGTTCAAACTGTTTGCCTCAGAACCTACATATAATATACATAAATATATTTTAGGGCGCCCTTACATCCATATTATAAAATCAATTAATTCTCCGTTACGAGTTTATAGAGGACCAAAGTTTAAAAGGTTGTTTTGTAATGTAGAGTAAAGGGACGATCAATCGTCTGATGGTAAAAAGCACGCTAGCACTGCACTGCGCTCGCCACTGAACATCTATGATGACTTATCTCTTTGTTGTAGAATTTCTCTGGAAATTTAGTCTAGCTAATGTTTTAGGGTATTTTTCAATTTCGGTAATAAATGGGAATCAATCACAAACACTGAAGCATTTTTTTCGTGTTAAGTAGAAATATTGTTTCTATTGTAAACATTGTGTTTCACAATTTTATTAAAACGGATTGTGTTATTGTAATATTATGCATGGAAATAACGAAACCATAATTTAAGTTAAATTACAATAAAAATAATGGCTAAGATAGAAGAATTTCGTTAAGATAGAAAAACTAAAGACAATAACGTACCTACTAAAACGTATGTAGGTATTTGAGAAATAAAATAACAACAAATATTATATTCACATTATGTAACTCAATCATAAATTTACATATAAACTCCTGAATGCAGAACTTAAAGGTATAAGTTAGTAAAAAAGTAAATGTCACTTTTAAATATTTTTTATAATAATTCGTGTTTATTGAGTGTATATATTATAATGTATTTCTCAAGTAAGTCACCTTTTATTCGTCAGTAAGAATAATTTATGCTTAAAATTCCGGAAACATATCTTTTCCGCTACAATCTATGCGTCATTGAAAACCATCTTAGAAGTGGAAAAGTTTTTTTGGGTTTACATTGCAATTGTTTGTGTGATGTATGAGAATGTAGATAACATCTACATTGTAAGCATACCATGCATGCATAACCAGATTACAATCTTGTTTTAAGTTTTGTGCTTTTGTAGGTACAACCTTCGCAAATTAAGAGTTTTGAGATTTAACAATTATATAGTTACGTTATTAACATGTTCTGTTGCCTGTTTTTTAACGCCTTAGCGTAGCCAGGTGCAAGTTCGCCCGGAGACCGCGACAGGAGAACGAGACCGGAGACCGCGACAGGCACTTGACACTATGGAATTGTATGGGCGCCAGTTCGTGCCAAGACCGCGACCGCGACCTGTCTCGGTCTCCTGTCGCGGTCTCGGCACGAACTAGCGCCCATACAATTCCATAGTGTCAAGTACCTGTTGCGGTCTTCGGTCGCGGTCTCCTGTCGCGGTCTCGCGTCGCGGTCTCCTGTCGCGGTCTCGCGTCGCGGTCTCAGCGCGAACTTGTACCTTTACAGTTAAAGTTGTAGCGTAGCGTTGTAGCGTAGTTGTAAAGAGCCTTAGTGCTATAGAATAACAGTGTTAACAATTAATAGCTCATTGATTCAGTAATAATTTCCACTGAAATACTTCTGTGGTGTATAGGTGTGTAATATATTTTTGCTAAGTGTGTTTTTTAATGAAATTTAATATTTATAGCTTGTATTTGTGGCTTTTTGATCTTATTCGTCTAGAGTAACTCGGAAGACTTATTTCATCCAAGTTTTTGTTCGCGATAGCACTTGGAACACCCTGGCTGATGCTGGCTAATACATGAGAATAGTTTGTTCATTGTTTGAACAAGTTAAGAATATGCATTTGTTTCTTCGAAATTCATATTGATTATTGTTTATAGTTCCATTGGTTTATCTGATTTTTATAAGTTTTTCTAGCCGAATGTGATTTTTAAATTTTCGTTTGTTTCCGAATTTTTGGTTTATCTAATAACTGCTTCATTAATAGTAGAGAGTAGAGTAGAATTTAAATAAAACATTGTCACCGTACCTTGAAAGGGAGATGAAACGTTTTCTCTTTCTTTAACTTCTGCGAAGTTTCCGTAAATAATCCAGACTTATTTCGCATTTGTTATTTTGGTTCATATTACTTCAAAAACTCAGTTTCTCAGTTTCGGAGGTATTGTGAATTCAACTGTTAAAGAAATACATATTATTAAAAACTCGAAGGTAGTGTGCAATTTACGATTATATTCAGAATTTGAAGTCTTCTTTACTGCAGTTCTTGAAAACGAATTAGTCTCGTTATTCTTGTTGTTTTGTAATGCTCAACGTCTTATTGGGCTATATTATTTATTAACAAATTTTGAAACAATTAATCGTAAGTTGATGATTATACATCGTTTTTGTATTTTTCAGTTTTGCGAACAAAGACCGAGGAGGCACTTATCACTTAGCACACGGCAACCAAAATGGCGTCGTGGGAGGCAGGTTTGGAGCCAACGAACCCGGCAGCGATGCTGTGAAGGAAACCATCTATACTGCGGGACCCAGGGGGTGAGTGACATAAGGGTGCCTTGGGCAAAATGTCAAAAGCATGCCGGTGCGTTTCAACGGAGACCCCGGCGTCCTCCTCCTAGGCACAGATGTAGGCCACCGAGGGGGTTTTAGTGAGTAAGATCTCACATAACTTGCCTGCACTCCAATACAGCCGGGTATCTGCAAAGGATTCCCCCGCTCCCCCCTCCAAAAAAAGGGGGTGAGTGACGAGTTATACACCGACTATAAGACTCTTGAACAAAATTAAGCCCATAAATAATTTAAAAAATACGAAAGTTTGGAGATGTTTGTTGCGTGGAGACGTCAGAATGTCTTAACGGAATTTCGATTTTAAAGTAACGGGAACGAGAGCTGTGTGAACCGCGGGGCGCTTCTAGTAATGTCATAAACCTTAACAAAACAGCTAAAGCAAGAACGTTCTTCTTTTGAGAAGTCGGTTGAAACCACAGAAATCTAAATAATAAGGTAATATTATTTAGATTTCTGTGGTTGAAACCAATAATGGTTGCAAGGGTCGTAAGAATATTTTAAAAACTTCGCATTTTTTGCTACATAAAAGTAGTTTGAAACTTGCCAGTAATAAAGTAGGTACTGTTTTTTTATTTAATTTTTCTTGAAACCGACTTTTACATAGCCTTCGAGCGCCATCTTTTGAACGTCTTAGAAATGAAACTTTTTCTTGAAAAGCCTTCCTTAATAACAGATGGCAATAGATTACTTTTACTTCCAAATCTATCATCCAAAAATGCGCTCTCTCAGATTCCGACCGAAAGGCCCCAACATCCACCGACAATTGGACCTGGACCAGCGTCCTCGTGGGCCCATCGGCAACAAGGATGACCCCTACTTCGACCCTAATGAGGATCCCAGTTACAACTACAAGTTTGAAACCAGAACCTACACAAAGAGCGAGAATGCAGACGCGAGGGGAGATGTTAAAGGTAATTTTTCTGACTACTTCTATAGGTTTACACTGCACCGCCGTCTCGCCTGATGTAGCGACGATGCGGTCTACGATGGAGCGTGCTTACCTAGAAGAAACCGATTCACTCTCAATTTGAAGACACCATGATTGTTACCATGGGGAGATAAACAGGTGATGACGAAATTCAGACAACATAGAATAATTTTGTAGGTCGCACATCAAAATGTGGAAAATGTAGTTCGCAGCAGTGTTCTCATACTACTAATATCATATGGAAATCTCTAAACCATAAGCGTTTTCTGAGCAAGGGTGTTGTACCTTAGACCTTGTCTTGTGTTAGTACGCAATACCAAACATATAAGCCTATTTGGCATTAAAATAAATATGGCTACGGGGCTATACCGACCCAATATTTATTATTGGATTATGTTAACAGATTTTGATCGCGAGCTGGTTTATGTATCGATGAAAATCGGAGTAAAATTCTAGTCATCATATGGATGATTCGTACAAGTAGGCATAGTTTGACACATAGTGCTCGCTGGTATCTGTTCATTTCGTACAATATATTATTAATTTGTAAATGTGTGACAGGAATTGAGTACAATAAGTGAATTGTTATAGAGCGATACAAAGTACAAAGTTAAAAAAAATTAAAACTTGTCTCATAACTAATAATAATCAAAACAAAATATGTATTATGTAGATTTCAACCAAAAGTTTTTTTAAAATCTAAGCGGAACTTGAGCGTCACACCAGAGCACTGACGAACTCGTTTGCTGCCCAGAAACAAAAAACGTAATTACGAGTACTTAATCAGTTACCATAGTACAACCTCTTTACAGTCTAGTATAGAGTGACGAGACGAGCAGGACATGTGCCTGATGCATATCCTGATGATAAGCAACATGCCTGCACAGTGACACGCAACTGTACATGAAGAGTCCAAATTATTACCTGCAAGACTGCATTGCGCTCGTCACCCAGAGATATAAGATGTTTTATGTCTATGCTCTGTAATTTCACTGGAAACATTGGCCTTCAAACCGGAACATTAAATACATAAATTTCATTCATTCATTATCACTTCACCAGGTACATACACATTTATCGACGACATCGGCGAGAGACACGATGTGACGTACATAGCTGGACGCGACACCGGATTCCACGTATCGTCGGCCCATCCGGACAACCCTAATGTCATCGGATCCCCGTTCCACCGGGCACCGCTGGTCAAGGCGGAGACTAAGTCCAGAGGACGTACTGCTGTGCAGAGAGGCTTGGATGGGTCTTACCGGTACTGATTGTTTATTTCAAATGACATTACCTACCTTATTCCATAAATTTGCTCTCAACTCACGCTAACTGAAAATCTGTAATTTGATCCAGTATATAGGTAATTTTCGATATAATTATGTGTAACTTTTTTTATATTAAAGAGTGACGAGACGAGCAGGACATTTGCTTGATGGTAAGCAACATGCCTGCCACATAACAACACAGTGACACACAGCTTGGATTATGATCATTCATTACCTAGCACTGCACTGCGCTCGTCACCCAGAGATCTAAGATATTATATCTCTAAGCCCAGTAATTTCTCTGGAAACATCGCCCTTCAAACCGGAACACAGTAACGCTTACACATTACTGCTTGGCGGTAGAATAACTGGCAAAGGTGTGGTACTTCCCCACTCGGACTCTTGGCAGACGATGTTAGTAGTGGTAGGACTCTTGGTCTGCCAAGAGTCTACCATGCTACCACTACTAGTGATGCTACCACTACTAACATCTTCAAACGAACTTGAAGAATAAAGTTGAGCTTAAGTCTAGTTTTGTAATACGGTGATAATTTGCTCAACAACATTGGCTATCCACTCCGATATCACCGGTTGTGAAATATTTTACAATATTACCTACTGTTAAGGATTTTGAAGGAAGTTACGGCTGGTCTAGTCGGGAGAACGGCGGCTGCCGATCCGGAGACCCCGGATTCAAACCCCACACGCACCACTGTCTTTTCGAAGTCATGTGCGTAATGCCGCTAACTTAAAACGGTGAAGGAAAACATCGTGAGGAAACCGACATGTACCTAGAATCTTTCGAAGTCATGTGTCATCCGCCAACCCGCACTGGCCCAGCGTGGTGGATTATGGTCTTAACTCTCTCCTTGCGAGAGAAGACCCCGAGTCCCAGCAGTGGGAACGTTTAGTGAGCTGTTGATGATGAAGAATGTTTCATTAGAAACTTAAATCAATAGATATTTTTGTTTTACCAGGTTTATTTCCGCGGGTCCAGACCAGAGGAGATCAGAGAGCAGCGACTCCAAAGGCAACGTGAGAGGTTCATACACTTTCCTTGATGACAAGGGAGTGCAAAGGTACGTTACGTTATCTTCACATCGCGATATTTTGTGAGTTAGGATCACAAATGAGTCTCTAATCGATCAGTTCAGAATGTAATCTTTATGGCACTTTTTCTAAGCAATCCTGAAAAAAGCCAATTGGTAAATTAGTGCAATTGGCAATTCAAAAAACTTGAGGTTGAATTTTAATCCCCAGGACAGTAAACTACATCGCGGGTCCCGGCATTGGGTACCGCATTGTCAAGAACAGCCAAGACCCAGCCATTCCATTCAACTTCCCCACCATCCCATCGCCCTACGATCCTGAGTTCGTCGGCGCGGGAACCGGATACTCCAAAGGATCTGGTGGTGGAGGAGGAGGAGGAACAAGACCCAACGCAGGTCCATCTGATGATGTATTTAAAGGTGAGTGGACTACCTTTTCATGTAATGGAAGAATTAACTAGTTTAGCTCTACAATCAACGTCCTAAATGATGGAGATGGCTTGTCCAAAATATTCTTCTCAAGATAAAAAACGAAGCTCTGACTTAAAATACATATAAGTACTTTTTTTTATTTGCCAACGAATCTAGATTCAAGATTATCTTTTGTGATTCATGTTTAGATAGTCATAGTTATTGGAAAAATGTACATCAATGACACTCTAGTCTGTGTAATTTCACGTATTTAAACTTACCTCACACCCGCATTTGTACGCCTACAATTCACCTAATATCGTGGAACCGCCACTAGAGCACCTGCAATAATGATATCTCTGTCCAGATCATCCAAAACAACGTTAGTTCAAGATTCCCATTGTTTCCAGGGCCCGACGGTACTGCAGCATCAGGCCATGTGAAACCTCCCCCTTTCCCAAACGACAAGCCCGCCGCCAACGCTCCCAACTCGAGTCCAAGCACGGACGACAGCCCCGGTTACCCACCAAGCGAGTCCGGTTACCCACCAAGCGAGTCCGGTTACCCCCCAAGCGAGTCCGGTTACCCACCCAGCTTCAGTCCGGGAGACAACGAGCAAGTGGGGTACGTCGACGAAGACGCTTCGAATTACGGAGCTAAGCCGGCTAAAGGACCAGGTGATGAATAGCACCGATGGCAGGGTGATTGATGTTAGTGATCTTGTTATAGAAACTTGCGCTTGGTCTTGGAATTTGGTCGCACGGACGTTTTTTACTTATACAACTTTTACTCCCTTACTGAAAGTACCGAAACACGATGAATCAGACTGTCATACTGTTTTGAGGGTATTTTTGGATGGTAGAAAATTCTTAACGTAAAAACGGTCCGCGTCACGCCAAAGTGAAACAGTTCGATAATATCCGTCACTTCTACCTTCTTTTTAACGAAAGAACCAACGAAGCACGATAGCACCCTCACAAGATCACATTTCAATCTGCTTAGCAACCGAGGCACGAATTTATTATGCTTTACCGCAATAAACTTTATTCACCGACAATTTGGTTTTTATTACACCAATACCTTACGGCACCGCACCAAGCACTTAGATAAAGATTATTAAAATGTAGAAAACTTGCAGGCAAGCCGGGCCGACCTTCCAGCAAACCTTATAGACCGCAGAAGAAACCCTATGTACCGCTAAAACCTTACCAGACAATTGTAGGAGAAAGAGACGAAGGTTTTATCACTTCCTACGAACCGAATACAGATAGGAAACCTCAGTTCTCTGTAGACTTCAATATTAATAAAAATAAACCAGGTACGACTATTATAAGGAATAATGGCCAAGACTATTTCGGGGTCCCTCCGGGGGTATCTGTGAGGGCACACGTCCAAAGCATCGATTTATATCCATTTGGATCTAAACCTATTTCACCGTCGGAAGCTCTAGAAAATGACCAAACGTAAGCGTATCTTTCCACGTGTCGTGCAAGTATAAATAACATGTAATTTAGTAACTAACTTATTGAACGAATAAAGATTTTAGTAAATTCCAGTGTTTCTTTTCACAGCCAGTAATGTAGAAAAACTAATAACCAGGAGGAAAAATAAAGTTATACCGTTCCGTATTACCGTTCTTATTATTTGGATGTTCATTTTGTGTTTGTCTCTATACATACAAATATTATATTCCTTAAACTTAATTTAAGTAAACTATGGCCATTAATAGGCAGGAATGGCATGAATAGGAAAAACGCCTTCGTATACCTACGTTCAGAAATGTTCTACTGGTTTAAATTCCACACTATGTAAAAAAATTAAATAGTCTGTACATATTTGAAACGACAAAATCAAGTATCGGTTGGAACAAATAAAACAAATTTTTTTTTTGAAAATTTTATTTCGAACAACACGACTGTAAATTTAACAAAATGCAAAATAGTAACCGTTAAGGAGTTAGGGTTATTTTGTGTTTGTGTGTGTGCGTGTGTCAATCCATACCTCACACCCTTATCACTCCAACATTACAATAAAATACGTAATATAATAGATTAGTTTGCAAAAGTGTGTAACAAAGTTAACAAGAAAATTTCTATAGATGGAAGGGTAAATTTTGGCAATTTTAGTTTCAAGGCTCGTTTATATTATAAAAATCTTAGCCATAAAATTAAACTATCTTACAATTAGTTAATTGTTTTTTTTTATTTCTGTGTATTAATTTTTTAGAGTAGGTAAGCATTATTTTCTCAACGCAAAAATATTGGGCCATTTTCAAATGCGACAAAAAAAGACATTTTATCAGACAGACAGACACATAAAAAAGATTTTAGTAGCTAAATTTGAACCAGCAAATTTCATGGCAACTTAACAAAGCCTATTGATTTATAAAAATGTGTGTGGCCGTAAGTCGTTCTCACGTATATCTATAAAGTGCATCTTTGTGGAAATCCAGGGGGAGGCCAATGTTCAACAGTGGACGTCTTGCGGCTCATGATGATGATGATGCTATCTAAAAATTAAGAACTAATTACGTAGTAAGTACCTAACCTGTATTACTTTTAAAAGTTAGTGGTTCCCGTGGTGGCGATGTTGGCAGACTTAAGGAAATAATAATTTGCGTGAATCATATTTCGTGTTAATAAATTTTTGAGAAAAACTATTAACTGTGGTCGCATTCAGTTTAGAATATAACTAGAAATAGGGTTACAAAACCCTATTGCAACCGTTTGTCATTTTATCTTACCAATAACTGTTGTATGTCTAAATTCTGAAATACAGTGCAAGAGCTTAAAACTTAGTGTGTGAATGACACGAAGCGTCAACTAGAGTTCTTGAGAATGAGGCAAACATGGATATTTATAATTTAATTTACAACGCATTATAACGTTACCTTCAAAATTAAATTAATTATAGTATGTTTGATTTTTTAGCAACAATGATTATGCCCCCCCATGGCTCCTGAAAAACGAAATTTTAGTTAACAGGGATATGTTTCTACAGAGAAATTATACTTCCTAGGTAGATTTAACTTGTGAGAAAGTTTGATTTTTAATATAAACGAGCCTTCAGTAGACTTAACAGGAAAGATACTGATTAAAATTAGTCTAACTACCAATTACACTACTTTCATATAACATTGAATAAGTATAGATAAATTACGTAGGTCGGAATAACTCTACAATGATCCAAGTACTAACGAATATATGCATGAAAATAGGCTACCAATAAAATTTACAGAAAATAAATTAATTACTCCTCAAAGCCGGACAATGGAGAATGTTATATTAACCTTGTAACTTTCCACATATTGTCTAATGGCATGATACGTTCATGCGTATATTTGCACTTGGACCAAAATTTTGAATTTACAAGTGAAATTCAATAGAGATTTCATATAACCTTTCTAAAAAATTTATTGGTAGAAAAAAAACGTTGAAAAAAGTGCCTTTAAAGGTTTTTCAAGCGATACACTTTTTTGACACAAATATCTTGATGCAAACAGATACCTATGTCAAAAATAGTAGTAATGCCGCTAACTTTTTTTATATAGAATAGAGTGACGAGACGAGCAGGCCATGAACCTGGTGGTAAACAACAGCCTGCTCATAACAGCACAGTGACACACAGCTATTGGAACATGAAGAGTCCAGATCATTACCTAGCACCGCACTGCGCTCGTCACTCGGACATATAAGGTGTTTTATCTTTTAGCCCAGTAATTTCTCTGGAAACATTACCCTTCAAAACGGAACACAGTAATGTTTGCACGCTACTGCTTGGCGGCAGAATAACAGGCAATGGTGTGGTACTTCCCCAGGCGGACCCGGCAAAGAGCCCTACCACTACTAACTTAAAGCAGTGAAGGAAAACATCGTGAGGAAACCGACATGTACATAGAATCTTTCGAGGTAATGTATTATATCCACCAACCCGCTCTGGTGGTCCGCCCTTTCTATTTTTGAAGTGAATACTTCTTTTGACGCATCACAGACAGATTTTTCTTGGTCTGTGAATTCTAGCGTCACGCTCGGGCATCATAATAAATCTTCGAGTAAACTTGGAACCATGGCCAATGGCTATCTAGAAATGCGTGAGCATTTCTCATTGGCCATGCTCACGGCCACGCCCTCCGGTTTCACCCGCATAGTTTCCAAAGTAAGCTATCAAATTCTGAGTTATAAGTTTTCACTTCTATTGGCGGCCCCTTTGAATGCCATTTTTTACATATCTCTATGTTATCTGCGTTACAAGTAAGATCGCAAGCGTGTGAGATCAAGAATACCAAAACAGACAGAAGCAAGAGACTCTTAACAGATATTATGTTGAAATGAACTGATTGATGTCATCAACTTCAATGGCACTTATTAAGGGATCTAGGACCTATCTACAGGGTTACATAGATCCTGTACTAAACCTAAAATAGTCGCATTAACACATCAACACACAAGCCTTTCCGAGCGTTTGGTCGACGCGCCGCGTGACCAAAATGCTGGCGTTTATTTGGCCCAACGCATAAGCATTGCCATTCAGCGTGGTAATGCCGCCAGCATGCTGGATACGCTTCCGATTGGTGGGCTTGAACATCTTGATTATCTGTAGACCTTCATTGGTCTATGGATCATTCAGGTGTGCTTAGTGTAAGTAGTTAGTTAGGTATGTAGCGTAGTGTAGTTCTCATTGTATTTTAGTTTTGTTAATAAAGGCTCTGCCCGTTAAAAAAAAAGCAACATTCACGTGATCAACTTTTAAATCACGAAAAAGTTAACCAGTTCTATGTAGAAATTATCTATAGGGCAAAAATGATGGCTCTTAAAAGCGTGGTGAGTTAGTTAATGACGTACTTGTTCGATTTTCCAAACAAATACGTCAGCAAGACCTCGTCACATTATAGAAGGAGCCGCCCGAAGCCTTTCTACACCTACACTTGTAACGTTGAGAGTATATTGCACTATGCAATAGAATTTACAGAACTAAAAGGTTTTGTGAGCCATTTAAGAACTCACAATAGAAATGAGACAGGTTCGCCATAGACGGATACGTCAAAGAGGACATCATTATTATCAATAGATCTGTATATTTAGAATAAGTACTGAAAACACGCTCTCGGGACGTCTGTTCTCTTTTTACGAAAACGTAATTTTGCCAAATATTCTACCGCCAAGCAGTAATGTGCAAACATTACTGTGTTCCGGTTTGAAGGGCAATGATTCCAGAGAAATTACAGGGCTTAGAGACATAATATCTTAGATATCTGGGTGACGAGCGCAGTGCAGTGCTAGGTAATGATTTGGACTATCATGTTCAAATAGCTGCGTGTTACTGTGCTGTTATGTGGCAGGCATATTGCTTACCATCAGGCACATGACCTGCTCGTCTCGTCACTCTATGCTATAAAAAAAAAAAAAAACGTAATTTCGTAATAAACTCGCGACTTTCCTACTCCGGTTCTACTTCGATCCGTCGTTTCGTCTGTTCAACTGTTCGAATTCTACTCTAAATAGAGTAGGCTGAGAACATTTAAACGACTAACAATGTTCGATCGGGGGAAACAAAGGATAACCGGAGTAGGAAAGTCGCGAGTTTATTTCGAAATTACATTTTTCGTAGAATGAGAGTAGACGTCCTGATTAGTACCGAAGTCATGCATAACCCAGTATAGTAACACAGTTAAAAACTTATCTGAAAGTAGTGCAAATGGCTATAAATAGTATTTTTATAATATTAAAGTACCTAACTACACGATTGTGAAATAGTCCAAATAATTTTCTAATATCATTATAATTTGAAAACCCTATAATATCGGTTATAGTTCCTAGGTGAAATAAGTGTAAAATAGTGAGTTTAAATCTTTCATAAATACTTATAAAATAGAAATAGAATAGAAAACATTTTAACTTATAATATTTCAACTCCAATTAACAAGGTAACATTGAAAAATACAGAGTAGGGAAAAACTTAATACTTACTGGAAACTTATAAAAATCTAACATTTTAACCAAATGATTATAGTACAGATTATTTTACAAAATCCATCTATGTACTCATCAGCTTCTCATCTTCAAACAGTTAAATTTCATACAGGCTACCTATAATTTCTAGAAAACAGATCTATTCGTTATCTATGGCTATAGAGAAATTAATTAAAGTCTCTGATATTAATATAATTGATCTCTACGTCATAGACGTGACATCACATTTTGGTTTAAATTAATTAAAACCCCTTGGGGGCACTTGTTTGTTTTTTTCCTATCACGCTAAAGGCGCCTTCACGTTAGGTCGCAAGCAGCGCGGCAGCCGCGCGCAACCATAACACTATTATGGTTTCAATCAAATTTCTAGATCAGTAGAGAATAAAGATATCTATTTTTATTATTAATTATTTCAACCAGAGAAGACCAGATTTGTATAATGGTTATCAATATGACACTTGTATGAGCAGATGTGGTGTTTCCTATCAGGTGCATTCTTAACCACCACACACCACATGGCTCGACCTGTCATTCTATATTTTAGAGAAAAGTTAGAAAAGACCTAGAAGAGTAGATAAGAATGATTGTATAGATAGGTAAATATGATTATTTACCTAACTACATATATAATCATTTTATTCATGGTTTACGTAATTCCTTGGTATTATAATAGTATGCAGTATTTTTTCGTCATTAAGGGTTTTAGGTGCAGTCATGTAGGAAGGATCAGTTCTCTGTTAAAAACAAAACACAAAATAAATAGTTTCTAATCTCATTAAACGATTAGTCATGCCTACGATAGTAATGCCACTTCTATCACGTACGATCTCAACGATTAACCCTAACATAAACTAAACTAATATTTTACATACGAAAAAATACTTTTAGAAAATTATTTTAACATCCATTAACTACAGTAAATAAACATCTAACGAACAGTAGCTTTGCTCCGTCTTATATCTACGTTAGGTATATAAAAGTTCGATATATATATATTTATGAAGATAGAAAAAACATTAGAAAAAGACTCTAAAAGGCAAACGAGCAAATCACAAGAAGAAGCTTTAATATAGAGCTATTAACTTTATGTGCGTGCTTATATTAATGGATATATACAGATAGAATTATAGACCACAATATTAAGGCCCTAAGTGTTTCGTTGTCTCCTAACAGAGGTAAAAGTGCCATAAGAAGCGCTCACTTTGATACGTACTAAATCAATTGATTGTGTGCGCTATAAACAATCTTGGAGAAATAAGGTCTCCTTGGCTCACACCTCACCCCATATAATTAAAGGCAGAACACAAAAATATAAGGTTGTTACCTTATATGTGCGTGTTTATTTATTAAATATTATCTATCTTACAGATTTAGTAACATATACTCATTTAAAAATAAGCTTTTAAAAAATACTTATAATATTTTGAACCTTCTGTTCGGAATTGCGTTCGAAAGTGCTACTTCTTATGGTACTTTCACGTACTAAGCGTTAGTAGACACTCCATTTACGATACATATTTATATATAAAGGTCACGAATGGTCTGACAGCCGTTATGTGGCTTTGTTTTTATTGGAAACATCCAAGCAGTTAATCGTGGATAGGCACGAAATGACTGGGAGCGATTGTTGCATCAGTCCTCTTACTTTCCAACGGCAGTCTGATAAACTCTAACAAAACAGGACTCTCGTTTGCACGTCTATTGTAATAAAGTTGTTGTTAGAATTATTGATCACTGTTAGGTACAGGCTTGAGCTAAAATTGAAAACTTAATCTTATTAATTGAGACCAAAAACATATTTTTCAACAATCACCGGACGCAAGGTAAGTCTATGGATGTGATTGGAATGATTTCCTATCATTGGTTGAAGTAAGTATGCGATTGATTTCTGGTCCTATTTGTTCCTATTACCTACAACGTCCGGAGCAATTATAACGCCTAACGAAAACTGTCTTAGCTATGATAAAGCTCTCTCTTTTCCTTACGCTTAAAATTATAGAGATAGCAATAGCAAAACCAATGACGCTAGTGGTAATAAGACAAATTAAAATAAACTGACTTCTTAACATAGCGTCAAGTTTATCATCGTTATGCTGGGGCCACACTAACGAGAAATGCCATTAATTATCGCGATAATGGACGTTAACCGTAGGTGTATTTTACATCTACGGTTTATGTCCATTAGGTGTATTTTACACCTACGGCTAACATCCATTATCGCGATAATTAATGGCATTTCTCCTTAGTGTGGCCCCAGCATTACGCAGTATTATAAATTTTGCTTCCGTGTAGAAAGTAGGATGCTGTTTTTATTTTGCATACCCTTGCAAGATTTGCTAGACGATAACTTTGACTAAACAAATTTACAGTACTATTTTCGAAAAACGTATATTAAAGTTTCTTTTAACGATGCGTGAACAGTTTGCATTAGCCAATTATGAAGACAATTTTAACAGCGTCATTAAGAGACGCGAAACCAAACGTATTTGAGCAAGTAGGTATCTGTATTTCACCTATGGATGCTATGATTGAATTCACTCAGAAAGCCAGAGAAAAGCTAGAATTACTGGCCTACCCAATGGGTAGCCCAAATTGCCACTATTCCAACGGTAATGAGCTTGAAATAAACTGCATTTACAGAGAATAATTATTTAAAATACCACCTATTAGATACGGCCTTACATACTGGTACTTAAGCTCCACAAATGCGGACGAATACTTTCAGAAATAACCGTTTCACCACTTTATCAAGACCTGCGTTACATCCACACTGAGTTTACAACGATTGGTCATCGATTACTATATTATTTAATTTAAACTCTTAAAATAAGTGATTTTATTTATCATGGACTGAAAAATGCTTGTTCACATTAATTTCACAGCCAATTATTGTTATCCTACAATTTAACGTTTAATAATACGTTTTAAGAAATTTATTATCGCGATTGGAAATCATATTGTTGGAATTATATTTATTATTACAAGACTTTATCGCATTGTAAATGATTTTTTTTACCTCGATGTTTCGGTCGCGTTATAAAGGTCATAGTCAGTCTTTTAACGTAACGAGAATACTGACTACGTGTTCTCGAGACCAAGGTCGTTGTAACGAGAAGATTGACCATGTACACGTGACCACGTCAGTTGTAACAGAAGACACTGACCTAGTCTTGTCGTGACCAAAGTCGTTGTAAGACAATCGAAAAGTCAAGACTTAGATTACACCGCGAATAAGTCTTGTATGTATACTATCAATATTTATAAATTTAGGTGCAGTTTTTACATTACCGAAGCATTCTCAAGCTAATAGATGACAGAACCGCTATTTTACAAGAAATTATATACAAAGGTTCGATTAGTAAATTACTAGACATGTTAGTATATAAGAAAACATTATCTTGATAAAGATATTTTAATTTAAACCATTGGCAACATTTTTCTAACTTATTTTACGAATTCAAACAAACCTAAAACATTACGATATTTAACAGTTGGACTTAATTGTTTAACAAAATCATAAAGTAAAATTACTTCCTATTTTCTGAAATTATTTTAAACAAATTACCTAAATGAAATAATTCAATGTATCAGTTTACAATTAATTATACCATTGTGAATTTTATTAGTAACAAATGAAAGTACCTAATTAAGTCAAACTATTATATATTGCACCTGAATTTGTGTTAACAAAATTACTATAAAGCACCATTGATTAATTCAAATAAATTCATATTCGTTAAACACATTAATTAAAAAAAAACAATCCATAGTTAACGGACGATCTTTGGATAATTCAAATATTTAGTTAGTATTTACTAACTAGTAGAGTTGAAATTATAACTCAGTGTAATGTTTCATTTAACTACCAAATTTGTATGAATCAAAAAAATAGTCCAATATGCTTTTGATGACGACATTACTGCAACTACCTCCATATGAGGAAAAGCGTCACTTCTCAACAGTACGCCAGCAAATTTATCTGGAATTTAATTATTGTCTAGTTTTAACAGACCGCATCAGTAAAATACCATTACAAACCAATAATTGGATGGCTGTATTTTCAGATTTAGCTTTAATAATGATTATCTTAATCGTGATAGTATTTGTCTTATCATCATTGGCTGTGTTGTATCTTTCACTGGTCAGATAAGTAGCGTCATTATTGAGACAAGCCTAAGTTGTTAAAGCCTAAAGATACCAATAAGGCGACCGTCAACAAGGTTTGCGTTCGCTTGTTTGCTCCGTTCAGTCTTTTGAGTCAAACATATTTACAAAATTATGCATTTGTAGAATGTTTATCTTCTCCAGCGATTGAGATTACATAATATTTATGTGACAATTTCGAAATTAAATGGAACATCACACGGATATAATATCATCTCCTACACATAAGAGCGCAATGATTGTCACAAACGTTTGTGCTTTTTTAAGTTGAAAAAGAAACCACAGATCGTGCAATTTAGCTTAAATAACTATATTAGTTTGCATAAGTCTTTTCTATGAAAGAAACTAGCAGTTACAGTTCAGCGGTTGCATACGCTTTGTCATAGAAAAAATAAATAGATGATATAGATGAGCGTAGTAGCCTCAAAACAGGTTAATATGTTACTGTACTTAACTTTAGCCATTTGATTGACCTTAGTCGTTTGAATGACTTTAGTCGTTTGATTTGTCTTAGTCGTTTGACTGACCATAGTCGTTGGATTGACCTTAGTCGTTTGATTAAAAACTTAAAAAATAATATAAAACGTTATGTTACGATAGCAATTCGTTCATAATACCTAGATGGTATCATGAATAAAATACACTGCAACCGTTCAATTATGTTTTAACAAATCATAGTTGAAAAGACTAGAACTTACAAAACAAAACTACTTTAAAAATAATTCAGTATTCGAGTAAAAGCGTCCATGTTGGCACCCCATTTAAATATTTTCACTAAAACATTTTTTTTTTGTTAATTTAAATAAATAATAATCATAATTTTAAATGATAATTCACTAAAATAGGAAACATTTTTGAGCTACGTGTTAAATTCATAAGTTATTTGAACTAAATAATTTTGACTTTTATCAAATAGTCTCAAATTTTGGTAACGAGGCAAGAAAATACCAGCATAGGTAGGTATCAGAATAAGTCTGTGAAGTCAAACAAGACATTGATGTGTAGAAGATACTTTATACAATATGTGTACGTACAGGTGTCAAAGAAGACGAATCCTTAGCAAAAACAGGAGTCTCGAAGTATTTCTAATAAGAAATCTGAGCATGTCAGAAATTGGTCGAGTTTTCGTCTGTTTGACTGAGGCGATAAAACTCTTCTTTTGGAGTAGATAAGCTGCTCCAACTAACGTATAGTTAAAATTTCGCTTAAACTTATTCGGTAATTACAAAGCATATACACCATTACGCCGATTTGATGGACACCAGATATACACTTTGCTCGTTACTCCAAGGAACTGTTCTAAAAGCTACCAACCCTGAAATTGCAAAAAAATGCTGTTAAATAAATATCAATGAAGTGAAACGTTTGCAAGAAACCGTCGATTTATTTCAGGGTTGGCAGCATTCTAAAAGTTGGCGTGTGAGTATCAGCGTAAGGATGTATCACAGTATTCAGTAATAATCCAATGTAATAAATACAAACATAACTAATTAGGTATTTTCTTAATTATTCACTTCAACCGTCAAATTTTTTGGGTC
The DNA here is from genome assembly GCA_963693475.1 of Ectropis crepuscularia. Lineage (NCBI taxonomy): Eukaryota > Metazoa > Arthropoda > Insecta > Lepidoptera > Geometridae > Ectropis > Ectropis crepuscularia. Next base: position 7,326,235 of record OY856340.1, read on the forward strand.
ATTTTCTTGCCTAAATCTCGCCACAAGTACTCACACAAGCGTTTTACACAAGAGGACAATAATCAACAAGCTTTTTATTCTAAGGTTTCGACTTACAGGAGCTGTATTGTGCAGAAGCGGACATTTTGCAATTGATGGTCTTTAATCCTAAATTCTACCTATTTAAATTAACAGTTCTTTCTTCAGAAATAAATCTTGTAGTCTTCAGAAAGATTACATACATCTATTTTTTATGTAAATCAAGACAAACATCAATAAATAATTGTTTCAGCCCATAAACATGCTATCTTATTTTACTGTTACAATGTTTGATACAAGATAAGGAATAAATAAACACGTTTTTTAAAAGTAGTTTAGGCCGAAAACAATTCAGTGCTATTAAAGATGAACTTAAAATGGAATCGACAGACATTTCATACAAGTCCTAAAGTTGTTAAGACACAATGCGTTTACGATTCGGCTTCTGACTTGCATATTCAAACGTTTTCGAATAAGTATAATATAGGACATCAGGACTCTGAATAAAATTACAATTTCCCTTTAAAACATTAGACAATACACACATATAGCATTACGAAATACACTTCTTTTCATCGTATATGCTATTGTTATAAATATATTTTTCTCTAAACTTAGTCGTTTGACTGATCTAAGCCTTGTGAGTGACTGTAGTCGTTTGATTGACCTTAGTCGCTTGATTGACCATAGTCGTTTGATTTGCCTTAGTCTATTGATTGACCATAGTCGTTTGATTGACTTTAGTCGTTTGATTGGAAGCTTACAAAATTACATAAACAGTGATAAAACCTAGATGATACACTGCTGTCACAGCTATTTTCGCTAAGTGTTTTTTTTTTGTAATTTAATCTAATTGCTTAGGCAATGTACGTTGAAATGACAAATCCAAATTACGAAGAAACAGAATCCTAATTTCAAGTAAGAAGAACGATTGCAAAGACAGTGCATCTTAACACAATAACAAACAGAAGTGATTCGTCATACCGCATCCACACACGCCCCAGTAAGCCTGTAACAACCGGCCGCGACTACCTCCGGTCACGACGCGCGAGAGAAGCCCAATATTACGTCCTTTTCATCTTTTTGCTGGTCTCCTCCAACATATCCTTGATCTTGGTGAGAGGGGAGCGCTTGTCGTCGCCACCTTTCAGCTCGAGGGTCGGAGGCAGGTGGATTTGGAGCGGGTCTCGAAGACGGGCCAAGTCTTTTTCTAATTTATCCACCTGGAATGAGAAAAAATGGAGTTAGGTTGATCCAAAAATTAAATGTTTTCACGGACGCAAGTAAAAAAAAATGTTTGTCTGTAAAGTCGGTTTACTGACGATAGAACGTGACAACGTCTTAAGAAAATACTGATGGAATGGTAGCATTTTTCAAAAGAAAATTTTAATTTCATTTGTTTAATAGATTTGTATGTAAAAAGTAATCAGTAGAATTTAGTCATTTTTAATCAAAACAATGCTAAAAAGCTTTTAGATGCCGGGGATCGAACCCGGGGCATTTCACATGCAAAGCGAACGCTCTACCACTGAGCTACATCCCCGCTTGAACTACTGGTCGAAATAATTAATACAACTGTAACAAACATGCGGCGAGGTAACGACCGACGGTAACGGTACATGACGTCATGTTTTGTGGGCGTGCAGCCGGCTTCATCGAATTATAAGACGTTATCACGTCAAAAATGTTATGTAGGAAAATAAACGTTCACTTTGTATATCTTCCTTAGACCCCATTAGGGGTTGGTAGGGAACCAGTCCCGAGGATGGTCCCCATATTTTCTGCCACTCGTTTGTGCTATGTTTACTATAATGAATGATCTCCTAACTCTTTTCATGCCGTCCGCCAACCTCCAATTGGCCAGTGTGGTGGATTATGGCCTTGACTCTCTAGTAGTAAGAGAAGATCCCAAAATCCCAGCAGTGGAAACACAGTAGGCTGATTTTGCTTTATATCTACTCATGTACTCAGCTAAAACGCTAAATGTTACTAAATCAATATAAAATATCTGAAATACCTCCTCTTTAAGATTGTTATAATGGTTGATGTCGAGACCGATCTTTTTCGCCTTTTTATGCAGCATCAGCAAATGTTGTCTATCTTTCACGTCGGGAAGTATGTATTCCTGAAACAATAATTAAAAATAAATTAAATGTGGGCATTGTGTATTATTATATTTAGTTCTCCTAGCTCCTAGACTCAGCTAGTCATATACATTTCTTAAATTATACTCGTAGTATAGATTGAAGAGGTCAGTATATTGAGAGTTGATGGTAATTAACATGTTTGTCCATTACAATACAGTGCAACATGAAATTATAAACAATGATAATTTCCTCTGAAAACCTAAACCAGCTGACTTAATTTTTAGGGTTCCGTAAAACGTAAAAACGGAACCCTTATAGATTCGTCATGTCTGTCTGTCTGTCTGTCTGTCTGTCTGTCCGTCCGTATGTCACAGCCACTTTTTGCCGAAACTATGAGAACTACACGGTTGAAACTTGGTAAGTAGATGTATTCTGTGAACCGCATTAAGATTTTTACAAAACATTTAAAAAAAAACAAAAATTAGGGGTGCCCCCCATACTGAGAACTGAAGCTCAAAAATTTTTTTTTCATCAAACCTACACGTGTGGGGTGTCTATCGATAGGTCTTAAAAAATGATGTTGAGGTTTCTAATATAATTTTTGTCTACACTGAATAACTTGCGCGAGAGACGCTTCCAAAGTGGTAAAATGTGTGTCCCCCCCCCCCCTCTAACTTCTAAAGTAAGAGAATGAAAAAACTAAAAAAAATATATGATGTACATTACCATGAAAACTACCAACGAAAATTAGTTTGAACTCGATCTGATGAGTAGTTTTTTTTTAGTACGTCATAAATACACTATTATTAAAACTTCGATAAAAGTTACAACGAACTACAAGAACTATGTGTACTATGTATATTATGTTACTTGCTGGAACGGAACCCTTCATGGGCGAGTCCAACTCGCACTTGGCTACTTTATTTTTTAATGTTTACTCCCAAATTTCTGAACAAATTTGAATAAAATTAGTAACTAATCACACTTTCTCTAATCCAAAAGACAGCGTGGTATCGGTAAATGAAAATATCATAGATTATAATATTATCATTTTTTTTAGACTTTTGTTGGATTTTTATAAACCTCCTAAATTCAATAACATTTAATGAAACCTAAAATATATAACCTACCCAGAGGTATAGTAGTAGGTAAACCCAAGCGAACCTCAACACACTTAACAATGCCTCCATGCACGTATGCATATCCATGACCCAGAAAGTTCACTACACTTACACAAAATACAATTATTACATCAAGTCATACCTGCTTAGTAAGCACGAAGTAAGCGTATGCCGCCATCGCTGTCCCATAGGTAACGAAATAAGTGACGGGCTCCATGATGTCCCATGAGTATTCCCACCAGGTGAGACGAGCCAGGACTCCAAACTGCACGCCCATAAGGCCCAGTCCCACCCAAACCAGCGCGGACGTACGTCGCGACGTCACTGCTTCAAGGGACATGCGTTTCTGGAATTAATACAATAATTCTATTAATACATGCATTATGAGAAATTAATCAACTACACCCAACTATTCACATAGACAAAACCCAAAAAAATAAAGCCAAAAACTACGGTCTCCTGAGATTTATGCATCAACTTTCTATCAGGATCTTTCGAAGATCGTCGCTCGAGTTATCATTTCGAGCAGTTACAAATCCACTGAGAGCTTCTCCAGCCTCCAGCTGTGAGCATCTTCGACTTCGGCGTTCTAATTCAATTGTTTCAGTCACAGTATAAAAGTAGGAGGACGTTTAAGTGTTCGGCCTCTACTGCCTGCAAATCTTTGGGCTAATGGTTAATGCAGAAGCGGCAGGACCCAGCCAACTCAAGCTTCCTAACAATGCTTTCGCTCTAACGTAAAACATACCTGAAAGTATCCAGCAGTATACTTGAAAGCATTTTAGATACTTATCAAACTCAGCGTACTGAACGAGTACTATATCTCCTACGACGGCTAGTGCAAGGCTGCAAGGGCACCTCAAGACCGTAGGATTTAATTTACGGCCCAAGGTGTAACCTTAGGTACGTCACCCTCGACGGACATTCAGTCCGCGTTTCCGTAAGAAGCAAGAGTGACGGATGCTCTGTTTTAAGATGCTGTAATATTTGAGTGCTTCTGTGAGTATTCCTGATCGGCTGCACTCAGCAACGTAGTCATAGAGGGAGTGCTAGCTATTCAAGTTTTCCTTATCTGCTGCGCTCTGCAAGATGGTTATAAAAGGAGAATTACCTCTTCGACTGTTGCACTATGCATCGTAGTCCTAAAACGAGTGTGACCACTTCAAGTGTTCCTGATCTCCTGCAATCTGAAACTTAGTCGTAAAAGGAGTGTTACCTTTTCGAGTTTTCCTTATCTGCTGCGCTCTGTAACATGGTTATAAAAGGAGTATTACCTCTTCAACTGTTCCTTATCTGCAGCACTCTGCAACGTAGCTATAAAGGGGGTATTACCTCTTCTAGCGGCTGCAGCTCGGTGGAGAGTTTCTCCAGCTGCGACCGCAGCTCCCGCTCCTTCCTGATCTGGTGCTCGCGCACGTTCAGCGCCTCGTACAGCTGGTTCACCAAGTTGCGCACATCGCTGAGTCGCGTGATCTCTTCCGTGCTCAGTCGCTCCTGAAATAGACAAAGATGGTTATATTATGGTTAGACTTTCATCCCAACTTCTTCAGGATTGAATAATGAGATCTACTCATAAAACATCACATTGGGAAATTACGAACTTAAGACAAGTCTTCCGCTAACTATGTCACATTATAGCCATTGATTCTCAGTATCTCCTAGAAATGTGTCAGCTTCCAAATTAAATAATTTAGATTTAGTATTTTATGTTCTGTGTAACGTTTTCAATATGAGTTCAAATGATGAAAGTTTAAAAGCTATATTTGTTTGACCAATTAACACGACAAAATTCTATTAATATCAGAAGGCACTTCTTGTTTGTCTGTTATTATATTTTTAAAGAATAGAGGAGCGAGATAGCTCGGATCCTTTGTCGCTCCCTTAAAACCAACGGAGCGGTTCCGAAATACGTCTATTACCCCTTATCAAATATTCATACGTTCTATAGCAGTGCAACGAATATTTCCATATTTTGAACTCATTACGGAGACGTGACGGTTAACTTGGCGGAGTATGTAATTTTATGCATCCAATTTGGGTATTATAGTCAGATGTGATGCAAAAGTTTTACGCAGAACGGTGTATATATTACGAATTTAGATTTGAACGCATAAATGGTTTGTTGTATTTTAGTTCCAGCTCTAGCAGCTGTTAAATCTATTCCATTAAAATAACGCACACTATACTATAAAATTCTTTGTCTACATTTTTTAATGACTACGTAAAAAAAACATTTTAGTGTTAGTTAACATGCATAAGCCCACTAAATGTTCTAACTGCTGGAACTCGGGGCTTTCTCTTGCAAGGAGAGAGTCAAGGTCATAATCCACCACGCTGGCCCAGTTCTGGTTGGTGGATGACACATTACTATCGGAAGTTTCTAGGCACATGTCGGTTTCCATACGATGTTTTGAGAGGTGAGATTTCTTTTATGAATTCAGCTAACATCAGCATTTATTTATTTGGTAAGGTAGAAAACAAGAAATAACCGAAGGATTTTTTTTACTGACTTTCTTTCGACTAATACTCTAATACTTACTAAACTTGAAGAATCTGATATTACCACAAACTGTTACGGGTTTTCAGGCGTTCAAATATTATTATTACGACCGCGTTAAACCTTTGAGAAGCTCATTTTCGAAATTGGACTCGAGTTGCCTGTGTCATAATTTCAAGAGTTACAAGGGCAAGTTCTATCAAGTTTCAAATATGTGGAGCTGCTTTTTAAAACAACTAATCTCTTGAGTGTTAATTCATACTTGCAATATTCATTTATAGTAGTTATAGGAAACAAACACCCATTAAATTATTGAGTGGAGTGAATAAATAAGTGGCCTGTAATTTATATCGCCGCTTAGCAGGATTAATGGTTTTACCCGTTCTTGATGCCGTAATTTAGTATGAATTATTGAGTCTGGTCTCCAGTCTTGGAACGAAAAATGGAGAATATTTACATCAACTTGCATTTTTAAAAGACATTAGACATAAAGAACATTCGATTTCATAAAACTGAGGTTCCACGTGCACCTCTAAGCAACTTTCTAAGTGCCGATGTACAGAGCTTTGACACTGAAGGAAAACATCGTAACAACACTGGGGTGTTCTAAAAAAGACATATATTGAGGATATATTTATGTCATTCACTAACCTGCCCGAGTGGTGGACTACAACTTTGGCTCTCTCCTTGTGAGAGAATGCCCCAAATGTCAGCAGGAGCATTACCTAATCGTGCCGCTTATGCTATATCTTCGAGTGATGAGCGTAGTGCAGTGCTAGGACAACACACCAAACAAACAACTGCATGGTTCACAAACAAAGAAAACAGCAAACAGCAACCATCATCATTCATAGCCTTCTTTATCCCACCACTGGATATAGGTTTCTCTTTTTTATCATGCCGTCTTCCTCGATTCTGTGCCAATCGAGTCCAGGTTTGACCAATGATAACGACGATATCGTCAACCCATCTTGAATTATACCAATAGTAACACTTGATTACCCGTATCGACGATACTGGTGAATGTTTTCCTCGAGCCACCAGCCACCTTTCACGTACCATATGAATGCTCAACGTGCCTCTAAACGTTACTTTTATTAGCTAGTGACCCTTCCGTACTTATGTAGCACAACTAAACATACCGTGGCAGCGGTTAAAACATCGCCAAAGCAGCCAAACTTCCCAACATCACCGCCGTTTTAGGAAAGTATTACAATTTATCGGTGACCCAGGAAGCCGGAAGCAATTTTCGCAGGTAAGGGCTACGTGGTTTACAGTAATGGGGCTAAAAATATGGGGTTGCGAGTATTAATGACCAGGCGTTGTGGCCACGCGCGGTGTTATATTAAAACTCTACGATGATTTGAACGAGTTCATTGCACAGACGTTAGTGTGTTTTGTGAAATATTTTTTTCGCTGAATGCTCGTGCTTGAATGAATGAATATAGGTATACGTAGGGGAATGTGAAGTGGGCTGCTTTTTGACGTGATAACGTCTTATAATTCGGTGAAGCCGGCTGCACGCCCGCAAAACATGTCGTCATGTAACGTTACCGTTAGTTCGTCGTCCGTGCCATGCGGACGAAGCTGAGCGCTGAGGGCGCCACCCGCCGAGTCGAGCGGTATCACTACTCGCGCTATCAGCGTACTGATTTCTTAAGACGTTGTCACGTTTAACTATCGTCAGTAAACCGACTTTACAGACAACAATTTTTTTATAGTACCTATAGAGTGACGGGACAAGTAGGACAAGTAAATACCTGAAGGTAAGCAACACCACAACCCATAACAGCAAGTGTCACGAAGCTATTGGAACACTAAGACTTCAATCATTACCTATTACTGCACTGTGTTCGTCATATAAGATGATTTATCTCTAACCCGGGGTCAAATGGGCAATTAAAGGCAAAGCTATTAGAATATTCTAGACTTAGATTTCTTAATCGGTATTTTCAGACTAGCATTTATTTAGCATCATCATTATAGGCAGTTTATTCAGTTAACTGTAAAGCATAATCCTGCTTCCTTTTTATTCTGTTTTGTTTGTCTGACTTCTATGAAATATTTATAATTTACGAACTCGCTGTTTTTTTAATCGACTGCAGTTTGATGAGTGTGCACGGGAACTGCACGAAGTAATATCACTCTCAGTTTTTTGTTTGCTACCGTCGAATATAGGAAAGACGTTCCATTCTCTTGCATATCCGAATGTGGAACATTTTGCCAATATCAATGTGGGTTTCCTCAAAATGTTTTACTTCACCATTTTAAGTTAGCGGCGTTACGCACAGGAGTTCGAAAAGACAGTTACGGCTTGTCTAGTCGGGAGAACTGCGACTGCCGATCCAGAGCCCCCGGGTTCAAATCCCAGACGCACCACTGTCTTATCAATGTTTTCACACTCCTGTAATTTAGGAATCTTCAAGCGAAGAGTGAACATGTGACAAGCATGTTGCACCTTAGGGGGCAAGGTGCGTCAAACGTAATCTCATTCATCACAAACAAATGACAGTCGTTACCTTTGTTTTTAAAGGTAAGGAAAACAACTTGAGGAAACAGTTATGTCCCAAGAAAGTCTTTTGACAAAGTCTCTGTCAGCATTGTTGATTATAGCATCTCAAACGCAAACTCCTTTATTGCTTATTTTGTGTATCCATCGTCTCCGAACTAGTTCAGAACTGTATTTCGGAGTCCGGTGGCCTCCTAAGGTACATGGATTTCTGATATGTTAAGCAGTAAATAAATTATGTTACATAATAACATCGTCTCTCTCTTGGCGAGAGAAGGCTCTGAGTCCCAGGAGTGGAAGCACAGATTGGACTGTTTATGCTTATTCATTTATAGTTAGGTTAGGATTAGAATGTCAACATTCGATTTCCCTCAAGTGTTTGTGCAGCGCTCGGTATATTCTATTACGTGATAGTAATTGGGTTAAGTGCACTAGACTGCAATTACCCTCCATATTGTAATGGGCCGTGGCGCCCGATGTCGCACGCAGAATCCAAGTTTTGCTGCAGCAGGCAGCTCCGACCATAATCTCTCTACCAGGCAATCTTAGAACATTAACAAATAATAAATGTCAGCGAACATTTCACACACAACACCATGTGACCCCAAACTAAGCAAAGATTGTACTATTAGAGCCAGATAGCTGATATACATTATTTGTTGGTGAATACATTATACATATAACCACTCAGACACAGAACAAATATTTTCATTAATCTCACAAATATTTTCACTGCGTGTTCTCGGCTTCGCAGGCATACTTGCTAACAAAACTAAAACACGAGGCCAGTCATAAGATATTTTAACATCTGTTACAATGACAAACTTTAAGAAAAAGGCTTTTTATTAGATCGTGCAACTTTCATTACTTAACTTTCATTTCATTCATTAATTAGTTATTTAACGTGCAAATTTATTAACTTTCATTAATTGACTTGGTAATAAAAAAAGTTGACAAAGAAATTATAACTACTTATATTTCCACTTCACGGAACCTTTATAGTTTGTTAGCTGTGCTCGTATGAACGGCAAGTCTAAATATAAGGTAAATAAATAAAGAGGTTCGCATGCGAAAGTTTAAACATTGAAGCTGTCCAACTCTGCTCCATGCTCTCCTCCTACCCTACGTGTAGTGTTCTTACAATATCCGATTACGATTCGACACCGACGAAGTCACTTGATGATTCTGACATCAAATATACGAGTACAAAAAATATAATATATAATAAAATATATAGGAAAATAGAATTTAATTGTTTTTCATTTATCATTAATTTTGCTCTGGTGCAAAATCATCTCGTCATCGCTCATCGCACAAATATATAGGTAATACTAGCAGTGCCCCGCGGTGTTACCCGCGTAGTTCCCGTTGTTATTTTTTGGGGATTAAAAGTAACCGATGCGTTCTTCCAGCCTATTATCTATCTGTATTCCAAATTTCAGCCCAATCCGTTCAGACGTTAATACATTGCCCTTTATTGTTTGGCTTTAGAATATTTAGCAATTGAAACAATGACAGGCCCCGGACACTCGGCCTAAAATCCATACAGACGGTGCAGTTGACATACCTACACTCACACAACTACGCATATGTCGTTCGAACACATTTACGCATGTGTGCGTGTCACCTAGGGTTACTAAATTATTTTATGGAATAGCTGTGACTCGTGAGTTCACCTGCCTGTGTTAAGTGACCTATAATCTTACCTAGTTAGTGTTCGATCTTTAATGTAAATATAACTTTCATCAACAATCAGAAGGGAGAAGATTTAAAACAAAATAGGAGATAATAAAGGTACCATGGACGAATTGATTTTTAGTTAAGTACACTTACCCAAAGAGAAAACTTTAATCTGACAATATATTAATTAATCACTCCACATATCGTGTATTTCACATTAGATGGTAAAACTACGTCTATAAGTTGCATTTACACACAGTTCACTATAATCAGAGTATACACTGCACAAACTAATTATTAATTATTTCCATCGCATGTCTCACCACAGTAAAGAACAACATAATTTTTCAACTCAAAACTACAATTTAATTTTGTAAACAAACATTCCGAATTGTTGTTACTATGGCCGCCTTGTGGATCTCGTGTCTCGCGGGATAATGTTGCTAGTTCCGGATTTATTTTTTTACTAATTGCTTAAAAAAATATAACTTTTGTATGTTGATAAATAGTGATTTATTTATTCGCATTATAGTAAGGATCGCATAAAACTTTAAATATTGTGAGAACAGTGAGTGAGTCTACTATACTCAAATCACATTTTAAGGTTGAAGTCATTACTTAATAATTTATTTGCGCCGGATAAACAAAAATCAGTTTTAATTTCAAATTAAATTCAGAAACTTAATTGACCAAATTTCAACGACGATCATAAAAAACTTGAACAAAAATAAACGAAAGTAATTTTTAGTTTTGTTTTCATGTTTCAAAACTATGATCTACCAAAAAAAAAGAAACATCAAAGGAGACATGGCCCAAATCGTACCCTGACCTCGGCACAAAATAATTGTATCTAATCTCAAAAAAATCTAATAACTGTATGTAAATATATTTTAGGAAAAAAAAAATGTGTGCGCTTAAAACCGCACGGCAGAAGTGAAAACTAAAATAAGAAATACGTAACTATATAATGACCACTAAATAATTTTAATTTAAAACTTTTACGGCTGAATGATTAGTATCCATGGCCAAGAATAAATTTAAAAAAAATATACGCGGGTCGAAAATGCCGTTTAAAACTCGCAAGTTTTTAGTGTTTGCTATTTAGTTATGTCATATTTATGTATTTCGCTAAAAATGCATAAATATGTTGTGTTATAGTGTATTTGTGTAAGCACCTTCTTATGAAAATGGGTATCATTTTGTGTGTTTACGTAGTGTAAGTGCTGTGATAAAATATTACAACCATAACTTTTTTGCAATGGACGTGAAATGCAAATTTAACATTTCGTAACAGGTTCAATTGATGTGGTAAGTACCTAGAAGATAATGTCGTGATAAAAAAGTTTAAAAATTCGCCAGTTTCAGCGAGAAAGTCGCTAAAGTGTCAACTCTGGTAGTGAGCAGCGAGAGAGAGTAAGAGTATGTATTGTCCCATGTCCTCCTCTAACAATTATCTTTCTCGGTCTGGCACGTTTGTTGACCACATTATCTTTCTCGCTCTAGCATCCCGAGTTTACCCGAAATTTCTTATCATATCCGAGCGTGATGATCTCGTGATCATGAGTCCATTTCACAGCCCACGAAAATTCTGTCTATAGCGCGCCTAAAGAAGTTTTCACTTCAAAAATTACACCACTCCCATAACCCAAATTAGTGGCTAACATGTTTTTTTATCAGTGTAGTTTTGTAGGCGTTTCTTTTAAAGTTCACCAATACTGTTTGCAATCCGATGTAATCATCATCATCATCTTCGTAACATCTTAGCATATACCTCTCTTCAAGTACGCCTCATATCCCAGGCCTATGCTAGTGCCGTGCTTGTGCCAGTACTTGTCCAGATTTGACCCGCGATTTAAGCAAACTGATAATTGAATACAAAGCATATTCTATACCTAAGCATATTCGTGCATTGTTTGATATAATATATCTTTATGACTCAGCCGGTACATATTATTTGTATATCATTAACACCAAATTATACAATATATTTTGTTCCATAAAACGAGCTTTTGACACGAACTTCTACAAAACTTCTACAGGCAAAAAAACGCAGGTTAGCCACTCAAACGGATGATGATGATAGTTTAGAATATTATTACTAATAACTTAAAATCTGAGGTACATCAAAAACCCAGGTGTGGCACCTGGGTTTTTTCAATGTGATTTGGGCTTATGTCCTTTGTTTCACAATAAATGGAGCTATTACGTAACAAACATATAAACGAATTGAGATCCGTCTCCTTTTTTGAAGTTGGTTAAAAATGAAACTAAATCGTAGTAGTACCGGTAGTACTAGAACCGGTAAAGTTTATAAGTCAATGTCAAAGCCGTTAATTACTGAATAAGTTTTAGTTTAAAAATATCGTTTTTTTTTTTTGGAACTATCCATTCCAATAGTCAATGTACTCGTATCCTCTTACTGGTTTTAATGAACGGTTGTTGCGAAATCTTAAATAAGCATACTACTTACTAGATGAAATCCTATATTCATTGTTCACTATTGACCGACATAATATATACATGGACGCACATAAAAGTACAGATAGTCTAAATATTGAACCTGTTTCTTTTTTTTGAGTCGGTTGAATGCTAAGAAATAATCACTTATCAATAAATCTGAATAGTAGCAATCTTAGTAAAAAAATCCACTAAATTGGCAACACTAGTGACTAGTGACTTCGTGAATTGCGAACTATACTCCGCGCCATCACTCGTTACCATACGTTTTTGGCGCCACTGACGTATTTCACAACGATTAACGAAAGCCGCAGTTTAACAACAACGAGTTTAATAATTTCGTCACAGGACTTCAGTGTTGGCGCGTACTTCTAACCAGAATAGCTAACACAGTTTATAAAAATGATTCAATCTTTGTAGAAATTCTTATGAAATCAAAAATCTCTTATTGTTTCGTATAATAGACGAAAAATTTGGTACCATTTTGTTAAATAATACAGCATCATGGTCGTATTCTCATAGAAAATTATCGTCCGATATAACCCTTCGTTGAGTGCTTCTCGCGGTGCTTGCGGGGAAGGAAGCTTGAAACTGGCGGGGGGTGGGGAGTGTCCGTTCTATCTGTATTATCTATTCTATGACAATGATAAAAAGTGTGGTACCTACTTCCGCAGGGGGGCTCTGGAAAGTGTCGTACTACTCCATTGTATATAGGAACGTTATCCACACTTTAGATAAATAAAATTTAAAATTGTTAGTTATTTAAATTACTAATTATTACTAACAAAAACTTACAATTAGATTGTTTATGTCCTATGTGTGTACCAAAACGCTATCAAATCATTGGCAAACTGTTAAAGCACGGAAACCGTTATACCGTTATATGCCGTTATTTTTACCTTTAGACGCTTAAATGAAGTTAAAAAAAAAAGAAAACAGATTTCAGAGAAGTAGATAACTAGATATAATTATTAAAATAACAAAGAGCGGCTTTATTGCACTCAGCAATATGGCCACTGCTTATGGTATCAGTTCGTGACCGTGAGTGTGTTTACTGTAAAATGTCTGCTTGTTTATGACACAATAAAGTTTTCTATCCTCTATCTATCCTATTAATATTATAAATGTCCATATTTTAATGTGTGTTGCTCAATCACGTCTTAACTTCCCAAAGGATCTGGTTGAAAATTTGAACACAGTTATATTATATTAGTTTGGAAGAACACACAGACTACATTTTATTCAGGGAAAATAACGGGAACTACGCGAGTAAAACCGTGGAGTGTTGCTAGTAACAACATAAAATGAATACAGTCAAGATGAGTACCAAAATGTTTTGGGTAGATTAGAAAAACAGACCAACTTTTTATATTTTTAAGTAGTTTTGCACGCTTTTTAGAAGATACTAATACAATTTTGATACTCGAAAATCGTATCGCTATCGGAAATACTGAAGTGGCCCGTAGTCCTCCCTTGATTAATATTTGAACAGTCTAGTGCCACTTACCGCCCGCTCACTAGTTTATAAATGGACAACTCTTTAATCGAATTATATCGCGTCTCTCATTCCCAGGAAACAGTATTAGCTCTTAAAAATTTAAATGTAGTAAAATCGAATTTATGATCTTTACTGAAGAACCGAGTCGATTTGTTTTAGGCAATATTATAATTTATATCTTAGTAATTGTAATGTAGTATTGTATTTATTTTGCCCTGCTACTCACCAGCCAGGTCTGCACCTCCGTTTTGGGGTATAATAGGAGAGTTAAGGCCTGTTCACACCGGAGCGGTATTCGCTACCGCTGTGGGTAGCGGTAAATACCGCGTTCGCGCGGTATTTTGTACGTACCGCCTGGGTACGCGGTATTTTTTGGTGTAAACAGTAATATTACCGCTTACCCACGCGGTATTCGCTACCGCAGGCGGCAGCGAATACCGCTACGGTGAACAGGCCTTAATGTGACAAGTTTCAGCTTGCCTCAAATACCTACCCAAAGTATGATGCCAGCTCTTGGCATATACATGTCTCTACAACGCTCGAGGAGTAAGTTTATCACGCTCTTTTCAGCAGGTCTACTACGAAAACAAACTCCGAATGATCGCATCCGACCGACAGCTGAATCGGATTATAGCCTACCACGAAAAACATTCGGATCGATACATTTCGGGTCGGAAGTTGGTGGTGGACATTGGACATGGACATTGTCTTTCGTGGTCGGAAACTTCATGAGTTCGGCCGATATATCGTTTATCGGACTACGTAGTAGACCTGCTGTTACTAGGTGAGCACCAAACTGGAAAGAGTGTATAAGTGACTACGGTAAGCATACAGTAAACTTTCAGTTCAGTTCGCTTCGAATGTACCGCATGTACGAGTATGTTTTAGGTATGGTAGACGTATATTCGTAAGTATAATTAGTTATTTTTTAGGAATTAGAGCGTTGAGCGTGAAGTTCGGTAAGAAGAAGAAAGTCATCCTTCAACATCACACCATCAACAGCCCACTAAACGTACCCACTGCTGGGACTCGGGGCCTTCTCTCGCAAGGAGAGAGTTAAGGCCATAATCCACCACGCTGGCCCAGTGCGGGTTGGCGGATGACATCATCCATGGATGAAGTCATCCTTACAAAAACTCTATTTGGTTTCGTAAAAAGTAACAACCTATGTAAAGTATAGCTGAATATTTTAACCGAGAAAGAGCAACGAATCTCGCCAATATACTCGTACTCGTAGATTCAGCACATTTTGACAATTAATTGGTATTTAATTTAATCTCCGCTTTAATTAACAGAGATCAGTTCAACTCCTGTATGGTTTGCTCGTTTCACTCAGTAATTGAAATATTATCAGAAACCGAACACGATCGAATGGATGTTTAATTAACGGAATCTATCTTTGCAATTAAATCCTTTTTAAGTGTGATATATCATCAGGGGACTGTTTTCATACTCGTTTAATCTAGGTGACTTTTTAAAAAGCAGTATCATTTCTGTATACTAGTTGTTACATTTAAGGTTTTCAAGATAAAACTTGTACATATATTTATAACGCTTCAGTAGCAATTACTAAGCCATCTATCGTGACGCGCCCGGAAATCACTAAGGCCCTTCGTACACTATGCTACGCAAATCTTGGATACTAATGCTGTATACTACCATAGAATAGATAATACAGATAGAACGGACACTCCCCACCCCCCGCCAGTTTCAAGCTTCCTACCCCGCAAGGACGCGAGAAGCACTCAACGAAGGGTTATATCGGACGACAATTTTCTATGAGAATACGACCATGACGCTGTGTTGCTGTGTTAT
Organism: Ectropis crepuscularia; assembly: GCA_963693475.1. Classification (NCBI taxonomy): domain Eukaryota; kingdom Metazoa; phylum Arthropoda; class Insecta; order Lepidoptera; family Geometridae; genus Ectropis; species Ectropis crepuscularia. The sequence goes on from OY856340.1 coordinate 7,341,917, forward strand.
TTAAATTTAGGTACCAATTTTTTCATCTGTTCTACGAAACAAGAATAACAGATTTTTAATTTCATAAGAATTTCTATAATATACTAGGATTGAATCGTTTTTCTACTGTGTTTTGATAAGTTCACAATTTTAAGTTAAGAATAAGAGATTTTTGATTTCATAAGAATTTCTACAAAGATTGAATCATTTTTATAAACTGTGCTACTGGTTAGAAGTACGCGCCAACACTGAAGTCCTGTGACGAAATTATTAAACTCGTTGTTTTTAAACTGCGGCTTTCGTTAATCGTTGTGAAATACGTCAGTGGCGCCAATAACGTATGGTAACGAGTGATGGCGCGGAGTATAGTTCGCTTAGTCACTAGTGTTGCCAATTTAGTGGATTTTTTTACTAAGATTGCAACTATTCAGATTTATTGGTAAGTGATTATTTCTTAGCATTAAACCGACTCAAAAAAAAGAAAGAGAGATCTCAATTCGTTTATATGTTTGTTACGTGATAGCTCCATTTATTGTGAAACAAAGGACATAAGCCCAAATCAAATTGAAAAAACCCAGGTGCCACACCTGGGTTTTTTGATGTACCTCGGATTTTAAGTTATAAGTAATAATATTCTAAACTATCATCATCATCCGTTTGAGTGGCTAACCTGCGTTTTTTTGCCTGTAGAAGTTTTGTAGAAGTTCGTGTCAAAAGCTCGTTTTATGGAACAAAATATACTGTATAATTTGGTGTTAATGATAGAAAAATAATATATACCGGCTGAGTCATAAAGAGATATATCAAACAATGCACGAATATGCTTAGGTTCTTTTCGCGATGGGTGGCCTTGGAATTCAAATTTAACGAGTGTAAGTAAAATAATTCATGATAATACGCTTATTTTTGGTAATGTACTTTGGACTTTGTATTCAATTGTCAGTATGCTTACATCGCGGGTCAAATCTGGACAAGTACTAGCACAAGCACAGCACTAGCATAGGCCTGGGATATGAGGCGTAGGTACTTGAAGAGAGGTATATGCTAAGATGTTATGAAGATGATGATGATGATTACATCGGATTGCAAACAGTATTGGTGAACTTTAAAAAAAACGCCTACAAAACTACACTGATAAAAAAACATGTTAGCCACTAATTTGGGTTATGGGAGTGGTGTATTTTTTTTTCCTAAAATATATTTACATACAATTATTAGATTTTTTTGAGATTAGATACAATTATTTTGTGCCGAGGTCAGATGAAAACAAAACTAAAAATTACTTTCGTTTATTTTTGTTCAAGTTTTTTATGATCGTCGTTGAAATTTGGTCAATTAAGTTTCTGAATTTAATTTGAAATTAAAACTGATTTTTGTTTATTCGGCGCAAATATGATTGTGATTTGAGTATAATAGACTCACTTACTATTCTCACAATACTTATTTAAAGTTTTATGCGATCCTTACTATAATGCGAATAAATAAATCCCTATTTATCAATATACAAAAGTAATATTTTTTAAGCAATTAGGAATAAATTAAATCCGGAACTAACAACATTATCTTTCCGGCTGGTTCGAGTTTGTTTACAAAATTGAATTGTGAGTTTTGAGTTGAAAAATCATCTTGTTTTTCTTTACTGTGCTGACATGAGATGTAAATAATTAGTTTGTGCAGTGTATGATACTCTGATATACCTAGTGAACTGTGATGACGCTTTGCAACTTATGAGCGTTGTTGTACCTAATCTAATGTTCTGTGACTAGCCTACCTACCTATAATGAAATACGCGATATGTGGAGTGATAAATTAATATATTGTCAGAATAAAGTTTTCTCTTTTGGTAAGTGTACTTAACTAAAAATCAATTCGTCCATGGTACCTTTATTATCTCCTATTTTGTTTTAAATCTTCTCCCTTCTGGTTGTTGATGAAAGTTATATGTACCTACATTAAAGATCGAACACTAACTAGGTAAGATTATAGGCCACTTAATACAGGCAGGTGAACTCACGGGTCACAGCTATTCCATAAAATAATATAGTAACCCTAGATGACACGCACACATGCGTAAATGTGTTCGAACGACATATGCGTAGTTGTGTGAGTGTAGGTATGTCAACTGCACCGTCTGTATAGATTTTAGGCCGAGTGTCCGGGGTGTGATACTACATTAGTATCGTGTCGCGAGTATCGAGTAGCGCGCGATCCGTACACACGGCATTGAATCGTAAGACTTGAATTGCCTATTCAGCCACTACTGACATAGCGGCTAAACAGATCACACGTTTACAAAATGTCCACAAGTGATGATGAAACTATAATTTTGTACTATCTTTACCGGAAACAAAGAAAACGTCGTAACAGAATATACTGGGTTCATCCATACATAGAAAAAAATCAAAAACTGCAAAGTGTTTGTTGCTGCAAAAGAATTACAACAAACAGATGCGAAATTCCAATCATTCTACAGAATGTCTAAAGAGAGTTATAGACATTTAGTAGATTTAATATTCAATAACTGCTCCGCCATCATGAAAATCGCTGCGACTTATGTAGCGACGATCTCGGCAGGCAGGTAGCGCACGACTGGCGCGACGCGAGTCGCGGGACGAATGTCGGCGACGCAACTAGTGTACGAGCCTCAATGAATTTGTATGGCGGTAGTCGCTTGGAGACTAAAATCGTCAAGTATCCAAGATTTGCGCATCATAGTGTACGAAGGGCCTAATAGGTACCGAACCCAAGCTGGCCGCTGCCAGAATAACATGGTCAAGGATTTCGAACCTGAGAAAAAAAAATTGGCAGTCATAGGAACTGCCGATAGAAGTGAAAACTTATAACTCAGAATTTGATAGCTTATTTTGGAAAAAACACGTGTGTAACCGGAGGGCGTGGCCTGGGCATCATGGCATGGCCATCTCGAAATGCGTCAGCATTTCCTATTGGCTGATGCATTTCTAGATGACCATGGCATGATGCCGAGGCCACGCCCTTTCAGTATTTCCCATTGGCTGACGCATTTCTAAATGGCCAATAGCCATGGTCCCGAGTTTACCCGAAGATTTCTTATCAAATCCGAGCGTGACGCTAGAATCCATTTCACAGCCCACGAAATATCTGTCTAGGCGCGCCTAAAGAAGTTTTCACTTCAAAAATGTGATTGAAAAGCTTCTGTGTTGACTTAACAGTACGTACTATCAATTGTTAGTGTCCGGGCCCTTGAACTAATCCAGGTAAATATTTGGCCACAATTTGCACAGGAACTGTATTTCTATGTCAAAATACTGGGAGAAAATAATGAACCACCACATTCGCACAGAAGAAGAGGCTAGTACTGTGTCACAGCTTCTGGTCGCTAAAAAGTTAAATAAATCTACAGATTAAAAACCGTCTAATATCTCCGGAGTATGCGGTTTAACTATGCTTACGAAAATACGTAGAGCATATTTAAGCGCATACATGAAGCTACTCGGACCATATCTGGAAGTATTCCATATACTCACTACACCCAATTACTTTTCTCAACGAGTATCTCAACGTACAATAACTACCACAAGGGCACATCATACGGTACGGGCTCGGCTTGGGATGCTGGCGGAAGGAAAAATCAAATCGGCCTGGTATCCCCGAAGGGGTTGCCCTGGGGCCATAGCAAAAAGGACCCGGCACGTGCTTAATTGTAGCCGGTATGTAGAGCTTATACACTATTTTCTTGGTGTTTGTGCGTTTGTATATGAATGGGCTGATAATGATTCTGATATAGGTACTCTTTTTTTAACCCCCGACTAAAAAAGGGGTATTGTAAGCTTGACGTCGATATCTGCCTGTCTGTCTGTGTGTGTGTGTGTCTATCTGTGACCCCGTAGAGGTCAAACGGATGGGCCGACTTCGATGCGGTTTTTTTATTTGAAAGTGATTTTTTGTGCAGATGCTCTCTCTTAGTTAGGTTTGGTTGATATCGATTCAAATTTGCTGCCTTCACAAAATGGTGGACAAAATATTTCTGCATAATCTACCTCAATATGGGTATCAAATGAAAGGGCTTGACTAGTAGAAAACTAAACACTATCACAAATTTCAAATCCAAGATGGCCGCCACCACAAAATATTGCAATACATTTCTTTTTTCACAACTCTCTCGATATGGGTATCAAATGAAAGGGCTTGACTAGTAGAATGTTGTACTTACAAATTGCAAATCCGAGGTAGTCAGGGTTTAGTCAATTTTTTAATTTTATTCTTGTTATTTGAATTAGTCATGACCGGAATTCTTATAAGTTGTAATGTGTTTCGAAAATAACTAAAGGTTTTTAAAGTTGTCTTTGTTAACCCCTGTTAAATTGAAATTAAAGATTTTAAATTGGATATCAAAGATACTTACCAATTTTCGATACTTACCAGAAATCTCAAAACGCTTCTAGGTAAGCACATCAACTTAGTTTATTTATAGATCAGGGAAATGACGGCCAAAGGTTTAGCTTCCAGCGTATTAAAAATGTGAAAAATGTTGGTCAAAAATACCAAAGAAAACATTTATTACACGAATAATTAATATAACCATTAAAACCAATGTAAAAATGCTTATAAGTTAAAAGTGTATTTGTAGCTTTTTGTACACAATCATTATATAATGACTGTACTGTATTTAATGTTTATCTACTGAATAAACTCTGAAGATTTTCAGTCACGATTTAGGGTAAAATTCTTTCACAATCATGACTAGAAAAAGCTTAGTACTGTTACTATGGGCTATCGCGTGATATAAAACTGATTGTACCGGGCGGTAAACTCGCTGGTAGCCTCTCACCTAAAGTACAGTACCGACTTCGAATGAGATAAATACTTCCCATCCAAGCTCTCTCCAGAATACATCACCGTCAAGCCATCAATCACGCGAATTGACTCGATTTATTCCTGCCTTCCCCTTTAATATTACATTAGCCCCATAGCGAGGTTCCTCTGCAACCGTATAGAAACTCCGTAAAAGGGAAACTCCTTAAAGGTTTTTCATACACTGATATGTACTTAAGCAACGCTAAAATGTTTTCATAATATATTGTGCACTTTGTGATAATGGACGTGAATATTTTTTTCGTACAAGATTTTTCTTTGAGTAAATAGCTGTTTTTCCAATTATATGATTTATTAATGGAATGGAAATGTGATTTTGTCGCCGACAAAGATGCCAAGGTCGCCAAGATCACAGATATAGGGCAGGGAAATACCAAGCTGAAATAGCAATGAGTGAGACACATCACTCGAAGAGCCGATACCTGATACGCCGGGTAGATTGAAAGAATACTGCGTCTAGGCAAGCGCAGTGTAAAGGTACTTACAAGTTCGCGCTGAGACCGCGACAGGCACTTGAGACTATGGGCGTCAGTTCGCGCCGCGACCGCAACAGGAGACCGAGACACACACGTGTCGCGGTCTCAGCACGAACTGGCGCCCATACAATTCCATAATGTAATGTCCCTGTCGCGGTCTCCGGTCGCGGTCCCCTGTCGCGGTCTCGGCGCGAACTTGTACCTTAATGCATGTAACAAGTAGATGCGACTAACTACGACATATGACGGAAAACAATAGATGACGTTCGAACTCCGTGACGTAAATAACCGTACTCAAGTACAATTAAATTTGCTAAAGCATATTTAGTATGTTCTGTTTAATATTTATGTTTAAGCTCATTTATAACCTAGCGTTATTATTATTATTTTTTATTTGACACGGAAATAATACTTATGCAATAAAGATTATGATTATTCAATTACGCCTAACGGACCGACAGTGAACGATGAAGACGCAATACTAGGTACTATGTATATTTAATTACGTTTTTTTCCATCGTTTTAAAGTGAATTCATAAAAAATACTGTAGGTAGTGATGATAGCTTCGAACGATGAAGAGTGTTGAGAGATTGCCAATCGTGGAATGTATTCAAATGGATGACATAAGCGTTAATTTTACTGCAGGAATAATCAATAGAACCTGAATGAACAAAGACTTCTGCAGTAGTTAAGAACACAATGTAGATCGAAAAACTTTAATCCCATTCGACAGGTTCCTCTAGCTACGATTGAATTTCCTTCTCCCATTATATGAACTTTTTTTTTTTTCGATACAGAATGTTTAGTTCAGATGCTCGTCCCGTACGAGCAGAACATACGCCTGATAGTAAACATGCCAATCACGTTTCACAGTGCCACGCAGTATGAATATGTGTGTATAAGAATAATCATAACCACTGCACAATTATAGAAGGTAGACATACCAAACTAATCAGCTGAGCTAAGAAGAAACTATAATTTAAGTATCTAAAATAAATAATTGATGTGTTGATGTGTTTACTGCCTAAATACTGCACTGTGCTGCGTTCGTCACACCCAGATATTCTTCCTCTTAGTCGGTACACTCTTAGCAGAGTGGTCGTGGTCGTCATTTTCCTTCGTCAATGACCCGCTTCACACTTCGTCGCCATTCACTTCTAGCAGCAGCCTTCATGGTACACACGTGCAAAGGATCATCCAGATGTATATCTCCGAGCAAAGACGATTTGCCTTTGCCCTGTAATTGCTCTGGACACATTAAGAACCTTCATCATTTTATAAAAGGTGGAAGTGCACGTTTCCAACAGCGAGTAGAAAGGATGGCCAATTAAGCTCCTAATTTTGTTTATTTGTATTTGCATATAAATTGGTAAGCGAACCTAAAACAACACTCGGCTACGGCTTTTCGCATAAAATAACATTTAAAATGCATTTAACTTCATTTGCGAGCCCTAGTTGCGGGTTGTGGACAAATGTGCTTTCCGTTCCGGAAAAAAGATAAAAACTCGAATATAACTGAAATACAGCCGAAGTGAATACGGCTTTACGCATAAACCAATTTGCCGTTCTGTTTTGATATAACTTTGATGTGTCACAGGACACAATTTACGGTATCAAATAGAGCTCGCAGCGAATTGGATAAAAAAACATAAATAAATATAAATGTATGTAATTTACATCGGTAGGCCAAGTACAAATAACGGCATGTCTGTAAACGTCGCGTAAGCCTTAGTAAATATAACATTTAAAAAACAGTTTTACTTCCGCTAGTCGCATTCGTTATTATTTTCCACGCATTTGCTAGCGTTCACATAACGCTTGTATACGTGCTTCGCTACTTCGGCTAAAGTGTAGTGGAATCATAGTCAATATTGATAATAACCAAAGAATTTACATATACTACGTATAGAGTCAGAACAAACGCTATACACCGAAAGTACGGGTCTGACCGCTCTTGCCTTGTCGCCCTTGTGGAAGTGTCACTTTTGTCGCGGCACATCACTTTGTTTCCATAGCTAACATACACCTCATCTGCTTTAGATTGGTACAAAGGAACCGTGTATCTCTCTACTTAGTCTGTGGGAACCGTGCGGAAAAACCTGATCTACTTATAGACTACAGGCCCGTGAACAAAATTTACGTAGTATATGAACCACCAGGAGACCTATGTAGAATGATAGAAGGGTATAAAGTAATAAGATTCAGCACTAACCGTCACTTGTAAGCTGTCAAACTGAGTACAGTCGGGGGGTGCAACCCTCGATCATTTCTACCTCTCATTGTCGAATGATTTTTGTACGGCATTGCGAAATAATGGATTAGGAGAGGTATTGAAACTGTATGGAACCAATGCCGTACATAATCAAATGCCCAAATTTAATCTGTAAATCTGATAATTAAAAACATAAAATTTATAATTTTTATAGTTTCAATACCTCTTCTAATCTACCCGACGGACCAGTAGTTCCGGAGATCCTTGCGTTCAAACAAACAAACTCTTGAGCTTTATAATAAAAAAAATGTTTGTCTGTAAAGTCGGTTTACTGACGATAGAACGTGACAACGTCTTAAGAAAATACTGATGGAATGGTAGCATTTTTCAAAAGAAAATTTTAATTTCATTTGTTTAATAGATTTGTATGTAAAAAGTAATCAGTAGAATTTAGTCATTTTCAATCAAAACAATGCAAAAAAGGTTTTAGATGCCGGGGATCGAACCCGGGGCATTTCACATGCAAAGCGAACGCTCTACCACTGAGCTACATCCCCGCTTGAACTGCTGGTCGAAATAATTAATACAACTGTAACAAACATGCGGCGACGTAACGACCGACGGTAACGGTACATGACGTCATGTTTTGTGGGCGTGCAGCCGGCTTCATCGAATTATAAGACGTTATCACGTCAATAATCATAGATAGTGTATGAGCTGACCTGCGCCGGGGTCCGCACGTAGTACTCGGTGTCGTTGATGAGCAGCCGGAAGTCGGTCTCGAGCAGGGCCTCCACGGTGTCGCTCGCCGCGATGCGCACGCGCTCGTCCGCCGCCAGCGCCACCGCGCGCTCCACGCCGCGGTCCTCGGCCTTCACCTGGAACCAGAAACAAAAAAGTTGATTTACCCAACTAGCTTGGATTTGTATAGTATTCTACTAGACAAGTCATTTGGTATCATTATTGAGGGAGTTATTAATAAAAATGTAATTCGAACTTTTTGTGGTGGCGGCCATCTTGGATTTGAAATTTGTCATAGTGTATAGTATTGTATTAGTCAAGCCCTTTTATTTGATACCCATAATGAGAGAGTTGTTAAAAAAAAATGTAATTCGCACTTTTTGTGGTGGCGGCCTTCTTGGATTTGAAATGTGTCATAGTGTTTAGTATTTTATTAGTCTAGTCCTTTCATTTGATACAAGTTGTGAAAAATATTTTATTCGCCATTTTGTAGAGGCGGCCATTTTGAATTGATATTAACCAAACATAGTTCAGAACCACCACAAGAAAACTTGCTTTAAAAAACCGTGGGGGGCGATTTCACCCCACGCTCACCCTGCACATGCGCTAAGGCATACCGCGTAGCTATGCATGCGCTAGCTAGAAAACGGTCTTAGCTTTTATTGGTCTTTTTTCGCTTGAAATTATAAAGACAGCAACAACAACGCCAAAGCCGATTTAGTTAGGCGGTAGAAGAACAGGTGTACGGTGGATTAAATTTTTCGATAGATAACAGTCCTAGTGTTTTTGGGCCGAGAGTGAATCGGTTTCTTTTAGGTAAACGTTTTCCATCGTCTTGTTCCCTTGAAATTAGGTGATGACCGTCAAGCGCACTCCTATCAATGATTGAAAATAACTTAGTGCCAGAAAGCCCGGTAGCGAACAACACAATTCTAATAACTCACAACGGTAATGAAAATCTTAATAAAAAAAATCTAGTGCCACAACACTTGTTTGTTTTCAGTGAACTCCTCACCAAATCACCAGATATTTATATTTATTCTTTATTTGAAAATATCCTTGCGAAGAAGGAATGTGCCACTAGTGTATTTATGAATTATAAATGTAATGCATACTATTTTTATAAAGTACCTACTAGCAACGCCCCATATTTATATCAGCGTAGTTCCCGTTCCAGTTATTTTACGGTGATAAAAAGTAGTCCATGTGCTATTTCGAACTATGACCGTGTTCTAGATATCAACCCGATCTCAATCGCTCAATCGCTTTAATCATTCATCTTGATCGAGCAAGAAATATCCAAACATTATTAGTGTTACTACAATAGGATTACTTCTTACCATTTATTTGTAATCCCGGCCTTGACCTAAACCCACTATGTCATCAAAGTAATCGCCGTACCAAAGAATCCGAATCGATAGTTCGCTGAAAACATTATTAAACATGAACTTGACAATTCTTGGAAGGGGTGTTATTAACTACGCGGACATATTCCGCCAACACTGAACTTGAGGCGGCGCCACGGTCTAAGCGACAAGCGAAACATGAATAGCCAGAAATCACGTCAGAAAATTTTAAGGCAAGAATAGGCGAGATGACTAAAAATTCATAATTGGTCCGTTAGTAAGACTATTAAAAGATAGTACCTGGGTGACCGAGCTTTGCTCGGTTTAAACACTGAGTATACTTAGATACCTACAGATAAAGGGCTCCCAGTAATAGATTTTGTCATAAAAACTTAAATATAATATAAAAAATATATTTAATATAAAATATAAAAAACGGAACTTAAAAAAAATCAAGCAGCCGTCTGAATTCGAACCCGGATCTACCATTTCGTGACCACCCGACTTTCGCCTGAGCTATTATACTGACGCGCATTGCTGCGAAATTTACCGTCACATTCTAATGTCTAATGTAACAGGTTTTCATTGTCTAAAAACGCGCATAAAATACGTCTCTTAAAAATGAATATATATATATATATATATATACAAGAATTCCTCGTTTAAAGGTATAATAATATTGTACACGTATTTTTTATTTTGTTTCACAAACAAAAAAATGACGAAGAAGAAGAAGAAATGACCTTAGAAGAGACGTCACTTGACGTGTTGATTTTTACGAACCAGTGACTTCACAACTCTTCACTCCGGAAGTTTGATGATATTATATAAATTATGTCATTGTCGATTTGTAATAATTTTATTAAACAAAAGATGTGTCCAAGAATTTTTCGATATAATGTGAGAAAATGAACAGAAAACCTTTAATTGTTTTTTTTCATGCAATTGTGGCATTAATGTTTTCCAAACGTAAAAGTAACATGTAGTTGAACATCATAGTTGATTCAACAAAAGGAAAATGCTGCCTCAGTATATTTATACTAACGCAAAAGGCAGAGCCACACAATTTATAATTACTCAATATCTGTTCAATAAGATCGTCTTTTGTCCTTAATTTAATCCTCTTAACAAACGATGGGTACAGGAGCCATTAACGGGAAGCGCCGGTACGCTATTTCTCCGCTGTCACTGTGACCACAGCCTTAAGTCTCTGCTGCAACCTTCAGCAAAATTGCTCGCCATAATGGGACTTAATAAATGATGCCGGGATGACGACAGTAAAGTGCTACGTAATTTGTCATTCAGAGCTTAACGTGGTAATGGGGTTGTTACGGCCACTACCAAGTAACTCGTCTCGAGTAACCTTATACATACAATGTGTCCGGTTTCTAGTGGCGGAGCTTTTAGTGGTATGATGTACCTACGGTAAATATAATCCCCAAGTAGCTCCCCAAGAGTAGTTTTTCTCCAACGATAATATAATGGCAGCCATTTTCTTAGTTTTCTTCAGCACCGAAACATGAGCGCTGAAAAAAAGCCCTACATTAATTGCCTTGCAGATTAAACTATCAAACGATATTTCTTTTGTAATTTTGGAATTTTTAGGAACATGGGTAATTATCACTGAATTAGTAAATTAGTACACGCGCCCGTGTTTCAGTGACTGCCGAAAAAACAAAACAGCTGTAATTTTATTATGGTGGGAGAAAAACTAGGTACTTACGGGTGGCGATTTGTCGATTAAATTTACTGTAATAGTACACAGTAAATTTAATCGACAAATCATACCACTAAAGGCACCGTCACGACAAAACAGAACACATTGTTTTTTTTATGTAAACCAGACTGTTCTAGGAAATGTTCCCTTATGTGTTTCATGCAATGATACTTTATTCATGTACCCAGTTTAGCAATAATTTCTCCCACGTAGACTAATACAACAAATGATAATGAATACAAAATCGAGTTTAACCCCTACAAATGTGAATTTTCGAAAATATATTTCGGGAATAAATGTTCGATCGGACGAAACGAAGTAGAACCGGATTGGGAAAGTCGCGAGTTTATTTCGAAATTACGTTTGTGGTAGAAAGAAAGTAGACGTCCTATTATTTTTATTCACATTTCTAAAATGTTGCTATTATTTTTGGCAGTTGCTTTTAAACAGTCTGCCATAACTACTAACCGAACTTTAATAAGGCATAAAAGGCGCCATTTATACCACTCTATCCATTAAAATCGATTAATACATCTGTTTACTCAACTCAAAACAATCAAACGTTCTCATTTCACTTTATCTTGTCTTGTTATTTATTTTTTCCCTATTTTTTTGTATGAGTTCATATACTAAAATTTTAAAAGTGAGATGATGGACAATTCTAAGCCTTACACAAGAATACAGTAGTGTATTTAATATGTTAAGTTATTGTATTTAGTGTTTGCTTTAATAGGGAAGGTTTCTGTACTCCCATAGGTCATTAATTTACTCGGAGATGGGCAAACTTCCGAGAAGTTATAAATGGAGTGAACGATCATCTAACTTCCGCGACGGATGACCTTCACATCCCACGCTGTAAAGGGACACTCGTATAATTTACACCCTGGTTACTCCAAATAACTTAAATTAAGTACATAGAGTTAGAAAGGAGCATCGTTGTCAGAAGGTTCCTTGTATTATCATCATCATAAGCCTGTATTCGTTCACACCTGGTGTTGTGGACTGTAGTGATGATGGTTCGCGTTCAGGGTGCTTGGTTGTTGAAGTAGGCAGGTGAAGAAAAGACTTGTTCCGTTGTCGAGTGATGACTGACTTTATTCAAAAATATGGGCGAGTCTTATTCTAAATGTTACTACGGGACTTAGTTACTAAGTGCGCTAGTAGCGCGATGCGCAGCGCTCAGTCGCCGCCGACGCGCGCCCGCACGGCCGCTCCCTCTCCTTGTCCCGCTGCTCGCCCCGCTTCTCGCCCCGCCGTCGTCTGCCGCCGAAGGACTTGTCGTCCTCAACACCTGGATAGAGGCCTTTCTTCTCTCTCATAATACGCCACTCAGCCCGATCCTCGGTCTAATCGGTCTTACGCGTTTCCCACCCCCACCGTCTTTCGTTTATCATCGTTCCATCATGTAGTCTCATCTTCCTCGTGTAAAACCTTATAAATATGTTTTTTGATTTGAGAATACTCGGAGAGTTAACAACTGATTTGCTGGATGTGTGTGGAAGTGTTTGAGTTTAATTTGAAATTGAAGTCTATTTTTGTTTTCTCGGAGAAAATAACTAATGACCTTCTAAACGAATTAACAAAAAACGGCTATGTAGTTAATTTATACGCTGTAGAAGTAGGAGCGAGAGGTATACCAGCAACATCTCTCTATAACCTGCTGAAAGACCTAGGCTTGTCCAGAAGTGCAGTAAGTTCTATACTAGAACGAGCATCTGAAGCTGCAGTAGTAGGTTCATATCAGATTTGGCTGGACAGGGAGAGAAACACGAGTAGTGAAGGTAAGTGTTGATGTACGTCAGAAAGGGGCCCCTTAAACCTACACCCGTATCACAAGTCTCGGGATCTACTCGGAGTTTATCTCTCTGGCAGCCACGATGTATCCGCCACCCGCAAGGTGAATCCATGGAATGTTAAGAAGTTCGTCTTTGTTCAAAATTTAACAGCTACAATACTGACCTGTTCGAGCAGGTCTCCCACCGTCTGCGAGACCGGGCGGAGGGTGAACCGGCACCGCTCGCGGCGCGACGGCAGCGGGACGGTGATCACTGGCAGGCCCCGACTGTACGTCACCGTCACTTCTGCAACAAGACAAACTACTTATTAAAATTACACATTTTGTGTATAGTTTCAGAGTGACTAGACTAGCAGGACATGTGCCTGATGGTAAGCAACATTTTCAATTGTCAATCATTCCAATGATTGGTTGGGTTTGTGAGGGTTACGGAAATTTGCTTCAAAATAACAATCAGTCAGCATGTCTGCCTGATTGTTATTTTTCTTAGAGATACAAATAAGACATGAGTATTTAGTCGGCACCAACTCTGCCTCAGATTATCGTTGAATTAACTTTTTGTAACAGCAAATTGAATCACAGCAAACAATGCCCAAATTTATGAATATCCGTAGAAACTCAAATTTTTTATTAACTTTTATAGGCTAACACATGACCGCCATCTCGCCTGATGTTAAGCGACGATGCGGTGTACGATGGAGCGTGTTTACCTAGAAGAAACCGATTCACTCTCGATTTCAAGACACAAAGATTGTACCATCAGGGAAAACCACAGAAATCTAAATAATAGTATTTAGATTTCTGTGGGGAAAACCCACTCAGGAAACGTATGGACTTGAACACAAGCTTCCATAAAAAGTAGGTTTTTTTCTCATTCGCTACCGATAAAAGTCGACCACAGCGTGCACACTTTTTACCAGGCAACTTACAATATTCGAATTCAGTTGTCCGCTTAATAATCACGAAGTATCCAAAGACTTTTAAAGTAGGTTTTCAGTATGTTTACTTGTTTACCCCTCATCCAGTAGAGATGGGATAATATATCGAATTCGTCACATACCAAAACACAGCGTGTGTATCTATTTTCCTTAATTCGATGTGAATGCTGGAAAACAGGGAGTCTAATGGACTGGAGCGAGGCAGTAATGTGATTCCTAACGGCTGGCGTAAAAGGGGGAAGTTTTACGGCTTCTGCGCTCCTAGTCGATTAGAGAAGGAATATGATTAGTCATGTCTGGATCTTATTTAGAAGCAACATCGTACCTTATACGAAAATGGACCTAATGAAAAAGCTTAATCTGGGACATCGTTCCAAACATCGTTTGCAAGTGATTTTTATAATACTACTAGCGGCCCGTTCCGGCTTCGCTCGGGTCATAACCTAGACATTGTGCAGCGTCATCTGCCGGGCTTATTTGTGAATCTAAACCATCCTCGAATCCACTTGTACACACACAAAAAAATCATTCAAATTGGTCCCGCCGCGCCGTTTAGGAGGAGTTCACTGTCAAATGATTAAATTACTAAAATGGCTATTAAAAAATAGGGGTTGGTGATAAAAGGGTAAAAATTTAGGGTTGTATGTATTTTTAACGCCACATTATAAAAAAATAAAAATAAATAATGTTGTACGAAAATTTAAAAAAAAATGTTGGCTTGAACAACCCTTATCACTTAGGGGTAAGAATAATAGCTAGTAGCCGATTCTCAGACCTACTGAATATGCATATAAAATTTGGTAAAAATCAGTAAAGCCGTTTCGGAGAAGTAAGGTAACTAACTCTGTGACACGAGAATTTTATATATAAGAAGAAAAAGATTGTAGTTTAAGAGCTGAGCTTTGATCTATTCTCGATAAATGCAACTCTTATATACAAAAGACGTCACCTACCTATAACAGCACAATGTCAAATAGTATTTCGAACACGTACGAAGCGGAACACAGAAACGTATTTACATTACCTAAGGAACAGCAGAATGACTGGCAAAGTCGTGGTAATTCTTTGGGTGAATTCTGAAAATAGTCTTTGGGTACAACGCCATTGAGAGAAATTATCGTTTGAGGCGCAACAGGGTAGAACAGTATTTGGAACAGCAAAGGCATTGTCAGTGCGTTGCTTACCGTTGAGAACTTCGCAGAGGAAATATATGATTTACTTTTACATTATTACTTATTTTAATCAGTTAATTAAATTAAGATACATATGAAGGTTTAGTTTATTTAAGTATTAATGTACATTATTGGGTCATGAAATAAAATGTATTATTTATTTATTATTCTTGAGTAACGCTAACGATACCCCTATCATGCCACACGCCACACGCCCGATGGTAAGTAAGCAAAACCCCTTATAAATGCCGCTATAGTGACACCCAGGTCTGTATACTCTTCATGTTATGCGCTACACTGCGATCGTCACTCAATAACATAAGACGATTTTGCCGTAGAACCGGCAAATTAAATTATTTATTTATCGGAGTATTTTAATTATTAAATAATCGTTATACAATTATGTAGGACTATCGTATTACTTATACTTAGGTTTTTGAAGTGAAAACTTCTTTTGGGGCACCAAAGACAGATTTTTCATGGGTTGTGAATTGAAGTCTAGCGTCACGCTCGGGAATGATCAGACATTTTAGGGTGAACTCGGGACCATGGCTCCTCTAGAAATGCGTTTCCATTTCCCATTGGCTATGTACATGGCCAAGCCCTCCGGTTTCGCCCGCGTGGTTTCCAAAGTGAGCTGTCAAATTCTGAGTTATGTATAAGTTTTCACTTCTATCAACTGTTCCTATGACTGTCAATTTTTTTTAGTTACAACGATGTAACCCCTACCATGGTGGACGAGAAATTACTTCACCACTTGGATTCAGCCTGATTGCTGTCGCGCTCCACTTGCCTCGGTATAATGACGGGCGAAATTATTATGCGCGCCTTCTTCCGCGGACACTATTGACATGCCTACAATCTACATATGACATTGATATGATGGAAAGATACACTCACAAGATTCTAAAAAAGATCGACTTAGTTGTAATTGGGACGGTCATCTAGACAGGAAATTAAAATATGTTCAATACTGTGTGACACGATGGCTATAAATCTTACTGATATTACCGAAAGTGCTATTTTCGCAAATGTTTGGATGTTGGTTGCTCAATCAAGTCAGAACTGCAGAACTCTATTTATCCCCTACGTACCTTATGTGTTATTCCAGCCTATACGTATACTAGCAGTGTTCCAAATTTCAGCCCGACACGTTCAGCCGTTCCGACGTGCAAAAAAAAAATGAGAACGAGAACTGCGCGGGTAATATCGGGGGGCGCTGCTGGTATTACAATAAACTTCCAATTATACTTTTTTAAAATGAAGATGAACGTAGGTTTGTTGGTCCTTGAGAGGTATTCGGCTGGCAAAAGCCTATTTATAGTTTATTCGCACTTTTTAGTATTATGGAATAATGCGCTCGATGATTGTTAGGTTGCAATGACTTATAATTTGTTATAAAAAAAAATTCAAATAAAGAGTGACGAGACGAGCAGGAAACCAGGAAATGTGCCTGATGGTAAGCAACAAACCTGCCAATAAACATCCAAACATTGACATTTATAATATTAATAGGATTAGTAAGAAGGACGTTACTCAGTGGTCAGGTAATAGAAAGGAAGTAACTTAAAAAAAACATTGTTTTGCCTTTTTTCATTAGAATTAAAAAAAACAACTCTTTTTTATGTTAGTATAGATGTAACTGTAAATATAGCGAACTATATCTTATATATAAAATTCTCGTGTCACAGTGTTTGTTTCCTTACTCCTCCGAAACGGCTTTACTGATTTTAACCAAATTTTATATGCATATTCTGTAGGTATGAGAATCGGCTACTAGCTATTTTTCATACCCCTAAGTGACAAGGGTTGTTCACTAAGGCAAAACAACGTTTGCGGGGTCAGCTAGTCTTATATATAAAATTCTCGTGTCACAGTGTTTGTTTCCTTACTCCTCCGAAACGGCTTTACTGATTTTTACCAAATTTTATATGCATATTCAGTAGGTCTGAGAATCGGCTACTAGCTATTTTTCATACTCCTAAGTGTTAGGGGTTGTTCACTCCACACATTTTTTTTTTAATTTTTGGGCAAATTTTTTTGTTCTTATTTTTTTATAATGTGGCGTTAAAAAATACATACAACCCTAAATTTTTGTCCTTTTATCACCAACCCCAGTTTTTTTATAGCCATTTTAGTAATTTAATCATTTGAGAGTGAACTCCTAAACGACGGGACCGATTTGAATGTTTTTTTTTGTGTGTGTATTCGAAGATGGTTTAAATTCACAAATAAGCCCGGCAGATGGCGCTGCAGACAGTGTCTAGGTTATGTCCGAGCGAAGCCGGAACGGGCCGCTAGTATTATATATATATTTTTAAATAAGGAGTGACGAGAAGTGCAGGACATGAGCCTGATGGTAAGCAACATGCCTGCCACATAACAGCACAGTGACACGCAGCTATTGGAACATGACGAGTCCAAATCATTACCTAGCACTGCACTGCGCTCGTCACCCAGAGATCTAAGTTGTTCTATATCTAAGCCCTGTAATTTCTCTGGAAACATTGCCCTTCAAACCGGATCACAGTAATGTTTGCACATTACTGCTTGACGGCAGAATAACTGGCAAAGGTGTGGTCCTTCCCCAGGCGGACTCTGCCAAGAGTCCTACCACTACTAAATAAATATAACGGTGTTGATAACTGTACCAATTGAATTAAAACCACATTACACGAATGTTAAATGAACAATTTATATCTGGCCTGCTAATCGTACCCAAAAATTAAATAATAGCAACATCACGTTACCTTTGTTCGGCTCACGTCGGATTTTGTTATTAAAATAAATTTATTACAGCACAAAATATATTTCGGGCTCCCTGACCCACGTGAAAATAAATTATACCTCTAAGTAAACCACATTTTAGGTTGGATATTATAGTTAATGTGTAAACTAATGTGCCTTTTCATTTTCAAGATCTTTTTCACAGTTAATTGAACTGTCTGATATCTGTGTTGTTTATACAAAGTAGTTTTTCAGTTGTCCATGTTGAAGTTTAGAACACATATAGATTTAAAAGTAGTCTGGATTAACACACAGACTACTTTTCATTGCGGCAAACCCCGGAGAGCTTTTTTAACATTATCTAAAAAGTAATTTGAAAATAGTTTTCCTCGTAGAGATTTAATAACTAATGTAGGCTATATTTTAATCGAATTATATGAGTTAGGGTTAAGTAGGGGATGATTGGCCCCTTAGATTGGTCTGTTTTATTGGAAAAAGCTTTAAAATAGTTGTCTGACGAACATATTTACAAATGGAGCATGAGAATAGTGAAGTAAAATTATTATTTTGGAGTTGTTAAGCAAAACGGAACGGACGGACGAACCGACGGAAAGTGTCTGGGAGTATTGGGACCTTGTTTTTAAGGATATTGCCTACAACATACGTGAAAATCACTTATTAGAAAATACGTGAAGTAAGTAATGTTTGTATGTACCTTCATTACCCCATATCTCAAAATTGGCCGTCTAAGCAAGTTAGCGAGTAAGCATGTGTTCTTAGTACTAACTAACTCTACTCAATCGTCCACATTTCATTCATCAGAAAATAGGTGACGTCTGGGAGCTCTGGGATCTTACTCTATTATTCTTTTGAGAAAGTCCTAGAATTCATTAGTTCATATTAAATTCTTTGCAAAATGCGAGTTCCATTTCACAAATGGCGACCGAACCCCGCGCGCACATTCCACACAGCGTTCGAATTTTTCAGTAACAAGACTTTCGGGTAAACAGAATTATGCAATTATGTAGTTGAATATTTCGCACGCGACAGTACTGAGCACTTTGTTAAACATTCAAGCGGATTAAAAGGTAGAACGAGTAGTAAATATGAGTGTGACACAAGCGATGAGATTATGGAATTAAAGAAAATTTTGTTTGGAGAACTGTTTGATTTACTAATAACAAAAAAAAACGAATAACAAATATGTCTTTACTTTTGGAAATGAAAGCTTCTTAACCCGCGTTAGGAACTTTTTAGTTGGGGAAAATCCTACGGTTTCGCATCACGCAGATGCTAATGTCGAGCGGCGGCTTAAATGGACGTAGAAATACAAAAATACGTAAAAAAATAGTAGTCATAGGAACTGCCGATAGAAGTGAAAACTTAAAACTCGGAATTTGATAGCTTACTTTGGAAACTACACGGGTGTAACCGGAGGGTGTGGCCTGACCATCATGGCATGACCATCTAGAAATGCACCTAGACCTCTTCGAGAGGTATGCAATATGTCTGGAAAAACAGTTTCTATTGGTCTAAATTCATACAATGATAAAAATAATAGTCAGCTGATTGAAGTCTTCTTCTTCTTCTTTTTATTTTTAGCTTCTAATCGGTTGTATCGTATGATATGTCATCTGATTCTTCATCTTCCTTTCGTTTCTAGCTTCCATTCGGTTGTGCTATATAAGTGAGATATGTTCGGTGAGCACAGTTACCTCGACGTCTTGTGTTTCAGCAGGGTGTTATTTTGGAGTAAGATTAGCATGCAGTTTGAATCCCAGTTCTTGCAGTTGATCCGTGTGGGCAATGTCAAAGAATGTCAATACCTATACAGTGCAATATGTATAAACTAAAACAAATGACAAAATGCGTACGCGTTAGATGCTTTTTGGACACGTGAGTTTGCGTCACCGACATACGTAATAACTGTACTTCTGTACCAACAAGTGACGTATTGAGCAAAATTAGTG
The DNA here is from genome assembly GCA_963693475.1 of Ectropis crepuscularia. Lineage (NCBI taxonomy): Eukaryota > Metazoa > Arthropoda > Insecta > Lepidoptera > Geometridae > Ectropis > Ectropis crepuscularia. The sequence goes on from OY856340.1 coordinate 7,361,845, forward strand.
CTGTTTAATACTAAAATTCTAAACGAAAAAGGTTGAATTAATATCAACAGACGAAATTGTGGGGCACAGCTAGTCAGAAAATAAAATATCAATGGCTTACCATAACAGCTTACGTTTAAAACACAACTTGAGAACATTACGCGCAAATGCTTTCGCCAAAAATGTCTTGACACGTCCTTTTGGGCCCATTCGCAGTATAAACGGCTTACTAGAGCCTATTTATCTGATCATTTGTCCTAACCGCTTTTACATTTGTAAGCTTCTCATAAAAATAAATTGGATACAAAAAATCGTATCATTCGTACGTCGCCAACTCTAGCAAAGAATGAGGGAGTGGAAATAGATTGCGAAATACAGCTTCGTTTGAAAGTTCGTTGAAAATAAATGCTTTTGTGTATTTTACGTCAAACATTATTTTTTTCCTCAATTACGCACATTTTACATAAACTGGTTAAAGAGGTAGATAGAAAGATAGGTGCACTTCATTGAACACATCAAATAAATACTGACAAATTGAAGAAAGTTGAAACAATTTATACGCTTAAAGCTAGAGCGACAAATGTGTGTGTGTGGCTAATAGTGATATCCTCCAGGCAACATTAAGATGGAAAAATAAATGTGGAGTTATTATATGGGGTGTGTAAATGACATAATTATTATGTACATTGATTGATTCAGTCATCATAATAGGATTTTATAGGGGGTTTGAGACTGCAGTATATATAACTTGAATGTACTGTCCAGCTCAGTAACCTCATACGTTTGCAGTGCATGAAGTTTCATATTTTCGAAACAATGTCTTTTGTAATTTAAAAAAACGGAACGGAAAAAACCAATTTGAATACTTCCTCATTTTTGAAAGTCAGTAAAGTGTAAGGTTTATTGGATAATTAAGGCCGCATTATTGTGTATAGTAAATATCCTATCCGTATACGATCACCTGGAAGATTGCTCTAAGCGATAAGCCCGACAATAAAAATGTCTAGCATAAAACGCTTTTAAGTTTCATTAGTATTTTTTGTGTGACTTTTAATAAAGAGTTTTCTTATCCTTTATCCTATTTTTCTCAAGGCCGCTTCCTCCTATGACCGGCGACGATGCCTCTATTTACTATGCGCTGGCACCGCCGCCTGCGCACCAGTCTGCGTCAGTTGACGTCGTAATTGCCTGTCAATCGCGCCATTACCGCCGTCGTCTTTTCTCTCCAACGTATGATTTATACACGAACAATATTATATAGAGCAACTAATAGTAGGTATATTAGAACATACTGTATTAGTGGTAGGACCCTACCGCCAAGCAGAAATGTGCACCACATCCTTCCTTACGAATTTGCATAGTATTCCAATCTAATCTTAGTAAAATAATACTGCACTTGTCATTTTAAAGATTTTTCTGTTGTAGGTACATAAAGTGTTGTTTAATATAGGGGGCAAATGGATTTAATATGAAGCTATAAAATAACCAAAGCAAAAAATCCAAAACGTTCATCATTACCATCTAAGCATGTCAGGAGTGCGTAACAAACAAGCGGTACACGTAGAAAATTTCATGGGCAGGTGTGTTGCTTACTATCAGGCGCATGTAATGCTCGTTCCGTCATTCTATACTATAAAAATGCGATCTGCCGTATAAAGTCAAAGTACTTTATTCATAAATATACAATTTTCACGTCAATTAAGAATGAATACAAAACAATTAATAAACGGTAGCTGTCAATTAAGAACATCTGCCACATCTAATATACTAACGACGTTTTCATAGCTTAGAGCCTACACAGTTGTTCAATGATACCCTTTTTAGGGTTCCGCAAAACGTAAAAACGGAACCCTTATAGATTCGTCATGTCTGTCTGTCTGTCTGTCCGTCCGTATGTCACAGCCACTTTTTGCCGAAACTATGAGAACTACACTGTTGATACTTGGTAAGTAGATGTATTCTGTGAACAGCATTAAGATTCGAACAAAAAAAATAAAAATAAAAAATAATTAAAATACTGAGAACTGAAACTCAAAAATTTTTTTTTCATCAAACCTACACGTGTGGGCTGTCTATCCCGATAGGTCTTTAAAAATGGTGTTGAGGTTTCTAATGTTACTTTTGTCTACACTGAATAATTTGCGCGAGAGACACTTCCAAAGTGGTAAAATGTGTGTCCCCCCCCCTCCTCTAACTTCTAAAGCAAGAGAATGAAAAATCAAAAAAATATATATGAATTACATTACCATGTAAACTACCAACGAAAATTAGTTTGAACTCGATCTGATGAGTAGTTTTTTTAGTACGTCATAAATACACTATTATTGAAACTTCGATCAAAGTTACAACGAACTACAAGAACTATGTGTATTTTATATATTATGTTACTTGCTGCAACGGAACCCTTCATGGGCGAGTCCAACTTACACTTGGCCACTTTATTAAACTTTTGACGTTTCCACGTTGAAATGCGTTGAAAAATACTCAAATTTTACATCATATTGCAGTATCAGCCGTTGCCGCTCCATTGAACACCTAAGTGCGGTCTTACTTACGACATGGCTCAATGATCACAGAATTATTTATATACATTATACATACTTGTAAGAATTCGTAACTGTTTTATGCTGTCCAAGATGAATCAACATTTAGCATGCAATATTACGTTTTCAGATCAAACAATTAGATCAATTTAATCGAATGAATGGAAAACTGATCTTGCAATTCCAATGTCAAGTGAGACATCCATCATTTGTTATGAGTTCTGTGGAGGTAGTAAAATTATGCAGTGATGCCAATGTCTTGTGGAAATGGCACATGCGATGAATATGAAACTCTTGAACATCGCCGAAAAATTGCTAGCTTATCGGTTTATTATCGGATACACTTCGGAGAGTGTGCATCTGATCTGCATGATCTAATACCACCTAGCCCTTTTTTCTATCGGACTTCTCGTAACTCGAAGAAGCGGCATCGTTTCATGGTTGATGTTCCAAAGACACGAACAAAGAGGTTTGACTCTACTTTTGTGATAAGAACGTCTCGACTGTGGAATGAGTTGCCTGAGTGGGTTTTTCCCGATGGTTATAATCTTGGTGTCTTCAAATCGAGAGTGAATCGGTTTCTTCTAGGTAAGTACGCTCCATCTTAGACCGCATCGTCGCTTAACATCAGGCGAGATGGTGGTCAAGTGTAAACCAATAAATGTTAAAAAAAAATATAAAAAAATATTAACTGGATTTCCATAACCTTGGAACTTACACGTGAACGCCTCTATATTACAGAGCTGGAGAGTCATTCATAAAAGAATTGCGTTATGATAATACCAAAATATGAATAAACTCTTTTATAAGCAACTTTTACTGCTAAAGCTGGAATCACATTGAATAAATGACGCTCATGGTCGTAACTCAAACCACGATGATTATTCTCGGGGAAGCTATATAACATACTAGCAGTGCGTCGCGGTTTCACCCGCGTAGTTCCCATTCACATTATTTTTCCATGTTAAAGTTGCCCATGAGTTATTCCAGACTATAATCTAACTGTATTTCAACGAAGTCCGTTCAGAAGTTCGACGTAATTTGGCAACAAACATCCATAGTTTGACATACGTATAAAATTAGAATGATAGAATGATCCATGGTAAATACCTATGCTATAAAGTGTGCGCAAAAGGGCTGGACTAGTAGAATACTAGCATAGAATAATGTTTGAAAATACTATTTAAGCTTTGAAATAAGCCGCATAACAAAACGGCACCTAGGTTAATTTGTCACTTAACTGACTGACTTACAAATATATGGTAAGACGAATACCTTTTCTCGTAAGCTCTGTATGAAGTCTAAGAACTAATTTTAACATTTCTATTCAATTGACAGAACAATGATTCATATATCTTCCATGGCAAACATGTTTACACAGTAGCCGTTTTGTGCATCACCTATTATTTAGGCGATATTCCATTCGTTTAATATTTCAATCCTATGGTTGTTCGATTTTCAAGTTTAGTTCGATACATGTTTTATATTATCGAACCGAAAATTTATTGTTATCTTATATATAAAATTCTCGTGTCACAGTGTTTGTTTCCTTACTCCTCCGAAACGGCTTTACTGATTTTAACCAAATTTTATCTTATATATAAAATTCTCGTGTCACAGTGTTTGTTTCCTTACTCCTCCGAAACGGCTTTACTGATTTTAACCAAATTTTATATGCATATTCTGTAGGTATGAGAATCGGCTACTAGCTATTTTTCATACCCCTAAGTGACAAGGGTTGTTCACTAAGGCAAAACAACGTTTGCGGGGTCAGCTAGTATTACTATATAACAAAAGTTGTCAATAATGATGTGTAGAATATAACCATATCAGCATAGTACAAAGTTGTTCGTTATTCTAAAAAAATATCCTACTACTTTTATCCTTTTTATTATTATAAATGTGAAGTTCGGATGTTTAGATGTTTGAAGGCTCGTTGCTCAATTACGTTGTAAGAACTGAACGGATTAATCTGAAATTTAAAACATGGATAGATTACAGTCTAGAGTAGCACATACCTACACTATGCCGTAAAACGCAATAGGGTACAATCCTCTAAAAAACTAAGTAGCTCGTTAGTTAGATTGCCAAAAAAACATTGTACACGTATTTTTTCTTTTGTTTCACAAACAAAAAATGACGAAGATACAGCGCTTCAAAGTTTCGTGTGACGTCACTTGTGAGTACGATTTTCACTCACGAATGACGTCGCGACCCCCCACTCTCGAAGTTTGATGGTCTATATCTTTGAAGATTTTTAATATTATGAAAAAACTAAAAATACGTGCCCAATATTTTTCCATGATCTAGCTGACGGACTAATTAGGATGGTGTATTTTTGACCCAGTCCGGTACCCTATTACCACAATGAATAATCCTTTTGTCAATTTCTATGCTGACGAAGTCGCGGATAGATACTATAATATGGCTATAATTAATAACTGTTATTATTATCCCAGCCTATATATTGTCCCATTGCAGAGCAAAGGCCTCTCTCCCTCCCTCCAATTTTCCCAGTCCAGAGCAACAGTCCTCCAATCTTCCCTATAAGTCTCTAGTTCGCCATCTTTTCCTGGGTCACCCGGTCGGTCTTATATGTTGTTATAACTGTACTTAGTTAAAAACAACATTTCAGCTGCAAAATTAATGTTACTTTCATATTTCCACAGGTCAAAATAGTTATACTAAAACAGACACGACAAACTTTATCAAAGAACTAAACTTGCTAAGGTGAACTCTACTTACTCCGGTTGCTTGTATCAAGTTTTTCCGCTGGAACAGTTGTCTAAGTTTCTAACGAAACGCCGAACAAACTAAAGTGTTAAGTGCAAGCATTAATTTCACCTGTCACTAACAGAATACCTGAAACCGTCCAAGTTTCAGCTATTATTAACCTTGCGAGCTAACTTACCCCTAAACAACGACAATTTAATTAATTGGGTATATTTGTTTGTTCTATCGATAAATCTAATCTAACCGCCGTTTAAAGTCAAAGTCAAAGTTTTTTATTCATAAATGTACAATTTACACGTCAATAAAAACAAAAAGTGGCCAAGTGCGAGTTGGACTCGCCCATGAAGGGTTCCGTTGCAGCAAGTAACATAATATACATAGTACACATAGTTTTTTTAGTTCGTTGTAACTTTGATTGAAGTTTTAATAATAATGTATTTATGACGTACTAAAAAAAACTACTCATCAGATCGAGTTCAAACCAATTTTCGTTGGTAGTTTGCATGGTAATGTACATCATATATTTTTTTTAGTTTTTTCATTCTCTTACTTTAGAAGTTAGAGGGGGGGGGGGGGACACATTTTACCAATTTGGAAGTGTCTCTCGCGCAAATTATTCAGTGTAGACAAAAATTATATTAGAAACCTCAATATCACTTTTGAAGACCTATCGATAGACACCCCACACGTATAGGTTTAATGAAAAAAAAAAATTGAGTTTCAGTTCTTAGTATGGGGGGGGGCAACCCTAATATTTCTTTTTTTTATATTTCTAAAAATCTTAATGCGTTTCACAGAAAACATCTACTTACCAAGTTTCAACAGTGTAGTTTTCAGTTTCGGCAAAAAGTGGCTGTGACATACGGACGGACAGACAGACAGGCAGACAGACAGACACGACGAATCTATAAGGGTTCCGTTTTTACGTTTTACGGAACCCTAAAAAGAGCATACAAGGAGTATACATTTTTAAAGTCGAAATTTTACATTTTATTGTACGATAATAAGTATCGTACAAATAAGTGCCAACCATCAAAATATAATATGTATTTATTACAATTCTAATGAACAATGTAATTTTTTTACAATTTTATAGTGAACTAGCTGTGCCCCGCGGTTTCACCCGCGTCTATTTGAGGAAAATCCATACTAAAATATCCATTGCTGGCCACTTTATTACGTTTTACGGAACCCTAAAAATACGTAATAGTTAACACATTTGTTGCCAAAAGTGACAATGTTTATTGTAATAATTTTGAAAATTTCCAAAGTTGCCAAAATGATCAGTGTTAAATCTAACGAGGTACAAGTAATGATGTCATTTTGTTGTTTAAGCAAAAGAGGTACCAATCTGAAAATGGCGGTAGTAGTACGACGGGCAAAAATAAATTACCCGTCGTACTACTGGACCTGTTGGTAGTAACACGGGCAAAAATAATTGCCCGTGTTACTACTGGTAGTAAGACGGGTAGTAACACGGGCAATAAACGTAAATAAGCAACAATGCATTGTTGTAGAACAAATTTGATTACTTCAAATGACACAAACTTCAAATGTAGACACGCGCCGTCACAGACTTCAACGACCAAAGAGAATTTAAATTCACGGAACGAAAGCTCTCGAAGAGAAATATTTTTCCTTGTTTTCTTTACATTCTTCACTCATACTCCGTACCTATTGATAGTAGCGTAATGTTATATACCCTATAGCCTTCCTCGATAAATGGAGTATCCAACAAAAAAAGAATCTTTCCTATCGGTCCAGTAGTTTCCAAGATCCTAGCGTTCAAACAAACAAACAAACTCTTCAGCTTTATAATATTAGTATAGATTTAGCTATTTGAATATTCACTTTATCTCATTTTTCACTAAGAATCGAATTGAAAATGAGATATCAACAAAAACAAAAAGAAAATGGGTTAAAGGTGAAGTAATACAACACGCACTTGCCAACCTGCACTTGGCCAGAATGATTTTGAAAAAATTTAACATGGGCCCGCCAAAGTACAAGACCGCGACACGAGACCGCGACAGGAGACCGCGACCGGAGACCGCGACAGGCACTTGACCCTTACAATTCCATAGTGTCAAGTACCTGGCGCGGTCTCCGGTCGCGGTCTCGCGTCGCGGTCTCAGCGCGAATCTCTTAAAAACTTTTACAAAAGCCGTTTTAAAGCAAAACAAATAACATTTTAGTAAAGGTACAAGTTCGCGCGGAGACCGCGACACGATACCGAGACAGGAGACCGCGACAGGAGACCGAGGCAGGTCGCGGTCGCGGTCTCGACGCGAACTGGCCCCCATACAATTCCATAGTGTCAAGTGCCTGTCGCGGTCTCCGGTCGCGGTCTCGTGTCGCGGTCTCGCGTCGCGGTCTCAGCGCGAACTTGTACATTTACTAAAATGTTTATTTTTTTGCTTTAAAACGGCTTTTGGGGTGAAAACTTCCGGGTACTAGATTCCGAGGTGCAACGCCTGGATGATTGAACTGCTGAAGAGTAGTTGCCATTGCCATTAAGTTTCGTTAATAAAGGTCATGCATACTGTAAAAAAAAACTATGTAACTTAATATTTCTATAATATCTACATTTTGAGAGGTTGTAGATTCTAGAGGGAATATCTGGATCTACTGAACCAAGTTTGAAAATAATTTTACCAATAGATAGTCACATTATCTGTGAGTGGCATACATAGGTTATCTCATCCTACTACTAATATATATCCGAAAGTTTGAATGTTTATTGCTCGGCCACACCGGAACGGCTGAACCGTTCGGTTTGAAATTTGGAACAGCCAGATTATAGTTAAGAATAGCATTTAGCATAAACGGTCCACTAAATGTTCCTACTGCTCGGAGCCTTCTCTCGCAATGAGATAGTCAAGGCCATAATCCACCACGCTGGCCCAGTGCGGGTTGGTGGATTACATGACTTCGCAAGATTCTTGGTCACCGTTTTGAGTTAGCGGTATGACGCACATGACTTCGAAAAGACAGTGGCGCGCAAGGGATTCCGCAGAGGCTTCCGGATTGGCAGACGCCGTTCTCCCGATTAGACCATCCGTAATATAGCCTTAGAATAGCATATAGGTTACTTTTATATGCTACTTTTTGCGGAAAATTACATTACAAGAATGGAAACCATACGGGTAAAACCGCGGGGCACTGCTAGTTATTCACACGTTAAGAGTACGCCTAATGCCAGGGAAAAATCAGTTTTCACCCGCGCGACGCGTTTCTTAATGCGATATAAATAAAGTCAAGAATAGCATGACACAGTTTGGAGGAAAAATCAATATTAAATCAGGAGTCCATTTTTGACCAAGTTTTATTAAATTACTCAATAATCCTATCCTACTAATATTATAAATGTGAATGTATGGATGTTCGGATGTTTGTTGCTCAATCACGTCCTAACGTATGAACGGATCGGGCTGAAATTTGGAACACATATAGATTAGTCTGGAAGAACACATAGGCTATTTTTAATCCCGGAAAAACAACGGGAACTTCGCGGGTAACACCGCGGGGCGCTTCTAGTTAAACATAAATTTAAAAAAGTGTTCGGTTACTTTACTAGAACGTACAATTAGGAATTTTATTACCAAAAAATAATGTGGGGTCATCGCTGATAATTTCGAGTACTCGAATTAAAACGGGTTTTTTCGGTGTCATTTTTATTTTTTTATTGTAAAAAACTCTGATTTATTTTTAAAATTCTATTCGGTTATTGTGCTTCGTCTTGATTGTACCCACACGTCAATATTTTTTGAAGTGAAAACTTCTTTAGGCGCGTTATAGACAGAAATTTCGTGGGCTGTGAAATGGACTCATGATCACGTGATCATCACGCTCGGATATGATAAGAAATTTCGGGTAAGCTCGGGATGCTAGAGCGAGAAAGATAATGTGGTCAACAAACGTGCCAGACCGAGAAAGATAATTGTTAGAGGAGGACATGGGACAATACATACTCTTACTCTCTCTCGCTGCTCACTACCAGTGTTGACTGACACCTTAGCGACTTTCTCGCTGAAACTGGCGAATTTTTAAACTTTTTTATCACGACATTAACTTCTAGGTACTTACCACATCAATTGAACCTGTCACGAAATGTTAAATTTGTATTTCACGTCCATTGCAAAAAAGTTATGGTTGTAATATTTTATGACAGCACTTACACTACATAAACACACAAAATGATACCCATTTTCATAAGAAAGTGCTTACACAAATTCACTATAGCACAACATATTTATGCATTTTTAGCGAAATACATAAATATGACATAACTAAATAGCAAACACTAAAAACTTGTGACCTTGTGAGTCAAACGGCATTTTCGACCCGCGTAATTATTTTTTTTAAATTTATTCTTGGCCATGGATACTAATCATTCAGCCGTAAAAGTTTTAAATTAAAATTATTTAGTAGTCTTTATATAGTTAAGTATTTCTTATTTTAGTTTTCACTTCTGCCGTGCGGTTTTAAGCGCACACATTTTTTTTTTGTCATAGTTTTTAGTTTCTTTACTTCAGTGAGCGGCGTCGAAAATGTCCTTTTTTCGTTTTCTGGCACTAGGCGCCCTCTTAATGGTTTTATCTCGAAGAGTGGTTCAGTAACAGTAGGTAACCTAATATTTGCAAGATAATATGTTATCAATGTAAGCAATTAATTCAACAAACGACTGCAGATCATGTTCGAGCGTCGTAAATCAACGTAATGACGGGTCACGATGACCGCTTTTACTTTTCATACCATGTTTCATATCGGACGATCAGCGATCATGGCACATTATAACTGGAGAGAGCTGGAAATTATGCCGTTCTTGTACAAAGATGCTGTTTTTCTTTATGTTGATGTCTTAATTTAGTTGTACATTTTCTTTATTTGCTGTAGATTTTTGAAAGATACATATTTTTTAACAAAAAATTAAGAGTTGAAATCACTGCGTAACTGCACCGCGCACCCCCACATCTAATATGTGTAACATAACGTATCATTTGTGAAACACATAATTGAAATTTAAGGGTTCGTTTGTAAGTCAAAATTGAGTGCTTTTCACTAAATGCCTATGTACTTATTTATATAACAACTAGCGGCCCGTTCCGGCTTCGCTCGGATCATAACCTAGACACTGTCTGCAGCGCCATCTGCCGGGCTTATTTGTGAATCTAAACCATCCTCGAATCCACTTGTACACACACAAAAAAATCATTCAAATCGGTCCCGCCGTTTAGGAGGAGTTCACTGTCAAATGATTAAATTACTAAAATGGCTATTAAAAAATAGGGGTTGGTGATAAAAGGGTAAACATTTAGGGTTGTATGTATTTTTAATGCCACATTATAAAAAAATTAAAACATTTCTTTTACCGAAAATTAAAAAAACAAAAATTAGGGGTGAACAACCCTTATCACTTAGGGCTATGAAAAATAGATAGTAGCTGATTATCAGACCTACTGAATATGCATATAAAATTTTGTAAAAATCAGTAAAACCGTTTCGGAGGAATAAGGTAACTAACACACGAGAATTGTATATATAAGATTTATAACATGTTTGTCTGTCTATTTCTTCCGACTAATCTGTGAAACGGCTAGACTAATTTTAACGAGACTCTCACCGGCAGAGAGCTGATGTTATAAGGAGTAACTTAAGTTACTCTCAATTTAGAAAAAAGAGTTTTGTGAAAACAAAATTTGTAACAATGCTGAACGGGCTTCATCACTGCAAAAAAAAAATAAGAAGTTTGCCGGGTCAGCTCATTATAAATACAATCACTCCATTTCCCAGACACTCCTATTGAGACGACTTCGTTGTTATATAGTCCTGTCCTTACATGGAAAGTTTTAATAAAACGTGTCCTAACCCTTCCCTGTTTCAGTTCTTTACCATATCCAAGAACTTGTCGGCACACTCGGTCATGAAAACTAGCACTAAGGCCCTTCGTACACTATGCTACGCAAATCTTGGATACTCGACGATTTTAGTCTCCAAGCGACTACCGCCATACAAATTCATTGAGGCTCGTACACTAGTTGCGTCGCCGACAAGCCGACATTCGTCCCGCGACTCGCGTCGCGCCAGTCGTGCGCTACCTGCCTGCCGAGATCGTCGCTACATAAGTCGCAGCGATTTTCAAGATGGCGGAGCAGTTATTGAATATTAAATTTGTTTCTGAGGTGGAGAATGTCATGTCACTATATCGGTAGTGGCTGAATAGGCAATTCACGTCTTGCGATTCAATGCCGTGTGTACGGACCTTGCGCTACTCGATACTCGCGACACGATACTAATGTAGTATACAACATTAGTATCCAAGATTTTCGTAGCATAGTGTACGAAGGGGCTTATGCGACCATTTTAAAGTTCGCGCTGTAGGCAATATCCAATTCTATTCCTTATTTAAATAAGTAACAAAGTTGCTCAGTAGGCAAACAGAACATTCGCTTACTCGGCGTCTATTTGGCGCAGCGTGGATTTGATTTCCACCTGGTTTTCGGACAAAAATAGCAGAATAAGATTGTAGTTTCTTTCGTTTACAAAAACTGACTCACATTTGTGCGACATTGTTACAAAAATATAAAGTATTTTTCGAAGTGTATTTTACCACCGTTCCCAAGTTATTTTTATTTTTCTCTATTGAAGATAGCAAATCTTGTGTGTCTTCGCCTTAATTAAAAAATATGAGACCTACTAACCAAACGAAATATGATTGCCAACTCTTCATGAAAGAAAAATCTTATATATAAAATTCTCGTGTCACAGTGTTTGTTTCCTTACTCCTCCGAAAGGGCTTTACTGATTTTAACCAAATTTTATATGCATATTCTGTAGGTATGAGAATTGGCTACTAGCTATTTTTCATACCCCTAAGTGACAAGGGTTGTTCACTAAGGCAAAACAACGTTTGCGGGGTCAGCTAGTTGTTTCTATAAAACTCAAAGGAAACTTACATTGTTGTTCACAACGACAGGAAGAAAGTAACAATGACTCAAATGAGGATTTTTAACGCGTGTGGGATATCGGACTCTTCCGACTTCGGTGGGCTTGATTATTTTGATTTATAGATCTTCATTGGTCTATGGATAATTCAAATTCAGTAATGCTTAGTGTAAATAGTTAGGTACCTATGTAGTTTAGTTGTCATTGTAATTTAGTTTTGTTAATATTGGAAGATATTTACCGCGTTTATATACTAAGGTGAATGCGACTCCGATATTTCGATGCAGTTTCATGTACTTTAATGAAGTGTAAACTGAATAATCCGTAGTTAGTGATTTTATTTTTGTTCACAGCCGTGATACTCGTAGCTTAAGAGCTATTACGCACTGTCGACCGGTCGTCGGCAACTCGGTCGCTCGGCGACTGTGACTTACTACAGTTTGAATATGTGGTTACGCACTTGGTCGTCGGTCGCCCAGGCGACTCGGCGACTCGCCGCGTTGTGGCGACGCACAAGCGACTGCCGGTCGCCGGCGACCAATAGGAACACGGCTTCAAATGGAGGCATTCACACTTCGAGCAACTGTCGTAACGACCGGACGTCGCGCTCGAAAATGGCTCAGGCTTAATGAGGGTAATTTCTCACGTCTTAATCAAATATTTTAAACACTGCTTTTTATCTCCGATTTTGTAACTCTCTTGATTTTATTTTATTTTTCTCTTTCTCTTCATTATTAGTAAAGCTACTAAAGCAGCTTCTTCGACGTCCATACTGCACGAATGTATTTGGAATACTTTCACTTGGCTTGGTCTTCTGGGGCCTAGTCGCCTATGTTTTGGTCGCCGAGTCGCCGGTCGTTTGGTTTGGAGCGACCGAGTCGCCGGCGACCAGTCGACAGTGTGTAATAGCTCTTCAACAAAGTTCCACTCGTAGAGAGCACTGTATGATACGAGGGCTCTCAAGTCCGCTGACGCTTTCGATAACGACCTGTGAGACCTCGATGATCCTTGAAGCTAAATTGGATTAGTTTCCGAAATACGAGGAAATAAACCGGTTCTTTTTTTAAGAGATGACGTCACGGGCGGGTATGTTCGTAATACACCTCACACACATGCCTACTAAGCAACATAGCGCCACCCAGTAGCTTGAGTTCAAACCATTGCCTAGATTTGTATAAGTTCACAAAATTTTAATTTTATAGTCTGAATATTTAACGGAATGTACGTTTTTATGCCAAAGGCGAAAGAATTTTCGAAATCGTTCCGCCGAAAGCCGTTCCTGAGATCAGCGCGTCCAAATAATTTCTGATATCAAAACCCTCTTCAGCTTTGTATTATTAATACATATAGTTGACATAATATATGTATATAAACATAAATTCTTCTGAAGTATTTCAAGTAATACAGCCTACTGGCCTACAAACTACCCCAGTACCTAACTAACAAATTAGACTGCGTTTTGACACGCACAACCCTTGAGTAAATGTTTGGAAAACAGCTATTAGCTAATACTTAAATTCAAAGTAAGCACTACAAAAAATGAAATTTAAATCCGAGTCTTTGTATAAGATGTAAGTGCTTTTATACCAAAACACAACTACACAAATTTCTTTTGCATAAGCAGCTTACTTTATATTTACTACTGGGAGTATCAAGACCTATCGCAAAGAGAAAGTCAAAGCCAAAATCCACCACGTTGGGCAAACGCGAGTTGGCGGTTGACACATTATTCCGAGAGCTGGTATCAAATTTTGGGTAGGCACTTGAGGCAAGTTGAGAACTTGTCACAGATTCTCTCAACACGGAAGTGCAGACCTGGCTGATGAGTAGCGGGGCAAAATTAATCACTCAATTTTTTTAATAATATAGAGTGACGAGACGAGCAGGACATGTGCCTGATGGTAAGCAACATGCCTGCCACATAGCACGCAACAACAATGACAACAGTGACACGCAGCTATTGGAACATGATGAGTCCAAATCATTACCTTGCACTGCACTGCGCTCGTTACCCAGATATCTATCTAAGATATTATATCTCTAAGCCTTGTAATTTGTTTGGAAACATTGCCCTTCAAACCAGAACACAGTAATGTTTGCCCGTTACTGCTTGGCGGTAGAATAACTGGCAAAGGTGTGGTACTTCCCCAGGCGGACTATGCCAAAAGTCAGGGCCGTCTTAAGTCTATTCTGCGCCGGGGTGCGAGACTCGGCCTGCGCCCTCGTTTTGTTTACACTGCAGCGTGGCACGCGACCGTCGACACACTGCAGTATGAAAGGGGTCCTAGTCAACCAAGAATCTACAATACACGTAATTTTGATTATTTATTTATTTATTACTCTAAAAAACAAAATTTAACTTTAAACTTCGATTACTAAATATCTATTTATTACATGTATGTACATATGTATGTATGTAATAAATAGATATTACACAAACATCAAACAAACTCAATTTTTAACCGACTTTTTCTTGCTTTTGAATTGGCAATTAATTTTAATTTTGAAAAGGATCTTACACCTTTACTTCTGCTACTGTAACAGGCAGTGTTAAATATATACGCAGAGCTTTTGAGACATTAGGAAATAAGGAAATTAAATTATTAGAATATACCTATAGCTTAAAATATCAGTGGGGAGAGTACTTGTTGATGCATTGGGAAAAAATATTTGCAACAATTCTAATTCATTATATAAATCCTCCCCGTCAATATCAAATCTTTTTAAATGTTAGTTTTTCTTGGAGCCGATAATACTGAGATTTTTTTTCATGTATCTCTAATTTTTCCAAGCATTCAATGTTATGGAAGAGTGAAAAAACGGAAGTGTGTTCCGTCAGCAAATCGAATCTCTCATTTAATTTCGAGATAGCAGTGTCCAGTAGAAAATAAATAAAAACATACTTTCAATTTGTTGGTTGGGTCTAAAATGGGCTCATCTGCAGCCTCGTAATCAAAATGTCTTTTTCGTGGACGTGGACGAGCAGTTTCTTTAAATTCTGTTTCGCATTCTAAATCTTCAGCAATTGATTTTGCATCAGATAACAACTGTCGAAACATGCTATCGGTGCGGTATTTCTCCAAATCTTTTTTAACCGGATTAATAATTTTGGTAGCTTCTGAAATAATTACGACTGATTTTTGCAAATTTTTGCTTACAATTTAGTAAATTATTGTACCATATAACTACTGAACATACAAATCTATAACACATTAATTTGGCTATTAAATGAACTCGCTTATTGACTTAGAGATCATTTTGCTTCAAGTGCGGGCGACCGGGCGGCAAGGTGTCAAACGTCAGTACATACATTCTTTGGATTAGAGATTTTGCTACGCGCGTATAAAAGTAAAAAAATAAATATGATTGTTGATGACTATTTTTTATTGCTTGCGCATACATATTTGTCAAAAGTAACGAGTATATAAAACTGTGCAATGGCGTTAAGTTTAAGGGGGCGCCTAAAGCCAAGAAAACGAAAAAAGGACATTTTCGACGCCGCTCACTGAAGTTAAGAAACTAAAAACTATGACAAAAAAAATATTGACGTGTGGGTACAATCAAGAAGAAGCACAATAACCGAATAGAATTAAAAAAATAGATCAGAGTTTTTTACAATAAAAAAATAAAAATGACACCGAAAAAACCCGTTTTAATTCGAGTACTCGAAATTATCAGCGATGACCCCACATTATTTTTTGGTAATAAAATTCCTATTTGTACGTTCTAGTAAAGTAACCGAACACTTTTTTAAATTTATGTTTAGTTATTGAGTAATTAAATAAAACTTGGTCAAAAATGGACGCCTGATTAAATATTGATTTTTCCTCCAAACTGTGTCATGCTATTCTCGACTTTATGTACATCACATTAAGAAACGCATCGCGCGGGTGAAATCTGTTTTTTTCCTGGCTTTAGGCGCACTCTTAATGAAGTATCTAAAAATTCAGCGCTCGACAGGCGCCCCCGGGCGCTCGGCGCCCGGGTGCACCGCACCCCTTGCACCCCCTGGTAAAGACGGCCCTGCCAAACTGCCGTCATACCGAGAAAAGACGTATCTAACATTTTTGTCAAAATAGAGTTACATATATATTCGGAATCAGCAAAAAAAGACGCGTCGGCTAGTATTTTTTAAATAGCTTAAAAACCAATCAGAGCCTAGTTTTTCACAGTGAAAAAAGACGCATTTGCGGTTTGGCTTGTATATTACTTAATAGAAAAGACACTTCTGATGAATACTAAGTAGCAAAAACACATCTGAGTAGAAGCGTCTCATTTATTTATAAAATATGTTTTTGGTCATAGATTGAAAAGACGTTTTTGATTACTCATAAGAAGAAAAGACGGTTCTGCGTAGAAACGCCTTTTCATTGTCACAAGTAACTAAATTAGTGAGACGCAAGTGGCAGTACCGTCTTTCCTACTTAGTATTGTTAGATGTGAGAGGTGAAGTAGGGTACGGGGTTGTGAGACTCCCAGTCAGTTGCGCCCAATCCTGCTGTTTCAATGGATAAGCGTGGAATTAATTCTAATTTAAGCTGTCTAGCCCCGGGAGGCCAGATTTGGGCAAAACCGGTTTTGAAACTTAAAAACCTTATTTTTTCATTATATACATACTCGAATATTAGTTTATTTTGATGCCTAAGAGATAGGCGATAATATTAATTAATTCATTGTCGTTTACAGACACACAAAATTTGGTTTCATTTTTTAGTAATGATTTTTTGTGTGACGTCACGACGCCGGCCGCGTCGCGAGTCGGGCTTAATGGGTTAAAGAAAAATGATGATATAAAATAATAAAACATATAAATTCATTCCGTCCTTTAATATCTCACTACAGAAGAGAACACGCCCCAAATAGAAAATATCTGCCATTAAACCTTACTGCAATGTATGAAGATTTTTGCCAGAAAGAAAATATTAACAACCTTCTTGCTGATTTCAACACAATATTTCAAGTCGAATGTGTTGGTATCACCAGGATGGCACAGGCAGTCGGAGCCAGATATGTTGGGGACCTGAATATCAATATAATCTCCTACAGTACCTCAGTGCTTCAAGCCCCAAAAAATAAACACTTATAATCTCTGTCCTTATATTGCTATAATGCACTCCAAAAAGTGACCCTCCCTTGAATTAAAGGATATAACGACCTCTCTAGATAACGACGCAGTAGAGAACTGGCTAAAAGAGGAGCGAAGACAGTAGTATATGGACCGGAACTTCTAATGTCCATACCTCAGGGCGAAATAAAAACATGGCTGCAGGAAAATACTGACTAAACTCATTTAAAAGAATGGAGAAACATTAAAAGATGCAGGCAAACCAAATATGCTGTTTCGGTAGCACCAAACAAACTTAAGAAGAGAGTATATTCATAAAGTTATAGGTACGTAACAGGCCACTGTCCTCTAAATGAGCACCTATTTACTATATGTGCGACAGATAGCCCTCTGTGCAGGGGATGCATGGAGGAGAAATAAACACTACGGCATGTGATGCATGTGTATGTGATGTGGAATGCAGGAGCGTGGCAGATCAACGGGCAGAATTCCAATACTCAATACTCAAATATTTCCACAATTTGCAGTACAAGGGGAAAAGACACAGAAACTGTCAAATAAGCCAAAATTACGAAAAGTACTGTGATAAATAAGATACTTCAGCTAGGCTAGCATCTCAAAAAGATATTAATGAACAAAATAATGCAAACCACAATTCAGATACTAGATATTTTGCTGCTGTGACAAGAAATACAACACTAATTGTCAAATCTTTGCTGCAATATGGCATGAAGCTATTTTTGACCTCATTAAAAAAAGTACCGTTAAAGTAATGAACGTGGATGATTTTTGTCAGTTTGAGGACTGTTCTTCAACTTACAAACTGAAAAATTCTTCGGCTCTTGTATGTTTAAATAATATGTGTGAAGTCACATTCCTCAGAGGCAATTCGAGTACGACAATTCCTTTTCTGACGGAAAAGAATACGCACTTGATTTTCTGAGACTAAAAGACTTTCTGGTACACCACCAGATTTAACATCCAAAACCTATGAATGGATGTAGAGGCATTACTCGCGAGCACAAATCAACGATTCTACAAAAAATTACACCGTTAACGCAAGATAAACAAACTCTACTTAAGTGTTGTATTCCTAAGAAAACATAAGTCTGTTTCTCATAATTTTCGTTTTAATTAAGAAAATATCTTCTAACTCCAAACTCCAAGAACAAGCCTTACTCAATCCTGGGTTCAGCACTTGATTGGACTATTTTAATAGAGACGTATGAAAATCACTATAAAATCCCAGAGACTATGGGTGTTTCGTCATCCAGACTGGACATTTTCCTTTTTTCTAGAGCTACGAAACGCATAGTCCTTGTAGAACTTACAGTACCGTGGGAAACTAATATACCTAAAGACCACGCGATGAAACAAAATAAGTATTACGACTTTCAAAACGAATTAACAAAAAATTGCTATGTAGTTCTGTTCTATACTAGAACGAGTATCTAAAGTTGCACTAGTAGGATCTTATCGGATTCGGATCGGATTTGGCTGGGCAGGGAGAGAAATACGAGTAGTGAAGATGAGTGTTGACGTACGTCAAAAAGGGGCCCCTTTTAAACCTACGCCCGAGTCACATGTCTTGGGTTCTACTCGAGATTTCTCTCGCTGTCCCGGATGGACCCGGCACCCGCACTGTGAATCCATGGAATGCTAAAAAGTTCGTCTCGTCTCTCTTAGGTTCCAACTTTCTGCTATAAAGACTTTAATAACTTACGGGCTTATCTGCGTGCTTTTTATAATTAGCAGGTTGTATACTAAGTAGAAAAGGCACTAATGGCTAGTTACGTCCAATTTTTTTTGTAAACATGTACTTTTAATGGGCTTTTAAAAATGATGTCACTAAGATGAAAAGACGTTTCTAAAAATACTAAGTTGAAAGGACGTATCTAGCCAGAAACGTCTTTTCATTGTACTATAAAGTATTTCTTTTGATTTTGTTTACAAAGAAGAAAAAGAAAAAGTTATTTAATTTATAAACTAATTAATTAATATATTTTTTAAATATACATACTGATAGCTTAAACTCCAATGCACACAGTTGCATTTAAAAATTAGTTGCTTATTTGTTGTGTTTTGGACAGCAAACGATTAAATCATAAATATACTAAAATTTTTTTTCTCCGTTTCGGTGTTCATGTAGATACGTCTTTATACCGTATGACGGCAGCAAAAGTCTTACCACTACAAAACCACCTCACCTGGCAAGTAGAAAGTCCCACCAAAATGATCTGTCTCTACTCTAGAAATACATGTACTCGAAAGATTGGAACAGGACGTCTACTCTGTTTCTACGAAAACGAAATTTCGAAAAAAAAACTCGCGACTTTCCTCCTACTCTCGTTCTACTTCGTTTCGTCCGATACAACATTGTTTGACGTTTAAATGTTCTAAGCATACTCTAATTAGAGTAGGCTTAGAACATTTAAACGGACAAAACGACGGATCGAAGTAGAATCGGAGTTGGAAAATCGCGAGTTTATTTCGAAATTACGTTTTCGTTGAATTAGAGTAGACGTCCAGGCCGGTTGCCGTGATGTTTTATTCAACGTTCAAGCTAGTAGTGTTGACAAACTTGTAAATCTGAGCATGAAAAAAAAATACTGAGAGGTGCACAGAGAATTCCTACACCCTCACGGTAGTGAAATGGGACGTCCTAGTCGTTAGACTACCACGCCTTTTATTTTATACTTGCAGCACCCCGCAATTTTACCCACGCAGTTCCCATTTCCCGTTATTTTCACGGGATAAACAGTAGCCTATGTGCTAATTGAGAGCACAATCCAATTGTGTTTCAAATTGCATCCAGATCCGTTCGACCGATTCGAATAATTGAGCCACAAACATTCAAACTTTGACATTTATAAAATTAGTAGGATTAATAACTTAATTCCATCACGCAAAATCGTGTTTTAGATCTTTCTTTATTAGTTTTTTAGGGTTCCGTACCCAAAGGTTCCCCGATCCTATTACTGAGACCGTCCGTCCGTCCGTCTGTGACCAGGCTGTATTTCAAGAATGGTGATAGCTACAGTTGAAATTTTCACAGATTAAATATTTCTATTACCGCTATAACGTCAAATACTAAAAAAATTATGAATATTTAAGGGGTTCCATATAACCAACTTGATTTTTTTACCGTTTCTTGCTCGATACTAAAAACGGTGCACACAATAAAAGAGGTTTGCACCGCTTATTTGCTAATGGTACGGAACCCTTCGTGCGCGAGTCCCACTCGCACTTGGCCATTTTTTTAAGTTAAACCACTTACATTCTAAACATGCGATCAATTCTAAATCTGTAGATTCTTATGAAGTTTTGGTGAATAATGACTCTCGCGTCTCTTAATTTCCCATCGCTCAGAAGTTGTCAAGTTTACAAACTCCCAACCCCGGGTTTATCCGGATTTGCCCGGATCAGGGCTCTTGTCACCGTCCTTCGTCAATGTCCGTGTTTACATTCCCGGCGCCCGGACACACGGACAAACATCCGGTGTTCTGTATAGTTACACTTGACATTGGCGAATATTGGATACATAGATATGGGTAGAATAGTTAGGTCGTGTGAGTGTATGTTTATGTGTGTGTGAACAGTTTTCTTATGGGTATTATTTTCTTCTATATAGAATGAAAACAGTAAATATTTGTATCGTTGTCAAATACAATTGTTTTAGACTG
Organism: Ectropis crepuscularia; assembly: GCA_963693475.1. Lineage (NCBI taxonomy): Eukaryota > Metazoa > Arthropoda > Insecta > Lepidoptera > Geometridae > Ectropis > Ectropis crepuscularia. Next base: position 7,382,793 of record OY856340.1, read on the forward strand.
AGGTACGCCGAAACCTATACCTACCAGTGTCCGTTTGACTGGCCCCATGACTTTGTAGGAAGTATGTCTGCCCGCAGATCCGTAGTGGGTTCGGTTTGCACCCAGGATAAATATTTGTGGAATTAACACAAAGATTTGTTTATTGTCTGGGTATTTTTTTTTTAAGTGAAGAGTGACGAGACGACCATGACATGTGCCTGATGGTAAGCAACCCGCCTGCCACATAACAGCACAGTGACACGCAGCTATTGGAACATGAAGAGCCCAAATCATTCCTTAGCACCGCACTGCGGTCGTCACCCAGAGATCTAAGTTGTTATATCTCTAAGCCCTGTAGTTTCTCTGGAAACATTGCCCTTCAAACCGGACAGTAATGTATGCACATTACCTACTGCGCGGCGGTAGAATAACTGGTAAAGTTGTGGTACTTCCCCAGGCGGACTCTCATAGTGTACTCTAAGAGTAGGACTCTAAGAGTCCTACCACTACATCATAGGTACTTAAAGTTAATATAATCTGACTTTTATCTACCCATAGTTGTGTTAGGAATGTCCACGAAATTTATTTACTAGCAGCTTTCCGCTGTTTTACCCGCGTAGTTCTTGTTCACGTATTTTTTCCGGAATAAAAGTAGCTTATGTGCTAATTCCAGACTATAACATACTAGCTGTTACCCGCGACTTCGTCCGCGCGAAATAAATACTAAGGTAACTCAGGCAGTATCTATTTTTATACCCAGACACATTTACAGTTACTAAAAACAGCTTATAATAAAACAATTTCATCAAAATCGGTTCAGTTGTTTAGGTGTTAAAGCGTAGAAACATTCGTCCCCCATTTCAACTCCAATATCATACCCATACAGTTCGAAATTACAAAATTGCTAGAATAAACTTTTATTGGTTTCGTGCCAAGTCCCTATATTATAAGAGTTTCATAGTTTTATCTCCAACGATTGGGAACTTCCATATTGACATTCATCCCCATTTCAACCCAATTTCATCCCCGTACAGTTCAAAATTACAAAATTGCTAGAACAAACATTTGCTTCGTGTCAAGTGTCTATATACAGAGTTTCATGGTTTTATCTTCAATGGTTGGATCTTCTATGTTGACATTCATCCCACTATTTCAACCCCAATTTCACCCCCGTACAGTTCGAAATTACTTATTGGTAAAACCAACTTTCGTTTGCTTTGTGTCAAGTGTCTATATTCAGAGTTTCATGGTTTTATCTTCAACGGTTGGATCTTCTATGTTGACATTCATCCCCTATTTCAACCCCAATTTCACCCCCGTACAGTTCAAAATTACGAAATTGATAGAACAAACATTAATTTGCTTTGTGTTAAGTGTCTATATACAGAGTTTCATGGGTTTATCTACAACGGTCGGGAACTTTCATATTGACATTCATCCCCCATTTCAACCCCAATTTCACCCCCGTATAGTTCGAAATTACGAAATTGATAGAACAAACATTCGTTTGCTTCGTATCAAATGTCTATATACAGAGTTTCATGGTTTTATCTTCAACGGTTGGGAACTTTCATATTGACATTCATCCCCCATTTCAACCCCAATTTCACCCCCGTACAGTTCGAAATTACAAAATTGATAGAACAAACATTTAATTGCTTCGTGCCAAGTGTCTAGATACAAAATTTGATAACTTAGGAAATCACGAATTTTCATACAACCGTTCATCCCTTGTTTCACCCTCTTAGGGGTTGAATTTCGCAAAACCCCGTCTTAGCGAGCGCCTACGTGCTAAAAGGGACCTCCATGCAAAATTTCAGATTCCTAGCATTTGTAGTTTCTGAGATACCTTGATGAGTGACCTTTCGCTTTTATATGTATAGATTATAGAGCCAAATCTCATTCAGATCAATTTAGTAGTTTTTACATGAAAGAACTCGAAAGTTTGTATGGGTGTACATGTATAATATTAGTAGGGTTTATAAAACCTTTAATAATTATTGTTCAAGGTTAACCCTTTCGGAATGTACGAATATAATTTATGTGAAGAAATGAAAAAATTTAACGAATTTTAGAAAGTTCATTGGTTATCTCAGTGCATAAATTTTATGGAGCAAGAAAAAAACACACATTACAAAAACTACGCAAGGCCAAATTTGCCTTATTTATTATTGTACTGTCTATGCTGAATGTAAAATTCGTTGAAACAATAAAACCAAAAAGCAATCTTTACCAAGCAATATACCTACGCCTACATTCGGATACCTTTTGTAACAGTCCCTAGAAAGAACCCTCAGTAATTGGGGTGTGCGTGTCCCAAACAGAGCCCGTACTATGAACTCATTGCGATGATTCCTTCATTTTATATTCCCTCCAAAACAAGTCGGACCAATGAAATTTGCCCTTTATTACAATTGATATAAAGATCAAACAATTTCTAGACCTCTAAAGTTGTCTTTTCAGACTTACATCATCTTGTATAAATATATATGTTTACATGCCTATGTATATTTCATAGGGATAAGGCCATCGTTATTGTTATAACCGGGTCACACAGAGGCGATCCGATAGCGATAGCGACAGCGATCCGACACCGAGTATGGGATCGCGCCCGCTTGCTGTGTGTCAGATTGCATACAAATTGGAACATTACAAAAAATCCCGTCTCAGATCGCTATCGCTATCGGATCGCCTCTGTGTGACCCGGCCTTTATTGCGGTACACAAAATGTTCAACGCGAACTTGAAAAGTAAAGCTAGAAAATCCAACAGTACGGGCCCAGAGCACCAATAACCCTACGAGTCGTTATCATTTAACAGGTGATAAAGGCAAACGAGCCGCCACTGAAATGTGCGCCGCGGCGTCGACGTGGGAACATGCATGTGCTGAATGTGGGAAACTACGCTAGCGAACTTAAAAACAAACATGCAAACTCAACAAACACCTTTCAACATTCATTTTCTTTTAATTTGTTTAAATTTTATTTTATACACAAACATCCAAACTTTCAATCCTACTAGGATTATACTACAACTTTACAGTGCAAACTCTACTGTAATAAAAAAACTGTGGTCTAGCAGAAGCCAAAACACAGGCGCAGCCTTGTTTGGGACTGATCTCATAGACTGCGAAGCCAGCTGTGACATTATTGTAATTGTATCAAGTACGCTTAGTTTTGTACTGCTATTATTTTGGAAATAAATTCTTAACGTACAACTTTCACTACGAAAACTAACATGGTTGTTACACAGTTTATAATCAACAGATGTACTGACGTGTGACATTTTCGGTCTATCACCACTTAGGTTTCAACCCCATTCAGCAGCCCTTTTCAATAGAGTAGGCGAGTAGTCTCATTACACACCGACATATGTTGGTTATTTAACAACAAAAGCATTCGAAGCAAAAGAAGCAAAAACTTTGCCTCTTCGAGTTTACTCCAAAAAGTTTTCCGATAATCAAGCTCGGGACTATCTGAGGTAGACCGTTTACCTGAATGAAGAACCATACTCAAAAAAAGAACATAAAGGATATTAATGACTCGCCCAATGTTCAAACGCTGGACGCTGCCGCTGGCGAAATTGCGGTGATATAACCGAATGGAAGCCGCAATAAAATGAATGAATGAATGAAACAGTGAAATTATTATAACATTTTACAACTTTTGAATGGAGTCATTACAAAAAAAAAACTTTTGAATGATTAGTTTTGTGACAATATGTACAATTATATGTTTTATCTTAAATAATAACTAATCTATATAGTATTTCCAAGCTCTTAAAATTTAGGATCGATTAACAAAGTACTTATATCATTTGCAAACACATATTTAGTCTAATATCTAATAAAGTAGCCAAGTGCGAGTTGGACTCGCTCATGAAGGGTTCCGTTGCAGCAAGTAACATAATATACATAGTACACATAGTTCTTGTAGTTCGTTGTAACTTTGATCGAAGTTTTAATAATAGTGTATTTATGACGTACTAAAAAAAAACTACTCATCAGATCGAGTTCAAACTAATTTTCGTTGGTAGTTTTTATGGTAATGTACATCATATATTTTTTTTAGTTTTTTCATTCTCTTACTTTAGAAGTTAGAGGGGGGGGGGGACACACATTTTACCACTTTGGAAGCGTCTCTCGCGCAAATTATTCAGTGTAGACAAAAATTATATAAGAAACCTCAACATCATTTTTGAAGACCTATCGATAGACATCCCAAACGTGTAGGTTTGATGAAAAAAAAATTTTTTGAGTTTCAGTTCTCAGTATGGGGGGCACCCCTAATTTTTTTTTTTTTTTAAACTTTTGTAAAAATCTTAATGCGGTTCACAGAATACATCTACTTACCAAGTTTCAACAGTGTAGTTCTCATAGTTTCGGCAAAAAGTGGCTGTGACATACGGACGGACAGACAGACAGACAGACAGACAGACATACAGACATGACGAATCTATAAGGGCGGAACCCTTACGTTTTACGGAACCCTAAAATGGAGAAACTCACCGGGCTTCGTATACTTAGCTACCTAAATCACGGCTTGTCCCTTCTTCAGTTTATCTAGGTTTGTAGAACGACTAATTTCCATAAAAGTCCTCAGGCGGAAGGCAGGTGCTGAAATATAGAGGCGTTACGGCCGCCGCTGAAATGAGGGTGAAAAATGTGAGGCGGCGGGACGAGCTCAAATGAGAGGAATGCCTCTATTACTGGCCGACACGCGGCTAGGGGAGATTCTTTTAAAACGGCGATAGTGAAATTGGATTTTTTAAAATTATTTGCAAGGAAAAATGTTTGCTACCCACTGCTTCGTATTTTTTTTTACTGTAAACAGTGACGAGACGAGCAGGACATGTGCCTTATGGTAAACAACATGCCTGCTACATACAGTGACAGAAAGATATTGGAACTGTGGAACATGAGCCCAAATCATAACCTACCACTGCACTGCGCTCGTCACCCAGAGAGATATAATATTTTTTATCTCAATGCCCTATACTTTCACTGGAAACATTGTCCTTCAAACCGGAACACAGTACTGTTTGCACATTACTGCTTGACGGTAGAATAACTGGCAAAGGTGTGGTTCTTCCCCAGACGGGTTCTGTAAAGTCCTATGAGTCCTACCACTCAATTTTTTAATCATACAGGGTGACGGACGAAAAGACATACAAATACCTGTAATTTTTTTACAGAACAGCGTCACGCAACTGAATTACACAAAGAATCCAAATTACTATCCAACACTGCACTGCGCTCGTCACCCAAAGATAAAGTATACATATTGTAATGTATATTATACTTCTTTTTAAACTGACAGATCCTTTATTAACAAAACTAAATTGCAACGATAACTTCAGTTAATACGTAACTTCCACTTCCACTAAGCACACTTGAATTACCCATAAACTGTTGGTCGAGAAATAATTAAAGTGATTAATCCCCCTGCCAATTTGAGGAGTGCCCAGCATATTGGCGGCATTATCACACTGAATGGCAACGCGTATACGACGAGCCAAATTAACCACAATATTTTTAGGTTACTCGTCGCGTTGACTATGCAGTGTTTTCTACAGTGTTTGTGTTGTAAAGTGATGTGTTGTGTTGTTTTTCGTTGCGTTGAATTGAATCGCATAGCATTATATTGTATTTTATGGGTAAAACCACTTTAATTTCTCAGTAAAATTATTGCAATGCCTTACAATAATGAATAATCGGGCACAAAGTTTTCTTCTACGCGACTCGTGAGATACAGCACATATTTCGTAATAAGCCGGACATTAAACTAGAATTCTGACCGCGTTATGTGAAATTTACCGCCTAACTTTAACCGTTCGCCCGTTTTTTGGCAAACTCTTCTCAAGTGTTACTAAATATTTTAAAAGTTTTGCATTTCAGTTTTTTGTAGCTAATTAACATTTATGATAACTGACTTATAAATAAAATATTAGTTAAAGCTATACAAAGCCAAAGTCCTGCCTCTTTTTAAGTGATAAGTTATTTTGGTGCTTTGGTATTGTGGTAAATTGAGGGGTATATCTCGTCCTAACGTTCCGCAAAAACCTCTGTTTTCACTAGCCAATACTATGTGTCTACTCCTATGTGTAAGTATGTGGTATGTTTGTATGTACCTACTACAGTCATTGTTAGCTAATCCTGTGGTAAGCTTCTAATTTTTTAAGGGCCAGTATGGTGGTCGTTTACCCTCCCGGACCTCGACAGTGGTGGTATTTGTCCGTTGTTATGTCAAACGATGAACGTGTCCCTACGCCCCATTTCAGCATGGCAAGCACCCTTCTAAGCCAGTTGAGTATTAGCCAAAATAATAAACATATTTGAAATAGGTTTGATCGGTAATGCCTAACATAGTTCTTACAATATTACACAATGGAACAACCAAACGTAAACTGAGATAAACGTGTTTTCTATGTGCAATGAATATGTATTTTAAAATATACATGTGAATGAGTATTATATTAGCTGGCTTCCATAGTACAACAACCTTTGCTTAGTGTAGGGTAAGATGATGTTGTATGTGAAATGTTTACTATATTATAACAATATTTATTTATTTATTTAGATTAGACGTGGTTGTCGTATATGGGTCTCCAAAGACTCGAACGAAAAGGTCAAACTCTACTTTCTTAATAAGAAGATCTGGAATTAGAAATGCGTTGCCTGAGTGGGTGTTTGCAGATGGATACAATCTGGTTGATTTAAGTCAAGAGTGAATCGGTTTCTTCTTGAGCTAGAGTATCGCGCTTCATCATGGACCACATCATCGCTTTACATCAAGGCAAGATTTAAGATTTGTTTTAACAAACAAAATACCTACCTACTCGAAGAAATCAAATATTTTATGTCTCACAGTACAGACAAACTGACCTACTATACAACGGTAACATCAGTTACTATCATAATGAATAATGGCTACTATTACAATTTTTACAGTAAATTGCCGTTGCACTTTATATCTCTATCTAACACATCGTGAGTAAAAGAGAGCGCCTATGAGATATAGCACGCGAAATCTTTGAAGCGAAGCTTATGTGAATATATTTGAAAACATTTCCTGAATAGACGATAATTAAACAGTTGTGGTGTTATCTAAAGAAATACGTTTTCATTCTACATAAACAGAAATAGCCGGTTTTAAAGTCATTAGCATAATGCACCATTTTAGAACATAGCGCTGTTAGGAAGTTACGTATGTGCGTTATTATGCATAGTTAGATAGTAAGTTTAGGGTAACAGGGCCTTATTTAGCGCTAGCCCAAAGTTCGGTAGGCAGCAGAGATCACCTGAGGACAACTTCTCTATATCCTTATAAAAACAGAAAAGATACTGGGGAAATAAGTTGTTTTTAAAACTAATATAGAGTGACGAGTTGACGAGCAAGCAATTAGAACGTGAAGCGTCCAAATCTGTATTACACTCGTCATTCGGATAAATCAGATGAATTGTCTATTTGCCTTATAGCACGGTCGGGGCAGACATTGAAATAGAAAAAATTCCGGGGAGCGATTTTTTTTTATGAAACGTCAGGGAGGGCTGTTGGAAGTATAAATCTCGATTTTCTAACTAATCTCGGTAGAGGGTTCGCCGCCATCTTGTTTTAAAGTTTTTGTGAAATAACTCGTTCATTTTCAACTTTAGAGCAAAAATGATGGGTACCAAAGTTGTTGGAAATTTAATTTCTCACAAGTTTGCTTCATATAGGTTTTAAGCTAGGATCAATATTTGCAGAGTTATACTATCAAGTTTATCAAAATAATCTTAATGGGTGGAATTTTATTTTCTTCATCTTCGGTTCTCGCACTTTTTAGGGTTCCGTACCCAAAGGGTACAAAAACGGAACCCTATTACTGAGACTTGGCTGTCCATCCGTCCGTCCGTCCGTCCGTCTGTCACCAGACTGTATCTCAAGAACGGTGATAGCTAGACAGTTGAAATTTTCACAGATGATGTATTTCTATTGCCGCTGTATAAACAAATACTAAAAATAAAATAAATAAAAAATGTGCGAGAACCAAAGTTGAAGAAAATAAAATTGCACCCTTTACGATTTTTTTGATAAACTTGATAGTATAACTCTGCAAATATTGATCCTAGCGTAAAAACTATATGAAGCAAACTTGTGAGAAATTAAATTTCCAACAACTTTGGTGCCCATCATTTTTGCTCTAAAGTTGAAAATGAACGAGTTATTTCTTAAAAACTTTAAAACAAGATGGTGGCGAACCCTCTACCGGGATAAGTTAGAAAATCGAGATTTATACTTCCAACAACCCTCCCCAACGTTTCATAAAAAAAAATCGCTCCCCGGATTTTTTTCTATTTCAGGCTAGTTTTATGTCTACCTCGACTGTACTATTATACTTACCTAATCAATTTTTATCTGTTTTATTTGTTTATTTACACTCTTCAAACTGAACTCCAACAATATTTACAACTCTGGCAAATCGCGTGGTAAGTACTTCTTCAGATGGTTCTAAAAAGGTCCGGGGTCCGCTCACTACAAAAATATAGGTATATGTATTATTATTATTAAGACCGTAGTCTGTGAGCGTGGGAAAATAAAATTGCATAACTACATTGACAACATTACTCACACAGATATAGCACTATTCGTATTCTGATAGGCGCCCACAGACAGAGCCATAGTTTCTACGAAACGGAGATTCCGAAGCAGGTGCGAACTGCTACATATGCCATGTTAAGTTACTGTTACGTATTCAATATCATACACCATTTAGGCATATTAGACTTTAGTGTGCTCTGTTGTAAGTTGCATTTCGATTTGGAATGTGACAATAACAAACGGCTATAATCTCAATGTTCCAAACTGTCATTCAGCAAAACACATCCACATAATATCCAAACATTGATTTCATAATAGCAAATAGGTACTAATAGGACATTTATCTCTACAGGGTTACTGTAACGAACGTGCAGGAAGGACAAAGTGCAGGGTTAGATAGAAAAAGTGTTTTACATAAGTGTTTTTTTAGGTTAAGCCATTAATTTCATATGAAATAAAAAAAATCGCCGAAAAATTACTAGCTTACCGGTTTTTTATCGGATACACTTCGGAGAGCCGAGAGTTGTGGGTTCGATTCCCACCCAGTGCAAATATTTGTACTGTGTCTAGGTATTCATATCTATAATGAGTATGTATTTCCTACTATATAAGTATTATATCAGCTATCTGGTTGCCATATTACAAGGTTGCTTAATTTTGGATCAGATGGTGTTGAGTGCGAATTGTCCACCAATATATAAGTATTATTTATAATATTACCGTGAAATAGTTTTCCAAGCTTTGAGCAACACATTTGCTAACATTCAAACATTTACATACATTTGTAAAGACCAGCAGCTCCTCTCGGTTTTACGGTTTTAGGGTCTATATGGGGTGGCATAACATTTTTTGTCCTATTTTAGGTAGGCATAACGTTTTTAGGACTAATGATAATTTACCATAACAACTAAACGCATAACTGACTTCGCATAATGTTAACTAGCATAACCATATATGACATAACGATAACTTAGCATAATGTTTAACTGCATAGCCATATATAGCATACAGATAACTTAGTATAAAGTTTCGACGCATAACCATAAATAGCTTAATGTTTAAAGGCACACATTGAGAAAAGCATAACTATACTTAAACATAATGATCAACGGCATAAACTTTAAACGCCTAACTAAAAAACAAGTCAAATGCGGGTGGGTACTTTGACAACAATATTTATTACTCGTAATGTAGGTATCTACTAATTAAATGGAATATCATTGCCAATAGTATCTGTCATTATCGCATTCGTGTTATCATACTGTTGCTGTGAAATTATTTAGTATATTTTGAGGATTAAGAATCGTTGGTCTGAGAATAACACCATAATTTTTTTTATGGTAAGCACCATTTTTATGGTAGGTACTATAAACGGTATTTATGCAGTAGTATAGCAATGTTTGTACTAATTTGTGTAGACAACATTTTTAGGACTTAAAAACCTACATACACCTAAGACAAATGGTGCACTTTTTGACTCCGGGTGGGCTCCCGCCAGAAGCTCTGCGGTCAGCCCTGAGTGTTGCTTCTCCATACTCGGCCTGCGCTCCACTACGGAGGTCACCGCCTCGCTTCGCTCGCCTTCGCTACGCTTGGCCTCGCATGGATCGCTCCACTCAGGACCTCCCTTGAGCTTCTGGCTCCCGCATTTTTTAAATACACTCTAGGGGTAGTAGCGACAAGACTAGGTGAAGTCGGGGTGCTCCGAATCGGATCTGGCTCCTATGTAACTTGGTTATTTATTATGTAGCACAACAAATAATTAAAAAATGTCTAAATGCGTCTGAGCAACGGTCAAATCAAATGTAGTACAATAGATTTTTATGATTAAAACACATTACGCCACAAAACGACTGTGCAAAAGTTACATTATGACACTATATATTATGCTATATTCATTATGACAAAGCAAATTAGGTGAAAAATAATATGCGATTTAAAAGGCACTAAGTAACAAAAACTGTTATGCGTCTCATCAATAGTCGAATTAAATGTAGTACAATAGATTGTTATGCTTAAAACACAACGCAAAAAAACTATTATGCGAAAGTTGCATTATGACACTATACATTATGCTACATTCATTATGACAAAGTAAATTAGGAACAAAAAATTATGCGTTCTAATAGGCTCCCACGGTTTTACCTGCGTAATTCCTGTTCCCGTATTTTTCTGGGATAACTATATCCTATGAGTTCTTCCAGGCTATAATCTAACTGTGTTCTAAATTTCAGCCCGATCCGTTCTCACTTTACCATGTAATTGACCAACAGATATCCAAACATTGACATTAGGAAATTTACCTCTACAGAGTTACTGTGACAAACGTACAGGAAGGACAAATGCAGTGTTAGAAAAAATGTTTTACACAAGTATTAGTTCATTAATTTCATATGAAGTAAACCTGTTTTTATTCATTTCTTGGCTAGATATTTTCAAATTCGCCTGAGTAGGTACCTAAAATCAATATTCACAAAAATCGATCAATTGTTATTGGTTTAAAAAATTTAATCTGATGTTGTAAGATTATAACCCTATCATTGCTTTACGATTGTGAGTCATCTTCTTCTTTAAACTTTTTTAAAAATCATCATTCTGGTCATCTCATTTCAAATCATACATTGTCACTACATAGTATAAAACAAAGTTACTTCCCACTGTCTGTCTGTCCCTATGCTTGCTTAGATCTTTAAAACTACCAAACAGATTTTGATGCGGATTTTAATATATAGAGTTATTTAAGAGAATAATAAAAAACTCTTTATTAAAAGACCACACAAGGAAAAAAACTATCAATAACTTATAAAATAACGGATGACACTTTTAATGACCTAAATAAAAATAATTAAGCTTAGGAACCCGCTCCAAAGAGAAACAAGTAAAGCCGCAGTTGCTTTTTTGCTTCCTGTGATGATGATGAAGGCAAAATACCATTAAACTCTCCAACATTGGTGTTTTGTACAAAAAGACTCTGACGGAGCACTTCGTTTCGGACGTACTCCGTCAAAATATGTTAGACATCCTCTATCACATCTCACATCACATTCTGAACACTCCTTGGGCTAAACCAACTCCCGTAGTTCGGCATAATGTGACATTGTCATCTATCGGAACCAACAAGACTCTTTCATGAAGAAATTGCCATAGATATTTACAGAAATCTGATCCCACTTCCAAACCATCCAATACTTGCAAGAGACTTGTTATATTATTGACGTTGATGTAGGCGCTTTCTATGTCTAGTGTCTACAAAACAACCTGTAGTTGGATAACTTTCTGTGTGACCAATCTGAATATATGACCTAGCTAAATTATCAAGGCATGATCTAGACCGCCTAAAACCGACAGTTTCCTCTGAAAATCAGGTCTTTTTCTCAAGAAACCAATCAAGTCTACGAGTAAGTATAGCTTGTAAAATTTTAGTATGGACAGCTGACGTTGGCCGGTTTTCATTTCATGTTTTTGGTATAGGAACTATCTTAACTTTCTGCCATTGTTTGGAAACAAAATTAGTACTCCAAAATCGAATGTATAAAGAAACTAGATTACCTATATCTGGAAGGTTTTTAACCATAAAGTACGAAATATTGTCCATGCCGGGAGCTGTATCTGATCGTTTAATGCAGTTTGATAGTTCCTCTATCGAAATTTGATTGGATAAATTCTGATTACATTACATAAATTGGGCCATTTCTGGGGATGCAAAATCTGGTGTCAAACTATATAGGGGCTGTTCATTAATCACGTGATGTTTTTTTTTAAATTTTTAACCCCTACCTCCCCCTTGGTGATACTTGGTGAGGTTTACAACTAAAACCAAAATCACGTGTATATTTAATTTCTACAAAGAATCCAATTTTTTAAATCTTTTTTTTAAATACCGGTATAAAGTAGAATCTAATCCTATTCTAGGCGCGCGAGGTCTTCGTTCGTTACCTTAACGGGGAGTCAAGGTTTACACTACACGTCGATTTTCGATTTAAAATCACGCGGTTGACGAAAAATAAATACACGTGATATCTTACTATCACGGAAATGTCTATTTTGTATATGTTTAACTCTTGCTGAATTACCGTCTTGTTAAATTGTGTTGTATTCAAAGTTTCGGAAATAAATTATTAATTTATTATTTATTTTAAGAATACACCACAGCCCCCGTATCCAAGTGACTTTGAAGCCATCTGTGCTTCCTTACTTTTCTGCTGCCACAGCTATATTTTGATTTTGCATTAATTTGGATATTGTATATAAACATATTGTTATGTTTATGGGTGCCTCAAGAAGTGTTATTTCTTTCAGAATCCGTTGCAGTTTTTTTTAGTGTCGTGTTTCTATGTTTGTTCTTAGTTTTAGGGTATATGCCTTTATGATTAAACTAGCTGTTGCCCGCGGCTTAGTCCGCGAGAAATACAAATTAAATATTAAGGCAACTCGAACAGAATTTTCTCAATATTCCCAAATCCGTACTAAACGGTTTGAGTCCACTTTTCTCGTACGTACAGATTTAGAGTGGAATAAGTTGTCGGCCTCCTTGTTCTCTGAAAGATACAATTTAGAACTTTTCAAGGTTAGAGTGAATACGTTCTTACTAGGTCAACGTGCGTCATCTTCGACCACACCGTCGCTTACCATCAGGCGAGTTGGTGGTCAAAAGAGGACATATACGCGATAAAAAAAACTCACTGTCTTTATAGTAACCCTGTATACGTGTTTAAGATCAGTTCCCACCTTTTGAAGAAGTCTAACCACCGATAGATGCAGCCGAACAAAACAACGTATAATTTTTATCACAAACGCGAAGCTTGTGATGAAAAAAAAAACATTATGAACGTTTGTTCATAACCACTTACTGTGCCCGCCCGTTTTGAGGGTTTCCTTTTTCTAATTATTTTCCTCAAGTAAGAGTAACCTGTCATGCCTTAGGAAATCTTTAGTATTGGTAGGACTCTTGGCAGAGTCCGCCTGGGGAAGTACCACACCTTTGCCAATAATTCTACCGCCAATCAGTAATATGCTAACATTACCGTGTTCCGCTTTGAAGGGCAATGTTTTCAGAGGAATTACAGGGCCGAGAGATATAATATCTTAGATCTCTGGGTGACGAGCGCAGTGCTAAGTGAGGATTTGGACTCTTCATGTTCCAATAGTTGCGTGTCACTGTGCTGTTATGTGACAGGCATGTTGCTTACCATCAGGCATATGTCCTGCTCGTAAAAAAAGAGATCAGCTACCTATGTGATAGTGCAAGTCATGTCATAATCGGTCCAACCTTTTCGGAGATTAGCCGGCACAAACAAAGAGATAGACAAAAAATAGTTTTTAGGTATAGGTACCGTAGGTATTTAGTTTCATTGGAGCTAAGTGAAAAACTGTTAATTTGATATTATAATTGTTAATTACAAACAGACGACCCAATTTTATTTATTTGTATAGGTATGTATAGATAATATTTTTATAATTTTATTACATTGTATTTAACAGATTATAGCAATCAATCAATACCTAGTATGTGAGAATTCTATATCGCACATCGGCAATCAGTTTCTACCTAGGTGTACGCGAAAAAAATATTGAAATGCACCTCTACATGTAGGTATAAATACATACCTATATCAACTCTTTCGAAACATAGCAAACGTAAGTACAAAACGAGCGAGCAACCAAACAGTGGCTGTCATTATGTATTCTATGGCTGGCACAGATTATGATAATAGTTACTACTGTGAATAACGTGGCCGAGCAACTACAAAAACGCCTGTTGTTTGAGTGATAGCAAATACATCTGTGCAACATCGTTCGTTCCACAGATTTATTCAGGAGGGTTTTTTAAAAAACTTTCAAAAACTATCCCTGGCTATCTGCTGATTAATAAGTAGATTGGCATACAAGATCTAACCCATATATGTATCTACATAAAAGTTAGAATCTTTAAAAACACGGTTTTCGGGTGAAAACAAATTTGGCCAAACCAATTTCATAGTTTCAAGAGACAAGAAGCATATGCAACGATTTTTAAAAGTTCAGTTTGAAATTCAGGATATGTGTAATAGTATGTATTAATTTCACACTTCCACATAATGTATTATGGCCATGAATTGGCTACAAAAACACATCGATTTCGTTAAAATCGCAGACGCGCCCCTTAAGCTGTAGCGTATTTAGACACTAGCTAGTTTTACAGATCTTATCGGATTAAAATATCTGTTGAATATAAATAGAATTGACGTGCAAAAACAAAATTTTAATTTATTTTTAAACATACATAATGTATGTGTACATATTTATATACATTTATAAAAATATTTGCGCACAGCAGCGATGGACAAATTTCTCAATCCGTCAATACCTCCGTAACTTTAAAGACTGGGAATAAATGTGTTAGCAGTGCTTTTCGCCGTATTCTACAAATTTACGTAAAGATTACGCGAGTTAAAACGCTAAAAATATGTTCGATGTTTGTAGTCCTCAAACCAAATAATCCGCCCTATTTACACAATTTCTTCCAATGAACTCGGAAAGATTCGAACTCGGATTGTTTTGATATATTACTTGAGTTGAGTAGGGTAAGAGAGCATAATAAAATGCTTTCAGATATGCTTCATATACCTATATTCTACAAATGTGCGTAAGTATAGTTAGTATGTTTAGGTTGGTCATAAGCACAGAAATCTAAATAATAATTATTTAGATTACTGTGGTCATAAGCCTTTTTATAAAAAAAATTAAATCCAAAGGTCGATATTTCTATAAATTTCTGTATCAGAATTAGGTAAGCTATTGTACTATAGATAAATAATTTACAGATACAAGATAATCATAAGAACAGCAAAGTACTTAGTTATTGTTTAATATTCGTTACCAATAATTTACTGGTTAAGAACTACAATTAATCTGATTAGTCCATTTAGTTTCTTGCTTCGACGACGCGCTCAATGGTCGCTTTCTTCGTAGTTGGGTCTGTCACATACAAAGTACCTATTTAATTGTCGGATGCAAAACTTTACTCACAATGTCGAAACCTCTCTACACCGATTTAGCTTGACTCAAAATTCGACAGTATTTTGGCTCGCGTAAGTCAATAACAGTAATTTACTTTATCAACCCAATATCATCATAACGCATGCTTCGTCTATTTTTTTTTTTTCAGAGTGACAAACTAGTGTGCTGTCCACTTTAAATTTGTTAACGATTGCTTATATGAACATCTGCAGACTTCGTGAAAATTTTTGCCAACCCGAAGAGGTAATAAACCTAATCGTACAAAGACATCAAAGTTTTTTTATTTTAGTTGTTTTATTACCAAGAATATTCAGGTTGGCGAAAATATTTATAGGTAAAAAAAAGAATCGGTAGAACTACAAAGGACCTTTTCCTACCCGTTTCAAAATACCATAAGCAAATGTTTGTGACACGCTAGCCGTCCGCAAGATTGTTATTTTTACGCATATTTCCCTATTTTGTGAACCCACCCTTTGGCTTTCAGATTTTATTATGATGTGAAAATGTGGAATAAATAGTTAGCTTAGTAAAAATGTGTATGAACATAGTTTGCGGTCTTTTACTGGTACCGATAAGCCAAAAAATAAAGTTAAGTAAAAACTGATTTGCATAGCATTTTAAGAATTTAACACATGGAATGGTTACGAAAAAAAGTTTACCACATTGACTTTCAGTATGCAAAACAGACAGTAAATAAAATAAAGTGGCCAAGTGCGAGTTGGACTCGCTCATGAAGGGTTCCGTTGCAGAAAGTAAAATAATATACATGGTACACATAGTTTTTTAATTCGTTGTAACTTTGATCGAAGTTTTAATAATAGATAGATAGATACTCTTTATTGTCCACAATACAGGAAAAAAAAAGTATTTATGACGTACTAAAAAAACTACTCGTCAGATTGAGTTCAAACTAATTATCGTTGGTAGTTTGCATGGTAATGTACAATATAATTTTTTTAGTTTTTTCATTCTCTTATTTTAGAAGTTAGAGGGGGGGGGCACACATTTTACCACTTTGGAAGTAGTCTCTCGCGCAAATTTTTCAGTGTACGCAAAAACTAAATTAGAAACCACAACATCATTTTTGAAGACTATCGATAGACATCCCACACGTGTAGGTTTGATGAAAAAAAAATTTTTGAGATTCAGTTCTAAGTATGGGGGGCAACCCAAATTTTTTTTTTTTGTTAAAATCTTAATGCGGTTCTCAGGATACATCTACTTACCAAGTTTCAGTAGAGTAGTTATCATAGTTTCGGCAAAAAGTGGCTGTGACATACGGACGGACAGAAAGACAGACACGACGAATCTATAAGGGTTCCGTTTTTACGTTTTACGTAACCCTAAAAACTGAATTTACATTACATTACATCAACAAATTAATTGACACATTAATAATAATAAATGTAGATAGAACATTGAAATTACTAAAAAAAACATCCAAGTATGTCACCAGTAACAATAATATCAAAGACAATTATTATATCTAGCGTAGTGTAGTTTTCATTGTGTTTAATAAGTTTGTTAATTTTGGCTCTGCCCGTAAACAATAATAATTTCTAAAACGAATGAAGTCGGTTAAAAATACATAGTCAAACCTATCGTCAAAATGCGAGTTACAATATGACATTCAGTAATACACTAAAATTACTAATATATTTAAATAAATCGTTTAATTTCGGCATTGGGACAGCTTACAGCCTACGAAAAACTGGACCATTTCACGGGTTCACGGGATAAAACCGTTGAAAGCCATTAGTGAATTATGAATGCTTCGTAACCTTGAACCCCAATCAAGTCGTACAGAGCTACAAGCATTGACACAATTATAGCAGGTCCACAGGTCAGCGCAGAGCGAATACTCAGGACAGTTAAGGACACTTTATCGTATGCGAATTTATGGCTCGTAAAGAGTTGAACGTTTACAGCTTCAAAGCGAATCGGAGCAACAAGTGCATAAGCAGCTCATGTTATGTTTCCACTGCTGGGACTTAGGGCCTTGTGACCTTGACTAGCTCCTTGCGAAAGCCAAGTGTAATAAGTAATTTAATCCTGTCCGGCATCTCGCTTGATGTTAAGCGCCGATGCGGTCTACGATGTTACGTGCTTACCTAGAAGAAACCGATTCGCTCTCGATTTAAAGACACCAAGACTTTAACCATCGGAAAAAACCCACTCAGGCAACGCATTCAACAGCCCAGACGCTCTTATCACAAACGTAGAGTAAAATTACAAACCTCTTCATTCGAGTTTTTGGAACATCAACTATGAAACGCTGTCGCTTTATCGAGCTACGAGCAGTCCGCTAGAAAAAATGGACAAAGTGGCATTAGACCACGCAGATCAGTTGTACACTCTCCGAAGTGTGTCCGATAAAACCCGATAAACTATTATTTTATGGCGATGTTAAAAGACATTGTTTACACATTATCGTTACTAACCAAGTGCTCCTTCAGCAGGTCTTGTATCGGTCTCTACAGCAATTAGCAAATGTTTCACGGGTCAACGTAGGTACCTCGTAAAGTGTTGGACACTTTACAGCTTCAAAGCGAACTGAAGCAACAAGTGCTTTGTGCAATGTTTGTATTGAACTAAGTTTAAGTGCTACTTTCCAATAATGTTGTGTTGGCCCTGTATTCCTCGACAACATGGAAAGTTTTCCACAGTCTGGACTGTTTGTATACGCAAACCAAACTTTATCGTTCGGTTCGGGTTGGTTTCGAACGTAGACTATCAAAGTATTACCTTCACGACTTCCGACCAGTCCAATAAAAAAGGCCTAAATGAAAGGTGTAGCATAATCACCTAAATAAATCTGCTAAAAACCCTATAAACTTGACAGTTTGCGGCAATGTTCAAGATTTTCAAGTTTCTCTCGAACTAACACGTCCTTCATTTAAATACCGCTGCTAAAGCTCTTGATCTGTAAGGGAACAAGTTTTGAACAACAAATTAGAAATTCTTGGCAACCAACAATTTTATAAAGCTCCTGTAGGATCATACCTTTTAAAGTGTTACGTAACGTGTCTCACTAATAATTACAAATCATGCATTGTGACTCTTTTTCTGAGTAGGTACTTATAGTGAGAGATGTAAGTCACAAGAACAACATGCCTCGTATGTTAGTTTAAATTCTGGTAGGTAGGATCACGTACCTCATGTTAGTTTAAAATTTGATGTGCATTAGAAGCTATCAAAACAAAGTTTCATAAATACAATCACAAATACCCCACTTTATTAATAAGTCCATTTCTGGAACTCGGGGTCCTTTCTCACAAAAAAAGAAACAAAGTCACAAATCCTCACAAGATAGCCGTCGGGCTGTTGTATTAACAGGCGTCTCATGTCTTTCTTAGTAGGTACATATCGGTTGCCTCGCGATGTTTTCTTTCAGCGTTACAGCCAGTGGTAATATCAAACTTTTACATCTGCTTTCAATCTTCATAAAAAACACCATAATCGTAAAGGTTAACGTCTTCTAGTCCCCGTTAAGGCAAAGACATTCAACAGGTAGCTGGTAAATGAATGCACCCTCTATAAAGTTCCACAGCTACCGCCGGGAAGGTAAACATTATGAACACTTGACTATTCAGCCTTAGACTTAATCATTAAGATTTAATAACAGGTATATGAACGAGATGTTATCGACCTAGTCGTATCAGGACGTCTACTCTCTTTCTACATCATCATCATCAACCCACTGTTTCCAACACTAACATAGTTGAATTTTAACTACTAGAGTTAAGATAAAAACCGTTTAGATAATTGCCCTGAATTACCCCATCTCCGGAGTTTGGGAGCCAAGAATCAGTCAAAACGTACAGAACATTTTGATGTACAAAATATTCATAAGTACGTTAAAACGTTTTAATCTAATTTCCAAACTTCGTACTTACAATTTTTATTTCGTTTTTCAATTTAAATACATGTTTGAAATAAAATAGAATAGTTGTCATAGGTACTGCCGATAGAAGTGAAAACTTATAACTTAGAATTATTCAGCACTAGTGTTAAGGCCGATTTAAACTGAACGAGCATAGAGCTAGAGCTGGAACAAGAGCATTCTTTCTCGATCTTTCAGTGTAAACGAAAGATCGTTCTTAGCAGTTTCCATATTAGATATTCCATAAAATCTTTGCGAACGCAAACAAAACAACGAAAAAATGCTCTACGTTTGTTTACACCAAATGAATTTGATACAGTGGGGATAGAATGAGCATTCGCTCGTCTGATGTAAATCGGCCTTTACACAATACGTCAACTGTAGAGCTATAAATGTACTGATATTACGCTCGTTTAGTTTACAGCCCACACTACTGTCTTGTCCAAGTCCTGTGCGTAATGCCGCTAGCTTAAAACAGTGAAGGAAAACATCGTGAGGAAACTAAAAAATCGACATGTACCAAGAATCTTTCGAAGTCATGTGTCATCCATCAACCCGCACTGGGGCAGTTGGCGGATTATGGCCTTGACTCTCTCCTTGCGAGAGAAGGCCCCGAGTCCCAGAAGTGGGAATATTTAGTGGGCTGTTGATGATGATGATGATGAGTTTACAGCCATCCAAAAAGCACGTCTTGCTCCGCTGCTCCGACGCTACGTCGTGATCATCTGACATCACCATTGCGGTGACGCGAAACCATAAGACTTTTTGACGTGACAACGTCTTATAATTCGATGAAGCCGGCTGCAAGCCCGCAAAACATGACGTCATGTGCCGTTAACGCCTTTACCTCGCCGCCGGCGTTACCTCGCATGACCTCGCTCTAAGGCGTAGTTGAAGTTGTCACGTTCAACTAACGTCAGTAACCCTTAAGACTTTACAGACAACCATTTTTTTACTAAATAGTGCTCAGAACGGTTAAAGACTTTAAAAAATATCTAAGACTAGGAGCGCTCCGCGGTTTTACCAGCGTAGATAAAAAGAAGCCTACGCGGTCTTCCACACTATAATCTATGTTTCAAATTTCAGTTCGATCCGTTACGACGTGATTGAGCAACAAACATCCAAACTTTAACATTTACAATAATAATAGGATTAATTTCAGGGGCTATCCTCTTTTCAGTATTATCTTATTTTCTTACGAAATCGACAACAACTCTCTCTCTCTATTCACACTCCCAAAAAATTTTAAACTTTAAAAATTGTAAAATTTTCACACTATAGCATATAGTATACTTAACTAAGAGGTTAATCTAACGGGTGGATCCGCCGTCGGCGTCGATTCCTTCCGCGACGTTTCATTGGGAAAGCCGCACCACGTGTAATTAGTAGAAACGAGACCGAAGCGATTTCCGAGGCGGATCGCGCAACAATTAGTGGCGAGTGTGCGGTGGCCTGAACCATAAGATGTGGCTTATGAACATTTCTATAAGTATTTATCAATTTAAAACTACTCTGTCACGGGATACTCTAGAGTCTAGATCTAGACTATGCGGCCTAGTGGCTTAGTTGGCAGTAAGTCTGCCTGTGAAGCCGTGGGTCGTGAGTTCGAGTCCCACTCAGGGCAAATATTTGTGTGATCAATACGAATATTTGGTCAGTGTCTGAGTGTTTCTATGAATAATGAACATATATTATGTATTTACAATTTCAAAAGTCTTATGACTTATGTTTATTATATCTGGTGGCTCCCATAGTACAACCTTTGCTTAGTTTGGGGCTAGTGTTGTGTATAAATTTCCACCAATCTTTATTTATTACTACAATTCCATAGGTTGTGTACGCATCTGCCACCCAGGTACTGGTAACTACATTATTTTACCAAAGAAAGTCATGTCTTCTTAAAGTTCCAAGAGATAGTGTTCCCTTGGGTCGTCTGTCGCAGATGTCTGTTTGTATCGACTTAGCTCAACTGGCTGTGCCTTGGGGGTTTTAACACTGCTTTGTGGATATGTATCTTATATTTTAATCTTATCTTATATTTTAATGAACATTTTGGTGTGCAGCTGAAACTGGGAAAACAACGTTTCACAAGTACATTTTATCATCGATTCCACTGCTGGAACAGGAAGCTTTTTCTCACGAGGAAAGAAAGTAGTTCATAAATCCTCACGATAGCCATGAACGGATTGTCGGACGGGACTAACATCCATTATAATTTCTCATAGACAAAATCTTCTGTTTTGGCATAATTACGAGTAGGAAATAGCAATTAAATCAATTAAATTTATAGTATGCAACAATGAAACAACAATTCCACATTTATTTCATATCCATATTTCGACTCACCTGTTTATAAGGTTTCTACAAATCTACGGTTATAAATCTTTGGCTGGTCTTTTATGCTATTTTTAAAACGCATGCATTTAAAATATGAGTGTATAAAAATCTGGAATATCATCGTTTGGTGTGAATGTTTCACTCGCTACATCTTCTAACATGAATTCTCTAACAATAATTCAAGACAAGCGCGTGCTCGTCTGCGCATGCGACGGTACGTTTCACATTCGCGCCGCGGGCCGCCCGGGCACAACGCTGCTCCGGGCAATCACCACGACACCCTATCCTTCCAACTTTCCAATGCGAACTCTTTAGTGCAACCAGAGAAAAAAAAAAACAAAAGCGCGGGAACGCGCGTGATTCGGATTTTGACAGTACGTGTTTGACAGCTCTGTAGTTTTTTTTTTGGCAACGCACGTTCGTATAAGCTTCTGTTAGCTTCGAGGGTGTCGTGTGTGTTGTGAGTGAGGTGTGTGTGGCATGGGGTGAGGATGGGCGCGGGAAACAGTGCGGAGGGCGGGAGCGGCGCCTACGCCAGCGATCCGCCCGCACGGGACCGCAAGAAAAGCCACACTAAAAGACGCAGGTGAGTTTCAATTGCTATTCGCAAAACTTGACGACTATTTTGACAATTTGTGGCGTTGTGTACACAAACGTGTTTAATATATCACATATAAGTGAAAATCACTTCAAGGTTTTCTATCCATTTCTCTAAAAAGATCTCTAAAATTGGTCCTATTTCATCTGTGGAGTTCTATTTGAACAAAACAAAAGAAAATCAACTATAAAACTTGCATGGATTAGTTTTATTGATTAATAAGCTTATAATATTTTATTTTAATGGTACTTATTATTGCA
Source organism: Ectropis crepuscularia (assembly GCA_963693475.1). Lineage (NCBI taxonomy): Eukaryota > Metazoa > Arthropoda > Insecta > Lepidoptera > Geometridae > Ectropis > Ectropis crepuscularia. The sequence continues at coordinate 7,405,427 of OY856340.1, forward strand.
AGTGAACTCTCGGCCAGGACATAATAATAATAAAGACGACTCAAGTTAATACAAGACGAAGTTAATATTATATACTTCTTCTATTTATCCCATTAGCGCCAATAAAAGTATAACATACTGGCCTCGTGGCTTAGTGGTTAGTAGCTCTGCCTGCGAAGCCGAGGGTCGTGGGTTCGATTCCCACCCAGTGCAAATATTTGTGTCATCAATTCAAATATTTGCACTGTGTCTGGATGTTTCTTTGTATAATAAGTATGTACTAAAAACTATAATATAAGTATTTTATCAGCTATCTGTCCACCATTGTACAAGATTTGCTTAGTTTGGGGTCTGATGGTGTTGTGTGTGAATCGTCCACCAATGTTTATTAACTTCAAAAATCCTTAAAAATCTTATTTCATCTACAACCTCCTCATGAGTACTTGAGAACCCCAGCCTCACATTTACCATAAGCGTAACAATACAAAAACTTGGGATGTATAATAGTACCTATTACCAATTTATTCTGCCCATTTTGTTTATACCAACGAGTGAAATGGTAGCAAGTTGACTATTTACCGAATTTTCCGACGACAATTGAAAGTCGAGTGAGGAATTTAGCGTAACGACCCGTATGCGCCAACGCACGCGCAATAAGCACCTTCGGACTCCTACTCTGTGACAAGTATCAAGGGATTTGTGACAGAAACGTCAGTTTACGAAAAGATGCTAACAATGTTGAAGATTTTTATCACAATGTGTAAACTTACACTTTTCAGTCATAAGCCTTCAGAAATACAGGGCCTTACGTAGGTACCATCACGCGCACGTCTTAGTCGTTCCATCACTTTATCTTATACACACATATAATAACACAAGCATAGGCTTTAAACTTAACAAAATCATATTTAATTGGGTAAACGGGTAACTCACGTGTAATACCCGTAATAATTACCCGCTTACCCAATTAAATATGCGTAACAACCGTGTTAATTTTAACAAAATCAACCTTCGTTACGTTAAACAAAATTAACTTAGCTTAAATCAATACGAGCAGGATTCCAGGTGTCTATTAGTTTCTAAATAGCCTATAGAGATAAATAAACGTACCATAAAAGTAATAGCAAGTAACGACTAAAGAAAATGGAATCATCTATTGTACAATGCTTGGATACAAAGTTGCACGAAACATAATAAGCAAAAAAAATTGCTAAGCGATCATTACTGACACTTTACTAGAGACTAATTTTCGTGCCAACATAGAAATCAAGAAAACTATAATTGTGTAATAGACCTTTGAGGTATGTGTATTTTAGTAATCAATACAAATACTAGTTTCGAAGTTCAAAATTTGTATGAATTTTGATATCGACTCATTATAACGCCATAGTACTCGTAAATAGATGGCAGCCGTACCAAACATAATATGCTTTGTGAACATTTTGAGAATAGCTTATTTTGACGATATTAAGTTTTTATAGTTTTTAAACTTTGTCGATTTTAACATAATAATGGAAACGTTACACGGGACTTCATCGAGATCTAAATTATTACTTAATTACATCGATGTTTTAGTAGCGTTATAAGTTACGAGACAGTCTTCTCTTCATCTCATCGCATAAGTCCTCTATAATGTTTCCAATATTTGGTTGTGCGTACTTGCTCTCTCCTAGACAAACGCCTCATGGGAGATGCTTTTTAGTCGTAGTAATTACTTACTTCCACTTACTCATGCCTCATGGAAAAAGCATCTACAGTCACAGTAAACTTGCTTTCTGCTGAACGTTAGGCCTCACAGGAGCAGCTGGTTATATACCGATGTGGTAGCAGTGGACTAGGATATGATGCTGATGATTAAAACTTGCTCTAATGGTCGGTATAGCGCTAAGCACACTCCTTTCATTCTTGCTACGGCCTTTCTAAATAACCCCGCACAATAACCTTCTCACGCTATCTACTCAAGATATCACAAAACAACAATATAACTAAAGAAATAATGTCAGTGTGTGATACAGTAGAAATGCTATAACTGTAATGATGAAGTCCATCGCGTGACACAGTACGATCAGGCGAGCCAGTAACGCGGCGGCAACTCTTTGGACACAAATAACATCATTTCCTAGCAGGAAGTCAACTTTAGTGATCATTTTCCGAGCATTTTTGACGTGACAACGTCTTATAATTCGATGAAGCCGGCTGCACGCCCGCAAAACATGACGTCATGTAACGTTACCGCCGTTACCTCGCCGCCGGCGTTACCTCGCTCTAAGGCGTAGTTGAAGTTGTCACGTTCAACTAACGTCAGTAACCCGACTTTACAGGCAACCATTTTTTTTAAATTAATTGGACCATTTCATCCTGCGTGATATACAAATGTGTGTGTGCTTAACGATATGTGAATATGAGATTTATTTTGTAACTTATCTGCTATGTTACAAACATTTACTTACGTGAGACAAAAACTTGTAAAGTTTTTGAGTAAATTCAAATGGTTATAGAAAATGTCAACCTTTGTAAAACAAGATTCGGTCAAGTCACAATTTGAAATACCGCGTTAATTCTCTGAATCCAAATACTCCAGTTATTTCATATCAACACTTTCACACATCTATATTAATACACTAAATAAAGATACAAGATTAAATAAGAAGAATAAATAATACAAGATTGTGAATAAAAATGTTTGGTGTTTCTTTTGTTGGATATGCCTACTATAATTCTACCTCGAATAGCAGAATTCGTATTTAAACATGGCAAAAATTCAATAATAATAAATAAATATTGGTGGACAATTCACGCACAACCCCATCTGATCCAAAACTAAGCAAAGCTTGTACTATGGCAGCCAGATAGCTGATATACTGCTTATATAATTGTAAATACATACTTATTATACATAGGATAACCCAGACACAGTACAAACATTTGAATTCATCACACAAATATTTGCACTGGGTGGGAATCGTAAAAATGAAAAAAGAAAATGTCGCACGTGCAAAACCGGTCCTAGGTTCCAGCTAGTTTTTAATATCAGCAGGAATTTAATTTTACAAGAACGTGATATTCCGTCGGATGCGGTCGAGTTACTTCACCGTAGTTTCAACCACAAAGTATTTATAATTTAATTGAATTCTTCATAAAAATGCATGTATCAAACATCAAACCAACAAAATTTTGACTACGATGACATCACGGATGACATCAATAAATTAGGTACAATTATATGAAATGATATGAAAGGTACAGTTCCTCTGTGTGGCTAGTTATCTAAATAATGTTGTATACATTTAGAGCGAAATTAAATACACTGACATGTACATCAGATCTGCGCTTGGAACCTCAGAGGTGCGGGCAGGATTCGAACCTAAGTACGTCCTCACGTTTACGAATCGCATTTTCTAGCAATTTCCACACACACCACGGCTTTTTCCAAATTTATCATGCAACAAATCTTACGAGGTCATGTGTCGTCTGCCAACTTGCACTGAATTTTACAGCGTATTTCACAGCGAATTGGATTATGGCCTACACTCTCTTCTCATGAGAGAATGGCCCAAGTTTCAGCAGTGGGAACATTTGGTAGGCTGTTTATGTATTTCTGAAGACATAGAATTCAAAGATTAAGAGTAGGCGGTCAGTGATCATGTGGTATACAAAAAGGAGTGTAAACCATACTGGAGTATAATTTTAATGTTTTGCGCTGGGCCAAAGCTGGGTAAGCAATACAGGCTAGCCAAGGCCAACTGGCATTGGCCCCTTAACAAAGAAAAAATACCAACACCTTAAATTTTAATTTTGACAGATAACTGACAAAGTTTAAAATAAGTTGTAACCTACAAAAGACTGCGACTCTGATTAATTCAAATTATTTTTATTTCAGATAACATAATCCATTGTACCGTATTGATCCTAAAAACCAAGCATAATCTTGAATGACAAATGTTTAAACAATGGATAAGATAAGTACTTGCAATACACCAATTTTTGTATTAACATTTGAAGTGTGAATTTTGTGAATGTATTATTAAAAATCTGTATTATTACTAGTACAAAAAAAATTGGCAGTCATAGGAACTGCCGATAGAAGTGAAAACTTATAACTCAGAATTTGACAGCTTACTTTGGAAACTACACGGGTGTACCGGAAGGCGTGGCCTGACCATCATGGCATGGCCATCTATAAATGCGTTAGCATTTCCCATTTGCTGACGCATTTCTAGATGGCCAATGGCTGTGGCCCCGAGTTTACCCGAAGATTTCTTATCATACCCGAGCGTGACGCTAGAATTCAATTCACACCCCATGAAAAATCTGTCTAAAAGCGCGCCTGCGCGCCAAAAGAAGTTTTCACTTCAAAATACTTGGGAGGTGTCAAGGGACATTCTGATGGAACGAAGTTGTACAAAATATTGCAACTCTTTACTGTTTCTGTTGCCCTGGTACTGGTACCTAGGGGCAAACGCAACTCTTTTATATTTCTGTTGTCCTGGTATCTGGAGATAAACGCTGGGCTGTTGGAGGTAGGTAATCGAAACTCTTTACTGTTTCTGTTGCCCTGGTATGTACCTGGCCGTTTTACCGAGTTTACCCGAAGATTTCTTATCATATCCGAGCGTGACGATTGATGAATCCATTTCAGAGCCCACGGAAATTTTGTCTATAGCGCGCCTAAAGAAGTTTCACTTTAAAAAACATTCTTCGTTAAAAGTTTAGTTTAGTATTTTCCACTATATTAGAGTCGCTATTATATTTTACATTGGCAAAATGAAAGCCATCGCGTAAAAAGAAGAGAACAAGAATGCAGAAATTTTACTGTTTGGAATTGATCGCTAATATGAAAATTACCTAATTATCTAAACGTGAAATCATTTCTCACTATGCGCGTTGATAATCAGCTTAAAATATGCGATAAATTGCAGTGGTGCATCGTTAATAGAGGAAGATTGCATCGTTCTTTCTAAATCTGCCGCATCGCTTGGATAGTTTAATAAATTACTTACAAAATGGAACGCACTCGCTTGATGATTTTAGATTAATTATATACAGACTGCGTTCAATGAACACTTAAAAATAATAGTTTTGAAATTACTGATTACACGATGTTCTAAATTAGTACCACAATTTTTCAAAACAAACTTTAAGTATTTTTTTTATAAAGCGGGTGATCCATTGGCGAGCCATCGAGCTAACAGTACAAACTGTAGGCTCGTTGGACTGTCGACTCGCGGTGGTGATCCATTAGCGTGCCAAACAGACTACTCTCATCGTTGGCGAAGTCATGTCGTGCTCCCAGAGAGAACTACTTTGTTACTTAGGAATACTCCTACAAGAAGAACAACCAAAGCAAAAAAAAAGACGCCACAAAGTGTGGGTCAAAAACTGGCTGCAAGAGAGACAACGCTTGTCCCATGTAAACTTAGTAGCAGAACTTATTGGTGAACCAAATGATTACAGAAATTATTTAAGGATGACCGAGGAAGTGTTTAAGGAGCTGCTGGATTTGATTTCCCCTTTAAAAAAAGACAAGATACAGTTTTTCTAATACCTACGCCACAGATCAGAAAATAGTTACTTCCTACGTGCCGATCGGCATGCGTGTGTTCGCTACAGCAGCGTGAAAAAGACTGTCGGCTCGCAAGCTCGGCTGATCCATTGACGGTTTATTATACCGCGGTCTTAGGATTTCAAGCATGCACGAAGAGCCAACGAGCCAAACCGCAAACTTTTAAAACCGCGGTTTTGTAGGTGCTCTATTGGCGGTTTATACCTTTAGCTCGCAGGCTCGTGGCGTCCCAGCAGTCTTAGCTCGCCAATGGATCACCCGCTTAAGAGTGACGAGATGATCAATACGTGCGCTGGATGGTAAGCAACACATTAGCCACAGCTATTTTATGATGAAAAGTTAAAAACACTGCCTAACACGGTACTCGATTCGGAAATACAAGAAGATTTATCAAGCATAAACAGCAATGACGGATCCAGGGGGGGGGTTTGTTAGTTAGTTAGTTTAGCGGGGCCTTTTCCGCATCTAGCCTCTTTATTGGGCCATTGTGCGTGACATCCAGGGGGGGGGTTATGAGGTCATGACCCTAGGCTGGGTCCAGAACCTAGGTAAACTACTAATTTAAAACGCATGCACGCACTTTTCGCATGGTCTTATGGCTTGACTACGCCAATGTGCCCTTGGTGTCATAGCTGGATCCACCCTTGATTAAACGGCTCACTTAATGTTCTCACTGCTGGGACTCAGGGCCTTCTCTCACAAGGAGAGATTCAAGGCCATAATCCATCGCACTGGCCCAGAGCGGTTTGGTGGATGTCACATGACCTCGAAAGATTCTAAGTACATGTCGGTCTCCTCACGATATTTTCCTTCACTGGCACAATTTTTAAGCTGGCAGCATTACGCACATGACTTCGAAAATACAGTGGTGCAGGTGGGATTTGAACCCAGGGGCTCCGGATCGGCGGTCGCCGTTCTCCTGACTACACCAGCCGTAACTTATTAGTGAATACGCGGCTTCACCTGTAATTCATCTGAAACGACTTAAAACCGGAACACAGCAATGTTAGCACATTACTGAGGCAGGATAACAGGCAAAGATATGATATTTCTTCTAAGGGGCTTCGCAAAGAGACCACCATGTCTGTTTTGAATTTAACAATGAGAACACTAGTTATTAATCATTTACTGTTTCCGAATCATAGAAAAATGGAAACATACATACATATATGTTAACTTTGCTGTGTAGTAAAATATAAGGCTCCATAGGTTTTTTAGCACTCGCACACGCGTTCCGGTAAATACGATAGACAACCATGTAAGGTTCAACAGGGGTACTTTATAAAAAAAAACATAAAAGTAACCTACACGTACCTTCCTTTTACGTATATATATTTTTTCACATAGGTCAAATCGTATTTTACTCATATTTTTCACTTAGCTACCAAATTCTAAAAGGAGATGAAATATTTCGCAACGACTGCGAAAACGAGGGCTGTACGATATCTTTATGTGGCTGACGGAGATCTATTGGATAGAAGCCAAAAATCATAAGCCTTCGACTTACAGATAAACAATCTCTTGGACCGTCTTCCGTCTCTCGTAAAGTAATCGCGAACCCATTTTTCTTTATCAATAAAAGCGATTTCTTCTCCCAGATTTTCTTTCCAGGTTGAATTATGCGGTAAATTAATTTTACTGATCATAAAAAGGGCAACGATAAAGTATTAATAATCGACTTCAAGAAACGAGGAATTTCTACGTTCTAATCTTTTATTTTAATTTAGGAGTTTCATCGTTTGTCTCGTCATCAATTGTGAACCTTAATAATTGTCGATGTATGTTTGTTAGTATTACAGTATCAAATTGTATCTAATTTCATAAAGTTGATTCAATAGGTACTAGAAAACTTCGAACTTTGTTAAGAGTGTATGTATGCAAAGGCATTTACCAATAAACGATTATAAAGAGCAAACTTAACTAATAACCGATTTAGGACAAAAAATGTAAAGAACATTACAATTTCAATTACAAACAAAGTGGTCAAGTGCGAGTTGAACTCGCCCATGAAGGGTTCCATTGCAGCAAGTAACATAATATACATAGTACACATAGTTCTTGTAGTTCGTTGTAACTTTGGTCGAAGTTTCAATAATAGTATATTTATGACGTATTAAAAAAAAGTATTCATCAGATCGAGTTCAAACTAATTTTCGTTAGTAGTTTACATGGTAATGTACATCATATATTTTTTTTAGATTTTTCATTCTCTTACTTTAGAAGTTAGAGGGGGGGGGGACACATTTTACCACTTTGGAAGTGTCTCGCGCAACTTATTCAGTGTAGACGAAATTGATTTTAGAAACCTCAACATCATTTTTAAAGACCTATCGATAGACACCCCACACGTGTAGGATTGATGAAAAAAAAATTTTTGAGTTTCCGTTCTCAGTATGGGGGGCATCCCTAATTTTTCTTTTTTTTAATTTTTTTTTTGTTCAAATCTTAATGCGGTTCACAAAATACATCTACTTACCAAGTTTCAACAGTGTAGTTCTCATAGTTTCGGAAAAAAGTGGCTGTGACATACGGACGGACAGACAGACAGACAGACAGACATGACGAATCTATAAGGGTTCCGTTTTTACGTTTTACGGAACCCTAAAAACAGAATGAGGAAAATTAATCAAAAGTAACCAAAGTTCTGTGTCGACACACAACAAACATCTAGCGTCTCTATCCATCATAAGTATGTACATACAATTATGTAAGTATTATATCAGCTATCTATGTCACTCCCATAATACAACAAGCTTTGCTTTGCGGCTAGTTAGTATTGTACTCGTATGAGGAATTTTCTTTTCTCTTTGTCGCTACCCGGCTTGAAATCTCATATGCTATGCTCTATTTTTGTAGCTTTTCTACTTCTCCACTTCGCTCTATCTTCGAAATCGTCATCGGGACATACATGGATGTTCCTTTCAAACAACTTATGTCATATTAACCAATAAATCTTTGCCAGTATCTGTCCTACTACATAAATTATAATTTCGGCACAACATTGCTATTTCCATGGAAATTCGAAATCTTCACAATAGACTGTTATTACGTTATCCGGTAAAATATGGCCACATTCTCGCGACCTCTACGGGGGTCTGATAATTGATAATGATATCATACGATGGCAACACCTCTGGAATAAAAAAATACGTGGTTACCAGATTCCTTTCAGTTTGAAGTAGAGAATAGTTAAGTACGTATTTTTAATAAGAACTATTTTTCGGAGATTCAGACATACGAGTAAATAAATTTTAATGATGTTTCTTGGTGTCTTCAAATCGAGAGTTCGGTTTCTTCTAGGTAAACACGCTTCATTGAAGACCGCATCGTCGCTTAACAGAAGGTACCATAAGATGGCGGTCAAATGTAAACCTATATAATAGTAAAAAATATGAGTATTGTATTTTGAATACTAGTTTTCTGCGTTTTTCTTCATAAACCTAATTCAAAGCACTCAATGCGAACCATCAGTTCTTATAACAAAACTCAGTAATCAACTTATTTCATAATCTGACAGAAATTTGGTAATCGACTGTATAAAAGGTAGTTTATAATAAAAAAACATAAAGTAATTTTTGCCCCAAAAAACTGTTCCTTAGGCAACAATCCTCTTCTAAATTCTTCGCAGACGACAATTGCAAACAAATACTAGTGTTCCGTAGACTTACCTTTAGCAATATAAATATTCTACATACCATAACTCAGCTGTTAAGCGAATTACATACCTGCAACAGAGAAAATAAAGATGTTAAAAACTAATATAAGCGCCACCGGAGAGCCGTGGTAGGTTCAACTCGAAATAACCTCCAGCTCTTTAATTAATGAGAAAAGTAGGGGCTTAAAGGGGATTTGCTAATTTCGCAATTTTGCGGTCAAAAAATGTGGAATCATCTGTGAGATTGAAATTACTAAGTGGGGTGTTATATTTATGTTCTGTTTTAATGTATTTATATAAATAATTATGTATTTATATAGCTATTTTCCTGATATTTTACCTTAAAATGTCATTAAATTTTTTAAGGTATGCATGCCTGATACCTGTATCGAGTTAAAATAAATATACGTTTAATTGAACAACAGTAATATCAGTGCATGGTTACATTTATTTAGTTATAAAGAGATTTATAAATACTTTTCATATTTTACGTTTTTAAATGAATTACGGTTCGTCCACTCAGGCATAATACGTTCGGTTCAGTCAGCCAGTCGGTCGACTTCAGTTTCAACCGCGTTACGCGGCCTTGTGTGTGACATGGCAATTGCATGTTGGCAATGTGTAAAACAGAATGCGGTCGTACGGGCACTCCGGTACAACTCATAAATTTGAAAAAAGATGTCGGAAGTACTCAATTGAATTCATTGGAAGCAAGAAGTAACATAGAAATCAGTGGCTATCGCGGTAAATGCGGCAGACATCGCATTGCCAATTAATTACTCGTTGTTTGAGTTTGAACGCGAAATCAATTTTGCCCCTATTGAATTGGCGAGCAAAATTGCGTTGCTGGCTGCTTTGTGCTACTCTGCTACTCTAGTTCATTAATGACAGCGATTTTTTCAAATGTCATGTCCCATCTAAGGATAACAATTATTTAAAATAGTTTTCTACATTATCAAGTAATTCTATTTGAGGTAAAGACTATAGAAATCGTAACTTTAAATAAAAATTGGAAACCGTATGTAAATTGTAAAGTTTCACTTGAAACTGGACAGAAAGTTGTAAGTTTCGCGCTTGGCCGAACAACGGCTCCGAGTTGGCAACTTATAACGATCCTCTTGCCATACATGAGTAATGATTTACTTTCCTCGAAAGTACTATTCAAAGTATGGAAATAAGTACTTTGATTTTTGTAAGTCTTGAATACTGAAAGAATTCTGTAAGACTTGAATAACCATGGATGGGGAAAAGTTAAGCAAATTTCTGCGAGAAGTTACTTCCACATTGGATTGTATGAAAAAAGAAATACATAATTTGATCACTGCTATTCCACCGTGATGGAGTAATGTGCAAATATTAGTGTGTTCATTACTGTGTTCTGGTTGGAAGGGCAATGTTTCCCAAGAAATTACAGTGCGAAGAGATAAATTATATTTTTTCTTTGTTTTCATGTTCGAATAATTATGTGGCACTGTGCTGTTATGGGCAAGCGTTCAGTTTACTGTCAGGCTCATGTCTTGCTCGTCGCGTCACTCTATATAATAAAGCCAGCTATCTTTGCCTAACAAGCACAGTACTCCTAAAAATCACAAATAAGAACTTTCAATAATATGCACGAGAAGAGCAAGAGTAACAGTACCACCAGATCATGATGTACACCACATTCTGGACTGATGACCATGACCACTCGAAAACTTTAAAACCCCGAAAGGCTAGAATCGTTTCTGCGCGCGACGTGAGTTATACTTGGTTTACACCATTTATGTTTAAATCAAAGTGGTTTATTAATAACTGTACAATTTACACGTCAATTAATCAAACAAAAGAAAGCATATACAAATTATAAACATTTTCAAAGTTTCAGCTGAACATTTCACTGTATTATAATAAAATTGTCGTACAGAAAACTGTCAAGCATTATATGTATGTATAATATGTTTTTATCACAATCGTAATGAAAAACGTCGATTTTTTTACAATTTTATAGAAACTATGCCATCACTATAAAAACTAGCTGTAACTATAAAAAGTTTTTCGATAAGCCAGCACTTTAATCTGTTTTTGAAGCTACCGAAACTTGGGGCCGATATAACTATTTTGGATAGAGTGTTTTATCTGACGAACAGAAATCATAAATCGTCTGTGAGGAGGCGTTAGACGTCGCACATGCTCGTAGCTTAAGGGAAAAAACATCTCGTTTATGTTATTGCAGTTCGATCTGTTAAAATGTAAAAAATCTTCTAGAAATTACATTTGTAGGCATCTGCTCCATTTCGTTCGGGCCGTCAGACTAGTCTGTTTTGGACTGGTGTGAATGTAATTTTATAATAATAAAAAATGGCAGTAATAATAGTAGGGACTGCCGATAGAATTTAAACTAATAACTTAAAATTTACCTATTAAACAGCACGAATGTTGAACAATACGTGTCACCTGTATAGCTACAAATATTCTGCTATTAGACATGGCATTAGCACAAACTCACAAGATTTTTCTTTTTGTCATATAGTGTAGAGTGACAAGACGAGCAGGACATGTGCCTGATGGTAAGCGACACGCCTGGTCATAACAGCACAGTGAGACGGAACTATTGGAACATAAAGAATCAAAATCATTGCCTAGCACTGCACTGCGCTCGTCTCCCGAAAATATAAGGTGTTTTATCTCTTAGCCCAGTAATTTCTCTAGAAACATTGCCCTTCAAACCGGAACACAGTAATATTTGCCTACTACTGCTTGGCGGCAGAATAACTGTCATATAACTAACTAAATATGTAATAACTATCCAAAAACTGACGCGCAAAATCATCCGCCTCAAAATCGCCAAATCATCACTAAATAAGAATGTCGGTGACGTGACCCCATAAGATTCTTCTCAACAAAGAAGTAATCAATGCGGAAGTGTTCACTTCAATAACGATGATCAGAGGCTGCATTCTCCGCAGACGTTGGGTATGGCATCTCCATAAGCAGCAAGAAGCCGCTAACGGCGCCGGCTGGCCGCTGTCCAGTTAGGACGCGCTCCAGTTGGTGCAGTACCGCTGCCGGCCGCTCGAAGAGATGAGATGTATCATTCTACTCATTTATACACAAATACTACTATTATTATAAACTAGCAGCGCCCAGCGTAGTTTCCGGAATAAAAAGCCTTTTTTACTTTTATAGATTTACATTTGACCGCCATCTCGCCTGATTTTAAACGACGATGCGGTCTACGATTGAGCGTGTTAAGAAGAAACCAATTCACTCTCGATTTGAAGACACAAAGATTGCAACCACCGGGGAAAACCTACTCAGGCAACGTATTCCACTAGGCTGTGGAAACTACGTTCTTATCACAAAAGTAGAGTCAAATCTCTTCGTTCGTATCTTGGGAACATCTACCATGAAACTATGTCACTTTTTTGAGCTACGAGCATTCCTATTGGTAAAGCCTATGTGTTCTTCCAGGCTACAAACAATCTGTGTGCCAAATTTCAACCTTATCGATTCAAACGTTACAACGGGATTGAGCTTTGACTATGACCTAGCACTGCAATGCGCTCTTCACCCTGATACATAAGATAATATTTCTATTTGTCCTCTAATAGTACCTGGCACTTAAGTGTTTTCTTGGTTTGTATAAAAGCAGTAGTTTAAAGACTTCGAGGTTAAATTTATGCATTTTGTGTGTTCTGATACAAATTACCTTAGGAGTTATGAATGAATGCAAAGTAAATCAAAGTTTTTTAATACAGAATCTCCTTTCAGGTAATTCCGAATGTCTGGTCGGGTACAACCTTTATGCTGGACAGCTGTTATGGAGTAAGCACTTTGAGGATTTATCATAGTTGGTCTGAGAGTAAGTAGTACATTTCTCGTGTAAACGAGTTTCTAAGATGATAAAATGCAACGCCATGTACTGTTTTATAGGACTCATGAATTAAAGATTTCGTCATTAACATATCCAATCTATTTTAAAAAAAGGTAGTACGTGCAATATTATACCATAAACAATTGGTTATATTTACAACTTAAGTAAAAAAATCTAAAGATTTACACCTCAAATACCAAAAATAGTTAGTTCAGTAAGGTTATTATTTTGGTGAATAATTTGCACTGTTTCAAGAATTCAGTACTCTGGTATCTCCCGAATACCGATTAAATTAACATTCTCTAAATGAATATTTATTTAATCAATTATTACCTAGACTGCTTCAGAATCAACAATGAAAATAGCTTGAGCATAGCATTACTCGCGTAGAGACTTAATTGGCTAAGTAATTTTGCGTACACTCGTGCGATAACAGCCTAGGTGCGGCCAGAATGAGAGCGATAAAACTGTTTTACCAGCCGAATCACTCTAATAATGATCCACTAATCTAATTAAACATCCAACTACAATTACCAACAATACATCAAAACGATATAAAACAAAAGTCTATTAAAACTTCATTTTTTGCGTGCACATCAACATGTTATTGTGAGCACACATTTTTTAATGAATAACTCTACATTTTCTCTATGATTTAATCATACATTAATTCAAAATCAATTATGTAACAGATGCAACGACATTACATCTCTCGACGCGAAGAACGAAAAAGAAAGATGTAAATTGACAGCTGTTTGACAAACCTATGAATGTCTTAAACGATGATGAAAACAGCTGACAACGACCGCGGCTTGCGCGCACTCGCACCCCACCCCACGTAAAAACGCGTGCACTAGAGCGTGCAGAGCTCTCGCGTTTCTCCACCGCGCATATTTCTACATGACACACATGTATCGCAAACCAACTTAGACACTTGCGGCGGAATAAAAGAACTATTTTTTTCTACAACTGCCAATCAGTTTTGTTTCGTGATATGATGGTAGCTTTTTTTCTAATTACACATTTAAGTTTGTTATCGCCACTTCACGGTAAATAGACGGACTGTACCATGAAAATTGGATCTTTATCTACGCGCTTTATGTGTTTTTTTACCATCGTTTTCACTTGTTTTATGGAGCATTTTGCAATGGCTTGCGTTTAAAACATATTACGTACTCGAGTACTTCATTTAGGTCAGTCTATGCCATATATCCACTATCTTACATAGCGTTCAAAAACAAAGGATTTCGACAATTCAAAAAATTTTACAATATTCATTGAACTTACTTAGCGTCTGTCGTAATGTAGCTTTTTTTAAAATGTCTATTTATGTAGACAAATGTTTTTAGAAACTTACCTGTAATCTATCCCTTAGCCATTTAGCTTTATTTTCAGTAGTAAGGTGCACAGAAAGACGAAAAACCATTTTAATATATTACCACCATCCGGTCATTTTGTTTGGTATATGAAACCTTTGTTTTAAATGTATAATTTAATAAATGTATAATATAATTTAATATAAATAACAATAACGAGGTAGGAATTACCTTCTATTTAATAACTTCAATAGGTATAAAAACTTTTAACTTCAAAACTTTCAAATTCAATAATATTGATTAGGTAAACGGGTAACTCACGTGTAATGAGGTCGGTCAATCCGACTCGAGTTTCGGCCGCGTCCGGCGGCCTTTTTCAAGGAGAGTGTACCTAATCAATATGTGTAACAACCACGTTAATTTTAATACTAAAATTCAATAATGTTTTCAATAACTTGAAAAGATTTCCGCTCTAGAAATCTCAATTGAAATTAAACAAATATCAGTTAGTATACAGGCGTTTCCCTATACCAAGCAGTTTTCTTTGCACACAAAACGTGTCATTGCATACATTGGCGTTCAGTATGCCAATATTTATCTCAACAATAAATGTCCCCATAATTTGGAAGCAAAACAAACAATTATTATTAAAAGCGACTGGTTATTTCAATCGTTTGCTTTTGCTATAATTTAGTTAAATTTAAATCTTATCAATGCAAAACAGACCGAAAAGACTACTTTACTAAAACGGTTAATTAAATATAAGCTAAAATAAAGAGACAGCAATATTAAAGCTATACATATTTTAATTACGACAGTAAATGGGCAGGAAGAGGTAGATTCAAACACTAATAGAGTAAGATCCCAGAGCTGCCAGACGTCACCTATTTTCTGATGAACGAAATGTGGACGATTGAGTAGAGTTAGTTAGTACTAAGAACACATGCATACTCGCTAACTTGCTTAGACGGCCAATTTTGAGATATGGGGTAATGAAGGTACTAGCATTACTTACTTCACGTATTTTCTAATAAGTAATTTTCACGTATGTTGTAGACAATATCCTTAAAAAAAAGGTCCCAATACTCCCAGACACTTTCCGTCGGCCGTTTTGCTTACCAACTCCAAAATAATAACTTAACTTCACTTAAATTCTCATACTCCATTTGTAAATATGTTCGTCAGACAAAACTATTTTAAAGCTTTTTCCAATAAGACAGACCAATCTAAGGGGCCAATCATCCCCAAATATTTATTTATAATGTGATTGTAGCGTCCGATCTAACACACCATTGCTTGTGACTGACTGCCATATCTCCAAAAAATACCCAAGACGAGCGCGACTCAAAAGCTTCCAAATATTTGAGTAAATTACGAACGATTTATACAAATATTTCAGACGTTTGTCAAAAATATATACCGAAACGAACTTAGAGAAAATGGCAAAGAAAAAATATTTCTGTTAAAAAGCAGTTACTGGGAGATATACAAACACCATGTGTTGTATAGTATGATGTAGTTATTACAGCCATAAATTCGTACTAGTTATGGACTACTAATTTTGCAGTAAGCCTAATACCGCTCTATGATAAACCAAGTAGGCCAATTACAGGCCGTATGCAAATAGCGCTATTTCCATGTTAGATTTTCACTTTCACAAACCTTAATTACAAAGTGGAACGCAAGTCGCTTACGTTCCCTTCTTACCGAGATTGCTGTAATACTGAATGGCTACTATATGGCTATTAAACTGTTATTGTTTAGAACGCATTGGTTTAATATAACAGACCCAACTAACCTAAACATTGATAACTATAACTAATTATGGATTTTTTAGTAATCACGACTTAGAAACTTACATGTTATATGATGATAATAATACTCATAATGAATCCGCCTCGAAAAGAGCCACGCCATTGCTAGTTATTTTACCGCCAACCAGTAATGTGCAAATATTACTCTGTTCCACTTTAAGAGGCAATACTCCCGGATAAATTGCAAGGCAAACAGATAAATCGACATATATACAATTGCAGTTTAGTGCTTGGAAGCGGTTTAAACTCTTCATTTTCAAATGACTCCGTGCCACCGTGCCACCGTGCTGTTTTGGGCCGGCTAGTTACTTACCTACATATTGCTTATCCCGTCTCTCAATAATATAAAAATGATAATTAAAATGAAAAGAAAAATATACAAAGAAAATTTAAAAACATTCTAAAAATACAACAAGACAAAGGAAAGCAAACAACGTTATATACTAATCAGGGAAACTCATCTCGTTACTTAATTTTATTTCAAAAAATCAACGTTGGTACAAAGAGCTCATTATTTCGTAAGTATTATCTCGACTTTTCATCTTTGTATTATATTATATTGGAAACACGTGTAGGAGAATTACATCTAAACAACAAAAGCCTCGGTTCGAAGTCATATCCAATTTTATAAAGTAAATTTAAGGTGTAACAGACGAATTATTTAGGTCTGCCAAGTTTAAATGGGAATTGATAGGTCATGTGAGCAGAATGCCTTCTTACAGCTGTATATACACAGATTGTTTGCCTTTCTGTTAATGACGTTATGAACTGTACTTATGAATGTATGGTTCGAATAAATGAATAGGATGCAATCCTAAAAAAAACTAAGTAGCCCGTTAGTTAGATTGCCAAAAAATATTGTACACGTATTTTTTCTTTTGTTTCACAAACAAAAAATGACGAAGATACAGCGCTTCGAAGTTTCGTGTGACGTCACTTGTGAGTACGATTTTTGCTCACGAGTGACGTCGCGACCCCCGAACTCTCGAAGTTTGATGGTCTATATCTTTGACGATTTTTAATATTATGAAAAAACAAAAAATACGTGTCCAATATTTTTCCATGATCTAGCTGACGGACTAATTAGGATGGTGTATTTTTGACCCAGTCCGGTACCCTATTGAATTGAATGCACCCCGATTGGTTGGACAGCGTGGACGCCATCGGATAGTCGACCCAAAAGCCGTCCTCCAACGCGATGGAAAGACGAGCACGGAGCGTTTAAAAAGACTCGACGATGGAAGCTCAGGACCGTATTAACTGGGGGGAAATTGGGGGAGACCTTTGCCCAGCATTGGGACCTTAGTGCCCCGCTACTCACCAGCCACGTCTGCCGCTCCGTGTTGGGGTATAATATGTGACAAGTTTTAAATTTGCCCCTAATACCTAACAAAATTTGGAGCCAGCTCTCATAATACAATATTAGACATAATTTAATTAAGTATTACAAGTCAAAGATCAAAAAATGTCTTTAATGGTATTATAGCTAAAATTATTATTTAACATTGTTATAAAGCACAGCGTGCATATTATTATTATTTTATGTGTAAGTGTATTCTTAATTACGATAGCAAATGAGATTTAGAGCGAATTAAGGCTTAGTTTCTACAATAGCCAATTTCGGGTGATGTTTAATCACTTGTTGAGTCTAGTTGGAATGGATCGATCATTGAATGGCGTTGGCTTAGTCGGGTACAATGGTATTCGGCGCTTCGCCGGCGTGGAGTGCTGTTTGAATGGCAATTCACCGAACGACGAGCTTTGATTAGTCTACAACCTCGCTATTCACTCTAGACGTGCCGAACATAAAAGAAAAAAATTGAATTTCACACAAATACGTAGATACACAAGTCATTTTGAATGACTTTTACTATGGAGAAAATTCTGTTGTGGTAGGACTTCTTGAAGAGTCCACAGTTAGTTTATGAAGTGCCACATCAGTGCCAGAGACATTCTACAATGTGCAAACATTAGTGTGTACCGATTCGAAGGGCATTGTTTCCAAAAAAAAAGCAAGGTAAAGAGATAAAATCATCTTTTATTTCTGTGGAACGAGTACAGTAGTTAGGCAGTGATTTGGGCTATTTATATGTATTCAAATAGCGTAGTAGCACTATTATATTATGCGTGGCGAGTTTCTGTCGAGTTGTTGTCTTAACTTTCTCGTCTCGCCACTAACAAATATCGGTGGATACTCTTCACACAACACCCATCTAACTACGCAAAGCTTGTTCTATGGCAGCCTGATACTTAGATGATATAAAACATTATGTATTTGTAAATAGATACCTACTTGTGATACATAGAAACGAAAAATCCAGACACAGTACAAACATCCGATTTCATCACACAATGTTTGTACTGTGCTGGGATCGAACCCACGACTAACGCTCAGTGAGTAGACGCACTATCATCTGAGTCACGAGGCATGATATTTATTTTTAGGGTTTTTAGGGTAAAAACTGGACCCTATTACTGAGACTTCGCTGTCCGTCCGTACGTCTGTCACCAGGCTGTATCAACAAGAACGGTGATAGCTAGACAGTTGAAATTTTCAGAGATGATGTATCTCTATTGTCGCTATAACAACAAATACTAAAATAAATATTTAAGGGGGGCCCCATACAACAAACTTAATTTTTTACCGTTTCTTGCTCGATACTAGACGCTTTAACTACTCACAGAATACATAATTTTTAGTTTTATGTTGTCTTTAAATATAATAAATTAAAATAAAATAAATCATTAAGGGGGCTCCCATATAATATCGTACGGAACCCTTCGAGCGCAAATCCTACTCGCACTTGGCCGGTTTTGGAAATCTTTTTTAGGGGCTAACAACATACCTAATGCCTTAACGGCAACGGCAACATGCTTAATGGCTAAACGAAAATACCAGCCCCGAGACCAGATATGAACTAGGGTTTGACAGCAAGTACATTAAATTTGCTACATACACATGCGGTTGTATGTGAGTCAAGAGCAGCGCTAAATACGTATTCAATAGATAGCATAATCAAATATTATAAATGTCAAAGCTTAGATGTATCTCGCTCAATCACGTCGGAACTTCTGAAAGGATCTGGTTTAAATTAAACATACAGTAAGATTATAGTCTGGAAAAGTAAAAAAAAAAATTGGCAGTCATAGGAACTGCCGATAGAAGTGAAAACTTATAACTCAGAATTTGATAGCTTACCTTGGAAACTACACGTTTAACCGGAGGGCGTGGCCTGGGCATCATGGCATGGCCATCTAGAAATGCGTCAGCATTTCCTATTGGCTGATGCATTTCTATATGGTCATGGCATGATGCCCAAGCCACGCCCTTTCACCATTTCCCATTGGCTGACGCATTTCGAAATGGCCAATGGCCATGGTCTCGAGTTTCCCCGAAGATTTCTCATCATACCCGAGCGTGACGGTAGAATCCAATTCACAGCCCACGAAATATCTGTCTAGGCGCGCCTAAAGAAGTTTTCACTTCAAAAAGTAGTCTTACTTACTTTTTATCCCAGGGAAATAGGACGAGAACTACACGGGTAAAACATAAATTGAGGGAAGCCAAAAGATGTGTCGGCTTATCGGCAAAGTACATTTTTTATTTATTTGGTAGATTTGAGAATAACTGCTAGCAAAGTATTTTTCACCCTTCTGTCGCTATTAATCATTTTTAATTGTAATTTATCTATTACATTCCAAGAAACATCAATATAATTTAACCGTCGATGACATAACGTCATTTACATAAAGTGTCGCGTCATGTTAACTTTTCAATCGGTTAATAATTTTTGCGGCAGGACGAAAATTTACGAGGTCACCTAGATAGATCATTATAATATGTAACAAACGAAAACGTTAGTTTAAAACAGTGTTTCATTGATTAGATAACAAAAAATCTAACCAATCAATCAGTCAATAATTAATTAGGCTTATCATAATAATAGCTCTAATGAACCGAAATCACAAAGTAGGAGTTCTTGGCTCTCGTCCACGTCTTGAGCTATGACTCATAAGGTCCAAAATAGCGCGGAAGGTTAGATGACCTCAATTAATTAACGTTACACGTTCCAGAGCTCGTTATCCGAACTTGTACCGTATCGACTGGATTCCCACGCCAATCCCACTAATGGGGAACTAAAGCAGTTAGTATCGAGGAATAGATAACCTATTGGGTCGATGGTAAGTAATAGTTTAAGGCTTTAAGGTCTGTATTTGATATATATTTTGGGTGTTTCTATGTATAATAAGTATGTATTTGATATATATATATTTTGGGTGTTTCTATGTATAATAAGTATGTATCTATTTAAAACTGTATAAGTATTATATCAGCTATCTGGCCGCCATCATACAAGCTTTGCTTAGTTTGGGGTCAGATGGTGTTGTGTGTGCATTGTCCACCAATATTTATTATTATTATTATATTATTATTATTTTTTACGAAGATTATTATTTTTCTAGTACTTTTTATAGTAGCTGGTAAGTAGCTGGTAACTAGCAGCGGCCTGAAATTTTATACGTGTAGTATTATACATCTTAAATTTCTTGCAATGAAAATATAGCCTACCTATGTATTATTCCAGATATGAATGTATATTTCAAATTTCAACACGATCCGTTCAGCCGTTCTGACGTGATGGAGCAAAAAACATCTAAACCTTTGCATTTATAATATTAGTAGGATAAAATAATGAAAAGTCATTTAGTCATAGATTTTGTTAGTTGGGCGTGTATACCCAAAAATGTATACCCCTATTGGCACTTGTCGCTTTCGGGAATATTCAATTTTGTGACCAGGTTTTATACCAAATTTGATCTACAGTAGTAAATTTTGTTACTAACAAATGTTACTACTGTCTGTCTTGATATTTGTTTCGAAATAAATGTTACTACTGTAAGTTTAACAAATGTACTACAAAATTCGGTTACAAAATGGAATGTTCCAGAAAGTGCCAAATGCCAAGAAGGGTATACAATTTTGTAAAAATGCCCAGTTACGTACTAGGCCGATTATATTCATTATTGTTTATCATTTATATCATTCATTATACAGCTACTTTCTCTAAGAGTAAAAAAATACAGTAATGATTTTTAAATCTTACCTCGGTAGGTACTTAAATTTGTAGTTTAAAATTACACAGATCGTAACTAACGAAGAAAACTGCCATCGCAGCTGAACAGAGAACTGAATGATGAATACCATAACAATAATGTTTCATATTATTTGAATTCCTAAGAAAACATTCACCAGCTGCTATATCAACAGATTACAGTTCTGGGCTAGGATCATGTCCAAAGTTAATGTTGTTTCCAAACAACACCAAAACTTATCCTTTGTAGAATTAAGGGCAAAACCTAAAGTTGCCGGCCCTGTTGGCTATTCCGCTCGCGAAACGGCTATTTACCGCAGAGTTGCCAATAAAACTTTAAATAAATATACAAAGTTACGTAATTCCTGAAAACTAACAGTGATTTTGAAGACAAACCGTAGGGAATAGGGAAGTTCGTAAGCGAGAAAATTTGCACGTATTTAAGTATGAACGATTATCCCGTTATATTTTTAACTCCCGAGATACAATACGAGTATTTTAAGATAATTTTCTATGTGGAGGAAAAGCATTTACGCGTACCCGTCGCCTGAGGGAACATTTAAGTTATATGGGACTCGACATTACAAGTGGTACCCTCCAAACCTCCCCGACGCGACGCGACGTTCCACTTTGCCGTTTACAGCGGGAAAGCAGGACACTCTTAAGCCCTTCCACAAATTCAAGCCACTAACTAGAGCAATGCCCCATCACCGGCACATCAGAACATAAGTACATAGCAGCCAGAACAACCTCGGGAACCACAAGATGGAAGTAGATGCCAGTCGATTTCACGTTTAAACTAGCAATGTTATAAGTTTGACTCATCTGTCTGTATGTTCGTGTGTATTTGTGACATCGTAGCTTCTAAAGTTCTAAACGAGATAATGTATTTTTTTTTTTTTGTTAGACAGTTTTGTTTGACGTTAAATTCTTCTTACGAGATTTTCAAGGCGTTACTTTTTTTTTTTAATTCCATCACATCGTTTCTAATTTTAATTTTTGCGTCATTAGAGCGTAGTATCGTTTCTTGGCAGTGTTTCACAAATAACTAGCACTTTTTTTTGAGATTCAGTAACGCGATGTACGAGAAGTGTGCTTGGTGGTAAGCAACACGTCTGCCTATAACAACACAGTACCGTGCAGTAATTTGAACGTGAAGATTTCCGACTCGATCCTTTTCTATTCCATAGATTTTTTATCTATAATCGTTGCTATAAATGTTTCTGTTTAATAAAATCCGACATTTATGGAGTTAAGCTAAACAAAAACGACAATATTCAAACGTAACTTTTAATTCTTCAACAAAACTGGCGATCGCTTCTATTAGTCTATTTTTTTTTTACAGTAACATTTCCTTCTTACTTCTTACTCTAAATACAATGAACCAAAAGATTTCAGCTAACAGGAACTTGGTGACATGCCAAATGGCGTTAACAGCTGAAATACCGCCTATCTAGAGTGGACAGAACTGTTAGATACAGCTGCAGGCACTGCATTCTATAACACCAAATCGGAGCTAAAACGTGTTATTTGTTTTAGTAACACGTTTAGATACATGACCCCGGGATTTGAACCAAACCGTATTAGGGGCCTCAATGTATCACTGGTGCTCTCTTAAATATACATTGGTTTCACTCCTAGCAAGGTAGATCCGCAAACTGAAACTAAAGTTCATTATTATTAAGAGCAGAGCACCGTTGTGATACATAGAGGTCCGATTACGATACTTCGGTTCATGGCCGGTTTAATGAACAACCGCGATAGTTTAAAACAATAAAGTGGCCAAGTGCGAGTTGGACTCGCCCATGAAGGGTTCCGTTGTAGCAAGTAACATAATATACATAATACACATAGTTCTTGTAGTTCGTTGTAACTTTGATCGAAGTTTCAATAATAGTGTATTTATGACGTACTAAAAAAAACTACTCATCAGATCGAGTTCAAACTAATTTTCGTTGGTAGTTTACATAGTAGTGTACATCATATATTTTTTAGATTTTTCATTCACTTACTTTAGAAGTTAGAGGGGGGGGGGGACACACATTTTACCACTTTGGAAGTGTCTCTCGCGCAAATTATTCAGTGTAGACGAAAATGATTTTAGAAACCTCAACATCATTTTTGAAAACCTATCGATAGACACCCTACACGTGTAGGTTTGATGAAAAAAACATTTTTTAGTTTCAGTTCTCAGTATGGGGGGCAACCCTAATTTTACTTTTTTTGTTCAAATCTTAAAGCGGTTCACAGAATACATCTACTTACCAAGTTTCAACAGTGTAGTTCTCATAGCTTCGGTAAAAAGTGGCTGTGACATACGGACGGACAGACAGACAGACAGACATGACGAATCTATAAGGGTTCCGTTTTTACGTTTTACGGAACCCTTACAATACAAATTTATACTACCGTTTCTGAACTAGTTAAATGCTACTAGCATTGTCTACGGTTTTACCCGTACAGTTCCCGTTATTTCCCGCGATAAGAAGTAGCCTACGCGATATTTGGGACTGTAATTTGTGTTCCAAATTTCAACAACTGAAAGGTCAGTTGTTCGTTGACGTGATTGAGCCACAAACATACAATTGTCTTAACATGCAAACTGTCGCATTTTTAATATTTGTATGAAGTAGGATATTTTAGAGTTCGGTGGGGTACTCGATCACGAATAAGTGCAGACGTGGCAGTACACAAATTATTTTAATAAGAATCTTATTTCCAACGAGTTGAAAACTTTGTACTGATTGCAAGAAAATTAAAAATTATTTGCCATTTTCTAAACTTTAAATCCAGACAAATACATTGATTGGCCTGTGGTGACTTCAAATCTTTGGAGATTTGACAAGTTCTATGTTCAAATAATATCAGAGCAAGTTTTGCGTCTCAAATTTTGCTATTAGGGAATCAACCGGTTGGCCAATGCTTTACTGGGTCTGCTGATTGCGCTCCACAGAGAGATAACTGCAAAACGCTAAATTTAGTTAAGCTGTTGAATTTCAAGCACTGTATAAATGCTCTTAATGAGAGTATTTGACAAAGTTTGATAGTCCACAATCAAGAAGTAATAAGTAGAGTTTAGTAGTGGTAGGACTCTAGGCAGTCCATCTGGGGAAGGACCACACCTTTGCCAGTTATTCTACTGCCAAGCAGTAATGGGCAAACATTACTATGTTCCGGTTTGAAGGGCAATGTTTCCAGAGAAATTACAGGGCTTAGAGATAGAACAACTTAGATCTCTGGGTGACGAGCGCAGTGCAGTGCTAGGTAATGATTTGGACTCTTCATGTTCCAATAGCTGCGTGTCACTGTGCTGTTATGTGGCAGGCATGTTGCTTACCATCAGGAACATGTCCTGATCGTCTCGTCACTCTTTATTTAAAAAAAAAAGACAAAAAATAGAACTTTTTTCCGGGTCCACCTGAGGAAAAATCTTTAGCAGTTATTCTACCGCCAGTATTGTGTAAATTTTACTATGTTCCGGTTTGAAGGGCAATATTTACAGGGTGAAAAAGATACATCGTTTCAGACCTGTGTGACGAGCGCAGTGCAGTGTTAGGCAGTGGTTCTGATTCTTAATGTTCAAATAGCAGCATGTTATCAATGTTATACCAATGTTAGTTGGTACTGTTATATTATGGATAGGAGTGTTGCTTACCATCAAGCACGTTTCTTGCTCATTCCATCACTCTATAGTAAAAAAACCCTCTAAACTCCAGGCAATCTGCCTTGAATGGCTTGCAATGGTTTGTATCTTATGGTTTTCATGAAGAGATCGCTTTTAGTGATAAGGCCACCAATTGCTACTTTATTTTGTTTTGTTTAAGTGACTTTTTTATTTTTAAATTAAGTGCAGTACTGCGCTAATCTATTTATCTATCATAAGATAAATCTTTTTAGTGTGTTTGTCGCAAGGGATTGTAATGCTCTCCACGGCTCGGAGTTTTCTGAAAAATAGCATCAATTTTTTTTTAGACTACAATTAACCTCCTACCTCAAAGGAGGTAATCATTATCTACATCAGACAACTCCAAAACGCTGTCCAGAAAATAATAGATGGCTCTCAACATCAATCTAAAATCAATTCCTAAGATTGGATAACGAAAAATACAATTTGCAACAATCTATCTGAAAGGTTCATAAACAATTTTCTCTTGAAAACTTGACGCGATATTTCCAAAACTATCCAATTTTCGCAAACTAACCGCCATTTATTCACAAAGCCAAGGGTTCTGGTGACAAACGAGTTTCACACATTCGTGGTTCTACTGGGTTACGCACAAAAGATTTATTGAAATTGAAAGTTTTGAAGTGAAAACTTGGTTTGGCGTAGGTACCATAGACAGATTTTTCGTGGGCTGTGAATTGAATTCTAGCGTCACGCTCGAGAATGATAAGCAATCTTTGGGTTAACTCGGGACCATGGCTATTGGTCATCTAGAAATAAGTCAGCATTTCCCCTTGTCTGTGCGTCAGCGTTTCTAGATGGCCAGCTCATGGCCACGCCCTCCGTTTTCACCCGCTTAGTTTCCAAAGAAGGCTATCAAATTCTGAGTTATCAGTTTTCACTTCTATCGGCTGTTCTTATGACTGCCAATATGTTTAAAGCCCTGTTGAGCACTATTTCTGTAGGGGAATTTCATAAGTTCGCGTCAGACATATCATTGTCGGGCGGCACCGGCGGCGGGGGTGGTGGTTTCGCATCACTGACATGTGTATTATCAGTATATACATCACACATGTTTAGATGTACAGTAATACATTATATTATACAGTAGATATAGGTACAGGTGACGTATTGTGCAATATAAAATGCTGTTTAACACTCGAATTCTAAGTTGTATGTTTTTTTAATTTCTATTGATACTTTTGACTGACTATTTTTAAGCCGATAGATCTCTCTCTCGCTATTCATCGTTATGAACAATGTCTATAGTCAATAGTGGGTAATCTTCTTGCCGTTGTCCCATTAAGTAGGTTTGGTGTAGCACGTTTTTCTGCAGTCCTTTCACACGCATATCGTCTCTCAGTCTCCCAAACAATTAATCTACTTACATGTTTATTTAGGATATTTATTATAAGGACACAATTATTGCCACTTACCACTTAGTCAGAGATCATAAAGCATTGTTTATAATATACTAGCAACGGCCCGCGGTTTTACCCGCATAGTTCCTGTTCCCGTAATTTTTCCCTCTATACAGCCTATAGACTAGATTCTAAATATGTACTAAATTTCAATCCAATCTGTTCAGGCGTTCCGACATGACTAAGCGACAAATAACCAAATAATCGCATTTATAATATTAGTTCTATTAGTAGTAGAGGTTAATATACATTATTGCCTCTTATTTGGGTCTCGCATCATTTCAAACAAAACATTTACCGGAGGTTTTCATGGTGTTAACGAGACTCTTTCAACCCAGTACGCATTCTATACGTACCCCAGCATAAAGACAGATTTGTCGCAAAACACTTCAACCACATTGCGTTACCCCATTCATGGCTACCCCACAGTTGGGCGCGATTTAACGCCGTGTTCTATTGAGTGGTTTCCTTACCTCAACTTTGTAATTAAAAGGTTTTGTGTATCAGTTAAATTGTACTTTCTACTAACATTCTTCATGTGAAAGTTAGCAACAAATATCCATGTTGCTAAAACACGTTAAAAGGACTGAACGTACCTGCATTATAGAATTTTGATTTTAGTCTAAAATACAACATTATATGGGCAACATTTTATCTAGCAAAAAAATGGGAAATTCCTTTTCTTCGGGTATAACCACCAGGAGACCTATGTAGGATGATTGGACGATAGAAGGGTATAAAGTAATAAGATTCAGCCCTATGCCGTCACTTGTAAGCTGTCCAACCGAGTACAGTCGAAGAGGGAGGGTTGCAACCCTCGATCATTTGTCTTTGTCGCATGATTTTTGTACGGCGTTGCGAAATAATGGATTAGAAGAGCTATTGAAACTGTATGGAACCAATTCCGTACATAATCGAATGACCAAATTTACTCTGTAAATCGTCGGCACATCATAATTTTTTCCGACAAACTAATAATTAAAAATCTAAAATTTATATTTTTTATAGTTTCCATACCTCTTCTAATCTATTATACCGCAACGCCGTACAAAAATCATGCGATAAGAAAAATTATCAACGATTGGAATCCCCCCTCTTCAACTGTACTCAGTTGGACAGCTTACAAGTGACGGCATAGTGCTGAATATTATTACTTTATACCCTTCTATCATCCTACATAGGTCTCCTGGTGGTTCATTTGACCCGTAAATTTTGTTCACGGGCCTGTAGTCTAATAGCTTTCACTTACCCGGATGTAAAACGGATCGGGTTAAAATTTAAAGCACAAATGGTTTAGTTTGGAATTACACATAGGCTACTTATCATCGCGGCAACATTAACGGAACGAGAACTACGCGGTTAAAACCGTGGGGCATTGTTAGTTTTATAGAGGTATATGCAAAGCTTGCGATGTTGCGGGCTTGTATTCGTAACGTATGTAGGCTAAAGGTATGTCGGTATACGTAGCTGTCTCCAGCCACACGCGTAATTGAGATTTGTTTGCGTTTCAAACTAAGCAAGCATTAGGCAAATTCAGAAACTGATTGAGAATAGCATAAGCGGACTACTAAACGTTGTCACTGCTGGGACTATTGGTCTCTCACAAGGGGAGTCAAGGCTATAATCCACCACGCTGACTAAATCTGAGTCTTTGTTAGATCTTTCTCGGAACACGCTGATATCCTCACGGCATTTTCCTTTACCGCTAAAGCCAGTGTTGATGACAAGCTCTTAAATTTGCACGAAAAAAAACACCTGACACGCTTGACTTATTTGAAACGAACAGAGGCAGGATTTGAACCTACGACCTCAAGATTGTGAACCGGTATTTCTTTCCACTAGGTTACCACGGTTTCTTACACAGAGTGGCTGAATATATTGAGATTTTTTATTGTCGGTAAAAAAAATATTGTTGAAAAAAAATGTTGGGTAAGTACATTATACCTATGTTTTCTTCTTGCTCTTTGATTATGATAACAAGTTTGGTATTGACGTGTCTAAGTGGTCAAATTGTACCCTATAGAATAAATAGACTTGATTAACAATCAATGTAGCCTCTATCATTGATGTTTGCGTAGGTTTGTGACACGAACCTCCATGTTAGTGGTCGATGTGACAACATGACAGACCCGTATGCCTCGTATACCGCATACAATGGAGACCTCACGACATAGTCGTTTGTAGGCTGAATTTCGACGGAATTTCTACTGCAATTTATTACGTTAATACAAAAAATATACGTAAACAGAGTAACTAACAGCTAGCCTAGATACACGTCATATATAGCCTTTACTCGCATTTTCTTGAAAATAAAACTTCAAACTCAAATCAAATCAGCAATTGTAGTGTTATCGCAAAATTTAAAACTAAAAACTGAATTGACTACTTCGACTGTAATACAATTTCAACTCGAATTATTTGCAGCTGAAGTCTTGAAAACTGTTAATTAGAAACTTAAACACTTATCGCAAAGAAAGTTCTGTTCTCTTATCGAATTTTCCCATTCCCACATCGAACGTCTGAATGTTGCAATAAATAGTAGTTAGTTAACGATGTACTTTATCGCAATTATGTGAGGACCGTGTTTATTAGTCTGATGTGGAGTCCAATTAACTTACTATTAATTTAGATAACCAAACCTATAATAAGCTGCTTGAGACTAGAGATAGTTTTACCCTTAAACTTTGCAATTTCTGAGTTAGCCTCATAGCAAAAGTTGTTTTAACTAAAGAGTGCAAATATATCATATTCAAATCTTATATAGATTTCATCATCACAGATTCAGATACCAGAATTATAATGAATACTAAAATCACAATACACGCAAAAAAACAGTCAAAATACATATAAAATAGGAAACGTAACTGTTCCAAAACATAAATAAGAAAAGACCCACAGAAAAATTGTTTCGTCCAGATTTATATCTCCAGTGACAATTCATAAAAGCCCCTCACCCCACGCCCCACGTCTCGCAGAGTGGTGATAAACTGAAGCAAGCGCGAACAAAAGAGCAATTAGTTCCAGAGACACCGCATCAGATACAAGCAACTCGAGTGCTTAAAGAATATCGCGCTTTTGTCGCACCAGCTCTTTATTAATTGAGATACTTTAACAGGAAAACACGAAAAAAGGGACGAATAATTCATAAACAGAAACAATTGAACTCGGTCATTACAAATCAATATTTGTAATGACCGAGATGTTCACTGATGTTCACTACAGTGGAGTAGAGATAAATTACGGAACATTTAACGTGGTCATATTGCGGATCGACCACCCGATACTTTGATGCAGTTGCATGCACCACGTTCACGGGTAAACTACGTGACTATGCGGGGATTCACTGCACCATATAGCAACGACAAAAATATCATAATTAATAATACTAGTTACTACTAAATCTAACACTACTTAATTCATTTTGTAAGCCAATAACAAGAACGTATCTCGTATCATCATAGAGTCTTGAAATAGTCTTTAGAGTTTCGAAATATGGGTATTAAAATTAAATTAAATTTTTAATCTGACAGTAACGAATACATTTAGTAGACAATTTGAAATATTTTAAGACTTTTAATTTACAGTTAAGATCATTCAAATCTTACTTATTTTGACGTGATAACGTCTTATAATTCGATGAAACCGGCTGCACGCCCACAAAACATGACGTCATGTACCGTTACCGTCGGTCGTTACCTCGCCGCATGTTTGTTACAGTTGTATTAATTATTTCGACCAGTAGTTCAAGCGGGGATGTAGCTCAGTGGTAGAGCGTTCGCTTTGCATGTGAAATGCCCCGGGTTCGATCCCCGGCATCTAAAAGCTTTTTTGCATTGTTTTAATTGAAAATGACTAAATTCTACTGATTACTTTTTACATACAAATCTATTAAACAAATGAAATTAAAATTTTCTTTTGAAAAATGCTACCATTCCATCAGTATTTTCTTAAGACGTTGTCACGTTCTATCGTAAGTAAACCGACTTTACAGACAAACATTTTTTTTAAGAGAGTAAGTTCCTGGTTGATGAAAGTATTCGATAATACATAAATATATCGTGTTGATTTGATTGACCGCAGTTATAGACCGCATTGGATGATTGAGTTTCAGTAGCCGTACCTAGACGAATTTCGTGTGAGTGGAGCGTTATTGTATTCTGGGGGAATCCTGAATCCCAATATAGCTACTATCGGTTGGTTATCAGCTTAGAAGCCTGTCGATCTACATTAGGCAAGGCAATCCCTCTTCGTTTTTGCTGGTAAAGATTTTATCTTTTTTCCATCCGCACTTTACCATTTGCTAGTCAAATCCTTTTACATAATGATGTTCAACATTGTTTTCGACGAAATCTTACTTCGAATTTTTTCCTCTGTTTATTTTATTTCTTTGTTTATGGTGCTCACACAAAAATTATAATTTACAACAGTACTCAAACGAAGTAATGACAATTTTGTTTTGAGCACAAAATCTCCGAAAATAATTCAAAAGCACGGTCTTAATTTGTTCCGAATTATGATAATTTCAAAGGAAAATATAGGTTCGCAATCGTATCTCGCAGAGGTAATCTCAATTCCAAATACCTTCATTTTTAGAGTCTCTAATCAGAAAATCTTTGAATATTTTCATAGAAAATCTGACGTGGTCATTATTTTTAATCTAAATATTTCTCCTCGACCCAATCCAGTCCGATAATAACCATTCGACCAAGGGTTATAAACGCTGTGCAAGTATTAGACCTCGTTGAAGAGGTATGTACGTAGATCCAGTTTATCAGGGAATGCTGTCACAAAAGTAAATAAATATTCACTGAACTAGCAAAAAATACGCTTAAGCTAGATTGGGGTTAATGGAATAATAATTTTAAAAAATAATTAATTTACTTAAAAAAATATATAATTTAAAAACTCAAAAACCCGACTGCGTAAAAAGTGAACCAAACTACGTTCTCGCATACTAAAAAAAACTGAAAAGAATAAAACAAGCATTTAGATTTCTGGTGGTCTAGAATTCTATAATATGTTATTGTATTAATACTATTGAAATATATACCATACTTTCTAATAAAAGAACATTACAACTGAAGAGTCGGGATCCATTATTATTCGACATACAATGTAATTGTTCAATGGATCCCGACTGTTCAGTTGTAATGTTCTTTTATTAGAAAATATTGTATATATTTCAATAGTATTAATACAATAACATATTATAGAATTCTAGACCACCAGAAATCTAAATGCTTGTTTTATTCTTTTCAGTTTTTTTTAGTATGCGAGAACGTAGTTTGGTTCACTTTTTACGCAGTCGGGTTTTTGAGTTTTTAAATTATATTTTTTTTTTAATACTTTTTAGTTATGAACAATGTTGTGAATGTTAATATGCTCAACATAATAATATGCATCTTTTGGTTGTTGACCAAAAGTCTTCGTTTCTACTGATATAATATGTAGGATTTTCTACTGCATGTAATTCATATTTATAGTTTTGTGTTAGTATAGGTTTTCGATTGACGTTGAGTACCTACTAAATCGTTTGAAGTTGGAGATGGGCGACCGAGGCGGAGCAATCCGAGAGCGGTTCCGTGGTCCCACTATCACCGGCAGAGTTGAAACCCCATAGAGGTTTATTAGTAGATAGGGGCACCATATCCATACATGATATAGAGTGCAACATAACCTGGCTGTGTCTCCCGGGCGGGGCAGTAGGGTATGCGTAAATACATTTCCTGCACGTACGAAAAAAAGGCAGTCCAATATACCTACTAGCATAGATCGTAAAACGCAAGATGGGCCCCATCCCAAACTTCACGGCGCACGCAATCATGTCAACGTTGGGAAGAGTGAGCTCACTCTTTCCGTTCTAGTCGGTTGCAGGACGCGGTGGACGCCGGACGTTTTTACCTATAATTATTCGGTGTCAACAACCAAAATAAGTAGAACCACAGCAAATCTCGCCGCTAGCGATTATAGGGGTCAAGTAGATTGGTTGTTTGTAAACCACTTACGATACATACAGAGACGCAGTTTATTACCAATTTCAAGGTGCTCAGGGCACATCTATTGATTTATATCGAAGCCTACTAGATACATTAGTATATAATGTCCATCCACATTCACACGTACAGTTAGTTATACGAAGTTTTCTGCTACCTAAAAACCTATAAATGTGAGAATGGTTGTTACTCAACTTTAAATCGATATACATCCTAAACGGTCAGTCGAATCGAAAAACATTGAGAGAAAGCTAAACATTATTTTTAAATACCTATTCAACGATACCCCTCTTGACATATTTTGGTGATTTTCATTTTTTTTATTTGGACAATATGGCGTCCTGAAGCCGCCATATTGGACTTACACTAATGTCATGTCTTTAGTGTCACTCGCCAGAAGAATCAGAATCGATTGACGTGTGAATCATAAAAATCGGCCCAGGCGTTTGGTCTGTATAGTGCCTCAAAGGAACATACAAACATACATACATACATACATAGACTGTTAAACACATTACCACTCCTTTGCGTCGCGCAGTCGGGTAAAAAATATGAGTCTCTTTATATTTTAGGCACGTTTCCTACGTTGGTTCTATGACTCAACCGAATTTAAAACCAATTTTTTGGTTTTGAGTTTAATTTGATCGAAAAAGGTCCTTTTCAACCGGACTACTGGCACTACTCGGTAAAACAACTGGTGGTGGGATTCTACCATCACAGAAACTGAATAGTATTTTTAGGGTTCCGTAAAACGTAAAAACGGAACCCTTATAGATTCGTCATGTCTGTCTGTCTGTCTGTCTGTCCGTCCGTATGTCACAGCCACTTTTTGCCGAAACTATGAGAACTACACTGTTGAAACTTGGTAAGTAGATGTATTCTGTGAACCGCATTAAGATTTTTACAAAAGTTTTTTAAAAAAACAAAAATTAGGGGTGCCCCCCATACTGAGAACTGAAACTCAAAAAATTTTTTTTCATCAATACTACTAGTGTGGGGTGTCTATCGATAGGTCTTCAAAAATGATGTTGATGTTTCTAATGTAATTTTTGTCTACACTGAATAATTTGCGCAAGAGACGCTTCCAAAGTGGTAAAATGTGTGTCCCCCCCCCCCCCTCTAACTTCTAAAGTAAGATAATGAAAAAACTAAAAAAATTATATGATGTACATTACCATAAAAACTACCAACGAAAATTAGATTGAACTCGATCTGATGAGTAGTTTTTTTTAGTACGTCATAAATACACTATTATTAAAACTTCGATCAAAGTTACAACGAACTACAAGAACTATGTGTACTATGTATATTATGTTACTTGCTGCAACGGAACCCTTCATGGGCGAGTCCAACTCGCACTTGGCTACTTTATTAAAATAGAATATAATGCTAAGTTCGTCCAGAACGTATCACTCTATCAGTGATAGCTTTTATGTATTCCGTTACTTAACGTTAAAATTTCGTTAAATTGTGCGTTTCATACGAGTTCAGTAGCATGAATACTATATATCAAACAATATCTACCATCTGTAATCGTAATTACCAAAACAAAAAAACGGTGTGAATAATGTACAAAGCAATGCGGAAATAACAATTTGCGAGGAAGAAACTCAAGATTTTTAGAATGGCTAATAAAATACGCATAAAGCATAAAACGAACGCAACAGTTTCGCCGTTCGTATAGAGATGCCCGGAAACATGCCTAATAATTTGTATCCGGATGCTAGAACGGCAGTGCAATCATTTGCAGAAGATGAAATTTAGACGCGAAACACGAACAGAAGCCGGTATAACTTGAATTATGAGTACGCAGTATCAAGGCGAGTTGTAGGGCCAAATTATATTGGCAAACACATGTACTCACATAGCGAAGGTATGAGTAAGTATTTTATGTGTGTTAATGTTATTATTATTTCAAATCTTTGTTTGCGCACCGCGTTTTCTAACATTTACATTGAATGTTAAAAATATATCATTTAGATGTGAATTTTGAATTGTTAATTAAATACATTTATAATTTAAATTTTACTTTTAGTGCTGTTTGTAGGTTGCTTAAACTTTCATAATTATAACATCTAAGTAGTGTAATACTCTGATACCAATACCAGGCATTTTTTTCCTTCGTAGACCACATCGTTTGGAAATGGGTTATTGATAGTGAAACACTATTATTTTCAGACCAAATTGAAAAACGAACGAGGATGTGAAGTTTCGTTCAGTCGAATTTTGAAATTTTTGCGGACGTCCAAAGTTACCTTACTTCTATTATTGCACTGTATCTACTTCCCTTCCGCATTGCGTCTCTCATTATATACCGCGAACACATGTTTACAGTGATAATTGTTTGAAACAAATTTATTTTCTACAGAAAAGCTTCTTTCGAGAAAATTGGAGGAGGCCAGGACAACGTATAGTGTGTATGTTGTGTGCCTTTAGTGTTTATGGAGAAACAATGTGAAAGACTAAATCAGTATACATTTGTTATCTTACTAATGTTATAATTGCCAAGTTTGGGTGCTGTTGTTGTCACGTCGGAGCAGCCGAACGGATTGATTTTTAATTTGCAATCGAATCATAATGTGGTACGGAATAGCACGTTTTCACAAAATTACGACAACGACATCTACGCAGTTAAAATCGCAAGGTGCTCTGTCCAGTTACTTTAGTCTCAATACCTATTAAGAAACGATATTAAAGACTAAAACTAGACTTAATAAGAAGTTTCAAAATAAAATCGTCTAGGATATGGAATGCGTTGCCTGAATGGATTTCCCACGATGGATACAATCTTAGTGTCTCAAATGAGTAATCGGTTTCTTCTATATTAATACGCCTCACCGTAAACTGCGTCGTCTTTTTAAATCAAGTGACACGGCGGTCAAGTGCGGCCAACCTATTAACATTTAAAAAATTTAATAGGTAGGCCGCAAATGTATTCATGCACTCATTTAGTCTTTTTTAGTGCCACAAAACATGGCATGTCAAACATTGTTTTCAATTATGACAGTTATCATTAATGGCGGGAAATTTACCATGGTTCTATATATCTGCCCTTGATTAGAAACTTGTATATATATAGGTTTGCACTCGACCTCTCTGTAAATAGCCTTTCCACCAGGCTGTGGTGGCCTAGTGGAAAGGCTTCGCTCGTCCGCTTTCGTATGTTATATTTACTGGCGGCTTTAATGGTATTGGAAAACATTGCGAGGAAACCGGCGTGTTACTAGGTTCCTAGAATCTTCCAAGGACATGTGTCACCTGCTAACCAGCACTTAACCAGCCCGGTGGAATGATGACCTGAACCTTGAATGTATCATGTACCATGAAATGACCTTGACCTTCTCCTTGTGAGTAAAGACCCCAAGTCTCAGTAATAAAACATAAAAGTGAGCTGATTTAGCTAATTGTCCTCTCGCCCTAAGTTAACTTGATTCGTGGAGTAAAGCTTTTGTCAGTTGGTTTTAAGCATCTAAATTTCAGCCGCTTTCCTCCATATCTCTACAAGGAAGACGGTACAGCAAATCTCATCGAAATCGTTACTCACTTTAACTTTCCACATTTCTCTTTATCCACTCTAAGAATGCCTGGAAAAGATTAGCTCATATTGCAATTCTACATTCATTCTGTTACATTAGCTTTAAGCGTATAAATTCTATCAACTTATCAATTAGCAGCATGTAATTTACTTGCGATAAAATAGCCAACATTCTATTCTAGAGTATAATCTAAAGGCCTGTTTCCATTTTGATTAGTGCGACTGCGAGTGCGAGTGCGATTGCGAGTGCGAGTGAGTAATTGCGACTGATTACTATGCACTCGCAATAAGCAACCGGTGTCCACACGTGTTTGCTACTAATCACTCAACACCTGCACTACACACTCGCACTCGCACTAATCAAAATGAAAACAGGCCTTTACTATGTTTTAAATTCCTAGCCATTTAGGCGCTCTGACGTGATTGAGCAAAAAACGTCCATACATATGTATGTGAAACTATCAGCGTCCCGTGGTTTTACTTACGTAATTCTTGTGATTCTTGCGTGACAAAAAGTAGCTTATGTGTTATTCTAGACTATAATCAAACTGTGGTCCAAATTTTGGGTCGAGCCGTTTAAAAGCTCCGACGTGATTGAGCAATAAACATCCAAACTATCGATTTACAATACTAGTAGGATAGGATTAGTAGGGCTGTTATTTGGTGTGTTCAATGAAGCATATGCACATTACATAGTACAGTATCAGGAAGAACCTGAACCTGCGATTAATCCCGAATCCCTAGCCCTAACTGTCCCATTTCTCGCTGTACACACAAGGTGTTTACTGAAGTGGGATCACAAACGTTTATGGCCGACCGCTCGGCTCTGACAAATGTATACCTGCCCTTATTATTTTGTTTTCGTCGACTTGACCTAAATAATAACAAACTATTTAACTGCTCGCTAACGTTGCGTGAAACTAATAAATGCGTAAACGAAATTATTTTATAGCTCGTTTTCCTGTGAAAACTAATGTGGTTCAACATTTGTAATTCTAAGCAGTATGTTCACATATAACAGAGTCAGTAGCATCTGACAGACATACAGACACCTTAGTACGGGAACAAAACAATGAGTTATACCTATTGCCATAGATTACGGCTTTGTTTTTTTCACATAACACTGACATAGCCACAAACAAGCAGTAATGTGCAAACATTACTGTGTTCCGGTTTGAAGGGCAATGTTTCCAGAGAAATTACAGGGATGAGAGATATAACAACTTTGATCTCTGGGTGACGAGCGCAGTGCAGTGCTAGGTAATGATTTGGACTCTTCATGTTCCAATAGCTGCGTGTCACTGTGTTGTTATGTGGCAGGCATGTTGCTTACCATCAGGCACATGTCCTGCTCGTCTCGTCACTTTTTATTAAAAAAAAAAAAAAAAAAAACAAGTTTGTACTATGCAAGCCTATTAGCTGATTAAGACGCTTAAATATTTTTAATTTTATGATAGAACACCCCGACACATAACAAACAGCCTTATTCATTAGATTTTAAATGTTTTCCCTGAGTTAGAATGGAATCTACGATCTACGACTTAGTGAGCAGGATTATTACCGACTGAGCTACAACGCGGCCATGATGATGATTAACAAATTAGTAGCGTTTAACACTAGAACCAACCCCACATGCACCTTCGTGACTGCAAGGAAAATGCTTCAATTGATTCTAAATAACATTGTTACGTAAGCAATGCTCATGGCATTAGCAATGATTAACATAAACGTTGCGTGTTGCCCAGCTACAGCAACGAACTGCTTTCACGAATTTTACTTACATTTGTAGAATGTAACCGTTGCGCTGGCAACTTGTCGGTGCTAAGCCGAATAATAACTATGACATTTATGTTCTTTTCGGACTTTAATTAAAGTTTGTATTGTTCTTCAATTTTATTGAGTAAGTTCAAGAAAGTTATTACGTGAGAGCCAGATTAAGAAAAAAAAGCAACGTCTACGTAATCTGAAAGATAAAATAATTGATGTGTTAGATATACATAAGTAGATATAGCTCTGGAATATCGCATCAAATTTAGCAAAATTTGTGCTATAGCACGATATCATCGACCGACATTAGCCTATAATAAAGAAATATTGGGTGACCATTCACACACAACACCATCTGACCCCAAACTAAGCAAAGCTTGTACGATGGTGGCCAGATAGCTGACATAATACTTATATAGTTTTAAATATATACTTATTATACATGGAAACACCCAGACACAGTGCAAACATTTGAATTCATCACACAAATATTTGCACTGGGTGGGAATTGAACCCACGACCCTCGGCTTCGCAGGCAGAGCTACTAACCACTAAGCCACGAGGCCAGTCAATCTATAATCTTTATTATTCGCACAACGAGCTCTGGAAAGAGCTAAAGCTTGTAGTTTCTCTGATGGTATTCGAAGCATAGCTCGATGCTTGGCTAACTGGAGTGGCAGTGGGCCGGTCATAGCTGTCACTGAACCGACAACCGTTAAGGGTAGACGTGTTGGAGTCGAGACCCCGTATTGGAAAACATAATTTAGATCAACCTAAGATTTGATAAAGTGAGAATATACGTAAGAAGGCAGACAGGCGGTGACGCCCCATTAAAGAAGCCTTTGTCTATCATGGGCTAGGATAGGTTGATGATAATGATATTTCTAAAGGCTTTTACGACTAAATTCTAAAACAACTTTTCAAAGTCATGGATATTAGCGGGTTGAAGCGAAGTAACACTTCATGTATTGATTAATATAAGCACATGAATTAGGAATTCGATGTGCCAAAAATCAAAGCTAAGAAACATCGCGATAACGGACAGACAACAAAAAATAGTATAGCCCAATATATTCATAGTATAGACTACGATGATTATGATGCTACGAACACCTACACAGCCAAGCACATCAAATATATAAATTAGAGACCTAATGGTCAGAACATCCTTTTCACAGTTTTGGGGTCGTAGGTTCTAATCCTCTCCACATTTTTCAAAATACAGATAAATAAGTTGGCCATATCACCTGGCATTTACAGTGGAAGAATACATCGTTAGGAAACTGGAGGTCATTCAAGAGAGACGTCTTTTGCAGACATGTGTCATCCGCCAATCCACACTTGGCTAGGTTGGATTACGGTAATTAATGTACTTATGTGCCTCTAGTCTTGGCACTGGGAACATTAAGCGGGCTACTTATGCTGTCTCTTAATAAAGAGGTTTAAAAAGTACGAACATTAAAGTTGATTGCTTTTTTAGACACGACTAATAAAGCAAACGTCACAAAACACCCTTTTCAATGACTAGAGCGTAGGTTGGAAAGGTAATACGTGGGCTTGAAATCAAATCCGCAATATGACATAGCATATCCGCACACAAAACCGTACATCTATACAACAAGTTCAAACATAAAAAGTATGTACCTACACGGGAATATGAACACAGTACGAATATGAATACGATACAAAAACGCTAGATATTTTATTCATCGCAGTTTCGCGCCGATTGCAGAGCTGCGTGAGTTTATCATACGGGTGACAGTTTTATTTCTGGCTTCGTAGCAGCGCCCCCTGCCTTTTGACTGCTATTCCATAAAACAGTTCAATGCAAGCGATAAGACCGCTATAGTTTTTTTTTTTCATTTATTTATTCTAAATGTGTACATTCAAGGTGTCAAACTACTCTAATCACCAAACTGGGTGTTAAAAACCCGTGTCTTGGTGATTAGTTGCTATAGTACCGCGATAGTAAGGATCTCACTATAATTTTGTAAGTTTAAATCGTCACCCTCAATATTATGAGCAACTTCTTTTATAGTTCCGAGGGCATATGTACGAGTTTCTCATCACCGCCGGCTTTAACGGTGAAGAGAAATATCGTGAGGAAACAACATGTTTGGCATTAGCTTATGCTCTATTATCGGACTAATTTTAGCACGCTCTACAACAGACCGCATCGTCACTTAATATCAGGCGAGATGGCGGTGAAGGACAAACCTAATATTATTGTTATAAAAATAAATCATGAAACCATGGTAAAAATTCCTTTTGGCGAATCTGAATCTGAAGTTTTTGTATGGAATGCTTTTTTATACATATGTAGCTCCGTAATGATGAGGAAAATACACCTTTACCCTTAACCAGGTGTCCTGTGTAAACTTGTGTATTTTCAGCTTCAGCAGTTACACGTCGAGTACACTCAAGTACGGTAAGTGAATATGGTAAGTATGTGGAATTCTTTCAAGTATACTGTATGTGTGTAAGTATCTAGGCAAAATGTAAGTAGCTAGCCCAAAGCTTGGTAGGCAGTAGTCACCTAAAGCCAACTGCCAAAGTTCCAAAAACCTAGACCAAACCCTGCGGCATCTGGAAAAAAACTATAGTATCTAACTGTCGTCTATTTTTTTTAAAAACAGATAGGACTAATTATGAATCCAATTTATAGATATATACCTAGCATCGGCTCGCGACTAAGTCCGCATACAATTTGGTTAAAAGGTATCCCTAAGAAATCAATCCCACCCTCACAGAGTTAGGTATTGACAAGCCAGAAAAGCGGCTATGACAACCCAGAATAAGCCCTACAACTTTACATCGGAGTAAAAAATAGCCTATTTGTTACAAGCTATAATCTAAGTTAAATTCGTGCAGATCTCTAAACATATGAGTCTGATGTCAACAGATTTAGCAAAAAATATTCAAACGTCTAAAATCTTTAAATTTTCGCATTTATACTCGTAACTAACTACATACAAAATTAATACAAAAAATCAAACTAAGATGATAGGTATCTGAAGTTTCGTTTTGCAAACGTTTAAGCAAAGACTCCGTGAACCAAGTAGGTGAAACGCATTTCGCCTGCAATGCGTATCCCATGGAAGGCGCGTCGACCGACATCAAACAACGCCCTCATTTTACTTTAGATTCAATTTTTAGATATTTGCAGTTCGGTACATTTTTTATAAAAGTTATAGAATTCCGATTTAATTTGAGCGAAGCGAACAGAAATAAATCAGAAATAAAACTAAAAATGTTCATAATCAACACCTTGTTTGTTTTATACGAATCTAATTCATAATCTAGATGTTTTTCAAAGGAGAAACGAGTATTTGTTATACAAGTATTTTATTAAATTTTTTAGTAAAAAGTGAAATTAGTAGTAGTAGGTTTCTTTATTAGTTTATTTGGCCGCATTGAGCATGTTTTGGTGTTGAGTTCGAATCACCGACATTATTTTTGTATGTTTTTAGGGTTCCGTACCGAAAGGGTAAAAACGGGACCCTATTACTGCGACTTGGCTGTCCGTCCGTCCGTCTGTCACCAGGCTGTATCGCAAAAACGGTGATAGCTAGACAGTTGAAATTTTCACGGATGGTGTATTTCTATTGCCGCTATAACAACAAATACTGATAATAAAATAAAATTAATAGTTAAGGTGGGCTCCCATACAACAAACTTGATTTTTTACCGTTTCTTGCTCGATTAGTCCGGCCCAAGCAAACTAGATGGCGTCACTAGAAGACTAAAACGCGCTATCAAATTCGTCGCTAGCACCATAAGGTAAAATCAAAATTTTAGTAGAGCTTTTTGGATTTTTGGATTTATTCGTTGTCTGCGGCAACTGCGATAGTCTGTGTATACGGAATTCGGAATTAAGCCACAGGTTTTCGCCGTTTATTTGCTAATGGTACGGAACCCTTCGTGCACGTCCCACTCGCACTTGGTTTTATTATATTTTATTAAGCGACCTCATAAACTATTAATTATGTAGTCGTAGAGCTATTATGGAGTAAAATATTTTAACCCGTATCTTGTTAATTTTAAGAATGAGTAGAACTCAATCGATTCGAGTTTCTTAAAATAATACTTACGATAAAAATGTATCATGAAACATAAGAACAACGTTTTGAATGTAATTCAAACATAATATGTAGGTACACAAAATGTAGTCCGGAGTATTGATTAGCATCATTGTGACAGTAACACTTCCCAATTCATGCTATTGTGGCGAGCTGATTGTATACCAATCGCCTGAAACGACAGGCCGACACACCCACTATGTGTTTATTTATATAACAGTGGTATTTATTACCTGACATGGATCTATTCCCATGGTATGATACTACATGGTATGGTATAATATTTCTACTTTTTTTTCTCGGAGTACGCGAGCTATACTTTCCGAGGGGCTAAGTCGAGAAACCTTCTGAAATATAAATGGGTTCATTGAAAGGTCCAGTCTGTCGATTCTGTACAAGTATACATCGAAGTTTACTCGAAGGCGAAAACGCCTCTACTGCATCTTTACCAAGGAGCTCGACTCTGCACAGTGTTTGTAAACATCACAAACTGTCTAAAGGCCTGTTTTCATTTTGATTAGTACGCGTGCGAGTGAGTATTGCAGGTGTTGAGTGATTGATAGCAAACACGTGTGGACACCGATTGATTATTGCGAGTGCATAGTAATCAGTCACTCGCACTCGCACTCACACTCGCAATAATCAAAATGCAAACCGGCCTTAAGATAAATTGACTTCCGATTATTGAAGACTTTTAATGAGTTTTAGATCAAATAATACCAGTAACGAACTTATCGCCAAGTTCAACGAGTCGCTGTAGTCGTAGGACTCTTTGCTGAGTCAGCCTGGGGAAGTAACTCACTCATCTTTGCCAGTTGTTCTACCGTTGTGTAAACATTACCGTTTTTATTAATCGACTAGCTGAACGCGCGCGCGTTGCTACGCCATCTATCGAAAGTTGGTCGTACCCATTCAAATTTTGTTCAAATTCGGTTACTTTAGGTTCTGATGACGCAACCTTTAACATATGACAAATGCTGTCACGCAACGAAAGCTCTCTAAAAGCAATATTTTTCCCCCGTTTTTGTTACATTTTTCATTCATGCTCGGCTCCTAGCGTAATGTTAAATACCCTATAACCTTTCTCGATAAATGGACCATCCTACAAAGAAAGAATCTTTCAATTCGGACCAGTAGTTCCAGAGATCCTAGCGTTCAAACAAACAAACAAACTTGAAGAGTTCGTAATATTAGTATAGATTTAACATTTTCCAAATCGGATCATACATAATCAATAAATTACATAAAAGAGATCACTTCTAGCGATAGAAATAATAGGTAGTTGTTTTATGTGTTACTTATAATCGACTTCAAAAAAAGAAGGCGGGTTTCTAGATCGATCATTTTCTTTACAACTTTGTTTTGTGGTGGCAATAAATGTTATTATATTGTGCTATTTTCCAATTTAAGTGGTGATGCTTCAAGAAAAAACAAGAAGTAAGGATATTATTAGCTTTATTTCACCGGGTGAAGAACGCAATATAGTGTCCGCCAGTGATTTGGTATCTTTATGTTCAAGTATCTACTGGGGTGTTACGGGCAGACGTATAGCTTACCATCAAACTCATGTGCTAGTTTTCTCATCCCCTCACTCTTTATTTAAAACTAGCTGATCCGTGAGCGCTTTGCTATGCCATCTATCGAAAATTAGTCGTACCAATTAAAATTTTGAACAAATTCTGTTATCTTAGGTTCTAATAACGCAACCTTTACAAGATTTACATGCCGTCACGCAACAAAAGCTCTCAAAAAGCAATATATTTTCCCGTTATTGTTACATATCTCATTCATGCTCCGATCCTGTTGATAGTAGAGTAATGTTAAATAGCCTATAGCCTTCCTCGATAAATGGACTATCCAACAGAGAAATAATCTTTCAATTCGGACCAGTAGTTCCCGAGATCCTAGCGTTCAAACAAACAAACAAACTCTTCAGCTTTATAATATTAGTAAGTATAGATAGTATAGATAAAGGTTTGTCTTTACAGAATCCACGTTGAATGAAAGCACGCGCAACGCTTACTGTGCATACCGTTGATGAGAAACGAGACGTAACTACGAGACGTGATGAGGTTTATTTAGAAAGCTTATTTAGATAATTTACACATTCAAGGGTATTGGGCCCTTGAAAGTGTAAATACAAAATTTTCTCGTTTTCGCATTTCAATATTTTAAGTCGAAATAGAATTTAGAAATATATGTATATAGTTACGTAGACAAACGTAGAAAATGAAGTTGTGGTACTCAACATTTTGCTGTAGAGCCAGCCCTGAAATAATTAAAAAACGATATA
This sequence comes from Ectropis crepuscularia, assembly GCA_963693475.1. Taxonomy (NCBI): domain Eukaryota; kingdom Metazoa; phylum Arthropoda; class Insecta; order Lepidoptera; family Geometridae; genus Ectropis; species Ectropis crepuscularia. Next base: position 7,449,452 of record OY856340.1, read on the forward strand.
CTATACTAATTCTAGCTGTGTCTACAGGTCTAGATATATTAGAAGATTATTAGGAGTTACTACCTTTCCAATTCAACCCCTTTCGTTTTAGCGATATGCTATTTGAGGAAAGGTGATTTAGGCCATAATATAATATACATTCTGCGTAAATCTGTGATTGTAAGTAAAATATTAACAAAAATATACTATACTAGCAACGCCCCGCGGTTTTACTTGCATAGTTACCGTTCAAGATGTTTTCGCTATGAAAGCAGTTGTGCAATTTCAGACTGTAATCTGTGCTCCGAATTGCAACTCTATCCGTTCAGACGTCCCGATGTGATTGGCAATAATAAACTTCCAAATGTCCAAACTTGCAAATTTATAATATTAATATAATTTCAACGGAGAAGAAGCATAACATTATGATTTTAATATTGTATACAATCAATTGTTATGAAGAAACACATTCACTAGTTTCAAATTAACTAAAATTACATCGATTGAGACGTTACTTCAAACAAGACAGGGGTAGCCCATAAAACTAGCCTAAAAGCTCTATTTTATTAGTTCACAACAATTCAAACCTTATATAACTCCAATTAAAGTCGACTATCGAATAATCCTTTCTTGGTAGGGAGGATATTCATTACGCAATTGGAGCACCCACCATATCTCTAGTTTCTGCGTCTAGTGTTCTAAGCTAAACCAACAAAGGCAATGATGGAACAATCAACATCATGTTTGTACTTCATTACAATATCTTTATGACCAAGTTAAATCTTCATAAACATGTATTATCTCCATAAAACAACGAATTGTTAAATTCTGTATTAGTTACGCTTTTGTCACTCCACAAGTTATATGGTCATAAAATCACTTCGCCATAAAATTCTACGGCGTACGTTTTACTGCTGAATCACTTTCTTTTCAAAGCCTGCAAGTAACTTTGGAGCTTCCGCGCTTTTACGTCGAAACGTCTTTTATTACCTATCACTTAGGTTATAAATACCTGAAGAGTTTTAATCAAGGTTCTTTGAATTTGTATCGGTTTTCCAACCACAAGAAAATACAAAACCCTAAAACGAATCCTTCCCTCTCTCACTATGGAAGTAGCCAACTAGTAAGTCAGCTTACTACCTTCTTCATAGTTGGTCTTCCAAAATTGTCCAAAGTAATTTGAATCTCTCCTCTTATTCTTACAGCCAAAAAGTGCAATAAACTAAGAGCTTTAGAAATTCCTGAGATATTATCTAGTACTTTTCAAGGTTAGAGTGAATAGCTATAGTCTAGGTCTTCGTCTAGCTTTTTGTACCACACAATCGCTTACGATCAAGCGAGATTGATGGATTGTTTCTCAAATGCGTATTTAAGGGCGTTACGCAAAACTAAAAACTACCTACATTTAATATTTATAAAACGCGAGAGTTGACGCAAGGTAATCCGGCAGGAATTATGGTTTTAAAAACCCACACTGAGACACTATTTGTATTGTACAAACAAATAATCAAAAGCAGAGGAAAGGACAGTATTTAATACACATCTGAGAATTTAAGTTCGTAAATTCAGAACTCCAAAAGTATAGTCACAAACTAGGCATGTGAGGACTACACGGTTCAACACGGTCTAACAGACGGTTGAACAGTTTTTGAACCCAACACTCAAAGTCCCGCTGAGATAAGGAGTAAAATGAACACAACAAAACACAAAGAAAAATATACGATTATTGTAGAATAACGAGTGAAACGTAGTGGAAGTGAAAGGGCGCCGCTTCTAGATAATATAAATCTGACAATGTGTTCGTTATCTTTATTCTGCAATCTTGTCACGTACTCCCTTTAAAGGTCCAGTGTTTTTCTTATCAGCTAAATTTGTATACCACGAGACCAACGTGCTAATGTCACCTGATATTACCATCCTGACCTTTAAAGAAACGACCTTTTGTGTAAAGTTGACGTGGCCTAAGCCTAAGAACTAAGAGCAGGTGCAAACGATGTAAACATAAAACTCTAGCACCTAGTAAAATTTTGAGCATAGTAGTGAAACTAAGGTGTCAAGAATAATCTTCACTTCGATCTCGAAAATTTCGACCCGGGTATGTCGAGATTATGCTACTTAAAATACAATTCTCGATTTTCCCCGTGAACTGTGCATGAAATTGCGGAATAACCAAGGATATAACCATACATCTAGAGATATATATACTCGTATTCTAGTATATCGTAACATTAATACCAAATATTTACGAGGACCTTATAAAAACATACGTTTATCGTGTTCTTTTAACTTAGATATATTTGTCCTGAAATATAATCAAGAAACAATATGATATTTTTTATCACAAAATTTGAAATTGAAATGTTTGCTCTAAAACTGGGTCTGTTTTGGTTAAGTACGTGTCGTGTCTATTTGCGTTTTCATTATTGGTCATAGGGAATAAACGGCCTCGATGTGGTTCTATAATAATAAATAAATATTGGTGGACAATTCACACACAACACCCATCTGAACCCAAACTAAGCAAAGCTGCGACGAGATAGCTGATATAATACTTATATAGTTTTAAATACATACTTATCATACATAATTTATACGTTTTTATCGCAGTGATAAATCCACACCATGTGGTATGGTGAAGTTAAAAGACTTAAAATGACACTCTATCTAAAAAATGTATGTTACTAATATTGTACACCCAAAAGTCCATAATATGTTTGTTTGTTCTTTACTGTGTAACAAGATAACCTATTGTGTAAAACATTCTCACAAAATTAATTACAAAGGGTATCCGAAACCTATGTCATGCCTGTCTATCAAACTGGATAAATGGAACGGGGATTTATCGACTTATTTCATCTTTTGTTCGGTCCAGGGATAATCAAAATACAGGATGTTGTAAGGCTCAATATATCACCAAAACTGAGCATTGGCGTGCGTTGAGTTCTTAACTATATCTACAAAAATACACGTTAAGATAATTATAGTGGTATTTAAGTGGTATTAGTATCAGTAAGTAAGTGCCAGTCTTTGGAAAAATCTTATAAGATTAAAAGATTTAAAAAAAAAAAAAAGATGACGCTTTATTCAGCTACAAAGAAATAAAAGACGGTAAAAAATAAAAGTGTTGTTTTATTTTATTTTATCAATTATTTCCTGGTAGTACACCGCTAATATTGAAACTTTGATCACACATCACTCTGTGTATTATGAGATGAATGTCTACCGAAAACATAGTCACTATTTCCACATTTTCCCAAATCCTAGAACAAATGGTACAAAGAATGATTTACGACTTTTTTACGACGCTACGAAAAGCTCTACTTTCGTAGCAGTAACTACGAAATCGTAGGCGTCTACGGTGTAGCACGCTCGATTCTCGTGAGCTTTTGTGGAACTTGTTTTTCAAAGCCCGACTTAGTTAGTAGCCTGAGAAAAATCTCTTTCTTTGTTCAATCTAAATTACAATTTAAAGAAAGTTTTAGATGAACATTCGTTCGTACTTTTTCCACCGAATGCCAAAGATAAACTTCCGAGTTTTATCATGATTTTAAACTTCTTTAGAATTTGCGTACTTTCTCAGATTTCAGATACAGATTCATTTGGATGACATAAGTCATTCATAAAATAATTTGTGAAATAACCGCACTATTTATCACACGTGAAGTTTAATCACTTCGCTAAGAATTAATATTTGCAAGTTCATTTAATTTTACCAAGTTAAAATTCGGTTCACTTAGACAAGCACCTTCGTAAACCCTTATAAAATCGTTTATGTTTTTTTAGTAAATCTGTGATAAAAAGAATATTTCACAGGTCACAAAATCTCTGCAAAATGTATAACATTTCTGAACTCCAATCACGTCCAAAGTTCGTAACATACCGAATAACTCTTGACTGGCCGTCATTCTTTAGCTAGATCACCTAGCGTAGAGCTAACATTGTCTGGAGGCTAGATAAAGCTAGATCTAGAGCTTTAGCTCTAGCTATATGGCTCGGTTTCGTGCATTTATCTTGTCGTACGTGTCGACACCTCGTTCTTACAATGTCGACAGCTTGAGTGCAAGGGATACTGAATTTTCAAGTCTTTAGACGTTGTTTAATGTATTTAGTTACTGGTGTTAAAGATATGAATGTTTGGTGGATTTTGTTGGTAATAATCGTTTTGAATTACCTATGAAAATCCATCAATATTAGATTAGTCGTTTGTAGCCATTATTATCCGATGTACTATTTTGAAACAGCGGAGTCTATCTGTCTCAAGTAGGTACATACGTCCTTAATAGAGGGTCCAACTTAGTGATAAGAGAATATTTTTGTTAAAATATATTATATTCCAAACAACCCACACAGGGTCACCGTGGTGGGTTAAGGCCTAGACTCTCTGTCCTTGCGGGAGATGGTCTCGAACCTCAAAAATTAAAACATTTAGTGGTCTGCTTATGGTATTATGCTTTATAAAATATTATACTTTATCATTTAGATTTTTTATATAAACAGGATGTGATGTAATTTATTTTTTTCAACAATAATTGGCAGAAATTCAAGCATTTCAGGAGAGAGGAATTTAGTCTTTTGATTTAATCCATCTTTCAAAGGAAGATCTTCAAATAGTACATATGTGGGTTGTTGCCGAAGGTGTTACAGCAAGTATTTTCTTAGTTATATTAAAAAAAACTAAAGTTTGGATGTTTTTTTGTTCAATAGTTTATTGTCTGGAATAACACATAGGCTACTTTTCATCGCGGAAAAACTACGGGTATGGGAGTAAACGGGTAAAACCGCGAGATGCTGCTAGTGTTTAAAAATAAGCAACAATGTTTCGTAACACAATTCTCGTTATTGTTTTAGTAACATTGATTGTTTGTTTCCATTTGTCTAACTTCTGCAGAAGTTTGTTCAACATCGAAAGTAAATTTACGCGACGTAATTGTAATACTTCTTGCTAAGAACAAATATGCTACAGAATCAAAATACCAAATTCTTTGTACGCCTAAAATTCTGAACGACGCATATTCCCAGAGGAAAGATCTATTTCTATACTGTTAAGGTCTATCTTCATTTGGCGGAGTTGATTGCGAATTGACATCGTTAAACGAAAATAAACTTTCTATTATTAAGCGTCCCTTACCACCGTAATACGAAACTTAAATGAAGTTAAATTTCGTCTATTTGAGATATTATGACGTTTGTGATGTTACAAGAGAAGAAAAAATCTACACCGACTTAATTTTCCATTAATTTTTAATTTTGTTGGTCTTTCTTTGGCAGGCGTAACCCGAATGTGTGAGTAATTGTTTCAAATACAGCGATCAGTCTTCACTGTTGGTGCAACATGGTGACAATATCACTTCATCATTTTTAACGCAAGGTTCCATTCCATCTTTATTTGTCCGTAAATTTCGAAACTTTTCTCCTCAGCGGTATTCGCAACGTTTGCCCTGACTTTGAAATTAAACTGTTTGCATATTCATGTTATTCATAGTCGACCCGAAAAAGTTAAATGAAACTCTGACGTTTTAATATTGAGACCCAAATTCGATTAACACATCAATTGTCGATTTAGGAGGATACAAAAGTCGGAATATTGCCTCGTTTTATTAAAATAACGAGTATATAGTGACGTACGTACGAAAATAAACTCGGAGTACAAAGCTGAGTTAGGACACTGTCATTTTTAATATAATCATTCATAGTCGACCCGAAAAAGTTAAATGAAACTCTGTCGTTTTAATATTGAGACCCAAATTCGATTAACACATCAATTGTCGATTTAGGCGGATACAAAAGTCGGAATATTGCCTCGTTTTATTAAAATAACGAGTATATAGTGACGTACGTACGAAAATAAACTCGGAGTACAAAGCTGAGTTAGGACACTGTCATTTTTAATATAATCATACCGACTGACCGGTCTTTGACAGGTGGTAAGTCTGCACACGGAGTCATAAGTAATTGGTTCGTTTCTCATACATGACAAGTAATCGATTAATTAATAAGTAATATTTATACTCATTCATGCAAAATATAAGTTATGGACTTGTGGGCAACTTTACAGTAAACACAGCTTCTACATAAGATTAATACATATGCTACTTTTTCCCCAAAATATTTACCCATCTTTATGACTTATTGAAATACATTTAAACCAACCCAACTCGTTTTGAACGAAAAATTGTACTAAATTTAAGATTGATGTTTCTGCGCACCTTCAGCCACTTTCTACTTCATTTGTTTCTTTCAAGTAACAATTGAAAGTAAACGTAGTCATTCAGTGAAACAAAATATCAATTGAAATTGCTATTATCCAATATAACATGATCACGAAACTGGTACTGTTTTATATGTTAATCTGAACAACTGAACAGCGGGCATATTTCCGCCTTTTCGCCATTTTCATCATAATTGTATTTATTTCAACAACGACGTTTTATCATTTTCGACAGATTTATTGAAATCACTGAAAACGCAACGTTATCGAACAAACAAAGAGATTCGCTTCACGTTTTCATTGTTTAAAAAACTAGCGTTGCTTTTCACGGCGCGCGGCATCACAAGCTTTTAAAGATTTTTCAGACAACGCTATTCGAAAAAAATAATGGTAGCCTAGAATGTTCGAATTCACAATCGTGGTGTCCTATATTCGAATCCCACCTGCATCTCTGAGTATTTCTGAAACTGCAGAAGCATACTATGAAGAGATCATCCGCTAACCTGCACTTGGTCAGCGGTCAATTCTATAAGCCAATATAGGATCGACTCTTTCTTAGCACAAGGAGGCCTCGGTGCCACCGATGGGGACATAAAGTCGGCTGATTATGCAAAGAATAATATCCACGGTTACCGATAATTTATAGCAATGATGCCAGATGTATGTATCTGTTATTTGTCTATGTCAACTTCGATAGACTGAAGTCAACAAACAATTTCAAATTGGTTGAACAGAATGGAAGCTTAACGAATGTTAAGCTTCCATTTCGTTCGCACCGCAATGCCGACAAAATAAGACACCATATAACACTCTCCTTCAGCTTCAGTTTATGGAAAGCTGAAAATAATAATGAGAGTGTTATACAGGTGTAGTCAACACTTCCAAAAACTCATACCATTAACGAGAACCCTAATATATGTTCTTAGAAAAAAAAAACAAGCCTACTAAAGTTTATATTTGTATAATACTAAATGTATTAGACATTAAAGAGTAACACAATGGAAGCAGCTAGAGGAAGTCTTTGCCAAGAGGCACGCTGAATTGAGGGACATACTTTAACTGAATGTATCTAAGATAAACCAATTCAGAATAAAAAAGGCTTATAAATAAATATTAAATGTATAAAGAACGCAAAATACTAACTTCAGTTTTGCAAAAGTAACCGTTTTATTATTCTAACATACAAAGTTAGAGATAACTCAATTATAGTCTTTCCAACTTTTAAGCATCCAGCGACAATTGAAAGTATGTATGTAGACTTTATAGCAAATTACATTGCAGTGAAACAAAACACTTTAAATTTAGTTACAAATTTTCCGAAACATAAATAAAAGGTAAACTTTCGAACCAAAATTCAATTACTACGAAGCAAAAACACAGTCTAAAGAGTTCAGGAGTTGTTTTGCTTGTTGCCGGTTTTCGAGGCAAGCTGTCTAGTGGTCTGGCTTTAAGCATCGTTAGACACGTATGAAACAGTTAGGTTTTATCAACTAACGTAAAATGCTAATTAGAGATAAATGCTAACTACAGTTATTCTGTCTGTCTAAGCGAGAAAACAGCTTTATTTACAATCTTAGCAAAGCAGTGATACAGCTTATGAAAACATACATACAATTCAAATAACTAAGCTAAGCTTTGCTTATTTGGAGCTAAATGGCTTGTATGAGAAATGTCACCGATCTTTATTTTATTCATTTTATTCTATCCCATGCAAAACTACCAAACGTACCTACAGCGTGTTTTTCATTATGTACTTTGAAGCACAATGTGAATGACGCCTTTGAAAATACATCTGACATATGTAGATTGTGTATTTGTTTTGTGTGAGCCGAAATGACCCAAAGTCAAGAACGTCTGATTTAAAAGCGTGAGGCCGTAGGTTTGAACCCAGCACCTGTGAACGTACAAGTTCGTCATCGGCACTGACTTGTAATGATCAAGTGAAAACATATGTTTCAAGAATGTCATCTTGGACAATGGACATTTGTTATATTATGCAATCCTAAAGAAATCCTGAGACTGGATGGAGTGACCACAAATTAAAGGTAGTAGTAGTAGCGTAAGACTGCTGGTATGATAAAATGAGACTGGGCAGGACACGTCTGTATGCCAGACCAGCTATGGGCAAAAACTATCACTGACTGGGTCCCAGAGAGTAAACGGCCACCAGGTCGGCCCAGAAAGAGGTGGAAAGATGAGTGTAACGCCCACAACAAGGATTGGTCCACAATAGCTCTCGATAGAGACCCATGGAGGGAGGGAAAAGAGAGGCCTTTGCTCAACTTTGGGACAAAATAGGCTAATATAATAATAATAATATAATAAGTTACGGCTGGTCTAGTCGGGAGAACGGCGCCTGCCGATCCGGAGACCCCGGGTTCAAACCCCACACGCACCACTGTCTTTTCGATGTCATGTGCGTAATGCCGCTAACTTAAAACGGTGAAGGAAAACATGGTGAGGAAACCGACATGTACCTAGAATCTTTCGAAGTCATGTGTCATCCACCAACACGCACTGGGCCAGCGTGGTAGATTATGGCCTTAACTCTCTCCTTGCGAGGGAAGCCCCCGAGTCCCAGCAGTGGGAACATTTAGTGGGCCGTTGATGATGATGATGAATATAATAAGCGTAAGACCAGGATTGGGCTGAGTAGCAGACCATGGATGGCCTATGCCTAGCAATGGACCGCTAAATGCTGAAAATCATAGTCGTAGTATTTCACTGGTAGGTACTAGTAATTACTAAAAGTAATTCCTTTGTTTTAAGACTTCCTACTTTTGATTTAAAATTCATAGAATAGCCATAAAACTGACCGCCATAAAAGCGTTCCCGATACTATTGCGGAAAACAGAAGCTTAAAGTGGGTTTATAGGCACTTTAGAATCAATCCTCTTGAAAACAGGCTTAATTTTTTTTTGTTTTTGTATCATTACCATCGCTCTAAATCTATTGAGGATAAGGATAATTTTATTAAATAATTGAGATAAGCTTACGTATGAAAATGTTCACGATCTCACAGATATTAAAAAAACATTAAGCAGCAGCGAAGTGTAGGACGTCCAGGTTCAAGATGGGTCGACAACATTGTTTCAATCGCGGGTCGAACCTGGACTTGATAGACGGCATGATAAAAGTAAGGCCTATGGCCTAGTACCAGCAAGCAGTCAAAGCAGTCGATATAAAGAAGGCTGTGGATGATGTTAAAGCAGCATACACCTAAAATGTTGCTTTTACCTGATGTTTCTGTGTGTATTTGTCACTTACAAACAATTTTGATGGAAACTAAACTATTCGATCTTTATTTATCCCGAAAAGTATAACGATAACGGATAAAATCTTGAATCGCAACTAATACATAACTTTACATAATTAAACAATTTTCCTAACAAGGTCACGCCAAAGTGGAAAGTTCCATTCGTGGCAATCAATTTGTATAATGTACTTTTGCTGTAACTACAATTAGGTGTTATTAGTTCCGGGTTAAACTTCCGCTGGATTAAGGTACAGCTTCAAATAAAATTAATTCTAATTTAACTTTGCCCCAACTTTGACTGAAGGTCCACATTTTTGCATGCCTCGATAACATCTGGGAATATAAATAACGCCGAGAAAAATCTGAGGAAAAAATTAGCATTCCCTTTTGGGGTCTGGAGAGGTTATTTCATCCCTTTGATGGGCTATACACGTCATTCTCATTCATGATTCGATTAGCAGGCGTGTATTCGGTCGAATGCCTCCAAGGGTAGAGGAAATCTTAGCAACATTTCGTGAGTTCTCAAAGATCGGGCTCGACCTTTTCTGGAGACTTCGGGAGTAAATTTAGATTAAAAGCGGCGTAACCTTTTGAAATAGACATTTTGGACATTCTCATACATCACGTATTCAGATTACCTACGATTTATATGGGATTTCATAGATATTTGTATCGAATACGCACCTTACTAAACTTTCACTTTAATCATTGCATCATGACATAACGTCAAGATAAATTATACGTACAAGACACTAAAAAAATATTGGAAGGTTAGAGGTTAGCGATGAGATGGCACTTGTTGATTGCACTTTAGAGCCAAAAAATTAGTCTTGAACATCGCCGAAAAATTGCTAGCCTATCGGTCTATTATCGGATACACTTTGGAGAGTGTGCATCTGATCTGCATGATCTAATACCACCTAGCCCTTTTTTCTATCGGACTTCTCGTAGCTCGAAGAAGCGGCATCGTTTCATGGTTGATGTTCCAAAGACACGAACAAAGAGGTTTGACTCTATTTTTGTGATAAGAACGTCTAGACTGTGGAATGAGTTGCCTGAGTGGGTTTTTCCCGATGGTGTCTTCAAATCGAGAGTGAATCGGTTTCTTCTAGGTAAGCACGCTCCATCTTAGACCGCATCGTCGCTTAACATCAGGCGAGATGGTGGTCAAGTGTAAACCTATAAATGGTAAAAAAAAAAAAAAATTGACTCTGTTTAGTGCATAGTTATAGAGCTAACAAGAAAAACAGCACTAAACTGCAATTAAATAAAATCTTAACCTTACAAAATAGATGTACTCAGTAAAATGTTCATTTATGCAACTGATGAGTTTAGTTAAGCTAAACTCAAAAGAATACATTAATTTTCGCAATCTCGGGTTTGGCTCTAAGTATGGCTACATTCTTAGGTTTTGTACCATTCTATCTGTCTCTTAGCAGTACTAACACAAAAGCAATTAAATTTAGTTTTCAAATAATTATAATTCAATACGATACAATATGTTTTTTTTTTCCACTTCGGAACTAAATCTGATTTAAATTACCAGTCCACGATGAATATATTATATTTCCATAACATATTTATACTTTGCTTCAGCCAGTAGCGCTCGCGTGCCAGATATTTCGGTGCTTTCTCCAGCCCGAGCCAAAAAAAACCTCGATTCCTTAAGCATGTAGAGTAAGAGCAATGTTAATAAAAAGTTATTATTCAGCAGATAATATAGCGTGACAATCGACCACTTCAGCAAATAGCCGGAGAAACTGACGCGCCCGTCGTTCCGTGACTGATGGACTTGAATAAATTAGGGATTAAACGATGGATGTTAGCTTTTACGCGTATCTGGGTTATCGGTCTACCTTGATCGTGTTTGTTAACTGTTTATCAGGCCATTTTACTCGATCCTATGCCAATCGAGTCCAGATTCAATCCTCCATCAAGATGATATCATCGATCCATCTTATAGCTGGACGTACTGCACTCCGCGTGCCTTGCCTAGACAACACTTAGGCCAATTGTTCACGTAGCTGCACGACATCCGCACGATTTCGACAATTGTCGGATGCAAGACGAATGCTTGCATCTTGCGTACAAATAATGAAGTCTGTGTCCGCGAAACGACAACGACACGACAGCCGCACGTTTTGCGTTTGCTCGTAGGATGCATGCATTTGACAAAAGACGCGTGCGCGGACAGTAGGCCTTAGATAAAATTAATTGATCGTTTCGCGTTGTACGAAGGTTCTTCCCTTCTTACGTAGTGAAAAAGCTCGTCTTTTTGTCCTTGAACTACTGCAATGTTACGCGCTTGTTACGCGCCCTTCTTTATAATACCGATAAAAAAAGAGGTAAGTATACTTATTAGCTTTTGGATCTGTCTGTGTGTCATTGGCGTCATATCTCATAACTCATAACTGTTTAATATTTTAAAGCATTTTTTTATTCGAAGCTAATCAAGGCTCGAGATGATCTTTAGTTAGATATAATTTGTTAACAAAACATTTGTTATTGTGTAAACTTTAACACTACTAGCTAAATTTTAAAAAAAATTTCATAGTCAGAAAACCACTATAGGTATACAGAAATACCATAAATCGAGAAAAAAAACTATCAGTACAACAACTTAGGTTGCGAGTAGCGAACAAAGCACTTGGCTAGGCTTAAGTAGGTTACGAAAAAAACTAGTCTAGCCAAATAGATAGCCTGTATCCAGCCAAACGAGTTCATTGAACTCGGAAGTTGGCAGCGTTGTCGGCAAACATATAGAATGTCATTTGCATGGATACTCAGCTATAAAGCTTAGGACTTTATGCCGGGTCCGTGCGTGGTCAGACTGGATTTCATGACAGATTTAAAGCTTACGCTTTAAAACTTGCCTGTGGACAGTTTTAAAGCAAATAAAGGATGGTTACATTCGTAATTTACATTTTTAGACACGTTAAAAACGTGTTTGCGCCCTTTATCTTGAAACCCTTTAAAATGACAAACATTGTCGTGCTGTATGTAGCTAACAAAACTTGAGTTGGTAGGTAGTTTATTTTAAGGCGTAGGTAAGTATTATGCAATTTACTATTAACAGCGCTACGCGGCTGTTCCTACTTCCTACGTAGTTGCCATTTCCGTTTTTTTTTTTTAAGTAGCCTATGTCATGTTTATTGTTATACTAATATTATAAAGAGGAAATATTTATTTGTTTGTTTGTTTGTAATGAATAGGCTCCGAAACTACTGGACCGATTTCAAAAATTCTTTCACCTTTGGAAAGCTACATTATTCCCGAGTAACATAGGCTACGGCAGATGGCGCTGCAGTTGATATCTAGGTTATTATTCGAGCGAAGCCGGAGCGGGCCGCTAGTTGTTATATATGCTTATATATGTATATTATTTGTGTTGTGTCCCAATTTCAACCCGAACCGTTCCGATGTGATTGAGGAACAACTATCCAAACTTTCGTATTTAGAATACGGATCCAGGAGGATGGGTCATGGGGGTCAAGACCTGAACCCTCGGCTAGATCCAGTCCCTAGGTGGATCACTCATTAAAAAAACATACCTGTATCTATCGCAAAGTTTTGTGACTTCACCACGACTATGTGATACCACGCCCCCTGCCGGAGCCAAAGCTGGATCCGCCCTTGAGTAGCATAGGATTTTATGTAAAGTGCTGCTACTCGAACAAAGTATCAAACGACTCTCGGCTTTCATTAGAATTTCCTGTGTCTTGTTTTACAAGCCAGGCGAGAAACAAGTCTTATTTTTTTAAATTTCATCCAATTTATCAAGCGTCTTTACCTATATTAACGATAAATCGTTGATTCGATCGATCTATGAGAATTCCATTCGGTGTGGTAATGTGGGCAAAATACTGGGCATGCTTCCGCCTGCCAGTGGGTTCGGACACTGAACTCTTCATCGGTATACAAATAATACAAATATTACGTTTAGTGTAGGTAGATAGTAATGTAGTTGCTACGATCTAACTTTTCATTGTAGTATTGTTACATCAACAATTGAATTGTACGTATAAAACAAATCAAGTTTATAAAAAGTTTTAGAATAAACAAATTTTGTATTTAAATTCAGTCTGCGTGCTAACAAATGCACACCAATAACATTGAAAACTAGTCGAGTAACATTCGAGTGTCAAAACGTGAAACACCTGTTGGTATTTTGCACGCAACGCGTCTTCGCGCACGCGATATGAGGGCGACGCCGGGCGCTCGCATTAGCTTCAGTGAAATGTAAATTGTATTAAAAGGCGTGATTTATGCACGTTTCGTTGAACGCTCGTTAGCGACGTGCTCAACTCACATTTCACACAAACGGTTTGATATTTTTGAAATAAGAACAGTCTATTAAAATTGTCGAGGATAAAACAAATGGCTACTACAAGGATTAGGTACTTGATACTCGTACCAATATGACCCTTGCAAGTGTTAGACTTATGTATTGATATAAATGTGAGTAGTTATTTTACTCTAATGTAGATGTGAGTATTTAAATTCGAATACAGTACTAATATCTGCCCACAACATCGTCCATTTAATATTGAAGAGGGCTAAGCGTAGGGAACTCTACGTATTTCTGGATGAATAGTAGCTAATGTACATTTATTATCAGACTACAATATATTCAAATTTTAGACTGATCCTTTCAGTTCTTACAATGTGATATTGTTATCACAAATGCATTTTCAACATGTAAGTAAAAAAAAATTTGGAAACCATGTGATTAACCAATCCCAACCCCAATCTACGGCTTTAGAACTCAGACTTATGTGTAGCCAAACCCATTTAAACACACGAAAAGATAAAAACAAAACAAATTAACAACGTTAAAGTTCTAAAACACACAATCAGGTAGGTTTTGTGATTGATGTCTTTTTAATAGCAGTTAGCGCATTCTCTACCAAGATATCACTCAGTTTTGGCGTCTATTAGTACATATCATTTCGTAGTTAAAGTAGTTAATAAACGAATACAACAACTCTTGTTTTTGTTCTTTTTCTACTGCAACGGTTCAAACTCTTTGCTGAGGTTTGAAACCAACAATATTTTCAAACGGACAGCTTACAAGCGACAGCATAGTGCTGAATCTTATTACTTTATACCCGTCTATCATCCTACATAGGTCTCCTGGTGGTTCATTTACTACGTAATTTTTGTTCACGGGCCTGTAGTCTAAGTTTTGCGTTTGATGGTGGCGAGATGTCGAAAAGGTAGATTTTTTATAGAAACTAATAAAATCTACGTCTATTATTATTCAGTGGCGCTAACATTGCACTGACGATATAGTACACATAAATTATCATAAAACAGAAAACATAAAAAGTCTATGTTATGCCCGATCACATTATTCCAGTCCAGCGATCGAATCCAGCGCTGGATTGCTTACTGAAAAAATGTAAACAGGCACTGGAAAGCATCAAAATCCAGCGCTGGATTCGATCGCTGGACTGGAATAATGTAAATCGGGCATCAAAGATTTCTAATTATTTTGTTTCAGTTCATGAATCTGAAATAGTTCGTCAAATATTGAAAGTAGTTGGAAAATCGTAGTACATCTCATCTTGGTTATAGAGGTAGTATTTGAAAACATTATAATCTGACTTTCATCAAGTTTAAATTGAACGGGAGAACGAATGTGCTTCGTCTTCACGACTAAATTACTACGAAATTCATGCAAGCGTCTGCATTTTCTCAAAAGATGGTTGGGATTTGGTGTCTGCGCTTCGTGCATTGTCACTCCTTGTTAAATGACGTGGTGCGGTGGCACGTGGCAGCAACCCTAGACATTGCTATGAAGATAATATGATTTTCTTTCACGGGCTTTCTGGAGTGAATTATTTTAGACGCGCGGAGCATTTTTTGAGATGGGAAAAAATAATTGTAACGATAACCGACAACGGTACATTATGTATATTATCCTAGCAACGCTCCGCGGTTTTCCCCTCGTAGTCCCCGTTCCCGTTAGTTTCCCGGGATAAAAAGTAGCCTATATTTACTTTAAACTGTCATGTTTTGATATCTGTATGTTTGTTGTTCAGTCATGTCGTAACGTATAAATGGATTAGATTGAAATTAGGAACACATATTACAGCCTGGAAGTACACTTAGATTACATATTTATATATTCTTCGCGAGAAAGTTACGGGAACGGGAACAAAGCGGGTAAAACCGTAGGGCACTACTAGTCATTACATAAACTTCATTTCCGTCATAATTTCAATTCGTGTCATAAGAATCTGTTCCTATCAAAGAGTTTACATACACTACCTACGTATAGAGTTAGAACGAATAGTTTTAAACCGAAAGCACAGGTCTGATCGCTCTTGTCTTGTCAATCTTGTGAATGTGTCATACTTTTGTCGCGGCTCATCACTACGTTGCCATAGTTAACATACAGCTCATTTGCTTGTGACTGGTACAAAGGAACCGTGCGGTAAAACCTGATCTATTTAGTTATTCTTTATCTAAGGTTCCGATGTAATACAAACACGAATATCGTGATACAAAATTGTATACACAAGAAAGAAGAATATTACATTATGCTTTTAGAATGATAGTTACATCAGCATTCTACTTACATCAGAATGATCTTGGAAGATGCTTGGTGTTGTTATCATATTATACCCCGAGAGTATACATTTTTAAATTATCCTTTAACCTTTTGAAATCAGCAGGTATTCCCAGTGGAAATTCTCTGGTGGAAAAGTAGAATGCATATCTACATTGTAGCTTAACAAAAGAAAGGTAAATAATGTGAGAGTTTCTCGAGGTAAGCATTTTAATACGACGAAGTGATGTTACCCTGGTACTCGGGGGTTTAAATAGGGTAAGCGACTAAGCATCAAAATACAGCATAAAACATAACATTTGAAAAACATGTTGTAACACTCCGTCTAGTAAGACGTGTTTCGACCTCTGAACTAACAATTATGGTTATAATGTTGCTTTCTCATTTCTTTTTAATTTCGAGTAAGCGAGAGAGAGAAAGAAATTAGAGAGGCTTATTACTTTTGGCTAAATTTAGTCGACTGAATTTAGAAGCAAGTTAGAAGCAAGCAATCCTCGCTTTTCATTTAATTTTGATTCATCACCGAGTTTAGTATGGAAGCTTGCAGAATACTAATACACTTCACTGCATTCAGTAGCGACTAAAATCAGTCGGCTAAATGAAATTAGCCTTTTACGGTTGCTATAGTCGGCAGAACGGCAACTGTCATTACGGATCGGATTCGATTCCCATTAGCACCACTACCTTTTAGAAGTTGTGCGTAATTCCGCTAACTTAAAAACAGTGAAGGAATAACATCGTGAGGAAATCTGCTTGTCAGAGAAGAAATAACTCTTCAAAGACGCCTATACCCACCCTATGTACTTGGTTTGGGGGAAAACCGTGCCCCAGCATTGGGGCATCCTATGTTGAAGTGATGCCAATATCAAAGTTAAGACCATTTTATTGGCCAGACCCACTGGAGATATCGTCACCTTGGCAGGTAGAGAAATGGCTACATAGATATTTTTATGTGATTTATATTTGTAAAATGTATATAATTATCAATAAAACTATAATATGGTTAGGATAAGATCAACATAGCAACATATAGTAAAGTTATTGCTAAAAGCGATCCCTGGCAGGTCACCGTCGAGTCGACGAAAGGAAGATGATAGTATGTAAACAAAGAGCAATTATATTTTTTTTTTTTTTTTTTTTTTTATAGCATAGAGTGACGAGACGAGCAGGTCATGTGCCTGATGGTAAGCAACATGCCTGCCACATAACAGCACAGTAACACGCAGCTATTGAAACATGATAGTCCAAATCATTACCTAGCACTGCACTGCGCTCGTCACCCAGAGATCTAAGATATTATGTCTCTAAGCCCTGTAATTTCTCTGGAATCATTGCCCTTCAAACCGGAACACAGTAAAGTTTGCACATTACTGCGTAAGGTATTATATACCTTCTTCGATAAGTATTAATGACATAAGAAATAGTAATGGTATATTTATGTGATTCAGTAATTTCGCTGGAAAGATCTCCTTTTTTTACAACGAAACATTACTGTGGTGGAATAATTAGCAGTATTAAATAAATTATCTCCCAAGAAATCCACTAATTTCACAATAAACGTGGCCCACAATTAATTCCTCGCTTATATCCTCTGATAAGACCCGCTAAGCTCCAGGGATCCAGTTCCACAGTTATTGGGCTCAGACCACTTCCTTCATTACCGCCTAAAACGCCGTAGTTATATTCGCTTTTAGCCTTTATATTTTGTAACATTTATATTATTCGACAAGGCGAGTTAGCCAAAAATTATCATTTCCAATTTAAGAACAAAAAAGTGGCCAAGTGCGAGTTGGACTCGCCCATGAAGGGTTCCGGTGCAGCAAGTAACATAATATACATAGTACACATAGTTCTTGTAGTTCGTTGTAATGATCGAAGTTTTAATAATAGTATATTTATGACGTTCTAAAAAAACTACTCATCAGATCGAGTTCAAACCAATTTTCGTTGGTAGTTTGCATGGTAATGTACATCATATACTTTTTTTAGTTTTTTCATTATCTTACTTTAGAAGTTAGAGGGGGCCACACATATTTTACCACTTTGGAAGTGTCTCTCGCGCAAATTATTCAGTGTAGAAAAAAAAATTATTAGAAACCTCAACATCATTTTTTAAGACCTATCGATAGACACCAAACACGTGTAGGTTTGATGAAAAAAAATTGTTGAGTTTCAATTCTCAGTATAGGGGGCAACCCTAATTTTTCCTTTTTTATTTATCTTTTGTAAAAATCTTAATGCGGTTCACAGAATACGTCTACTTACCAAGTTTCAACAACAACAGTTCTCATAGTTTCGGCAAAAAGTGGTTTTGACATACGGACGGACGGACGGACGGACAGACAGACAGACAGACATGACGAATCTATAAGGGTTCCGTTTTTACGTTTTACGGAACCCTAAAAAACAGCTATCTCTATCTACTGTGAATTGAGTTGGCATTTTTCGGATAACGGTACGAGGAAGATGTACGCCTGATAGGAAGTAATACATTTAAAACACTGAAATAGACTCTTTACCTTGAGATAATAATGATTATCTCAATGCCCCGAACTTTCTCTGGCTTCCCTTCGAAACGGAATATAGTAAGGTTTGCACGTTAGTGCTTAGCGGTAGAGTAACTTGCAACGGTATGTATACTTTCCTAGACGACCTTTACGAAGTTTTCGCCTCAAAAATAAGAAAATTAATTTAAAAAACATATTTTATAAAACAGATATTTTTTAAAATCAAATGATAAAGTTACAATACGATTGTCAATTCTCATATTTGTCATAATAACAATACCACAGTTCATCAATAAGGAGCCACATTTTTGAAGTAGCAAATATATGATCATGAAAATATGATTTGGTATTACTGTCGCAGTATAATGGTACGAAGCCTATATTACGTCCTTACACATGAAATTGATTAATTGTCGTACTGGCCACTTTGATCTCAAATATCTCCTCTTTGGTTAGGAATTGCGATTTCAAATTTATACATTTACACATGATTTGTGATTTGAAAACCGTAATTCATTTGTTTTTTCCTCTATTGTTTTTTTCTTTCAGTCACTTAGGACTGGACTGGACTGGACTTTGGAAAACTTGAAATATCGCGTAATTTTGGTACGTTATTTTAATATTAATCTACGAATAGAAACCACTGACCCGAAGCATACATTTCAGACGAGCCTGTAATAAGGCCGTGGACAGGGGAGTAAAGCCACAGGCGGGAACCTAGTTCTCATACAAAACCGTGCCAAGAGTAAACGATGCAGCTCGGTAGCCAGTAAATATTCATAAGCACGATGCCAATGGGGTCGCCTCTCGTTTTTGTTACTTTTTTTAAAATTTGCTTCAACAACTTTTTGCGGACTAAGCTTCGACTACTGATAGTGATAGGCTTGATTATCTAGATTATCAGAATGACTCAGTTTCAGTTACTGATAGTGATAGGTTTGATAATGAAGCCAATCACTAAAGTAAGTAAGGACTGAAGTAAGAAATTCTGCAAAAGACCAGAGCTAATATCGTCTGGTTTTTGAAAAGGAATCGTACCTATATCAGTGTCAACTGATATAGGTTCCTCCTCAGTTGCCCAACTACCTACCAAACTTCGGGCTACCGCAGAAGGTGCAAGGCAGGGCCAAACCGCACCATTTGATTTCAACACTTGATCGAAGTTCACTAATGGACCATTTTTCTCGTTTCAAACGTCGAATTGTTACTTTAAATAACCAAATAATCTCGCAAAAGCGATTCGTTAAAAAACATAATGTTTTTTTTTTTTGTATAATTAAAGAGTGACGAGACGAGCAGGACATGTGCCTGGTGGTAAGCAACATGCCTGCCACATAACAGCACAATGATACACAGCTATTGTATAATGAAGAGCCCAAATCATTACCTAGCACTGCACTGCGCTCGTCACGCAGAGATCTAAGATATATATAAAAAAAAAAAATATATAAAAATTATTATATCTCTAAGCCCAGTAATTTCTCTGGAAACATTGCCCTTCAAACCGGAACACAGTAACGTTTCCACATTATTGCTTGGCGGTAGAATAACTGGCAAAGGTGTGGTACTTCCCCAGGCGGACTCTGCCAAGAGTCCTTCCTCTAATAAATGAAGTGAAGTGAAGTCAGTGAATGTGGAGGCACATTCACTCTATTTTTTTTTTGTCTGAGTGTATTTTAATACCGAAAGCTTCAAATTAAGTTCATACATACCTACCTTGTAAGGTAAGGGGTGTAAGGGGGAAGCGCTTAACATCTAGTTTCCCCAAATGTCAACCTCTCCTGCGCGCGGTACACCCTGCTGCCGACTAACGAGGCTCTGACGACCGAACCAATGGCGGTATATCCATTTAAAAGCCAGTCCTAAATTGACCTGGCCGGTGACGGGCAGCGGCGTCATCGGTGCAAAGGACTGGCTCCGCGGTCACCAACCCGCCTGCCAAGCGTGGTGACTATGGCAAATACCCCCCCCATATGATGGTCACAACAAAGAAACGGCCCCTAGTCCCCGGCGGCTCCGTTATTCCAGGCGCTGGTGGCAGCCTTGGTTCCGGCGGAGCATGGGGTGCTAAGAATCCCCGGCAGACGCCCCGCCACCAAACCCAACGACTCGACCTGGCAACGTACAACGCACGGACGCTGAGGGCTGACGAAAAGATTGTGGAGCTGGAAGAAGAAGTGGACAAGTTGCGCTGGGATATCATAGGGTTATCCGAAGTCCGTAGACAGGGCGAGGACAGAATAACCCTCGAATCCGGCAACTTGTTCTACTACCGGGAGGGAGATCAACAATCCCAAGGGGGTGTCGGGTTTATCATCCGCAAGTCTCTCGTCAACAACGTGTTAATGATCGAGAGTGTGTCGAGCAGGGTTGTATACCTTGTACTTAAAATAACCGACCGGTATTCATTGAAGGTCATACAGGTATACGCACCGACCTCGACACATCCCGACGAAGAGGTTGAGACCATGTATGAGGACATCTCCAAAGCCATACATGTCTCGCCAACACATTTCACAGTTGTGATGGGAGACTTCAACGCGAAACTAGGCAAACGTAGCGGTGATGAGTTGAGAGTGGGACAATTCGGATATGGGCAGCGGAACCCAAGAGGGCAACGTCTAGCTGATTTCTTGGAAAGGGAGAGCCTCTTTATGATGAACTCCTTTTTCAAGAAACAGCCACAACGAAAATGGACCTGGATTAGCCCAGATGGTTCCACAAAAAATGAGATCGACTTCATTATGACGACTAAACGGCAAATATTCAGCGATGTCTCTGTGATCAGTAGGGTTAAAACCGGCAGCGATCACCGTATTGTAAGAGGCACGCTGAATCTAAACATTAAGTTCGAAAGATCACGTCTA
The DNA here is from genome assembly GCA_963693475.1 of Ectropis crepuscularia. NCBI lineage: Eukaryota > Metazoa > Arthropoda > Insecta > Lepidoptera > Geometridae > Ectropis > Ectropis crepuscularia. Next base: position 7,470,843 of record OY856340.1, read on the forward strand.
ATGAAGTCCACGCTCCGACCAAATTATGCTCAAATCGAAGATCCCGACAACTTTCAACTCGAACTTCAAAATCGCTTCGAAGCCTTAGATGAATGCGTAACGGCGGATGAAATAAACGACAGGCTGGTGGAAACTGTTCAAGCAGTTGGCAGGGAATTTTATAAGAGCCGACGCCAGAATAGAACCCAAAAGCTCTCCGATCATACTCTGAATCTCATGGCGGTTAGGCGAGATATGCGATTGCAGTCTTCGGTCGACATGACGGTATACAGACGGCTCAATAGACAGATTTCTACTTGTGTGCGACGCGACATACGCTGCTTCAATACTTCGTGTATTGAAGAAGCGATCAAGCGGAATAAAGGCTCGAAAGTGTTCGCAAGAAATCTGTCTCTTGGGCAAAGTCAATTGACCAAATTGAAGACCGACAGTGGTAACGTCGTCTCGTCGAGGGCCGAGATTTTGGAGGAGATTGAGAGGTTCTATGAACAGTTATACACCTCTACGCAAACACGACCTGTCGTTAGCATGGCAAAAGACCCAAGAGCCAAGCTGACCCGACACTTTACCGAAGACATCCCGGAAGTCAGCCTGTATGAGATTAGGATGGCCCTCAAACAACTTAAGAACAACAAGGCACCTGGCGACGACGGAATTACGACTGAGCTTCTGAGAGCGGGTGGAAAACCGGTACTTAAAGTCCTCCAGAAGCTGTTCGACTCCGTCATACTTGACGGTAATACGCCAGAAGCGTGGAGCAGAAGTGTGGTGGTGCTCTTCTTCAAAAAAGGTGACAACACCTTGTTGAAGAACTACAGACCCATCTCACTTCTGAGCCACGTTTATAAGTTGTTTTCGAGGGTAATCACGAATCGTCTCACACGCAGGTTTGACGACTTCCAGCCACCCGAACAAGCCGGTTTCCGAAAAGGCTATAGTACCGTAGACCACATACATACGCTTCGGCAGATTATACAGAAAACCGAGGAGTATAATCGGCCACTATGTATAGCGTATGTGGACTATGAGAAAGCCTTCGATTCCATCGAGACCTGGGCAGTGCTTCAGTCTCTCCAGCGATGCCGCATGGACTATCGCTATATCGAAGTGTTGAGGTGCATTTACAGCAAAGCCACAATGTCTGTCCGATTACAGGACCAGTGCACAAAACATATCCGGCTACAGAAAGGCGTGAGACAGGGAGATGTCATATCTCCGAAACTGTTCACTGCCGCGCTGGAAGATGTTTTCAAGCTACTGGACTGGAACGGACATGGCATCAATATCAACGGCGAATGCATCACTCACCTTCGGTTTGCCGACGATATAGTCATTGTGGCGGAGTCGATGGAGGACCTCGGTGCTATGCTCAGGGACCTCAGTAGAGTATCCCAACAGGTAGGTTTGAGGATGAATATGGACAAGACGAAGGTCATGTCAAATGTTCATGTCTCACCTGTACCGGTTATTGTTGGGAATACCACACTCGAAGTTGTTGACGAATACGTCTACCTGGGTCAAAAGATCCGATTGGGTAGATCCAACTTCGACAAAGAGGTCCAGCGAAGGATCCAACTCGGATGGGCAGCGTTCGGGAAACTACGGCACATCTTGGAGTCCAAAATACCCAAATGCTTGAAGACGAAAGTCTTCAATCAGTGCGTGTTGCCAGTGATGACTTATGGAACTGAGACGTGGTCCTTAACTGTGGGCCTCATAACAAAGCTCAAAGTCACACAGCGAGCTATGGAGCGAGCTATGCTCGGAGTCTCTTTGCGCGACAGAATCCGTAATGAGGATATTCGCAAAAGAACGAAAGTAGCCGACGTAGCTCGAAGAGTAGCTAAGCTGAAGTGGCAATGGGCAGGCCACATCGCTCGCAGAACTGACAACCGATGGGGAAGAAAGGTTCTCGAGTGGCGACCACGAACCGGAAGACGCAGTGTTGGACGGCCTCCCACTAGATGGACAGATGACCTCACGAAGGTCGCTGGAAACCGCTGGTTGCAGGTTGCGCAGGACCGTTCGTTGTGGAAATCTAGGGGGGAGGCCTATGTCCAGCAGTGGACGTCTTACGGCTGATGATGATGATGATGATACCTACCTTATTGTTTTGTCTAACTTCATCACCGACATTATCGACTTAGGAAAAGTTTTTTCATCAAATGTTAGCAAAAGTGGCAAACGCCGTTTACGAGGGCAAGTTTTTGCGCAGCCTGCAGCAAACATGCCCAAACTACTTGATCCTTTTTATCAATTTGCTCTGTATCTTTCCGCTTTGGGTTAAATTATCTATATAGATAGATAATGCGGATAAAACTAAAGACAAGGGATTTTCAATACAGCTGTGCTGGTAAAGTGTGAATTGTCTACCAATATTTATAAAGATATACTCTATAAATCATGATATATCTTTACAAGCAATGCCTAAGTAGAATGTGCTAGGCACGACACGTCTAACACACGGTTCATCGCTAAACTATTTCGAAATAAAACAGCGTTACACGCTTTGGTTTTGAGTTTTGACGATAGAATACGTTTTTAAATTTAATAGATAATGGTGGGCTTAAACGCTAGTAGTTATAATGATAACACATAATAGCTAGCCATGTCCTTTGAGGATAAGAATAGTTGGTCTGAGACTCTTAGGCCAATTGTCCACGTAGCTGCACGACATCCGCACGATTTCGACAATTGTCGGATGCAAGACGAATGCTTGCATCTTGCGTACAAATAATGAAGGCTGTGTCCACGAAACGACAACGACACGACAGCCGCACGTCTTGCGTTTGTTCGTAGGATGCATGCATTCGAAAAAAAGACGCGTGCGTGGACAGTAGGCCTTAGACCACGCTGTCGCATCACATTTCGAACAAAAACTCCACAGGTTGAACAAATGAATATTTCAAATTCATAATTTTGCTGTGCCGCCAACACTTTCTGAAACGCAATGAAAAAAATATCAGACATCTAATCTAAAACTTTTGAACAATAAATTCAAATTCGGGATCAATAATTTAAATTCCCTGCGCTACTTCCCTCGACGCGTGCGATAAACTAATTAAAATATATTCACACGTTGTTTTGTGGAGTCCTTAATTTGGGGGAGTGAACCAATTAATGTTGGGTAAAAGTTTCACGCTAATGAGTCTAAACTTGCACATGCGAGTCACAATTTAAAATTCCTTTAAATTTTTAGTAAACTTGACAAGAAATAGTAAAATGAATTCACGACTTTTGATGACATGCAAACTCATACGAGGCATTGAATGGAGAAGTTTTTGACACAGCGAGCGCGATCCATAACATAAAACAGTTTTGGTAATATAATAAGTTTTATGCGCATAAGTCCCGCCTTTGACCACCAACTAGAGCCAGATGGCAAGCGACAGTGTGGTCGAAAATGATGCACTCTGACCTTGAAAATGATATCTTTCAGGTAATAACTGAAGCTCTATATTTTTTTGACTTTTAGAGGTTTACACTTGACTGCCATTTCGTCTGATATTAAGCGACGAGGCTTACCTAAAAGAAACTGATTTACCCTCCATTTGAAGGCACCACGATCGTAGCCATCGGGAAAACCCCTCTCAAGCATCGCATTCCACAGTCTAGATGTTCTAATCACAACGTAGTGTCAACCCTTTGTTTTTATATTAGTATGTCATATAGATCAAAATGACACTTTTATTTCATGAAGGAAAGAATTCAATGCCTACCTTAAATCAAATCCAAGAACTTTAGCGCAAAGTGCTATCCGAAAAGATATTATCGTTGAAAAATTAAAATGTATGAGATTCCTTAATCTCGTTTTAGTTCGTTACTTCGTTGAAACTTTGTTCAATAACTTAGGATTTCGGAGACAGTTGGGATCTAGCCAGATGGCGGACTCTGGAACTATAGAAATTTCTTTTAAATTTTCAGCCCCTTTAATACCACATTCTAATGAACGAAAAATAACAGAAGCAGGCTAAACCGGAAGAACCGTTATGCTCACATTTTGTAATTTTTTTCATGACTGGACCAAACCAAAACTCTTATAACAACAATCCTGGTTACCTAAAATATCTACCTGATTTGATGAGTTACGCTGTCGTGTACGTAACAGCCGATTCATTTGTCGCGATTTCAGTTGACCTTGACTAAATTGCCAGAGAATGCCCAGAGTCCTGGCAGAGGGGCCGTAAATTGAGCTGTTTATGAATAGATAGTAGAATGAAATGACGACAGAATAGATAAATGAATAGATACTCATTATTGTACTTTTACATACCAAAACAAAAACTGAAATACATGCAAAGAAAACAATTTTATTTTAATTGTGCTACAATCCGCGGCCATAACACTGACAGCGATATCTACCTTTGGATGGAGATAGATTAAGAGAGTTTTAAAAAGCACAATGTACATATATGTGAGTAGTTACAAAATTAAACAATCCTACTTATATTTCTTACTAGCTGAATCGTGCGCGCGTTGCTACGCCATTTATCGAAAATTGGTCGTATCAATTCTAATCTAGACCAAATTTGGTTACCTTAGATTCTAATGTCGCAACCTTATAAAAGATAGGCACATCCTGTCACGCAACGAAAGCTCCCAAAAAGCAATATTTTTTCCCGTTTTTGTTACATTTTTCATTCATACTCCGCTCCTGTTGATAGTAGCATCATGTTATATAGCCTGTAGCCTTCCTCAATAAATGGACTATCCAACAGAAAAATAACTTTTCAATTCGTACCAGTAGTTCCCGAGATCCTTGCGTTCAAACAAACAAACTCTTCAGCTTTATAATATTAGTATAGATGCAAAAATTTAGATTTTTTGGATGTTCCTGATAACGGCTGAACGGATCGGGTTGAAATTTGGAGCACAGTTAGATCATAGTCTCGAATAGCACAGACTTTTTATCACGCGAAAATATCGAGAACGGGAATTGCGCGGGCCGCAGCCAGTAGATGTTTAATGTTTCGAGCACAGAACAGAAATCAAGTAGAAGGCTCGTAGCTGAATCTCACTAGGAAAACCACCGTATCACGTTTGCACACAAACGTGGTTTTGATATATTTTAAACACATTGAAACAATGCAAGTGATTTGTCCCATAGTGACGAACCTAAAATGATGTATTGCATTTAGTTACGTACTCAAAAATGAACCCTATTGCTAAACACAATAAATCTGTTATTGTCAACTATTCAAAATGTTGTTACGACTTTCTTGGATAACTCAATTTTATCTAATTACAGAAAAAAGTACCGTATCCTGAATGTGACTAAGTCGCTTATTTTGTACCATAATCAGGTCTTTTAGGGCGTATCGAATACATCAGTGCTACGAACTTTCTAAACTCAACCTTAGTAGAATACAATAAGGTGGTAACTATTATCATCTTTCAAAAATGTAAGTTGTTTTCACTAGTGCGCACTAGATGTCACTAATTGTAAGATTAGTGACATCTAGTGCTCACTAGTTCTGCTACTTCATACTAGATGGCACTTTATGTAATTTATGCAACTATGAACGCTACCTTCTTTAAAATAAGGGATTCGTAAATATAAGCCGGTTGTGCTAATAGTGATAAGACACTGCTGTTACATTTTCATTAAATTATCGATATTACGTTATTCAGTTTACGTCCCTATCGTATAATTTAATCATAATATTATGATTAAATTTGTTCATGTACCATCTTAATTTTATTAACTATAGAGTGTAGCGTAACAGAGTTTTGTAAAAGAAAGTAATTACTAGGAAGAAACTACAAAAATACTCGGAGGAAACTAAATAAATATCTTAAGTCAATAAAGTAATTATGAAATTGGTCTTGGCAAGTAGCACTAAAATTTGTATTTTAGTCGAATGATATTTTTCTTGAGTGAGGTAAAGATAAATAAATATAGGTGAAACATTTACACACAACACCATCTGACGCTAAACTAAGCTAAGCTTGTAATATGGCGGCCAGATAGCTGTTAAACAATGTAAGAAAATTGTTATTTTCTTTGAGGGACGACCTTGTCATTTAAGTTGTTGTCAGTAAAAATTCAAGATATTTTAATAACCATGAATAGAAACTTTTTTCGAGGAGTAGAAGCCGCTGAATTTATGTGGAAATTATCATAACATTTTATGTGGAAAACACTATGATATGAGGTTAAAGGTATGATTACAGGATTTTAGGTTTTTATAAAATGAACCATAGCCAAAATGGGGGTTTAATGTAAGAAATAAACATGCATACACGAAAACATATAATTATTTTTGTCGGTATTGCTGTTTCGTCTATGTACCTATTTCCTTTTTTTATTATAAAATCGCTGTCTAAAAAGTGCTCAGAGCAAATCGTGCTTGTTTTGGAAGGAAACCAATTTTGCCTTCCTGTAGCTTCTATCCATTTCTCCTTAACAACGGGACTTTTAGGAAAACTGAAATGATAAAATGTACTTTTTTCAAATAAAACGTTAAATTATTCAAATACTAAATAATAAAAGATAATATATTTTGTTCACACAACTATACAAGTTAGAAATATCGATATTAGCAATTTCAACAGCTTGCGTCCCATCATTTACTGAGTAGCGCTACTGAGTAGCGCTACTCGCATGCATAGAATGATCGAGAATATCACATATAGTTTGAATTAAAATGGACCTTATTTCAATGACTTTAAAGTTGACTTCATTTAAATCATTTCTCTCTTTAAGCTAATATTAATTTATTTTCACAATAAAATCAAAATTAAATAAAATAGGACTTACCGATGGTACGATATGCCTCCTTTGGATAAAGTTTTGGCAGGGCTATCGTTTTTACACTCAATAACTATGCTAATGCACAATATGGCATGACCGCTTACTTTTTATTCAAAATCGCGGATTCAGGAGTACTGCAGTAGTGGCAGAGCACGACTAAGTATTCGGAAGTGGGCGTACTCTCAAAGTATGCGGAGATTGCGCTTACTTAGTACTACGACTGCCCCGCCTACTTGCTACTTCTTCTTGATTTCTGTTCTGTGGTTTCGAGCATAAAAAATAAAATGAGTCTATTTTCGCTTAACACGCCTAAAAGCCATTATTAAACTTGACTAAATTTAGGGAATAAATTCAGAAGAAAAGTCAGTCGACTGAATTCTGAAGCAAAGTTAGAAGTCAACAATTTTTCCAGAGAAATTACAGGGCTTAGAGATATAACAACTTGATCTCTGGGTGACGAGCGCAGTGCAGTGTTAGGTAATGATTCGGACTCTTCATGTTCCGATAGCTGCGTGTCACTGTGCTGTTATGTGACAGGCTTGTTGCTTACCATCAGGCACATGTTCTATTCGTCTCGTCACTCTTTATTTAAAAAAAAAACTCTCTTCTGAATTCAGTATTCAGTATGCTAGCTTACTGTACATATATTATTACGCTTTAAATTTAGCCAAGTGAAATAAATAAAGCTTTATTTAGTCTGTGTGGTATTTGTCAAAATATCGTACAGGTTTTATTTTAAACCAGGGAGCGGTGTTCGGTGCCGTTATTGCGTTTCTGCACCTGCGTCCACTCGCGACACGGCGGTCTTGAAGTATTCGACATCGAAATATTGAATCCGGATATAAAAGCCACCAACTTTACGTAGATTTTTCATGTAGCAGAAACAGCCCACTAAATTGTCCCTCAGCTGGGAATCGGGGCCTTCTCTCGCAAGGCCATAATCCACCACGCTGGCGCAGTGCGGCTGGGCGGATGAATGTCTTCGTTTTTTTTTAAACATGACGGTTTTCTGCTGATTTTTTGTGCCCAGTGGTGATGAGAGAGTGGTATAATAGCACAAAGAAAAATACATTAAGGAGCAAGCGAGATTCAAACCTACCATCTCACAATTGTAAATCAAACGTTCTAGCTACTAGGCTGCTACGACTCTCTGATGTAATTTTTTTATTGTTTTGTTGCGCAAGTTGCACAAGTATTTGCAATCGTGCACGAAGCCAAAGCTGACATTTCCATTACTCGCGCCTCCCTCCCATAGCACAGGAGTGTTACAGGCTTACAGGGCACGTATTTGATAAGGAATGAGAAAGGTAAAGAATAACGGCTCTGAAAAAGACCTGTAAATAGATACTTCGAACTCTCCTCAGGCTCACCAGGACTCATTCCATTTATACTACGTTTCTTAGAAAGCTTCCAAGTTCGAGATGGGAATCCGTAATTACTAGTAGTTAAGTATATTACCAACTTTTCCTTTCACTTGTAAAAGACGAAATTGTACGACGTAACTTGTGTACAATACTTAACATGTGCGGGAAATTTCAGGTAAAAAAAGTAATAGCAAATTATCTCATTGGCCCCAGTAGTTTTTATGATTAGAACATAATTGAAATATTTTATTACAATGTATCAATTCCTGTGCTTACTTCGAAGTTATTTCAACAGGCTATATATTATCATATTGTTGGTATTGTTACTATTGGTATTGTTATTGTTACATAATATTAATTAACACTGTTGAGGCACTAAGCCAAAGGTATTTTAAAAAATACTAGCGATACGCCCCGACTTGGCCCTTGGCACACATATAGCCTATAACATTCAGGGATCACGTACATATCTAACAGTGAACGATTTTTTAAAATCGGTTTATTAGTTCCTCAGATTATCGCGATCATACAAATAAACACTTCAGCTTTATAATATTAGTATAGAAGTGAGGCATCCCAGATAAATTAAACAAAAGCACGTAAAATCTTTACAATAAGAACCATTAAGAAACAAAAAGAAAATGTCTTCAACCAACAAAAACATTCAAGTAAATTTTTATACAAAACACAATATCCAGTTCTGTACACAAATTAGGCTTTACAAATACCGAATTTGCGAAGAATTTTGATTGTCCGACCTAATCTCATCTAAGCACCGAGCTTAGATGTAACAGACCGTAAAAGCTTGTCTAAATAACTCCCAAAAGTCTGTAATCAGAGATACTTTTGCGGAGTTCTGGGGATCTTAGGCCGCATTTTATCTGTCTATAGTTTACATACTTGCTTGCGGCTACGACCCTCATGTTTTAAGTTTACACACGCACCAACATATATTAACATAGCAGTGTACCATACCGATATGAAAAGACGTAATTCCGATTTTAGACATGCTACAAACCCTTTATTATAATACAAGCAATGCCCGCAGTATTTCTCGCGTAGTTCCTGTTCCTGCATTTTTTCCAGACTATAATCTAACTGTAACCCAAATTTCAACCCGATCCTTTGATACGTTCCGACGCGATTGAGTAACAAACATAAAAAAATAGGCATTTATAATATTAGTAGTGTTGGTAAAAAAATATTCTCACCGCACCATCTAGACTTCAAATTTTGTAGTGGTAGGACTCTTGGCAGAGTCCCCCTGGGTAAGTACCTACCACACCTTTGCCAGTTATTCTACCGCCAAGCAGTAATGTGCAAACTTTATTGTGTTCCGTTTTGAAGGGCAACGTTTCAGAGAAATGACTGGGCTTAGAGATATAACATCTTAGATCTCTGGCTGACGAGCGCAGTGCAGTGCTAGGTGATGATTTGGACTCTTTATGTTCCAATAGCTGCGTGTCACTGTGCTGTTATGTGGCAGGCATGTTGCTTACCATCAGGCACATGTCCTGCTAGGCTCGTCACTCTTTATTTAAAAAAATAATAATTTGGCACTGTTGTTTGTACAATGGTACCAAAAATAATAAATGCGTGAACAAACCATAATTAAACGTTTTTGTCATTTCAAAGCTATAAAATATTATTTTTTGTTTCAACTATGAAGTAAATGAAAATCTTACAAACAGTCACAGGTATCAGATAGTATAAATATAACTACATAGAAGGAAAAAAAATACATATACAAAACTAGCACACATCTTCATCGCCACAGAAGAAATCACTACGGATTGACTTCAACATCAATCGCCCCTGACCTCTTCCTCGGCGCGGATTGCCCTTGACCCTATCCTTTCCTCGATCACGTCTTCACGTCCCCTCATCAGCTCGTTTCCGAAACAATGGGCCGAGGGGCTGCACGAATGACAGGGCCATTCATATGCATATCCAGCAGGCTATTTGGGCCGTGCCCCACTGAGTGAATACACTTCCGCAATGGAAATACCGAGGTTTTGCTGATTTCGTTTCGGATTGCGATGGAAATCTTTTTGGTACATTTTTGTAGGTCGCTGTGGTGGATATTGTATCACTGATAGCCGAGAGTATAAAAAATGGTAACAGTTTTTTATACTTCTTATTTATTTGTTTTTAATCGGTTTAGAATAAAAAAATAACCTGTTCCCACCTTTGGGATGGATCGGCTATGTATCAGCTGGAGGCTCTGGAATCGATCGATAGATGTGACAAACGGCTCATAGGAAGGGCATCCTTGTGCTGAAAAGACTTCAAAATCTTGAACATCGCCGAAAAATTGCTAGTTTGTCGGTTTTTAGCAGGTACATTTAGGAGAGTTTGCGACTGGTCTATAAGTATATGATCTGATTCCACCTTGGCCTTTTTTCTATAGGACCAGTCCTCCACAGTGTCATCCACCAAACCACACTTGGCCAGCGTGGTGGATTATGGTCTTAACTCTCTCCTTGCGACAGAAGGCCCCGAGTACCAGTAGCGGGAATATTTAGTGGGCTGCTTATGCTACATCGATAACGTGAATTAAAATCAAAACTTAATTCATTACTATTAAAAAAAAACGCAAAAAACATTCATTGACAACTACGATGCATAGCTGAAACTGTTGCAATCAGAGCTACGGAATTATTAGCATGACGGATTGTGGAAATGTCGCTTCAATTTTCCTCGTCGCTTAAAAGCCGGGTCACACAGAGGCGATCCGATAGCGATAGCGATCCGATAGCGATAGCAATCCGCCCGCTTGCTGTGTGTCAGATTGCATACAAATTCGAACATTACAAAAAATCCCGTCTCGGATCGCTATCTATCGCTATCGCTATCGGATCGCCTCTGTGTGACCCGGCCTTAAATGTTTCCCGATGAAAAACTAATGTCAGAATATTTACACAAAGAACAGGAAAATGAGACGAAATTTCACATCTGAAGAACTTCCTTCAAGTACATACTAACTTGCTAACCTAATAACTCAAAGGTTAGTAATAGTTAAGTTTTTTTCTTGAGACGATATTAAAATTAACTTTGAGACGTAATTATGTATTTGCAGTGAAAAAGTACGGCAACAAGGACACATTTCAGTTGCATTAAGTAAAATTTTCTACATTTCTTATTTTATTTGTATTAGCAGACCTATTTCACAGGTCTTTAAAACTGTGATAGCGTAAACAACCGAGACGCTTTTGTCTGTCGATAGTATTATTCAGTTTAAGTACTCACTTGAATGATAATTATTATAAAATGTTCCAACAAATCGAGACAAATTGAACGTGACCTTACCATCTGATATTCGAGTGTGTCGACTCTTTGACTTTCGTTAAATATTACTCAGGCTTTATCGGCAATTTTTATTGAAGATACTTTAGTATAATAACGGTTTTATAAGTACTAAAAAGCGTTCTAACAGAACGATTATCCTTCAAAAGGTTGCTTTTACCAGAATTGAAAAGTAAGTTAATATAAAACAAACTTAATTCGAATCTTGTACCCCAGATGGAACAAATTACGTCATCATCATTTTCAGCCTTTTACTGTCCAATGTTGTCTGTGACTGACTGGAAGCACACCACTGAGCTCGGTCGACAGCTCTCTGATCAAAAAATATTCGAGCACTGCACGGTCTCAATTTTACCATAAGGAAAACATGGATCCTAATAATGTTACGGCACATAAAAATAAATTGATTATATTGCCGAAATGCAAAGGACTAGGTGTGTGGTATATAGGTACTGGTTCCTATTTTGTTCATAACAGGGAATTTATATATATTTTAGGGATGGGCCGAAATTCGTTTTACATTCGGTTTAACCGAAATTCGGCAGCTTGAACCGAACTTCGTCATTCGGCCGAATTTCGGTTAAAATGCCGAACATTCTGCACTAAATATACTTGCACGTTCATAATAGAAATTAATGAAAAAACATATCTGTAGTAACAGAGATATAAAATAAGTCTGATATACTCATAGTCATTTATTTGAATTAGAAAAAGTAATCATATGTGATGAACATAAAACTTAAATTGGTCTTTTAACTGTTTGTTTCTTTATAAAATGTCCAAACACTTGATTTTTTTCCAGTCATCTTCAAAACATAGTAACAAACAAATAATGATAAAATCTATCAATCAAACCTTACGTAAAAACAATTAATTTAATTTGCGTAATGTAAATATAGCACGTGACAAGCCGGTGAAGTCTTTACAAATGACTAGCTGGCTACCGGCCCCGCGGGGAAGCGCGGAGCGCGAGCGGGGCACATCTAGCAATATTTGCAGCAAGTACCTACGTAAACAAGTCACAACACGAAAAAGCGCGGCGAAATTGAACCGAAGTTCGGCCGAACTTCGGCCGAATTTTTCATGTTTACCGAATGTTCGGCCGAAGTTCGTATTCGGTTCAAACCACATTCGGCCCATCCCTAATATATTTATTATTTAAATATTTATATTTACAATTTAAGCCTTTAAACCTTAATTGCCAATTCAATCCGTATTATCAGTACGTTTGAGGTGATTTCAAATCGAACTCATAGTTAATTAAGAGGGAGATTAGTGTGACACGGAATTAAATAATAAATCGAGATATCCATATGAATCAGTGTCTCGTCGGTCCCGCTAGATTAATGGGAACAACGTGGTTCAATTTTATTTCTAATTTCTTTTTTTAAATAGTTTGGCCTATTGATAAACGTGTGTTCCCAGTTAAGTAACTTTATCATTTAAGAACCGATTTTTGCCATTTAGTATCGTCAGTATCGTCCTACCAACTGACGTAGTCAGTATAGGTATCATATGTATTTACAAACTGGAAAATAACTTTTGCGTAAAGTATATTTAGTTATAAATGAACTATCGTATAACAGAGTATGATTAAAACAGAAAATGTATACCAATACTTATTTACTTACAGAACCGAATCAAATTATTCATTGAACATTTTAAAGCAACTCTGAACAATTTAAATATAATCTAAACTTTGGTGATTAACTTCAGCAATTGCAAAAAAATGCAAATGACGATCAAATTAGCGAACTGCAGAGATTATATTTAAGACTAACAAGTGGACCATTTAACTTTAAGACAAGACGTTTTTTTTTGTATGGGAAATTGGGCTCGACCTAGACCAATTAATTGTATGGCTTTTTTTCGCCCTAACGAGTTTGTTGATATAACTTTTAATGTTACACATAAATGACCTTACTCGTTGATCTTGCATCTGACTATTTTCTCTGAGCAAAACGGGGACACATAACTACGCCTCCGACACAAACAAAACAATTTACACGCTTAATTCTACGGCAGTGTCGTCCAGTAAACCTCCTTTTCCTTGAGCTGACTTTATCGTCATGGTTGGGGGAGCGCCGTAGAGACTGGACATTAATCTATATGTCATAATAACATGTTGATATTAGGCCTTGGTAGTGCAAGGGCCAATGGCTTTAAACGTCGTTGTACTTTATATAGAAAACAGTTCTGTAATTTTAACTAGACAGTGAAGCATTCAGTTAATTCTCACGGCTTCGTCTTATTGTTTAAATCTACCTGTATCACTTGAGCTTTATCCCAGTTTGATAGATAATGAAGACCCATTTTGTTACGCAACCAACTAAACGTTTGCCACATTTGTCTAAAGGCCGGTTTGCATTTTGATTATTGCGAGTGTGAGTGCGAGTGTGAGTGCGAGTGACTGATTACTATGCACTCGCAATAATCAATCGGTGTCCACACGTGTTTGCTACCAATCACTCAACACCTGCACTACTCACTCGCACGCGTACTAATCAAAATGAAAACAGGCCTTAAGACAAACCTTGGACAAAACACATTCTTCCCTTGACCTTGATCTTACTTTAAGTCAAACAATCAATAGCGGACACAAGTGTAAGCACCGCTCCGTCTTCTTGCTTTACAGAAATGGACCTCATCTTGACATAAATGACGTCGTTCCATTTTGACATGGCCAAGAGCCTAACAACTTATCATCATTGTGATATGTGATTACTGTTTCCGGTCACGAATGGAGATGTGAACGCAAAAACAATGATTGGCGGTTGCTAACAAGATGCTAAGTGGATACAACTATACTTTTTATCAAAGTTAAAATTGATTCCCTTTCCGTGGGCTGCTTTGGAGAGAGGCAAGCGGCAACTGGAGAGGTAAGCGTGTGTCTATTTTAGATTATAGTGTAATGTATTCAATAAGGTGACGATGAACGAGAAACAGTTACCTAATAGTAAGTACATGCCGTAACCCAATTCCAGCTATCTCAAATAATAATCATTGGACGCAGTAGCATAACTTCGGTTGTAAGAAGCTTTGTTTGATCATAGTTTTGCTATGTGACAAATGATTTACCAACAAAATTGCAGAAGAATAAAACATTACTTCGAAGTCCAAAACATTGTTTAAGTAGTTTCAAAATATTATTTAAGCATAATTGTGTAACTTTGAGTTAGACTTTTCCAATAACACATTTGGAGAATATCTATTCTGACTTGTATTCACTCAGTATTATAACAATTTATTAGCTTGCGTAAGTCTACTACTAAATGTTCCGAATGTTGCGGTAAGTTACTTTTGAAAGAAACGCGATCGCTACAAAGAATTTCCTTTACAGAGGTAATTTAGATAGTGATATAGATATAAGTTATTCGCTGTATTAAATGAGATTCAGATCTGACGATTTGAATAATAGAGGGAGTTCAAGATAGATTCATCACAATGAAATAAACGTATATTCCAGAAAAAGCCAGTCGAAAAGCGGGAAAAACAAGGCACGAAAATTAATCTACAAAGATGACGATGACCATGATAAATCTTACCAAAATTGCACACAAAACAGCAACGAAATCAGGAGACAATTTACTAGGCCGCCGAGGAAAAGAGCCATCTTTTTGTCCCGCGACAACAAAAGATTATGTAAAGGGATTCATTAACATTAATAAGCGTGGCCGCCGTCCCCAAACAATGCCCGGTAATAACTTACCGCAAACACAAGCGAATTTTGAATTACAAGCTATTTCGGATGTTATTGCTTCCAATTTAGAGACTTGTACTAGATCGAATCGTAGTGAATAAGATTTGAATAGGCACGTGTGATACATTTGAAACAAGGTCAACAGTTTTCATAATAACTTTGACACCAATTAAAGCTAAAAACAAACAGAACATGTCAACATTGTAACAAATAAAGTAGCCAAGTGCGAGTTGGACTCGCCCATGAAGGGTTCCGTTCCAGCAAGTAACATAATTTACATAGTACACATAGTTCTTGTAGTTCGTTGTAACTTTGATCGAAGTTTTAATAATAGTGTATTTATGACGTACTAAAAAAAAACTACTCATCAGATCGAGTTCAAACTAATTTTCGTTGGTAGTTTCCATGGTAATGTACATCATACATTTTTTTTAGTTTTTTCATTATCTTACTTTAGAAGTTAGAGGGGGGGGGGACACACATTTTACCACTTTGGAAGCGTCTCTCGCGCAAGTTATTCAGTGTAGACAAAAATTATATTAGAAACCTCAACATCATTTTTTAAGACCTATCGATAGACACCCCACACGTGTAGGTTTGATGAAAAAAAAATTTTTGAGCTTCAGTTCTCAGTATGGGGAACACCCCTAATTTTTGTTTTTTTTAAAAACTTTTGTAAAAATCTTAATGCGGTTCACAGAATACATCTACTTACCAAGTTTCAACATTGTAGTTTTCATAGTTTCGGCAAAAAGTGGCTGTGACATACGGACGGACAGACAGACATGACGAATCTATAAGGGTTCCGTTTTTACGTTTTACGGAACCCTAAAAACGCTTTAAATAAAATGTTTTAATAAAATTGGTTCCTTCGTTTATGAGCTACGTAGCCACAGACAGAGATGTCAAAACTAATGGCACCCCTATTTACATTGGAGTTTTTAAATACAATCACACAATCGTAAACGTTTCTCTGATATAAACCTTTTCTTTATTTCAGGACCTTTTCACGAAACAAATCAATTGAACAAATTTCATCCACTTTAAGAAGTGTAAAACTTGCGAGAGGCAGTTCTCTTTTTTTACCACTTTTAAGCATGCCTGCTGAATCAGTACACTGCAGATGTACCTAGGCAGCGGTGTTCCATGAGGCCTCTAGGGAATTCATCCAATTCGAGCCCTTTAAAATCATTCCGTTACGTACCGAAAAGTCCAATCCATTCGTACCGAATCTGCCGAATCTTTTGATCTTCCTTTCGTTAAAGAAGTAACTTACCCGTATACGTGACCTACTGATCTCTTTAATGGGAACGATCAGAATTGTGTATGGCATTGAAAAACAACTCAGAGCATGAGCAATTAATATTAATTTTTGAAGCCTTTTCCGATTGAACAGTTTTTCAAGCGATTTCTAAAAGGGAGAAGGTTCTGGGTCTGGTATTATTTGAACTAGCGAAAACCATATTGTCAGTCTTTCTAGGCTGATCATGAATAGTCGTGTCAATAAAAACAAGTTTTCTTATTCAAATAATAAGAATATTATTTTCATGGCACACTTTCAACACGAAATAGGGGTCGCTTATGAAATATTCACAAAATGATAACTGACTTACGAAAATGCTGTCTGAATGAAAAACCGTACTTATTAGATATTCAACACGTTCGCGGAATTCCTATCTTTATTTAAGACTGTTTGTACGTGCGTTTACTGAATTGTAGGGTAACGAATTTGTAATATTTGTTTAGAATTTGGTGTGACTTAATTCGATTATGTTTTACATAGAAATTATTTTTTTCTGTTAGCAAAAGAAAGTTATTGTGTACAAGTTCTTACATTCGTTTCGTTGTGTACAACTTAAATACCTATAGTTTTAAGATGTCATAGTTGTTAACTACTACGGTATTATGATACCATTGTCTTAGCTACACGGTGAACCACGTTCCCGATATTTCGATAGATGCGGTCGCATGCATCATATCTACGGGTCAGTTGTTGTACCGTGAACATGGTGTATCGTAAAAACGGAGTCACTCCACCAATAGGTCAATACTAATGTACTTACCAACTAACTTAAATAATAGTATTTCCCGTGATTTAGGAATAATATGGGAAAAGATTTTTACTAACCCGACAAACACATTCCCGAGATTAATTAACACGCTAAACAAAAAATAATATATTAAAACTAGCGCCCCATTCCGGCTGCGCTCGGATATTGTCATTTAAAGACTACTAGCTGACCCCGCAAACGTTGTTTTGCCATATAAATAAAGGTATGATAAAATAGCTAGTAGCCGATTCTCAGACCTACTGAATATGCATATAAATTTTGGTTAAAATCAGTAAAGCCGTTTCGGAGGAGTAAGGAAACAAACACTGTGACACGAGAATTTTATATATAAGATTAATCGAAATAAAAACTATCCTATATCTCAAGTTGGACCAGACTTCTCGCGGTGTGCCAATTTAATTTAAAATCAGTTAAGTAGTTTAGGAATCCATCGCGGACAAACATCGTGACAGGAGATTTATATATCATAAGATAAATCTCTTTAGTTTTATATATTGGTACATATGTCCATACACCTGTACCATACTCAATAACTGTGTCAAAATTCACATCAACTATTCTATAAATGTATAGATTCGGTTTTTCACACAGAATTCATATCGCCACCAGCCAACGGCACCGAATCTATACATCACAACTTTACTGACAGTTATGTGCCATCGCGCGATAGTCGATCGTCGAGCTTTTGAAGAAATATCTGACTAAAATATGAACAATTCGGAGCGAGTTTTGATGTGAAAATATAAATTACGTGACTTTTTTGGCGAAAAAGGTCACACCAATACCATAGAATAGATAATATAGATAGAACGGACACTCCCCACCCCCCGCCAATTTCAAGCTTCCTCCCCCTCGCGGACGCGAGGCGGATTCAACGAAGGGTTATATCGGACGATAATTTTCTATGAGAATACGACCATGATGCTGTATTATTTAACAAAATGGTACCAAATTTTTCGTCTATCTAGTGTATGATACTCTGATATACCTAGTGAACTGTGATAACGCCTTTAAAATGCAACTTATGAACGTTGTTGTACCTAATCTAATGTTCTGTGACTAGCCTACCTATAATGAAATACGCGATATTATGTGGAGTGATTAATTAATATATTGTCAGAATAAAGTTTTCTCTTTGGGTAAGTGTACTTAACTAAAAATCAATACGTCCATAGTAGGTACCTTTATTATCTCCTATTTTGTTTTAAATCTTCTCCCTTCTGATTGTTGATGAAAGTTATATTTACCTACATTAAAGATCGAGCACTAACTAGGTAAGATTATAAGCCACTTAACACAGGCAGGTGAAATCACGGGTCACAGCTATTCCATAAAATAATTTAGTAACCCTAGATGACACGCACACATGCGTAAATGTGTTCGAACGACATATGCGTAGTTGTGTGAGTGTAGGTATGTCGACTTCACCGTTTGAATGGAGTTTAGGCCGAGTGTCCGGGGTGTGCCAATACGCTGCCGCTGACAGTACACCGGAAGGAGACTGTTTCAAAATGAAATATACATATGAGTGATAGATTGGTGAAAAGCTATGAAAAATTATTAACAGTATATGCTTTAAAACAAAACATTAAAAAAACAGACCAGACCTTACATAAGACCAGATATCGGTCACGTAAAAGTCAACCAAATGTGCCTATAATAAATAAACGATTTAAAAACCCTAAAAATATATATTATGGATCTGTAAAATAACAAAAACATTACATAGGTAATGTTGTTACACGGTTAGTTTTGATAAAAAAATATTAATCTTTACATCACCTAAGACCGGCTAATGCGGCTCAATGAGCCATAGATTGTACGTATAATTCCCAACCAAAACAATAATAATTTGCGTGACGAATACGAATGTTTGTTTTGAGTTTGGATGTACGAATACGATCTCTATATCATAAGTGGGTATTTACAATTAAGTTTCAGCTCTCTTTGACTAGAGTAATAATACGTGTTTAGTTAACTGGCAACTGTTTACTGTTTTGCATATGAGGCTTGGTTTAAGCGTTATTGTTTTCTCTGGATTTTAGAACCGATACACCAAGAAGCTAACTTAACTAGTGGGAAGCCAACAGATACCACTGACTAAGTGGGCTCAAAAATTACGCGCGCCACGCCACGCGCACTCTATTTTCGAAGGCATGTTCGTAATGCCACGAACATTGACAGAACCGATTAAAACAATGATTATGTACGTATATGTTTTTCTTAAATTGGGGCTACATAGATTTTTGTGATTCAATTAATAGGTTTTTTTTTCTCATCTATGTTGTGACGTTATATTTTTGCTTCTCGTAGTAATTAAAAAACAAGGACAAATATAACTACAAAAAGCCTTTTGAAGAAAAGCCTTTTGAAAAACGACCAAAATGGACATCAACAACAACGTCCACAACCAACAAACCTGAAAAGAGTGTGCCATCAACTACAAACAATACGTCGGTAAATAAAAGTAGAGGTAAAGCCGAATATAAAAATTGAAAGTACAGTTGCGTTGTGTGAAAAATGTTAAAAAAGAATGGAAAAAAAAAGAATTATTCTAGCTTCCGTGTGGATTCATCATAACAGCTGGAAGTCGGACGTCGGTGGGTAATATTTTCAACGCCACTGCGTCGCATACTTTGGTTTTACGAGCGCGTTCAGGAAACGCGCCGAAAAAATATTGTTCGATAACGTATCACGTTTTTCGGCAATTTTCTGCATGGGTGATTCATGTGTCTTCCATCAACCCGCACTGGACCATCGTGGTGAGTCCTGGACTCTCTCATTGCGAGAGAAGGCCCCGAGTCCCAGAGTGGGAACGTTTAGTGGGCTTTTTATGCTTCTGTGCCGTGGTTAACCTTGTTCCACTTCATACATCACCCAACGCGGGGACTTGTTCTAAGATATAACCACGGTAAATATTCAATTATTAATAATACTAGTGTAACTTCTAGATAGTGTTTAGATAAAAACAAATTTTAGAGTTTTTTTATTCATTATTTCCGTTGATGTCTACTTGTTAGACTTTGCACATCGATATTAGTGTGTGTTGGGTGTGAGAATTGTCTACCAATATTACTGCTTCGTACTTCCTTTTACTGCAATACGTTTTTTTGTTATATCACGATTTTATTTGCAAAACCTAAATTGATCTAACATATTTCTTACTAGTATGAATTTATTTGCTAGTACATAATATTATGTAATTTCATAATAATATAAGTTTTCAGAAGTTACGGTGGTCTAGTCGGGAGAACGGCGGCTGCCGATCCGGAGACCCCGGGTTCAAACCCCACACGCACCACTGTATTTTCGAAGTCATGTGCGTAATGCCGCTAACTTAAAACGGTGAAGGAAAACATCGTGAGGAAACCGACATGTACCTAGAATCTTTCGAAGTCATGTGTCATCCGCCAACCCGCACTGGGCCAGCGTGGTGGATTCTGGCCTTAACTCTCTCCTTGCGAGAGAAGGCCCCGAGTCCCAGCAGTGGGAACGTTTAGTGGGCTGTTGATGTATGATGTTGATGTATAAGTTTTCAATGGTAAACGAGTGATCACAACCGATTCAGTCACCTCTGAGTTTATCGTTAGCTAATATTATTATCTCTTAATTATGTACCTAGTCAGTTGATAAAAGAAACACTTTTTTTACAAAATCTCTTTATGAAACATCAACGAATGCAAGAAATCGTTCAATTAATAATGTAATTTAAACGCAAGAACCATTTCTCCAAGCTGCCACAAATTCAAAGTTAGTGGCAGCCATTACCAGAGATTATCCCCAGTCCTCATCAAATCACAAGCAGTTAATCATTGCGAGCCTACTCAATCAAGACGTACCGAAATTGAAACATTCTGCTTTATTGGCCCGCACCACGGCTAACGAACCCAATCTACTAATCTAGATGACTTAAATACTAGTGAGTAGGGACTAACCCTTAGAAGTAAAAATAGTAAAAGAACATATTGTTCTAAAATAATGTATGATTGTAAAAAAAAAGAGCACATGCACAACTCAAAAATATATATTTTTTTAACCTCAAATTGGTCCAACACGGGAATCGCATAATTTTAAAATATGTGTATAATAGTACATGTCAGTTTCGTAATCGTGATTTCTTTCACCTTATCAGGATATCAGGATTGTGAAATCGGAGGTTCTAACTATTAGTCCACCACGGCTGCCATTTTCAGACTTTAGAATTAAAGCAGTCAGGGCAGTCACGTAGGCCAAGCTTAAATTGCTCAATCACAATTTCTGTCCTCAATATGATATATTTACCTCTAATTGTATTATTATTATAATTAAAACTTTAAAATACAAAACTCTACTACACAGAAAAGCCAGATCCCTAGCGAATGGTTCATCAAACAAGCGTAATTCCTTATTATACAACTAATAAGCTTCACTACCATAATTTGTTTAAGTAGCTTAAATAGTTTAATTACCGTATTATACGAGTTAGTTCTCGAATTAGAGACGTTAAAATTTTGTTAGCTAAAACCTAAACGAACACTTTAATAGTATCTATCTAAGCCATTGAAGTCTTAGTTTCATCAAAGATCTAAGCAGTGCACCATAGAAATATTAACGGTCAGTATCTGCAGGATTGATGTCGTGAAGTATGTATCTGAGTTACACTATTTCATGTTATCATCATATGCTTATAGCTAAGGAGTAGAGCAATTTTCCGGATAGCTTAACCTTGGCCGTGTCAAGGTTAGAATGAACTTTCCTCCTTACCCCGTAAATTTGCGTACTTCATCTTCGTATAATTCAGACATGGTTAGTGTAGATAGTTGGGTATGTAGTGTAGTGTAGTTCTCATTGTAATCTAATGTTACGAATTAGGACCTAAATAGGGAAGTTAGAGATCAAATGCAAACAAAAACATACATCAGTGAGTTTTATTCGGATAATTGTACTGTACCATACTAAAAATGGAATATTATGTTATGGAATCAGCATCAGTTTACAAATAAAATACTAAATAAAAAAGAGTACTAAATAAAATAAATAAATATTGGTGGATATTTCACACCCAACATCACCTGACCCCAAACTAACTGACTAACTGGACTTAAGTCCTGATGCCCGAGTCCTAAGTCCCACGTCTCAAGCCGTAAGTTACAAGTCCTTAGTACTAAGTCCCAAGAACCTACATCCAGTGAGCCAATTTTGTATTTGTAAGTTAATATCCGGATATTAACTTACAAATACAAAATGCTCGCTTCACAAAATTTGTAAATAAATATTAGATTTACAAACTCGCATTTTCCATTGCACCGTGATTATCTCAAACGGTGGTCCAATAAGGAATTAATTAAGAAACAAAACGGATAAAGTGGGAAAATAAGAGAACATTTCTAATTAGGGTGGAAGGTAATAATTAATCGGTTGAACGGGCAGCTTGATTAAATTTCATTTTCCCATTAATTAAACGGTATGAAAACGAGCCGATTATAAGAGGACCGTGGAACTTACGGCGGTTATTGAATAAGAATATTTGAGAGTAAAATGCAAAAATATTGCTTTTTACACTAACAATGATACCAACTGTACAAATTACAAGTACAACAAATACAATATTAGTTAATTAGTTTCATTAAATGACGAAACAACAGGATTGATTTTATAATTTAAACTCGCACAGTTTTCATGTATTTTTTATAGAATTAATGATAAATATAACCTATCATCCGTATGTTTTTTATTTCATTTTTGTTGATATTACAAAAACCGCTTTACTGTTTTTTGTTAAAATTTATATGGGACCATCCGGAAAGAATATTTTTCGAACAAAAAAAATATCCAGTCCCAAGTTCTCAGTTAACAAAAAAAAACATTTGATTTTACTTATTGCCATTCAGGGTCGTTATACCGCCAACATGCTAGGCACTCTTCTAATTGATAGTGGAATTGATATCTTTAATCCTTTATCGATCTATTTAAAGCAAAAGGTTTTGAAATTTGGAATATCTATCTAACTTTGATTCGACAATCCCACAAGAAACAACCTAAAAGACGTACTCATAGCTTCAATATATTCGAAACATCCTTATTTCCGTTCTATTATTCGAAGTTAAATGACAGTCAAGGGTACGGTGCTTGGTTCATATGTTCAAACATTAACAAATGTGCGGGTCTACGACATGTACGTGTATGTTAAACTAACGCAGCATTTGTCAACCAATATTTGCACAGAGGGGATAACCACCCGTATGTACTCATGGGGTGATTGTTCGCTGTAATTCATTTGTCATTTTTCAAATTCCAAATGTAATGAATGTACTAGCTTGAAGTTTCTCGGTGGTGAGCCTACCTTCTTAAAAACATAACCGACTTCAAAAAAGGAGGAGGTTCTCAATTCGATTGTTTCGTATTTTTTCAGAGAAAAAATAATCATATCTATCTTATGTATGCTGCAAAGCACTGTGCTAAAATTAAACTATAAATAAATTTGAATTTACTGCTTGATACTA
Source organism: Ectropis crepuscularia (assembly GCA_963693475.1). Lineage (NCBI taxonomy): Eukaryota > Metazoa > Arthropoda > Insecta > Lepidoptera > Geometridae > Ectropis > Ectropis crepuscularia. Next base: position 7,494,521 of record OY856340.1, read on the forward strand.
TTCTGTTACTACGACGTTACGAGTAGGTGGTGGTGGTGCTGTTATCAGGCGCACGACCTGCTTTCCTTGTCAGTCAATACTAGTAATATCTAAAAAAAAATATTTCAAATACACACCCAATTGTTTTGACCCACGCTATCAACGGATAAGACACAGTAAGTCCGAACTAGAATACTTTAAGTTTGATAATAAAAATGATTTAGCTCCAGGACACCCTTTTTAACTTTTCACCACGTCGTATAAGCTTCTTAGTGAACTTTACGGTCGTAGTAAGTTAATGTGTGGAACTAACAGCTTTCAGATACTGAAACTAACTTTTAAGTTAGATTGTACGTAATCGTACTGATTTACAGTTTTCTTATGATCCAATGAATTTGTAGTTTTCACTGCGATTTTGATTGAGCGTAGCGATGCTGGGTAGAATTAATTTCTTATCTTGCAACATCACGACAATAAGATTTTTACAGAATGTGTTTATTATCAACAAAAAAAAATGTGTAATATCTTTCATTAATCTGTGACTACTATCGATCACTCAAAACAAAAAAAAAACAATCAAATCGGTCAACTAACCCAAGTTTTCAAAGGCTATATTAATTCTCAAGCTAAGATCACAAACAAACACATCTTTCAAAATTAAAACATCGTTAACTCAGAGACGATTACTTGAATTTAGATTAAATTCAGAAGAACAAACTAAACGGGCTCAAAAATAAATCGCCCACTTAAAATGGAATGTAAATATTTAAACAACTCGGGCGAAGTTCCAGCCTGAAGGAGTGAAGGACACCTGTGAGGTAGAAAATTTAAAGAAGAACTAAGAGGTACTAGTAAGTAAAATAACAAGTAAACATTAAATCAAATATTTTTAAAACCCCCGACGCAAATGTTACAATTTTTGGGTAACACGTACTCGAACAAAAGATCAGATAACTCTGAAACGGGTTAACTGATTTTGATAAAACACATCTGAGGACACACCTTTCACACAAAGAAAACAAAATCAATATCAGTTCTTTCGTTTGGAACCTACTATCTACTAGGGTCTATGCCACAGATACGTCAAACTTATGACACCGTGCCGTTTTTGCGTCGCGTCGGTGCACACTGGGGCAGATAGTATGAAAACATGATATTAAATTCAAATTCAAATTCAAATTCAAATCTTTATTTGCCACTAAGTGTACATTATGATCTTACAATAATAATAGGTATAGCCACTTACAACTTAGTCGCCCTTTACGGGCATTGCAAATGTCACAAAAGCGACAAAAGTGTTACAATGAGTACTTAAATGGTAACTACAAGAGAGTTTTGTACATTAAGACACTATAACTAATAAAATATAATTATCGAAGAACATAGCTTACATTTATCTATAACATTTATAATAACATTAATGTTATTTATATAAAAATACGAGATGTGATAACATCCCAATATTTATGTAAGTTTATTAAAACATATTCTTATATTTTTTATTCAGGTTGAAAATTAAGTATTATTATTCAAATATTCTTTTACGGAATAAAAACAGTTATTAATTAAAAATGATTTAAGTTTAGATTTAAATAAAGAAAATGTTGTTTCGTTTTTTATGCTAAGTGGTAATTTATTATAAACTTTAATAGCCATGTAATGAAAATGTTCTGTCTAAATTACAGACCGTGACGTATTGACTTAGCAATAAATAAATTAACTACTAGCTGAACGCGCGCGCGTTGCTACGCCATCTATCGAAAATTGGTCGTACCAATTCAAATTTTGTTCAAATTCGGTTACTTTAGGTTCTAATGACGCAACCATTAACGCAACGAAAGCTCTTTAGAAGCAATATTTATTTCCCGTTTTTGTTACATCTTTCATTCATGCTCGGCTCCTGTTGATAGTAGCGTAATGTTAAATACCCTATAGCCTTTCTCGATAAATGGCCTATCCTACAAAGAAATAATATTTTAATTCGGACCAGTAGTTCCAGAGATCCTTGCGTTAAAACAAACAAATAAACGAACATACAAACAAACAAACAAACAAACAAACTCTTCAGCTTTATAATATTAGTATAGATGTTTTACCATGCTGTTTAATAATAGTGGTAGGACTCTTAGCAGAGTCCGCCTGGGGAAGTACCACACCTTTGCCCGTTACTCTGCCGCCAAGCAGTAAAGTGCAAACATTACTGTGTTCCGGTTTGAAGGGCAATGTTTCCAGTGAAATTAGAGATTAAGATTAAGGGCTTAGAGATAAAACAACTTAGATCTCTGGGTGACGAGCACAGTGCAGTGTTAGGAAATGATTTGGACTCTTCATGTTCCAGTAGCTGCGTGTCACTGTGCTGTTATGTGGCAGGCATGTTGCTTACTACCAGGCACATGTCCTGTTCGTCTCGTCACTCTATACTATAAAAAAAAAACTGTAACTTATATTTTTGTAATTATATAATAACTACGAGTACTCTTTTATAACATACAAAACGTAGGTAACAAAAACAGTTTAAATTTTGTACTTACTATATTTTTTTATTCATTGAGAGGACATTTTTAACAAGTAGTTCATCTTATCTTCTATGATTTGGATTACATACCTGAAACAAAATACACATCTATTAGTATTAAATCACAAATCACCTAAAGTTTTGTAAAGTAACATTCATAAAATTGTTCTATACCTGGCAGTTATTTGCTAATATTAGTAAGCGAGAAATTGAATTCGGCCGTACGTTGCCTAAAAAATTAGGCTCTATTAGTGAAAGCGGCCGTAAAAACGTTTTTCTATTGCGTTTTTTCTAGTCGGCCCGTATATTTTCAGTTATATTAATCTAGAACCAGTTATATCAGAATATAATGTTGAGCAACAGACGTGCTAGATAGTCTAAACAAGTAATAAGTGACACGCCTGCTCAAAAGCACATTACTGAGTGGCAACTCAGATGTTTGAACAAGAAGACTCTGAAACACTACTTAGCATTGTACTGCGCTTGTCACCCAGTGATAAATCATGATTTAACCCATTGTCCTGTATGAGGCGATTTCAGGATTGCAAATACATATTATACCAGTAAAAGATTCCATTCAGCAAATTAAGGTGGCGACAAAGTACCTATGATTTTGATAGAGAAATTTATACGAAAGAAGAGGTTTGACCACGTTTGACTCTACTTTTGTGATAATAAATACGTCTAGGTTTTCGAATGCGTCGCCTGAGAGGGTTTTCCTTGATGGGTGCAATCGAGAGTGCATTGGTTTCAACTAGGTAAACACGCTCCATCGAAGACCGCATCGTCGCTTAACATCGGTTAAACACTAGTACCTCCTTCCCTGCGCCTTCTGCACTAGTGTGCTAGCCCAACGTACCCAAAAATCGCTTTGTTAAAAAAACCTCATAAATAAAAAACGCCTCCTGTGGAGAAATTGAGAACTATCTTTAACACCTATATTTACATCCCGAAACGCCTTATCTCCAACAAAATGAAACATTTGACATATACATATTTACATTTACTTATATAATTCGGAAAATGCCTCATTCCTGTAACTACTAAGTCTCCGACATCCCATCAACCTACCACAAATAAATAAATCCGCAGAATTGTAACAATTCAGTTTAGCGTATCTCCAGTCCGAAACTAAAAATATCTTCAGTCCATTTTAGGCATTATAACCCGCATATACCATACACATTGGACTGTAGTAATAATGTGCCCTTTCCCGGAAACCTTCACTCACATCTAAAATACACGTTCTTCAGATCTCCAATTCAAATCTGACCTTCTCAGATATCGATTTCTTCATACATCACTGCCTCTAGGGATAAAGCAATTACGATCTGATAGGAGGACAAACGGCGATCCTTGACAAATAGTCTCTGTTGGTCTTTCATTAAGATTGAACACCCGAAGTTCTACGTAATCCGACGGAGGTGTTACAAATCTAGCGAATAAGGTCGTCAAATGAAGATTGTGGCTTGTATTACGGCTGATATTGCTTCGTTTAGATATATTTATAGTCAGTCAACCTTTGCTAATACGAGAACTTAAAGATATTTTCTGAGTTGTATTGGTATCTCAATTCTAGAGAATAGAGCTCATTTTCTTTGTTTCGTGTTATTCTTTGGAACTACTTGATTTCGTGATGTTTGTTGATCAATAAGATCGAAATGGTTGAACATAAACGGGTTGAAATTTGGAACACAGTTAGATTATAGTCTGGAATCATTATTCTACTTTGTTCTGGGATAATTACGGGAACAGGAAATAAGGCGGTAAAGCCGCGAGTATAACACAAGCAGATATGGAAAATACGTACACCCATATGTGGAAAGTTTAACTTTGATATTTAAGTTTTATGTAAAAATTCATTGTCTAAACACGAACCACCTCGTCTAATACCGAGCTAGGAAGCCCACTAAAAACTAAAATTGGCAAAGCAAAGGCAATTTCCTGAGCCGTTTAAGTCTTGGCGGAGTATCCTACACTAACGACTCGTCGTTAAACTTCACTAGTTTGTCGTTGGCATTTACAGCAAAAAAAAAAAGCAAATAGACCAATATTCCTTTACAATCTTCGGATTTCAATTCTACATAAGTACTTATTTTTTTACATTTTTATAAAAGTTCAGTCGGCTACAATGAAACTCTAATCCTAGACATTATTTGTGCACCCAACGAAAGTAAAGTGTACCTATCAAAAAATAAAATAGTTATCACGGCCTAAAATAACTTAAACTCTTATTTGAAGAAGTTATCTTCCAATTTGATAGATCGTGGCCGGCGAATATTGGTAGGACAAATATTGCTCCGTTTGATTTGGGCGGCTTGTTTGAATAAGTATCAGGTACTCCAGGGTCACGCAAAACAAGAAACCGTGAGAGAAGGTAGAGTAATTTCATGAAGGGAACTGTGACAGTTCATCAAATAGCTGAGGTGCCCTAGTTGTTGCACATTGCTAACTTGTACTTGGCCTGCATGGTGAATTGTGTCCTGAACTCTCCCTTTGTGAAAGAAGACCCCGAGACCCAGCAGTGGAAACGTAGCTAGCTGTGCTTGTGCTTTCCCAGTTAGACTCCGATGGCGTCTACCGGGAAAACATTGTATGCATTGTATATCCAAGTCACTTCTTTTGTTGTTCAAGTCAACAACTAAGCCATATTTTAAAATATTTATGGAAGTTTGCTCTCGTTTCACATTATTTATGTTTTTAACGGGATAATTAGATGATCGCTGTGGAATTTCTCAATCCTACTGAATTTTAGCAAAAACATTTTTACCTTTCATATCTCGATGATAAATACCTACCTCAAACCAACAAGGTGAAACTAGGAACCAATCACAATACAGGTGGTCTTGTAACCCAAACTTTAGCCAATCAGAATTTACGTATGTTCAATGTTACTAAAGCGTCTTGTGTTTTTGCAAAATACCTAAACTTTTTCAGTAAGCTTGAGAAATGCCATATCCAATATCTAATTATATGTGATTTTGCG